>OV277863.1:35270000-36520000 GCA_922989275.2 Gari tellinella
AATCTACATGAAGGAATGAAGACGTTGGAAATTGAACGCATAGAACGCATTTTAATGACGTCACAAGTTAAGCGACGTCGTGTCGTACCTCTTTTGCATAGTTATATAACTAGTTATATATGACATTTAAACAACGGGTGTTATTCAACGCTCACGCCGTCTGTTATGTTATAAAGCTGGTTTCAAACAGTTTGCAAATGTATTCTAAAGGTTTTACTCTTCCCTCCCTACAACAACTCCCTTCAAACAGCACACACAATATTTGTCTCAAATTAGGTGTTGTTGTTGTTAGTTGCACTGTACTACTATTCTTGAAAAGCTTAACAATTTCACTGCTGATATCTTGTCTGCTTTAGGTCTGAACTGTGCTCTTCCTACCCTGTATTTGAAATATATAAACAGAGTGACAAACATCTAGGACCCTGATCTGACACTTAATATTTGGCATCTAATCTGGCCTTTTAACCCTTTCAACACTAGCAACTCTTGTGGGTTATTAGGTTCCCTTGTGGATCTTTTATTTACCAAAACATACACCAGTCTTTTTTAATTCTAGGTACAGTGGAGAATCTGTTATTCTTTCCCGTTTAAACGCAAACGTACGCAAACGCAAAGCACTAAAACATAGAAAAGTACAACTTTTGGACAATTCTGATAATTCTTGTTTATCTTGGTGGCAAACAGTTTGGAGCCTGATCAGACGACGGGTTACCCGGCGTCTGATCTGACTCCTGACTGTTTGCACTGCAAATAATAGTTTTAGCGTAAACGCTTTTATTGGGAAAGAATAACAGATTCTCCACTACTGTAGTTTAATAAATACCGCTCTAAATTAGCAAACAATTTTGTCCCTATAGGAGCCCTCTGATCTCGGTCTACACTGTTTGCAAATTTAATGTGTATATTTTAAACAGGTCCATGGAAATTCTCCACTATACATATGCAAGCATTGTGGATCAAGATCAGACAATAAGTAGCTTGGCATCTGATTAGAATTCAAACAGACTCTAACAATCAGAATGTTGATTTGTGAATCCAAATATTTGAACCAATTTCCTATTAGTGTACAGTAATGCTTTTCAAAAGCAATGCAGATCCAGATAAGTCTGATCAGGGTAATGTATGCACAGTGTTCTAGCAAGATCTGTGGCATGGATCTGCACTTTTTCCTTGGAAAATGTTTTCTTATTTTGTTAGCTACTGTAATAGTTTCAACACTAAGTAACTCTTATTGGTCATAAGTTTCCTTTATGGATCTTTTTAGCTACCAAAACATGAACCATGGATTCAACTTGGAACGCTGGTTAGTTTAATAAATGTTGGTTTAAATTAGCAAACAGTATAGACCCAGATCAGAGGGCTCCTACAGTATGTATTTTGGATCATTTTTACAGTACATATATATTAATGTGGTATGTAATAAAGAAAAGAACTCCAATATGAAAGTCATGCTTTATTTTGAAATTGTAAAAAGTGAACCAGCATATTGAGATGTAAATAAATTAACACCAAACTATATAACTACAGTCAAACAATATAATAAATAAAACAGGTGCTCTAGATAGTCTTACTGTGTCTAAACCATTATCCTGCCCAACAAATCAATGTTTGCCTGCATAAGTTCATTTTATTATCAACCTTTAACTTGATATAAAACAACAACAAAAGAAACCCAATTATATATTGCTAGATCTATAAATTAGATAAGTATTCAAACGTTTCTTTTTTATATAGTTTATAGGCAAAAGATCTGCATCTACAGACTCTGCCCAAATCCTATTTTTATATACAATCATATTTTTTTTATTAACCCATTACCCTGTAGCCCATTTCTAGTTTTGAAGACAGGTGACCACTTAAAGCGGGTTGAAAGTAAAACAGAATGTGCCTTAAGGCACATTCTGCTTTACTTTCAGCCTGCTTTAAGCTACCATCTACAAGAATATAGAAAATATTTATGATATATATTTATGGCTGTATAAATTGGAACGATTTCCTTCAGTGTAAGAATCAATTATAGGCATAAAAATGCGTATTTATGGGGTAATGGGTTAATATAGGTGGCAACTTCATAATAATGATAATAATAATAATAACTTATTGTAGAACAAAAGAAATGCAGAAAGCTCCTGTAGGAACTTTCTGCATAATTTTGTCTTTCATTAAGCTGCCACCTGTCTTAAAGACAGCTTATTCATCTGTTTTTGAATGTCCTCTAAATCCTTAGGTATATGCATTTTTACGCCTTTATTTCTCGACTTAAGAAAATAATTCCAAATTATTTACTGATGAATAAGTATCATAAGAAATATTTTCTATATTCTAGCAGGAGATAGCTTATAAAGCAGGCTGAAAATAAAGCAAAATGTGCCTTAAGGCACATTCTGCTTTAAATTTAAGCTGCTGTAAGCAGTCATCGTTCTTCAAAACTAGAAATAGGCAATGGAATAAAGGATTAACATAAATTTAATAGTAGCTATTGGGTTCCTTTTGTTATTCATTTGATATACACATAATATTGTGAATGTCAACCAGCATACTTTCTTATCAGACAACCTATTAACGATCTGATCTGAAACTATAGTGTTGAAAAAAGGCAAATATACATGGGCGTTAGCAGGAGAAAAAGCAAGTATAAACCATGTCAATCAAAAACTGCTTCAGTCCTATAACCTTTCTCGGAATACATCATTTCATCACAGTACAGATGTATGGATCACTTTGTATCAACAATTTCTGGTCCAATATTTAATGGGGAAAATCTTTTCCAATATTTAGTTCGGGAAAATCTTTTGCTAATAGTAATGCATTGAATTGAAATAAACATACACTTTTCTAAATGAAGAGATCTATTTTTTTATGGATGTGTGTAAATAGAATTTTCTTTATCTAATTAAGAAAATAAGGTTAATTTATTTTACTTAATTACGAGTTTTGTATTGAATTTTTAATGAGTCTTTTATTCTTTGCAGGTGCAGAAAACAAAATAAAAGCTCCTCTAACAACTTACAGTGTAGACCCAGACCAGATGCCACATTTCAAATGTAGCAGGTGGCTGGGGCCTATACTCTTTAATATTATCCAGGTCTTTTTGCTAGTATAGCAGCTTGTGACCAGCTAGGCAAATGCAATATCTTGATTGTCCAGAATATAAAGTGCAGCTACAGTGGAAAAAACGTTATTCTTTCCCAATAAACATGTTTACGTTAAAACTATTATTCCCATTTCAAACAGTTCGGCTCCAAACTGTTTGCCACTCAGATTTAAACTAATAATCAGGATTATAATACTGAAAACAAGCTATAGGGAACAGAGTTAAGAGGTCAATATAAGTTTTCTCCATTTAAATACAATGCGTTAGCGATTCGTTTGTGATTAAACAGGAAAGAATAACGTTTTCTCTACTGTACTTAACCCTTACTGTGCAGAGACCCAGTGTACAATAATTTCCAAACAGGGTAGATCCAGATCTGAGGGTTCCTCTAGGAGCCCTTAGGTCTTGGTCTACACTGTCTGCAATACTCCTGACATGGCATACTGATGTCTCTAAGGAGTCAGTGTAAACTGACAGACATGCGGGAAATGTATTACAAACCATGAAAAAATAACAAAACAAAATCAGTATTTTAACATTGTAAAGTTATAATGCTGAATGAATTAATACTTGTGTTTGTGGGATAAAAAATCATAAGATTACAGGGGATTGGAAAAGGAAAATAGGTTTACGACTTCAAAAATGGTCAAATTGTTTTAGAAAGTGGAATGTATTCCATATAACCCTTCGTCTAAAATGCAAGTTGACTGAAATTAATAAAGTTTAAATGAGCCTCTGATGCCAGACAACCCAGCATCCAAACAGACACTTATATCCAGGGAATTTCAACAATTAAAATAGAGAAGACCTCTCTATAGATATGAGAAATAAAATGTTCTGAAACACATAATGCAAACCAGTATTATACACCCATTCAAAAAAGAAGCAATGAGTTCTTTAACCCTTTACTCCATAGATACACATTTGACACATGGAAAATTTATTCCTCCACTGAAGAAAATAATTCCAATTTATTCAGTCATGAATATGTAACATAATATATATATCTACATTCTCGCAGATGGTAGCATAAAGCAAGCTGAAAGTAAAGCAGAATGCACCTTAAGGCGCATTCTGCTTTACTTTCAACCTGCTTTATGTGGTCCCTGTCTTGAATACTAAACACAAGCTATGATGGAACAGAGTTAAGTGGCCACCTATCTTCAATATTGGAAACAAGCTATGGGGTAAAGGGTTAATAGCCGATGGCTGCATGCTAATGTAAACATCAGTTTTAGAACATTGCACCAGCCTTTTGCTTTTGAATGGTTGTTCAACTTGTATTTATGATTTGAAGTTGGGAGAGTAATGTATCTTTAATAAAAATTGATAAAAAGTGACCCATACATTTCAAACAAAATTGTTCATACTTTCAAAACAGACTAGAACTGTCGAGCACCTCCAAAAATATCACACCAAACAGTACCTCATGGTTCATGACAATCACGGCTTATTATACATAACAATGTAACCTCCGAAAACTGTAAGTCTCTGACAACCACAAATATCTTGGTCCCAACCATTTGTACTTGTACACGAAACACTCAACAAAGAGGCATACAGAGCGCAACATGTTTATAACAAGACATTATTCTTTCCCATTTAAAAGCAAACGAAAAACTAATGCATAGCAATAAACTGTAGAAAATTACGAATTGTTTAACAATTCTGAATTTTCATTTTGAGCCTGATCAGACAATAGGTTATCCAGCGTCTGATCTGGCTCAAAACTGTTTGCAATGGAAATTATAGTTAGAATAAACATGTTCATTGGGAAAGAATAATGTCTTCTTCATCTGTCTGTAGCAGCTTAATGTAGGGCAGCAGTAATGTAGCCAGCTCCTAAACAAGCGTTCTGCCTATCCTGCATAAACAGAGCTCCAAATAAGGGAAGTATATGTGTTATATTTCACAAACTAAAATTTTTATTTTTGCATTAAACCCTATGGTGTCAATACTCATTAGAGTTGTCTCGAAGAGACAAGTCTAAAGAGTAGTAACACCATAAGATTTGGTGCTGATATGAGTGAGAAAAAGTTTGATTTGTTCATTTTACTCCCTCTTATCTAGAACCATCTAGAACCCTGCATTAAGCTATGTTACACGTTTTAAACATCTGCAAATTCAACTTCTTTTGAAGGGGTGATAAACCTCTCCTAACTAAACATTTCTGGGTCATCCAGAGGGGGGTGAGTTTTCAGAGGTTTGACTGTACATGAAAGAAAACCAAACTAACACTAATGTAAGAAAGACAGTGAATTGCCACAAAACAAATGTAGTAAATGCATTAGGGGGGCGTGTCAAACTCATACATATGGCACAATCACAGCTATAGCACTTAATTAACAAGATATCCACTCAGATTGACTATTGAATGAAGAACGATCTGCATTCCACAATCCTTATACTTCTTCAAACTCTACTTTTTTTAACTTTTGTACATGAGATTTCAGAACTAGAAAAGGGTGTTTTCTGTCATTGCAAACAGTGTAGACTTGTCTAAGTTACTGCATTGGATCCATAACATCTATTTATGGTCTTAACTGTTTGCTTAGTTTGAAAATTCTCAATTTTTAGAAATACATGTAGTATCAGATGACAATTATTGCAGACAGAATTAAACTTACTGTACAAGGTGTTAAAATTGCAGGAGTCTTATATAATAGCTATCTCCAGTGTGGTTAACTATATACAGTCACACTTCGATATCTCGAACTCGGTTAAGTCGAACATACCCGTATTTCAAAGTTAAAACGTGGCTTAGCCACGTTTTAACTTTGAAATAGGGGTATATTCAATATAACAGAGCATGAAGTACTGAAGTTCATGTGTGGACATATCAGATAGTTAGGCGAGTTTGAGATATCAAAGTTCGACTGTATTTATTGAATACATGAAAAACAATCGCTGTTGACACATTACCAAACAACTGTTAAGAGATTTGTTTCAAGAGTAAGCTATCCTTACATGGTTTTGTAACGTCATAATTCTTCTATCATGGTTAAATAGACTACTCGCTTTATGTATTTCTAAACTATTCTCAGATAGCCCGCTATCCTTCATCTCCCATGGTTAAATTCTAACTAAATACCCATGAAATTGTCATGTCAAGTCTACATATTAAAAGCTGACAAATATATATATTGTTTATGTTGTAGCAGATGCAGAATATTTAAAGTCCAATCAAACTTGTATTAAGCTCCCATTTATTGTAGAAGCATGGTGATCTTTAACCATTTGCTCCACAGATATGCAATTTTACGCCTACAATTTATTCCTACCCTGAAGAAAATATTTCCAATTTATACGGTCATATCAGAAATATTTTCTTTATTCTAGCAGATGGTAGTTTAAAGCTGGCTGAAAGTAAAGCAGAATGTGCCCTAAGGCGTGTTCTACTTTACTTTAAACCTGCTTTAAGTAAGAAGCTGTCTTAAAGCAATATACAAGCTATGGAGTAAAGGGTTAAAGATCAGTGACCTGAATGTGCTTTCTACATGGACCTTCTCTTACATTAAGCACATATAGATGCTTATGGGTATTCTATGAAATGGTCTCTTAATACAAGATTGGCTGTTAATGTTTCTATCGTTTCAAGAGGTTTTAGCATTAATCTATGATTTGAATACATGTTACACTGTACATGACCTTAAACACTAACAGAATTTCTACAATTAGACCAATGTCTAAGCTTTCAAAGTCACGATTTCACTATGGGATCTGTAAAGTGTAAATGTGTCAAATACTTTTTATATGCCACAAATGGCATATTTTGAGACCTGTTGTGTCACAATCACAGTGCTCTGTGATTTAACTAAAATAACTTACAATTTATGTTTGTGAACTACTTGAAATGCTATGGTAGGTATGTACAATTTTTTGTGCAAGATGCATTGCAATATGTTTTAACAATAATAATATAATAGTATTCATATTGTTGATCAATTGCACTTTTGAAGTATAAATATGAGCTTGCCAATCAGTATACAATTAGTGTATGATGTTAACCCATCTCCTGCTGAATATTCATATACAGTAAACTGTAAAGCCTCTTTATTTGTGACCAGTAAATAAGGTATAGTTTTGAGGTTTAAAACATGTGTCTGCTTAAAGCAGGATGGAAGTAAAGCAGAAACTTTCTGCTTTACTTCCAACCTGCTTTAAGAGATCACCCGTTTATAAAACCATAAACTAGTCTTCTTTCAGTGGTTGTAATAGGAAGGTTTTACTGTAACTCCCCGCAATGAATATTCATCATCTGAAAAGAGGAAAATGCAGATTTATGTTGGGCAAATCCTATAAGAGAACAGTGCAGACCCTGACCGTAGACCTACAAATTCAGCTCCATTAGGAGCTGTCAGATCTAGGTCTTCACGGTGGTCTATATGCTAACAGCAGGAGAAAGGTTAATAAACATGTAGTTATAAAGCTGTATGAGTTTGAGCACAGACAAATGTTACACTGATATAGAATGAACAAGAAACATGGAATATAATCTTCAGCAATCTATCTCATGTACTGTTGCAAAAAGTTATGTCTTCAACATTTCTCTGCAAATTTTTAGATGATACGATCAGTGTGAACAGTTTGGATTCTGATGAGATGGTGATTAACCTAGCCACTGATCTGGATCTAGACTGTTTGCAAAGTTTATTACAATGATTAACCTAGCCACTGATCTGGATCTAGACTGTTTGCAGCGTTTATTACAAAGCACTTTCCTAGAGTGTTTATGGTTAAAGCTATTAAGAACAGCTATACTGCAGGAAGGCATACTGAGAAATTGATCCTTATATACAGGGTTTAAGATAAGGAAAGTACAGTCGAAAGTCTATACTCCGAAATAGCTTACACTGATCATACCAGTATTTTATAAGTTGCATTTCGATATGTTCATCTCCCTTACGTCGAACATACCAGTATTTCAAAGTTAAAATGTGGTTAGCTTTGAAATATGGGTATGTTTGAACTAATGCGAGTTGGAAATATCAAGTTTCAACTGTATTTCCAAAACTAAAACCCATTCACTAGGGAGGACCACTATACAAGGCTTTATTAAATATATACAAATGTTGAGAATGCAATTCTTTAGTGGGAAATTTTACTAAATTTCATACATTATCTTCAAAATGTTGACCACATCACTATGCATGGTTTGATCAATCTTCATTGAGGATCAATAAACTATACTATACTCAAAATATTTCAGCTCAATTACCAATTCATTGGTACCTCTAGGTCGTGGATAGTAAGATCTATAAAGTTTTTCTTTTAGCACATGAGTGTAAAATGCATTAATTATTTCTTGGGAAAAGGGAAACTGCAGTAAAAATACTTTAAAATTTGTCTAGTGATTTATATGTAGAGATCTTTTGAAGAAAAATATTGATGACAGATGACTGACAAATCATGATCGCAAACGTTCACCTTGATCACTTTATACCCCAGTGTGCCTAACATTGGCTTGTAAATACTACATCATTGAAGCATATTTGCACTTTAACTTGAACAATACAAAAATAGTACAAGCTATTACTCTCTGAAAGTTTCAACTAACAATCCTGAAAGGATATCTCAACCATGGTCCGCTACTATAATATGAAATCACAAGGGATTTCATTCTTTGTAAAATCATGATCCATTGATAGTTTGCCGTACACACACTTACAGTAGGGAATACAGTAGAGAAGAAATTATTCTTTCCTGTTTAAATGCCAAAATAAAACACATAGATTTAACCACTTGCTCCATAAGTACGACCTATACGCCTATAATTTATTCATCCACTGAAGAAAATAGTTCCCTTTTAAACAGTCATGAAAATGTATCATATGAAATATTTTCTACATCCTAGCAGATAAAAGCATAAAGCAGGCTGAAATTAAAGCAGAAAATGCCCTAAGGCACATTCTGCTTTACTTTCAACCTGGTTTAAGTAGTAACTTGTTTTCAAAACTAGAAACAGGCTATGGGTTAATGGGTTAAGGTAAACTTGTCTATTGGGAAAGAATAACGTCCTCTCTACTGTACTTTATTCTTTCCCAATCAATATGTTTATGCTAAAAACGTATGTCAATTGCAATAATTTGGAGCCAGATCAGGCACCAAGGAACAGGCTTAAAATAAATAAGTTACATTTTCAAAAACTCATCATTTTTTACATTTAATTTCATGGCATTTAGTTTTGTTTAACCCTTTGAGCCCTAGTCCCGCATATAGGCGGTCTTTTCAAATAGTGTACATGTGTATTGTACACTTGTCCTATGCAAACAGTGAAGACCCAGATCAGAGGGCTCCGAAAGGAGCCCTCTGATCAGGGTCTTCACTGTTTGTCATAATGCCAAACATTGACAAAAACAACCCTTAAATGTCAGAAATGGACTAGACAAAAATGGAAACTGGAATTGTCTATTTAAAGTTTCAGGGAGGAAAGAGTTAAACAGGAAAGAAAAATGTCTTCCAAACCATACACACACAGCATGTATACAGTATCACAGTAATACAAGGTTCACATAGCAATTTGATGGTTAATATGAAACAGAAGACAATAGTAAAGGAACAATAACTGCAACACATTAATCATCACAAAAACTAATCCAAAGCACTTAAAAAGCACTCAGCACATAATCTCTTTTATATCTTAAGATTAAAATGGTTACATCTTTGTAGCATTCATTTGTGCAGGCAAGTCTATTCTTTACCAAATAGACTTGAAAGATGTTGACCCTTCAGTAAGAGTAGAAATCAAACTGATTTCACCAACTTGAATAAGGCTAATATGAATATATGTTTCAAATTGTGTTTTTTTTAATTATTATTTTTTAATACAGTCAAACCTGTTTTAAGCAATCTGTATAAAGAATATGAGGAATTTAATTTACAAGTACAGTGGAGAGACATTCTTTCCCATTAACTGCATTTATGCTAAAATTATTATTTCCCATGCAAACAACTTGGAGCCAGATCAGACACCGTGTAACATGGCACATGATCAGGCTCTGAACTGTTTGCCACTCAGATTAAATACAATAGTAAGAAATTTCAAAAAATTGTCATTTTCTACATTTAAGAAAGAATAAAAGAATGGTGTTTATACAATACATCAACACAAGATGGTCATTTAGAGACAAACTACATTTTTAAATGGTTTTTGCATTTCATTTGCATTCAAACGGCAAAGAATAACGTTTTCTCCACTGTATACGCTCAACACTGGTCAAAAGTAAAACAGAAAGCATCCTAAAAGGCTCTCTGGTTGTTTCTTTATCTGCAATAAGCAGCTCTTTGTCTCTAAACACCACAAACCTCTTCAAAAGAGTGTAATCGCTTAAAACAAGCCTGACTGGACCAACATATTTACTTTTTCAATGCCATTCAAATCAACTGTTATGGGGCCTAGTCAATCAGGCAACTTCATTATACTTATCATAATCACAGACAACTCAACAATCAGCACAATGAGAAAACTTAGTATATAAAAAAAGCAGAATTGAATATTGCAGCAGATCTAGGAGTGCTTACTTAAACATTATTTGATTTTCAAACATTAAACACGGAATTAAAAAAAAACACATATAATAAATAATCTACTCTAAGAAAACAAGACTAATGTAAACAAAAGAAACTGTAAAAACAAAAAAACTCACACACAAACTGTGTCTAAAACTACCTAACCCAGCCAACATAAAGTATGAACACAAAAACTCTCACTGAACATATGTTCAGATCATTGGTCCTCAAATACAATAATTATATATAGTAGTTGAACAAGATATAGTCATTACTTTATACACAATAAACAACAGGTAACACATGCTAAGTGACCATTTAATGAACAAACATGTAGTGTACTTTTTAGCAACTGTGGCAGGTTTTACATTCTTCTTTATTAAATGATCACTTAACACAGGTTTGACTGTACTAATTTCTTAAATCAAATATCTATATGTTACATTTGATACAAGTTGCCATCAACACACCGAGTATAGCATGACATGGCCATCCCACTTGCAGCCTTTCCTCGTCACAGATGATACGAGTCTAGTTACAGTCTAACTTGTGTCAGGAGGCCACTCTTTGAAAGTGCAGGATGATAGCTAAATACACAACGCATAATTTAAGTGAAACACAAAGCTCCTTTAACCCTTTCCAACATAGCCTGTTTCTAATATTGAATATAGGTGTCTACTTAAAGCAGGTTGAAAGTAAAGCAGAATGCGCCCTAAGGCGCATTCTGCTTTTCTTTCAGCCTGCTTTAAGCTACCATCTGCTAGAATATAGGAAATATTTCTTATAATACGTATTTATGACTGTATAAATTGGAACTATTTTCTTTAGAGGAGGAGTAAACTAAATGCGCTAAAGGGCGTTTCTATTAAGGAAAGAGTTAAGAGCCTTTAATTTCACTTTTGTGCTGCATTTACTTGTTACCAGCAATAAAGACTACTTCTACATCCTTTTTCAGTGGCTTTTTAACACAAGTTGGCTTGTATTAGAAAAGGCTTTTTGGCAATTACAATGTGCAAATCAAACACTATGATATCTGAACAGTGTCTAATCCATTATCAGTAAACTAAATACTGTTTACATTTTTACAGTGTAGACCCCGATTAGATCCCAACCTTCAAATGTGGTGGCTGATCCTGATCTACAGTTTTGTCAATGTCTGGTGCTCTCATTCTTATGAATGGCACATATCACATGCTACAACCTATCTACCGTGATATGCTGCTACAGAGCTACTTTGGTCCTTTGACTTATCACAGTCCTATACACATAATCCTTTCTACCATTGTTTTCCTGATCAGCCAATACACCTCTATATACACGAACCTCGATATCATGAACTTGCTTGAGTCAGACTAATCAGTAATTCTGCAGTTGAATATCATTATTAGGAATTCACTTAAGTTAAACATACCAGTTTTTCAAATATTAAAACATGGCATAGCCATGTTTTAACTCTGAAATATGGTATGCTTGATTTAAATCAGTACCCACTAAATACACCTTTTTATGCCTTTAATTCATTCCTCCACTGAAAAAAGTATTTCAACTTTAAACAGTCATGGATATGACCCATAAGACATATTTTCTGTATCCTTGCAGGTGGAACCTTAAAGCAGACTGAAATTATAGGAGAATGCACCTTAAGGCGCATTCTGTTTAACTTTCAACCCGCTTTAAGTGTTCATTTGTCTTCTACACTAGAAACAGGCTATGGGGTAATGGGTTAAGAGAGCTCAAGATATCCTGGTTTGACAGTAGGTGAAATCATCTATATCTACTATTTCCAGCAGTATTCTGTTACAGGCTTGAAAATATAGGTAAAATATACAGGTTATTATGCTTTGAAAGCTAAATTATTTTATTGTTAAAATAGTGCTCTCTACTACACTATGTATATCAAAATAGTAAACATAGTACAGTTAAATCTGTATTAAGCAACTACTAGAAAGATGATACATTTTTTATATTCACAACAGGTGGCAGCTTAATGCAGGACAAAAGTCATGCAGAAGGCTCCTGCATCTTCATTCAGTGGTCGCTAACTACAGGTTTGACTGTATCTTTAATTGCACTGTGTAGAATTTCAAAATGTGTTATGTAAGTTCTTCCTCTTGATTGGTTCAGTTTTTAACCATAACATTAAACTTTAATACAGCTGTGTCTCAATTAACATAAGCTCCCTAGTAACAAACATACCTGTATTTCAAAGTTAAAATCTGACTACCGGGGTAACCCAGATTTTAACTTTGAAATCCACTGGGTGTGTTAATTTAAGTGAAATCATATCATTTAAATTCCACTGCATATAACCCATTACCCCATAGCTTGTTTCTAGTTTTGAAGACAAGTGACCACTTAAAGCAGGTTGAAAGTAAAGCAGAATGCGCCTTCAGGCGCATTCTACTTTACTTTCAGCCTGCTTTATGCTCCCATTTGATAGGATATAGAAAATGTTTCTTATGGTGCATTTTCATGACTGTATCAGTTTGAACTATTTTCTTTGGCGGATGAATAAAATAAATGCGCTAAAAGTCGCTTCTATAAGGGAAAGGGTTAAATTCCACTGCAGACATAATGATAAACTTCACTTAATCTTGCTCAAGTTTTTGAGGCCTGACTGTATTTATTATCTATATGGTGGTTATACTAACAAGAAACACACTTACTATACAACCAATATTATATACACTATTAAATTATGCAAAATTACAACAATGTCTAACTAAAGTAAATGCTACGCTGAGCATAGTAAATGGGAAGGAAGATTGGGTGATTTTGTCAACAGTTTATAAAGATTGAAGGCAATCACAACAGACATTTTTACCTGCCTTGCACCTGAGCAAAACAAACTTTTCTAACAACCATGAATAACAATTTTCACATAGAACCTTAAATGCCAAGTGATAATTCACAACTTACAGAATCCAGCAACTTTGAGGATCTGTTTTTAGCATAAACATAATTCTTTATAAGCTTGTTAAGTCTAGTATAACTGTAGCGATTTGAACATATCGGAAAGCTAGGTAACAACTCACTACCAATAACCAATAAATGCCCAACATCACACAAACTGTGTAAACCCACATCAGATAATTGGTTCCTTCAGTATCCATCTGATCTGGGTTTGTACTGGTTGCATTACTGTTACAGTCGAACTTCGATATCTCCAACTCATTTAACTCGAACTATCCGATAGTTCGACACATACACTACATTATTTCATGCTCGGTTAAGTCGAACATACCCATATTTCAGAGTTAAAACGTGGCTAAGCCACGTTTTAACTTTGAAATATGGGTATGTTTGATTTAACCAAGTTCGAGATATCGGAAGTTCCACTGTATATCCTTTTGAATGCAAGATAGAAGTATTCTATTACATACTTTCAGAGGGTTTATTATACAACAAGGGGCAGTGGATAGGTTAAACAGGTAAAAAGGCTGATTACAACATTTTCTCACCAAATAGCCAAGAATTACATGAATAAATCAGTATTTTCATGTAAATACTGTTCTGAATATAACTGTTTCACTTATTATACATGTAAATGTTCAACCATTGAATATAATTATTTCAACCTTTTATATGCTGTAAACCAGAATGTGTTTATATTATGGTGTAATCCCTGGTCATTTTTCAGAACTGGAACACTCCATATGATAATACAGCATAGAAAGGATTAATTATAAATATTCTTTGTTTCATTTAGTTAAGAAATGCATCCATATCATTACTTTGCATATCTCTAAAAAAAATAATTGAAGAGGTCTTATATGGCAACCATCACCAAAATGCTTATACATGTAGTTTTTAATTTCTCACAATTATCTCGATCAGATAATCATTAAATGTGTGTTATTAACCTTGATCCAAGAAGTCACACGTTTTGCTGAATAAGTATAACAGTGGAATAAATTTTTTTGTTCTTTTTCTAGTGATTTACTTGTTATAAAAAACATTACACGCTAACCCCATTTGTCAAATAGAGACATAAAATGCTCAGATGAATTTTTCTAATCTGAAAGTCCAGTTGACTCAAAGCATGATCTAACAGTGCATCTGATCTTACCTTGCTAAAGGCATGATCTAAAGCTGCATCTAATCATATTTGGCTGAAAAGCATGATCTAAAGCTATATCTAAGTATCCATTTCTAAAGGGCACAATCTAATGCCATACCAGTCACTACTTGACTAAAGATTATGTTTCAAACTGAATCTCATCTGCAATCAAAATGATCTCAACCGTTCTGCACAAAGGATATCAATGTCCAATAGACGTGAATTTGTTAACCTTTAAATGATTTAGCTGTTAATTCCATACAATAAATAGAGTTTAACCCTTTACTTCATAGCCTGTTTCTAGTTTTGAAGACAAGTGACCACTTAAAACAGGTTGAAAGTAAAGTAAAGGTGCATTCTGCTTTACTTTCAGCCTGAATTAAGCTACAATCTGCTAGGGTTAAGAAAATATTTCTTATGGTGCACATTCAAGAATATAAACTGGAACTAAATTTCGTCAGCAGATGAATAAATCAAATATTAATTTGTGTATCTATGGAGTAATGGGTTAAAGAAACAAATCAATGAGTTAATAAGCATTTGCAATTTTTAACAATAGTAGTCACACTCTTATATAATCATGTTAAGCTCAATTAACTTAGATATATAGTAAATTAAGTGCCATTATAATAAATACAGTGCTATCTATTCATATCTCTTATATCTATATTTACATGCACATAGGATAAGAAAATATGTAGCAAAAATAGTGAATTTATATTATATATATAATTATATGATTGAAGTATTTCTTCTTTAAAGCACATCTCCACTACAGATACAAGAACCCAAGCTAAATAGCAGTAATAATCCCAACCAAAGGCATAAGCACTTTTTCATCATTTTTAAACAAAATAACAGTCTAAAGAAAGCAACTATGATTTGAATAATTGTCATTGTTTCGAAACCCATTTTAATCAGCTTTCCTAATCAAAGTCTTTGCCAAAAAGGTAAACAAAACTTTTTATCCATTTTATTGAGATACCCTCTACGCTTTGAATTTCTCACACACATTTCTTAGGTTTGA
Source organism: Gari tellinella (assembly GCA_922989275.2). Taxonomy (NCBI): domain Eukaryota; kingdom Metazoa; phylum Mollusca; class Bivalvia; order Cardiida; family Psammobiidae; genus Gari; species Gari tellinella. The sequence goes on from OV277863.1 coordinate 35,285,691, forward strand.
AACTCAAGAACAATCTTTAAACCTTTGGTTTGACTACCAGCTTCTGATAGAATGACAGACACTGGGAATTCGATCTGAGATTTAGAAAAACCCTCAAATATCTAGCCCAAATATATATATTCGGGAATTACTCAAATATAACTCAATTTTTTCCGTGTCATGCTTATTTTGTGTTGACTGTTGGAATTTAACCCTTTTCCCAATAGAAGCACCTTTTAGCGGATATGATTTATTCATCCGCTGAAGAAAATAGTTCCAACTTAATCAGTAATGAATAAGTATTATAGGGAATATTTTCTATATTATAGCACATGATAGCTTAAAGCAGGCTGAAAGTAAAGCAGAATGCGCCCTAAGGCGCATTCTGCTTTACTTTCAACCTGCTTTATGTAGTCACCTATCTTAAGTACTAGAAATAGGCTATCAGGTAAAGGGTTAATCATTGTCTTTATCAACACATTTGCATTCATCACAACATTTTAACATTTTATGAGAGTCTGTCTCTTATAATTCAAAGTATGATTTTTCAGTTCCAAACAACAGATTTTAAAATTTTAAATCTAAAATGAGTCTGTTAAATGGCACTGTTAAATACTGAAAGTATTATGTTAAACAAGAAAGCATTAGATGCTCTGATATAAATTACTCTAGAGGAATATTCACATGTCAATTACACTAACAATCGAAGAAACATGTTTGACATCAATTTCCACATGAAAGAAAATGATTCAGGTAAATAAATAGAGTTGTAGCAATTCACGAGATTTTTTTTAAAACTAGTAATAAATAAATGAACAATAACATAAAATTAGTAAAATCTAATCATGTGAACTGCTTTATCACAGAAAATGATGAATTTAAAAACTTTGCTCACAGGTTCTTATGAATACAGAAATATGTAGGAAAGTTTTGACTAACTTTTGAGTAATGTGTGCAAAAATAATTTAGCAAAGTCACATAACAGCTGTTCACTTTTGAATTTGTTTGTTTTTACTGGAAAACATAATTATTTTAGTATTAACCATTTCCTCCACAGTATTACCTGAGGGACACCAAACTACTCCTCCATGTAAGCACAATTAAATATTCATTGGTGGTGCAAAAAAACAAGAGTTGGCTTACATGAAAGTTGAGAAAAAATTCCTTGAGAAGATTTCTGCTTTATTTTGATCTTGCTTTAAGCAGAACCTGTCTTAAACTTGATGTAGGTAACTTACACTTTTGGCAAGGAGGAAACGGTTAACTTATTAAAACAAACAGTATACAAAGGAACATGTATGTCACCGGCAGCTGCAGTCATGATGCTCAATGAGCAAAGTTATTACTGTCAGACATCGTACAAATTTCCATACTTTGTTCAAACTGACCACTATATACTACCTTGCACTGAATGTGACATAACAACTTCATGCTTGAATAGGCCAAACACTATTACAATATAAGTATAGCTGAGCACACAGAAGAAAGTCAGCCTTCTGCTTTCCAATTTAAGCCAAACATTTTGTATACAAACAATCACTAACTTGCCTATGTTACAGATGCATATATTACAGTTAGATCAGATAAGCATTGTGCTGAAATATGGTAAATAAACCCTGTAGTATTGATTGCAATAGTAGAATGTACAAAGTGTCTGCCAAAGACAAAAAAAACAATGCTGCTTTTCTACAGGCATGTATCTGCCCAAACTTTGTAAAATAAAAAACATAGTATTGAAAACAAAGATCACTGCTGGCTACAAGAGACCACAAAAGTCTGAAATTGCTATACATTTACATAAATGTTATGAACAAAGCATAGCTGCATTTTTGCCCATCTATATATTATAGCAAGATGATATAGATTGATAAGTGTTCAACAATTTAAGAAAAGAATTGCACAGAGGTACTGCTGTTCCTGAGCAAGAAGTGATAAAACATCAACGAATATACAAATAGCTTTTTCTATATACAGTCTTTCTTCGGTATCTCAAACTCGCTTAGCTCGAACTATCCAATATTTCGACATATGAATTGCATTATTTCATGCTGGTAAGTAGAACATACCCATACCTCAAAGTTGAAATGTGGCTAAGCCATGTTTTAACTCTGAAATACAGGTATGTCCTACTTCACTGAGTTCGAGATATAGAAATTCGACTGAACAGTTGAATATCGATCTCGCTTGACCCAAACTTTCAGTTGAAATTAAATATTTTGGCCTCGGTTAAGTCGAACATATCTTTATTTCAAAGTTAAATGGTTGCTAAGTCACGTTTTAACTTTGAAATAAGGACATGTTCTACTATTTAAAGCGAGTTAGACATATTGAAGTTTGACTGTATCCAAAATTTGTTGAATGCATAGAAATATGATAAAACACACAGTAAGCTGCAAAGAACCATTTCCTCATTTATCTGTAAGATATTTGCGAATAAGTTTATCTGTTGATTTTTAACCCTTTCCTACATAGAGGCTCTTTTTAGCAAATTTAATTTTTTAATTTATTCTTACACTGAAGGTGAATTCTGCTTTACTTTCAACCTGCTTTAAGTGGTCATCTGTCTTCAAAAACTAGAAACAGGCTATGCAGTCCTACATTTTACTGTAAGTTTGCCAAATTTTCACTAGTGTTAGGCTTTGACAGCAGAGCTTGAATCTCATGCTCTTACATACAGTAAAGGGTAGGACTGTATGAAGTAAAGGGTTAAATGGTACAAAAATAATATAAGTATTACAGCTCTTTAAATTCTTTACAGTTACGGAGGCTTTCAGTCTGTGTGTTCTTACTCGAGTCAGACTTGATTTAAAAAGTCAGTCTTGATTAATTAAAGCCTACTTTCATAACAATGTACATGTATTGCCAAAACCTTTTTATTTCAATTTACCGCAAATAAGTACTACAAATGTAGCACGGTCATGCTTTAGTTTGGATAATACGGATATTGTGAATCATTTCAACTTTGATGTGAAGTTAAGTACATGTAGTACTACATTGTAGTGAACGGTAATTAAATTTGAAAATGATGATAGGAATCTGCTTCATAACTTTTAGGCAACGTGACCTTGTTTAAGTTGGCCATATAAAATCTAGAGTATGTTGTTTTATCATTATGAAGATAATGTGTAAAAGACGTTATTCTTTCCCAATAATCAGGCTTGTGCTGAAATAATTTTGTTTATTGCAAACAGTTTGAAGCCAGATCATATGCCGAGTAACTCTGCGCCTTAAGCTTCAAACTGCCATTCAGAATTTAGAAAATCACCAATATCTTCAATAGCCAGTGAATTTCTACATCTTATTGCATTGCAGTTAGTTTTCTTAATGACATTTACACCTATAATCTATTTCTCCACTGAAGAAAACAGTTCCAATTTAAACAGCCATGAATGTGCTCCATGAGATTTTTTCTTAGCCTAGCCTATGGAATCTTAAAGCAGGAATTCTGCTTTACTTTCAACCTGCTTTAAGTGGTCACCTGTATTTAAAATTAGAAACAAGCTATGGGGTAATGGGTTAAAATGGAAATAATAACGTCTTCGACACAACATAGTTGACTAGAAAGCAGCTGAAGTGAATGGAAGCAACATAATGGGTTGAACAATACTGAAGGGGTAATGATGAAAGACTTTTAATATAGACTGAGACACTATAATAACTATTCCACTACACTCAATTAAATGCCTTTTGGAACTGTACATCAAACATGAAAATTTAATCAGTAGGACAGTCAACACTGTTATAATATTGTTAAATACTTTCCTCGGCAGAAGGGTCTTAGGACACATGACCTATTCCTCCACATAACACAACTGAATGTTCATTAATTGTATTAATTACTTGGGGAAGCTTAAACCAAGATTAAAGTAATGCAGAAAAATCCTAGCTTTCTGCTTTACTTTTATCTTACTTTATGCATTCATTATCCAAATGCAAAGTTTGGTGCAAATAATTTGCACTTTTCGCTGTCAGAGGAGGAAACTGTTACCAAATATGGTTATAATGAGACAAGTACATGAAATAAGTTATATGTAATACATGGAAATCCTATAAAATCTTTGATGACTGTACATTAGATTTGTGTCAATACAACTGTAACAAATTGTGAATCTACATCCAACCACATGAGCCATTGTGCAAAGAAATGTAAGTGCGTATTAGTATTTTATAAATTCTTAAAAACAAAAATTACAATACTAAACTTTGGCTTTAAAATGATTATCACTTTTTCTTCTTAAATGTCTAGTAGTTCTTTCTTTTTAATTGACAATTTCAAAATGAAAACTAATATGTAATAATCCTCATTTTTTAACAAGGCAATAATTGAAGTTTTCAAACACAACAGAATGCATAGTATAAGAAATTCTGACACTGTCAGTTCTGTTATTAAACATTAATTTTCTTTTCAAAAGGATCCAAATGGGATCTTTTCCAATTAAGTTTGGGTAACATATACTTTTGCATGAAGAGATCAGTTCACATTTAATGGACAAGAGGCACACAGGACATATACCACAACAAAGGCTGAATATGCATCAACCAGGAAAGAAAATGGAAAAATATATATGCACCAACACTGGGTATTATTTGCACAGGATACATCTAAAAGTGCATATTATCTCTTGCAAGGTTTACCTGAACTGAAGCCACACAACCATTGAATTTATAATCCTTGGACAGAAAATATGTAATATTTAAATCTAAATCTACACACTAACCTCTTTCTATAAAGTATACATATCAACTATAACTATCATCTACAAATTCTTGACAATGTTCTACCAACTACCCATACTCTTGAGATTTCACAACCTTGAAACTAATATTTTTATAGAAAATGTCTATACACAGCTTATGTATATGTACAGACATTGTCTGATACAAACTATCCATAAGCCTAAAAGCCTTAATTCTTACAACCTTGTTGCTAGTATCATAGGCTTGAACGCTTGTAAATACTGTGGAGAAGATATTAATCTTTCACGACCAATGCAGTTACACTTATTTTATTACATGTATTTCCATTGCAAACAGTTTTGAGCTAGACCAGATGCTGGGTAACCCGGCGTCTAATCAGGTTCCAAACTGTTTGCCCTTCAGATTAAATTGAACATTCACTATTGTCAAAAAGCTGTCATTCTCTTCAATTTAAAACAATGAATTTAACCCAAAAGAATAAAATCTTCTCCACTATACCCGATATTTATATAAATGCTGATCAGGGCTCTATATAAAGGAAGTATTTCCATAGCTTTAATCCTTATGTCTGCATCAAACCCTATAATTATCTAAAGGAGACTATTCTTAAGAGCAGTCACACCACAGGGTTTGATGCAGGCAGACAGCATAAGTAAATAATGGAGAATTTAAGCTCACTTCCTCATAACTCCAACCCTGCAAATAATTATAACGTATTAATTTCCAGAAATCCTATTGTTTACAGTTCATTTTGAACATACAGTCAAACTTCAATATCTCGAACTGGGTTAAATCGAACATACCCTTATTTCAAAGTTTGAAATATGGGTATGTTCGACCTATCCGAGCATGAAATAATGCAGTTCATGTGTCGAACTATCGAATATTTTGAGTTTAGTGAGTTCGAGATATCGAAGTTTGACTGTATCAATAGAACGAGTCTTTTACATACAGCTTGTGCTAGAGTTGGAATTTGTGGGAAATTTTTATACAGAAAATCTTTGTGACTACTTTGCTTATCTCGATTGAAAACATGGTAGGCAAAAACAATTTTTTGTTGCTGCAAAAAGCAAATATGTGTTCAATTTAAAACATGGATATGATCATTTTGATTTGGGAAAACAGCTGTCATGCATTTTTGAATGTTAAAAATTTAATTTAAGCCTACTTAATTGAGTTTTAAATATTGTGTTATGCAATCAATCAATCATTTTCCAAGGCAGAATTGTATCAGATTTGTATCCAAGGAACTATAAATCATTCTGGTATAAAACCAGTTGACATAACCAGAAATAAAATAGCCCCATAATGTGTCTACTGTTAGTTATTTGAGCTGTTGACGCCCAACACATACAGTCAAACATGTGATAGAACAGTAGATGACTGTGGTTTCAAACAGCAGTTTAACTGATTATAGCCTCAATAAACTGGTCTTTTTATCCTAGGCACGAACTCAATTTAACTCTTTCAACACTAAGTAACTCCTGGTGGGTTATTAGGTTCCCTTGTGGATCATTTCAATTACCAAAACATGAACCAGTCTACTAGAAATTCTGAGTAGTTTAATAAATACATGTACTGTTCTAAATTAGAAAACTGTGTAGACCTAGATCAGAGGGCTCCTACAGGAGCCCTCAGATCTAGGTCTACACGGTTTTCAAATATAATGAGAATATCTTAAACAGGTATCTGGTGTGGAAAGAGCTAATGTAAATTATCCCAACATTTAGTATAAACTTGTCAATTTTAGCTTTCTAGCACAAATTTTACTTTATCCAAATAGCACTTTTGTTATGTGTAACTGCTTTGACATTAAGCCATGATGATTAACACAGCCTTTGAAACAACTGACAAATTACTGTCGTATAACAGTTCAGACCCAGGGGCCCGTTTCATAAAACTTCTTAAGACAAATGTTGTCGTAAGTCAGATTATAAAAGTATCAATTATTATTTATTTCTCCATCAAATCCTGTCTTGTGACATCTTTTTGGAATCGTCTTGAAAAGACGATTCCAAAAAGATATCACAAAACAGGATTAGATAGAGAAATCACAAATTAAATGTATTTTAAAGTTTTGACTTACGACAACATTTGTCGTAAGACGCTTTATGAAACGGGCCCCTGGGTCTGAATTGCTTTACACTACTACAGCAAAATATAACCCAGTAACTATTACACAATATCTTTCTATATACAGTCAAGCTAAGGGTAAGCTACCACTCTCTGAAGACGCCTGTAGATATTTTACAACAGATAATTGCTTGATGCAGGACAATAGTAAAACAGAAAGCTCCTATATGAGCTTTCTGCTTTATTTTTGTTCTGTATTAAGTTTTAACCTTTCTTAAACACTGCTTATCTTTCAATTCATTTTTACAGTTTCATCTCATTTGAAATAGCCGCTTAACACAAGTTTGAACGTAAAATATCTCTATATTCTATCACTAGGTTATCTAATTAGTCTGTTGATCCACTGGATCTTCAAGGGCAAGAGAGTGATTGGTAAGAACTCTGTATGTTAGTAGACCATCATGTTGCTGTAGAACAATGCCCATTCTCTCCATGTTGGGGTTCTCCTTGTGGGCCATCTGCAAGGCACACCAGTTGGCTGTCCGTGCTTTCCTCGTCAACATTGTCAACTCGGAGATAGCTGCTGCAAGGGCAAGTATGTCTGAAAATATCAGGGCAATCCTAATTCAATGATTCACTACAAAAAAATTGTTTAATTGCAACTAAATGCAAATGCAATAAAATAGAATTTAGATCATGTTTTTTGTTAGATTATTGTGATGTTATTTAGCAGTAAAGAAGATGTCATTCTTTCTATTTTCATTGCAAATGGTATGCAAACGCATTGCAACAAAATATTTGTAGAAAATGACAACTTGGTGACAATTCTGAGTATTCATTTTAGCCTGAGTGGCAAACAGTTAGGAGCCTCATCAGATGCCGGATTACTAGGCAACTGATCTGACACAAAACTGTTTGCAAAGGAAATATTATTTTAAGCATAAACACATTTATTCCCGCAAAATAATGTTTCCTCCACTGTATCATCTGTGTGTTAATATCTTGGAGCATTATCAGGGGTCAATATACTGGGTATATTATTAGGCTCCAAACTTTTCTTAACATGGGAATGGTTTAAAAGGAATATCACCATAGTGTGTGATCCAGGGTCTTGTATCAGTTCGAGTTGGTTGTGAGCATCGAGTCTGATCTGAATTAATTACACAACCAACTCGTACTGATAGAGACCCTGGATCACAAAATGTGGTGATATTCCTTTTATTATATACCTGAACTGTTCAGGACTAGATCTATAATATGTATATAATCAAATATAAGCATACATGTAGGCCATGTAAGAGTCTATATAATATTAAGCAATCTTTAAACTATTCATTGAATTCATGTGACCACCAATTATTACACCATGCAAAAGGTCATTATTTGAATTGATGACATATTACTTTGTTGGTTTGATTGAGAAGTGGCGTTTTGCAAAAAAACGGTCATTTAAGCATTTAAGAATATGAACTGAACTGTTTTAAACTTTATCCTTTGTAGGAAACATTAGTTAAAGTGAGTGATGGGGGTTATTCACGCTTAAAATGGTTATGAACTGTACAAAGTTCATCAACGCTTGGTTTCAACTTTTTTAAAAATAGCAACCAAAACCTGGAATTCCGAAACTTCACATGCAATGCTTCTTAATATAAACAGATTGTGTACAACTCGTGTTGCATACAAGCAGCGACGTCAACATTGTGTAGCATATACATCATCTGATACTGAAATATTGTTGGGCCTATATTTGCTTGTATTTAGAGTAGGTATATAATAAATGCATCTTCAGTTTTCAGTATATTGTAGTGTATTTTTCTCTGATCAATCTAACCTTTTTCATCATGATGCCTAGGCCCACCATTCCTATGTCTGTTGGCAGCATTGACAATTTCTTCCTTCCTCCTTGCCTGCACTTTGCGTATTCCTTCCAACCATCTTTCCAGGGCAGAGTGAATGCTCGTGTGGATATTGAACTCTCGTAACTTCTCCATCTTCTCTATCAAGGTTATGATCTGACCAAACAAAATCCACTACATGTATATAACAACATTCTGACAATGTAATATTTCATATGAACTTTATCAAATTCTTAATAGAAGATTAAGATAGAGCCACTTGATGACTTTAACTCTTCCCATACCATGATTCTGTTTAAAATATACTCAGTACATTTGCAAACAGTGTATACCCAGATAAGAGGCCTCCTATTGATTTACAGTATCTATAAAACTACCCAGAATTCCAAGTAGACTGGTTCATATATTTAAGTAACTAAACAGATCCACAAGGGAACCTAATAACCCACAAGATTTACTTAGTGTTGAAAGAGTTAAGCCAGTAAGCCTTGTTATGGACATAACTCTTTGCAAGCTGGGAGTGAAAAATTTGTGCAAAGTTAGAATACCAACATACAAGATACTGCATTTGTTGTTTTTTTGTTGTTGTTGTTTTTTTTTTGGGGGGGGGGGGGGGTGCCCAGTGTACAGCTGTGATACATAATGGGACTTCAACCCATTACTCCATAAATACGCTTTTAAAGGCAGTCTAGTTCCATCTATAAATTGGTCCATCTAAAGACCCAAAACCTTCAAACCCTCCCCAAACCACTTTTAAATGCAAGTTTTCTATATTCTAGCAGATGGTAGCTAAAAGGGTAGGTAAAGCAGAATGCATCTAAAGGCCCACTCTGCTTAACTTCCAGCCTGCTTTCAAAACAAGAAACAGGCTATTGGATAATGGGTTAATATCTAGAAGTAACTGTGTATAGAAGTCTTAAGTTTTGTACAAGTTGCTCCCCTTGAAAATGAAAAATGTGGTTTATAAATTTTAATACACATTTTTCATTATTTTAGCTTAAATTTGCATTTATAAGATTTATTTGATTAGATATTAAGGAATTAAAGTAGTTTGAATTGTTTTTTAAAGTGGTTAATGCAGGTTTGGAGTGGTTTGGGGTCTTTAGATATATTTATCCTTTCTTCCAAATAGCCAAAAGTGCGTGAAACAGGGTAAGAGTAAAGTAGAATGTTCCTAAAGGAACCTTTTGCTCCGTATTAGTCTTGCATTAAGCTGTCACATGCTCTTTTGTTGTCGCTGGACAAAAATACCATGAATAGTGTTTGATTTTCATAATGCAGACTTTTAAGGTATGTAATAGTCACTCTATCAAATCTCTATTTACCCTGGCATGTTCTTTGAAGGAGTCTACCACTAGTCTGTCCACTCTAGATGGATTAGAGGAGAGTCGTGGCACAACTATGTTGTTAGCACTTGATACCTTCTTCCCAGGGTTCTGTCTAGCTAATTCTGCTTCAGTCTAAAGATAAACAGCTTCTTATCAATTCATGAATATAATTTGATAGACAATTTAACCCATTACACCATAAATACTCCTTTTTAACGCCTAAAAATCATACCTCCAATACAGAAAAATCACTTTATAGTCATTAATATGCACCAAAGAACAATATTCTGTATCCTAGTAGATGGTAGTTTTAGCAGGATAATTGTAAAGTAGAATGCGCCTTCAGGCGCATACTGCTTTACTTTCAACCTGCTTAAAGTGGCCACCTGTATTGAAAACTAGAGACATGTTACCGGGTAATGGGTTAATGGTATATACGATATTTACAGAACAAAATTCCATTGACAAGAAATAAATATCCTCGCTGAACATATCAAAAAGTTTGTATTCAGACAAGGAAGGTGTAAATGTAGCATAAAGTGTAGCATGAAAATAAGTTGAGTTTACAATTACTCATGTAGTTTACTAAATTCTTTTATTACCAATAATTTATTCGAATCTTTGAAATAAGTCTGAAACGATTTTAATTTCTATCTGGTAGAACAATAACACAATGACTGCCTAGTGACAAACAGGCTTGTCCTTTACAAACTGTGCACTGTGAAGAGTCATACAGTGGAGAAAACGTTATTCTTCCCCAATAAACGTATTTATATTAAAGCTATAATTTCCATTTAAAACAGTTAAGGGCTAGATCAGACGCCGGGTTACCCGGCGTCTTATCAGGCTCTAAACTGTTTGCCACTCATATTTAAACTAATAATCAGGAGTGTCATTAAGTTGTCATTTTCTCCATTTTAATGCAATGTGCTTCGTTTGCGTTTAAATCGGGAAGGACTAAAGTTTTCTCCACTGTAAACGAACAAGTGTAAATTTTGAACAACCTTGATAGTGGACCTGTAGATGCTTAGTATGACAAGTATCTAAGCTCTTGTTTTTGATAAGAAAATGTTAAAAGATTTTACTGTTGAACACTGTGTAAAACTGTGACCCCTTGGGTGGGCCAGTTTTTACCCCTGGGACCAAATATCTAAGCTCTGTGAACTATGGTTTCAGACAAGAAGATTTTTAAACGCTTCATTGAAACAAGGGCCACCATGGCCCTAAATCGCTCACCTGGTTCACCATGTAAAATTAACCTATAGTTACCTAGATTATGACTGGACATGACCAACAATCAACCTTTAGAGTGTTAACAAGATTTTTCTATAATTTGACATAGTGACCTAGTTTTTGACCAAACACAATCCACATTTGATTTTGACCTAGATTTGATGTAGGCAAACATTCTGAAAATATTTCATTCAGATCTAACGAGATTTGTAGCCTCTAGAGGGTTAACACTGCTTTTCTTTGATTTGGCCTCTAGGGTGACCTAGTTTTTGACCCTGCATGACCAATATTCGAACTTGATCTTGATACAAATTGGGCAAACATTCTAACTAAGTTGCATAAAAATCCAATAAGATTTGTAGCCTCTAGAGTGTTAACAAGGTTTTTCTAAGATTTGACCTAGTGACCTAGTTTTTGACTGGACATGACCCACATTCGAACTTGACCTAGATTTCATCAAGACAAACATTTTGATCAAGTTTCATGAAGATCCATTGAGATTTGTAGTCTCTAGAGTGTTAACAAGGTTTTTCTATGATTTGACCTAGTGACCTAGTTTTTGACCGGACATGACCCACATTCAAACTTGACCTAGATATCAATGAGGCAAACACTCTGACCAAGTTTCATGAAGATCCATTGAGATTTGTAGTCTCTAGAGTGTTAACAAGGTTTTTCTATGATTTGACCTAGTGACCTAGTTTTTGACCGGACATGACCCACATTCGAACTTGACCTAGATTTCATCAAGACAAACAATGTCATGAAGTTTCATGAAGATCAGATGAAATTTGTAGGCGCTAGAGTGTTAACGAACAATTGTGAACGGACAGATGGACGGACGGCGGACGATCAGCGATCCTAAAAGCTCACCTTGGCACTTCGTGCCAGATGAGCTAAAAATATATTTTTAGCTCCGGTTACCTAGATTGGCAACAGACCAGAACCAATTCAACAATATTGGCCTCTAGAAGTTACATCATGCCAAATATCAAAGTTCTGGCCATAATAGATCCAGAAGATGTTTGAAGATTGCATTTATATATAATTCTATGTAGAACCGTCATCCCTGGGGTGGTGCCAATTTTGACTCCAGTTGCAAAATCTGACCAATCTTGATCGAGGATCTATAAATTATGCTATTCGCCAAATATCTTAGCCCTGGTACTTGTGGGTTTTGACAATATTTAAAAAAAAAAATATATATTTCCTTTTTTTCTCACTTTGGTTGCTATTGCAACCAGAGTATTGCATTGTTTCAATTTTTTTAAACAACTTTGAAAAAGCTTGACACAAGGAATATTCCTGGTTGCAATCAGGGATGTGGTTAAGAAGAAGCTGTTTTAAGAAATTGTTCATACACAACCACAGCACCGGATATTGACTGACCACAAACGTTCATCTTAGCACACAGGTGAGCTAAAATGAATCCTTAATCATCAAAAATGCACTAGACTTTATTGGTTCGGCTCTAAATGACCTTTTTGTGTCGATGGGCCGTAAAACAACATTCATTCATTCATTCTAGACTTTATTGGAAACTGAATTTTGAAGGTCCATGGTTTGCCAGAATGTAAATAATATAAATATCATTACCTTCTTTCTCTCCGTTTCTATCTGTTTAAACTGCTCATAACACTCCTCCAATTTGATATGCAGCTCATTGGCTGGTCCACTCCTCCTACCAACATGTATATAAACATATAAATATCAAATCTGTCATACACAAATCCTTGGGGCCCCACCGAAACTTAATTTTAAGTGGCAAATATGTTATCCTTGCCCGCTAATATGCAGACACAATGCAACACAATGTTGAAAATTACATATTCTTGAAAATGTAGCAGGTTTATTCTAATCAGAGTGGTAAACAGTTTTGAACCTGATCAGACCAAGAGTTACTCTGTCTCTGTGTCTGATCTGGTTCCAATCTGTTTGCAATGGATAGCGTATCCCAGGACTCGAAACTCTATAATTCGAACTAGCTTAAGTCCTAACATACCCATAATTTAAAGCCATTTTTAACTTTGAAATAACAGTATGTTCAACTTAAGGGAGATTGTGTTATTGAAATAAAACTTATGAATTACCAGTAAGGTTGATTTTTAAGCAAGTTTTAAGTATAAAGTTTCGACTGTATCTAGTATTAGAAACGGAAAAGTTCATGTTGTACAATAAAAAGACAGAAAACATCATTATCGGCTTCATAGGGTGCTAAATTACAGAGGTCAAATCTTCTTAACAAGTAAACATTGGCTGGGCCAGGGCAAAAATTAATTGCAACCTACAGTAGGAAGTTTATTTTGGCAAAGTTAATTTTCAACCTATTTATCTGCAGGGACAATTTGATTGCTACTTTTATGACCATAATCATTTGCATAATGCAGGACAAAAGTACTTTTGTATGCAAGTATAATCAAAATCCATTTAAAACTAGTTGCTAGAGTGTAGTGGCCTATAGAGTGTACACACTTAAATTGTTGACAATAAACGATAGACAACAAATGACTGATATTCAAGGATTGCAAAAGCTCGCCATAAGCAAGCTCAGGGCAGCTAAAAAATAAAATCTTTACTTTTGCATTAAACCCTATGATGACATTTCTCATTAGAATGGTCTCTTCGAGATGATTCTAATGAGCAGTAACACCTTAGGATTTGGTGCTGAAATGAGTAGGAAAATGTTGGATTTGTCCAGTTTTATTCCGCCTTATCTGAAGCCCTGGGTTAAGTCTGACCCCTAATTTTTAACCTACCTCTGATACCTGAAGTTTTGCATGAGCGGGTGATGATAGCCATATACATATCCCGGCATCACTTCATAAACTGGATCAGAATACACAGGAACAACATGACCATATGCATCTATAGCTACAACCTCAAACCCTTCTGGTGCTGCTGCTGAGTGATGGGGTATGCCTGAACCTGGGGGTAAGATGACTGGAACTTTGGCAGGGTACTTGATAACATGAGGATGAGTCATTGGGAAGGCTAGCCTATCACCATTTCTATCTAGCACTAAAGGTGATGTCATTAGCTCTGGTGGGAGCTTATCTGGTGGTAAAACATGGACTGGCTGTGCAAGGGAAGGATGAGGCATTGTTGATGGCTTAAACATTGACTGGGAAACCAACTTGTCTGTATGAGCAATCATAGCTGGGGGAAAATGTAAAGGCTTCATGTTGAGTGGGATCTGGTGTTTAGGAAAGGTGTTGAACGAGCTGTCGCTGATCTGTCTTTCTGTGCTGCTGGCTGAGCTCTCGGCAATTGATCCAGGTGTGCTTGGGTTTGATACTGTCTGAAATCCATAAACACTTGACGTGCTTGAAGGAGTTGTTGTGAGTATTCTTAGTGGTTGCATTACATTTTGATCTGTAACACTAGCTTGTTTCAAAGAGGCAGAATACATATCAGTTGTTGACACCATGGGATGCTGCACAATGTCAGATCCAACTGGTTTGAATTCAAGTCTTCTATTCACTCTAAAGTTGTTAACTGCTTTGTTTTGTACAATATCAGCTGGCGTATGGTAACCAGATTTCTCAGCTACAAACTGCTGTCTTTCTGCTTTGTTAACAAAATTCCCATTCCTAAAACTATATTGAAGAGGTTGTTTTGTGGACAAGTTGGTTGTCACTGTGTGTGAAGAAAGGCTAGTACTGGGTTTCATCATAATGTGGTGCTGAGAATCAGCTTCTGATGAGGCCCTGAAATACTGACTGGGCTGACTTGGCTCGTTGCTCTTATTATTCACAAATGGCTGAAAAGCTGATTCGTTGCTTCTCTGTAAGTCATTCTGTCCTGAATGTACTGGTAAGTCAAAAGTTGGTGTGCTAAAGCCACTATTAAGTTTCTCCATATTGTTGGTTATGCTTTGTAACTCAAGATAAGTGTCTGTGTCACTTGAATGTCGACTGGACTGTGAAGTGTAGGATGAAATGCTGCTTCTATCTGACTTTTGTGTTCCTGTAGACATAGAAGGCAAAGGGGAGAAGAAGTCATATTCATATGCTTTCTGAGAGTGTATTGCACTGCTCTCCAAAGTATGGCTGTTGTTTTCATGATTCAAGGAGTTGTAACTTGTGGGAACATGGTCTGATGGTTCAAAAATACTGCTTTTATGAAAGAGCTTATCATCCCAATAATTAGGGGTACTTTGAAAATGGGTGCCAAGAGGAAGTGGGCTTCTGGCATCACAGGATCTGAGAGCTGTGCAGTCTTCTACACCAGTTGACCATACATTGTTCAGACTTACATCAGATGATCTGAAATAGCAAATACATATGCATATATATACAGTGGAGAAAACATTATTCTTTCCGTTTAAATGCAAACAAAACGCATCTTAGTAAACTGGAGAAAATGACAATTTTTCGACAATTTTGACTCTCTATTTTAATCTGAGTGGATAACAGTTTGGAGCCTGATCAGACGCCAGATTACCCGGTGCCTGATCTGGCTCCAAACTGTGTGCATTGGAAACAATAGATTCAGCGTAAACGTGATTATTGGGTTTGGAAAGAATAACGTTTTCTCCACTGTACCTTATTGATGGAAAATTATCTTGTAAAGTTGTCATATTGATTGACATTAAATACAGTTACTGTGTATGCCTATTTTCTTTTTACTTTTAACTTTTTGATAACCTTAAGATTACAACAATTAACATTGATTTTCTTCAGTACAAGTTTACAATACACAATATTTCACAGGAATTATAACTTGATGCATTATTTAAATATATATATACATGTATATATATTCGTTAGTATTTCTTACAAGAAACTCTCATAACAAAGCATAGCAGAACAAGACATGTGTTTGTGAAACACAAATGTCCCAAGCCAGCAGCATGTTAGGCTATGTACCAGTAGGTCAAATGCCAAGTATAAAAGACTCATGTGTAAAATTGCAAGAGTTAAAGCCAAGGTTAAGCTCTTTTTTTTCGGAAAGGAATAGACCCAAACAAGGCACAAGCCAACAATGAAAGCCACATGTTGAGCTGTTTAAAACCTAATGACCTACTTTTTGACCTGACATAACTCATATTCATACATTACCAAGAGTTTGTCTAGGTAATTATTCAGAGCAGTTTTCATTAATTTAGGCCATTCTAGAGTCATAATATGGCCTGTAAAGTGTTCAGAAGCCATTTCTTTGATTTAACCTATTGACCTACTTTCTACCCGGACATAATCCGTTTGATTCAAGAATTTATGACCACAGGCCTTTTATGGCTTTTTAGGTGCCCATCTTCAGCCCCATTCCCCTCGTTTTAAAGTAAAATAGGTTTTTTTATTACAGATTTTTCTTTTCTTTTTTCAAAAAAAAATTCCCTCCCCGATTTTTTAAAATTTATTTTCTATTCAAATTGAACAGAATGTGAATTTACAATAAATTTTAAGCACCTTGAAAATTTCCCATTTTGATAATTTACGACAGAGGGGTATCACAATAGCACACATTGATAACTTTGTGCTCTGGTGAGCTAAAAAGCTTAACCGAATATTATACACTTACACAGACAACAGGTAAAAAAATGCCAGCTAACAATGGCTTCATTACACAATTTAGAATGTATTGTAAGTTTATTGGCCAGACTTACTTGTCAAAAAGATGAGAACTGATTTGGGCAGGGTTTCCATTTTGATCTCTGTGGTCCAAGCTGTTGAAGGCAAATAACGAGGAGTCCTCATCTACAATTTTGTTGACTAGATCATCCAATCCTGAGAGCTTGTCGCTACTTCCACTGGCATTCAGATTTAACTTATCTCCAAAACTGAGTTGGTCGAAAAATCCAGAATCTGTACCTGGAGTTTGGGTAGTCATAGTTGGTCCTACATGGAACAAGATATGTGTAACAGACAATAGTAATTTCTTTAGAAACTTTTTTGTCTAGCATCAACATCCCTTACTCAAATACTTGGATACTTATACAGTTGTTGCCTTGGACTATTCCCAATCTACCAATATCACCCAACTTTGATTTTTGAACCTGACCGTGACCTTATTTACTTAGATTATTGTAAATGGGCTATTTCTTGTTTAACTAGATTTTACAGTTTCTTCTAGCATCAACACAACTGACTATGTACTATGCTTTAATACTAATACAGTTGTTGCCTTGGACCACTACTAACTAACCCATATCACCCAACCTCAATTTGACCTTGACCTAATTTGGACTTAGGAAAGATTCAAATATATTGTCAAGGTGGCCACTTGGGACATAAGCGCTTATTGAATGCACAATCTTGTTTGGACTGCCTTCATTGTCCCTTATGCAGGACGAGTGATAAATTTCAGAAATGGTGACACCTGAACTCTTCCTTTATATCCCCATAATGATTTGTTGTATATCATTTAAAGGGACTCGCAACCGGATGGTGTACTTGTCAAAATAAAATAAAATACTCAAATAAAAGCAAATTTGTGGCATTATTTGGCTTCTGACATTAAAACAAGAGCACCGCAAGCCGGGCACATTATACGCCCGTCAAATCGATCTTAGAATGTAGTCATACCAAAACCCTATCAAGGTAAAAACAAAAGGGGAAGAACCCTGAAAGTTAGGGGTCATATGCTGACCAAGTTTCAAAAGGATGGGAATAAATTTGTTTGAGAAAGAGAGCTACAAACAAAAAATGCCCGTTTTTGACGATAAAAGGGGCATAACTCTTTGATGTCAGTGGCAATCTTGCTGGTTATGGAGCTTGACCGAGACATTATGGTCATACACATGCTGACAAAGTTTCAAAAGGATTGGAATAAATTTATTTGAGTTAGAGAGCGGACAAACTAAAAAATGCCCGTTTTTGACAAAATAAGGGGCATAACTCTTGAATGTCTGGGGCAATCCTGCTGGTTATAGAACATAACCGAGACATTATGGTAATACACATGCTGACCAAGTTTCAAAAGGATTGGAATAAATTTGTTTGAGTTAGAGAGCGGACAAACTAAAAAATGCCCGTTTTAGATGAAAAAAGGGGCATAACTCTTGACTGTCTGTGGCAATCTTGCTGGTTATGAAACATAACCGAGACATTATGGTCATACACATGCTGACCAAGTTTCAAAAGGCCTGAAATAAATTTGTTTGAGTTAGAGAGCGGACAAACTAAAATATGCCCTTTTTTACGAAAAAAGGGGCATAACTCTTGAATGCCTGGTGCAATCCTGCTTGTTATCAAACTTGACAGAGACATTATGGTCATACACATGCTGACCAAGTTTCAAAAGGATTAAAATAAATGTGTTTGAGTTATAGAGCAGACAAACTAAAATATGCCCGTTTTTTACGAAAAAAGGGGCATAACTCTTGAATGTCTGGGGCAATCCTGCTGGTTATCGAACTTCACCGAGATATTATGGTCATACACATGCTGACAAAGTTTCAAAAGGATTAAAATAAATTTGTTTGAGTTAGAGAGCGGACAAACTAAAATATGCCAGTTTTTTACGAAAAAAGGGGCATAACTCTTGAATGTCTGGGGCAATCCTGCTGGTTATCGAACTTGACCGAGATATTATGGTCATACACATGCTGACAAAGTTTGAAAAGGATTAAAAAACATTTGTTTGAGTTAGAGAGCGGACAAACTAATATGCCCGTTTTTGACAAAAAAGGGGCATAACTCTTGAATGTCTGGGTCAATCTTGCTGGTTATCGAACTTGAACGAGATATTATGGTCATACACGTTTTGACCAAGTTTCAAAAGGATTAGACTAAATTTGTTTGAGTTAGAGAGCGGACATGAAAAAGTTAACGGACGGACAGACGGACGGACAGACGGACGGACAGCGCCACGACATAATACGTCCCGTCTGAAGACGGGCGTATAAAAATATGATCAGTCCAAAAAAAGTCTCAAGAATCGTCACCGAATCTTAGATTTTTAGATATTTTCCATCGTTTTTCTATACCGACTAGTAGACGGTATAGTTGTTGCTTCTCTACACGGGCTCAGACATAAACACGAGCCGAATTACGAAGTTGTATGCACTTTCGATCGCTACACATTGAAATACGTTAAATCGATCCGAGATAAACGGATAGTTCCGTGGTCCATTGGTCTAAGCGGTTTCCCCTATTTTGCCTTCTGTCCGCCAATGCCGGGCCCCGGGTTCGAATCCCACCAGAGACCAATATTTTTTTTTATTGAAATACATTTTTTTTAAACAGAATTTCTTATCCTAAACTAATTCTTTACCATTTATATAAGCGTTTGACACATATTTACAAATTACTATTTTTAATGCACCATCTGGTTGCGAGTCGCTTTAAGGATAGCTAAACATTATAATATTGTCAACCTGTATCAGAGCACTGTCTTGATATGTAATTAGACTAATTACATAGAGGATAAATGTTTTTTTCAGTATAAGATAGAAATTCAATCCATTGAGTGAACATCAGACTATATTTTCACGAGTGACAAAGCCTTAAGTGAAAATATAACAGTCTGATGTTCACTCAATGGATTAAATTTCATCTTATATTGAAAAAACACAATCATTAATGATTCTATTTATTTATGCCTTTAAGCCACTTTTTAATCGAAATTGTTCAACAATTGAAAGCGAAAGCACATGATCTAACCCGTGTGGAGCCCCAAGTTTATATCGAACACATTTTCATGACATATTGCCGTACAATGACGTCACTGATTTATTGATCTGACGTCATCGAATTGTGTCATTACTTCTAATTTTGGATTCCTTTTCATCCTTTTAGTGGTTCGCAACAAATAGGGCTACCGGAATGAAACAATAGGACAGGATTGACAACGATTCTTGGGGAGCCCTATGGGGAAAATTCATAAAAGAAGCACATGTGACTATAATCCCACTGCTTGAAACAGTGAAATTATCAAGTGATAATCCACTGCTATTTCCTTGAAATCCATCGAAAAGCATAAATAAATAACATTCAATTTTAATTTATATATGTTTTATTACCTCATTTAGTTCATTAAGTTCAAAGGCAAATACATGTACCACCCTATAAAATATGTTATTAACCTTATTAATAAGACAGATGTCTTTGGTTTTAAATTGTCCTGACTGAAATGCACACTGTTCACTTTTTTTAAATTTATATTCACTTGTGCGAGAAACTTTGTATGAACCTTCTTTAGACCATGATATTTCAAGAAAGCATGATTTTCAAAAGAATTGTCATCAGGGGTGTAAAATTCCACTCGCCATGGCGAGTAACTTTTTATGAGGGTGAGCAGATTTTCTGACAATTTATAACAGAAACTAATGACCCAAATGTCATTATTACCCAGCAGGGCGAGTAGCAATTCTGAAAATTTTACACCCCTGGTCATGATAATACAAATCTTTTAGTTTGATGAAAAAAGGGACATTTCATCAATTCTCTAAACCACCCAGTGATTACGTGTAATCCCTAATAGTTCAAGGATTACACGTAATTCCTGATTACACTTAATCCCTGCAGCATATACAAAATTACAAATATAGATAAGTTTTAAATACAGGTGGCAGTTTAAAGAAAAGATGACAATATAAACCTGAAACCTCCTGTAGGAGCTTTCTCTTATACCTTTGTCTTGCTTTAAGCAACAACCTGCCTTAACATAAACAAAGAAGTTCTCTATGTAAGTGATATCAGTTTGAAGCATGCTTAAGGTTATTTCGCTTATGGCTAAGGAAGACAGGGTTAACTAAATAGCTCATACACAATGATTACCATATTTTTCTGAGTCCCCATTTCGAAGTGATGGCTGGAATGTTAACCGACTGGCTTTCAAATGTGTGCTGTATGGCACATTTTGGTCCCAACTACCCTCTGCATCCCTGTGGTTGGTCATTTCTGTGTATGGCAGTGACTTCTTAGCCTCCCCATTCTAAACCAAAACAAACATTATTAATTATTACTAATGTGATGAGCAAAAAACACCTTAGGAAAAAGCAAAATGGACATAAAAAGGATCAGCATAAGAAATATTTGACAAAATAGCAAATCTGTGAAGATTTGCATTTGTGAGCAATACAATGATAGTCTGAAATCTGCTAGAGACCACTTCCAGTGCTTCTTCTTCTCCAGGTCGTCTGTTGATACCTATGCTTTAACAAGAGGGCCTGAAGGCCCTGATATCGCTCACCATTTGTAATGAAGCCTGATAGCTTTACCTTTGAATTTCACCCGTTTTATTCTAAATCCATTCAAGTTTGTCGACCTACTGTAGTATAGTAGAGTACATCAAAGGCAGATAACTAGAGCCTAAACAATCCTTTTTCTAGCATTTCAAAGTATATCAAGGGCAGGTAACTATTGCCACAATGATTACATTTCAACAATAATTGCACTCCTTCGAGAACGTATAGCTACATCCTTTGTGTACAAGTATAATCAAAATCCATTGAAAACTGTAGTTGCAAGAGTGTAAACGCTGTAAAATATGGCATTTTCAGCAATTCAAAGGTAGATATCTCTTGATCTATTTGTCTGATTCCAACCATAATCACCCTTTTTCCAACTCTTATGGTCATATACAATATGGGCAAGTTTGAGAGAGCTTGGATAAATATTGTGGCCTCTAGAGCGTAAACACTGTTAAATATATCATTTTCAGCAATTCAAAGGTAGATAACTCTTGACCTATTGATCCGATTACAACCAAAATTGAACTCTTCCGAACTCTTATGGTCATATACAATCTGGGCAGGTTTTAGAAAGATTGGATAAATACTGTGGCCTCTAGAGTGTAAACACTGTTAAATATGGCATTTTCAGCAGTTCAAAGGTAGATAACTCATGACCTTTTTGTCCGATTTCAACCATAATCGAACTCATCCGAACTCTTATGGCAATATACCATCTGAGCAAGTTTGAGAAAGATTGGATAAAAATTGTGGTCTCTAGAGTGTAAACACTAAAATTGTTGACGCCGCACACCGGACAATCAAGGATTGCAATAGCTCACCCTGAGCTAGCTCAGGTGAGCTAAAAAGAGCAATTCAAGGTCTATGAACAACTGCCTCAGGTAAGATGAATCTCATCAGCTAACTAGATCTACACTGTACTGCTTTTAGCTGCTCAATGGATGTCTTTGTGTATTGATCCCACACTACTGCGGCATAAGGAGGATACCCCTGACTGACATTAAGGGTCTTGTTAATCTTGTAACTTTGTGCCTTGCTGTTCTGTGGGCACAGTGCCAGGTTTCTCCCCATGAAGGTTAGGGAGCTGTTTGCCAGCTTATCCATAGCATGTCTGCTAAATTCCTGACTGGTTGCAGGAAAGGACATATCATTATAGTTATCTCTGATGAGTGAGAAAAAGGTTAAGACCGATAGACATGGGGTTTCCCATGTGATGGGGGATTTATAGGGCTCCAGATTATAAGCCTGTGTACTCTTAAAGACTATTCCTCAGTCCATTGAGGGACCACCAGCATATTGTTCTGGAGGTGTCAATGTAACTGTAAAGCATGTGCAACAAATCTCAATTTACCTGGTGATGTCCAGATTATACTCATGCTCTAGTGATTTTCAATAGTTATTTCTAACCCAACTATCAAATATAAAGGTAGAGTCATGCATAAGACGATTCAATGGTTCAATATGCACAAGGCCCATGCTTTTTGCAAGGAAATTGACAGTAAATAATCTGGCAAGGCATTATGACCAAAAGGTCGTCAGGAGATGTCTTTAAGTTAAAGACTTTTCCTCAGTCCTTTGAAAGAGTCCCCCCCATTGAATTTGAGGTGTCAATGTAACTGTCAAAACATGTTCAGCACGTGCAGCCGGTGGGTGTACCAATCTCAGTTTACCTGGTTAAGCCCAGATTATACTCATGCTCTAGTGATTTTCAATGGTTATTTCTAACCAACCTATCAAATATAAAGGTAGAGTCTCCCGCGAGAAGCTTCAATGGTTCTTTGCTAGCGACATGGCCATAAGTTCCATGATTTTTGCAAGGAAATTGTCTGGCAAGGTGTTATGATCGAAAGGTCATCTAGGGATGTCTTTAAAGGCCTAACTCTGGCTCAGCAGGATGTCAATTGGACTGTGTAACATGCTAGATACACAATTGTTACATAATATTACCCAGAGGCACCACTCTAGGGTACTATGTATATTCAAGGTAGATAAGGGATCTATAGCTGATCCATTTCAACACTGTGATTGTTGTATACATAATCACTCAGTTTTGTTCCAGCTCATGTGCTTTGAAATTGGGACCTTGTTTGGATACAGATCAGATGCGACATTATTCTGCATCTGATATGTATCCAAACTGTTGACAAATAACATTCAACTCACAATCAACAGCATAAGGGTTAATTGCTCAGGGCATCATCCCCTAGATTGGTCAACATCTATCAATTAGTACCCTGCTGTGACAATTGGCTTGCAATAAGCATCTTATCTCCAAGTATCAAGCTGTGTTCAGTACTCGTAATGAAGAGAACACACAGAATATACAATATCGGGAACCAGTGCTTTGCAATATGGAGTCGAATAGGCAGACAGTGCTATTCGAGTATTTTCGCGTCAGTGAACATTCGACTGCACTGAGCCTGAGAAGAAATATTGTAAAACAAATCCTAGATGCTGGGATCCCGTAGGTCATAAAATAAAACATCAAATCTGAAAAAAATGGCACACGGGTAAACTGACCTGTCAAAATTCGAATCATAATCTCAAGATGACATGATAAAACACTTGCAAACTTGCTTAATTAAAATGCCAGTTGATTCGCAAAATTTGAAAAGAAATACAGTGAAACCCCTCTAAACCGGAACCTCTAAATACCGGAATTCTCTCTAAACCGGACAAAAACTTTGGTCAGGTTTCCAACCATTCCTTATTTGAACCTATAACACCATAAATATGCATTTTTACACCTTTGATTTATTCCTAGACTGAATATGTATCATTACCCTAAAATCGTATGCACTTGGGTTTCCTCAGCATAGCATCTAGGACATTAACCCTAAGCCTGCCAAATAAATTGTTGTCTGCTACATTTCTCGTCTGCTTCAAGTTTCAAAGTGCTTCAAAGTTGCTCAAAATTGCTGAAAATGTTGTCCGAGTGTCAAACAGCTTGGATCCGGATGAGACGCCGAGTTACTCAGCGTCTCATCCGGATCCAAGCTGTTTGCATATGGAGCTATAGTTGTGAGTGGCAGGCTAAGGGTTAAGCAGCGAACTTAAGTTATATCCACTTACACGATTATGTAAGGGTCACGTAGGAGGAAACTGTAAATAGTTTCAATGTACATTGTATTGTATCATTGTTCACGTTTAAAAATGTATACATTTTCTGTTTATGTAAACTAAAATATTGACGTCACTAAACATTATATGTAATATTGATGGTATTTTGGGCCGGAGGCCTTTAACTACAAATAAAATCATTGTCATTGTCATCAGAAAATATTTTCTATATTCTAGAAGATGATAGCTTAAAAGCAGGTTGAAAGTAAAGCAGAATGCGCATTAAGGCATATTCTGCTTTACTTTCAACCTGCTTTAAGTGATCAGCTATCTTCCATACTAGAAACCCCTCTAAACCTTCAATTCAGTTCCTCTTAACTGGGGCCCTGTTAAATTACCAATCATGAATCTTATGTTTCAACTTTACAGTATAACATATAGTAATCATTGGCGTAGCTTCCTATTAGGCAAGTAGGCACGTGCCTACACTTTTTTTTCAGAAGTCCAAAAAATAAAAAAGGCTAAAAATGCTGAAAAACAATAAAATTGACATCTAAGGGGGGTTAGGGGTGAACCCCAATTATTTTACATAGATCCATGTTAGCATTTTGCCATTATCAAACGCGGGAAAAGACCTCAGAACGCATCTAGAGACTGTCTATGAATAAAAAAAATTCCGGGGGTGCATACCCCCGAGTAAGAAAACGCATACTGATTAAATGGTCTAGTCAACCCGTTAGCACGCAAGTACATTTTTACATGAAGCTATCTTAATGCAAAACACACGCTAACTGCGTACACCCTGTCCTCATACTGGCGACAATTTAAAAAGTAAAAAATTGCAATAAAATAGGAATGAATAGGATGGTGTTAGAGTCTAACTTAGATATTAGTCGAAGAAAACCTGTCAACAATTACATTATATTAACCTGGAACAGACAATTTATGTTATTTTCAGCCGACTTTTACATAGCTTTCTGGCATAATTTTACCTGTCTTGGACGTCCTCAGAACAAGCCAAAGACCATCTAGGAACCACCCCACCCCTCCTAGTAAGAGTGCGTTCCATAAATTGGTATAGTTACTAAATGATCTTCATACGGGCCTGTAGTGCAGTAGATCAACTTGTCCCGAAAAGAAAGTTTCGTCCAAATAATTTCAAGTTGCGACGCAGAGTCTGTTAATGAAATATTTACGGCATCAGACCCTATGATTTATACTAATTGATGTGGTGTTCGGGTTTTTTTCCCAAGAAAAATATGCAGACATATTCTTTTGCAAAAACATAAAATTGTCTGGTTTTTAAGCTTTTCATCTCATTATTTCTTCATATAAATGTCTCCCCAGACCCTTCTAAAATGCGTCTCCAGTGTTGTAGAACTCAAAATTTTCCCGGGGGAGCATGCCCCCGGGCCCCCCTAGAAAAGATATGCCTACACTTTCATTTTGGCCAAGCTACGCCCCTGGTAATAAGATCTGCAAATATGTTTACTTGTAAAACTATAATAAAAACAATTAAGTCAAAAGTGATAAATACTAGGGGTGTAACGATTCGGCGGTGTACCGATATATTGCGGTGTGAGCTGAATAATATTGCCCCGTGGTTCAGATTTAGAAAAACCGATTTTCTTTGCCTTATTTAAAAATGGTAAAAGAATGGACAAACTTACTTTTTGTTTCGCGGAATTGTTTTCGAAACGCGTCACTTAGTAGACACAGTCCGGTGTTTTATCCATATCCCTAGCCTGTGTAACAGTACTATTTCGTTTCCGTTTAATCTCGCTCAAAGAGACGCTCTTATTCTTAAAGAAACAAGCAGCGAATCAAGGGCCTGGTTGAACAAGATTAATACAGTAAACACGATGGCAGATGCTTGTTCCATACTTACACGGTATATTGCAATATATTGCGATTCGATTTCTCCGTATTGCGATAAACTGCGATGCGGGTTTCGGCGAATTGTTACACCCCTAATAAATACATGATCATCAATGGAGACTTTTTGTGACTAGTGCTATGCACTCGTTGAGAACATTCTGCATTACTTATTCATTAGATTTAGCTACGACCTGGTTAACTGACCATTCAGAGGTAATCTTAACATGGTCATCACACACTCAGATATAGATAGGTGTTATTGCAACCTACCATTTCTTTAATTTATAACTGCTTCCCTGACTGCTCCCAATTGGAAATTGATTGATGGGAATTGACTTGTAGATGGATATGCCATTTAAATTTTTGTTGGTTGAAATTACTAAAGTTTTGTGTTTTTATACACTGTATACATACAATTTTATAAATTGAAAATCCATGTGGACCGATGAAAAAATCTGGGGACTGATTGTTTTCAAAATTGATCAGTACTGTACTATTTCTATTTATTACTTCTACGCCATCAATTCTGATGATTATGAGAAGGGGTACTTTTTAGGTGCACCAATGGGACTGTACCGGACTGGTCACTTTATCCTGACTCCAACGAACCAGTCGTAATTAAATGCCAACCCGAAATCCTGAGCGCCAAGGAGGGAAGCCATTACTACCAATTTTCATGTCTTTGGTTTGACCCGGCCGGGGGTTGAACCCGCAACCTCCCGCACTGCAAGCGGACGCTCTACCACTAAGCCACGCAGCCCGGAGTGAGTACTGATTTGAAGAAAAATTATCTGGAGCCCTGATTTATGTTTAACTGGTTTGCTATGGTTTAATGTCTTTTTACCTGGCATGTGACTGGAACTTGTTGTTGTTGTTAGGTACAGTAAACCCTTTCCATTACAACCACTAAAATGAATGATAATGATGATTGTATGAGACAGCTCAAAGCAAGGTGAAAGTAAAACAGAAAGCTCCGAAACTTTGCCACAGGAGCTCTGTTTTACTTCCACCTTGATTTAATCAGTCACATATTTTAAACACCCAACAGACTTTACTAAGTGGCCGTTTTGGAGAGGTTTTACTGTATTTAATTTACAGATTAACTTTTTCCACCACAGAAGCAACTTAGAATGCCTTGATTTAGTTATTCGTCAACAAAAGCATTACTCATTTGACATTGCTGAATACAGGATGCAGTCTTAAGCAATTATTGGCCTAAAGCATTAAAGTTATTTAAACTTAAAGATATTTCTGCATTACTTTCAAATTTCTTTAAGCAGTCACCTGCCTAAAACAGTTTGATAACCGTTGTGAGTAATGATCACTTTTGACTATGGAGATAGGCATTAATTAATGAACAAATTACACAGGCATTGACACTTTTGCTAATGGCAATTACATGAAATCTATGTTTACTTCTTGATATAAATATCACCCCTTAACTATATAAAATTTGCTGGTCTGTTTTCATCTTTCAATAAAGATGTTTGTCACTTTCACTACAGAAATATCGATTGTCAAGCAAATCTCAAATCTTGTCAGATGCTAAATCGCTAGGCATCTAGATCTAGCTCCAAACAATTTGCAAATGCTGATGTACTTGAGCAAGCATAAAGGAATAAACCTATTTATCTCTATCTATGTATTCTGTCTCACACCCTCACGGGTAATTTCGGGCAGTGCACGTCTGTGCCTGTTAGTAGAGTTGTAGTGAATATAGGCAGTGTTAGGCCCTCGAGTCTAACGTTCGGACTTTTGGCTCAATGGTTATAACGCTCGCCTTGCAAGCGGGAGGTCCCGGGCCCGGTCACTATATTAAATGGCGTTGTCGGCAAACGGATTTCTCCACCCCATCTGGTGATGACTGTCCTTGTCCGATGCATGGATCACCGTCAGAAATGATGTATGGTAGTTACCGTAAGTCGAAAGGCATAAAAAGGACCTCAAAATTAAGATGGAGAGGAGTGTAGTGAATATAGGCAGTGTTAGGCCCAGGCGCCCAACGTCCGGACTTTTGGCTCAATGGTTATTACGCTCGCCTTGCAAGCGGGAGGTCCCGCGTTCGATTCCCGGGCCCGGTCACTATAGAGTTAAGAACAGGATGCTATCAGGTTTGCAAATGATTGAAGTATTAACCATGTTAAGTGCCTCTCTGTATGACATTTTTTCATTCATTCTATAACACAGCAACATCAACAATTTCATTTGGCAAACTTGGATGGTCTCTACCTGAAGAAAATATCTAGATCTAACTGGAGCAAATATATTATCATATATTCTCAACATGACTGTTTTGCTCTTCCTGCATGAATCTGGAGTTTACGGCCTGCTGATTTTTTCTAATGGATCTATTCTACAAAAAATATTCTAAGTAAGCCTCAGATATTGGTTTCATACCACAATGACTCGCTATAAGCGAAATGAAAGTAATCAAGCCGGTCCATATGTCATGTATCATTGTCTACGTTTCCATGCTTAACCATAAACAAAACAACAGCAATGATTGAGCAATATGTTTCCAATGCGATAAAATAAATGCCCCAAAACGAAAGAAGCAGACGAAAAAGTGCAAAAAATAGTTAATTATATTCTCACATTTAAACTGTTGCGTTAGTGATGCTTTTGGAACAATTCTTCGATATGTTCCGAAAATTTAAATATAACAAGCAGAAGTGATTACGTCACTCATTCATCTATGCAAACCAAAACATAAACAAACAAACCCACCAGCAAACGACAAATTCAGATTATTTTTTCTCTCGATCCAAATAAGTAATTTGATAACTTTTTCGAAGATGAAAAGTATTTAACATTTACCTGTTGAAATGCGAAGCTGGAACATGTTGACTTTGAACCGAAACATGCAAAATCATCCAATTTACCGCCTGCGTAAAATGCAGCAACCGCCATTGACAAGCATTTTTCTCGTATGCTAATCAGCTGTTCCAATGTCTCAGTCTGAAAACGAGGCGGGTTACCGACTGTATTCGCAAAATGAAACTTCGCCCCTAAATGTTTCGCACCAAGCCTCCTTAAGTATACCTAACATATATAATCATACAGAGCTCCCTCTCTTTAGCGACACCTGGAGGGACACAAAATTGTTTGCGTTGTTCGGAGGGAGTCGTTATAGGGAGGGCAATTGGCTTACATTTGCAAACAGCTTGAATCAAGATAAGGCGCCGCGTAACATCTGATCTGGATTCAAGCTGTCTGTCACTTGTCATCTGTCAAAATGTCCATTATGTAACTTTGAAACAACAAAACAACAGCAGACGACAATTTTAAGCACGCGATACTGTAGTAGTAAAAGCGTAAGACATAGTTGTCTTGTTTAGGGAACTATATGACCAGGGTCGTTGTAAGGAGGGAGTCGTTGTTCAGAGGCCCGTTGTAGGGAGGGAACGCTGTAGTTAAAGGATCAATTTTATCATGGATTTTATACATACCTTTGTAAAATAGGTGGCTACTCATAGACTAGGTCAAATACCGAATGAACCAAGAGTGAACTATGGTCACTTACTGTCTTTATAGAAGAAGAAATATGATTAAGGCTTATACACCCGGAAACATTTTGGTGAAGCTTTGTTTACAACTAGAAGTCTGAACAAAAACAACTTTACGGGGGTTAAATTGTAAAACTATTATGGACATCCCTAACTGTAGACACTGTCTCAAAAAATACTTGACATGACAAGTAATCTTATGAACTTGAAGTTGAATTTTGTTCCCTAAATTAATTGGTTTCTTTGACAACCTTCTTAAATTAAACAAAAGAACAAATGAATAAACCAACAAAAAGATGGATTAGTTGGGTTTTACGGCACTGCGACACAAAATTGGCCATCTAGCGCCGATGATTAATGAGGGGAGATGAGATGAGATGAGATGAGATGATGATTTCAGGAAGATGATTTTGGCTAATCCCAAAAGCGCATGAGATCAAAACCACCGACCTGCCTTCCTTTTAGTTCTTGGCAGAGAGAATACTCTCGGTATGTAACCTATGACAATTAAGCCTCAGAACTGCGGCAAAATAGGAAGGTCTCCGGGGACCAACACAAATATATATATAGGCACTGTAATAAAAAAGAAATTAAAAAAAAACACATCATCATCATCTAACTATCATCGATCACCACCACCAGGCCCGTAGGTATAGGGAAAGGGGGAGGGGGACACGGGGGCGTGTCGCCCCAAATAGTTTTGCAAATATTAGTTGCAGAGTTTTTACATAGAGTTATGTTATTAATGTGACTGTTTTGAATGTGCGATGCTGTTTTGAATTTGTTTCCTACGGGCCTGACCACCACTGCGGCACTGTCACGACTAATATAATACAAGCGTCACCATCACATACTCTCTGACCAGATCACATGAATATGTAGACTGATCGACGTCTTTACTGGGCTTGCATGTTAAGTTAGAGGAAATAATAATATGCTGCAACTCATTAATGTGTAAGCAGATTTTTTTCTGTGTTAATTTCATACTATTGAATACACGTAGCTTCACCGTTCACTTTTGTTACCATTATCGTCCATTTGAAAAAAGGTCACATGTCATCATAGTTGCAACAAAATGTATCCAGTAATTGCAATTAACCTAGTACCCCCATAAAATACCTTTAATGCATTCCTCTACTGAAGAAATAGTTCCATTTTAATCAGTCATGAATAATTCACCATAAGAAATATTTCCTATATCCTAGCAGATGGTTGCTCAAAGAAGGTTGAAAGTAGGTGTATTTTGCTTTACGTTCAGATTCCTTTACGCAACCATCTGTCTTTGCAACACATTTTGTTGTTTTGCTGGGCCGCCATGTTTATCCTTTGCATAACCGCCGACGGGGCGCCGGCAAATTCCACCGGCGGCCCATCGAGGACAGGAAAAGGGACCGAGGACCCGCTTTCCGAATGCTAGCTGGGGCATTGATTGTCATTTTTTATTCAACTTGCGGTCCGCTGTGGACAGGATAGCGGACCACCGGCGATCAGCTTTCGGTATAGCGCTGGGCTTACGGCTGGCCGACATGTCCCCGGCGGCCAAACGGGGACATGAAGGTAGCCCGCTTTCGGAATGCTTGTTGGGTTACCACCAGCACCACAACTCTTACCACCACAACCATCGCCACCGTTACCATCCCTACCACTTCTGCCACCATCACAACCACACCAGTGCCACTATCACCACTACTACAACCACCTCCACCACCATCACCACCACCAATAACACCCACTACAATCACCGCCGACACTGTCGACACTACCACCACCATTACAACCACAGCTATCACCAGTTACACTAGCATTACTAACACCACAGCCACCATTACCGCTACTACCATGTCCACTACTACCACCCCACCTCCATCATCACCATAACTAACAACCCACTAAAATCACCAGCACCACTGCCGACACTACCACCACCATTACAACCACCACTATCACCCGTACCACTACCACCACTACCACCGCAGCCACCAGCACCACTACTACCACGACCACTACTTACACACCACCTCCATCATCACCATCACTTACAACCCACTAAAATCATCAGCACCACTGGCGACACTACCACCACCACTACCACCACCACTATCACCCGTACCACTCCCACCACAGCCACCATCACCGCTACTACCACGACCACTACTACCACACGACCTCCATCATCACCACCACTTACAACCCGTAAAATCACCACCACCACTGCCGACACTACTACTACTACCGGTTTCACCACTACCATCACCAGTAACATTAGCATTAGCACCGCAACCACCACTTCCATCCCCACTTTAACTAGTACCCCAATAATCACTTACCACCACCATCAACTCTACCAACACCACAACTTTCACGACGATCATTGTCATCACTTACACCCACCACAATCACCAGCACCACTACCGACACTACCGCCATCACTATCACCACCAGTTCTACCACCAGTTCTGCCAGCCCTAGTACCACTACCACCACTATCACCTCCTTAATAACTACCATTATCACCATCACTACCACCGCAATCACCATCACCACCAGTACCACCACCACATAAACCACCACCACCACAACCACCAGTACCCCTAGCACTATTACCACTTCCACCACCACCAACACTTCCACTTCCACAACCACTTCCTCCCCATCCACCACTGTCATCACCAACACCAACACAACTACTACAACCACCACAGCCTCCACCACTTCGACCACCACCCGGACCACTAGAACCATAAGCACTACAACAACTGCCGCAATCACTGCTCACAAGGACCACCACAACTACCACCACAACCACCAGTACCACTAGCACTACTACCATCAACACCAACCAAAACTACCACCACCAACAGTACCACACGCACTACTTTAACAATTATCACCACCACCACCTCCACCACTAGCTTTACTACCACCACAACAAACCACAACTACCACCACCAATACCACTGACACTACTACCACCACCACCTCCACTACTATCAAGTACCACTAGCGCTACTACTACCAAAGCCACCAACCAAAACTACTACAGCGTTCCCTCTCTACAACGGCCCTCCGTACAACGATCCCGTCTTTACAACGACATTCGCCGCTGTTCCCATAAAACATTCTGTTTTATGCTTGCACTGATGCATCATCATCTACTTACAATTGTTGTCTGCTGTTTTTCTTACAAAAATGACATTTTACAGAAAAAAAAACATAATGACAAATGACAAACAGCTTGAATCCAGATCAAACGCCGCGTAACGCTGTTTGCAAATGTTAAACAAATTCCCTCCCTTTAACGACTCCCTCCGAACAACACGTATATTTGTAGTCTCCCATTGGGTGTCGTTGTAGAGAGGGAGCGCTGTACAACCACCACCACCACCCGAAACCATTAGCACCACTAACCACTACCACGACTACCACCCCTACTACCAAAACTACAATTGTCACCACCATCACCATCACTGTAACCATCACCAACACAATAACAATCACGTGTAACGTAGCGTCAGCATGATAATGATGCTCAAATGGTGCGCCATGCTAAATGCTAAATGCGACTTGCTATATGCGAAATGCTAAATGCGAATCGCGAAATGCTAATTAAGTACAAAACTCTATTAGGGTGTGTTTAATGCTTAATGCTATTTGTAAAATGCCAACTGCTAAATGCTGATTGCGAAATGCGTTTTGTAAAATGCCATTTGCGAATTACAAAAATGCTAAATGCGATTTGCAAAAATGCTGTTCGCAGATTCCTTAATGCCAAATGCGAATTGCTGTACTTAGGCCAAACAAAAAATACCTCTGTTTCCAGTAACCCGACCGACCCTAGTTTTTCCCTCCGATAGTCTTTTGAGTGTTTTAAAAATTGATTTTTAGATAAACAAATATCTAAAAGAAATTTGATCTCAATTTGCCATAAAGTACCTTCCGTGCAGTTATGATCTGCTAGTTAATTAACCATTGACATATTCAACATGCAGACAATGCATTTTATTGACATATTTGACAAGCTTACAACACATTTCAAAATATTATTCATCCCACCATATATATGTCACTACTTTGCCGGTTTGGTATATACCAATACTGGTTAACAATCATACCAGTTTCAATTTTAAGGTAATTTTGGTACTGATGGGACCTATCAATTAATAATTTGAATTTATATTTTTAAGGTTTTTGATGTATAGCCCAGGGCTCTGCAAAATAAAATACATTCATATGTTTTCATATATGAATATGATTACATTGTATATTAAATACTTCATCAGAAAAGTTAAATAGTTAAATAGACTATATCATTATATGATTGTGTTAAAAAAAAAGATTTTCCGACCGACTGTCCCTAATTATTTTTTTTGAATGTAATAGGAAACACGGTTAATTTTTTGATTTGGCCTAAATGCGATTTGCTAAATGCTAAATGCTAAATGCGATTTGCTGAATGTCAAATGATTGAGAAAACCCGCCATTTGACGAGTCCGCCAAAGCATTTGGCATTCGGCGCAAATAGCAATAAGCATTTGTCATTGGCAAATAGCATTTCGCAAATAGCAATTCGCATATAGCAAATAGCATTAAATATTTCACAGATAGCATTTCGCATTTAGCATTTGGCATTTTACAACTAGCAATTAGCATGGCGCACTGGCCTTCCATACAAATGCTAATTAATGCTGTTTACCTTAACTGCCTAGCCCGAGTACAGTAAAACCTCTCTATTTTGACCTTTAAAAATGACGGCTAATTAATTGGATAAATGACAGTTGGCAGCTTAAAGCAAGGTGACTCGGGGTACTGAGTACTCTGACTAATGCACAAAAGGGTCCCCTTTGGTTCTCTGGTCCTTTGGAATCATTGATTTCAGCGCATTCACAGTTGAAAGTTGAATTCCTCTTAAGCTGGTGCTAGGGGGCGTGAGCACTGTTGCATATTTCAGTATTGCTCATGAACAGACTCAATTAAACCGAGTCTGCAATTTTCAGTATTTGCTTTGTTTTCTGTGCTTTCAAAGGATCTCCCCTTATTCAGATTAAGGTTTGTTTAAAGATTCCCCTAGACGACCTTTCGATCATAACACCTGACAAGCTATCAAAGCATGCAGCCACGTGCAAGTTTTGTCCTTACTGCTATCTTGTCTAGGGATATATTCATCCAAGCGTTTCATGTGAGGCCCGTACCTTAAAATTGTAAGTTTGGTTAGTAAAACCCATTGAAAAAAACCTTGACTGTGAGTATGTGAGGGCCTCTTTATACAACTGGAGATTAGTTACCTGGATTTTCACACCAACACCAACTGAGATTGGTGGCACCTTGTGATTCACGATTTTTCTCACCTATCTAATAATGGGGGGGGGGGGGGGTCTGTCAAAGGACTGAGGATAAGTCTTTAACTACTTTTCACCTTATTGAGGCAAGGGATATAACCAGCATTTGAAAATGTTGGCATAACTATTCTTCTTATGTCCCTTAACGAGTGTAAAAATATTACATTATTAATAATACACCGATCCATAAAAGAGGTGACTACTCAATGCATATAAATGATACAGAAAGCTCCCAGAGGGTAACCCGGCGTCTGATCAGGATCAAAACTACTTACCAGTTAAAAAGTTGTCATTTATTAAAGCTTATTGTATTGCGGCGTTTGCATTTAGTTTCTAATCTCATCATCCCTCATCACTCATAGGCGCTATTTGACCTATTTTGTGTCACAGTGCCGTAAATCCCAACTTAGGCCAAATAAAAAAATACCTTTTTTTTTTTTAAAAAAACATAGACAATGAATGATACATAATAATTTTCTGTTGGAGTATGAAAATGGAAAATGTATGAATGTGTTCCATTAACCAAAGCCCTGGGCCATACATAAAAACCTTATAAATATCCATTCAAATTGTTGATTTTATTGATAGGTCCCATTACCAAAATTATCTTAAAAATTTAAACCGGTATGATTGTTTATAATATTGATATACCAAGACGGTAAAGTAGTGACTTATATGTAACAGATGGAATTAATGATGTTTTGCAATGTGTTGTATGTACTCGTATGTTAAATGTGTCAATGATATGTGCTGTCTGCATGTTTAATGTGTCAATGGTTAACAACTAGCATATCATATCTTTAAGGAAGCTATCTACTTTATGACAGGTTTAGAGCAAATTTCACTTCGATATTAGCTAAATCTTATTTGAAAATCAATTTTTAAAACACTTAAACGTCTATTAATTAGCCTTTAAAACAATTTAACGGAGAATATCTTCTATTACACGCTCCTCAAAAAGCGATTTTCACAAAAATGACCGACATTTGCCAACACATTTTTCGAAAAGTGAAAAAAAAAGTTTAAGGTCGGGGGAAAAAACTAGGATCGGTCGGGTTACCGGAGACACAGGTACTTTTTTATTTGGCATTATCCATCAATGCAGGAACATATAACGTTTGCTCCACTGTACCTTTGGTATCTTTAAAAATGCAGAGGTACTATTAGTTATCGTAAGGTTACGAATACAGTCGAAACTTTGAATTCTCTTAACCCTTTACCTGATAGCATTGTTCCTAGTATTGAAGATATGTGACTACTTAAAGCAGGTTGAAAGTAAAGCAGAATGCGCCCTAAGGCGCATTCTGCTTTACTTTCAGCCTGCTTTAAGCTATTATATGCTAGAGTAAGAAAAGTATTAAATATGACACATATTCATTACGGTATAATTTGGAACTATTTTCTTCAGCGGATGAATAAAATAAATGTGCTAAAAGTCGCTTCTATAAGGGAAAGGGTTAAATCGACCTTACCAGTATTCCATAAGCTTAAGTTCGATAGCGCGTTCTCGCGTAAGTCGAGCAAACCCGTATTTGAAATATGAGTATGTTCGAGCTAAAGCGAGTTTGAATTATCGAGTTTCGACTGTAGTTGATGATTAAAATAATTGCTCTTACAGAAGCTTTCCTTATTACAGTCTTTTTTTATAATACATTTCTGCAGTCAACTGTCTGGAAAGGGTTTAACCCTTTCATGGTCAAATTTATCGTGAGGTTTCCCCCATTCACCGCCATATTGTCGCCTGCTTCAATATCATTGTATGCAATATTGTTTTAAAGTTAGATTATTGCAGTATTATGGCAAACAGCTTTGAACCTGATCAGACCCATCGTTACGCGTAATAGATTGACTGTATAATACTCACTGTACGCAGTTTCTATTTTCAGTATTCATAATCTAAAAATTACATATGGCATTTGAACTAAGGTCAGCCAGTGCATTTTGACCCTTATAATGACAGAGTATCATTTATTTGGCATGTGTTGTCTGTGTTTCACCGTTGTTGTTAGTTTTTTTTATCATCATTTTAATAAAAGAAATTACATGCAATTTCTCCGGATTATTCCGAAATCTTCGAAGTTTTCTTAATTTCAACAGACCTACGGATTTTTTCCGAAATCTTCGGATTTCTGCATTTTGGCATTTTATGCATATTTTACTTAGGAAACATTGATATGGGTGTTAAACAATTAAGATCCAGATCAGACGTCGCGGGACGCGGTGTCAGATCTGGATCTAAACTGATTGCATACGTACTGGTCATTTTGACAGAAGAAACATGATGAGGAGAGGGAAACAGTTTGGGTTCAAACTGTTTCGCCTTGCTCAAGATCAGATGCAATTTGTGTACCATGCCTATGTTATGCATCACTTTCTCAAAATATATAAGCTATTGTTGTCTATAAAGTATTTCAGAATGTAGCATAGGGGTTTCCTGAACATGTCAAAAAAGAATTTTGTCATTTCGGCTAAAGACTTTTTCACAGCAACCTAAAAAGTGCTCAAAATGGCCAAAATTGAGCGTTATGCTGTAACATTTGAATAATGGGTCATTTTGCATATAGAACTGATAGTTGCTGTGTGTCCTAACAGTTGATAGGTTATTTTAAGTACATGTGGAATTTAATAACCTCTATTTTGCAGCTTAATTTATGAGTCTGTGACACCTACACGCGGATATTAGCAAAAGACTAAAGACACTCATTCGTTATGTTTTTAATTTTTTTTATATAAAGCAAATTGGAAAGTTTCATTATAAAAAGGCAGATGCCTCTTTTGTTCTGTTTTGCATGCCATTTATAAGGGAAAACATATTTTTGAATTATGAAACCATCTATTTATATACCACTATTATGATATGTCGATTACGGTCATACCATACAAAGACTGTACTTAAAATGTAACCAAACACTGTCCTGTCCGTAGATGGCCTATTATTTCATGATAGATAAATAGCAGCAAACATGTATTCACCTCACTGTAAGGTCGTAAGCTACTGTACAAATAAATGGATAAGTTACAGATTCTTGAACCTATAACTGGAAGTGGCATGATGATATGTATCAAAATGTCCTGTCCGTAGAAAATGTCCTGTCCATAGAAACAGGTAAACCGTCTTATTTTATGCTCTGAAGTATTTCAAATACAGTTGAAATATGACATTTCTGTCTCAGAATGCTAAGATTATATTCAAACAATGACTTTGATGATTTGTGTTATTGAAGGTGGTCATGTTTGGATTTGTTTGATATAAAACATCATACACTCTGATTATCCAGGTCAGTTTTTAACATGTATAGTTTGTTGACCATTATCTTCTATCTTAAATCAATAGGCCAATATACATAATGTAAACATTAATTTCAAGGCATTATCTACGGACAGGACATTTTCAAGCGTGCACTTTATTCTATATTTATTTGCAGGAATAACTAACTAAAATAGCTAGTTTGAGAGAACAAAAAACATCTCCTGACGGGTCAGTAGAAAATGACACTAAAAAGTGACTAAAACGTTTAAGCAATGAGAAAATACAGGATCAAATTAAAAACAGAAAGACTGGCATAATACAATGAAATAAGGATGAAAAACAGAGGAAAGACGCTGGTCGATCTAAACATAAGATAATTAGTTTAGAAACCAAAGTACACAGAAGCAGCAAGCTGCTAGGGAAGCATGGACTGAGAAAAAAGGTAAGTACGATACACAGACATAAACATTATATAAATCAATAGAGACTTGATTGATTGAAATGATTGGGGTTTTTGGTACCATGACACGTGAAATGGTCATATGGCAGGAGAAACAGTTACATATATGCAAACACCAAAATATCCTTACTTTGAAGAGTATACCGAAAAGGAAAGAAAGGCACAGAATCAAGTATGTATACGAGAATAAATGCATGTTAAAAACTATATCTAATAGTGTTGTATAGACCAGTCTCTTCAACGACATAACGCTCGGTCTTTTGTATGACTACGCTCACCGCCATTGTTCTCAATAAGTGGAAAATAACTGTATAAAATCATCGAACTTGTGTGCAAATATGGCAAAGTCATTTCATTTTGTCTATAGAGGCCCTGACAAACTCATACTCCAGGGATTCAAACCAAACCATCAAATATAACAGATGGGCTTCAGTGATTCTTTGCATAGACAGTATTACAATTATGAGCTTTTGCTGCACAAATTTTACCTGGCTTAGGTGTAATCGCCAAAACTAGGTAAGAAAATGTCTTTAAGGATAGACATTATATTGTCATATGGCACTGAACTAAATAGTTCTTTTAAACTTCGGGCTTTATTGAAATAGCTTTGTCTTACAATAGAAAGACCAACACATGTCACAATCTATAAAGAAATGTTTAACAGAGAATGGTTCCATACAGAATTTAACACACTCTGGTTGATTTTCTTGTTTTAATATGTTCGAATGACTAACATAAGTATGACCTATGCAACAGCAATCAAGTACTACTTCCTCTCTGCGCATAACTCTTTTTGATGAACATTTTTACTTTCACCTTTAATAGGTTTGATTGATTGAACATACGTTACTATTAATGCAGTTGTTCCGAGAACTTTGCCATTATGACATAATGTACTGGTTTATAGGAATTTTTAAAATCAGTAAAAGGCAGTTTCAGTTTTCTTCATTATTTATACCCTAAGTTAAGCAATCTAGTATCTGAATAATCAGATTTAGTGCAGACTTGGATGCAACATCCTTATTATCATTGCTTGCGATGCCAACATGACGTGGAAGCCAACAGTATACAGTAGACCCTCTCTATTACGACCACTAAGTTGTGTCAAATATCAGTCGTTTAAGACAAGGAACTGCTTAAAGCAATATGAAAGTGAAACAGAAAGCTCCTACAGGAGCTTTCTGTTTCACATTCACATTGCGTTAAGCTGTAACCTCCCTTTTATACAGACACTAAGCCTTCTTTTTAATGGTCGTAATAGAGAGGTTCTACTGTATAATGTTTTCGGACAGCAGCCCTGAATTCTTTTATGGCAGATTAACAATCCATATTGAACCTTGTGGTCTGCTTTGATTTAAATTTGTCAAGGTCTTAGGAATACATTTTTCAGCAATCTGTAGTAATGTGGAGGCAAATAACTCGATTGGGGGTGTGTAATCTATATCATTGAACATACTTGGGGTGATTTTAGAATAACAAAGAAACTGAAACATTTCCTATTTAGTTTTTAAAAGTTTCGAGTGTTGCATAGAATCTAGTGAGGCTGGTGTTACATTTGAAAACAATATAGGAAAGGGATCATAGTCACACAAGTTATTATGTACTGTAGAGTCAAAGTGGTGGGCTACATATGGAAATGTCTGGAGAAGAATAGTGTCCAATGGCAGGATGTAAATATGTTGACATTTTATCATTGAGAAGACAGTTCAAGACACATGTCATTTCTACTAATGAAGTCTTCTACAGCCCCGTCCGAACATCCCCAAAAAGGGTTATGACCTTTTAAATCACACAAAAGCATAAAAAGTTATCAGAATTGTTGTACCAGATTCTCCATTTCTGCAGGATAGATCTAGAGCAGAAGAGACTCTAACAGTCACTACCTGCAGTGGTGTGTTCAAATATATTTTACGTTGAGGGACCTTGTTAGCAATAGCTAAAGAAGATCCCCAGAAGCTCTATCTGCATTGTTTTAAATATAATTTAACAGTGTATACTTTTTCAGAGAAATATTGTCTGATTGTATTAAATAAAGAAACACTACTCAGTGCTTGCAAGAAGTACAATGATATATGTATATGTAATTGATAATATCATGTCATATATGAAATTTTTTGCTGTTCATTTTATTCCAGTATCAAATGCAGTAATATGTTGTCTTCAAGGTATAAAGTCAGGTTTAAGCTTTATTATAGACAGTTTTTATTCAAGCAGTACATTAAGTATAGGGTTATTGCCCTTTTATAGCATACTCTGGCCAACGTTCATCTTTGACTTTTAATGTCCTGTCCGTAGATACTTGTTAGACTCATTTCAATGGCATAATAAGTTAACTTGCTTTAAAGAAATATTCTTCAAATTATATTGTTAAAACAGTTATACCATTAAAGAGTGTAAATTGTGTTGTTTGAAATGTTATAAGAGGATATAAAAATAAATGGACATTGTCTTTTCTGAAATTTGTGATTTAATGCATATTATTAAAAAATTTGTTGAAATTTTCTGATAGAGAATACATGAAAGTTTGCTTTTTAGATACTAAGTAATATTATAATCTTTCCATTTAGGGGCCCATTCTATAGTAATATTTCCATAAATGATGTCTAAAATGTTAATTTGCTAGTTTATCCATGATTGTCCTGTCCGTAGAAAATTTGCTCTCAAATCTATCAGTTTAGAAACCCTTGAATATTTTCGCAAACTTTTGGTCTTTAGACAAACTGAAGGTCCCATTAGTAAGCACACTACCATCACACTGAGAGACAACCTTTAATATGGTTATCATGCAAGTTGTGCAAAAATACATTAAATGATAATAGGTAGAAGCTTATTTTTTAGAGAAATTCAAACATCAAAATTCTAATAAAATAGCGAAAAAATTATCAAAATACATTTTATTAATAAGAAAATGTAGCTCATTTTATGCTGTTTCTGATGGTTTGAAGTGCTCTTTCTAGTTTCATGTTTGTTGATTGAAATTCTCTTTCCTTCAAATAAAGGTGTTAGTTTATATATTTACTCAATTTAGTTATTATATCGAAAAAAAATTCTATATATTTAATGTCTATGCATGGAAATTTGCCAATATTGTAACTACTACAGTGTTTCAGTAAACTGTTAAACACGAAATGATGTCAAAGTAAGAATCTTCAAAACTGGCCGAAATTGTTACCAAAAAATGCATCTGATCTTGACCAAGGCGTTTGCAAATGCAAGCCAATGACATTAATTGTCCCTCCCTATACCACTTCTTCCGAACAACAAACACAATATTTGTCTCCCATTGGGTGTTGTTGTAGAGAAGGAGCACGTAACTGAATACAGCCAATTTTGCTGACAGAAACTTTGCTGACGTGCTTAAGTAAACCCATTCACCCCTAAAACTTCAAATTCCAGTTCCAAATTAAGCCTAGTCCAGTTTTTGCCATTTAAAGGGTTAATTTTACAGTGCGATGGGCTCGAATAGGAAAATTGTTATAATCTCTATTGCACAGTTTGTTAACGACGCACGTGCGGGTCACTATAGGGGATGATGTGTTAAAACAGACAAATTACTGAAAATATTGAATTAGGAAAATCGATGTCGTTTTGATATTTCTAGAATCATTTATTTAGTGAATCAACATAGTATATAAGTTAATATACCATTTTTGGCATCACCGTGGTTTTAGAAGTTTGGTACTTTCACATATATATATATGTTTAGATATTTCCTCAGTCACACTACAGTGCACCATCCTTACAACGCCCCCGAACAACGATTCCCTCCTTACAACAACGCTTGCCGCTGTTCCCCAAACAAGACATGTCCCACCCTTGCACTGCTGCACTAATGACGTTTATCTCAAAGTTACATATTGGAAATTTGTACTGAAAATACACAATGACGAGTGGCAAACAGTTTGAATCCAGGTCAGACGCTGCGTTATACAAGCTGTTTACAAATTTTAAGCCAAGTCGCGCGAGACGAGGCACTCAAAAGGTATCAGTTTTCCCTCCCTGTAACAACTTCGTCCGAACAACACACATAATCCCTGTCTCCCGTTGGGTGTTGTTATACGAGGGAACACTGAACACTGAACCTTAAATCTTTGCCTGATGGTTGCGATTTTACTGATTTTTGCAAAGAGTTTTGATTCAGATCAGACGCCGCGTGATCCAAACTGTTTGATACTCGTTTGTAGGTTTTGTAGGTTTACTTACATGTGGAAAATGTATAAATCTAGATTAAACAAAATTTGCAGACGTCGATTTCGAAGATGACGATATAACTGCAGGATAAGGATTAAAACTTTTAAATGACAGTAGTTACAGAGTATAAGGTGTTATTTTGGCGTGAACGGGTCTAAGCAGACGGTACAAACTTTTGTAGGAAAGGGTTAATGCTCGTGTTAGTTGTTTGAAAACAATGGTAACTGCTGCGCAACAGCCATGTTTAGCTCTAGAAATTATTTATAACATATTCAGGGCCCAGATAAGGGATATTTTAGTATTTCAAAAGCTAAAAGCTGTCTTTCTGCATTAAAACCTATGGTGTCACTACTCATAATAACACCAAATGAGTTAGTGCTGACATGAGTGAGAAAATGTTGGATTTGTTTGATTTACTCCCTCTTATCTGGAGTCCTGATACGTATTTACATGTGTACGCATAAGCACTACATGTATATGGATTATGACTTCAGAAAATAATGAGTACTCTTATTAGAGCACTATACGTATTTTAGGACGATATTGATAAACCATGCATAGATTATTTAGCTATCGTTTCTGTAGTGTTCTTTCCTATTATTTATCTTTATATCATTATTGTCTAACATTGTCCATATACAGTAGAACCTCTCTATTACGACCACTAAATTGTTTTAATTATAATGTGTTTACGACAGGTGACTGCTTAAAGCAAGGTGACATTAAAACAGAAAACTCCAAAAGGAGCTTTATGTTTTACTGCCACCTTGCTTTAAGCTTATCATCTGTTTTGTATCCAATCAATTAGTCTTCATTTTAGTGGTCGTAATAGAGGGGTTGTACTGTACTCACTTACTCACTCGTGTCGAGCTGTCTGCTTCCGCCGATGTCATCGGGTCCATATCATTTTAAAGTAGGTCATTTGCGAAATTAAAAAAAAAACTATGTATAAAGTCAACGTTGCAAACATTGAGTCTAACCATGCAGGATCCAGACTGGTGTTGGGACTCGTACCAATATTTTCTAGGACAAAACTTTAAAAATTTGGATTTGGCCTAAAATTGCATTCGACAAATAAATGTCCTCTTACCGTAACCATTTCCCGGTTGGATATAAGAACTTCTCCCAATATAAACAGCATTACATCATCGGAAGAAAACGTTATTCTTTCCCAATAAACGTGTTTACGCTAAATCTATTAATTCCATTGCAAACATGTTTGGAGCCAGATCAGACGCGAGGTAACCCGATATCTGATCAGGCTCAAACGTGCTAGACATTCAGATTTAAATAAACATTAAAAATTGTCAAAACGCTGCCATTTTCAACATTTTATTTCAATGCGTTTGCCGCGATTTTCCATTGTAATTACCCTGTGCTTTTACTCGTATTTATTGTTTTAATGTGTCATCTAGCGGCGCAATTTAACTTCTTTATCATACATGTACATGTACAATATTGATTATACACCCGACGAACTGGGCTTTGTCCAGGATCCGACCTGCCTGTTTCTCCTTTTATTTTTTTCATTAATTTAGATCTACATTTGTACTACCAAATGAGAAAAAAATAATGATGATTTCAACATTTAGACCATTGCAACGTTCACATTGGGTAATACGCAA
The DNA here is from genome assembly GCA_922989275.2 of Gari tellinella. Classification (NCBI taxonomy): domain Eukaryota; kingdom Metazoa; phylum Mollusca; class Bivalvia; order Cardiida; family Psammobiidae; genus Gari; species Gari tellinella. The sequence continues at coordinate 35,330,299 of OV277863.1, forward strand.
ACCGTTTGGATCCTGATCAGACGCCGCGTAAGGTGGCGTTTGATCAGGACCTAAACTGTTTGACTCCAAATCAACAATTCTTCAGTCAAAACAGCCATAAATCTGGGGATTTAAATATATTGCAGTAACGATGCAGACGATATTTTGGCGGTAAGAGTGTTAAAGCAATCGATAAAATTTGGCTTGAAAAGAGTTTAAAACGTTTCAATAAAACTAAAAGAATACACAGTGTATTGAAATAACATTTTTTATGCAAACAGGGTAAACCCAGATCAGAGGACACAGGAATCGTCCGATTAACGTCTACATTGTTTGTCATTTTTCAATACATGTAAACCTTAATCCCATCAAAAATGGACTAGACTTTATTGGAAACTGGAATTTTCCATTTGACGTCTCAGGGTGAATGCATGGGACTAACAGTCAAGAGCCTGATCACTCACTAAGTTACTGGTCTTCTGAACTGCCTCCAAACTGTTCGCAATGGCCATCAATTTTTTAGGCACAAATGCCTTTGTTGGGGGAAAGGATACCTTACAATAGATAAGACGCTATTCTTTCCGTTTAAACGCAAACGAAACGCACGCAAACACATATAGCAATTAAATGTAGAAAATGGCATTTTTATGATAATTCTGAATTATTTTTTTAATCTGAATAGCAAACAGTTTGGAGCCTGATCAGACGCCGGGTTACCCGGCGTCTGATCTGGCTCCAAACTGTTTGCAATGGAAATAATGAATTTAGCGTAAACGCGTTTATTGGAACTTGAAGAATAACGTATTCTCCCTTGTACATAATACCACTGTTAAACCTTCTGCCAAGCTATGTAATAATCGTCTGCAACAGGTTTCGTCTGCATTAATTATTGAAGTTGATTTATTGGAATACTATATTCTTTTAAATATCACCTGAGTGTCAAACAATGCTGATCCAGATCTGACTCGGCGTCTCATTTGGATCAACACAGTTTGCAACAGTTAGCTTTTTCACAAATACGTCCACAACGTGCAAAAGGCTAAACATTAAATCTTAAGGTAGCTCGCTAGTGAGCTTATATTTCATGAAAGGTGTTATGAAACTTTGCTTGAAGAATGATACATACTAGTCTAAGAAACAATCTGTGCGAATATAGGCAAAATTTATCGTTTGGTTTGTCTTTAAAATCTCTTTTTTAGCAAAAAACTAGAATTTCGATGAGAAAGTATTTCTCAAAATTAGATAAAGCTTATGACTTTAAGTCTAGTGCAATAAGTTTTTCATAACATTCCTTACAAAAAAATTAAAACACATTATGAAAAAAGGTGTTCAGAAAGATGTTATCTGCTATTTAAATTTTGTAAAATGCTATTTTGCAGAAAAACTTTAATTACAAAAAAAATAATTCATTCAATGTTGTTTTTTTTTTATTGTTGGTGAAATAGTTGGTAAATTTTTTTTAGGAAATATTACAGTAAGGATCTGTTGTAATTACAGTTTTCTTTTAAAAATTGGGAAATTTAAAGACTTGATACGGTTATCTCCCTTAAAAATGAAATTCTGTCATTTAAATGCAATAGAATTTATTCATAGACTTGCATACAAGGTTAATGATATTGTTTAAACATTATAATGGGCAATGTCGAACTTTAAAATGTAGAAAGATTGATAAGCTTCAATTTGTGGCTTCATAGTTCGATCAAGTTTATATTCAAATTTTATTGACTTGTAATCCATTTAACGGAAACGTACATGGACATACATAATTGGACAAAATATAGTAGACACTGACTCTAACCAACGAAGACTAATCATAACATGTCCCTTGATCACTGTGTTATGGACTGACAAGTTAATAAAATCGGACACTGCATTTAAAAAAAAGTTTTTGAATCGACTGGGACTCGAACCTTTAACCCTTGGACCGTTAGTCACTCACTCTACCAGCTGAGCTACCGAGGAAAACTATGAAACTTATCATCAAAATTTTCTTTATGTAAATTTTCTAGTATAAGCACGTGCGGAAAAAGTCTATATCGTCAAGACGCATTTCCGCTCCCCCGCAAGGAAACTCTCATATGCGAAAGGCCTTAATCTTTTCATATTACTTTATTGTCCCTCTTGAGCGACCAGGCAACACTAGCGTAGTGGAATAGGTGGCGGTTCACTGTTGTACGAAAGTAATACAGAGGGCTCCTGTAGGAACTTCCTGCGTTGCTTTTGTTTCCCAGTGGGAAGTCATGTGATTCTGAGATTATATACCATCCGAAAATGACGGTTGCTGTTGAGGGGTAATCCTGTACAAACGTTTGATTGTATGTGGTTCGGATACGTCCAACCTCAGGTAATAAAAAGAATTCCGAGTTATATTGGTATTTTATATCCAGATATGGATAAGATGGACAACAGAGTCTATACAAGGAAATTGTCATGTATACTATATTAACAATCCATTGTATCATGTAACAAGAAACATGTTAATGTTTACGTTACTTAATAAAATGTTTGAATCTTGAATCTTGAATCTTAATCAAACTAAGTTTATTCATGGAGGTTCGAATTGACATTTCTGCATAAAAGAAGAACACTTTTACCAGGAGAACGAACTTTGTTTTAAAAACAATTTTATTTCAGAATAATAAGAACATATTACAATACATGCATGAGACATTGAAAAAAACAAAAATAACATCAAATTAATAATTATTGTCAATAGAATTAAATCTTTCAGTACAATGGTACTGTTTGCTTAAAGCTTTTTTCTACATTTAACCCAAATCATACAGTGGAAAAAACGTTATTCTTTCCCAATAAACGCGTTTACGCTAAAACTATTATTTCCATTGCAAACAGGTTGGAGCCAGAGCAGACGCCGTGTAACCCGGCATCTGATCAGGCTCCAAACTGTTTGCCATTAAAATTAAAACTAATAATCAGGATTGTCAATAAGTTGTCATTTTCTCCATTCTATTCCAATGCGTTTACGTTTCGTTTGCGTATAAACGGGAAAGAATAACGTTTTCACCATTGTAGTAATGCTGTCACACAATCGTCGTCTGTTTTTATTTCTCATATGTTTGAATTTCAAGTAAATTGGGTGAAGTTATACATTATTATTAATGGATTTCAAATTGTGTAAATCCTGGTCAGACGGCGCGTGACTCGGCATCTAACCAGGAACCAAACCGTTTGCAAATAAAAATTGTACATGTAATCGGGGTACATGTACAGTGGAGAATCTGTTATTCTTTCCCGTTTAAACGCAAACGTACGCAAACGCAAAGCACTGAAACGTAGAAAAGAACTACTTTTGGACAATTCTGATAATTCATGTTTATCTTGGTGGCAAACAGTTTGGAGCCTGATCAGACGCCGGGTTACCCGGCGTCTGATCTGGCTCCAAACTGTTTGCACGGCAGATAATAGTTTTAGCGTAAACGCGTTTATTGGGAAAGAATAACAGATTCTCCACTGTAAGGCAGTGAATGAGTATCTTTCTAATTTAGATTTAAAAGCAGTTTCACTGAAGAACCTTCGAAATTAGTGTCAAATAGTTAGGGTCCGGATCAGACGCAGAGTTACTCGGCGTATGATCTGTGTCCAAACTGTATAAAAATGCCAGTTTGGCAGCGAATGGGTTAAATGCATATACATGTATCACTATTTAGAATGTTTAAACGGAATGTAGAATAGATACGGATGTTATCTTATACGAGGGTAGTTCAAAAAGTTTTGATACTGAGTTAATAACTTCATTATTATTAGTGCAAAATATATGTGTGATATATCATTTAAAAGATCCATTCTTTGCCAACACGGTGACAATTATCCAAACACTACAAAGTTTTAAATGTTATAATTACATAAAATATAAAAAAAAAATAGAGCTAATTCTAAACACGTACTGAAAATATAATAAAAAAATGATCTCCTGTTATGTTTAAAAGTAGTTAGGGAAACTACAAACTCTTTTTTATTATTAAACAAGGCTATAATTGAAGCCATTGAAAAAGGGTTTCATGTTTTAAAATCAAAATGTAGATATACTGATCTAGAACATTTTCATAGCGTTCGAAAAAACACGTCAACTTTCGTCATAAGCAAAATAAGAAATTTTGAAAAAATTAACCCTTTCAATAGAAATAAAATTTCATTTACATGAAATTTTAGATATAACTAAAAAAAATCTGGAAATTGTACTGTTTAAAAAGTTATAACGTCAAAAAGTATGACTGAAAAGTGCTATGTCCCAGTGTCCTCGAGTAGGGGTCATTTAGGTTCATGTTGTGACTCATCAAGTTATGTGATCTTATCGTGCATTATACCATCGTGTAGACGAAGAATTGCTCTTTAAAATGATACATCACACATGCAATTGTCACTTATTATATTGAAGTTGTTGATCCAGTTTCAGAACTATTTGAACACCCCTCGTACAAACCCATGATGAGGGTAGTGCGTGTATAAGTTGAGGGTAACCAGGATCTGCACTGAATACAGCTGTAGAGCTAATTATGGAAACTTGGTCGAAATATTGTGCTTCCAAAGCTAACATAGGGAGAAACGTTGGTACATACTATATCTAAAGTGTTCCAATGTCACTTCAATTTAGATATAATTATTCTGAATGAATACAGGGATTTGGGTTTTCTAGATCTTTACACACAGTGTGAATCCCGATCAGACGCCGAGCAACTCGGTGTCTGATCCAGTTCCATGATGTTAGTGCCGTGGACTCGAAGCGTAAACCTGCAACCTATACATTAAAATGAGTAATGTTAACGCCATGCAATTTCAACAGAATACATGTATATTAATTTTGTTCAGTGTTCAATATATTGCAGACACATTTTACAAATTTATAGATAGAATTACTTTCTTGTGTGTCATACACTAATAATTTATTGCTACTTTCGGAATATTTTGGTAGAATTGTAGAACTTATAGAAATCAATTTATATGTCTTCTAAGAAAACACAAACAATAGTCGAAACCCGATACTTCGAACTCGCTTAAATCGATCGTACCAGTATTTCATAAGTTGAATTTCGATAAGTTGACCAGCCTTAAGTCGAACATACCCCTATTTCAAAGTTAAAACGTGGCTTAAATTCGAAATTGTCCGTATGTCAAAGTTAAAACATGGCTAAGTCACGTTTTAACGTTGAAATATGGGTATGTTCGAACTAACGCGGGTTCGAATTATCGAGTTTCGACTGTTATTCAATAGCACTCTGTGGTCACATTTTTGAAATCATTTGCAATACAGTTTGTATCCTAGCGTGTCGCCGAGAAACCTGGCATCTCACCAAGATTCAAACTATTAGACTTTTTTTAAAATTTAAATCCAGTAACACATAATGGATTTCTTACTAATAAATGACTAACTGCTTTTAATGATAAGGATTCCTCACGGATTTTTCTAGCTGTTGATGCTGGCTTCTAATGGCAATTCTATTGACGTGGACTGGGATGGGTACTACTATTTTTGTCTTATTTGCACCGTCTGACGAGCATCTCCCATGAACCAGTCCGGCTTTGACTCGTTTCCATTTTGCTCTCCTATTTTGAAACCAGATTTTCACTTGAACCTCGCTTAGTTTTAGAGCATGCGCTATTTGCGAGCGTTCTGTTAGAGACAGATATTTTTTGCTGTGAAACTCTTTTTCTAATTCTAGAAGTTGTTCCGACGTAAATGCCGTTCTTCTCCGACGAGTTTTCCCCGATATGTTTGTTTTGCACATTTCATCGTCTTTTTCCGACATATTGATGACGTCATCGACGTCATGCGGGTGCCTATGTTCATCGATGCTATTGCTTCTTAGAACTGTGTCTGTCCTGTGACTGGAACTATGTTCTCCCATTTCGGGGTCATGGTGAATGTGGGATCCTCCTGAAATTTGAAACAAAAAAGGTGATCACTTTGATATGAAAACAATAATTCATTCAGTGCTAGGATATCGTCTTTTTAAATATACCGTCTGTTTTATGAATTTAAAATTTAAGCATTTTGATTTAAGAAACAGTTTCAAACAGTTTGGATCCTTGCAGATCAAATGTGTTACATGGTTATATCTAAACTGCATTGATTAATAATTTAATAAATAAATACACATTTAAAATTCGCGTTTAGTTTATTCCTCCATTAAAGAAAATAATTCAACTTCATACAGACATTATGTACCATACGAACTATTGTCTATGTCCTAGCAGATTGTAGCTTTAAACAGGATGAAATAAAGCAGTATGCGCCTTAACTGTCTATTATAAATAGACACATAATATGGTTAAACGGATAAATGTACATCAGACAAAATTGAAATAATTAGCGATGAAACTATTCTATGTTTTTTGTTAGATCCAATATTTCGTTATATCCTCTTTCATTGTAAGTGAGCGTCACCGTGTATAAACGTGTTCCCAAACAGCAATACCCTATATGAAGTGATTACTAATTGTGAATACAGTGCTCCCTCTCTTCAACGACATCCATTGGGAGACAAAAAATGTGTACGTTGTCCGGAGGGAGTCGTTATAGAGAGGGAAATTGGTTTACATTTGCAAACATCTTGAATCCAGATCAGACGCCGCGTAACGCGGCGTCTGATCTGAATTCAAGATGTTTGTCACTCGTCATTAAGTTTTTTTCTGTCAAAATGTTCAATATGTAAATTTGAGAAAAACAGCAGACGACAACTTTAAGCATACTATATTACAGCAGTAAAGGTGTTAGACATAATTGTCTTGTTTGGGGCACCGCGACAAGGGTCGTTGTAAGGAGGGAGTCGTTGTTGGGAGGGCCGTTGTAGGGAGGAAACGCTGTAATTGGTCATGCTACATGTACATTAATTCCCTAACTACAATTAATAACAAACCAAACAGTGTCATTTAGCGCATACATTGTCAAGATATCATGTTCTTCTCAATTGACGCCGGCAATATTGCTTTGGAATTTAATTTATTTGAAAAAATAAATAAATACGAAAGTCAAACAGTTTTAACCATAACCAGACATCGAATTACATGTACCCGGTGTCTTGTCAAGGTACAAACTGTTTTCAAGTGCTAGCTACAGTCATGGAGGAATAATTCCTCCATGCTACAGTGGAGAATCTGTTATTCTTTCCCAATAAACGCGTTTACGCTAAAACTATTTTTTGCAGTGCAAACAGTTTGGAGCCAGATCAGACGCCGGGTAACCCGGCGTCTGATCAGGCTCCAAACTGTTTGCCACCAAGATAAACAAGAATTATCAGAATTGTCCAAAAGTTGTTCTTTTCTACCTTTTAGTGCTTTGCGTTTGCGTACGTTTGCGTTCAACGGGAAAGAATAACAGATTCTCCACTGTAAGTCACACATTATAGTAGAATAAGGTTTAACTCTCTTCAATCCAATGACGTCATCTGCTTAAAACAATTGTCGCCTGCTTTTATTCAAAATTTAGGTACATTGTCTATATAATCTCGTAACCAGTGTCAAACAGTTTGAATGGGGTTAACTTTAACCTTCTGGGGTCCGTCTTACGAAACTTCGTACGACAAATGTTGTCGTAAGTCAGATTCTAAAATTCTCAATTATTGTTTATTTATCCAACTCATCATGTCTTATGACATTTTTAAGGAATCGTCTTGAAAAGATAGGGAAATAAAAAAAAAATAGATGTATTTTAAAAAGTTAACTTAGGACAGTATTTCGTAAGACGAACCCCTGGGTCGCATGCAACATTTTTCGTTTGTTACAATTCTCTTTTCTTTTCTTTTTTTAAAAAAGCATTTCCTTTTGGAAATTACAGTAGGAGTATTGAACAATATTTGAAATCAAAAGTATATCGTTTTCTTCTTTGAGGATTTTTATGCCCAAAAGCTTCACTGCCTATGCGCATATAAAGTTTGAACTGTGCGTGTGCCAGTTCTTCTGTCCACCCGTGCAGTTATGTAGTGTATGAGTACATATTCAGGTGCCAAAGTGTCACGTACTATTTTTACTTAACCCCTTCACTGCCTTACCCCGAATTCAATGGTTATTTGCAAACAGTTTGTATACTGATCAGACGCCGCGTAACGCGGCGTCTGATCAGGATCCAAACTGTTTGACAGTCTTTTCAATATCCCTTTAGTCAACATGGCAAAAATTTATTTTCAGTAAATAAGAGCAGACTATAACTATTTAAAACTGATGACGTCATTGCAGTGATGGGATCCAGCCCCATCACAATAGAGGATTAGGGTCGGGTTGTTTTTGCAAAAAGAAATTGTATTCCGATCAAAAAGTGTCTGGTCAGGATCCTAATTTATGATACTTCCTCAGTCATTTTCTCTTAAATCTAACGTTGATACAAAAGTGCAGAGGGCAGTATTAAATTAAATGACAGGCGACAAAATACATGTATGTGATGGTGAAAACATTATCATTCGCCTAATTCCACCAGACTGTTTCCAAATCCAATTGCAATAGCATTTGACAAAATATATGTAAACAAAATAATTCTATAGTATACACATTTTAGTTAAAAAATCGCAACATTGTTTAACAAAGTGCCACTTGAAGTTAAAATCAAAGTCAAAAGTTTGAAGCCGAAGTATAGTTTTAATGTTTAAACCAATACCCCATGGCCTGTATATAAGTATTGAAGGCAAATGACCTCTTAAAGCTGGTTGAAAGTAAAGCAAAATTGCACCTTAATGCTTTAAGCTACTACCAGCTAGGATATAGAAAATAAAATATTTCATGTATATGTTAAATGTTCATGACGTTCGAATTGGAATATTTTCTTCATAGGAGGAATAAATTAGTTGCGTTAAAATCTGCTTGTTTGCCAACAGATTCAAATAAATCCTCTTAATTTTCAAGAGTCTGTGATTTTCTACATTGTATTCGTTTCGTTCATACGGGAAAGAGTGATGCCTACTCCACTGTATATTTATTATTACATGTACAGTGGAGAAAACGTTATTCTTTCCCAATAAACGCGTTTACGCTAAAACTATTATTTGCAGTGCAAACAGTTTGGAGCCAGATCAGACGCCGAGTAGCCCGGCGTCTGATCAGGCTCCAAACTGTTTGCCACCAAAATAAACAAGAATTATCAGAATTGTCCAAAAGTTGTTCTTTTTTACGTTTTAGTGTTTTGCGTTTGCGTACGTTTGCGTTTAAACGGGAAAGAATAACAGATTCTCCACTGTAACATGCATAGATACAGTAACACTTCTCTTCATCAACGCAAAACACATCTTATTGTTATCTTTTTTTAATCCAGTGACAGTTTAACCCTTTCATGATCAAATATATCGTGATGTTTTTACCACTTCACCGCCATATTGTCGTCTGCATCAATATTGGTGTCTGCAATATTATTTCAAAATTAGGGTTAAGGCAGTATAACTGACGTAATTTAAAAACAAGTGGCAAACAGTTTTGATCCTGATCAGGATCAAAACTGTTTGCAAATGCGCTTTATGACGTCATTGAGAGTGAAAGGGTAAATGTAGGTAACATAAAAGAGAGATACAGAAAGCGCAATTGGTGCATTTCCTTTGTCTTGTATCAACCCTTAGCCTGCCACTCACGACTATAGCTCCATATACAAACAGCTTGGATCCGGATGAGACGCCGAGTAACTCGGCGTCTCATCCGGATCCAAGCTGTTTGACACTCGGACAACATTTTCAGCAATTTTGAGCAACTTTGAAGCACTTTGAAACTTGAAGCAGACGAGAAATATAGCAGACGACAATTTATTTTGCGGGCTAAGGGTTAATTAACCCTTTACCCCGTGGTTTGATTTCCGTTTTAAAGACAGGCGATTGAAAGTAAAACAAGCAGGAATCAAGGCACATTCTGCTTTACTTTCAGCCTGCATTAAGCTACAGTTTGCTACGATAAAAAAAGAATTTTTTTCTTATGGAACATATTTATAACTATTTTTTTCATTTGGTGAATAATTTAAATGCGTTAAAAGGCGTACTATGGGGTAAAGGGTTAAGTCGCGTATACCAGTGAAAAGATGGGTTAGAAATTAGTTAATAAAGCATTAATCAGTGTCATAATAATTACACAAAGACGAACGACTGTCAGACATCGTGTTTTCTACAGATGCAACATCATGTCAAATTGTTGAATGAAAGAAAAAGAAATTAATTTAATCCTCAATCTGTCATAATGCTGCCAGCTTCAAATTGTTGTCTGCAATTTATTTTTCTTCATATTTTTTTGTTCTAGTTTTTATTGAAAAAAAAAGTCTTAATACGACTGCTTTACTGCAGTTTGGTCATGGTCAGAAGCGGTGTAACTCGGCATCTGATCTGTATCTTAACTGTTCGCAAATATCAATCCATTCACCAATGCACTGCCTTACCCCGAGTACAATAGTTAATTGCAAACAGTTTATATCCGAATCAGACGCCGCGTAAGGCGGCGTCTGATCAGGGTCCGAACTGTTTGACACTCATTTCAATATTTCTTAAGTCAGATATTTCATAAATTAAATTTGAGAAATAAAACCAGACGACAATTATTTAAAATTGAAGACGTCATGGCAGTAAAGTGGTTAATTGGATGAGGGTTGGAATGACTTTTTCAATACCATATTAAATTATCGTCTGCTTTAAATGTGTTGTCTGCGAAATAAATCTTCTTTTTTTTAAAAAAATGAAGAAAATCTGAACACGAGTGTCAATCTGGCTATGTCCTGATCAGACGCTGGATTAATCGACGTCTAATTAGGATTCAAACTATTTGCAAATGTCATAACATTTGCGCTTAGCATGATAGGGGTTGACTCAGAAACGGAAAAATGGAATTAAATGAACAAATGTAATCAGATTATACGGACTTAATGAGTTACTGAAGTGCTCATTTCTGAAAACCCTAGAAGTATTGACTACGGTCAGACAATTTAAATCAGAACATTAATCATCTTTTCGATGCCAGATAAAACCAAGGCTGCATTACAAACAGTGTTGATCCAGATCAGGCGTTAACTAACCCGGTGTTTCATAAGGATCTAAACTGTTTGTGATTCGATTAAGAGTTTTAGAGACGTATCGGTCTTCATTCAAACTGCAATCAATCTTAATTTAAAATAATAGCACAGGCACCAGCACCAATATTAACCCTTTCACTGCCAAAGTTTTACCCTTTTACCGTTTCAGGGTCGTCTGCTTTAATTTTGTTGTCGGCAAATGTCGTTTCAAAGTTAAAGAATAAGGCAGTATGCTGAAGAAATTTTAAAACGAGTGTCAAACAGTTTTGTTCCTGATCAGACGCCGCGTTACGCGGCGTCTGATCAGGGTCCTCATTGTTTGCAAACATGCCTTTAAACGTCATTGAGAGCGAAAGGGTTAAAGCCGATCATATTATGGTAGTGAAACGTTTAAACAGATGATACTTTCGGCAGTGAAAGGGTTTAATATTATTGCTTTCAATCCAATCATATTAATTTTGTTTCACTTCAAAACCGCTATAATCGAGTTTACCCATGCGTCGGAAATTGCAACGGAGGTTGTAAAAAGCGTCATTCTTAACCCCTTCACTTCCATGACGTCATTAACCCCCAACAATAGTCGTAGATGCTTTTATTTCTCAAATTTAATTTTTGGGGTATTTTGACTTTTAAAGTAATACTGAAATGAGTGTCAATGCAATTACTGTCTGATTTTACAATAATTTTTTCAATATTCCAGATAGGGAATTAAATTAATATTAATATATATACTGCTCTTTTCTAATATTTCGACCTCTAAGGGCCTTTTTCTTTGAAAAAGGCCCTTAGAGGTCGAAATATTAGAAAAGAGCAGTATATATATTAATGTCTGATTTTAGTTATTCAAATTTCATTTTTAGGTATTTTAACTGAATTGTTTTTTAAATGAATGTCAAACAGTTAGGATCCTAATCAGACGCCGCGTCACGCGGCGAATGATCATGACCCACACTATTTGCAAACTACCATTGTTCTCGGGGTAAGGTATTAGTAAGCGTTTCCATACTAAGCGTGACTTTGTTAACAATTAAAAACATTTTCAAATAGTTTTGATAGTGATGAGATCTAGACCAAAAATAGTTGACATTCATGGGGGTACTTTTTATTTTAAAAAAGACATACCATCTAAACAGTTTAGTTTTGTTTGGCAGAAGACATTTTAGCCCTTCACTGCCTTACCCCGAGTGCAAGAGTAATTTGCAAACAGTTTGAATCCTGATTAGACGCCGCGTTACGCGGCGTCTGATCAGGATCCAAACTGTTTGCCACTCATTTCAATATTTCTGATATCAAAACATTCAAAATTTAAATTTTAGAAACAAAAGTAGACGGCAACTGTTTTTTAATTGATGACGTCACGGCAGTGAAGGGGTTAAGCAGACGATAATTAAGAATAGTAAGAGTTAAGTGATGAAATCCAATTACAGGGCACACAAATGGCCAACAAAGCAGTGGTTAAAATCGCATTATCCCCGTTACACTGATTGTTATAGCCCCTGACTCCCTAAATATATCGATAACATTAACCGGTGACAAATGACCTTTAACCCTGAACCCCTTTACTGCCTTACCCCGAGTGCAATGGTTACTAAGTTTGCAAACAGTTTAAATCCTGATTAGACGCCGCGTGACGCGGCGTCAAATCAGGATTCAAACTGTTTGACACTCATTTCCATATTTCTTAACTAAAAAACGTAAACATTGAATTTGAGAAATTAAAGCAGACGACATTAGTTTAAAATTGATGACGTCACGACAGTGAAGGGGTTAAACTGCCGACAATCTTAATGGGCTCATCATTATCTAAACAACGACCATCAAAGTTAACAGTGAATCTTGATGGTTTTGTTGAATTTTTTTTTAAATCATTGCAAACAGTGCAGACCCTGATCAGAGGACACTTGCAAATAGTTTGAATACATATTCGACGTCAAGTATCTGTGCAGCTGGCCAAGATTCAAACTGTTAGCCACTTTGTGTTTAATTTTAAGTAAAATGCGTACTATACAAATTTAAGAAATAAAATCAAATGACACATTTTAACCTTTTGCGTCCAGTGGATTCTTCCATGCGTATATATTGGATTAGTCTATTTTTATCTAAAGATAGCTTGGTCTAAATTTTCATTTTCGTTTTGTTTTATATTGATATTCTATCACATAGGAAATGAGTGTCGACTCTGACCTGACGCCGCATTATGCAGCGCCTGATCAGAGTCTACACTGTTTTCCTACGTCCCATTTATGGGATCGTAGGCACAAATGGGTTAAGCAGACGATACACTGACTGTTAATGGGTTAATGCTCAACCGAAGATGGTATAATTTCATAGTGGTGACCACGCCCAAAATGTCATCAAAATTGCTTCTCGTGTATATTACACGCCTTTGTGCGTGAAAGATGATTTGACCCGCTGTCCCTATGTTTTCATCAACATAAAATAAGTCTTAGATGCAGTCAATGAAAAATGAATTTTATAAATAGGCCCTTCTTTTAACTAAAGAAACCTATATAGAAGTTTTCAATAGATTGGATCCTCAGCACACTAGCAATTCTAGTAGAATGTTCTGAAATTGGAATCAAACTGTTTGCACGTGCTAATTAAATTGTGTGCAGTAGGAGTAAGGTCGAACTATAAGTGGTTACTCTAAGAATTTATTATTTAATTAAATTTTAAGATTTTTGGTTAAATGCAATTGGGGCTTGTGCGTAAAATCTAACTTCGATATTTTGAACTCACTTCAGACGAACATATTCGTATTTCAAAGATAAAACGTGGTTAAGCCACGTTTTAACATTGAAAAACGAATATGTTCTACGTTTAAGCGATCGTGAAATAATGAAATTAAACTGTAGAAATTCTGGTAAGTTCAACTTGCGAGAGTTCGAGATATCGAAGTTTGACTGTACATGTATAGGCAAGGTCTCAGCGGATTAAAACTAAATATTCCGACAATTTTTCCACAACGTATGCCTATACCGCAATATACCCCTTCATACTCATCCATTTTCATATCGCACAAAAACAATGATGTGTTTTGTTTGTATTTAACTCTTTCACTTCTAAATCGCCGCCTGCTGAAATTTTGTTCTGCAATTTTGACTAAATAAAATTAATATTTATTTGGGTGTCAAACAATTAGGATCCTAATCAGACGTCGCATTACGCTAGAAAGATGTTAAAATCACCTCAATATACACTTACATGTATTATCATATCCAAGTTTTAGCATACTTTTCGATAATTTGATTTGGCTCCAGACTGTTTGCAAGAATCAATAAGGAAATTTGGTTGGGAAAGAGTTAAAAGTGTTAAAAGGAAACTCGACAGGGAAGAGTTAAAATGCTTATCGTCCACAAAAGTAGACATTAACCAATAGTGTAGACCCAGATGATACATCCGATTTGCGGCGTCTCGTCAGGGTTTGCACTGTTAACTATCCTATATAAAATAGCATTACGCAGCGTCAGCTCAGGATCTGAAATGTTTGCAAAGATGCCTTATGGCGCCGTTGGCAGTGGAAGAGTTAAGTGTTTGTAACAGAGAGGCTTTTATTTTTGTAGTACATGTATTTAAACATCTACAAAATGCACGCATCTAGATTGGCTGAGTCGTAGCAAGTTGCCGATAATTATTCAAACGTGATCGGCAGATGTTTTAACTTCAAATCAAGCCTTATTTATATATACTATAAAATAAGCATTCACACTTTCTATTTTAGCTTGTTCTGTGTTAAGCAATATCGAGTGCTATTTACAAACGACGATCACAAACCAATTAATTCAAAATCGATGGGCATGCGACTCCAGGGTTCTTTGGTTAGAAAAACAGCATTACAAATGCAAATGGCAATTCTAAAACTGTCGACAGAACAGCAAGATCAGTTTTAACACTTTTGCCGCCATAAGTGCCAATAGTAACTTTGCAAACAGTTTGGGTCATGAACTTATTACTGAAGCAGGCGATATATAGGCAGTAAAAGGGTTAAAAGTTACTTAACCCTTTACCCCATAGAAGCGACTTTTAGCGTATTTAATTTATTCCTCCGCTGAAGAAAATAGTTCCAATTTAATCAGTCATAATTATATAGTATAGGAAAATTATATTCTAACACATGGAAGCTTAAAGCAGGCTGAAAGTAAAGCAGAATGCGCCTTAGGGCGCATTCTGTTTTACTTTCAACCCGCTTTAAGTAGTCACCTATTTTCAATACTAGAAATAGGCTATCAGGTAAAGGGTTAAAACAGACGATAAACTTTGGCGTTAAAAGTGTTTATACATCTGTGTATGAGTTCACAAAAATTGAAGGAATAGTATGGTTGATCACCAAAACAAATCTATCAGCATCACAAAAAACTAGATGCATAACTACAGAAACTCTCTGCTAGTAGAAGATTCACCATTCTGTTCAAAACAGTTGAAAGATTAACGCAGGAAGTAGACTTTTTCTATATTACTTTAATGCTGCTTTAACGCATTCAGCCCGGAAGCTTCAAATGGACTATTCTAGTTTTCAGTTTTGTCACGTCCAATTGTGACTATTTGGGTTGTCTTGTTTTAGTAATTTGCAAAAATGACAAACAGCGCATACTTTGACCTTATGATTCCTGAACTTTTGATCTGGGTCTACACTTTTTATATAGGATACGTATATTTTTCATAGGTACACTGTTTGTAAATGGCAAGTATAGTATACTAGTAGCTATATGGTACAATTTGTTAGACACCAACAGGTAATAAACATCAATAAAAAAGGCTTCTTTAGAAAGTCATATTAACGTGTTGCACTGTTTTATCCATTACCCAATAAGTACGCATTTTATTCCTTTTATCTATTCCTTCACTAAAGGAAAATTTCATTTTATACGGTCATACATTTTTACCATAAGCAATATGTTCTATATCCAAACAGATGGTAGCTTAAAGCGGGTTATGGGGTAAATGGTTAACAGAATTCACAAATTATTGTTTTTACTATTGTCAAGTTTTAAAGCGATTATTGTTTGTAAAACACAAAACACAATCCCATTTCAGTTTTCAAACTGCCATATATGTATCTGTTTAGTTTGCTTATGTGGGTTATGTTTAATTCATATTTTGTATATTTGCTAAATGTAAGACATCGTTTTGTTCAGTATTATCGATTCAAAATAAAAACTTAAAACGTTTGTATAAATGATGCCTGTTTTAGCAAAAATTGTTGAACGTCTTAAAGTATGTAACAAACTACATGTACTTGCTTTGAATAATTATTGTATTTGTCATCCAAAATGTTAGTCGTTATGTAAATAGTCTGTGTATGAGTTCACAAAAATTGAAGGAATAGTATGGTTGATAGTATGGTTGATCACCAAAACAAATCTATCAGCATCACAAAAAACTAGATGCATAACTACAGAAACTCTCTGCTAGTAGAAGATTCACCATTCTGTTCAAAACAGTTGAAAGATTAACGCAGGAAGTAGACTTTTTCTATATTACTTTAATGCTGCTTTAACGCATTCAGCCCGGAAGCTTCAAATGGACTATTCTAGCACAGAGAGTGCTGAATGTTTCCAACAGTTTTTCTCATCCATGTCGCCCCTGAGGCCTACGTTTTGTTACAGTTTGTTAATGTAATATGATTGTATTGTTTTAATCTCTATAGCTTATTTTTTATTTCGTACAGTGCTCCCTCCCTACAAAGGCCCTCCAAACAACGACTCCCTCCTTTCAACGACCCTTGCCACAATTCCCTAAACAGGACAACTATGTCTTATGTTACTGCTGCAACGCCATCTGCTTAAATTGTCGTCTGCTGTTTATCTCAAAGTTACATAATGGACAATTTTACAGAAAAACCTTAATAACGAGTGATAAACAGATTGAATCAAGATCAGACGCCGCGTTACACGGCGTCTGATCTGGTTTCAAACTGATTGCAAATGTCAGCAAATTCATATCCAAATAACGACTCCCTCCGAACAACGCACATACTTTTTGTCTCCCATTGGTTGTCGTTGTAGAGAGGGAGCGCTGTACATGTAAATTCTGCTAATCAAGTTATCGTTGATCTGATCCTTGGTAATAATGGATTTCCTATAAACATTACATAATAAGGCATATTAATGCATTTTTGAATATCAGATTTTATTAATAAACCTTATGGCAGGTTTTGGTTTTGAGATTGGTTTTAGATTTATGGTTTATTTGAATTACTGATACTCAAAAATGAGTTTCGGGAAATTATTTTGTTGTGATAAGTACTTTATAGTCTCTTTAAATTTTTATTTGAATGACATAGTTAATTTTATGATTGGATGTATGTGTATGTACTATGAACCATAATGAAACTGAAATAAAGATATTATATATACCGTGGAGAAGACGTTATTCTATCCAAAAAAAACGCTTTTACGCTAAAACTGTTATTTCAATTGCAAACAATGTGGATACTGTTTGGTACTCATTTAGATATTTTTAAGCCAATACATGTACAATTTAAATACACGTATTTGAGAAATGTAAGCAGATGAAATTTGTTTAAAGCGGATGCCGCAAATGTTAGGAAAGGGGTTAAATAAGGACATCATCCGAAGCGCTGGAACTAATAACATTGTATATTTCATCTTATCTTGTCTGTTTATGATTTCCATGCATTTGTTAACTCTTTACCTGATAGTCTGTTTCTAGTATTGAAGATAGGTGATCACTTAAAGCAGGTTGAAAGAAAAGCAGAATGCGCCTTAGGGCGCATTCTGCTTTACTTTCAGCCTGCTTTAAGCTATCATGTGCTATAATATAGAAAATATTCCCTATAATACATATTCATTACTGATTAAATTGGAACTATTTTCTTCAGAGGATGAATAAATCATATCCGCTAAAAGGCGCTTCTATTGGGTAAAGGGTTAAACATATTCCAAGAAATTACCAAGTAGTAATCGCCTGTTTTGTGTATTCACGGAAGTAAATAGAAATGTACAGGAAGAGCTAAATTTTTCATAGTATAAAAAAATTAAAAATACCTAATCGGATTCTTAAACATTCACTCCAATTCTGTTAAGTGGGCATGTTTAACCCTACATGACACTAAACAAACACACTATCTCTGGAGGACTTTACAAGTCGATGAAATATTTCTCCTGATAAAGAGAGCCAACACTGATTGCATTTTGTTTTATTAGCTGTTGGTAACTAGTCAAAGTTGTTAGTAATGTAAAGTTTTCCCATTTATGGATCATGCAGTTCTTATATAAGTTTAGCATAGACCTATACAATAAAAAAGAATTATTCTTTCCCAATAAACGTGTTTGTGTTAAACAAGTCTGCGTTTGTGGTTAGTTGCCCTTAAACATGAATTAATAACGTCTATTCCTCCGTATAAAAGTTTTGCATTTACTTATACTATTAATTAACTGTTGAGCTAAAATATATTGTCTGTACAATATGTAAATGTGTACTCAATCACAATATCACATTCGCTAAATATTTATTGTATAAATATTGCATTGTACATTTGAAACAATGACCAAGGCAACTTGTGCCAGAATAAATAGACTGATGGAAAGGGAAAGTTCAATGCTTTACAGCTTTATCCAGAGAAAAAACATTTGGACAATGGCAGCAATAATTAGTCATTGATCAGCTAGCGCATATTATGCAAATGTAGCTACTAGTAGTGGACAAGTATTGTATGTAGAGGTAGACGACAACTTACATATGACGGACAACTGGCAAACAGTCTAGATTCCTGACCTTGTCAGCGCGGGGGTTTTGAGTGTTTGCAATGGCTCATGTTTATCCAACGCAATGCGTTCCGTTGTAAACATAGGAATTATTCTTCATGTTAACCCCGACCTGATAAATGATAACGTGTAATAACAATATTTCCTATATCCTGAAAGGCATCTGTTTTAAGTCGATTGAAAGTAAACGTGCTGTTTAACCCATTACTCAATATGTTTTATGCATTTTACGCCTTAGATTTATTTCTCTTCTGAGGGAAATAGTCCCGGTTTTATATCCTAGCAGATAATAGCTTAAATCAGTATAAAGAAAAACAGAATTTACATTTAGGCAAACTCCGCTTATTTTCAGTCAGATTTAAGTGGCCATCTGATTTCAAAACTAGGAAGAGGCTGCACGGTCAAGGGTTAATATTGTTTAATGTTGCTAACGGCATTCTGGGGCTTTCAGTTTTTCTATAAGTCTGCTGAATAAACACCGAAACAAGCAGTGAATGGAAACTAGAGCTACATGCACCATAACGGCGAACATATACAGGTAATAGTAATCAGAAGCAGGGCTGCCATTTCTCCGGATTTTTCCTAAATCTCCGGATTTTTTCCCAGCACATGTTAGCTTAAAGCAGGCTGTAAGTAAAGCAGAATGCGCCCTAAGGCGCATTCTGCTTTACTTACAGCCTGCTTTAAGTGGTCGCATGTCAACAAAACAAGAAACAGGCTATGGGGTAAAGGTATGACTCGTAAATTCGCACTTGAAAAATGCAAATTTCGAAATCTTAGGATTTTTATATCAACTTATGGCAGCCCTGCAGAAGAAGAAACACAATAATAAAAACAATGTACCTGAATCTGAAATGTCGCTGTCATCTCCATCTCCGTGCATATCGTCGTATGTGTCTCTTGGACTAGATGACGCCACTCGTAGGTCTGTCGGCTGAGGAACATCGTCATTTATGTCCGAGTCAAACTTGAAACCGGACAGCTTCACTTTCTCAAGAATGTCTGACTTTACAATAAGCCCTGAGTCTCTATAACTATTTGACCCGGTACTTCTGAAGCCAAAGTTACTCTGTAAATGTCCCGGGAAAAATGCCTGAGATGACATTAAAGGATGCCGGCTGAATGGTGACTGTCCGTAGGGAAATATGGCTGGTGACAATGCTGTTTGTGCACCAGAGGCTGTGAGGGAAGGAACCAGTCCAGAACAAGTCGGCGGCATGAACACATAACTACTTCCGTACAGCCCGGCTCCAAATCTTGAATGAAATGTTGGTGATATAAGCGAGTCAATGGAAAAGGAGTTGGGTCCGTGACGCTCCATTTTGTGTTAATATTGTCCGGTTCAACACTACATTATCCGAGTTTAATATTCAATATAGTCTTTATGCAACAGTGCAATACACCAACTTTGTTGTGATATATTCAGAATTCAAACAGTTTATATGCAAATTTATATTCGCAAAATATGTGCCATTAAAATGAAAATCAGTTTGTTCTCTTTCTGCTATCAACGCGGCTGTTTACACTATGTCTAACATAAACGGTAGCTCCTGTCATAGACCGTTTACTGGTTCGAACATTAGTCGCCTTCAATTAGATACATTACAATTGACCGGTGTCAATTTCACCAGCAAAATGGCCCAAACCATGCACCTCACGTTGATTCAACAACTGTATAGGTGGCGATTGGAAACTCATTCATCTTCCTTACTTCATATTCATACATTTGATTCGCAGCTGTCAAAACGTATCTTGAGTGACAAGCGCAACAGTACTTAAGTCGTCTGTCATTGGCTGATACAGGCCTCTTGACCTCATCACGCGCCGAGGTCATATCTCTCCATGAGGCTCACAGATAGGATAGGGGATGAGATTGGCTGAATTTTAATTGAATCATTAACAGCGCACAGAAGCGATCGGTCGAAAGTAATTGAGATTAATTCAGACCGAGTCAACTTGCAAAAGAAAACAAGCGACAATGAATTGATACGCAAGCCTTTTTGCCACAGAGATTGGATTAGATTCGGCTGCAGCGGTCGGGGCTGATTACATATTACGTGGACAATAGAAACTGATATTGTAATTACAATGCCGGCACATTTCCTCACCCTCATCATAGAGCAGAGAGCTAGGGTCATTGCAGATATGATTCAATATTGTTTCCTAATGACAACCCCAACAAAGATGACAGCCATTTTAGTAAACAAATCCACATAGGCACAGACGAAACGTTGTAATACTTTTGTACAGCGCTCCCTCTCTACAACGGCCCTCCCAACAACGACTCCCTCCTTACAACGACACTCGCCGTAATTCCCTAAACGGCATAAATAAGTCTAACTCTTTTACTGCTGCAATATCGTCTGCTTAAGATTGTCGTCTGCTGTTTTCTCTCACAGTTACATATAAGTGGAGATTTTGATAGAATACATACATTGACCAGTGACAAACAGCTTGAATCCTGATCAGACGCGTCTGATCTGGATTCAAGCTGTTTGCAAATGTAAGCCAAGTCTTAATTGCCCCTCTCTATAACGACTCCCTCCGAACAACACACACACTATGTGTCTCCCGTTGGATGTCGTTGTAGAGAGGGAGCACTGTATATCTCTATATTAACCCTTGTATGATTAGATATTTATGACAACTTTCTGTCAGGGCACTGGTCCGAAAGTAGTTATTGTTTTTCTAGAAATTGCCCTGTTTATTCAGATATACGAAAACAACATTTTACTATAGCAATTCATACATGCAGTTGTAATCTCATTATAGACCCCTTCACTGCCTTACCCTGGGTACAATAGTTATTAGCAAACAGTTTGGATCCAGTTCAGACGCCGCCCTGCTTGACACTCATTTCAATATTTCTCAAGTAAAAATACCAAATACTTAAATTTGATAAATAAAAGCACATGCCAATTAATTAAGATTGGTGACGTCATTGCAGTGAAGGGGTTAATCTCGAATGAATGTTTAGAATTAATTACACATGTGAACGCATTATTACCATAGAAACAAAGAAGAGAATCTTAACCATATCGACTTAACTCTGATACAGTCAATCTTTTTTTTTCAGCGGGGAAAGCTTTATTCTTACCCGTTGTATTTTATCATAATGAAATGTTATAAAATGTAGAAAATAACAGGGAAATGAACGTGCAGACAATTTGTTTTAATCTGAATTGCAAACGATTTGGAACCCGATCAGATGCCAGGTTACCCGGTATTTGATCTGGCTTCCAAACTGTTTGTAATGGAAATACTTGCATGGTCTTATTAGATTAAACACTGTACCAGAAATATCAGAGTTTGTAGTTTACTTGATTGTGGATGGCTAATACAGTTTGATTTATATGTTTCAATAATAACCCTCACTTTCTATTTTATAAAGCTTCAATGTCTTTTTATTGCTTTGTACTTTTTTATTTACTTATTATCATAATCGTGTAGATATATTTATTATACATGTAATAATTATCATTATCATAACCATTATCATTTAGGCATGTATTGTTACCATTATCATGATTAATAATGATTAATAATACATAATTAGAATTATTAATATTTTTGTCAACAGCTAAATGACAACCTATGCACGCGTTAATAGAGGCAATACTCTGTAAGTGTTTCATGTTGTACTCATTTTAACCCTTTCAATCTCAATGACGTCATAAAGCGCATTTGCAAACAGTTTTGATCCTGACCAGACGCCACTAACGCGGCGTCTGATCAGGATAAAAACAGTTACTGTTTGCCATTTTTTTTTTAATTACGCCAGTTGTACTGCCTTAAATCTACTTTTGAACGAGATTGCAGACAACAATATTTAAGCAGGCGACAATATGGCGGTGAAGGGATAAAAACCTCACGACAATTTTTATCAGGAAAAGGCTAAGAATTTCAGAGAGTGATCAACACATTACTACAGTAGTCACGCATACAGTGGAGAATCTGTTATTCTTTCCCGTTTAAACGCAAACGTACGCAAACGCAAAGCACTAAAACGTAGAAAAGTATAACTTTTGGACAATTCTGATAATTCATGTTTATCTTGGTGGCAAACAGTTTGGAGACTGATCAGACGCCGGGTTACCCGGCGTCTGATCTGGCTCCAAACTGTTGCACGGCAAAAAATGGTTTTAGCGTAAACGCGTTTATTGGGAAAGAATAACAGATTCTCCACTGTATATGTGTCCATTGTATACAGCTACCGTTCTATCGCCGTGTTGAATTATTTGCACACGGTTTGGTTCCGTATCAGACACGGATAACTCGGTGTCTTATCAGAACAAAATCTGTTTCGTTTCAATTTTTCTCACACATCTATTTAAAACTATGCAGACAACATTTTGTAAAGCAGGCTATAGTGTGGAGGCGAAGGAGTTGACAATATATATTGGTCGACATTGCAAATCTTCACCTTCTAATTATGTTTTATAACTGATGTTCATGGAATCTGTTTATTTGAACGAACATTGTTTCCTAATTCGAATCATCAAAAGTTTGAAGTGTGTGTTTACTTAAGTTTTGTTTTGTCAGTTCTTGTAGGTAATGGATATTCGGTTGTTTGGTGCCGGGTGTATATTTATTATTAGATAAACTATTTTACAAGTACATGACTTGTATAAATAGTTCGTGCAATTGTAATGATAAATAAAATGAAAGACTGAAAATATAATATTACCCATTTCCTAGTTACAAATATACAAAACAACAACACTATGTATACAGAGTGTGAACTACTTTGTTCACTCATACTTTATTCATGTAACGATTAGTGTAAGGTCTTCAATGCACTTGGTGTGGATTCCTCCTGCAAATAATATTAACCAAAGCTTTAAGATGACGAAAATAACAAGCATTATGATTTTAATAGTTATGAGGATACTGCTTGAACTTTTTTACTAATTGTCAAGATTTAAGGCTGGTTTAGGTCTAAATCTGAATACTGGGTGGCAATTTGTAGACACGGTGGACAAGATGATGTTATTTCTCGTTAAAACAAAATCAAACCCAATGCAATACACCAACGCAAACGCAGATACCAGTCATCCGGAGTCTGATCAGGCTCTCAACATTTTTGCAAAGAAAATAATTGTTTAAGAATAAAGGCGTGTATTGGGAATACATGGCCTATTATTTCTAAGTGCTTAGCATAATTTAGGAAATAATATATTTAAAGAGAATCTGGGTGATGTAAGATAAAATCTAAGTGTAAATAATCTTAATATATATTTACTGTGAATTACGATCTAAGAAATGAATCTTATAACAAATTCCCGTTAATAGTTTTGATTTTATGAAAACGAGATGGCTATGAATTATTCTTGTTTAGGAAATCTGAAAACGTATTGCATATGTAACTATTTTAATTTGATAATTGGATAAGTTCAAATACTTTAATAGATTTTGTTTATCCAGTTATACTATTGCATTATAATACACATATAGTGCTCACGGGACATATATCCATTTTTAATGAACATGTGTAACATAAATAAGGAATAAATAATACTACGTTTTTGTGATAAAGTTTAACTACTTGCATATTATAGACCGAGAACGTTACATATATATATTAGTTTTCGCAATAAGAATAACATATTATAATGATATAAAAATAACATTATGTTCTCATCTTATATTGTTTAATATAATATTGTTAATATTGTGACATTGCACTACATCTGCATTGCGTTAGGTTATTCAGATATCTGTTTGTTTTACACATATTTTGTTTCAATATGATGTCATGTGTGTATAAAAAACTATGAAGAAAACAAATGACACATCGTTACACATAAAATGCACCAAACAATATCATATAGCTTATCAGCTTAACAAAATATTATTTCGATTATTTAACGAAAATAGATATACATATAGTTAAATTACATTCATTTGTAGTGTTCACCTTTGTTACGTTAATAGATGTTGGTTTTCCGAATACTTGAGGGATATGGTTTTATTCTAAACATGCTTACCGTGCATTGTTTAACCTTTGAGACATATTAGAGGAAGAACTTATACATCCGTACTTGTATCCTTTCACGGATAAAACTCCTTCAGATTACGGAACTGGCGTATATGATTAGTGTTTTGGCCTAAATATAAATTCATTGTGTCGTTTTTTTGTAGCTACATGCTCATTGTCTTTCTGAAACGTGTGGCTTACAATAGTTATTAAAAGTTTAAAGTATTGTGTACGTTTAAAGTATTGTGTCTGGCTTTATTATTATTACTATTATTATAAATTTGTGTTTTAATTCTATTTACTATGCTTACATCAAGCATGACAATACATCAAATGACATGTTCTATATATTAACTGAGCCATATAACTTTATTTTGAGAATTGTTGTCTTCTAAACACAGCATTAAAATTTACTTTCATTTTGACGGTTTCATTTCTCAATGAAGACAACATCAAAAGTGTCTAACTGTAAGCCTCTGTCATGCTCGACGATTTTTTGCTCTTTCCGGGATGAGGCGAAAACCTGGTTGTAGACTCTCGAGAGCTGATAGGTCCTCCTCGTCCTAATTTATGAGGTCATTGTTCATCTTGATGATGTATCCAATGAGTAAAGAAACAAGTGCAAGTGAAATTTTCGTGCTGTGTTCAGAAGAAAATGATTATCAAAATATGGATTAGCCAACATAAGGAACTCTTTTAGAAACTCTTGATCAAAATAAACATGATATGCGTAGTTGGACTGGAACCAGTAACATTGCGATTAACAGGTCAGCTGATAGAGTGAGCCAAAGAGACCCTTTGAACTGCAAAATATGATGTAAATATTGTAGTAAATGCTAAAATGAGAATACTGTGCTAACCGTGCTTTTGGAAAATCTTGAAATATCAAAATACACCGTAAAAAGAAAGAGTTTTAATATAATTTATTAGTTAGTGATTCATAGATCGGTACTTTATGAACTGTTCAGTGCCGTGGTGCCGTAACACCCAACTGACTCAGCCATATGCTTGAGTTTGGTGTGTAATTGAAGCAAAGTTGAATACTCAAAGAGAGGTGTAAATAAAACCAACAACTCCTTTCGTATTTCACTTCTGCCTTACTTAACCCTTTATCAAATTGAAATACCTGATAAGTCAATACGCCTTTCATTTATCCCTCCACTGAAAAAAGGTAGTTCCACTTTATACCGTCATGAATATGCACCATAGGCGACATTGCCTACGAGTATATTATAGCAGATTGTGGCTTATAACAGGTTGAAAGTAAAGTAGAATGCTTTTTAAATAATATTCTGCTTTACTTTCAACCTGCTTTAAGTGGTTGTCTGATTTCAAAGCTAACTTCAAAGAGACTATGGTGTAATGGGTTAAAGTCTGCTTTGATTCTTTGTGCCTGTAGCTGAAATGTAGGAAGATGTTACAGTGGAGAATCTGTTATTCTTTCCCAATAAACGCGTTTACGCTAAAACTATTATTTGCAGTGCAAACAGTTTGGAGCCAGATCAGACGCCGGGTAACCCGGCGTCTGATCAGGCTCCAAACTGTTTACCACCAAGATAAACAAGAATTTTCAGAATTGTCCAAAAGTTGTTCTTTTCTACGTTTTAGTGCTTTGCGTTTGCGTACGTTTGCGTTTAAACGGGAAAGAATAACAGATTCTCCAATGTATCACGAAAGCAAACCAAAAGCAAATGCATTGCAATAATTTGAGGAAAATGACAAGTTTATTAAAATATTGACGTTATGATCAACTGAGTGGCGAACTGTTTGAAACCTGAATATAAGCAGATTTCCTCGCTGTCTGATCTTTTTCAAAACTGATTGAAGCGGAAAAAATGTTTTACTTTGTGAGCTACACAGGCGACTCTTTAATAACTGTTTCAAACTGTTTGTATCCAGACGAGACGCCGAGTAAATCAGCGTCTCATCCGGGTCCAAACTGCTTGACCCTCAGATGGTAGTTGCTGAAAGAAAATGCCTTAAAATAAGCTTTGAGAATTGTTGCAGACGACAATTATATAGCCCGCAAACGTGTTTATTGTGATAGAATAGCATATCCTGATTGTACAGTTGAGAAGACGTTATTCGTTCCCAATAAACGCGTTAACGCTTAAAACTATTATTTTTATTGCAAACAGTTTGGAGTCTGATCAGACGCCGGGTTACCAAAACTGTTTTGTCATTCAGATCAAAATGAATAGTCAGAATTGCCGAAAAGTTTTCCTCTTGTACATTTTATTGCATTGCGTTTCGTTTCCGTTTAAACGGGGAAGGATAGCGGGCTGTAACAGTTATTTGGTGACAGAAAGAAAAGTACAATTTAGGAAATATTCCTATTAAATCTATTATAAAATGTATTTGTATTTGAACAAACTTCCTTCGTGGTGATAGATATGACAAATCACAAGAGAATGTGGCCCTAATGCAAGTATTGTGTTTTCTGTCTTGTCTTTTCTGGAGTTTTATACTGCTGTAAGATAACCAAAATGAAAACAATATATTATTGAACCCGATCGGACGCAATGCTGGCATCCATTTTATCCTTAACCTTAAGCTTGCTATGTACAAAAGAACATATCATATGCATTGCAATATGAGTATCTTCATTCTAATACGATTTTAACGTTTGTTTTATACTGAAAACGGGTTCGCATCCGGTTAAAGATTACGACAATTTACTTGTCGCAAACAGGTGGATTTGGTTTAATTGGTCAAGGGTTTAAGTGCATAACGCTCCGCAAAAATATGTGAAATATATGTAAATATTAATAAATTATTTAAATGGGGTATTGGTGTGGAAGAGGGTATTAAGAGCTTCTCCTGCTGTTTGGTGTACCTTGAAATAGTTAAAGGAAAAAAGCCCGAGGAATGTGTATATAATATGGAATCAGATCAGTCGGTTATTTTAATATTTCACCAGGTTTCAAAGCACTAACCCTTTACTTTGTAATTTTAGCAAGATTGTAATAAAATAGTTAAATTGCAAAATTGTAAATAGGCAATTCTTATCAAAGCCGTCCGTATTTCTGGTCAAATAAAGATTAACCCTTAATATATGTAAAACGTTACTTGATTGGTATTTGTAAACAGTTTGGATTTTTTACCCGGTGTCGTATTGTCTGAAATAAAAACTGTTTAATACCCATATTGACGGTTCAATACTTAAAACAAAAGGGAAAAATTGAATCGAAACATATGAAATCTTATACATTTAGCATGGTAAGGGGTTAAGGAGAATCATAATCATGACACAGGGTTTTATCCTGGCAAGTAAATCTATCTTGCTAGTCGGGATTATCACTTGCACGTATCCCCTGCCTTACTGTCAACGTTCACGACAGGGAGTCGCTAAATCTCGCGCAAAACGATACTTGAGAGTTATCCGAGACCAGATAAACAAATTTGTAGTTTTCGAGGAGTTTTTAAATCGATGTCAGCTTAAGGCTGACAGGATCAATTTGAAATTGAGCTAATTGCGGTTGACATTAATCTATTTCCAAAGCATGAGTGAGCGAAAATTAGGAACTGATTCCCGGTTCTGGAATGTAGCCTATCCATTCCATAGACATACAGTGGAGAAAACGTTATTCTTTCCCAATAAACGCGTTTACGCTAAAACTATTATTTGCAGTGCAAACAGTTTGGAGCCTGATCAGACGCCGGGTAACCCGGCGTCTGATCAGGCTCCAAACTGTTTGCCACCAAGGTAAACATGAATTATCAGAATTGTCCAAAAGTTGTACTTTTCTACGTTTTAGTACTTTGCGTTTGCGTACGTTTGCGTTTAAACGGGAAAGAATAACAGATTCTCCACTGTAGCTTAGTTTAACCCCTTCACTGCCATGACGCCATCAATTTTAAACAATAGTAGTCTGCTTTTATCTCTTAAATTTAAAATACAGTTATTTTGATTTAAGAAATATTGAAACGAGCGTCAAACAGTTTGAATTCTGATCAGAAGTATAGTTACGCGGCGTCTGATCGGGATCTAGACTGTTTGCAAATTACCATCGTTTGTACGAGGAGCAAGGCAGTGGAGGGGCTAACTAAATGTTCTTCCATTGTCGACAACAAAATACATGTAGATCTATGACAGTGGAACGTTTTAAGAATTGATTGATTTTGATATTGTATATAATATTTTTTATACTTTATTAAATGTGTAGATTTTAACATTCCTATTCAATAGCCAAAGAACAGCAGATTACAGTTCTAAAATTGAGTTTAAAATTTTCGTATTGGTGATATTCATTTTATGTAAATACTTACAGGGAGGTTATATGGTTTCGGTAATCGAATCATGTTCAGTTATCCCTCTTTTTGACCATACCAAACGATGTTCTTCGTCGATTTTAAGGCGGATGACTATTCAATACAAGATTAGAGTAGAGTAGAAAACTGCGAAAGGGATTTTTATGTACGTACTTTTATTACTTTTATCCTGTTTTAAATCGCAACCTGCCGCTGACACCATCCAAGAAAATTATTTACGAGCGGTCGCAATATGGGGTTGTATTTGTGTTTGTCACCTAGGTGTTAAGTAGCGTGAATAATGTGGGCAAATGAGTGCTCAAGTGACACCGGATTCTTGGAAGCATTCCTGACATGAAAACCGTATCACAGATATCCTGAAGACAGGCGTTAATCTTTCCCTTTTAAAGATATTAAATACAATAAAGTACAATAAAATATATATTTTTTTAATTAAAATGTTTTGTTATCTGATCTGGGTCCAAACTGTTTATTACAGCATTACGTTCTTTCTTTGCAAATCGTAATTACGACGCATTATGGCAAGTGGTCATCGTTATTTAACCCTCTCCTCGCAAAATGTTATCGTCTGCTTGAACACCTACACCGCCTTTATATAATCTGCGTTAAACTGTTACAGTGGAAAATATGTTATTCTTTCCCGTTTAAACGCAAACGTACGCAAACGCAAAGTACTAAAACGTAGAAAAGAACAACTTTTTGACAATTCTGATAATTCATGTTTATCTTGGTGGCAAACAGTTTGGAGCCTGATCAGACGCCGGGTTACCCGGCGTCTGATCTGGCTCCAAACTGTTTGTATTGAAAATAATACTTTTAGCGTAAACGCGTTTATCGGGAAAGAATAACAGATTCTCCACTGTATCTACACTTATTTCAAAGTTACATTTAAACAGCTTGATCGAATAATTATCGATACGAGTTTCAAACAATTTAGACATTTTGAGCCAGGTTCCAAACTGTTTGCAAAACCGATTTTATTCATCTATGGTGGTAAAGGAGTTAAACTGTTATCTGTCGTTCATGTTATTATTATTATTATTATACTACAGTAAAACCTCTCTATTACGACCACTAAATTTTGTTAATTATAAGGGTGTTTACGATAGGTGACCGCTTAAAGCAAGGTGACAGTGAAACAGAAAGCTCCTTTAGGAGCTTTCTGTTTCACTGTCATCTTGCTTAAAGCTGCCACCTCTCTATTATACAATTAATTAGCCTTCGTTTTAGTGGTCGTTATAGCGAGGTTTTACTGTACTATATTTATATAGTGCTCTTTTCACAAAGGAGGTGTGCGTTCGGAAGCGCTTCACAAGAATTTATATACATGTACATGTACTTACACAGTAAGAAAAGACAAATAACACCATTTACAATAAAGTAAAACACATTCTACCTGATAGATTTACATGGAAATTAATCCTGAATGAGGGATATTCTTTCAGTATAATTAATAAGATTATAAGAATTATCATTATCAGTTTATAACACCAATTCTAAAATGAGTAAACTACTAGTATTTAAAAGATTTATCGCACGATTAAAATAGTGATTTAAAAGTCATTGTAGTTCCAACCGACCTACATAGTCCATGGCTGAATTACCCCCTTTATTAATAGATAAACTGTCTACAGAATGATAAACATATACAGAATGAACACAATCTAGACTAGAATTAGCAGTCATCTATTTGACTATTTCCTACTTTGTTATACAGTGGAGAATCTGTTATTCTTTCCCGTTTAAACGCAAACGTACGCAAACGCAAAGCACTAAAACGTAGAAAAGTACAACTTTTGGACAATTCTGATAATTTATGTTTACCTTGGTGGCAAACAGTTTGGAGCCTGATCAGACGCCGGGTTACCCGGCGTCTGATCTGGCTCCAAACTGTTTGCACTGCAAATAATAGTTTTAGCGTAAACGCGTTTATTGGGAAAGAATAACGTTTTCTCCACTGTACATGTACATGTAATAACAAATATTAAAGACGTGATTTTTCATACTTTTTTGAAGGCTGCAACTTAGCTCAGATTTCTGATATCTAATGATAGAGTGTTCCAGAGTTTTGGGATGTATGCATGACACTTCTATCTCCATACTTCACCAAACGGCTTCTCGGCACAGCCAACGATACTGATTTACCCCCAGACCTAAACTCTCTTCGAGGGTTATACACGCCAAGGATATTGACAATGTAACTTGGAGAATCACACAATCCCTGTGTGAAAAGAGCGCTATATAAATCTGGTATAATAATAATAATATGACTTTGTATGTGAGCGTCAGAATTTTGAACTCAATTCTGTGTTGAACTGAAAGCCAGTGAAACTCATGATAGGTAAAACATCAGCATAGTTATGAGTTCATTCTTATCAAGATATTGCAGGATTTGATTTTTTTTATTATTTTACGTCGCTTTCAACAGTTTTTCAGTCATATCGCGACGTCCAGCTAATTATAGGTAAAGGAAGACCCCAGAAGTCCTTTATGCACTGTTTCAGGCACACATCGGCAACTGGGTAGAACCACCGACTTTCCGCAAGCCAGCTGGAAGGCTTCCTCACATGAAAAATCCGAACGACCCTCCTGGGATTCGAACTCACAGCGGTGAGGAGCTTAGTGATGTTAGTCACAGTGACTATACCACTAGGCCACGGAGGCCCCAATATATTGCAGGATGTCATTTTGAACTTTGAAAAGAGCAGTTTCTGTAGAGTGGTGCTTACGATATGTTTACTGCTGCTGCTCATATTGATTGTTTGTGGTCAAATGCGACTCAATGCGTTTGTCTACTACTTTTTCTAATACGTTGGAGAGAAATGGCAGATCTGAAACCGGTCTTGAGTTCTAAAGCTCATTTATAATCGAAATCTGGTTTCTTCAAAAGAGGTCTAACATGTTTTGTAACATAGGCATTTTCCAGCGAATAGTTCACGATTTTGGTCAACAACGGTTAATGGAGCTTGTCATGACATGACTTTAAGAGCCGTGTAGGTATTCGGTTGAGTTAACAGGACTAACATTGGGATGCCTTGATACTATTTCTAACTTCCTCTGCTATAGCAGGGTATAAAACATCTAAAGAGATCATTGAAAGCGACGTGTCTGTGGTGACTGGGGTATATGAGGTTGAGTCAAAGGCAATACCTGTCCTTACTTCGCTTACTTTTTCGACGAAATAGTCGCTGATATCATACGCCAGTTGTTTTGAGCCCGAATATTTTGCAGGTGCTTAGTTACTTTGAAAATACTATTAACTTTGCACCTGTTGACAGGACTCTACTTTATCTGTGTAGAAACTGACCAATGACTTCGCTAATAAATTTGTTTACTTAGCACTCTGCTGTCAATACAGCCGATTATCATTTGTGAGTACGGGTAGTTTCCACTTGCGTTCCAACTTACACCTTAAATGTTTAATGTCTTGGTATACCATTGGCAAGATTCTTTGTATGAACAAGTCTTCAATTATGCATTCGTAATAGATATGGTTTATACATTTACTCACTCTACCCTTAAACCACAAATGGACAAATCCAATTTCCTATTAAGACTAGTCCACTTTTGACTATTTAAGGTTAATTTGAACAATATATTGCAAATGACAAACAGTGCAGACCCTGAAAAGAGGGTTTGGATCAGGCTCTACATAGTTTGCATAACATGAATATAGAAAATAGATGAAAGTTATGATGATTTGCAATATCTAAGGGAAACTAGTGGACAGGATTCATTTCTATGCCCACGGGTCAAACCATCGCAACCACTGTATGCAATGATCCCTCCCCACAACGGCTCTCTGAACAATGAGTCCCTCCTTTCAACAACGTTCCCCTTCTTCCCAAAACAAGACAAATATGTTCAACTTTTTCATGGCTGCAATATCGACTTCTTAAAATTGCCGTCTGCTGATTTTCTCAAAGTGACATAGTGGTCATTTTGATAGAAAAAATCATAATGACGAGTGACAAACAGCTTGAATCATTGTTACGCGGCGTCTGATCTGGATTCGATCTGTTTGCAAATGCAATCAAATTACTTTCCCTATAATGACTCCCTCATATGCTAATGCTAGATAAACTCACTTTTATCCTGCTTTAAGCTGTAACACCATAACTGTATATCTTTGCTCAGTGGTCGTCTTCCATAACAGGACTTAATCATGTACTTACTATTTGACATGAACTGACCTTAATATTATATATTTTTGGAATCCGGATCAAATGCAAAGTAGGTGTTAAGTTGATCTAGTATTCAAGATGTGTCACTTATAGCAATCTTGATGGACGAAATGAAACTCTTATAATACTTAAGTGATGTTTGCAAGCAGGGTTGATCCTGATTAGGTTACAGAGGAGAAGACGTTATTCTTTCTAAATAAACTCGTTTATGCTAACTCTATTTCCATTGCAATCAGTTTGGAGCCAGATCAGACGCCGGGTAACCCGGCGTCTGATCAGGCTCCAAAATGTTTGCCATTCAGATTAATAAGAATTCAGAATGACAAAAAGTTGCCATTTTCTACATGCGTTTCGTTTGCGTTTAGTTTAAACATATTTTATTGCCCAATATTTGTACAAAGGTTAATATAACAATTCAAATTTACAAATAATGTTATCTTACATACAAATATATGTGCAAAAGGGTCGGGCTACAAGTTCTTACAACGTTAGTAACAGCCCTCCCCTTCTAATAAGTTTACATCATTATTATGACGTGTGCGTGTCTACAATTGCTTTACATTATATATTTTGTTGAAAGACAATAAATATGAAAACAAAAATAGCATTGAAAAAGAAAAGAACAGTGAAAAATGTTAAAGAGGGGATAGATGTTTGTTCTGTCTTAATGGTAAGGGGTTAGCTACGCGTTTAAAGGGGAACGAATAACGGTTTCTCTACTGTATCGCGTATCTCTGCACCCGACAAGGATTCTTACTATTAAACATCCCTTTTAAGTTTACAAATACATAAAACAAAAATTAGGAGGGGTTGGGGAAATGACCACAAGCGATAACTTTGAAGCGGTCGAATGTATGTCAATGTTTTAAGAGTGTAATGACCCTCGCATTATCATCACAAAAGATTTGTTTCGCAGTCGTCATAATATGTCATAGCAATAAAGCAAGCCCACTTGAATAGATGGCTATCTATGTACAGAAGGGACTTTTTCTACACTGTCATCAAAACCGTAATGCTTTCATTGTTTAATATGATTTGACACGCTTCTGACTACAAACAGTGTGGACCAAGATCAGAAGCGTAGTAACTCGGCGTCTGATTTGGTTTCAAATTGTTTGTAACTGATTTCTATTTTTAGATATATATATATGTGAAATATATATTTCAATATAAGTTTGAAATTATTCCAAATGGTTATTTCATATAAAACATTGCAGCTTAGTAAAGGTTTATAAAAACCACTTATGATAAGACTTCGACATTACGGCTACTAAAATCACAGCTTTAAAGTTAATGATGGTAGCAGTAGGTAGCCTTAAAAGAAATTAAATGTAAAACTTGCTTTACCTTTACATTACATTACGCAGTGAAGTCCCTTGCATAAACAGTTATGTTGGTTTGTCGTATAATAAGGGCTTTTACTATACTGCAAAAAAGAACAATTGCCACTACATTTAGTCGCAGTAGATAATTATTTTATCAGTTATTTTCAGCTGCCGAAGCACACTATGATAGATCTTCATGTACTTAACCGTCTGCTGTATGGTAAGTGTTTTAGACCCTACTAACCCTTTCCTCACTGAGCCCCTGTATCAAACACATTTGCAAACAGTTTGGGTCCAGATCAGGCCCCACTAAACGTGGGGCCTGATCTGTATCCAAACTGTTTGTCACTCCGATTCTGTTTCCGCAATTTTAAGGACAGCAGAGCAAATTTCAGAAGTTTAGCATACGATAATTTCAGCAGACGACAGATAGTCAGTTTTGAAATAGTTAACGAGTGGTTTACGTTAGAGATTAGCCTCCGATTATGAAGTATAGTCCTTGTGGACAATTACATATTATTAGTTCTTTGTTTTTGATAGCTTCAATGAAGTACCAGTAGCCAGAAAATGTACGGTAACCAATTACAGTAGGCTAGTACCAGTTTCCGATCACTTTACCGCCCAACATTGTTCGCATTTCATTGGACGAATGGGCTCCTTTTGTGGAGAGTATTCTCTTGTCATCTGCTTTCCTTTGTCCTTCAATAAACTATAATCTTGTTTAAACCATTACCCCCTGAAACTTTAAATTGACAATTCCAGTTTCCAATAAAGTCTGGTACATTTTTGATTATTTAGGGTTGTTTATGTCAATTTATTACAATATAGTAAAGTGTACTTAGATCAGGTATACTGTATTTGTAAAGGACGCTTATGTACTGTAAAACTGGTTTTATTCGCGAGAATATAATTTACGCGTTGATTTGCGAATGTGTTGCCTCGCGTCTATAGTTTTGAAAATATGTAACTTCTTAAAGCAGGTTGAAAGTAAAGCAGAATGTGCCTTAATGCACATTCTGCTTTACTTTCAGTCTGCTTCAAGCTGCCATCTGCTAGAAACATGGCATGTTGTCGCGAATTAATACAAAATCGCATTACGCGAAATATTCATGACGCGAAAAATACCTGTTTTACAGTATGCGTGACTAGGGCTGAAAGGGTTAAAGATATTGCCCCGTTTCTCTTTTAATTGAGGGTATTGCAGTGAATCCTGACGATATTATGACCTTGAGAGGATAAAGGTTTCCAATAGTTAAGACACAGATCAGACACTTTCCAAACTGGCATTCATTCAAAACTGTTTTTATAGATTTATGTTTATCTGTATTTTCTCAATTATTTAGATTATCAACAAAAAAATTAGATATGGTCTGGCAGTAATATTGCAGCAGATTATAGCTAACACATTCAACCTATCGACAAAGTTCAGAGGACTCCTAAAGAAGCCCTCTTTTTAGGGTCTGGACTGTCGGACATTTTACAACATCCCAAAATAGTCAGAAAATGAACTAGATCTAGACTTAATTAGAAACTAGAATTGTCCATTTGAAGTTTCAGGATTTGATGAGTTAACGGTTTTAAGTGATAAGGTTAGGAAATGTCGCGATATCCGTGGGATAAACAGAACATGGGTTTTCTACATGCCCAATGTAAATTGCTTTTGTGGCTTATAATTCAAGAGTGGCTTAATAAAGAATATTAGTACGGATGGTTCAGAACCACCTCTTGAACAAATACGTAAACAGTATACAGTTGCGGATCTTGCTCGTTATATAAGCCATATCTTACACAGAAGTACATGTAGTCTTTCTTAAAACCGCGTTTATGCTAAAACCTTATGTCAACTACGAACACTGGGACCAGATCGATCTTTAAGTCGAACATACCCGTATGGCTATGCTAGGTTTTAACTTTAAATATGGGTATGTTCGAACTAGTAAAACCAAGTTTCGACTATAGATGGAAATATTGTGACTACTCAAATAACGTCTGTAATCACCTGTTCAGGCCCAGCGCTTATAGAAGTTTTTAGTTGAGTCTGGGTTCGTCCTCTAGCATTTAATTGGTCAGATGTGAGCCTAGGCTCAAATCTGACCAATCAAATGCTTGAGAATGATTTAAGACTCAACTCAAACTATTTTTAAGCATGGACTCTGATATCTAAATTTGGATCTGGTGACTTATCTGGTTCTACAGTGAAGAAGACATTTCAAATGTACACGTGTGCACTAAACTGATATTTCAAATGCAAACAAGTTTAAACCTGATCGGCGTAACCCAGTGTCTGATCAGGTTCCAAACTGTTTGCCACTCAGATTAAGATAAACACTTTAAAATCTTAAAAAGTTGTTAATTTCTACAATTTATTGCAATTGTGTTTGCGTTTCGTTTGCGTTTAAACGAGAAAGAAAAACGCCTTCTCTAATATAATACAGTGGAGAAGACGTTATTCTTTCCCAATAAACGCGTTTACACTAAAACTATTATTTCCATTGCAAACAGCTTGGAGCCAGATCAGACGCCGGGAAACCCGGCGTCTGATCAGGCTCCAAACTGTTTGTCACTAAGATAAAAATAATTCGCCAGAATTGTCCAAAAGTTGTACTTTTTCTACGTTTAAGTACTTTGCGTTTGCGTTTAAACGGGAAAGAATAACGTTTTCTCCACTGTAAAACGTCCTTTCCACTGTATGTACATCACCCCCTAAAACGTTCGACCATGGATCTGCTCTTACTATGTACTTTTCCAAAGTATCCGTGTTCGTATCCACGATTGTTTGTCTCATAGTTATTCGTGGGTTGGACTACAAGAGTACTTGATTCAATTACCACAGAAAGTGTGAGAACATTGTTCTAGTGTCGTGACACTATGGTTTCAAGCCCATACAATACAGGAGCCATTACCGACGGTGGTAGGGTTCGTGAGTTCGATTCCCCGCCGGACCAAGTCCTTCGGATGATACTTTATATAAAAACCAAGGTCCGATGTATCAGTGCTTTAAAATGGACATCTAAAAGAACCAGAGAACTCTGTCGATAAAAAGAGAAGGATATCGCGCCCGGGTCTTCTTCTCTCTGGACGTCAAATAAGTTTAAACATATTTTATTCCAAATATTTACATGCATTTTACAAACATACAAATAAGTGTAGGATTGAAACATGTGTCGCATATTACCAGCTTAATGCAATGAGCGCAATATATAAAAGCAACTAATTTATATAATTTTGTATGGTGAACGTTTGTTGGTAAATGTTGAACAACTCAAGAAACCATGCTGCTTCCTATCGGTGTGGCATTTACTGTGACTACTATCCATATTTGCCTAAACCCTTTGAACCATAGTCACACATGTTTGCGCCCTTTTTAAAAAGTGTACATGTGAAGAGTACACTTGACCCCTGCAGAGTCTACTCAAGCAATATCATCGGCTAAAATTGACACTTGTTTTTCTTTTTCAAATTTAAGTTTTAGTAATTTCACTGATAAAACATAGATTTTAATATAAAACAGTTTGGATCCTGATCAGAAAGAGAGTTGCTCGGTGTCTGATCAGGATACAAACGCTTTAAATGCCAATGTACTCGAGTCAATGCAAAGCAATTGATTAAGATATGTTTTCTTCAACAAAACATACCTGAACTGGCAGTGGAGAAGACGTTATTCTGTCCCCGTTTAAACCAAACTGAACGCAAACACAGTACAATAATATATTTGAAATTACAATATTGTAAAATTGTTGACGACCCAATTTCTCCCATTTTCGCCTATGTGGGATAGGAATATGCCCAATGGGGAATGACGTCATTTCTGATGACGTCACTATAAATAACGTCATATTTGACGGGAAAAAGTGCATACAAACTGCAATTATTTGGTCATTTGTATCATATTTTAATGATTTAAATGGGAGAAAAAAATCCACCATTCGTTTTCTTGATATAGGATAGGAATGTCTTCCTCTCGGGTCAGAAAATTCACGCAGGGACTCGGCAAGCCTCGACCCTGCAAGTATTTTCTGACCCTCGGGGGAGAAATTCCTATCCTACATCAACACTCATGGCGGATTCTTAATATCCTCAGAGTGACGTATGAACTGGCTCCACAATGTTTGCAGTAGAAAATAATTAGTTTTACAATGTTCCCTTCCTACAACGGCCCTTCGAACAACGACTCCCTCCTAATAACGACCTTTGCCGCTGCTCCATAAACAGGACAATTT
Source organism: Gari tellinella (assembly GCA_922989275.2). NCBI lineage: Eukaryota > Metazoa > Mollusca > Bivalvia > Cardiida > Psammobiidae > Gari > Gari tellinella. The sequence goes on from OV277863.1 coordinate 35,368,964, forward strand.
TGTCTAACACTTTTACTGCTGCAATGTCGTCTGCTTTAAATTGTCGTTTGCTAAGTGGACATTTTGATTGAAGATAGTAGAAGACGCGGTGTCTGATCAAGGATTCAAGCTGTTTGCAAATGTAAGCACATTGTTAACCCCCTACAATCTTTGTCTCCCATTGGGTGTCGCTGTAGAGAGGGAGCACTGTAGCTCAAACCCGTTAATAAGGAAAGAATAACGTCTTCTCCACAGCACCAACTCCAGTAACTGATATACAGCTTAGACCCACAGAAATAAAACAAAGCGTGGTATCTTTATCATGGAGGGTGGAGATCATTGTCTTTCCTTGTGTGGACTAGGTATGAATGTTTGGAGGAGAACAGCTACAGTGGATAAGACGTTATCATTTCCCGTTTAAATGCAAACGAAATGCATACGCGTTGTAATCAAAAGGAAAAAATAACAATTCTAACTTGATTCTACTTATTTCAATCTGAGTGGCAAACAGTTTGTATCCAGATCAGAGTCCGAGTAACCCTGCAAATCAAACTGTTTCCGAAAACGCGTTTATTGTGGAAGAATAATGTATTACTCAGTTTAAAATCTGAAACCATAATGAAGGCAATTTGGACGGCTTATAAAAAGGTAACAGCTTAACGCACGATGGAGATCTAATAGCGTCGGAACTTTATGCTTTGAGCTTTCTGCAATACATATTGCGGACAACTTTTTTTGAGCTCTCTGCAATATCTATGTCCTGAATTAGACAGTCACCAATTTAAATAGTTCCATGATTCAACGTCTTTGGGTGTTTGTTACAGGCTTTACTGTAGATGCATTTGATTTAATTTATTTCAGAAGCCAATCATGTAGAATTTAGTGGAGCCTATGGCTATTGGGTTTGTGTTATTTAGTGCAAAGGGGAGGGGCAATAGTGAAAAACCCCTGAGTGTATATTCACGACAGAAACCTCATTTGTTGAGAGTTTCAATCTTTTTCCTGATACAAACAGCGTGTCTAAATTTGCAAACAGTTTGGATTCGAATCCAGATACTGAGTAACACAAGGTAAAAACTGCTTACCCATTTATGTAGATGTATGCCTTAGAAAATGACATTAAAACACATTTTAAAATATTAATTACAGACGACAATCTTAAAGCTGACGATATTTCTAGCAGGGGAATGTTTACAGTGGAGAATCTGTTATTCTTTCCCAATAAACGCGTTTACGCAAAAACTATTATTTGCAGTGCAAACAGTTTGGAGCCAGATCAGACGCCGGGTAACCCGGCGTCTGATCAGGCTCCAAACTGTTTGCCACCAAGATAAACAAGAATTATCAGAATTGTCCAAAAGTTGTTCTTTTCTATGTTTTAGTGCTTTGCGTTTGCGTACGTTTGCGTTTAAACGGGAAAGAATAACAGATTCTCCACTGTAAGTACAGAGCCTCACTCTAATTTGAATAGAAAACACATTACCAACTTCTGCCTCGAGACTATCTAAAGACCTAGAAAGGTGTTACAAGCGAATGTGTTTTTGTAAATTGAAATATAATTCTGTTTAAACGACTCATGCAGGGATAATTTTCCTTTTCGTCAAATTAACTGATTTACACCTAAATATGGTAATGAACAATTCCAGTTTCCAATTAAGTCTAGTCAATTTATGACTATTTAGGGTTGTTTTCTGCAATATATTTCAAAATGGCAAACAGTACAGACACAGATCATTCAGCAGAGGGGCCAAATTGGGTTATATATTCGTCAGACCCTACGATTGAAGCAGACGACATAAAGGGCAGACTTAAGATTAACAGCATCAACGTTTACTAAGGGTTTGAAACCCACCACTGCTTTAAATCGAGTGTACTAGGGTTTGCATACAGCTTGGTCCCTGATCAGTCTCCGAATCATTATATCAAAACGGTTTGGCACAAGTATCGATGTTTTTGTTTTTTCAAAATGCTTGAAGTCTAAATTTGAGAAACACATTTGAAGGCTATTAAACTCTGGAAGCGAATGTTTAACCCCTCCATGGCATTGCTGTGACGTCATCTGAAACAAACCTCGTCTGCGTTTGTTTCTAAATTTTAAATTGCAGGCAATTTAACTGTTAAAACATCGATATGACTTGCAAAATAAATTGGTCACTTATCAGATGCTGCATTACGCTGCGTCTGATCAGGACCCAAACTATTTGCAAATGTCACTGCACTAAGGGTAAGGTAGCGAGGGGGTTAAAGGGATTAAGTACTTTTAGATAATTGTAAGGGTCCTTGTTACATCCCCATTGGTCAACAATGTTCTATAAACGACTTCTGTTTGAAGAGGTTTACACTTAACCGTTGTCCTGCTAAGTATGGACAACTGAAAACAGTTTGAAACCTGGTCAGACACCGGGTAACTCGGCGTCTGACCAGGCTCCAAACTGTATGTCACCATGATAGTAAACCTTCATAAGCGAAGAATAAAAAGTCCACTTTCAGAATTTAAACAGATGGGTTTTTTGGATAGACAATATTTGTTTAGCTCGATGCTGGTTAAGTCTTTAACTCTTTTACTGTCAATGGTGCCAAAAAGCGACTTTGCAAACAGAGTGACTCCCGATTAGAAGCCGCGTTTGGAACCAATCTGTTTGAAATTCTTCAGTCAAAACAGCCCTGAATGTGACTTTAAAATATTGCAGACGACACTACCAATGCAGGCGATATTTTAAAGGTAAGAGGGTTAAATCAGACGATAAAACTTGGCAGAAAGAGTTAAATGTATGTAGTATGTGGGTGATATAATATGCAGCATTTGATATGAGACTGTCCGTCCACTTGGAGTGGATATAGACTATTTGTGACTCATATGAAATTGTCAAAAAGCTTCTAATTTCGTTCATTTATTTTCTGTTCTGGGTCTAAACTGTTTTCAAATAGTGTCAATATATGCCACTAGCAGAAAAAGATGGTTAAATAGAGGATCTTACACGAGTGCTCATTATTTATCTTTTCAATAAACGAGTTGACTAAAACAATATGACGCGAGGTTTTGCGAGAGTCATATAGATTTTAGTCAACGAGTTTATTTCAAATGATAAATAATGAGCACGATTGTGAGATTCTTTTTATCACATAAACATTTTAAAAACCTGTTAAGTTCATTGTAGCCGCAGGTTGTAGTCACTTTCGCCAACTAGACGTTCCGCCAAAACGTGGCGTGGTCATCGCAAATGACGCATTTTGGTGTCCCGCTACATGCAGCGTTTGTTGACGAACAGGTTTAGCCGGACCCCCCCCCCCCCCCCCCCCAAAAAAAAAACAACAACAACAAAACAAAAACAAACGATATTTCACTAGTGGATTACGATATTTATACAATAACTTTTTGCAACTTCAAGATCGCAGATTATGTGATAAAGGAGTGTAAAACACAAACAGTCAGAAAATAGCTCATAATGGTCTATTCAGTTTGTCAGAAATCGTTCTATTGACGATGCAACATTTTTACATTGTTGGCGTTTGCACTTTATGAGCATGATTCGTATGGATATGTATGTGATCTGCTTATTCTTATATATACCACATAAATCGAACTCCGGTGTTGTTACAGTTGAATATTTCATTATCGCTAAGTCGAAATATTAGATTCTTTGGCGAAAACAGTTTTGGTCTGCATCCGATCGGAATGCATATTTCTTTGACATTTTTTTCTTCTTCAAATTTTAAGTACATTTATTCTGACAAATGCTGTTGGCCCCTTCTTTGTCGTTATATATATTGCTGTTGTCTGCAGTTTTATATTCAAATTTAGTTTTACGACGTGCTTACAAGAGACCAACAGATACGTTACTCGGTGTCAGGATTAAAACTGTTTGCAAATGCCAGTGCAATCGTGTCAAGATAGCAATAGCGTTGAATGAGAAACTCATAGTCGTGCAGGGGTTAACCCTTTACCCCATAGCCAGTTTCTAGCTTTGAAAATAGGTGACTACTTAAAGCAGGTTGAAAGTAAAGCAGAATGCGCCTTCAGGCGCATTCTGCTTTACTTTCAGCCTGCTTTAAGCTATTTTCTGCTAGGATTTAGAAAATATTTCTTATGGTATGTTTTCATGACTGTATAAATTGGAACTACAGCGCTCCCTCTCTACAACGGCCCTCCCAACAACGATTCCCTCCTTACAACGACCATTGCCACAGTTCCCTGACAGGAAAATCATGTCTAACGCTTTTACTGCTGTAATATTGTTTGCTTAAAATTGTCGTCTGCTGTTTTTCTCAAATTTACATATTCGACATTTTGCTATAAAAATACTTGATGATGAGTGGTAAACAGCTTGAATCCAGATCAGACGCCGCGTTACGCGGCGTCTGATCTGGATTCAAGCTGTTTGTAAATGTAAACCAATGTTCCCTCCCTGTAACGACTCCCTCCGAACAACGCACATATTTTGTGTCTCCCATTGGGTGTCGTTGAAGAGAGGGAACGCTGTAATTTCTTCAGCGGAGGAATAAATTAAATACGCTAAAAGTCCCTTCTATGAGGGAAAGGGTTAAAGCAGGCGAAATACTGACAGTGACAGGTCAACATAATGGTGAGCTATCTTCACGCGGAGTTCACATTTGTTGGGCCGCTGGGCTGCGAGACGTAGTGGCGAACCGAGCCCATTTAAAGCTGTAAACCGTCAAATTACCGTAGCCGAATTATAATTCCTTCTGTTATAATTGATCGGTTAGGAATTACATCAGAACGAGAAAAGAGTATAGGAATCTGAAGCATATTATGGCTCGTTAACATTAAAACGAAACATCAAAGGCTAGCCGCCTGTGGCTTATTACCTCATTTTAAATAGACCTTGATTAGGTTATTATACCGTCATATCGAGCGGAAACTGGGAAGTTTAGAAGTCTTATACTTCATCATTTTTGATGGTGGGATATGTAAAGGAGAGTTTAAAGACACCATTCGTCAAGCTTAACAAGATTAAACACGCTAACAAACACCAACACAATACGCAAATTAAGACTATCCCATTACCCGTGAGCGTACACCTTAACGCTCTCCGGCGTTATATTTATCGTCTGCTTTAGCCCATTCACTGCAATGACGTCATTAGTTTGAAACAATTGTCGTCTGCTTTAATATCTCAAATTTAAATTTAAGGTAATTTGACTTAAGAAATATTGAAAAAGGTGTCAAACAATTTGGATCCTGATCAGACGCCGCGTCACGCGGCGTCTGAACAGAATCTAAACTGTTTGCAAATAATTATAACACTTGGGATAAGACAGTGAAGGGACCAACCCCTTTCACCTCCATAATATCGTTTGCTTAATTATTGTCGTCTGCATCTTTACGTCAAATTCAATTTTTGAAATTTTGACTGAAGAAATTTCGATACCACTGCCAAAGAGTTGAATCGATCAGGCGCTGATTTACTCGTCTTCTGATCTGAACCAATACTGTTTGAAAATTATATTATTACAACATTGGCTAAAAAAAGAAGTAACGCTTTCATCGCCACAATGCTGTCTGCTTTAATACTGTTGTCTACACTATTGCTTTGAATTAGGATTCTCAGCAATTTGCTGGAAGAAATATCGAAACCAGACTTAGTTTGAATCAGAATGAATACTGATCAGTGACCTGGTGTATGATCAGGATTCAAGTTGTTTGCAAATGCAACTATGAACTACTATTGCGATCAAAGGGTTAACCCTTTCATGGTCAAATTATCGTGAGGATTTGCCCCGTCACCGTCATGTTGTCGTCTGCTTCAATATTGTTGTCTGCAAAATCGTTTCAAGATTAGATTTAAGGCAGTACGACTGAAAATTAATCGAAATAAGTGTCAAACAGTTTAGATCCTGATCAGACACCGTGTTACACGGCGTCTGATCAAGCTCCAAACTGTTTGCAAAGTTGCTTTTTGGTGTTATTGACAATGACAAGGTAAATCATAGAAACATGGCAAGCTGCTTCGTGTATGACTAGCAAAAATATAGCACACTAAAATGCTTTGCACTTAGACGAACCAGTTGCACTATGTATCGTTTATGGAAAACGTTAAAGAAGTCCTCGTCTTTGATTTCCCCATTTTGCATTTGAATTGCATTATCCATTTACAGGTTTTAACGAGCTGACGCCAAATTGAAAACAATCTTAGTGAATACCTACTTATGGTAAACTTTGGCGGCAAAAAGTAACGAATGTTTTTTCCCTTTTCATTTGCGAGCATTTGTGTGTTTTCAAACACTACCTTTCATATATTTAACACACATATTTTATACTTTAAATAATTTCTAAGAAACTGAGTACATGTAAACATGTCAATGCCCCTACAATACCTTTGTATATACCTTTATACAGTGGGGGGGGGGGGGGGGGGGGAGGATTTTATTACCTATTTAACCCGTTACCCCATACCATGTTTCTAGTTTTGAAAACAGGTGACCACTTAAAGCAGGTCGAAAGTAAAGCAGAATGCGCATTAAGGCGCATTATGCTTTACTTTCAGCCTGCTTTAACCAATCATCTGATAGAATATAGAAAATATTTATTTTTTGTTACACATTCCTGACTGTATAAATTGGAACTATTTCCTTCAGTCGAGGAATAAATTAAAGTCGTAAAAAGGCGTATATATGGGGTAATGGGATAAAAATAAGTCTTACATAAAATTACCTCAGTCAAAGAAAATAATCCAAGTTTCCAAGTTTTTTGACGTTTTTTTTAGAAAGCTGAGTGGTCAAATTATCGTGAGGGCTAAATGATCCTTATATGGTCTGTTTCAAAGTTGTTCAAACATTTCCGGTCCGTTGCATATCTAGGTCACAGGAGCTTAAAATAGATCGTTTCAATGAAAACTTAAAAAAAATCTTCTTGTCAAAAACGACAAGGACCAGAGCTTAGATATTTTGCACATGGCATCATCTTAAGGTCCTCTACTCTACCAAGTTTGTTCAAATTATGCCCCTTGGATCAAAATTGGCCCTGCCTCGGGGGTCACAGTTTTACAAAGAATTATATAGTTGAATCTTCAATTATTATCTTCTTTTCCTAAACTAATATGGCCACAGCTTTGATTTTTGGCATGGTGACACTTCTAGAGGCCCTATACCAATATTGTTTAAACCGATTTGGTTTGTTGCATATCTAGTTCACAGGAGCTAAAGATAGATTTTTTCAATGAAAAATTAAAAATCTTCTTGTCAAAAACTGCAAGGGCCAGAGCTTAGATATATGCCATTTGACATCATCTATTGGTCCTCTATCAAGATTGTTAAAATTTTGCCCCTGGGGTCAAAAGTGGCTCCGCCTTTTAGGATGTCAAACCTATAAAAGTATTTTGTTCTAAAATCGTATAGATCGCTAATATGTTTAATTCCTTTTTCGAACCATCGTTTTCTAAATATGGTTTTGTTTTGAATTAATTTATTGCTATCGTTCCGTAGAATTATTTTGCTTATGTTTGTACTGTTTGTGTCATCAATCATGTGTACCCATGCAGAAATGAGTTCCTTTAAGGAGGTATTTTGTTTAAACATTTCTGAAATGATGGTTTCATTTAATTCACTTTCAAAAATGATTTTTAAGCCATATTTGTTTAAAAGTTTAACATATTTTTTTCCATCGTCCATTTTTTATCGTCTATAATCCTTTATACCCAACAACATTTTAATGTGTTGATAAAAAGTGTTTAAGATCTGTCATTTTAAGTCCTCCACTCATAATATTTTGCTGAACTATTTGGCGGCTTATTTTGTCAGGTTTTGAATTTCATAGAAATCATACATTGCTTTTGTTTGTTTTTGTATTGTTTTCGTTAAATGGAGTGGGGTGGGGGAGGAGGTATAATATGTTTGGGAGTCCACACGTTTTGATTACTGTGATTTTAACAAAGAATGTTAGTTTTCGATGTTTCCAGCGGTTTAATATTACATCAAATTACTCAATCTTCTTTGGAAAATTTGTTTGTGTGGAAAATTATGCCAAATGCTTTTTTTTCTTCAGATGTCCATGTACATTTTCTGTGTTTATAGCATTCGATATGTGTTGGTCTTGTTGAACCTAATCGTAACGAGTAATATTTTGTAGAATTTAACCACAGACCAGAGATGCAGCTGAAATTATTTAGGGTGTTAATAACGTTTCAAAAGACCTTTTCGATCCATCAGTAAAAAAAATTGAATCATCCGCAAACATGGTTCTTTTTTACCTCTTGACCTGCTACTAATAGGCATTTAATAATTTCATTGTTTTCTGTTTCCTTCGATAAAAGATCAATGCATATCATAATGAGATGGGAGAGAGAGAGGGTATCCTTGTCGCACCCCTCATTCTACTCTAACAACTTTGTGATGTGTCCATTATTTAAGATTGCATTCTTTGAGTCAGAATAAACAACCTCGTTCCATTTGATGAGCTCATTTCCAAAGTTGAAATATCTTAGGCATTTCAACATAAAATAAAGATGAAATGCTTTCTCACAGTATGTAAAGAACATAATGATACCAGGGATACAAAGCTCGTTTGTATTATCTAAACATCACGTATCTAATATTTTCGCCCATATATATCTTCCTTTGATAAATCCTGTTTGATGATTATCAATGATGTTTCCAGAACACTCTTCATTGTGTTAATTATGTTTTTTTTCCCAACTTTGTAGCCGTTGTTCAAAAGACAGATAGGTCTCCAGTTTCCTAGAAGTGACACATCTTTATCTAGCTTAAGGAGGAGTGTTATAATACCTTGCTTTTTAAGTTCACTTAGATTATATATTTTTTAAATAATAGTTTATTGACTTCACGTGGTATGTTTTAATGTCTCTCCAAGATATTTTGTAATATTCTTCCGATATACCGTCTGATTATGGGCTTTTTGGTTTTTCCTTTATCTAAGAGCGGTTGCGCTATGTGGTACTTAGATTAACATGCCATATATATTTTCAAGAAAGTGTAACTTGATTTCTAAACTTGGTACTTGATTTTTCATTTTTCGAATATGCAGTTGGACGACGCCAAGGGAGATTATCTCACCAATAATGTTCTCTCTCAGTCTAGATGGCCCAGAGTTGTTTCATTGTTGTTTTGTTCTCAAGGTATGATGGGAAGATGTGAACCAAGGGTTGGGAATTGATGGTATTGTATTGATACTTTTATTGTTTGCAAATGACATGTTTATTATTCGTTACTCAAAACAGTCTAAATATATTGCATATCACTAAACGACACTTATACGTGAACAAGTATAAACATACCATTTATATATTTATCTATTCCTTAATAGATTTAAAAATAATTTTTTCACACATTACATACATGATACAACTATGCCAAAATAAAAAGCTAAAGGGCTTTAATAAATAAGCCATTCGAATGCTCCATTGCGTAGTTCAATTTAAACATAAACTGTACGGGCAAATCCAGCTGAGACTGGAAACGAAGGGGTACGTGACCGACAGAACCAGAAAATTACACTGCTATAAGCAAATCAGAATATGCCACGATTATCGCTCCAAGAAAGGGCTGTAGCGGCTGACTTAATTCAAGATGGTATTTCTTATCGCGAAGTACGTGTTTTGTTTGTAACATTAACAAGCCAAGTATTTGTTTTAAAATGTTGATTTCTTGATTTACATAGAACGGAACAGAAAATATTTTATTTTTGACTGATGCATACAGTATCTCGTCAAAATACATAACTGTCTGATCAGTTTTAAAAAAAGTGTCATCTTTTAAAAATGACTTTTAACCGCCCGTACGGCTCAATATTTTTCACAATACACGGATTACGTAGAGAGTTACTATTTCATTAAAGTAATTTTTAAACATAATGAATTAGTTCTAATAATAAAATACTAATTTAATAGAGCGTATAGGAAAAATTATATAGACTTCTAGAGTTGTTTTGTTTTTTTGGATTTAATTTTTTCTGTTGAGTGTAAAGAGATATGAACATTGAAGTCACTATAAAGTTTGACTGTGTATAAAACAAATCGATATTCAATGGTATAATTAACTGTTGCAGGTAGCTAGTAGAATAGCCGTTCACGTTATTATCAAACTAATAAGCAAGTGCCGGGCAATAGAAAGTGTTGAAATTCAACCTATAGAAGATCAGGAGGAAGAGCGTTCACTCGGGTCTAATACGAGGGTAGTTAAAAAAGTTTTGATACTGGGTCTGCAAAATGCATGTGTGATATATCATTTTAAAGATCAATTCTTTGCCGACACGGTGATATCATGAACGATAAGATCACATTACTTGATCAGCCCTAACATGAACCTTAATGACCCCTCCTCGAGGACACTAGACCTTTTTTGTGTATATTTGAGTTAATTTTCTAAACACAACTTGATAATATAATTATTATTACGGCTTTATTATTTGGAATAAGTTTATGAAAATTTCTGTCAAATACAATAAGACAATTATGCAAACACTACAAAGTTTTAAATGTTATTATTACATAAAATATCAAAAATAAAGCTAATTCTAAACACGTACTGAACATATAATAAAAAATTGATCTCCTGTTATGTATAAAAGTAGTTAGGGAAACTACAAACTCTTTTTATTTATTATTAAACCAGGCTATAATTGAAGCCATTGAAAAAGGGTTTCATGTTTTAAAATCAAAATGTAGATATACTGATCTAAAACAATTTCCTAACGTTCGATAAAACATGTCCACTTTCGTCTTAAGCAAAATAAGAAATGATGAATTTGAAAAAAAATGAGATTTTAGATAGTTTACACTTTCAATAGAAATAAAATTTATTTACATTAAAATTTAGACATAAACTGATATATTTCCAAAAACAATATTGAAATTGTACTCTTTAAGAAGTTATTACGTCAAAAAATAATGTCTGAAAAGTGCTACGTTCCAGTGTCCTCGAGTAGGGGTCATTTAGGTTCATGTATTAGGTTAGTTGTAATTTGTGAAACAGTAGTTTTGATTTGGGTAGCATGTTCAAATCTTGACTTTGACAATATAATATACTAGTCAAACGTCCTTTTCACTGATGAAAAGAGATTTAGACTCCAAGTACACGATGGTCGCCCCGTGTATAAAGGAAGGTGTGAGAACGCTATGCACAACCTTGCGTTGTAGAACAGAACTTACACAGAGGTGATTCAGTAAGGGTATGAATGGGAGTTTCTTTGCACCACAAAACTAATCTAGTGTTTGTGGAAGGAAATCAGAAAGCTGACAAGTACTAGGCTGAACTGCTAGATATCATGTTTTTACCACTTGTGAGGGGAAAATAGAGGATTTAGACTTGTAAAGGACGGGGCATCTTGCCATACAGCCAGGACGATCATACAGTTTTTTAAAAAGACACCGGATAGAGCAAATCTCTGAACCTTAATGTCATGGAAAATCTGCAACACAGTGTTCGAAGGAAGGTCTAAATCAACACACCTGCCAATAATCATACATAGAATCGTAACAGAATGGTGCAATATTCCTCAAATCTGGTTCCGCAACTACGTCATATCTATGAGATCACACAACCAGGCTGTCATAAGAGCAAATGGAGATGGAATTCTGTTTGAAGTTTTTGAAGCACCGTTTGTTTTGTTTTCAAAATATTAAAAAAACGAATGCTGACACAATTATACGTAGAGGTCGCTGAGTGTGTCTTTTCTTTTAAGAAATTATATTTTAAGATCAGATTGTCTGCGCATTCTCTGCATAAAAAGATAAACTATGTTGTTATGAGAAAAATAGAATTCCAAAAACAATTGTGTATATTACGGGGGAAATGAAATAGAATATGAATACTTTTTTTGCCATTAAATGCCGCGTTTATAGACTTTACAGTAGAAAATATTAAGATTTACTGCTATAAAGGAAACGATATGTTAAAATTGTAAAAATGTTACAAACTAATGATTATAGATATAACACTTTATTAGATCCAGCAAGATATCTTAAAGTTGCAGTGTGTTTTCGTTTTAGCTTGACTCATAACACTTAATTTATCTTCTATTTGTATAGCTATATAAAATACAACGTGACTTTTTCATTTTCTATATCGTTATATCTAATATGGAAACATGTCTACTATATTGTATAACGTATACCATATTTTTACCCGTATAGATGATGATGTACTATGTATAAGGTCAACACAAATAAATTCGCTCTGGCTTGATCTGTTCTAAATTTGTTTGCTTTATATTTGTATTAAGTTTCGTTTAAACTGGATAGAAAACATGTAGCCAATTGTAAAAAAGGTCTTTACGACTGTTAAATTTAAAGTGTTTTCCTACTTTTGACTGAATGTCATCATCACCACCAATGTCGCCTAAATTTCCCCAAAAAGGTATCTCAAATTTAGAAAAAAAATCAAATTCAAACAAAACAGTTATGTCGACCTGAGAGTCCACTCTCATTTAAGATGTTGGCGGAAACAAAGCAGAATATATTATGATAATCCCATAAGTGATAATATTGAAGCTGCATGTACTCCGATTTCTTGCTGCATATGCTGCGGATCTAAATGGGAGTTCAGAAGTTGTACCGTTGACCCCGTGCTTGTCTGGTAAATCTTGATGGTAGGGATTGCCCCTGATCTCTTTGAAACCGGTTGGCTTGGGTCTATTGCATAATTCTTGGACAGCTTATTAATCAGCTAACTAGTAACTCATCGTGAACCCCCTATAACGTTTACAATAAATAAGAAAACGCAAGCAGTAAAACAAATAAGGCCTCTCGTTACCACCGACATAAATTACGTCACGCGCAAGCATCGACAAAGCTCAGTATGCCAGATGTCGGAGGTGCGAGATAGTACGGTGTAAGTGTTTGGAGCAACAATGACTTTTAAAAAGATTTTTTTATAATGCCATTAATCTTGTAAGTATTTCACGCATATGAAAATTGATTTTATAATAACAATTCTTATAATCTTAGTACTTATATTGAAATAATTACAAGTATGAGGTCCTTACTTTATTGTAAATGTAGTTATTTGACTTTTCAAACTTTGTAAGTATATTTTTATGATTTCATGTGAAGCATTTTTAAACGCACAATTCCTGTATGAAAAAAGCGCTATATAAATCTGGTATAAATAATATTAATAAAATAATAATAATAATGATAATAATAATGATAATAATAATATAATTAAATTCAAGGTTTGCTTTTAATGCCCTCATATTGACTCCGATAGCCTGAGGAAGCACTGATCTAATTATAACACCACTTGCCCTACATGCTAACATAATACTTATTTATTATCATCTTGAGGTTTTTATTATACAAATCTCGATTAAATTTGCATTAGCCAATAATTTGAAAACTGTAACTCAGTGGCTGACTAGGAACAAGCCTGTTTGCAAATACAATGTCAACTTGGACGTATCGGGATGAGGTTTGAAATTATAAATCACATGAAGAAATACATGCATACGGATAGTTAGTAGAGTTTTAGGTTTAAAACAGTCTTGGGATTGTGTTTACGCCTCTCCGGCCAAAACAGGAAGCTGCCCTTCTCTCCTGATGGCTATATTCAGTACAGTGCTCCCTCCCTACAACGACCATCCGAACACCAATTTCGTCTGCTTTGCAATTGTCGCCTGCTGGTTTTCTTAAGTCACATAATGACGAGTGACAAACAGCTTGAATCCAGAGCAGACGCCGCGTGTCGCGGCGTCTGATCTGGATTCAAGCTGTTTGCAAATATACGCTAATTCCCCATTCCTAAAACAACTCCCGCCGAACAACACACTTAATCATTGACTCTAATTTGGTGTTGTTGTAGAGAGGTGGTACTGTTTTGTGCCTATTGGCACACGAGCATAGCACAGATTCCACATGTTTTGTCATTTCTACAGAGACCAATATGTTATACTTTCCCGTTCGAGCGCAACAAAACACACAAACTCAATGCTTTAAACGTAGAAAATGACAGCTACTTGAACATTTAAAAAGACTTGCTTATATGTGTGGTAAATAATTTAAAGCCTGGCCAGACACAGGGTTACTCGGTGTCTGATCAGGTTTAAAGCTGTTTGCAAATGGGCCTTATAGTGTTTACCATAAATGCGTTTTTGAGTAAGAATTACCTTTTTCCACATTGTACATAAAACAAGAACCCCGCTGTAAAGATTCTTCTATCAATTAGCTGCCTTCAAATGTCCCTTCGTTTATCTCTAAATTATTCCCATTAAACACCCTCTAATATGCGATATAATAAGACCAGTTTAATAAAACCATAGAAGGGAGAAATATTTATGAGAACCACATCTTACTTCTGTCACAAATATAGTTTAAACCTTATCCTGCTTAAATGTCGTCAGCATCTAAATTATCGTCTAAAACAATATTATATATATATATTTATTTACAAATGTTTACTTGAAACATCTTAAAATGTGCGAAAATAGTTTGAATCCTGATCAGACGCCGAGTAACTCGTCGACTGATCAGGATCAAAACTGTTTTCAAATGCGATCAAATTTGCGATTAGCTCCATAATGGTTAATTACTCGATTATAGGACCGTCAATGGATAGCGTGTAGCTTCTCTCAATGGTCCCGACGTGACGTCGTTTCGTTTAAGTGAACAATGGCTACTTTTAACGATTCAGGACCCATATAAATCAATTTCTGCCTTAATGAAAATTATCCTACCAGTCAGGTTATTAATACAGAGCCGGATATTATTTTGATATGCTCAATAGTACATCTCGCATAAAAAAGGAAAACAGAGAAAATGCCAACGCCATTTGCCATCCGAAGCATGATTCGACCATTTACGACCCATACAGTGTACTCTCCGGGTCTTCGGGCCGGCGTTAAATGATCCGGCAAATATTCAATCTGCCCTTTAATGTATTTGAGCCTTAATTACTCTCCCATTAAGGACTGGAAGTCAGAGAACGAAACGATTTACGGGCACTGACTCGGAAGAAGTAACATATATGCGACAATCCATCTGCGGATCCAGCTTTTCTCTCAGCGTGTGAATTCTTAAATTCAATTCCATTCCTTAATTCTTTAAATTCTCGGTTTGCATTACTGTGAAAAATTCTTTTTTATTTCTCTTTTAAAACGAAACTTCACTACTATATTTCCTACGCAATTCAATAAAATAAGGTATGTTTTAAATCTTAGTCTAACAAATTGCATTTACAATGGACATAGTGTAATTTACCGTAAATAAAGAATTGTTTACGCATTTTATTCTATTATACGGTGCACCTGAAATAGCCCATAGAAATCAAAACATGAAATTCAAAATAATCTCAAAAGAATAGTTCATGTTTATAGTTGGTATATAGGTCAATGTCTTTTAATAGTCAATAAGCATTCAGGATGGTAAATATACAAATATTTGGACACTTCCTATGGAAAAATACAAAAATTCGCAAAAACATTATGACACCCTTACCTAAATCAGACGATTATTTAGCCAGTTTGTTTCAGATATCCTAATTTTATATTCACTCTGCGAAATATTTTAAAGTGGCTATATATTCAAAAAGTACATTAAAATCGTCTCTGATGCTACAGAAATAAATACTAACAAAACTAAAAATATTCTAAAGTTATGATTAAGAACTTTTACATTATATTTACTGTAATGTCTAATATAAAATGAACAATTTATTAGTATGCATGTATGTTTAATCCATATTAGAGGTTGTTTACACGAAAAAAGTGTAACCTGAAAGGAACAGCCATAACTGTCAACGCAACAAAATGATTCGCGAAGAGCAGATCCATAAGCCCCGCCTCCGCTGCGACAGGTAACCACAAGTCCACCCCTAGATAAATTGCGTTTATACAAATTAAACATCAAATTTTTAAATGAATTTGAATGGGGAGAATGTAAATATTTCGAAATATACACCAACGAAGTTGGCAAGAGTGTTCCTAAAAATTAACAGCTCTATAATTATTGGCTGTCCTCAATTATAATGTATCTCCAATCAGTTTTAATATCTTTGAGAATGTAACCTAATTATATTTAAAAATAATTGTGTAAGAACAATGCATATACATGTGTAACACTAGAGACACAGCGACCCTTCAACGAGTGTCTGAAATGACGGTCCTCGGCTAGACTTTACGGCTAGACTTAACAATTGGTATGTGCCTAAAATACCATATAGGGATTCATATTATTCATCACACTAACATTAGCCTGGATGGCAAACATGGTGCTTACATTGACCTGGCAATCTAAAGAATCATAATTAGGGTTGTGTGTACATTAAAGTTAAGTTTTATAGGTGTGAACAAATTGTAAAAGTGCTCCCATGCATAGGTGTATTTCTTTTCAATATAGCATGCAGATAGATCCATTGTCCATATTTCTCTACTATAGCTAAAGTACTTTCCACACATAGTTATCAATATATAATAATATTCTTTTAGTTTTTAATTTTGTAAATCAGTATATTTTAAAATAACATAATATTTACTTTCGGTTTTAAGATCAGACTGAAAACTCGCCGAAATAGTTTACGATGACGTCAGAAAAATAAGGAAGGACGCAAGCTTATCGAACGTTGCAGTGTCATATTAATGTGCGTAATCCTTAAATGAATTTAAATCCAAGTCTCTATTCATATCAGACATCTTGATTGAGACTTAAAAGGCTGTTCTGGATATTCAACAATTGCAAAACTATAAGTACAATTTGTCATTTACGTAAAATAAGCCAAACGCAGTATAAGAAATAAGTCACGATTTTTAATGGATGATCGATCGCAAACATGTGCTGATGATCGAGTAAAGCTTTTGAGTCCGATTCCCTAAACTGCCAAGAACAGGCTGTCTCGATATAAGGTCCGTGCTTGCATTCGCTGTTTTATGTATCGACCCGGGAAGCGAATGGCATCCATTGATGTTGGGCCTGTCTAATTGATGCCAGAGCAATATAGCAGCGGTTTCAAAAGCTTTGCCTTTTCAATGGTTGTGTAATAAGCGCCATTTGGTAGGTGTCCTTTCAACTTCAGGTACAGTGGAGAATCTGTTATTCTTTCCCGTTTAAACGCAAACGTACGCAAACGCAAAACACTAAAACGTAGAAAAGAACAACTTTTGGACAATTCTGATAATTCTTGTTTATCTTGGTGGCAAACAGTTTGGAGCCTGATCAGACGCCGGGTTACCCGGCGTCTGATCTGGCTCCAAACTGTTTGCACTGCAAATAATAGTTTTAGCGAAAACGCGTTTATTGGGAAAGAATAACAGATTATCCACTGTATGAACTTGATACAGTAAAGAAAATATCATTCTCTTCCCGCTTTAACCCCTTTACTGCCATGGCGCGTCATCAATTCTAAATGATTGTCGTCTGCCTTTTATTTCTCAATTTTTTTTAAGGTTGATTTCTTTTTTTACTTTAGAAATATTGAAAGGAGTGGCAAACAGTTGGAATGCTAATCAGACGCCGCTTTACGCGGCGTTTGATCAGAATCCGAACTATTTTCAGCTAAAAAGTGTACCCTGGGTAAGGCAGGGAAGGGGTTAACCCGTTTATGCTGGAAACCATTATATGTTTATTTTGCAAACAGTGTAGACCCTGATCAAAGGGCTCATTAAGGGATCCTCTGATAAATATCTACACTGTTTGTTTTTACTTTCATCTTTATACATATTTCTGAAAATAGCCTTTAAATAACCATAAACTGGCCATTTTATTTTCAATATTGCAATAAATGTAGTACACATTAAAATATCAGCATAAAAAGGATAATTGAAACTTAATTAAATTCCAGTGCTATGATATTGTAGAAAATGTTATCAGAGTTTCAAACAATTTGAATCAAGATGAAACGCCGAATTGCTTGTCATCTGTGGTGAACGTGGTATCCAAAATGTCGGTACAGTTAAGAATGCGTTATTATTTCCAGATAAACGTGTTTACGCTTAATGTATTATTTCCATTGCAAACAGTTTGGAGCCAGACCAGACACCGGGTAACCCGGCGTCTCATCGCGCTTCAAACTATTTTTTCAGATTTAAAGGAACATTCAGAATTGTTCAAACGTTGTCATTTTCTGTATTTCATAGCAATGTGTTTGCGTTTAAACGGGAAAGAATAACGTCTTCGCCACAGTATCAGGTGTTATAAATTCACTGGTTGTGCGAAAATGGTTAAAATGTCTCCGATTTTGCTCGTGAGATCTAGATATTGGTATTGGTAACTTAAGGGTGTATCAAACTCATGATTTTTTCAAAGTATATGAAAACACTCTATGAAGGTTTTGTATTGAAGAGCTATTTAAGATGAATGAAGAAAAAGAAAAAGTGTACATTTTGGTGTTGAACGTTTGGCTCTACGGCCATTTTAAAAGGTGTAAAATTTACCCCATCCACTTTTTCTTATTTAGTCTTTTTCAAACAGCCCGCTTCAATAAAATCCATTTCAAATGAAAACAAACATGATACTTTTGTTTTGTGTTATTTATTTCATGTCAGTGGTAGTATTTCTTCATACAAAAACTAATCTAAGACAAAAACAGGCACCAAATGTTAAATTTATAAAGCTCCTAATTTCATCGGTATGGTATTTTTTGTAAATTTTGTAAAGGGAGATAACTTCTTTTTCTTCAATAACTCAAAATTTTCAACGCGAACCTATCAACTTCTTTTTATATTTTGAATTGCCTTTGTATGGATTTTCATCTGGTAGAATATAAGAACAAGTTAAATACTAGAAAAAATGTTTTTCTATTTTTCATAATGTTTTGTCTTAAAAAAGTATCATTACCCATAAAAACCATGTTGTTGGTTCGTATTTTCCAAACCTGGTGCCTATTTGGTCTTGATTAAGTCTCTTTATGTCAAAATACTTCCACAGACATGAATACATAATGAAATACAAAATAACCATGTTTGTTTTGATTTAAAATATATTTTATTGAAGCTTATACTTTAAATTTGACAAAATTTGAGAAAAAGTCTGAATTTGACACATCTTTTCCAAATTGCCGTAGTGCAAAATAATGCACACCAACATATGTATGTTTTCCTGTTTTTATTTTTTTCATTGATAATAAACAGCTCTTTCAAAATAAACATAAAAGAAAAAAGATACTTTGAAAAATTCGCTTATGAGTTTGATACACCTTTAACTTATAAATTCAGAGCTTTATTCCTTTAACTGTCAAATCAATGTGCCTAGGAGGGGTGCTATATCTCCCATGTTCATATGGATACGTCCACTACTAATATATAGGTATGTTTTGAATAAAAAGTTCTGGTTGCCATTCATTACGAAAACCTATATCATTATGTATATATTACTGAACAGTGAGAAAATAAGTATCCAAATATAGTTTATGGGGGAAAAAAAGTTTTGTCCCATTTGAACTGTATACCTCTTTATTTGTTGTTTTGTTTTCTTACAAAGAAGAGTGAAATCAGCATCCAAACTGCCTGGCACTCATATCAATGTTTCCTAACTCAAAATCGTATAAATTTCCAAATTCTAAAAGTAAAAGCAGACGAAAAATATAAGCAGACGATAGTTATGCAGATACTGTGTTATACGGGTAATTTCGTCAAAATGGCAGTGAAAGAGTTGAGTACATGTAAGTAGCTGATGTATATCAGCAGGAGCTCTTATATATTTACAGGGAATAAAAATAAACAGGGTAAACCAACCAACATTTGACGAAAGTGTTTGTATCGTGTTCTTTATTGTTGTTGTTGTTGTTTTTTGGATTAAATACAGATAGGTTTCTGCAAGGTTTTGTTAGATTGTTGCACATCATTAAAATATTGTTAGAAACATTAATATTACTGGGTAATGCACCATTCCCTCTCTACAACGACATTAAATGGGACACAAATATTATGTGCGTTGTTCGGAGGGAGTCGTTATAGGGAGGGAAATTGGTTTACATTTGCAAATAGCTAGAACCCAGATCAGACGTCTGATCTAGTTTCAAGCTGTTTGCCACTTCTCATTAAGGTTTTTTTTCTGTCAAAATGTCCATTATGTTACTTTGAGAAAAACGGCAGGCGACAATTTGTGCAGACAATATTGCAACTCTGAAACGTTCGACATCATTGTCCTGTTTAGGGAACTTCAACATAGGTCGTTATAAGAAGGAAGTCGTTGTTGGGAGGGTCGTTGTAGGAAGGGAACACTGTATTTATAAAATATTATCTTTTTCGTACTGTGTAAAAGGTGACCTAAACGTATTTTATGTAAGCTCTGTCCCGATTGTACATCATTAAACGCAAACAACTTCCTTCATATACTAATAAACAGTTTATAGTTGTGAGTATATTTTTCTCAAAAATTAACAGATGTAGTTCTCAATTGACGAGGTAACTTCCAGACGTAAATATAATTATGTATGTAGTCGATGGGAAAGTAAGGGTAGTTTCGGTAAGTTGGAAAAGACATTTGAATTATTTTACGTCTAAATTCAACTTTATTACATAAAGACGTGTAAAATCGAATCCATTTTCGAAATAAGTCACGGACACTATACGAGTATATAGTGTCCATGAATAAGCTGAATCGAATATGGAGTTCACATCAAAAGAGTTTACATCCTAATTTTCTGCATCAGCAAATGTTAGTTTTTTACAATTCACCAGTACCAAATCGCTTCATCTAAGCTTAAAAGAAAATAACTTCAACTGTTTCCAGGTCAGTTACATTAATCATCCCGTTGAGCATGACTCGTTTCGTCTCATAATTGCGATCTTCTTATATCTAGAACAGACGCAACGCAACTTTGTTATCCGATCTAGCCCAAACGTTTTGCCACTCTTTTTGCCACTTTTAACGATTTATTTTTTACGATAAAAACATAAAAATAACAATTTTACTGGCATCTTTTTTGAAGCAGAGGTTGTTACAGGATATTCATATTTAGAGATTCTCTTCTAAAATAAAGATCAAAATGGTTCTCATCATGAAAACGATTACAATAATTCACGGGCCGACCGTCTCTTCGCAGTCGTCCCGCACACAGACTCGGTCGCCCGCAACCAGTGTTAAGTGACACATTCAATGAGACAACCGACCCGCTCCCTGAGTTCAAGAGAAAAATACTTAAATCGTCACCCAAGTGGAAAATTGCTCTATAACCAGAAAACTGTCAATAGATTTAATTATCCAATAATTTCTTTTGGCGTTTTATGGCACATTGTAGCGGTCACGTGATATAATTAACCAGTACCAGCACATTATTAGCGTGTGTTAATTACTGACCTCAGTCAAAAAAGAGACGAGACGTCAACAGTGTTATCAATCATGTATGTTCGACACAGTGTTACACCGTAACAAGGTGACGAATCCATTGAGTAGCATAACGGATGGAGAACATAGTGCACACTTTCCAGAGTTCATATTTTAATATTTTAACCCTGTCATTGCCTTACCCCGAGTACAATGATTATTAGTACACTGATTATTGCAAACAGTTTGAATCCTAATCAGAGGCCAAAGTGATCAGGATTTAAACTGTTTGGCACTCGTACCGATGTTTCTGCAGAAAAATGCATGGAATAAAAGCAGACAACAATTGTATAAACAGATGACGTCACGCCAGTGAGTGGGTTATTCATTTCCAAGACAGCTACGGATGCTGTTAGAAGTCGAATGATGAATTATGAAATGTTTCCCTGTTTTGGTAGAGGCATGGAAATGCATTGTCTATACAGAATGGGAAAGTGCGCGACACTGTTTTGTTTAAGGAGGGAAGAGCTCATGTTAATTTGAATAAGACTTACGTGTACTGTTGTTTTGCAAAAATTGGTTTGGAAAACAACAGATAGGGAATAGTCGAAACTAGGCCCAATATACTGAACACTAAATAACAAATGTATGTCCACTCCATAAGTCGGTCCCAAACACAATTGAAGTATTTAAGTGATACAAACCTTTTCAGATTCAGTAACAACGTAATATATGTCAGTATTCATGAGCGTTTGCTTTAGATGTTACAGTGGAGAATGTGTTATTCTTTCCCAATAAACGCGTTTCGCTAAAAATATTATTTGCAGTGCAAACAGTTTGGAGCCAGATCAGACGCCGGGTAACCCGGCGTCTGATCAGGCTCCAAACTGATTGCCACCAAGATAAACATGAATTATCAGAATTGTCCAAAAGTTGTTCTTTTCTACGTTTTAGTGCTTTGCGTTTGCGTACGTTTGCGTTTAAACGGGAAAGAATAACAGATTCTCCACTGTAGCAAGAGGTTTCAGAAGGGTAACAAATTTAAGTACACGTCGTCCTGGCAAAGAAAACGAGACATGAAGTAATGGCATGATTTCTATTGATCACTGACTTTATTAGTTCACCGCTCATTGAAGTCATTGAACTAACATTTGTACTAGGAAACGCATATTTGGAATGAAAGATTTCTGAGTAACTCTGAGTTACTTGTGTTCGACTTAATTCACCGATATTTTCTAAAATGTCACTATAAACTTTTTAGCCGCAAGTGTTGAATTCAATTAGATCTAAATGATATGAAACATTTATACTAGAGTGTTTTTGTTTGACATGAAAGTTCTCTATGAATTCAACATTGATGTGTATTGTAAAAGCATAACTGCAATCTAATTGTTGTACAATTCTGTACCTGCTTTGGACTTAGTAAAGGCAGAAATAATATATGATATCACTTGAGTGTTAATAGTTTATTTGATTTATTAAACGAGTCTTTTATGAAACGATAAATACGAGACTTTGTCGAGTTTTTATAGTTTTCTAAAAGGAAGCGTTCGACGGAACCTATTACTATAATTGATGAAATTATAAATTATGTTTATAGCATAAACTAGAGAAATTTTCTTCCATGTATGAAAGACTCATACAAAGCTAGGCTAAGCGCAAAATGTAGAAAGGAAAACAGTGGTTTCCAAATAACTCCATTCCTTCAGAAAAATATCAAACATAATGTTTTAATTATTGAAAAACAGTTTCGGATATTTATAAAAACGAAAATATATAAACTAAAACTTCGTGACTGAGGGATGACGTAGGATATGGACGCATTGTACATGATGACGTCACGACGTCTTCGCATACCTCATTTGCATAGTCATACCACTAGTTATATACGAAAAATAAACAACCGGTGATGTATGTGCTCACGCCATCTGTTGTTTTGTAAACTGTTTGAAGGAATAATTGATGATCATAAACAGGTGTACATATTTGATACATACTGATGCACTTTTCGACAGACAAGTTCTTATTTAGAAATGTTTGCAATCGGTGAACAGTGCTGTTTAAGCAGATGACGTCATAGCAGGGAAGGGGTTATATTCTGTGGACACTATAAAATAATTTCATTATGCATTTATAGATCGTCATCCGGGGGTTCTTTCAACAAATGCTTGCTCAAAACAGGACAGCAGTGGTACAACACAACTGTACAGTGAATTTCTACGATCTGTTGTTCTTTATCAAAGAGCCATCTCTTTTTTAATCGATTGTCAGTTTAACTTGTTTAGAGTAAAATAACCGCTAACGCTCCAAAAACCTCTCAGTATTTCATTAAACGGTAGAAAATTACAGAAACGGGTATTTTAAAATGTTGGCGATTTTGTTTTTAAATATAG
The DNA here is from genome assembly GCA_922989275.2 of Gari tellinella. NCBI lineage: Eukaryota > Metazoa > Mollusca > Bivalvia > Cardiida > Psammobiidae > Gari > Gari tellinella. Next base: position 35,392,503 of record OV277863.1, read on the forward strand.
TCTGTCAAAATTCTTGAATTAATCATTAGGTTGCGAATGCACTTTTTGAATAATATTTTCCTCAGTTCACAGCAAACACTAATACTTACTATTGACGGTTTCGACTACTGCTGTAGTCATCTATAGACTGCCGACATGACCACAACCATGGTTTCCATGGTCAAATCCGTAAACAGTAAGTGCTAGGTTGTGCGTTGTGAACTAAGTAAACTATGATACAAAACTATCTGTCAAACAGTTTGAAACCTGATCAGACGCCGAGTTACTCGGCGTCTGATCTGGTTCCAAACTGTTTGCAATAGGCATCCGTTCTTGGAGTATAATATAGCCTGTTAGGAAAGAATATCGTTTATCTACCCATACTGTACAAGAGAGCTACGACGGCTGCCACTTTAGTTTGGAACGATACTGCTATCATTTAGCTCTATGGCTGTTATAAGATCATATAATTTGTCTGCATTAACTTGACAAATTCCCGAATTGTCTTCCCAATTACTCTTGATCCACTTAGTCAATCGTCTCTCAATTTTCGTCATTCATTCACACTCGATATTCATCCAATTATACTTAATATCATCGGAAATCATCACAGTTAAACGGCCCGGAATTTTCTACACTCATGTGCGGAAAAGCTGCAATATTTCCTCCTTGGTAACAGGTGAATTGGTCTCAGATCGAAGTGTTGTTAGCTGTGGATGAGACCTATATCTCATTTATAAAGACTTTGAAATACAATATAATACAGAAGTTACGGCCAGCCACGATATAATTTATTGACGGTTTTCAGAACAGAAGACAGCTTAAAACATGGAGAAAATAAATGAGAAATCAGAATGTTCCAATGAGGGCGAGACAATCGAAGACGGTAAAACGCAGTCCCTTTCCGAGCCAATGCGTTTGTATCCCAAATGACAGGTGTCCCTTTCATACAGCATGCCTAACGAGCAGACACCAGTTAACCAATGTCCATTTTATTGAGATGGCTAGCTAATAGGTAATTTAAACAAAACTGTCCTTATCCCATCATATTAGTAAATTGTGTTTTCGTTGAGGTTCTTTTTAAAAAATTAAAAGGGGCGTTTTGTCCATGTATAACAGTATTTAGCTAAAATTTCAATTGAAAATCCAGTGCAATATTGAACAAAGTGTTTAACCCTTATCGTGCATTGCGCGACTATGCTTACATTTGCAAACAGTTTTGATCCAGATCACACGACGCGTAACGAGGCGTCTGATCTAGATACAAACTGTTTGCTACTCATCTTCAACCTTTCTTCACTTTGAAAAGCTTGAACATGTTTTAGATTTAATTATCACAGACGATATATTTGAAGCACACGACAAACCAGTATGAGAATGGTTAATCAGACTAAAGTTCCGATTTTGCAGCTGTTTCGCTGTCGCGTATGAATCATTTATTCTCAGAATGGCCCTGTCTTTTTAGGTGGTTCCATTGATTGACAGTACCCAATCAAATGCTTTTCCAGGGCCTATCATTTACCGAATGTGTTTGTTTCTAATTGGTCGCGCGCTGTTGAGGTTAATTTGCAAATTGTTTTTCCATGTAGCCGTGTCTATCAAGGCGAGAGCCATCTCAATTTCTAGGACCAAATCATTGGTAATTTCACTTCGGTTAGGTCCTCAGCCGGGAAAAAGCCTTAATTAAATATCTCCATTCCGTAAAAGATTATAGTCAATTTGTTAATCGTAACTAACGTGTCAAATCCGATTAGGAGAGGCAAGATTGTACAATTCTGCGAAAATTTAGAAATTGCAATTGAAATCCTACTTTTAAGAGTGATTTGAACAGCAGCGTGATAGATACGTAGCGGGTCGTTACACACAAAACAAATCTGTCTGAATGAGGCAACATATTTTATTCCTTTGAGGGCAATAGTAAAAATTGCTTTTTATAAGTTTGTCTCTATAGCTACAGAGAATACGTTTCAGGGAAAAGTGTGATTTGCAGAAGAAAGTAGAAATTTGGATTATGTGGATGAACTCCGGAAATAAACAAAACCACGATAAAGCTTCGTCATAACTACAGTGGAGAATCTGTTATTCTTTCCCGTTTAAACGCAAACGTACGCAAACGCAAATCACTAAAACAAAGAAAAGTACAACTTTTGGACAATTCTGATAATTCATGTTTACCTTGGTGGCAAACACTTTGGAGCCTGACCTGACGCCGGGTTACCCGGCGTCTGATCTGGCTCCAAACTGTTTGCACGGCAAATAATAGTATTAGCGTAAACGCGTTTATTGGGAAAGAATAACGCTTTCCCCACTGTACCACTTCTACAGAACTTTTCTGAATTATTTTCAAATCATTTCATGCAGCAACCTGTCTTAAACACAGAACATAATAAACACGGAACATTAATCCCTTCCCTTCCTTACCCAGAGTACGATGGTTATTTGCAAACAATTTTGTTCCTTATCAGACGCTGTGATACAGTGGAGAATCTGTTATTCTTTCCCGTTTAAACGCAAACGTACGCAAACGCAAAGCGCTAAAACGTAGAAAAGAACAACTTTTGGTCAATTCTGATAATTCATGTTTATCTTGGTGGCAAACAGTTTGGAGCCTGATCAGACGCCGGGTTACCCGGCGTCTGATCTGGCTCCAAACTGTTTGCACTGCAAATAATAGTTTTAGCATAAACGCGTTTATTGGGAAAGAATAACACATTCTCCACTGTACGCGGCGTCTGATCAGGATCCAAACTGTTTGACACTCGTATCGATGTTCCTTTTTTCTGTCAGAATGATGCTCTTTAGAATAATAATTACACATGCAATTTGCACGTATTATGTCGAATTTATTGATCAGGTAATGTTACTTTTAAAGCACCTTCGTATAAAATAAGACGTAAAGCGTTCTTAATAATACAGAAAACACATTTAGAAACATTAGAGTTACTTGCCATATGTGACATACCAAAGAATATCACATAGAAAAAAATGGTTTATAACTCAGATAGCAATGTCATATAGCTCAAACAGCAATGTCATAGAGTAATAGTGAAGCTTTTTGATATGTTTTGTTTTTAAAAAAAGCCAAATGTTACATTTTGGTCTATGGGAAATTAACATTGTAATTCAAAGCAAGGTGTAACAAAATATAAATATGAGATGGTATTTTTCGTGAATTTCAAATTGCCAACCCGAGAAATAGACTGTTATCCCATGGCGAAGTCAAGAGGGACATTCTTTTTTTTTAGGTCTGACAATTTGAACGTCACGCAAATTGCCACCTAATGTTTATTTTATTATACCGAGCTTATAAACCCTGGCTTTTGAATCGTCCATTTTGCCATTTGTAAAATAAGAATCAAAACGCTCTTAATGATATAGAAATGCAAAGCAAGAAACATTAGAGTTACTTCTCCCTCTGTGACATTACAAATAATATCATATAACAAAAGAATGGCGCATAGCTCAGACAACGCCATACAGTGACAAAGATCAAGAGACATAAAATTTACTTGTCCATATGTGACATTCCAAAGAATGTCGCATAGCAAAAGAATGTCGCCTACATCAGACAGCAATGTCATAGAATGATAGTGAAGATTTTGGATAGATGTAAAATTTATGCAAAATGTTACATTTTGGTCTATGGGAGATTTACCTTGTAATTCAAAGCAAGGTAAAATAATGTTTAAGATATCTATGGTCTGATCTAGGTCCACACCGTTTTCAAATTATCGTCCAGTCCATCGGGAGGAGAAAGGTAAATAAAAATTATGATCGGTTAAATTGGACAGACAATTAGCATATCATTATATTTATTCTCTATTTCAGTCACCTCAATGTTATTGTATACGACATTTGTATCATCTGATAAAAATCCTTTCACTGCTACGGTATCATGTGCTTCCAAAATTGTTATATGCACAATATTTTCACAGTTAAAACTGTTCCAGATGAGACGCATTTCGTTCTTATACATACAGTGCTCCCTCCTTACAACGACCCTCCCAACAACGATTTCTTCCTTACATCATGTGTTGCAGCTGCTCCCCAAACAATCTCATTATCTCTAACGTTTTTACTGCTGCAAATATCGACTGCTTAAAACTTTCGCTTGCCTTTTTTTCTCATGTAGCTGCGTGTTGGAACTTTTGACAGAAGAAACATGAAGACGAGTGACAAACAGTTTGGACCGATAGCAGACGCCGCGTTACGCGCGACGTCTAATCTGTGTTTCAAATTGTTTGAAAATGTAAGCAAATGCATGCTCAGAACTAACTAGATAGGGGTTTTAATTTTCCCTCCCCATAACAACTCTCTCAGAACAGCACCAGCAATATGTGCTTCCCATAGGGTGCTGTTGAAGAGAAGCAGCACTGTACACTCATATGATATATTCTATAGAAAATGCTTAATAAGTTTAGTTTTTGCAGAAAATAAACTTTCAAATCAACAGACTACACATGGAATATTTTGCAGACGTCATCTTGCGCAGACATCGCCTGTCCAGCGTGATCGCGGCTAATGATGATGATCACCCCCGTGATCATGATGGTGATGACCTCCATGATTATGATGATGATTATGATGTCCGTGATCATGATGATGATGATGTCCACCATGGTGATGATTGTGGTTGTCGTGATGATGATGTCCGGGATGAAATCCGTGATGCCCATGATTGTTGTGACGGAAAGGGTCGTGATGATGAATGTGTGTGTCTGTGTGGTAGACTGGGACATAGCCGGGGCCCGTTGATACATGGACTGGTCCACACCTCTTGCACCTCTTCTCAGTCATCATGAAACAACAGATAATACCGAGAGGAAAGAACAATATTGCTAGAACGATCCCACACACCGTGAACTCGTCTTCCATCACACCCTGCAATATAGAAGTACAGTGTACAGTGAGACCGAGAGGAAAGAACAATATTGCTAGAACGATCCCACACACCGTGAACTCGTCTTCCATCACACTCTGCAATATAGAAGTACAGTGAGACCGAGAGGAAAGAACAATATTGCTAGAACGATCCCACACACCGTGAACTCGTCTTCCATCACACTCTGCAATATAGAAGTACAGTGAGACCGAGAGGAAAGAACAATATTGCTAGAACGATCCCACACACCGTGAACTCGTCTTCCATCACACCCTGCAATATAGAAGTACAGTGTACAGTGACACCGAGAGGAAAGAACAATATTGCTAGAACGATCCCACACACCGTGAACTCGTCTTCCATCACACCCTGCAATATAGAAGTACAGTGAGACCGAGAGGAAAGAACAATATTGCTAGAACGATCCCACACACCTTGAACTCGTCTTCCATCACACCCTGCAATATAGAAGTACAGTGAGACCGAGAGGAAAGAACAATATTGCTAGAACGATCCCACACACCGTGAACTCGTCTTCCATCACACTCTGCAATATAGAAGTACAGTGACACCGAGAGGAAAGAACAATATTGCTAGAACGATCCCACACACCGTGAACTCGTCTTCCATCACACTCTGCAATATAGAAGTACAGTGAGACCGAGAGGAAAGAACAATATTGCTAGAACGATCCCACACACCGTGAACTCGTCTTCCATCACACTCTGCAATATAGAAGTACAGTGAGACCGAGAGGAAATAACAATATTGCTAGAACGATCCCACACACCGTGAACTCGTCTTCCATCACACCCTGCAATATAGAAGTACAGTGAGACCGAGAGGAAAGAACAATATTGCTAGAACAATCCCACACACCGTGAACTCGTCTTCCATCACACCCTGCAATATAGAAGTACAGTGTACAGTGACACCGAGAGGAAAGAACAATATTGCTAGAACGATCCCACACACCGTGAACTCGTCTTCCATCACACCCTGCAATATAAAAGTACAGTGTACAGTGAGACCGAGAGGAAATAACAATATAGCTAGAACGATCCCACACACCGTGAACTCGTCTTCCATCACACCCTGCAATATAGAAGTACAGTGTACAGTGACACCGAGAGGAAAGAACAATATTGCTAGAACGATCCCACACACCGTGAACTCGTCTTCCATCACACTCTGCAAAATAGAAGTACAGTGAGACCGAGAGGAAAGAACAATATTGCTAGAACGATCCCACACACCGTGAACTCGTCTTCCATCACACTCTGCAAAATAGAAGTACAGTGAGACCGAGAGGAAAGAACAATATTGCTAGAACGATCCCACACACCGTGAACTCGTCTTCCATCACACTCTGCAATATAGAAGTACAGTGAGACCGAGAGGAAAGAACAATATTGCTAGAACGATCCCACACACCGTGAACTCGTCTTCCATCACACTCTGCAATATAGAAGTACAGTGAGACCGAGAGGAAAGAACAATATTGCTAGAACGACCCCACACACCGTGAACTCGTCTTCCATCACACTCTGCAAAATAGAAGTACAGTGAGACCGAGAGGAAAGAACAATATTGCTAGAACGATCCCACACACCGTGAACTCGTCTTCCATCACACCCTGCAATATAGAAGTACAGTGAGACCGAGAGGAAAGAACAATATTGCTAGAACGATCCCACACACCGTGAACTCGTCTTCCATCACACCCTGCAATATAGAAGTACAGTGTACAGTGACACCGAGAGGAAAGAACAATATTGCTAGAACGATCCCACACACCGTGAACTCGTCTTCCATCACACTCTGCAATATAGAAGTACAGTGAGACCGAGAGGAAATAACAATATTGCTAGAACGATCCCACACACCGTGAACTCGTCTTCCATCACACTCTGCAATATAACAGTACCGTGAGACCGAGAGGAAAGAACAATATTGCTAGAACGATCCCACACACCGTGAACTCGTCTTCCATCACACTCTGCAATATAACAGTACAGTGAGACCGAGAGGAAAGAACAATATTGCTAGAACGATCCCACACACCGTGAACTCGTCTTCCATCACACTCTGCAATATAACAGTACAGGTAGACCGAGAGGAAAGAACAATATTGCTAGAACGATCCCACACACCGTGAACTCGTCTTCCATCACACCCTGCAATATAGAAGTACAGTGTACAGTGACACCGAGAGGAAAGAACAATATTGCTAGAACGATCCCACACACCGTGAACTCGTCTTCCATCACACTCTGCAGTATAACAGTACAGTGAGACCGAGAGGAAAGAACAATATTGCTAGAACGATCCCACACACCGTGAACTCGTCTTCCATCACACCCTGCAATATAGAAGTACAGTGAGACCGAGAGGAAAGAACAATATTGCTAGAACGATCCCACACACCGTGAACTCGTCTTCCATCACACCCTGCAATATAGAAGTACAGTGAGACCGAGAGGAAAGAACAATATTGCTAGAACGATCCCACACACCGTGAACTCATCTTCCATCACACCCTGCAATATAGAAGTACAGTGTACAGTGACACCGAGAGGAAAGAACAATATTGCTAGAACGATCCCACACACCGTGAACTCGTCTTCCATCACACCCTGCAATATAGAAGTACAGTGAGACCGAGAGGAAAGAACAATATTGCTAGAACGATCCCACACACCGTGAACTCGTCTTCCATCACACCCTGCAATATAGAAGTACAGTGAGACCGAGAGGAAAGAACAATATTGCTAGAACGATCCCACACACCGTGAACTCGTCTTCCATCACACCCTGCAATATAGAAGTACAGTGTACAGTGAGACCGAGAGGAAAGAACAATATTGCTAGAACGATCCCACACACCGTGAACTCGTCTTCCATCACAATCTGCAATATAGAAGTACAGTGAGACCGAGAGGAAAGAACAATATTGCTAGAACGATCCCACACACCGTGAACTCGTCTTCCATCACACTCTGCAATATAGAAGTACAGTGAGACCGAGAGGAAAGAACAATATTGCTAGAACGATCCCACACACCGTGAACTCGTCTTCCATCACACCCTGCAATATAGAAGTACAGTGTACAGTGACACCGAGAGGAAAGAACAATATTGCTAGAACGATCCCACACACCGTGAACTCGTCTTCCATCACACCCTGCAATATAGAAGTACAGTGAGACCGAGAGGAAAGAACAATATTGCTAGAACGATCCCACACACCGTGAACTCGTCTTCCATCACACCCTGCAATATAGAAGTACAGTGAGACCGAGAGGAAAGAACAATATTGCTAGAACGATCCCACACACCGTGAACTCGTCTTCCATCACACTCTGCAATATAGAAGTACAGTGACACCGAGAGGAAAGAACAATATTGCTAGAACGATCCCACACACCGTGAACTCGTCTTCCATCACACTCTGCAATATAGAAGTACAGTGAGACCGAGAGGAAAGAACAATATTGCTAGAACGATCCCACACACCGTGAACTCGTCTTCCATCACACTCTGCAATATAGAAGTACAGTGAGACCGAGAGGAAATAACAATATTGCTAGAACGATCCCACACACCGTGAACTCGTCTTCCATCACACCCTGCAATATAGAAGTACAGTGAGACCGAGAGGAAAGAACAATATTGCTAGAACAATCCCACACACCGTGAACTCGTCTTCCATCACACCCTGCAATATAGAAGTACAGTGTACAGTGACACCGAGAGGAAAGAACAATATTGCTAGAACGATCCCACACACCGTGAACTCGTCTTCCATCACACCCTGCAATATAAAAGTACAGTGTACAGTGAGACCGAGAGGAAATAACAATATAGCTAGAACGATCCCACACACCGTGAACTCGTCTTCCATCACACCCTGCAATATAGAAGTACAGTGTACAGTGACACCGAGAGGAAAGAACAATATTGCTAGAACGATCCCACACACCGTGAACTCGTCTTCCATCACACTCTGCAAAATAGAAGTACAGTGAGACCGAGAGGAAAGAACAATATTGCTAGAACGATCCCACACACCGTGAACTCGTCTTCCATCACACTCTGCAAAATAGAAGTACAGTGAGACCGAGAGGAAAGAACAATATTGCTAGAACGATCCCACACACCGTGAACTCGTCTTCCATCACACTCTGCAATATAGAAGTACAGTGAGACCGAGAGGAAAGAACAATATTGCTAGAACGATCCCACACACCGTGAACTCGTCTTCCATCACACTCTGCAATATAGAAGTACAGTGAGACCGAGAGGAAAGAACAATATTGCTAGAACGACCCCACACACCGTGAACTCGTCTTCCATCACACTCTGCAATATAGAAGTACAGTGAGACCGAGAGGAAAGAACAATATTGCTAGAACGATCCCACACACCGTGAACTCGTCTTCCATCACACCCTGCAATATAGAAGTACAGTGAGACCGAGAGGAAAGAACAATATTGCTAGAACGATCCCACACACCGTGAACTCGTCTTCCATCACACCCTGCAATATAGAAGTACAGTGTACAGTGACACCGAGAGGAAAGAACAATATTGCTAGAACGATCCCACACACCGTGAACTCGTCTTCCATCACACTCTGCAATATAGAAGTACAGTGAGACCGAGAGGAAATAACAATATTGCTAGAACGATCCCACACACCGTGAACTCGTCTTCCATCACACTCTGCAATATAACAGTACCGTGAGACCGAGAGGAAAGAACAATATTGCTAGAACGATCCCACACACCGTGAACTCGTCTTCCATCACACTCTGCAATATAACAGTACAGTGAGACCGAGAGGAAAGAACAATATTGCTAGAACGATCCCACACACCGTGAACTCGTCTTCCATCACACTCTGCAATATAACAGTACAGTGAGACCGAGAGGAAAGAACAATATTGCTAGAACGATCCCACACACCGTGAACTCGTCTTCCATCACACCCTGCAATATAGAAGTACAGTGAGACCGAGAGGAAAGAACAATATTGCTAGAACGATCCCACACACCGTGAACTCGTCTTCCATCACACCCTGCAATATAGAAGTACAGTGAGACCGAGAGGAAAGAACAATATTGCTAGAACGATCCCACACACCGTGAACTCGTCTTCCATCACACCCTGCAATATAGAAGTACAGTGTACAGTGACACCGAGAGGAAAGAACAATATTGCTAGAACGATCCCACACACCGTGAACTCGTCTTCCATCACACCCTGCAATATAGAAGTACAGTGAGACCGAGAGGAAAGAACAATATTGCTAGAACGATCCCACACACCGTGAACTCGTCTTCCATCACACCCTGCAATATAGAAGTACAGTGAGACCGAGAGGAAAGAACAATATTGCTAGAACGATCCCACACACCGTGAACTCGTCTTCCATCACACCCTGCAATATAGAAGTACAGTGTACAGTGACACCGAGAGGAAAGAACAATATTGCTAGAACGATCCCACACACCGTGAACTCGTCTTCCATCACACTCTGCAATATAGAAGTACAGTGAGACCGAGAGGAAAGAACAATATTGCTAGAACGATCCCACACACCGTGAACTCGTCTTCCATCACACTCTGCAATATAACAGTACAGTGAGACCGAGAGGAAAGAACAATATTGCTAGAACGATCCCACACACCGTGAACTCGTCTTCCATCACACCCTGCAATATAGAAGTACAGTGAGACCGAGAGGAAAGAACAATATTGCTAGAACGATCCCACACACCGTGAATTCGTCTTCCATCACACTCTGCAATATAACAGTACAGTGAGACCGAGAGGAAAGAACAATATTGCTAGAACGATCCCACACACCGTGAACTCGTCTTCCATCACACCCTGCAATATAGAAGTACAGTGAGACCGAGAGGAAAGAACAATATTGCTAGAACGATCCCACACACCGTGAACTCGTCTTCCATCACACCCTGCAATATAGAAGTACAGTGAGACCGAGAGGAAAGAACAATATTGCTAGAACGATCCCACACACCGTGAACTCGTCTTCCATCACACCCTGCAATATAGAAGTACAGTGTACAGTGACACCGAGAGGAAAGAACAATATTGCTAGAACGATCCCACACACCGTGAACTCGTCTTCCATCACACTCTGCAATATAGAAGTACAGTGAGACCGAGAGGAAAGAACAATATTGCTAGAACGATCCCACACACCGTGAACTCGTCTTCCATCACACTCTGCAATATAACAGTACAGTGAGACCGAGAGGAAAGAACAATTTATAATATGAATAATATAAATAAATGAATACGATAGCTCCTATAGGAGTTTTATGTTTTAATTGTGTTCTAAATAAAGTAGCAGAAGGAGTGCACACTCGTCACATTATATTACAAATTCTAACACGACTCGAAACCTACGGCATATAGACAAAGAATACTGAGAAACGTATATTACGTCGCGATAATGAACTGCACGCGCGTCGTTTCCATCCGCTGTTCCATTTGCCTCATACGCGTAATACATAAATAGTAATTTTACAATTAAAGTCGCGTTAGAATTAAAATGTGTTAAGTCTTAATTCTAACACGTCTCGAAACCTACGTAATAGAGACAAAAAATACCGAGAAACGTATATTACGTCGCGATAATGAACTGCACGCGCGGCGTTTCCATCCGCTGTTCCATTTGCTCCATACGCGTAATACATAAATAGTATTTTTATAATAAAAGTCACGTTAGAATTAAAATAACAAATTCGTAGGTGTCCATTACCGTGCATTAGATCACAGTTAGTCGTTAAGATGTGGGTAATTAGATCACTCGGCCTAAAGGCCTCGTGATCTAATGACTCCACATCTCAACTCCTAACTGTGACCTAATGCACGGTAATGAACACCTACGAATTTGTTATTTCTTAAGTAACACATAGTTTAGACCCTGATGCAAAGAAGACCTACACTGTTCGCAGAGAATAAATGTACTCTCCACTAGTACGATGTTTGTAAGGGACGCACATACTATGGATTAATGGGTTAACCCTTTACCCCCATAGCATGTTTCTAGGTTTGAAAATAGGTGACTACCTAAAAGAAGGTTGAAATGAAAGTAAAGCAGAATGCGCCTTATGCGCATTCTGCTTTACTTTCAGCCTGCTTTAAGCTTCAACCTGGTAGAATAAAGAAAATATTCATTATGCAGCATCTTCATGACTGTATAAAAAGGGGGGGAAGGGTTAAACATGGTTGATGTTGCTGTGACAATTTACCCCGTACGTTGGACATCCATTTCACTTTTTGTAAGGGACGCACATACTATTGATTAATGAGTTAGATAGGGTTGATATCGCTGTAAGAACTCACCCCGCATGTTGGACATCCATTGCCACCCGGTACTTGCTGAGTGTTTGATATCACTGTCGTGTTCCCTCCAACAGTACTGGCTTGGTAGGACGGTGGCGCGCCACTCGGCACTTGATTCACAACTAGTGGGGAAAAGAGTTAAAGTAGAGTTATTGCAAGTCGTAATCAAAATATAGATAGTCCATACTATATTTCCAAATACTTGAAAAGCTACATACATGTAACATTTTAATAAACACCTTTCCCTCAAGTGAAATCAAATGCCATGATTGTGCTGCCATAAATTAATAGATGATCTTACATGAGTGCTCATTAATAATCATTTTTAATAAACGAATTGACTAAAATAATATGACGCGAGCCTTGGCGGCTGTCATATTAATTTTAGTCAACGAGTTTATTAAACATGACAAGTAATGCGCACGAATATGAGATTCTATTTATCACATCGTCGGACTAATACCAAAACCTCTTATAGTCAGTTTTTAAAAAATTGCGGGAGAGACGTTATTTTGTCTAGCTATTTCAAACATTGACAAATCTCTCTAAATTTGAAATGTATAATTAACACGGCCAAAATAAAAAGCCTGGGGCCCGTTTCATAAAACTTCGTACGACAAATGTTGTCGTAAGTCAGATTATAAAAGTCTCAATTATTATTGATTTCTCCATCTAATCCTCTCTTGTGACAACTTTTTGTAATCGTCTTGAAAAGACGATTCCAAAACTATGTCACAAGATAGGAATAGATAGAGAAATCAGAGATTAAATGTATTTTAAAGTTTTTACTTACAACAACATTTGTCGTACGAAGTTTTATGAAACGGGCCCCAGCTTTTTACGCAGGTCGCTTTAGATAATGTGTACGCGTTGAGTAAAATATCGCCAGGAAGGACGCCGCCATTGTTATCTGACATGATACTACTACATCCGGACACCAAGTGAGTCCTTTAAAAGAAGAGTTTTTTAGCCCGGGAGGTAACTATTATGATTTTATTCAAGGTTCGGTATAAAACGCGGCCGGAAAATGGCGCTCTTATTCTTTGTAGAAACAGGGTTTGGCCGTATATCTATAGGTTTTACCTATAGTTATATTATATCATAATATAATATTTCTCTAACTGATATTTGACTTAGTACAAAGGACAATTGAGTAAGTTTTGTATACGACGTGTTGTCATCACTTTAACACACATTTATGAATTGTACGATTTTTTGTATTCTGTTGACTTTTATAATATTTGGTTAACAAATGCGTTCTGGTATATGACAATATATTGAAAAGTTCAAAGAATAACTTCAAGACTTAGTGTTAGTTGATAACACTTAGGACAAATCAAAATATCGTATATAGCACAAATTGCTTCCCATGAATGGTCTCACAATTACATATGTCAAAACCATATTAGGCCGACGACATAACAATTTCAAACACATGCAGCGCTTGTGGACGACCAGGTTGGGCCGGAACCCAAAAAACGATATTTCACCAGTGGAATACGATATTTATTTAATGGCTTTATGCACGTTATGCGATAATTATGTTTACAGACTTTCGAAAAATATTGTGTTTGGTTTAAACATACTTTATTCCATAATACATGTATATATATTTTCCAACCAACATGATTGAAACTACATACAAATAATGAAAAGGTTTAGATCGAAAGCTTAAAGTTTATTGGGATCTTCTCCAAAGATGTTTGTTCATCGTAAAACTCTTCTCCTTCTTGTAGTGTATACTGGCGATCTTTGCAAAACCAGTTTGAATTTTGATCAGATGCCGAGTAACTCCACATAACAAAACTGTTTGAGAGACGGACTGTTACCGCGGCCATATGAAAATCAATATTGAAGGCATCGTTCTTCAATGTTTTGTTGTTGTTTCAAACAACATCAACGACAAACAAATTAAAGATCTAAAGCTTACCTGGAGGTGGCGGATGCTGTGATGGGTAGGACATGGTTGCGTATATGAACTACACCTTCAACCTAATTACATTTAAATACACCAAGATACACGTCATTTAGATTACTGGTTACCGAATACGCTACTTGGTTTCACAGACTTTGCTTTAGTTTTCGATGAGCAGAATAATTACAATCTGTTCCAGATGATTTAAACTCGTGAATCAAAAGTTGATGATGTTAACATAGATAGGGGTTGATTATGTATCTGGATCTATACCACTGGTAGACTATTATTTGTATATGATGTTTAAAGGATATGGTGGTTATAGGATATACCGGTATACAAAATAGTAAAGACATTATTCTTTCCCAATAAACGCGTTTACACTTAATTTATTATTCCTTTTGCAAACAGTTTGGAGCCAGATCAGACGCCGGGCAACCCGGCGTCTGATCAGACTCGAAACTGTTTGCCATTCAGATTAAAATAAAAATTGAGAATTGTCATAAAGATGTAAATTTCTTCATTTTACTGCATTGCTTTTGCGTTTCGTTTGCGTGCAAACGTGAAAGAATAACTTCTCCTCCACTGTATGTTGTTATCTTTACAGTTGAGCCTCGATTACCCGAGCTCACCGTGTCGAATTTACCTGAACTTATACAACTATGTATTCACTAAACTCTATCTCGCTTCAGTCAAAGATAAATGTATTCCATTATTGGAACATTGCTTAGCTACGTCATAACTTTGAAACACGGGTGTGTTCGACTTGAACTTGTTCGATTTATCGCGACTGGACTGTATGTGTCATTTTACAGAGCGGACCAAAATAAACATTGACTATCTTGTCTAAACCAAGATGTTATCAATATGTTATTCACCACCTTGTGATGTAGTATTGCTCAATATGTTTAAGTTATACATTGTACAATGTTAATCGCTTTCATCGTCAATTTATATCGCCTGCTTCAAACAAGAGCCGTTTAGCGCATTTAATTCATTGCTCCACTGAAGAAAATAGTTCCAATTTATAGAGTCATGAACATGTACCATAAGAAAAACCTATATTCAAAACTAGAAACAAGCTATGGGGAAAAGGGTTAATCCTCAAATACAAAACTCTAACCGATATTGGCACATATGCGCGATCAATTATCGATTAAAACCGAGATTAATTTTTTATACTGCATCGGGCTTTTCCAAAGAAATGACAAATTGTGCATGTAGTTTTGCAACTGTTGTAAAACTCTTCATCAAAACGTCAATTATTGTTAACGAGATTGAAACTTACCCAGCTAGCCTCGTGCGTTTACAACCCCGTAAATCGCAAAACCACGTCGTTTATTGCTTATATTTTATATTTTCATATTTTTCCTTGTCTTTTAAAAAGTACATATTGACAGGTTTCTTCTTTATGTATATGATTATATCATTTACCGGCCAATTTATTTGATAGATGTAATCCTGGATGTAACAGACAATCGTTCTCTACAATATATGGTATGAAAAGTAGTCTAAAATACATGTTTTGGACCTTCATTACAAATTCAGGCTTTTACCAAATAAACTGTCTTCATGTGCTTAACGAACACGTATAAAACATTAAAATTAAACAATGCAACTTGAATATCTATTATTAAAGCATGCTGGTTTTTTTTAAATAAAATAGGCCGCGGATGTGTATTGCAGCCTTATTTCACGCCATAGCAACCATCAGCTGGTCGCTAGGTCGGTTTCTCTCCGGTGGAGACTCCACCCCCTTTCTAACTGGCTGTATTCAGTTTCAATTTGTAGGTTTACTGAGAATTATACTTCATATTTTCAATACGATTCTATAAGACGGTACAGGGCGAATGTAAATATATTAGTTTAAACTAATTCAATTAATGAAATACAATGTACTGGTACATGTACGATCGATTTAAGGGTGTATCCAACCCATAAGCGATTTTTTCAAAGTATCAAACTTTTTTTCTATCATTGTTTTTTTGGAAGAGCTATTTATGATGAATGAGAAAATGGAAAAAAATATATATGGTGGTGTCCTTTTTTTTTAGCTACAGCGATTTGAAAAAGGTATGTCAAATTTGGACTTTTTCTCTCAAATTTTACCCATTCAGAGTACAAGCTTCAGTAAAATCTATTTCAAAACAAAACAAACATGGTAATTTGGGTTTTCATTATTTATTTCATGTCTATGGTGGTATTTTCACATATAGAAACCAAATTTAGACAAAGAAGGCACTAGGTTTGAACAATATGGATCCTCGAATATAAAAAAATATGCTTTTTATAGGGCATGATTTTACTAGATTTTTTATTTTATGAAAAAAAAAGTAAAAAAGTTTGAAAATGAAATAGTTCTAGTATTAAACTTTTTCTTATATTCTACTAAATGAAAGCCAATGCTAGGCAGTTCAAAATATGAAAAGAAATTGAAAGGTCAGTGTGAAAATTTTGAGTTATTAAAGTAAAAAGAGTTATCTCCCCTTACAAAATTTACAGAAAAGTACCATATCGATGATATTTAGAGCTTTATAAATTTCACATTTGGTGCCTGTTTTTTCTTAAATTAGTTTTTGTATGAAGAAATACTACCATAGATAGGAAATAAATAACACAAAACCAAATTATCATATTTGTTTTCATTTAAAATGGATTTTATTGAAGCGGGCTGTTTGAAAAGCACAAAATAAGAGAAAGTGGGTGGGGTAAATTTTACATGGCCATGGAGTCAACTGTTATTCACCAAAATGTACACTTTTTCTATTTTTTCATTCATATTAAATAGCTCTTCAATACAAAACCATCATAAAGTGTTTTCATATACTTTGAAAATTTCTTAAATTCATGACATTGATACACCCTTAAGAGAGTTCGAAGTATTGAGTTTCGACTTTAGATGTACACGTATAAAACATCGCCCAATGTGAACATCTACCATGTGACCAATTGCATTTTCTAAATGAATAAGGATCTCTTTCCCCAGGAAAGAGTACATAATTAAGTGAGACATATCATTATAAGAAAACAGTGCAGACCAAATTAAACAGTTTCTTCGGAGGCTGTATGATCTGGGTCTTCACAATTCACAAGAAGCGTTAACATACAAGTACGCTAATACATGTACAACGCTCCCTCTCTACAACGTTAAAACTGTCGTCTGCTGTTTTTCTCAAAGTTACATAATATACATTTTGACAGAAAAAACTTAATGATGAGTGACAAACAGCTTGAATCCAGATCAGACGCCGCGTTACGCGGCGTCTGATCTGGATTCAAGCTGTTTGCAAATGTAAGCCAACTCCCCTCCCTGTAACGACTCCCTCCGAACAACGCACATATTTTTGTCTCCCGTTGGGTGTCGTTGAAGAGAGGGAGCGCGGTAGTAGGAGAACTGTTGAACGTGATCAAGATTAGACCCCAATTTAATGTGCTTTTAGGCATTTTAGTGTTTTTTTCTCCATTAACAAAACACCACAAAACTTCATTTTGATGATTTTATAGACGACGGATTAAAGGCATACGACAGGATATGGGTTACAATGTTGAGCTCGTGGTTAGATAATATAATAAATGCAATGACATAGTTTGACATGACATAGGTTATTTGGATTAACACATGACATAACGTACTACAAACAAAAGAGGGAGAGAGAGAGAGAGAGAGAGAGAGAGAGAGAGGACGGAGAGAGCTAGTTAATGAGCGAGTGAGTGAGTGAGTGAATGAGATATATGGAGAAGAATGGAGATATGAGAGACGGGCAGACAGAGGAGGCAGGAAACGACATACAGACAGTAGAGAACAGGTGTATGTAGAAATATAGACAGATAAATTAAGAGAGGGGACAAACAGAGACAGAGAGACAGTCAGACAGACGGACAAACATACAGACAGAGAAACAGATAGAAACAGAGACACCAAGAGAGACACAGAAACATAGGAAGACTGAAGGAGAAAGTGACCAGTACAGACAGAGATATCTGGAGAATGCATATGTAGTGAGACATACAAAGACAAAGATAGAGCCGCGTAGATAAAGATGTATATACGTATATAGGTAGATACAGAGCCACAAAGAAAAGCCAGATAAACAGGCATACACACTAAGAGTCAGACAGTGAGAGGTCTAACATGCAAAAAAAGAAGATACAGAGCGATATTATGAAACATATAGGAACACTGAGAGAGTGAGACAAAAAGAGACAGCTACTGACCGAGGGATTATGATACAAGCACACGCAGAAAGTGTGATAGAATAGGTGCTTTTTTAAATACCCTCTTTGGTTGAAGGATCGCGAGACCACACACCGCAGCTATTGATTCTAATTACTGGTTTATTCTGTTCTAATCTAGTAATGACATACGGGCCAACAAGTCAGCAAGGGCATTCTGCTAAAACCATTCTATTTAGCCCTAATTGACACTATAATCAGTCCCCTGTTAAGCGGCCATACAATGATAATTTGGTTGGTAAGTTGCGGTTGTGTTTTGTACTTTTAACTCTTAAGTGCCTGCTGATCGCAGTTTCTCTGATTTTTGCAAACAGTTGGGATACAGACCAGACGGCGTCTGATATGGGCCCAAGCTGTTTCACACTCGTCTTTTGATTTATTTACTTAAGATATAGAAATCTAAATTTCCAAAACAATTGCAGACAAGAATTCAAAAGCAGACTATATCACAGCAGATCGAGACGCCCCGGAGAATGATTTGGGTTCGGCCATATATGTTACAGGGATAACGTGTAATCAGGAAATACTTGAAATCACAGAAAAATCAAGGATTTCGTTCATTTATCTTTAAAAAAAATATTTGGCAGTTACTTTTGGTAAAAGTAATGAATCTTACCTTGTTTAGTTAATTAAGTTCAAAGGTAAGTACCACGCTATGAACTATTTTGTTAAACTTATCTGCTCACTGTTCTCTTATTTTTATTCACTTGTGCGAGAAACTTTGTATGAACGTTCATTAGACCATACTATTAAAAAAAACATGAGGTAGTTAGCCAAAAGAAATAGCATGATAATGCAAATCCATTTACAGTAAAACCTCTCTATTACGACCACTTAATTATGTTAATTATTATGGTGACCGCTTAAAGCAAGGTGACAGTGAAACAGAAAGCTCCTTTAGGAGCTTTCTGTTTCACTGACACATTGCTTTAAGCTGTCACCTGTCTATCGTTACGCAGAATAGTGGACACGCAGGTGGCCCACTTGCTCTCATTCTCGAGCATTAAAATAAGAAGGGCATTTTTACATAACTTGTAATAACTTTTTTTTCTGGACAGATATCGTTCCTGTGCAAACGGCCTGTGTTAGCTTAAACATTTTCCTTTATGATGGAATTTGTTTTGAAAAAATATTTTAATAAGATTTTGGTCCTTTTTTAAGTTTAAAAAGACACCTCTAAATCACATTAAACAAAGAGTAAAATGCTGAAAATAAGCCTCGACACGGATAATATAACACGACCTTGTGCATTTATACAAATCGATATCAATTCTGTGCAAACGGGCTCGTATACTTGACTATTTGTTCTTTCTTTTGATATAAATTTAAGAATTGTAAGTTAATGTTAATTTGGTCCTTTTTCAAATTGAAAATAAAATTAATATGTTCAAAGAGTCGTCGGGAGTTTCCGTAAATACCGAGCGGTAAGAGCCGAACATTGACGGGCACGCAAGCTAGCGTAGGACAGTTTATCGATAATATATTGGTGTCCACTATTCTGCCTAACGTATACAACGAATTAGTCTTCGTTTTAATGGTCGTAATAGCGAGGTTTTACTGTATTTGATAAAAAAAAAAAAAGAACATTTCATCAATCCTCCATATTCTAGAATATATCACACATTTCTTATGGTGCACATTCAGGTCTGTACATATGGAGTGAAACTATTTCATTTAGCGGAAGAAATTTTTAAGGGAGGCTACATGAATGTGTATGTGTTTAACCTATGAACCCATAGATACGCATTTTTATAGTCCTTCATCCCGACACATGATGAAACAGTAATAGCACCACCATCACGATACTCGTACTTAGCGAGGACCATATTTCTAAAATATCTGGTAATACCCGTATACACCTACACTTTTGGCACAGTTTACAGTTTACAGTTCATTTGTTGCTCTCAGTACATGTAAAATATGTAACATGAGGTACAAAACCACAATAAACTAAACATAATAACCAGGCTGTGTGGGAATAAAATGAAAAACGGGCTATCTATTAACACTTAGCATGCTAATCAGACATTATCGCAGGAACTACTAGCAACATGTCAAACAGTTTTAATTTTGATGAGACACCAACTTACTCAGCGTCTTATCTCGGTCTAAACTGTTTGCAAAGGTTACGACAAAGTCACTCATAGCATGCCAAAGGTCAAAAAGACTCATCAAAAACTAACATATTACAAAACTACGAATTGAAAAAGACTATCAATATACATGTATTCGTATATTGCAATAAACTAAATCGTGTTTTCTACGCCAGGCGGGCACTGGCAGTGTTTAAGAATTATTGAAATGAATTTAGATATATTTATCAGTTTTGTTTCATTATTCTCTGACATGATTTTGCTAAAAGTATTCTTATTTCTGGATTTCAGACATTTAATATATTTCCTTCTTTCATTTCTGAAAAAAGTACAAAAAAATGAAAAGATAATGAAATGCATCACCAGGTTCATTTAAATTACACAAATTGCACTTTTGATTTTGACGTTCTACATTTATCCAACGACCTTTTTTGCACAGATCAAGTGTACTATTCACAGGCACACTGCTTGTAAAAAAGACGTGTATGCGCGTCGCTAGGGCCCAATGTGTGAAATCTTTCATTGCCCAGTTTTATCGTTGACGGTTCAACCCTATTACCGCCAAACTTTCGTCTGCATGGATAGTGTCGTATGCAACATTTTTTCAAGTCAGATTTCAGGACTTTTTGACTAAAGAAATATCTATATAAAAAATTGCCAAACTGTTTGGATCCTGATCCAAAATGTTTGCAAAGTTGCCTTTTACCGCCATTTGCTGTGAAAGAGTTTTAAAGACAGAAATAACGGGGAAGTAGTATTCTTTCCGTATTAACCCTTTACATTATGGCTGGTTGTTTTAAAAAATGATCATTTTAAGCAGTTTGAAAGTAAAGTAAACTGTGCATTAAGGCGCATTCTGCTTTACTATCAGCCTGCTAGAAATCGTCACCACCTGTCTTCAATATCTGAAACAGGTTATCGGGTAGGGGGATAATACACGAGACTGTAAGAACGAGTTTTTTGTATTTTGACAAAATATATCGTTTCTTTTTAAGTCTTTGTGAAAGATAAGTTTTCTTGTTGGACATTGCATATAATGGAGTAGACGCTATTCCTACTAGTTTCATAGCAATTTCAAGTAAACGCAAAGCAGTAAAATGTAGAAAATTGCAACATTTTGGTAATATTGATTTATTTTATTCTGAGTGACTAACAATATGAAGCCTGGTGAGATGCTGGTGGACACGGCGACTGATCTGGCTCCAAACTAGTTTCAAAGGTCAATAGGAATTTTTCGTCAGCATAAACCCGTTTCTTGGGCAATAATAACGTCTTATCCACAGTATGGGACTACTTGCTTGAGCGACAGACCTAGCCCAAATTTATGAAGGCTATTAAGAGATACAATGGTACGTTTTAGTTCTTGTCAACTATCATCTACACTGTCTTAATGATTACGTTATCGTTTAATCTAATTACGGATTTTTGTTTTGACGGCATCGGTAAAACATATATAACTATTTTTGACACTTCCAAAAATTTGAGCAAACCTAACAACATCAAGAAGTTCGCACTTGCAATGGAAAGAAATAACGAGGCATGAATGACTTCCAGACAGAGCCTACTAGACGAGCCTTTTTCAAACCAACGATAGTTTATCTTTATTTCTTCTTTGTTTAAACCAAAAGTGCACTAAATCACATTTTGTTAAGTTGTCAACGTGAGGACGCGTACAGCCTGCACAATGATATCGCTTGATTGATTATTAAAACCGCAAGCTGAGTAACATGTATTGCGGTGGTCTAGTAGTTAACGTGTAGGACTCATGGATTCAGATGTTTCAATCCCGTCGAATGCAAAAATAGTTTGGTTCTTTTTTATCATGTTTATTTGTGTTTTAGTAGCATGTTTACATTAACTTTTCTAAAAGTCGAGCTATTGTCGTCAACCTGTCGCCCGTGTCGTAGTTTATCCTTTTGAAAGACAACATTTCTTAATAACCATCGTAGGTAACCGTTTGAAGTTTAGAACACTTGTTCAATATTCTGAGTAATATACATCCAGTAATTCGCCATTTTTCAAAGGTACGGTGTACCTTAAACTTAAAAAATGTGATCAGCTTATACCACTGTACAATACATTCGTTTCAGGGGATGTCTAATAGCTATTTAAACGACACTTGGTTCCAGCTATATAACGAATATGCAAGACAAAACAAAACGACAGACGGCGACGGACACAGTGCGATCACAATACCGGCAGCTCATCTTGAACCTTGTATAGGTCGTTTGCAGTTCAAAAAAACACGATAAATCTTAGAAAATTAAAAAACTAATGGACGTATTTAAATTGAATTTTGCATACACTTATGATGTGTCTATACCAACTCTGACAAGGAAATTCAGAATTTTTGAAAGTCTAACTAAAAACTTTTCTTCTTTGTTTTATATAAATTTTGTGTCGCTGAAAATGGTCAATTACGTGGGGTGTTATTGGCTATTACCTTGATCATGTTTGTTTATATTGGAGAATATCCCCAGGTAAAATCCCGTGCAAGTTGCTTCTGTCTGAAAGGTGAATCCCGTGCTGATATTGGTTGTTTAGTTGTACAAAATTAATTGTGAGGCCCCATAATCCATTACATTTTTACTATGCCTAAATCCACGAACTCTTCACCAGGAATAAAGAGAATTGCAATTACTTTTCAAACCGAAGCTCTAATAGTTCTACATAATTACAGAGCTCCAGATAAGAGAGAGAAACTTGAACAAGTCCAACATTTTCTCACCCAGTTCAGCACCAAATCCTATAGTGTGACTACTCGAAGAAAGACGTTCTAATGAGAAGTCGCATCATAGGGCTTAATTCAGAAATAAATATTTAGTTTTGGAAATACTCCCCTTATCTGGACTTTAATATGTATTAATTTAATGTTCGAGTTGTATTGCACTTACGTTTACATTACTATTCAGATACGAAATGGCCCCGGTGTCCGATTAGGATCTAACATGTGCGCAAATGTATGGTCGGTTTATACGTTTAACGTACCCCATTCAGGGCCTCGTTCGGTTAGTTGTAAACTGCTATGGTATGCGATGGCTTAACATTGAGGCGTTGCCGGGTCGTGAAAGATAGGCTGTTGAATAACTTGAAATCACCCTTCGGAAAACTGTCCCTTAGAAGTGTAAACTTTATATAGAAGTTATGAATAAAACTTTTTTATTACGAAGAGAAAAAAATATTTCTTTTTTGTCAGAGTTGGTATAAGTATATCATAAATCTATGCAAAATTCCATTTGTCTCCGTTTTCTTGTTTTGGAGATATTTGAAAATTATCGTGTTTTTTTAACTGCAAACGACCTATTTTTTTTATACCAGGCAATGCTAAAAGGCCGTCAACACCTCAACAACAACAGGGCTTTGATTTTACTCAGACGTTTATATTGGCAACCGGTGTTATCAATTCCCCGAGTGCAATGGTAATTTGCAAATAGTTTGGATACCATGTTGAACGCCGCGTTACGTTGCGTTTAATCATGATCCAAACTCTTAGAAAATATTGACTGTTTTCCTATATTACTTTAGTCAATACCTCTTAAATTTCGATTTAAGAAATAAAAGTATACAGCAATGGTTTAAACTAAATGACGTCATGGTAGATCTAGTTAATTCGTAAATATTTAGTATGATTTTTACAAAACAAAAATAACATCACCTTGTTTTTTATTTTAACAGCTATTGGTAGTGCTTCTAAAACAGTTCTTGCACGGAAACAATATTTATATCAAATCTCATATTTATAGGGCAGTGAACATATTGCGTAAGAAATATTGCCTATATCCTAGCAGATGGAACCTTAAAGCAGGCTGAAAGTAAAGCAGAACGCGCCTTCAGGCGCATTCTGCTTTACTTTCAACCTGCTTTAAGTGGTATCTGTCTTCATAACTAGAATTATTGGGTAAAGAGTTAAATGTTAATACAATGTATTACGTTTTATTAACCAATTAATTTCCTTCGTCCACAAAAGTAGACATTGACAAAAAGAATAGCCTCAAATAAGAAGCCGCCAGTTGCGGCGTCTCATTAGGGTATGCACTGTTAATGGATTACAGAGCTGTATACAAGATTTTTACGTAGAGTATTAAAGAATTAATAGGATATTGTTCATAATCTTATCAGGTATTCAGACTTTATTGTTTTATTTTGCCCTTTGTTACCCTTTAGTTTGTATAACAATTGCTTTTTTCATAAATTTAATTGGGTAAATACATGTACCAACAAGAGCAGCTAATCTTGAGCTCTGTGCTTTAAAAGTAATGATGGGTTATCTCGCTGTATATATTTTGAAAGAAGGGGATATGAAAAGGGGATGCACTATACCACCTTACTCGTTTTAAGGACGGAGTGGTCGGCCTTTGCCAAATAGCTTATCCTTCTCACAGTTATCGCTGCCTGTACCCTTCATCCCATCAGTATCAGCGACATTTATGCTAACCCTTAAAATACTGTAGTCGTACTACGACAAAATCAGGAACATTGGGAGTAACCCTACCCGAGCCCAATAGTTTTGCCAATATTAGTAAAACATACCTTGAACTTTTGCTTGTTTTGAATGCGCGAAACGCTCTCAGAATACACCAGGTCATCTCAACAGCTTTTTGCACTGTTAAAGCGTAGTCTAAACAATCATGGAACTGTTTTATTTTATCTGTATACGTATCAATTGTCCAAGAAACCAACACATATGCATGCTGCACATCCAAATCAAGTCTACGAAGTCGTCAATAATTAAAAAAAACGACTTGATTACAAATTGCCCGTCATTTGAGCGTATTTCAGCATGCTAGTCAGTGCATATAGTACAGTGGAGAATCTGTTATTCTTTCCCGTTCAAACGCAAACGTACGCAAACGCAAAGCACTAAAACGTAGAAAAGTACAACTTTTGGACAATTCTGATAATTCTTGTTTATTTTGGTGGCAAACAGTTTGGAGCCTGATCAGACGCCGGGTCACCCGGCGTCTGATCTGGCTCCAAACTGTTTGCACTGCAAATAATAGTTTTAGCGTAAACGCGTTTATTGGGAAAGAATAACAGATTCTCCACTGTATGATACTAATGGCGGCTACAAAACTCTACACATATTTAATCCATATTACACTTCCTCAGATTATTCTTGTCAATCCTTAAATTAAATCGCGCTCTTCATTTCATTACCAATTAGTCTGTACAATTTAACATCCAGGCTGGAACTATATATTATTTTTGTTTTAATACAAGACATTTATCCCGACATTGCCAAGTTATTTTCAAATACTCGTGTCAATCAGAAACGCTGTGATAAAAATGACATTTATATATTACGTTGGTTGTATCATTTTATATGGTTTTTGTTTCATTATCGATAGAATAAAATGAAATTACATTAAAGACAATAAAATAATTCCAAATCAATTGGTTTGATGTTTAAATCAGTATCAAAGGCGAAAGATTTGACAGACGTCAAATTAACATACAGTGAAAACGGCTTAATTATTATGCGCTCCACGTAAAAGAAAATCGAGATCATGTTCAAACGGGTTTTTGATTGCTCTCATTTAAATGCACATAACTAAAAAGTGATAAATATTTTTAGACCCATTTTGGATGACATATGGCAAAATGTTGCATCTATACTTATATATACATGTATAATTTTATCCATCGATAGTGGATAAGAATTGGATATATTGCATATTTTACCGAGGAATCCTCTTTTTTGTAGACATCCTATATATGTAGCTCTATAAATAAAAATAGGTCACTTTGAAAGATGTAAAGATGTATTATACCTATACAGAAGGGACAGAGATCTACCAATTTTTATTTAAAAAAAAAGAAAAAAGTATAGATCAATATATAAATACATAGGGGTGTCATACAAAAACAAACCACACAAGCACCTGTGATTATAGACTGCCGGGCTAAATATCATAGAGGAGAAATAGTTGAAAATGGAAATGCCCGTTTATCCTCAGTGACAATAATGTCTTCGTTTTTGCTATACATGCTGCTCTTAGTTAGAGGAATATGAATATGTTTATTTCAGACATTTCAAGTCAAAGGTTCAAGTCACAGAGGTCAAAAGGTCAAATATTAGAATATAATGTTTGACCCTCAGGCCATCAGGACTGCATATAAGATATACAAGTTGCTCTAATTGAGAGAAAAATGAAAAATATATTTTCAGGTCAAATATCCAAGGTCAATGCTTATGAAGCGTTTGAGTTGAGTCTGAAATCGATCTCAATCATTTGATTCCTCAGATTTGAGCCTAGGCTCAAATCTGACCAACCAAATGCTTGAGAACACACTCAGACTCAACTCAAGCATATGGTTCCACAAACACATCTTGGTTTCCAATGTTTTGAAGTTCATATTTCTTTATAAAGTGCAAAAGTTCAAGTTTTGCATTGATATCAGTTATGGAGAAGGTGATACAGCTATTGCACGCAACTTTACATGATTATGCTCCTTGATTATATAAGTATGTTGAATTGTTGAATAGTGACCTTGAACTTTTACCTTGTCCTTTCCAAACTAGATTTAAACTGTGCATTTAGGTAATTAATGGATAGAGTAGTGCAACTATGGTTACGCATGTTTTTCTCTTTGCTTTGACAAATAGGGAACATTTTGGTCCTTAGGTTCCTTAATTTGGGGGTCAAACTATTTTTGGGGTCACTATTTGTTTTACTTTCAACTAATATTAAAGGACATCATGTGGCATTGATCAGGATCAAAACTGTTTTCAAACACTATATTTCCCTACCTGTTGACATAATATAACAAAAATAAAATGAACTGTTTTTGGAGTATTCTTTTAATCCTTTCACTCTTATTGACGCCAACAAGCGCGTTTGAAAATACTTTTGATCCTGATCAATGCCACGTGACGCGGCGTCTGATCAGGATCCAAACTGTTTGACACTCGTATCGATATATTTTTAGCCATACTACATTGATTCTTGCTTTCAAACGATCTTGAAAATAATAAAACTGAAGCAGACGACAAAGAAAACTGTGAAGGGGTAAAAATCTCACGATTCATTTGGCAGCGAAATAGTTAACCCTTATCCTGCGGCGATATCGTCTGCTTCAAAATTGTCGTCTGTAAAATTTATTAAATTTAGATTTATACATTTTTTAAGTAAAGAAACCTCAAGATGAGTGTCAAACAGTTTGGATCCAGATCAGACGCCGCGTTACGCGGTGTCTGATCTGGATCCAAACTGTTTGCAAAAATCAGTAAAGTCGCGATCAGCAGGCAAAGGGTTAAAGCACATAGACGTCGCTTAGTTGACTTCTTGAAACTATAATGTGCCCCGAGGAAAATATTTCTACTCCAAGGATTTCTAACATGCAACGTCAACGCGGCGTCTATTCAGGATCAAAACTGTTTGCAAATGCGCTTTATGATGTCATCGAGATTGAAAGGGTTAATTTACATGAAATCGCACAACAGATAAAGACGATGGGTTTAAAGCCGAGTTGCAAACACCCAGCTCGGAGCACATTACCCATTTTACGTGAACTATGCACACTAGACAAAATTCAGTCAAACACAGTAGGCACCCTTTCAGCAGACGCATGTGTAGTATTTAAGACATATAAGTTCTGAATGCTGTATAAACTGACACATAATGTTTTAAAAAAAAGTGTCAATTTTTTTATTCTGTATTTAGTATCTCTCTTCATTTTATTGTCTTTATTGGCATCCACATGCGTTTATCTTGAAGATTCGCTAAACACAGGGGTGACTGTATGCTGTTTGCGCATGCTTTGCACCATTTGTACGTCGTGTGATTCATCGTCCCTATATTATTATATATAGATTATCCATGCTCTTAACTACAGGCATATAACAAAGTTCCCAAAGGCTGAAGCGAAAAGGTAGATAAAAACATATTTTATTTCTTAAACCCTATTCGGTATTTATTAGAGCTAGTTAAATAATATTAAATCATATCATTGCTCTATTCTAATAGTTCGACATCTAAGGCCTTTTTCAAAGAAAATTATGCCCAAGTACTCGTCACATTATTTGGACAAGATTGTGTTTTGAAAAATGTCCATAAAGGTCGAAATATTAGAATAGTGCAATGTTATAATTTAATGCTATATTAATTCCCTACTTCGAATAGTGTTATCTTTATAGTTAAATAATAATTAAACAGCGGATAGCAATGTTATTTCAAAATTAAAGCATTTATGATCAAAAAGCTATGTCTTTTGGCAACAGTTTGCGACCAGAATATTTGCGCTTCAGATAAAAAAATTCAAGACCAATATATTTATTCATGTAATTCCTCAGAATTTGAGAGTGAGTAAATTTTCCACTCAATTTAGATTTGATATAAAAAAAATCCTTGGTAGCTAAAGAATAAGTTCTTTACTTGATTAAATAATACTTAAGAGAAACTCAATAAGTTTATTCTTTCGTTTCAATCCTTTTCCTAAGTATTGTTTTTTTTACGTTAGCATGTATAAATGTAATCATTTGTACTTCTGGAAATGGATATGTTTAAACTTAAATAATACTTATGTACTTATTGGATTTTTTTGCATATCAGGATTTCTTTTATTCATTTGCTTACTAATATATCTGTGTTAATTAATATAGGTTTGATTCATTTTATCATTATTCTTATGATTTGTTCTGATACTCTGCTGTGTTAACTTGTGAAAATGGTCTAGTGATTCTGACACTGACTAGCTTTGAGCTTAACAGTGATTGCAATGATACGTCTATGACACTTTTAATTTAAGATTCTACCTGTGATATTTATTTATAATAATACCGTGACTCTCTGTGTCTTGCCACTAGAATCAAGGACCACTTAGGAAATAAGGGAAATATTTTTGCGGAGCTGCATGGTATCTAATTAGACCAACATTTTCAACCAATCATATTTGATCAGAAATTTAGGTGTGAGAGCCCCTGTTGAAAATTGAAATGTCTGATTGTATAGCAGCCAGGCTGCTCTATGCACGATTACAGTTTTACCAGCTATGAATTGTGAGTGTAAAATTAAGAGACACAGACTGGACATTGCAGACTGTTTACTACTGTGCTGATGACATCTCACTTCTATTTTAAGATAACATCTGATGTCTTTTTATAGATAGGCAAGTGTAGCTTGGTGGTTGTTATAGTTTACAACCAATTTATTTTAATTGTTAACTATTTGTATAAATTTACCATACATTGATAGCAATATAATAAATGGCCTCCAGTGAGTTAAACACAATTGTGTTGTTCCATTTGTTCATTTATTTACAAGGTGAGCTGGTAGAAATTGTACAGCAGACTGCTGTTACACACTACAGTGCAGACAAATGAAGTTATCCCTTTCACAGTCATAGGCTTTAGCCTTGTACACAGATTGGAGCCTGATCAAGACCCTCGTTTAGAGGCGTTTGATCAATTGGAATATAAACTGTTTGACACTCGTATCAATTGTATTGGTTAAACTGCTTGAACTCTTACTTTGAAGTAATAGTTACGGCAACATTTTAAACACATTCAACCCTATCGACGAGTATACTCGTCATTTACAAAGAGTATATTTGTTTAATGCAAACAACCATCTGGTCAGGGTCTGAACTGTTTGTAATTTTGCAATATATTGCACAAAATTCGGCTAGAAATTATTGGAAACTTGAATTGTCTATCAAAAGTTCTAGTGGTGAATGGGTTAAAGCTAACAACAACTGCAGGCAGAAGACGTTATTCTTTCCCAAGCAACGCGTTTACGCTTAAACCATTATTTCCACTGCAAACAGTTTGGAGCCAGATCAGACTCCAAACTGTTTGCCACTCAGATTAGAATGAATAGTCAGAAATTTCAAAAATTGCCATTTTCTCCATTTCATTGCAATGCATTTGTGTTTCGTTTGCGTTTAAAGGGAAATACTAATAGTTCTCCACTGTATAATGGCAACAAAAAGGTCAAAGCAAGCGACAGTATACGACGTTGAGAGGGTTCAAGGATGAACAACATACACTTTTTATATTCAATTATCATATGAACTACTGCCATATGCCTTTGTCCATCATCAATCGTGGGTTTAAATTATACAAACTGATACTCATATTCTATGGAACTGCATTGTACTGACCAAACGATGATTTAAGACATTTCGAACTATTGCCCTCGGTCTATCGGCCACGGGCAACGTTTCAAAAGTATTCCCTGATACCTCGGGCCAATAGTTTTGACTGTACCCCAAACACACATATAAAATAACTGTACTGTTATTCTGACATTTCCTAATCCGAAAGAAATAGTTTTTACGGTTCCCCTCAAGGACGAACTGTTCCATGCGGAAAGAGATGCGTATAATTTTAAAATCAGGATCATTGAGAAGATTAACAAATAAATCTTTATTTCATTTGTATTTTGGTTCAGATTAGTTCTTTTTGAAAATTTATTTATATAAAGTATTAGGTTAGCCGGCGTCTGATGTGTTTCGAAACTGTTTGCAATTGATATAATAGATTAAGCGTGCACGTGTTTATAGGGAAAGAATAACGTCTTCTCCGTTCTATATATCGTTTATTGTAGTTGCATTGCGTTTCGCACTGAATCAAATAATTTTAAACATACGTATGTTAAGTGGTTAGATTTTATTTGACGATTTATAAGGAGCATAATTATGTAGCTTAATTAACATGAACTCGCACAATAGGTAACATGTGGAAAGTATTAATAATGGTTGTGGGTTTAAAAGCGAGTTGCAAACACCGAGCTCGCAACATGTTTACCCATTTTACATGCCCAAAGTCGGTCAAGAACATTAGGCACCCGTTCAGAAGATGCATGCGCAGTAGTTTAGACAAGTTAGATTTAGTTACAAAACTGATACAGAAGGTTTTGAAAGAATATGTCAACTTTTTTTATTCTGTATTTCGTAGCTATTGTCCTTTTCTTGCTTAAAATTGCCCTAGTTTATTAACGGAATTGTAAAAGACCAATTATTTTTTATCGCATTACTCATTCCATATCCAATAGCAACAAGCAGCTGTCGCGTCATTTTAGCTTTGCTTTGACATTTATATGTTCACACGTTTTTAGAAGAAAACATGTCCCACTAAAGCTCGTTTCCGACTGGGAACAGACCGACCTCGGGTACAGATTCCGCTGTCTTTACCAAAAGTCGTGCTTGATTCTATTAGTCACACCTTTTCACGGCTACAAACTCGTTTGCTTAAAAGTGGCGTCTACTGTTTTCTAAAGTCACATATTGGACATTTATGTGACAAACAGATTGAATCCTGATCAGACGCCGCTTTACGCGTCGTCTGATATGGATTCAATCTGTTTGCAAATGTAAGCCAATGTCTCTTCCTATAAAAACTCCCTCCGAACAAACCACACAAGCTTTGTCTCCCATTGGCTGTTGTTGTAGAGAGTTGGTACTGTATAAAACATGTTTTCAAAATGAGTAATATATGACTACTGGGTATTTGATATCCGTATGAATAATACAATAAATATTCATCAATAGTTAAACGAATTGTCCATTAAAAGTTTCACAGGTGATGAGTTAACACTTTCATATTTTAATATCATGTATTACCCATTGCTCTATATAAATTGTTATTCGTTAGTTTTGATTATTACCTAATACTCTATATAACTTATAATTCGTTATTTGTTAGTGTTTTATTGTCTCGTTCTGACATTGCTTAGTCCGGGTAAAACAGTTTTAACTGCTGCACTTACAAGCTTATTTCATGTGTGTTAAGGGAACAGTAAAAATAGTGTCCCTCCTTATCAGGTAAGACATTTCAAACTGTTGCCCTCGGCCTATCGGGCGACAGTTCGAAAGTATTCCCTGGTCTTAGCTATTTCTTACTCTAGCCCTTAAGGAAATATACAAAACCATAACACCATATACTGCTAGTTACCGGACACAGCTTGTATTGTGGGAAACACGTACGTGTGAAGTACAGTAGAACATGCTATATGCATGAGTGCAAACACGATGCGACAACTATTTTAGAGACCACAATGGCATTACAGTATAAATGCGACTGACCGGTCAGAAACAACCAGTTAAAAAAAACTATTTATATGGTAAAGAACTCTGGAAATATGTGCCAATG
The DNA here is from genome assembly GCA_922989275.2 of Gari tellinella. Taxonomy (NCBI): domain Eukaryota; kingdom Metazoa; phylum Mollusca; class Bivalvia; order Cardiida; family Psammobiidae; genus Gari; species Gari tellinella. Next base: position 35,425,080 of record OV277863.1, read on the forward strand.
TGCCATGTCAAATCGCCCCAGTGTTTGGCCACACGCATAAACGAAATGCCATTCTATACCCAATTGCACCATTAAATCTGTGCAACTTACACAGAGAAAAACATTAATATAAGAATCTAGAGTAAATGACTTTAATATAACTATAATGAAAATAACTCCTACTTGAACATATAAAATCTGCAATTTTGAAATTTGAAATGACTGTTTTGAACAAGAATACGTCCGTACAGTGAGACAGTGAATGGTAGAATGGCCAGTCAACTACGCCCTGCGCACGATCACGTGCGCACGAGTACACACTCATGTGACGTCATGTATAAGAACCGCGAAGACAACATTTCATGCTATACTGTCGAACCGCATGAAAATAATAATACCTCCGGCCAATAGTTTTGACTGTTCCCCAAACACACATGAAATAACTGTGAACGGTTATTCTGACATTTTCAAATCCGGGGTTAACTGTTCCCTTCTAGGACGAATTGTTCCATGCGGGAAGAGATAACTGAAACTGAAACTGATTAATTTGATAAAACGCCTATTTTTACACATAGTATATTCAATGGCATTGTACAATGAATGATAAAATAAAAATGAGCAATCAATACAACCAAAGTACACATAGCAGTACTATCTACTATATGTAAAGAACACTGACAAATATTCTTGTTCACACATTTACTTAAACCAAGAGTCAAACATTTTGAAAAATAGTGTTTTGAGATTTCTCTTAAAAACACTCACTAATTCAGGATTTCTCACACGTGATGGTAGATTGTCCCATAATTTTGGTCCGACAGTTAGATGCGTGTATGTTTTAAAATCAGGGTCATTGAGAAGAGTGTCGTACCCGGGCTTGTCGTACTCACTACTGTAATGAAACGGTATTGAATAATTGTCATTGACTGTCGTTTGGGGAATGTTTAATACTGTATTTCGTGCGTTATCATTATTTATTACAATAATATTATAAATGAGACGAGTAATACACATCAAATTTAGCCGCTATCCTTTATACCGATAAACAAAACGGACCGAACATTACATAATTTGCGGGTGTAAACATGCAAACGCTTACAAGAAGACGCTGATCATTCATCCTACGTCTGTCAAAAATACAACTTCGTTTCATTTGTATTTTGCCTCATATTAGTTCTTTCTGAAAATATAGTTATATAAAGTATAAGGTAATAAAACAGTTATTTCATGTGTGTTAGGGGAACAGTCAAACCTATTATCCCTCGTTATCAGAGAAGACATTATATAAATATAAGGCGGAGCCGATGGTGACATTCTTGTTTTCGAGGGTTGACATTTGAATGTCACGCAAACTGCCATGTAATATTTATTTTATTAAAACGAGCTTATCTATCATAGTGTTACAGAGAGCGCTATACAAGAAGTACATGCGCCGTTGTATGAGTGTTAGTGAAGCGCAACGTCAAACTGCACGTGCGACGTTGCTTATAGATACATAATGGCATGATAACGTTAGAAGAGCAGTATATTAAATAAAGCAGTGTAGACGAGAAAAGTCAACTTTTCATAATTATATGACTACCCGACACCTGGCTTTGAAATACTTTTATTCTTGTTTTATAAAATAAGAACCAAAGCGCTCTTAATAATACAGAAAGAAAACCAAGAAACAATAGAGTTACTTTCCCCTATGTGACATTCAAAATAATGTAACATAGCAAAAGAATGTCGCATAGCTCAGACGGCAATGTCATAGACTGACACTGAAGTTTTTGGATAGATGTAAAACAAAATAATATGCAAAATGTTACATTTTGGTCAATGGGATTATGTCATTTTTAAATATATTGTTAAAATAACCCCTAAATAGTCAAACATGGACATGGACTAGACTTATATTGTTGTTGGAATTGTCCATTAAAAGTATCAGGGGTGAATGAGTTGAGACATTGAACTCTAGTGGCGAGTATACGTGTCCTTAATAAACAGTTTACAAACATGTATGTGGAATACACGTGTCCTATGCAAACAGAATAGACCCCGAATAAATGGCTTCTATAGGGCAGGGGTTAGGGAGCACTCTGATCAGAGTCTGCACTGTTTGTCATGTTGAATGCATTTTATTAATCTACGCTGAATAGTTATAAAATTATTTGACTATACTTATTTGAAAAATGGAATTTTCATTTAGATTCCAGGGGTAAATAGTTTAATAATGGCTTTCAAAGGAAGCAATAGTGGCAAGCTGCAACGAGACAGAGTGTGCATCATAGGAGCGGGGCCGGCTGGAATGTCAGCAGTATACCAGTATGCGAAACTGAGCGGAGAAAACCTACCGGAAGTGACGTGTTATGAGAAACAAGACACGTGGGGTGGCACGTGGAATTTCAATTGGATGACAGGTCAGTTAGCATTTATTTGACTGTAATATCGTCTGCTCAGGGCCAAAGGTTATAAGTAAGGAAATAAAGTTAGTAAACAGAATGCTCCTTCAGGAACATTCTGCTTTATTTTCAATCTTCTCTAAGGAACCATCTGTTAGGATATAGAAAAATTTGTTTATGTTGAATACGCATTACTGTATAAACGGGAACTATTTTCTTTAGTAGAGGAACAACGTAAAAGCGTAAACAGGCGTGTCTGTTTGGTAACTGGCTCTTAAATATCTGACATTTAGAAATAGTCATAAAATATATATGTTATAGTTTATTACGATTCGTATGGTTTCATTTAGATTTTTCGTCATTATTATATATGTAGTAAAACCTCTCTATTACGACCACTAAAACGAAGACTAATTAATTGTATAAAAGACAGGTAAAAGCTTAAAGCAATGTGAAAGTAAAACAGACAGATTTATCTTGCTTTAAACAGTCACATGTCTTAACATGTCTTAAAGACTTAATACTTCACACAATTTAGGTGTACTGTAGTTTTACATGCGAGATGAAATATAGACACTACAAATCCTTGTAATTTAAAACTCTTTGAAACCAGGGGCCCGTTTAATAAAACTTCGTACGACAAATGTTGTCGTAAGTCAGATTTTAAAAGTATCAATCATTATTTATTTCTCCATAACATCCTGTCTTGTGACATTTATTATATGTATTTTAAAGTTTAGACTTACGATCGTTTTTGTCGTACGAAGTTTTATGAAACCAAAATTTAGAAATCTAACAGCCATTTCCCCTAACAAGGGTTATGACATTAATTGATTGATTGTTTATATCATTGATTACATTATGTCCTTTAATGGTAAAATAATCGACAAAGACTATTAACTCTTTCACTATGAACTATTGTCGTCGAAAGCGTCATAACGTAACTCTTTAACTACCAAGTTTTATTGTTGGCCTTTACCCTCTTACCGCCAACATATCGTCTACATTCGTATAATGTCGTCTGCAATATTTCAAAGTAAGGTTTAGGGCTGTTTTGATTGAAGAAACGTCGATAATAGTGTCAAACTTTACGCGGCGTCTGATCAGGGTACAATATATTTGCAAAGTGGCTTTTTGGCGTCATTGGCAGTGCAAGAGTTAGTGCATATCGTCCTTAAAGCAGTGCTCGCCAATGTGTTCTAAAAAGTGGGATATTTGGCGATTTATTTATTAGAAGGACTAAATGTTATGTAAGATGCCAAGTCGCTTTGATTCTCTGTATTAGTTTAAACAGACGGTATTTAGACATGTCTGGCGATATTGCTATGGTATTCTTAATATAACATGGCGTGGTTTACAGGTAGCGATGCTTTTGGAGAGATTTGTCATAATGGAATGTACAAACACCTTTGTATCAATGCCCCTAAAGAAAACTTTGAGGTGGGTGATTACACGTACAAAGAGCATTTCGGCAAACCTGTGCCCTCCTACCTATCCAGAGCTCCGATGAGAGATTATATGGAAGGTATGGCTGTCTTTTTTACCTTCTGGGGCCCGTTTCATAAAACTTCGTACGACAAATGTTGTCGTAAGTCAGATTATAAATGTCTATTTTTTTTATTTATTTCTCAATCTAATTCTGTCTTGTGACATCTCTTTGGAATCGTCTTTTGTCAGAGCAGGGACATTCAATAACATGTTATTGAAAGTCCCTGGTCAGAGATAAGGATTCGAACCAGGGTCACAGCGACATGCTGACGTTCGTGCAACGCCGTCTTATTAATAATATATTGCTGTATGTATCTATTACAATACTTAACGCTTTCATGATCAAATTATTCGGGTATGTTTACCCCTTCACCGTTTCATTGTCGTCTGCGTCTATTTCGTTGTTGTGACGCGGCGTATGAGCAGGATCCAAACTGTTTGCAAACGCGCTTTGAAGCGCGATTGAGAGTGAAAAGGTTAAGCCTGTTTCAATTATTGACGACAGGTGATCACTTAAAGCAGGTGGAAAGTAAAACAGAATGCGCCTTAATAGACATTTTGCCCACTTTCAGCATGTTTTAAACCATTATCTTCTAGAATATAGAAACTAGTTTCAAAGCGCGTTTGCAAACAGTTTGGATCCTGATCAATAACATGTTATTGAATGTCCCTGCTCTGACAAAAGAATGTTTCTATACTAATAAAAGTTAAACAATAAAAACATATTTTCAGTTCTAAAGTTTGAGAAAACTAGCTTGGGCCCGTTTTACGAAACGTTGTTCGACAAAAACGGTCGTTATTCAAAACTTTAAAATACATATTAACTATAAAAACTAGATTTGTCCATTTGAGGATTCACGGAGGAGATATGCCATACAGACAGACACTTAGTAACAGTCAGTGGTTTTATTGTTTTGAAGGGTGTACCTGTATTATGTTACCTAACTTTTAAGAAAGTATAGACAATGAGTGACTGCTGTTTCAGGTCTCTGGACAAAAGCAAGCAAATTAGACTTGAAAACCTTGGTCAAGTTCAACCACGCCGTGCGGTATGTGACATACGACAAAGAAAACGATACTTTCCACGTTAGTGTCGTCGACTTGAGGGGAGGACACGTCTTGGAAGAAACCTTCAGCCATGTGATGTGTGCCCCCGGAATCTTCTCAACTCCCTACAAACCAAACATCCCAGGCATCGAGGACTTTCAGGGTAAGGTCATTCATTCCCATGACTTCCGTGATGCCCGAGACTTCAAAGAACAACGGGTATTGGTTGTTGGAGGCAGTTGGTCCGCTGAGGACATATCTCTCCAATGCGTAAAATTTGGAGCGAAGAGCGTCGTTTTTTCTTGGCACGGCAAACCAAAGGGACTGACTTGGCCAAAGGGCATTGAAGAGGACCAACGCGTCAAACAAATCATGACGGAAAGTGTCGTTCTTGACGACGGTAAAACTGTTGATGTCGATGCTATCATTTTGTGCACAGGTTATCTTTACAGCTTTCCTTTTCTGGAAGAAGGCCTTAAACTGAGGAGCCAGCCGTCGTTATACCCAGATAACCTGTACAAGGGATTAGTATGGGTCAAGGGCGGCAACGGCAAGATGTTCTACCTTGGTGTGCAAAACCAATTCTATACACTGCCAATGTTCAACGTGCAGGCTGCGCTGATATGGAGGTGAGTGTTTAAAATAACACATGCAATGTAACATGCTTAACTCTTTCACTATGAATGACGTCATAACTCGCATTTGCGAACAGGTTTGAAATAACGTCAGTTTCATACTGCCATAAATCTAATTTTGAAACGATATTGCAGACAACAATATTGAAGTAGACGATAAAATGGCGGTGAAGGGGCAAAAGCCTCACAATAAATTTGACCATGAAAGGGTGAAAACGGAACTCCTTACAGTAAAAAAGAAAAGAAAACGCAAATAAAAATAGAGAAACTGACAGTATTTTTAGCACGTAGATTTCTAGACCCTTTTTATTAATCAGAATAGCAAAAAGCACTCATTCGTGAGGTTTTTACCCCTTCAACGCTTTATTGTCGCCTACTTTATTAGTTTTGTTTGCAATATCGTTTCAAAGTAAGATTCAATGTAGTTTGTCTTGAGAAATATCGATACGACTGTCCAACAGTTTCAAAATAAGATTCAATACTTTAAAGTTTTCGATACGAGTGTCAATCAGTTTGAATCCTAATCAGACGCCGCGTTCCAAACTGTTTTGCAAAGTCGAATTAATGCAACTTCGGTGTCGAAATGGTTAAACCTTCTCCCGTAGTTTTGTTTTCAGTATTAAATACAGATGGTAATGGCATACTGTTTTTCTTTCCTTTAACCCTTTCATTATCAAACTATTCGGGATATTTTTAACCCTCCACCGTTTCATTGTCGTCTGCTTATACTTTGTTGTCTGTAATATCGTTGTAAAGTTAGATTTAAGGTTGTATGACTTAATATATCGATAAGAGTGTCTGATCAGGACCCAAACTGTTTGCAAACGCGCTTTATGGCGTCATTGAGAGATAAAGGGTTAGGTTAACATCTGCTAGGGAGTAAGAAATTTGTCTTATGATGTCTACTCATGACTGTATATAGTGGATCTATTTCCTTAAGTTGATAAATTAATAAAGACGTGAAAAAGCGTAAAAATCGAGTTTTACTTTAAAACAGTATCAAACGTCTGTCATTTAACTCCTTTTGGCTGCTATCGCAACTTTGGAAAATTTCCTATTTAACTCTTGTAAATTAAAAAACGTATTAGATTCTATTTACCATTTACTTCATATTTTAAGTTTTGAAGACAAGTGACCACTTAAAGCAGGTTGATAGTAAAAGAGAATGAGCATTATTCTACTTTACTTTCAGTCTGCTTTAAGCTTCTATCTGCTTAGACGTAGGAAACTTTTTTTATGTTGCATATTCATTACTATAAAGCGGAACACATTTTTTCAAAGGAAAAATGAATTAAATGAGTAAAATGCTATGGAGTTAATCTAAATGGATTGAAATCTAAAATACAGGCATGACAAAAGCATTTTGCACCCTATCAAATCAATGGGGGAAAGTAAAACAGAGAGCTCCTGTTGATGAATTCAGGTCCAGCGCTTGTAAAGCGTTTGAGTTGAGTCTGAGTGCGTTCTCAAGCATTCAATTGGTCAGATTTGAGCCTAGGCTCAAATCTGACCAATCAAATGCTAGAGAACGAAGTCAGACTCAACTCAGACGTTTTATAAGCATGAACCCTGGTTTACCATGGTATTACATTGTGATTTTCAGGTTTATCACTGGTTCAATACAAATTGATCTCAGAAACACGAAAGAGATGAGAACAGACATTGACAAATGGTTGGCTAAAGCTTCAGCTATTACAAAGAGACGGGAGGGTGTTGAATATCAGTCGCAGTACTTAGATGATCTTATAAAAATGGTTGGGTTTGAAAAGTCTATCACCAATGTCAGGGAGTTATTCCGCAACTGGCTCAACGATAGAGAGGCTGACATGGCTACATTTCGGGACCAAAGCTTTACGTCTATTTACACTGGTCAGAAGGCTGCTCCAGTACCGGTACCATGGATGCAAAATTATGAAGGTGTCATTGAAAAGACCCGCCAAAGCAACTAATCTAGGATACCGACCGAAACGTAATTAATTTTCCCATTACTCCATAAATACACATTGAAGTTAAATAAGTTTAAATATATTGAGGCATTTTTGTATGGATATTCCATCTACAAGCATTCTATGAACAGTACAGTGTTACCGTTGAAAAATAATGTTCGGTATTTAACTCTTCACTGCTACATGTATTACGACGTCATAACCTTAGAGTGCATTCTCTGCCACAAAATCGTCTGCTTTCAAACCCGTCGTCTGATTTTATTTCTAATATAATTTTATATGTTCGTTTGTTTAAAAGCATTTATATAATAGTCAATCAGTTTGAATATTGACCAGACGCCAGTCTATGCTCGCGGCGTCTGATCTGGATCCAAACTGTTTGCATGTCTTAGTGTTGTCAAGCTTTGTATTGAAAGACAAGAGACAGCTTAATGCAGGATGAATTTTAAACAGAAAAATCCTTAACCCATAACCCCATACCATGTTTTCAGTTGAAGAAAGGTAACTACTTGAAGCAGGTTGAAAGTAAAGCAGAATGCGCCTTAAGACGCATTCTGCTTTACTTTTAGCCTGCTATATACTATCATGTGCTAGAATACAGAATCTTTTTCTTATGATACTTTTTATGACTATAAATTGGAACTATTTTATTGACTGGAGGAATAAAATAAAAAACGTTAAAAGACGCATTTACGGGGTAATGGGTTAAACAGCTCATTACATCGCCTATGTCTGAATTGCGCGGTTACAGGGAGAGAAGGAGAGGGATAGAGAGGATGAGAGAATGGCGTGAAAAGGAGAGACAGACATGCACAGACAGAGAGGGAGAGACAAAGAAAATAGACAAGAGAGAAATAAACTAAGAGAAAGATTGTCTGAAAGCTTGTTTGGAGAGAGAGAAGACTTAATTTTAACTTGAAATAGATGTCATATAATAATTATATAGGTATAAAACTGGATTGTTGATGATATTAGATCTAGATTTGAAATCATCAAATGGATTTCGACAATTTCCACATTCTACATGTTGGTGTTGGGTGGTTTCTTTAATCAACAGATGTAGATCTCGATTCCGTTTTCTTGTTTTTATTACAAACAAGCGTATTATATGTACATGTAGTTATAAATGGTTGAATATGCTTTACTTATTGACCCCTTAAATGTTTAACCCTTTCTCTACCAACATTTTCGTGAGATTATTTTTACCCCTTCACCGCTTCATTGTCGTCTGCTTCAATTTTGTTATTTATAAGATCGTTTAAAGTAAGATTCAATGTAGTATGACTTAAAACATATCGATACAAGTGTCAAACAGTTAGGATCCTGATCAGACGCCGCGTTACGCGGCATCTTATCAGGATCCAAACTGTTTGCAAACGCGCTTTTAAGCGTCATTGAGAGTGAAAGTTTTAATGGCCAACTCTAGTTTCCAATTAGGTCTAGTCCTTTATGACTATTTAAATATGTTTTCTGCAATAAAATACAAGATGACGGACAGTGCAGGTCCTGATCATAGGGCTCCTGCAAGAGCCCTCTGATCTGGGTCTAATTTGCTGCTTGCATCGGACATGTATACTCTTTGTAAGCTCACCATTTGTATACTATAGGGGTCAATGAATTACTTGTTTTTTCTTCTTTACTAGTGTTTACAAACTATCTGTACAAATATGTTTCATATTTTGTTTGCCATTGTTTATACGAGGGTAGTTCAAAAAGTTCCGATACTGGATCAATAACTTCAATATTATAACTGCAAAATGCATGTGTGATATATCATTGTAAATAACAATTCTTTACCGTCACGGTGATATAATGCACGATAAGATAGCATTATTCGATCAGCCCCAACATGAACCTACATGACCCCTCCTCGAGGAGACTGGGCCATTTTGTGTATTTTTGAGTAAATTTCTGAACACCAATTTGATACTATAATTATTATTATTACGGCTGTATTATTTTGAATAAGTTTATGAAATTTTCTGTCAAATAAAATTAGACAATTATGCAAACACTACACAGTTTTAAATGTTATTATTATATAAAATATCAAAAATAGAGCTAATACTAAACACGTACTGAAAATATAATAAAAAAAAAGATCTACTGTTGTGTATAAACGTAGTTTGGGAATTCACAAACTCTTTTTTTTATTATTAAACCAGGCTATAACTGAAGCCATTGAAGTAGAGTTTCATGTTTTAAAATCAAAATGTAGTATACTGATCTAGAACATTTTCAGAGCGTTCGAAAAAACATGTCCACTTTCGTCATTAGCAAAATAAGAAATGATATTTTTTAAAAAATGAGATTTTAGACAGTTAACCCTTTCAATTGAAATATAATTTCATTTACATTAAAATGTAGATATAAACTGATATATTTAAAAAAAATATTTTTTTGAAATTGAACTCTTAAAGAAGTTATTACGTCAAAAAATAATGTCTGACAAGTGCTATGTTCCAGTGTCCTCGAGTAGAGGTCATTTAGGTTCATGTTGTGACTTATCGAGTTTTGTGATCTTATCTTGCATTATACCATCGTGTAGGCGAAGAATTGCTCTTTAAAATGATATATCACACATGCAGTTTGCTCTTATTATATTGAAGTTATTGATCAAGTATCATTACTTTTTTAACAATTCTCATACACACTGTAGTGGGAGGGTGGACTATAACGTTGTAAGAACTTGTGACCCGACCCCATTTCCTTAAGTATATGGAAATAAAATATGTTTAGATTAGAGTCTCGATTCCGTTCCAGTTTTAATTTTTAATGAAAAAGAATATTTATTCCGTCCGCCCGATGATACCTGAATACCTTATTACCCCCTGCCGAAAGGCAGAGCGACACTGTTTTATATAGGTTTGTCTATCTGTCCGTCCGCCCGGTGTCCGTCCACAGATGTATCTCTGAAACGTATCTTGTAGTTATTCTTCATCACGGGGTCACCGTGAAAAAATATTACTCTTCCAGATCCGTTTAGGTATTTAGTAGTTTCCTGCCTTTTTGTGTTAAAATACCATATTTAACAGTTTTTACACTCTAGCAACTACAATTTTCAACATATTTAGATTTTACTGGCACACAATGTCTATAAGTATACGTTCCTGAAGGAGTGCAAATATTGTTAAAATAGAATACTTGTGGCAAGAGTTATCTGCTCTTGATTTTCTTTGAAATGCTAGAAGATGTTTTATTTTAATATTTATACACTAGTGTCTACAAATGTGAATGGGTTTTGATAAAGACTTTAATAAACTGTATATAGCTATTAGTTTTCGGATGAATTCAATTATTGTCGAAAACAGACGGATAAGTCAAGTGTTGAGAGTTGAAAATCCCATAAACTCTAGCAACTAGAGTTTTCAATGGATTTCGATTATACTTGCACATAATGTATATAAGTTCTTGAAATCATTGAAATTATTGTCAAAATAGGGTACTTGTGGCACGAGTAATCTGCCCTTGATGTACTAAGAAATTCTAGAAATGCTTTATTGTATTATTGTTAACACCCTAGTGTGCAAAAGAGAGAATGGTTTTGATAAAAACTTTATTTAACCATATATGGCTATAATTTTTAGAATGAGTTCAACTATTGGCAAAAAGTTTGCAAATTATTCAAGAGTTGTCTGCCCTTGATAATTTGAAAATGCCATATTTAACAGTTTTAACACACTAGCAAATCCAGTTTTCAACAGATTTTGATTATACTTTGCACAAACTATAATTTCTTAAAAGAGTGCAAATATTGATAAAATGGGATACTTGTGGCAAGAGTGATCTGCCATTGATGTACTTAGAAATGCTAGAAAATTCTTTTTTAGTATTGTTTACACACTAGTGTGAACAACGTGAATGAATTTTGATATAAACAATAAATATATGGCTATTAGTTTTCAAATGAGCTCATTTCTTGTTGAAAATGGGCAACTACTGTTCTGAATCAAATTTACTCTGATAATACTTGCACACAATGAATATAAATATAAGTTTTTGAAGGTGTATACTTACTGTTGAAATTGAATCAAGAGTTATCTGCCCCTGATATACTCAGATATGCTAAAAAAAGATTTATTTCAATATTCTTAAGGCTTAAGTGTGTAAAAAATGGAATGGATTTTGATAAAACTTTGTAAAAGTTCTCGAACGTTGGTCTTTAAAGACAGGTGACCACCATTTGCTCCTCCAACAATAAAGTTTGCCACATTCTTCTCTACAATCGCTGTGGCAGGAGATATCAATTCTAGAATGTGCTTGTTTTATGTGCTACCCTTCACGCTGTGGGCGAATGTGAGCTTACTGTCGCAAATAGATTGGATCCAGATGAGATGCCGAGTAACTCGGCATCTCATCTGGATTCAATTTGTTTGAAACTCTGATGATATTTTTTGAAAAAATAAAATAAAGAAACATTAATTTTGAAAATAGGCGAAGACGACGGATTATACATACGACAACTAAATAGATCTAGTTTGCAGAAGATTGAATGACCTATTAACACAAGTTGGACTTTATCAAAACCGATGTTATATGTTACCTATATGGTTATTTATTCATTAATTGTTTGCCAACAAGAACCCGTCTACTGATCAAGAAACTCTTCCAACACCATGGACCTATTTAAAATACACTCATTATATTTGCAAACAGGAGCCCTCTGATCAGGGTCTACATTGTTTTCTAATTTAAACAAGTACGAGGGGCATTTTTAATTAGTGGCAACTGATCAATAACTTCAATGTGGTAAGTGCAAAATGCATGTGTGATATATACTTTTAAAGAGCAATTCTTTGCCAACACGATGGTATAACGCACGATAAAATCACATTAGTCGATAAGGCACAGCATGAACCTAAATGACCCCTACTTCAGGACAGAAGAACATAGCACGTGTCAGACATTATTTTTTGACGTAATAACTTCTTTAAAAAAATATTTAAAGAATGTGTTTTTTTTCAGATTATGTCTCTATCTTAATGTAAATAAAATTTCATAACCATTGAAATGGTTAACTGTCTTGAATACTTTTTTTAAAAAACAACATTTCTTATTTTGCTTATGAAAAAACTCGACAAGTGTTTTCGAACGCTATAAAAAAATTCTAGATCGGTATATCTACATTTTCATTTTAAAAAATAAAAATCTACTTCAATGACATCGATTATGGTCAGGTTTAATATAAAAATTGAGTATTTTTAAAAAAAATTATTTATTTATTTTATAATTAAAATTTATTTTATTTATTATTTATTTAATTTTATCATTTTATAAAATGATATCATTTAAAACAGTGCAGTATGTGCATAATTTACTGATTTTACTTGACAGAAAGTTTCATAAACTTTTTCAAAATAATAAATCCGCAATAATAAATATAGTAGATCCATCAAATTTTGTTCAAAAAATTACCTCAACAATACACAAAAAAGGTCCAGTGTCCTGGAGTAGGGGTCATTTAGGTTCATGTTGTGACTTATCGACTTATGAAATCGTATAGTGCGTTATACCATCGTATCGGCAAAGAATTGTTCTTTAAAACGATACATCACACATACATTTTGCACTTATTAGAAGTCATTGAAATAAAGATTACATAATTACTTAATTATGTTAGTCCATGTGGCTGCTTAAACTAGAAAGATTTCTAAGGCATATATTTTTTCTACAGCAACGTTTTGTTTTGCTTTGATTTTTTATTGTGTTAAGCAGTCATTTGTTTCTGGAGGTCTAAATGTAATCTGCAAAGAAAGGTCACATAACACAATTTTAACCATAGTATAATGTTTAATTTCATTATTTAAATCTAGTTAGTTCTTGTTTATATGTATTTTAAACGAATATCTAGTCTAAAAACTGCATTCAGTCGCACTTTGAATACTACAGTGCTCCCTCTCTACAACAACACCCAATTGGAGACAAATATTGTGTGTGTTGTTCGGAGGGAGTTGTTTTAGGGAGGGACATTAGCTTACATTTTCAAACAGCTTGAATCAAGATCAGACGCCGCGTAACGCAGCGTCTGCTCTGGATTCAAGCTGTTAGTCACTCGTCATTATATTTATTTTGTCAAAATGTCCACTCATATGTGACCTTGAGCAAAAACAGCAGACGACAATTTTAAGCAGATAATATCGCAGCAGTGCGCTATTGTAAGGAGGGATTCGTTGTTCGAAGGGCCGTTGGGGAGGGAGTACTGTTCAGTGGCAAGCATTGTTGTAAGGAGGGAATTGTTGTTCGAGGGGCCGTTGGGGAGGGAGCACTGTTCAGCGGCAAGCACTGTTGTAAGGAGGGAATCGTTGTTGAGAGGGCCGTTGTATAGGGAGGGAGCACTGTGACTGTAGTAGTAATTGCTTATCACAAGTTTCCTATACATTTAAAACAATCACAAGTATTTTTAGATCTAGTATATCACATAACACAATCTTTGCTAGATTTGCTCGATCCTACTCTAAAACACTGACGTCTCGACTCAACCACATGGGAACCAGTCTCCGCGTTATAGAAGCGTATAGCATGCAGCAAACCAGACGAGATGCTTGATACCTCTTCCGGTACAAAGCTCGTATCTCGCGCAAAAAACTCAAGTTTAGCATAAGCGTCTTCTGAGATAGAAAACTGGCTCGGGAACAATCTTAGATGATTGATGAGCTCATGAATCTCATCCTGCATGAACTTCCAATACAGTGACGTCACGACCTCGCCCCTTGTGTGTCCTTCAAATTCAGTAAATCTTATTGTCAAAATGGCGTCCCGCTCTGTCACAGATATCATGTTTGGGGTAGTGTCCACGTTGTACTTTTCTTCGATATGCTCTAAGATTAACACTATGGTTTCCTTTAGAACTTTTTGCGCTTTGGCTTTCACGGCGTTATTCGGTAAATCAGTATAGTATCGTAAACAATCTAAGACGTTACGTCTTTGTTCCCAACTTTCTTCATCCATGCGAAGCTTCACTTCGATACTTTCTATGTCCGCCAAAATATGATCGGTTTTCAGTCGAAGAATGTTTTTTGAAATATTCTCCGCATCTTCATATGTTACTATTCCTAAAGCGTTCATTTCATCGAGATCTAGAATGTTGAACAAGGCGGTTCGTTCATCGTACTTCTTGTCCATCTGTACTAGAATGGCCGAAACTGCATGTACAGTTCTTTTACCGACACGCTCTTTGACGATTTCGTCTGTTTCAATCTGCAGCCACTCGTTTACTCTGTGCTCCAGTTTACCTTTAAGCCCATGCTCCTCAATATACCTGAAACACAAAATAAAATCGTGGCTTAGCTGTTGTGTAGAATGCAGTAAAGTAAAACCTTTCTAACACGATCACTGAAAAGAAAACATATTAATTGTATCTAAGGCAAGTGGCAACTCAAAGCAAGATGAAACTAAAGCAGAAAGCAAGCGCCTGTCAAATATTTCTGTTTTACTTTCACCTTGCTTTAAGAATTTTTATGTTACTTATTATTCCCCCGCCAAAGAATATAGTTCCAATTTATACAGTCATGCACACAGGTACTTGACACATTTTAAGTAATATTCTATTTTATATACCATATATCGCAGCTAGTCGAAAAAGTATTATGTAATTCAAAATTAAAACTTTTTAACTTTGAATATCGGCATGTTCAACTTCAACGAGTTCGAGATATCGATGTTCTACTGTATATGTTTAAGTGTTTTGTGAATATTCCAGTAACAGTGTTATATCCGTCAAGGCACATGCATTGCGAGTGTGTCGAGGAAAACCGTAACCTACAGGTTACAAAAACGCAAAAGCGGTAAATGTAATTCAGTGATGTTTCCAAGTCTAATGTTTATGTCAATAATGAAAATGCTTTGCCCTTTGCACAATAATAGCATAGTTTTCTTTCACTCTGACCTTTGTTTTATTTATTTTTTTGTTAATGTATCAACTGGTTTCTTTTTAAAGGGACGTAAATCGAAACAAACCAAACATATTTGATGTTACAGAAGTTATCTGACTTACTCGTTTTGGTGTCTGTACACATCAGGTATCAACACAATGACGTCACTAGCTGCAAACTCCACCATATCCGAGGTCAAAGGTCGGTTGGCCCAGAAATTGCCAATAGTTCCGGTCCAAATACTCTGGAAATGAACAAGAGTTGTCAGAGAGACAACAAAACTCGCCAACAGCACATTTCAAAACTTTCAAGCAGAGTCTGAGGTCAAGGTCACAATGTCAAATATTTATGTTTATGGTCTATATACACATGAATGCCAGACATGAAAACAACACCTAAAGGTTAAGTTGTTTTACTTAAGAAATATTGACATGGGTGTCAAACAGTTTATTTTACTGTTTGACACGCATGTCAATATTTCTTAAATCAAAATACCTAAACCTTAAGGTGGTTCGCGGGTCAGCTTATTCTGTGTCAGAATTCTTTGAAACCTTGATTAATTGAAATATACCATATGGAGAGTGAAAAATCGTTAAAATAAAAAAAAGTTACAGTGCCGTTTTTTTCTGACACGACCTTTTGTCGAGAAAAGCTCCTTTTTTAATAAACAGAAATATTTTCTTTATAAAATGATATAACTCAATAATTTCTGTACATTCAAGTAAACTGTACATAGACTATAAGATATTGGGCAAACAAAATTATTTCGTGACATATTTTCTGGAAATATCAATATTTTAAAAAAAAAGTCAAATTCTGAAAATCTCATATTACAAAAAATCTAGCTGTTTAACATACACTAATGTTACTGTTATTATATCGATATAACTTAATTCTACTAGTCACAAAAAATTAATGAAAATCTACAGTAGAATTTACATTTTATACATGATTTCCTGAAATTCTGACAAAATGTTAACACAAAACGAGTAACCTCCCTTGAGTTCAACTTTAAAATGCCGTCAGCTCTAAATAATACCATAAGTCAAACCTGTAATAAGGGACCATTGAATACGGTAGCCTGTAGATCTTTAAAGGCCAGTGACTGCTTAATACATAACAAAAATAACGCATAAAAGCTCCTTTAGGATCTATCTTTTAGCATTATTTTTGTCCTGTGTTAAGCTGCCATCTGTCATATAGGCTATAAATCCTCACGAATTTAGCTGTCACTTGACTATACTTGCATCTGATATTATTCATTATTACGTGACTAAACATAGCCTGTCCTTTGATCACTGCGTTACATAAATTGACTAAGCACTAAAATCGGACAATTTGTTAAAAAAAAGTTTTGTAGCGAGTGGGAATCGAACCTAGAACCTTTGGATTGCAAGTCAATCACCGTAACAACTGCGCTAACAGAGAAGACACTGAATTAGATCAAATTTTTCTTTATCTAAATTTTCTACTATAAGCATGTGCCGCAAAGATCAGGTGAAAGTCATCAGCATTTCCGGAACTCGGGATGCGGGCCGCCCGCTGTCGAACCACCTAAAATAAAAGCATACGACCATTTTTTTTAAAAATTGATGACGTCATGACAGTGAAGGGTTAAAACGATTAAATTAATACACTAATACAGTGAAAAGATAAACGCAGCCGACACATTTTGGCAGTGAAAGGAAGGTTAAATATGCATGCTGGAATTGTTGAAAAACAGTTTATAATGACAATCTATATTCTTACCTACCTGTCCACATAGGTACATTGTAAATTAATAGCATAAAGTAAACGGTGCAGCCTAGATGAGATGAGATTATTCCGAATTATTTGACTGTTACCCGTATAGGTCAGGATTTAACTTGTGGAACACAAATCATCGATTTTTCTTCTATAATAAAACAACACCACTCATGTGTGTCGAATTGCAGTATACAGTGTATATTAAAACGACCATTAAACGGTGTAATGTTTTATGTTTAACCCATTACTCCATAGCCTTTTTCTAGAAAAATGATCACTTAAAGTAGGTTGAAAGTAAAGCAGGCGCATTCTCCTTTAGTTTTAGCCTGCTTTAAGTTATTGTCTGCTAGAATATAGAAACTATTTTTTATCATAAATATTCATCACTGTATAAATATTTTCTTCAGTTCAGGAATAAATTATAAGCGTAAAAAGGGGTATTTATGAAGGAATGGGTTAAATAAAGCGGTTGCCTAAAGCAAAATCAAAACTCCTACAGGGTAGTTCTGCTTCACTTTAAACTTGCTCTAAGCTGTCATCTATTATTAAACCCTTTCATGATCAAATTATTCGGAAGATGTTAACCCCTTCGTCGCTTTATTTGTCGTCTGCTTCAATAGTGTTGTCTGCAATTTCGTTTTATAGTTAAAAAATAAGGCAGTATGATTGAAGAAATTTCAAAATGAGTATCAAACAGTATGGATCCTGATCAGACGCCGCGTCATTCAGCGTCATTGAGAATGAAAGAGTTAAAACACAAACACATGTTCACATCAATTTGTCTCCTTGTTGTCGTAATATACGAGAGATCTATGATTTCTTACTGTAGTATTGCTCGGTTTACCTTTGAATCTGTTCTCCAGTCGTAGGTGTAGAACTTCTCCATATTGTCTGAGTATTGCAAACATATCTCGTTCAGCTGCAAGCCTGAGGGTAACCTTCTACCTTTGTGTTCTGATATAACTAGGTGAGCTACCTGTAAAAAGAGTGTGTGAAATTAGTCTTCATTGTGTATCATTACAGTGGAGGCGTTTTTAACAATAACAACAAAACAGTGTAATAAAAAAAGAGAAGATAAAAGTTCTCTGAAAATAGTGGCACTTCCTATTAGTCTGACTGTCAAGCTTGAGCCTAATCAGCTGCCGAGGTATCCGATGTCTGATATGGCTCCAAACTGTTTGCAACTAAATTGTCTTCTACCATCTAGCATATGAAAGTTTTCTTACTAGGAGAAGGTCTTTTTTAACCATTTATGATCAAATTATTCGGGAGATGTTTACCCCTTCGTCGCTTTATTGTCGTCTACTTCAGTTTTGCTGTCTGCAAGACACATTTCAAAGTTGGATTTTAAGGTTGTTTAACTGTTTAATATCGATATGAGTGTAAAACAGTTTAGTTCCTGATCAGGACCAAACGGTTTGCAAAACGGTTTGCAAACGCGCTTTAAGGCGACATGGAGAGTAAAAGGGTTAATGCTGTTAGATCTTGTGACCTAACCCTTTTTCCTTTATATTTATGTTTTGTGAAATATAATTGTAAATTTCTTTGGAAATAAAATATGTTTAAACTAATGTGCACCCATTCGTGGAGCTAAAACGCGTTCGATGGGAACAAATACGGCAACTCTTCCGCCCTCTGTATCCTCCTCTGACAAAAAGAAAATTAGTAGAGGTTTCTTTTTGTGTCAAAGATTTAGAAACTAAATTTGAAAACTGTGTAGACGATCAATAAAATCAATTACTCTATATATGCCCCTTTGTACACATGGGAAAGAAGTCCCTGCCTAGGCTGTCTAGAATACAAAAAACAAACGGCATTTCCAGCAACTTTCCAGGAGATAAAAGTTGGCTGAGAGTAAAGCGAAAAGCTCTTTAAGCAGTTTTATACTTTACTTTCAGTCTGCTTTAAGTAACACTTTGTCTTTAAAACTAAAACTAAGTCATGGGTTAAAGGGTTAAACGTTTAATAAAAGTTTTTCTTTTTAAGAATATAAAATAAACATGAAATATTTACTCAGAGTGTTTATTCAAGATATAATAAACAGGTGACATCTTAAAGCAATGTGAAAATTAAAACAGAAAGCTCCGTAAGGAGCTTTCTGTTTTACTTTCACCATGCTTTAAGCAGTCACTTGCATCAAACACTTAACAATTAAGACAATTTAGTAGGTCTAGTCGTTATAGAGAGTTTTTTTCTGTCATGATAATGAAATCTCACCTGTGTATCAAACACGTTAGTGATGGTTACTGCAAACTGATAGCTGAATGCTGCACTGACATTACTGCAATCATGCATCACCTGAAACAAGGATATAGTGGAGAAGACGTATAATGGTATTACGTACCGAATATGATTGTTTAGGACTGCAGTCGAAACCCGATACTTAGAACTCGCGTTAGTTCGAACATACCCATATTTAGCCACGTTTTAACTTTAAAATACGGATATGTTCGACTTAAACGACATCGATGTGTCGAAAATCAACTTATAAAATACTGGTAAGGTCGATTTAAGCGAGTTCGAAGTATCGAATATTTACTGTACTAACTAATACTCTTCACACTATCAGGATACGAGTAAATAACCATTAAAACATTCTTATAGTGTTGTATATGGCATATGAAATTCTGTTGAACACACACTAACAGCGACCATGTATACCGTATATAATATATAGTTAATATAAATCATTGGCACTTTCTCCTGAATTTACACACTTGTGATCGGGACAATTTTTTCATATAATCTTATCAACAATTAACATTTAAGGGCTTTTCAAGTTAATCATATGTAACTTTGTTTATGGAAATTGGGAATTATTTTGTTACAGCCCTTGAATTTGTTTGTTTGGTTCAACGAGATGTAAATCACGATGCGCGATAAATGTAGCTGACACTCGTATCGATGCATCGCAGGGCTGATGGATCGTGTTGTATCGCGATATATTCCAAACTTCCTTTACAAGCCGATACAGACATCGGCGGGTAACTTAGTATATTGCAATGCATGGATGAATCGTTACAACACTACAAAATTATATTATGTGTATGTTAACTGAGTCAAACATTTTGAAAATACCATCATATTGACCTCGCTTTTTTATTGGAAGTTATCTGCAAGGTAAATCACATTTAACGATCCTTAAAAAAACTTGTTTTTTGTACGCGAATTCTTTACTGATTCCCTGTCATTATGATGTCATAATCCTTCTTACATATTAACAACCAACATCTCGTCTGTTTAAAATGGGCTTTTTTCCTTCTAAATCTTAGAATTTTAGTCTGACTTTATATGGGTGTCAAACATTTCGATCCTGATCAGGCGCCTAATCTGGATCCAATCAATTGCTTATAAATGTAAGTAGTCAATCTTGGCACTGAAAGGTTAAATCAATATGAATATATAACATAGCGCTCCTACATTAGTAATTTGCTTTAGTATCTTGAATCTGCCTATGTTTTTCATGTCTTATTGTATTATTTTTGTAAACTGCGATTTTGCTGTTTATACCTTTGTTATAGTTTGATCTTCCAGCAACACACCCATTCTCCCCCTGTTTACCAAATCCCTGTTCAGTAGAACGTCAAAGATGAACACTTGCCCGGCGCACGTGCCTATTTGCACGAGCGTCACCGGTCCTTCTTTGCCCACGTTGATACCTTCCGCTGCGATAGCCAGTATACGCTCCTTCTGTAACCGTGCAACTATGGTTTTAGACAGTTCAACGTCAACGATTATTTGTACCTGGTTCTTGGATAGTGACTTCAGCTCGATGCTTGAGAAGGCTGTTAGGATAGACAAAAATATGGAGGATGAATGTGATCTAGGATTTGACTTTGGATTTATATTTAGGGAATAATATGACTCTTTTGTAATTTTCAAAGTGCATTGTCCTCACTGTACGTAGAACCATTAGAAAGCGATTTGCCCACAGATAACACGTTTCATTGTATACAATCATATTCACACATTTCGGTATATAGAAACCTTTTCCTACAGAGGGATACCAGATCGTGTCAGATTTAAGCATGCTAGTGAGCTTCAGTTGTATAACTATACTAAATGACTCTAGTTGTACCAAAGTTTGTAGACCCCAAAAGCATATATTTTGCACCTGAAATCAGAACTATGTGTGCATTCTTAGCAGAGATACGTCTAAAAACATTAAATTTAGGGTCCGCCATTTTGAATTCCAAAATGGCCGCCTTTCCCGGCTCAGATTTTGGGCTACCCTTCCATTTCATATTTTTGACACCCCAATGAATCACAAAATTTGTATTCTAACAGGCCAACCAGTCGCTTTAACAGTATTAGTAGGTATATTCATATCGCGACGTCTAGCTAATTACAGATGGAGGAAGACCACTGAAGCCCTTTATGCACTGTTTTAGGCACAAATCAGCGACCGGATAGAGAATAACCGACCTTTTGCAAGCTTGCAGCTGGAGGGCTTCCCCACATGAAAAATCCGAAGTGCCGAGACCGGGATTCGAACTAATGTGATTTAGATTTCTAATTATTTCAGTAATACATGAGATGTCAATACGCCAAAAAACGAATCCGCCTTTCTTTCAAAATTAGAGTGTCCCAAGTCTTAGATACAATATTATAGACATTATGTTAACATTACCCTTCTCCTGCCGAAATATATCATGCTTTGAAATTATCGTCTCCCTAGAGTGCTTAATTAAGATTTGTGCATCCTTTAGTTGAAGAAACATTAAGACGTGTGTAAAACAGTTTGGGTCCAGATCAGACGCCGCGCAACGCGGCGTCTCATCTGGATCCAAACTGTTTACAAATACCAGCTAAGTCACGAACGGAAGACAAAAGGGTGAATCCATCATTAAATAGAACTTTGACATATTTACTGCCAGTATAAATGTTTTATTGAAAGGGTATGGGATGACATAGATTCAGTAAAAAATACTTAGACAGAAGGTATTGATTTTTGTATAGAAATTCGCGCGTTCAATACACATCAAAACAAAACTTTTTTAATTGTTATAACTTAAACAGTATCGTTTTGGCTGTGGTTCATATAAGATCAGGAGCTCTTAAATATTCATTAATCTAATCACCATGTTAAGATACAAAAGTAAAAGTTACGTATTTAGACAGGTTAACCTTTTATTT
This sequence comes from Gari tellinella, assembly GCA_922989275.2. Classification (NCBI taxonomy): domain Eukaryota; kingdom Metazoa; phylum Mollusca; class Bivalvia; order Cardiida; family Psammobiidae; genus Gari; species Gari tellinella. The sequence goes on from OV277863.1 coordinate 35,447,312, forward strand.
AATTTTACATGTACAGTCCTCAATCTCTACAACAACACACAATGAGAGACAACTATTGGGTGTGTTGTTCGAAGGGAGCCGCTATAGGAAGGTAAAATTAAAGACTTGGCTTACATTTGCAAACAGCTTGGATCCAGATCAGACGCCGCATCACGCACCGTCTGATTTAAATTGAAAGCTGTTTGTCACGCGTCGTTATCACAGTCTTTCACTGTCAAAATTTCCAATATGTGATTGAGAAAAAGAAGATGACAACTTTAATCAGACGAAAGTGTTAGATCTAATTGTCCTGGTTCGGGAATAGCGAAAACCGTTGTTGTAATGAGGGAATCGTTGTTCGGAGGGACGCTATAGGGAGGGAGCATTGTATTCTTTAATAGAATTTCGTACTTTGTAATTGATGCCCGTGGACAAAAATATGTTTATTTAAACTCTAGGTCGTCATAAATATTACTTTTTTTTACACATAATTAATTTTAAAAAATCATATCATTTTACTATATGGCCACATACTGAGACGTATTTATGTACAGTGGAAAGAAAACATTTACCTTTCCCAATAAAGGATTACATGTACCGCCATTGACCCGTTTACCGTGGACATCCTATTACCGGTGACTTCCGAGTATTCCGCATAGCGCCGCTACGCGCATGTGTAAAATCGTAACTTCCGTTTATCTTTCGGCTGCTGCTCAAGACTAATGTGTATAAAGCAAAAAAAACTTTCCTAAAGGGAAAGTGTGCATTTTTTTATTAATTACGCAAGATAAATCATTTTCTCCCCATATAAAACCATTTAACCTATTTGTATAATGTGACATATTCCATTGCCCCCACTGTGAAAAAATGTGACGGAAAATATTACAACTTTTCAGTTAAAAATTATGTTAACAGATAGCCTTTCTTAATAATGTTTGATAGAAGTTCAAGCCGATACCTGAAAATTATTCAGGGTGTCATTTTACCTCATCACCGATGATAGGACGAGTAACCAAAACAAACATGGCGGCGCACTCGCTACAGTTGAATATGATTATTTATGTCAAATTATGGGTGTATTTATATATTAAAGCTGAAAATCATAAAGAAATGTTTACTTTATATGTTTAATATATTTTTTAGTTAAAAACCTTATTAATTGATGAGAAATAGTCAGACGAATCCTTAGATCACCGGTAATTGGGTGAACCAGGATACACTATATGCTTAACGTCTTCTGTCCACTGTAAACAGTTTGGAGCCAAATCAGGCGCCGGGTAACCCTGTGTCTGATCAGATCCGGACTGTCTGCTATTCTGATTTCGGATCACATTTTTAAAAAAAAATCAATTTTCTCCATTTTGATTGCACTGCATTTGAATTCTGGTATCATTTAAGGTACTTCGCAGGTGCGCTTATTTTCCATACAATGTGTTATGAAACTTTTCATGAAGAATGATAATAGCCTGAGAAACAATATGTGAAAATATAGGCAAAATTTATCGTGTGGTTTGTCTTTAATGATGATTTTATTTTCCTCAAAAATAAATAAAGCTAATGACTATAAATCTCGCCCAATAAGTAGTTCACAACATTCATTACAAAAAAGCTAAAAACAATTTGAATAAAGGTGTTCAGAAAGATGTTATCAGCTATTTAAATTTTGCAAAATGCTAAAAAATTGAATTACACAAAACTGACTCATTCAATGTATATTTGTTTTCATTTTATTCAAATATATTGTTGATAAAAAGTTAGTCTGAAAAAATCAGAAAATATTACAGTCAGGATTTGTTGTAATAATGGATTTTCTTCTTAAAATGTGGGATATTTGAAGTTGAGATACAGTTACCAACCTTAAAATTAAAACTCATTAAAATGAATTATTATTTATTCATGGACTTGCATACAGGGTTAATTATATTGTTTAAACATAATAATACATGTAATGGGCAATATCGATCTTGAAAGGGTTGAGTTATTGATAAGCTTCAATGTCTGGCTTTATAGTTCAATCAAATCGTAAACATGTATACCGATTTTATTGACTTGTAAGTCATTAAACTAAAACGTACATGTAAGTGGAAATATAATTGGACCGTATCACTAATTCTAATCAACGAAGACTAAACATAACATGTCTCTTGATCACTGCGTTATGGATTGACAAGTCAATAAATCGGATACTTAAAAAAATATTTGGATCGGATGGGTCTCGAACCTATGACCTTTGAATTGCTAGTCAATCACTCTACTGACTGCGCTATGAAGGATTATACTAAATCGTATCAACCTTTCCTTTATATAAATTTTCTAGTATAAGCACGTACGGAAAAAGTCTATGTCGTCAAGATGCATATCCGCTCGCCTGCAAGACCGACTTCCGTATGCGAAAAGCCTTAAACGGGAAAAGAATAGCGTCTTCTTCATTGTATATCAAGTACAGTCAACCTCTCTATACGACCACTGAATTTTGTTAATTATTAGTGTTTTAACTATAGGTGACCTCTTAAAGCAAGATGACAGTAAAACAGGTATTTTATTATGTACAAATAGGTGTCACCTTGCTTTAATCTGCCACCTCTCTATTATACAATCATTTAGCCTTCGTTTTAGTGGTCGTAACAGTGAGGTTTTACTGTATTTACTTACGAAGTGGACAGCATGGAAGACGTATCACGGGTGGGGTATCGGGTATATGTGTCTCCCTCTCCAACAAGCACACCTCCCTCCGTACATTCTCAGCCCCGGCATCCCCTAGGGGCTCCTGGTTACTGTCACTCTCACTCATAGTTTATGCCCGAGGACAAACCTGTTTGATAATTTCAAATGCAACAAAGTATTAAACACATTCGACCCTAGCGACGAGTATACTCGTCATAAACAAACGATGAACATGTGAAGAGTACACATGCCCTATATATGCAAACAGTGTAAACCCTGATCAGAGGGTCCCTAAAGGAGCCCTCTGATCGTTGGAAATTAGAATTGTCCATTAAAAGTTTCAGGGGTGAATTGGTTAACGTCACTGACAGAATATCGTCTACTTAAGGTGTCGTCTGCTTCAGATGAAATCAGATCTATAATGATAATTAGCAAAGAGGTGTCAAAATGAGTGTCAACAGATCCTGAAGGAGCAACCTTTAAAAGGACATGTGCTGTTGTACATGCAGTGTGGAAGATGTTATTAACAACGTACCTATGAATACTGTATAGCATACTTGTACTGTGTGCCTTAAGGAGCCCTCTGATATTGTAATACATTGCAGAAAACACCCGTAACTGGTCAAACGTAGCCCGGCTAATAGAGAAACTAGAATTGTCCATTAAACGTTTCAGGCGTAAATGAGTTCAACAAGTAATTGAAGTTCAACTGTGGATCCAATATTCACTCCTAGACAAGTCCACCATTTGTTTGGCAGTTACAGAAAAGTCAGCCTTAACAATCACCCATTTAAAGTTTGTTTGTTTTTTCGCTTTTGAATACACGTGACTGCTTAAAGCAAGATGAAAATAAAGCAGAAAGCTCCTTCAGGAGCTTTCTGCTTTAATTTTTATCTTGCTTTAAGCTGCCATCTGTTTATAAGAGTATCAGTTTGGTCTTAGGATGAATGGTCGTGATAGAGGGGCTTATCTGTATGTATTGGCTTTTATCTAGTAATTTATGATAATATTAACATTCAACTTGGGATATTTGCATTACACTCGAGACAGTGTATATGCAATTGAATTTAAAAATCGAAGTTTGCATACGGTATTTTATTATGTACAAATTGGTGTTTGGTTATTCAAGGCTGATAAAGGAATTCGCTGTTAGTCTCAGCCATTTCAACACTAAGTAACTCTTGTGGTTTATAAGTTCCCTTTTGAATAGTTTTAGTTACTTAAACTTGAACCAGTCTGTTTGGAATTCTAGATAGTTTGATAAATACTGCTCTAAATAAGCAAACAGTATAGATCCTGGTCATAGGGCTCCTATAGTAATGAGTATATTATAAACAGTGATGTTGAAAGAGCTAAAAAGACTGAATTCTTAATTGTTATAAATGGTATCCAATGCAATGAAAATGAAGTCTACAAAAACAAAAGAGAAAATAGCTAATGTTAGTGTTTCAAAAAGAGCTCTAGACTGTTTGCTTTTGGCACCAGTTTGTATATCATTACAAGGTTTTTGAGCAATAAACTCGTTTGGTGTCATGGTGTCATCAATCAAGTGCAGGGCTGCCATAAGTTGACAAGGAAAATCCTAAGATTTCCAAATTTGCAATTTTCAAGTGCTATTTTTCGAATCGTACCTTTACCCATAGACTGTTTCTTGTTTTTTTGACACGCGACAACTTAAAGCAGGCTGTAAGTAAAGCAGAATGCGCCTTAGGGTGCATTCTGCTTTACTTCCAGTCTGCTTTAAGCTACCATGTACTGGGGAAAATCCGGAGATTTAGGAAAAATCCGGAGAAATGGCAGCCCTGCAAGTGTCGTCTGCTTTAATTTCTAAAATTTAAATTTTTAGATATTTTGCTATGGTGTTACTACTCATTAGAGACAATTTTAATGAGTATGACACTCTTGAGTTTAAAGCAGAAATCCCCCCCCCCCTTACCTGCATTTACAGGGTCCAAACTGCTTGCAAATAACTATTATATTCGGAGTAAGGTAGTGATTTGGTTAATACGTTTACACAATGTAAATGTATAAATCAAACCTCCATTTCATTTGAATCACTTAGTCCCCTTCACTTCCAAGTTGGACAATTAGATCTTGGTCATTTGAAAACTGATTGGATCCTGATCAGACGCTGCGTAATGCAATGTCTGATCAGAATCCAAACTGTTTGACACTCACATCAATACTTCTTATTTCAATATTTCTTAAAAAATAAAAGCTGATGAACATTTTAAGCAAACGAAATAATGGCAGCGAACAAACTGAACATGTTAAACGGGTTATTTCGTCAAAATGGCAGTGAAAGATTAATTGAAGATACATGTTCAACTAAATACCTCATACATGTCTGGCTTATACGTGCACATTACTTAAATGCGACATAAATCAATCACTTAATACGTGTGCAGCTCATTATCGTCTGGTTTAAAATTGTCGTCTGCAAATTCTGTTACCAAATTCAGTTCAATATTCAGTTTGTCTATCTTTGCTCTGATAACCATCTGTCGATCATTGGTTTTCACAGTTACGGATCTAGATCAGACGTCGAGATTTCCGACGTCTGGGGATGATCCAAAGTGTCAGTAAATTCTAGTTGTGCTTAGAGGCTAAGAGTTAAGCCATGTTCTCTTTTGTTTAACCTTTCGCGCGAATTATAATTGTAGTCTGCAAAATGTGTCGTCTGCAATACTCTAAGATGTGATTTATCTGCATATAAAGAAAATAGCATCAGAGTCAAAAAGTCTGGATAAAGATGAGATACCGAGCTATTACGCAGTGTCTCATCTGAATCCAAAAACTCTGCAGCAGTTATCAAAATGTCGCCAGTTGTATGCAGAAGGATAAACTCGGATTAAAGGATTATCCTACTGCATTGTCGTCTGCTATGAAATTGTCGTCTGCAAAACTTGTTAGATTTAGAGTTATACATTTTTGAATCAAAGAAATCTAAAGATGAGTGTCAAACAGTTTGGGTCCAGATCAGACGCCGCGTAACGCGGCGTCTGATCTGGACCCAAACTGTTTGCAAAAAAAGGGAAGCCGCGATCAGCAGGATAAGGGTTAAAGGATTATCCGTAATGCAGGTGTTTGCAGAAAAAACCCTGCTGTTGGAAATAGTCCAGTTAAACATGTTCTCTGCGTTGATATCGTCTGCCTTAGAATTGCCGTCTGCATGAATTTCTAAAATTTAAATTAAATGCATTGTGGCTGAACAACAGAAATCGATACAGTGGAGAAGATGTCATTCTTTCCACATAAACGCGTTTACGCAAAAAACTTACTATTACTTCACGGCGTCTGACCAGGCTCATAACTGTTTACTATTCCGATTAAAATACATGTAACAATTCAGAATTGTCAAAAGGTTGTTGTTTTCCACATTTTATTGCGATGCGTTTGCGTTTCGTTTAAACGGAAAAGAATAATGTGTTCGACACTGTTTGAGTGCCCATGCTATTAACGATATCCGTCTTCCTTGTTTGCATGTGTACGTTTTGCATGTAAAACGCACACAATGTATCTACAGTGGCAAAGACAAATAAATTATTTCCCAATAAATTGAGGATCTTACATAAGGGCTCATTTTTTATCATTTTTAATAAACGAGTTGTTTAAAACAATATGACGCGACCCTTTGCGAGCGTCATATCAAATCTAGTCAACGAGTTTATTAAAAGTGATAAGAAATGAACAAGAATGTGAGAATCTTTTTTATCACATAACAATCTTTAAAACCCTATTAAATTAATCGAAACCGTGGTTTGTAGTCTTCGCTATTAATGTGTAGATTTCCCGCCAAACACTGACGTTTTTACGGTAACCTCACTGCAAATGACGCCATTTGGTGCCCCGCTACATGCAGCGCTTATGAACGAAAAGGTATGGTCTTAGCCCAAAAAGCTATATTTCACTTGTGGATTACTATATTTATGTATAATAGCTTTATTCCACTCATAGGCCGCAAGTTATGTGATAAACGTCTTTATACGAAAACAATCAGATCCATTGCAAACAGTTTGGATCTACAGGATTGTTTCGGTTGCTCCACAGGTACTTGATACATTTTTTTAAGATTTATTTTTACTTTGCCATATAGAAGAGTCTCTTTTATATGGTATAGTAAAACAATTCTTTGCGTTAAATAAACGCTTCTGCCCCCGTTGGCATCCTTGACAATATATTCTGAATCTTTTCTAAGTCCAAATAATGTCAAACTGAGCTTTGGTATTATTGATGAGTGTGGTAATGATCCAAGGCAATAACTGTATAAGTATCGAAGCATTGCAGTAAACAGTGTTGATGCTAGACGAAACTGTAAAATCTAGTTCAAATAAGGTCAAGGTCAAGGTCAAAATCAAAGTTTGGTGATATTGGTGGATAGGGAATGGTCCAAGGCAACAACTGTATAAGTATCCAAGCATTAGGGTAAGCAGTGTTGATGCTAGACAAAACGGTAAAATCTACTTAACCTTGTTACGGACGGACGCACGGACAGGACGGTTACTATATTCCTCCGCATCTATCGATGCCGGGGGCATAGAAAATAGAAAATGTGCACCTACGACTTGCTCTATTTTATACCAAACTGTAAGTATGTTCATTAATGTATGAGAGGGGAAATCCAAAGCTGTTTTCCCTTTACCCCTCCCCTATCTTGTTTTCTTTGGCAGGTGGTTACTTTACTCTTTCTGAAAGTAAAGAGGAAGGCTTCTTTGGTAGCCTTCTGTGTTACTTTCAGTTTGCTTTAAGCACCAACTCGCAGTAAAGACTGTGCCATAGCTCTTTATCGGGGGTATTAACTTTACTGTAGCATACATAATAGAATGACATGGTAGGTATCGCGTGACAGGAGGTGTTTTAATGAGAACGCTATCAGACAGATCAGGTAATATAGAGTGCTAAACCCCTTCCGTGCCATGATATAGTCTGCTGTGAAAGCGTCGTCTGCCTTATCACTCGAATTTAGAACTTTGGGCATTTTGGTAAAATGAACACCGAAACAAGTGTCATTTGGATCTTGATCAATTATCGAGCTACTAGGCGTCCAATCAAGACTATTAAAATATATTAGTGCATTATGGGTTAGGTGGTATAGTGCTTAATGAAGGAAATAATCCCTTCACTGCCTTACCCAGAGTACAATGTTTATTTGCAAACGGTTTGAATGCTGATCAGATGCCGCGTAATGCGGCGTCTGATCAGCATCCAAACTTTGACACTGATTATGATTTTTTGTTGTTAAATTACCTAAGCTTAAGATTTGAAAAATAAGAGCAGACGGTAGCCTAATTGTTTAAAGCAGATGACGTCATGGCAGATCAGCGTTTAAAGTTCAGAGTTTTAGCTGATCGTGGCGTACATGGGTGTCCTAGTAGACAGTTTGTTCAGATAAATGTTGTTAAATGTTTTGTACATTCTGGCATTCGTAAGACATTAATTTGACATGATATTACGTCACTTGTATAAAATCTAAGCCAACTACCATTTAAGTTGGTTTTACGCGAGACGCAAACTGCATCGAGTGGATTTTGCTGTCGAAAATAAAATATGGAAACTTAGAAAGCTAGAAATATTTGGCGGATTATATTAACGCGAGTTTGATATACACGCGAAAAAAGCGAAAATTTCCATCTGACGAAAACAAACCCCATTTACCTTGTATGCGATATCAACATAATTCACTGCCTTAACTCGGACACAAATGTTATTTGCAAACAGTTTGGATTATAACTCTAAGCGATACTAAGCTTGTACTTCTGAACAGGTTTTATCTGGATCTAAACTGTATTATACCCTGCACTGATGTTTCGTCATCGAAAGCATAAAATAAAATTTTGAACTTTGCAAACGACAATTTTCAACAGACCTTAACCCTTTCACTCTCGATGACGCCATAAAGCGCATTTGCAAACAGTTTGGGTCCTGATCAGACGCCGCGTAACGTGTCGTCTGATCGGGACTCAATCTGTTTGACACTCTCATCGATATTTCTTAAGTTATACAACCTTAAATCTAACTTTGAAACGTGTCTTGCAGACAACAATACTGAAGCAGACAAAAATAAAGTGACGAATGGGTAAAAATCTCCCGAATAATTTGAAAGGGTTGAATAAATAGCAAAAACATAATTATGTTTAAGTTGTCACATGTTACTAAACAAACGTTGACTCACGAAATTTCGATACGAATGAGAATGCACACAGTTTAAGATCCTGATCAGACGTCGAGTTACTAAAATATCGATTCGATTGTATGTAGAGAAGACGTTATTCTTTCCCAATAAACGCGTTAACGCTTAACACTATTATTTACCATGCAAACAGTTTGGAGCCAGATCAGACGACGGGTAACCCAGCGTCTGACCAGGCTCCATACATTTTGCCACTTAGGTAAAATTAAATGGTCAGACTTGTCAACAAGTTGTCTTTTTATACGTTTTATTACAATTGCGTTTGTGTTTAAATTGCGTTTCAACGGGAAAGTATAACGTATTCTCAACTGTACAACGGCAAAGATCTGGTATCTAGGCGTTTGATCAGGGGCCCGTTTCATAAAACTTCTTACGGCAAATGTTGTCGTAAGTCAAAACTTTAAAATACATTCAATCTCTGATTTCTCTATCGAATCCTGTCTTGTGACACCTTTTTGGAATCGCCTTTTCAAGACGATTCCAAAAAGATGTCACAAGACAGGATTAGACGGAGAAATAAATACTTATTGATAGTTTTATAATCTGACATACGACAACATTTGTCGTACGAAGTTTTATGAAACGGGCCCCAGGATCCCAACTGTTCGACTTGAAACAGTCGATTGTAGTTGCCCAGGGAGGTAAAAGTGTTAACGTGAAGTCAAGAAATCTTAATCACAGAATGCATATTAAACAGGTTAGCCGTTTTATAAGAGAGAACTTTAATCCAGTGTTGATAAGCATGTGTCAAAGCTGAAAAGTGGGCTAGAGAACGCGTGATAAATGACTACTACTGCATATTCTTAACTCGTATCCTGTTACTTAATATGAATACTCAATTTTTTTAAAACTCCTTACATTTTATTCATTATTAACATTAATCATACTTGGTAATATTCGAGTACTGCTACTAGTACTACTACTGCTTCCATACTACTACTCACAATGCTTCTACTACTACTCACAATACCTCTACTACAACTACTCACAATATTTTTGATCGCAATACTTCTACTGCTACTCACAATACCTCTACTGTTACTCACAATACCTCTTCTACTGCTCACAATACTTATAATCACAATACTTCTACTACTACTCACAATACCTCCACAACTACTCACAATACTTCTACTACTTCTCACAATACTTCTAATCACAATACTTCTACTACTACTCACAATACTTATAATCACAATACTTCTACTGCTACTCACAATACCTCTTCTATTACTCACAATACTTCTAATCACAATACTTCTACTACTGCTCACAATACTTCTAATCAAAATACTTCTACTACAACTCACACTACCTCCACAACTACTCACAATACTTCTACTACCTGTTCACAATACTTCTTATCACAATACTTCTACTACTACTCACAATACCTCCACAACTACTCACAATAATTCTACTACTTCTCACAATACTTCTAATCACAATACTTCTAATCACAATACTTCTACTACTACTCACAATACTTATAATCACAATATTTCTACTACTACTCACAATACCTCTACTATTACTCACAATACTTCTACTACTGCTCACAATACTTCTAATCAAAATACTTCTTCTACTACTCACAATACCTCCAAAACTACTCACAACACTTCTACTACCTGCTCACAATACTTCTAATCACAATACTTCTACTACTACTCACAATCCCTCTACTATTACTCATAATACTTCTACTACTTCTCACAATACTCTAATCACAATACTTCTACTGCTACTCACAATACCTCTTCTATTACTCACAATACGTCTACTACTGCTCACAATACTTCCAATCAAAATACTTCTACTACTACTAACAATACCTCTACTATTACTCACAATACTTCTACTACTGCTCACAATACTTATAATCACAATACTTTTACTACTACTCACACTACCTCCACAACTACTCACAATACTTCTACCTGCTCACAATACTTCTAATCACAATACTTCTACTACTACTCACAATACCTCAACAACTACTCACAATACCTCTACTACTACTCACAATACTTCATCTACTACTCACAATACCTCTACTACTTCTCACCATACCTCCACTTCTACTCACAATACTTCTACTACTACTCACAATACCGCTACTTCTACTCACAATACCCCCACTACTACTCACAATACCTCAACTACTACTCACAATACCCCACTACTACTCACAATACTTCTAATCACCATACCTCTACTATTCCTCACAATTCGTCTACTACTACTACTCACAATACTTCTACTACTACTCACAATACCTCCACTACTACTCACAATACCTCCACTACTACTCACAATACCTCTACTACTAATACTCACAATACATGTACTTCTACTACTGCTCACAATACTTTTACTCACAATACCTCTACTATTCCTCACAATTCGTCTACTACTACTCACAATACTTCTACTACTACTCACACTACCTCCACTACTACTCACAATACCTCTACTACTACTTTTTCTTCTAATACTTCTACCCACTCCTACTTCTGCTTCTAATTCTAAAAAACAGGTAAATTCTAAATGCACGTTAAAAGGTAATACAAAATGCTACTACGAGGGGTGTTCAAATAGTTTTGATACTGGATCAATAACTTCAGTATTATAAGTGCGAAATGCATGTGTATATATCATTTTAAAGGGCAATTCTTCGCCTACACGATGGTATAAGTCACGATAACATCACATAACTCGATAAGTCACAACATGCACCTAAATGACCCCTACTCGAGGGCACTGGAACATGGCACTTTTCAGACATTATTTTTTGACGTAATAACTTCTTAAAGAGTACAATTTCCAGATTTTGTTTTGAAATATATCAGTTTATGTCTACATTTTGATGTAAATAAAATTTTATTTCTATTAAAATGGTTAACTGTCTTAAATCTCATTTTTTCAAAAACGAGATTTCTTATTTTGGTAATTACGAAAGTGGACATGTTTTTTCGAACGCTATGAAAATGTTCTTGATCAATATATTTACATTTTGATTTTAAAACATGAAACCCTACTTCAATGGCTTCAATTATAGCCTGGTTTATTATAAAAAATGAGTTTGTGATTTCACTCACTACTTTTATACATAACAGTAGATTAACTTTTTTATTAAATTTTCAGTACGTGTTTAGTATTAGCTCTTGTTTTATATTTGATATACTAATAACATTTAAAACTGTGTAGTGGTTGCATAATTGTCTGAATTTATTTGACAGAAAATTTCATAAACTTATTCAAAATAGTAAAGCCGTAATAATAATTATAGTATCAAATTGTGTTCAGAAAATTAACTCAATAATACACAAAAAAGGTCCAGTGTGGTCTAGGAGGGGTCATTTAGGTTCATGTTGGAGCTTATCGAGTAATGCGATCTTATCGTGCATTATATCAACGTGTTGGCAAAGAATTGTTCTTTAAAATGATATATCACACATGCATGTTGCACTTATTATAATGAAGTTATTGATCCAGTATCAAAACTATTTGAACTACCCTCGTATAAACGCTGTCCGTATTGCATTTGTCTTTCACTGAGGTGTCATTTACAAACAGTGTACCTATGAATAGTATAATGTCCTGTGTCAACAGTTAAGACCTGGGTCAGAGGGCTGTTCAAAGAGCACACTGATCAGGGTCTGCATTTTTTGTCATATTATGATTATATCAAAACTTCCCTAAATAGTCGTGATTGTATTGGACCTAATGGGAAACTGGAATTGTCCATTGAAAGTTTCAGGGGTAAGTGAGTAACGAGTGCACAGCGCCCTGTGTTACATGTTCTTGAATTAAGATGACTTTTCTATGAATATGTTAAGTATGTGATCGCTTTATACAATTCTGACTGGTCTAACACTTATTTTGTTAAAACAGTTGTAATATTTAATTCAAATACTACCTAGCCTAATGTATGTGTGTGTCTGAGATGATGCACTTTGTACAAATCTAAAAAAAAATCTGTTCTGTTCTGTTCTTATATAGAAAGAACAATTCTGTTCACCTGTTTTCCCTTTTAACCAACAAACATTTATAACAATACGACACGAAAGAATAAAGAACGAATTACTTGTAATTACCCTTCGACAATTAAAATCCTCAATAGAGAATGAAACAAAGTTAGTTTCCCTGCAACATGCAACACTTTCTACCCTAACCAGCACAAATGTTAAATTGATTTGTAGTGCTGGTGACCGACCAATAGGCTTTATCCCTTTGACTGCCGGAAACCGTGCTGTCTAAACATATGCAAACATATTGGATCCTGATCAGACGCCGAGTTACTCGGCGTCTGATCAGGATCCAGTCTGTTTGTGGCTCAGATTGTGTATCTGCAAATATAGAGTGGAATAGCATTTTTAAGAGTTAAAGCAGGCGACATATTTTGCAGACGATATTTTCACGACGCTAAGGGTTTTATTGTACCACCTATACGTAAGTACAGAAGAAATTTTATTTGTGTCTCACAATCCTTTACATTAATAATAAATTGGCCTACGTAGATTTTTCAATACACCGTTATACAGGGATTAAGAGGTCGTGGTTGTTTAAATCTTCCCTTTCTACTTTCTGTGAGATCACAACCCTATCAACACTCTCTATATAGACCTGGCCTGGATTGAAGGTATTTGCAAACAGTTTGGATCCAGACCATGCCCCATTAAACGTGGGTGCTCATCAGGATCAGATCCGTTTGTCATCCGGGCCCTGTTTCTTAAAATATTAAAAGAAGAGCGGGACAGATTTCAGGATTTAAGCAGACGAGTTTTTTAGCAGACGACAGTTGATCAGTATTGGCAAACAATTAAGATTCAGATCAGAAGCTATATATCGGATCTAGATAGATGTAGTTAACCGTTTCCCTGTCGATCGTGGCTTGATATGTATTTGCAAACAGTTTGGATCAAGATCAGACGCCGCGAAACGCGGCGTCTGATCTGGGTTCAAACTGTTTGCTATTCGTCTGAACTCCTTAAGTTTAAAATGCAAAAACATTATTTTTGACAAAAGTTGCAAACGACAATTTATTTCAAAGCAGACGATAGGAAAATACATCACATGGTACACATTGCCGAGTTTTTTTTGTTTTTTTTTGTTTTTTTTTTTTTTTTAATTCATTTTCGCGAGTGTGTGTGTGGGTGGGGTGGGGGGTAAATTCAAACTCGGCGACGTATCAGAGTCCAATTTGTTTGTCTATAAAGAAATCTTCAGTTGAACAAAATATTCATATAAATGTAGATCTATTAAATATTTCTATTTTTGTTGTCAGACTTCCATTTTGAAGCAGACGGCATTATATAAGGTTAAGGTTTAAGTGGTAGTGTGCGGTAACTAGGCAATCATGAAAGTGTAAACAGACAAATCCAACAATTCCCGTCACCACCTTAGACCGACAACCCCAGAGAGACAGGGGAAATAACTCAATAAAATTGATATCCGCTCAATACCCCTTGAGCTACCTCGCCTATCGATAAATCTGGCAGATGACTCGGCGTCTAATCTCAATCCAAACACTGCTACTTTTAATTTTTATACGCCCGTCATCGACGGTCGTATTATGGTATACCCAGCGCTGTCTGTCCGTCTGTCCGTCTGTCCGTCCGTCCGTTAACTTTTCTTGTTAGCGCTCTCTCACCTTCATTTATTGACCGATTTTGATTAAACTTCCTACAAATATTCCATACCACAATAGTTCGGACGAGTTCGCGTTTCAGACGTTGGCGGCTATTTTTAGCAGAGTTATGCCCCTTTATTGTCAAAAATGGGCACTTTAAAAAAAAAAAAACAGAACTTTTTTTTTATTCAATTGATTTCAAATTTGATATGGTGATACAATTAATGAAGTTACTTAACATATATTACGGGTTTTTGGTTTGACTCCGTATTTTCTGAGTTATGCCCCTTCACACAATTTTTTTAACAATATATTGTTTCCTGATAATAATTTTACTTACATTTTGTCTATTGTAACCAAATTTCATATTTATCTTTCTCATCATGCAGGGAAGGCATCTGTGAATTTTGGTTCCTGTTAAATTATTTTTCTATGAGTTATGTCCCTTTACATACTTAAAATTTAAAATAAGCCACACTTCGTCCGTTAACTTTTCTTGTTAGCGCTCTCTCACCTTCATTTATTGACCGATTTTGATTAAACTTCCTACAAATATTCCATACCACAATAGTTCGGACGAGTTCGCGTTTCAGACGTTGGCGACTATTTTTAGCAGAGTTATGCCCCTTTATTGTCAAAAATGGGAATTTTTAGTCGGGCCTACACTCCGGGCGACTTTTTCCAGTCGGCCTGAGTCCGGACGACTTTGACACCCGCCGGCCATGACGGGCGTATTTTGCCGCACGGCGGTGCTCTTGTTTTTTTGTTTTTTTTAAAGAAATGCAGACAAAAAAAATCAGAGATTTTGCAGTCAACTAATGCTGCAAACGACAAGCATATAATATGGCGTGATAAAGATGAATCATTTGCCCACCAGATTGATCCAGATGAAACGCCGCGTAACGCGGCGTTTCATCTGGATCCAAATTATTTGGCATTCATCTTTAGTCATCATGAATTTAGAAATGGACGAGCATCAATCTGAATTTAACATACTTTGCAGACGGCATTAACAAAGCACAGGGACCCGACACGATTAATTTTCAAATTGTAACAAAAGGTATACATATTAGATAGGAAAAGTTAGCTTCTATTAGCCAGCTACTAGTAACTGACAACTAGTAGCTTCTAGTAATTGACAACTAGTAATTGGCTACTAGTAACTAGCTGCTCAGGCACGGATTTACCGGGGGGGGGGGGGCACAGGGGACACGTGCCCCCCCAGCTGGCCTAAAAAAATTTTTTTTTTGCAAATAAAAAAAAAAAAAAAAATTTTTTTTGCTTGATTCATATAGACTATTCATATAATCATCATTTAGCTGGGTATAAAGGTCGCATTGGCATATTACAGGCACAGATTCACTGGGGGCACAGGGGCACATGGTCCCTCAGCTGGCTTTTTTTAACTTATCTGGAGCTGCTGCAATGGCTTGTGTCTCTTATCTCGGGCCATCAAATCCTCAGTATGCCTGGTCTGTGTTTGAACCCGACACAGGCCCGTAGTAACAAGCATGGGGGCATGGCAGTGTGCCCCCTGTGCCCCCCCTCCCCCAACCAAAAAATAAAAATGTCTGTGCCCCCAAATTGCATATCCTACAGGCCAGTAAATCCAAAATTGCCCCTGTGCCCCCTCAAATCCACAGTATGCCTGGTCTGTGTTTGAACCCGACACAGGCCCGTAGTAACAAGGATGGGGGCACGGCTGTGTGCCCCCTCCCCCAACTAACACAGGCCCGCAGTAACAAGGATGGGGTCAGAGCAGTATGCCCCCGTGTCCCCGCCCCCTCCCCAACAAAAAAATTAAAATTAGGTCACTAGGTTAAATCATAGAAAAGCCTTGTTAAGACTCTAGAGGCTACAAATCTCATTGGAATTTAATGCATCCTGGTCAGAATGTTTGCCAAATTGATATCTAGGTCAAGTCCTAACATGAGTTTTGTCGAGTCAAAAACAAGGTCACTAGGTCAAATCATAGGAAAACCTTGTTTACACTCTATAGGCTACACATCCCATCTTATCTTCATGAATCTTGGTCAAAATGTTTGCCTTATTTATATTTCTTTATTTCTGTCTCTTCTTTGTACATCAAAGTTACATTACAGTTCATGAAAATTACAGTCTTACATGTTTGTACAAAGTCATTCATTTCTATCTAAGTTAAGTTTGTATATGGGTTATGTCCAGTCAAAAACTAGGTCACTATGTCAAATCATAGAAACCCCTTCTTTACGCTATAGAGGCTTCAAATCTCATTGGAGTTTAATGCAACTTGGTCAGAATGTTTGACAAATTGATATCTAGACCAAGTTCGAATATGGGTCATTTCGAATCAAAATCTAGGTAACTAGGTCAAATCAAAGAAAAACATTGTTAACCCTCTAGAGGCTACAGCTCTCATTAGATCTGAATGAAATATTGCCATAATGTTTGCCTACATCAAATATAGGTCAAAATCAAATGTGGATTGTGTCTGGTCAGAAACTAGGTCAAATCATAGAAAAATCTTGTTAACACTCTAAAGGTTGATTGTGGGCCACGTCCAGTCGTAATCTAGGTCACTTTGGGTAAAGTTTTGAGTATAGAAGGACAAGGGCAGATCTATTGGAAACATACAAAATAATGAATGGACACATACAATTATGTAAAGATAAGCTCTTCCCTTGTCCCAAAGCCATCCATTTAAGAAACAATTATAGGGCAATTTACAAACAGTGGTCTCGTACCGAAATATGTAGGTGCTCTTTTAGCCGGAGGGTTGTCGGCCAATGGAATAGGCTACCAGAACAAATAGTAACGGCACCTTCAATAAATTCATTTAAGAATAGGTTAAACAATAATTGGGTTGGGGACAGACAAATTTAATCCAAACTGTCTTACCTAATCACACCTACAACCCAAGTGAAATACTATTAAGTGATCGAAAGGCTGTTAGGACTGTCAGTGAAATGTAGAGAATAATCTTCTCTACTGTTCTTTTAACAAGTGCTATTTTATCAATTATTAATTGTACAGAATAAATAAGCAACATAGTATCTTACAAATGAACAATGTAGTAATAACAAAAGTTACGCGCAAACTAAGAAGACAAGATGTGTGGAACTACAAGAAATCTAAACGGCTGCAAAAGCTAAAACCAGACAGGAAGAAAGCACCAAGAAAACAGCATAAGAAACCACGTGTTTTATGGGCAGGAGCCCATATCCGGCTGACAAACTATGTGAACTATGTGAAGTTTTATATGGTGTACCAGGCCAGGTGAGCGATTTAGGGCCATGGTGGCCCTTGTTTGGCTGAGTATTGTTCTATTTAAGATCCAATATATTTATTTATTATAGGGTCAAATTTAAGCCAAATATTAATAAAGTCGAAAATAGCTGAAACGTCGTGGCTATCATTGACCAAATAGAATTACACTAACACCTGTTGATTTGTGTTCGTATGTTTTGGGTTGTACGGACCGCCGCAGAGTGTGACCGAAGCTACTTGTAACAGAAGTCAGCGTTTTATTATAAAAATCAAGGTCTCGTGTTTTATACCTGTCACAACAAAAATGGCGGCCTCCATGTCTTGCATGACACTTGGAGGAAATGCAAACCTTTTTCACGTAAGTGGTTAAAAGAAAACTACATGAACAAAAATCAATCGTTTAAATAACCAAAATATCGTTGTTCTAGTATGTCACGGAAGCGTTTGCATATGTTAATCCTAAATTGTTTCGACGACCAGTCTTACCGACCATGGTTCTGATTGAACTTGAAGGTTATTCTGTGAAGGCAGCCATAAGCATGCTCAAGCTACAAATCGTTTATGGAATTAAATCTTCTTCTTGTTCAATTTATGTGCCGATCCCACCCTGTGCCTGTATAGCTCAGTGGTAGAGCGTCCGCTTGCAGTGCGGGAAGTTGCGGGTTTAATCCCCGGCCGGGTCAAACCAAAAACTTGAAAATTGGTAGTAATGGCTTCCCTCCTTGGTGCTCAGGATTTCGGGTAAGCATTACGACTGGTTCGATGGTGTCAAGATAAAGTGACTGGCCGGGTACAGTCCCAATGGTGCACCTAAAAAGTGCCCCTTCTCATAATCATCAGAATTGATGGCGTAGAAGTAACAAATAGAATAGATGTCAATTTTGCACATTTGTGTATTTACAAACAGTGTGAGCGACGCGCAAATATGTACAGTGCAGACAGACCTTGACAATACACGGAAAATGACGGAAAAGAGACTCAAGGAACCTAATACTTTATTAGGAAAATGGCAAAAGTAGTCTAAATAGTTATCCGAGACACGCCAAGTGTTTCCATGATTTACGTCAGTTCCGAGTTTTCTTTCCGAGATATGTCTCTTGTACGCCCCACAACCGAGTATGCTGTAGCAGTATGGGACCCATTAGAAGCCACAGATATTCATAAGCTGGAAAAAGTCCAGCGCCACGGGGCTCGGTTTACGAAAAACTGCTACGGAAACAGATCCAGTGTCACGGAGATGTTACAAGACCTCCAGTGGCCATCACTACAGGACAAAAGACAACTAAGCAGATTAACTCTTCTGTATAAAATCTCCAACGATCTAGATGCTGTTGACAAGACAGACCGCCTTATACCAAACACTCGCCGTTCTAGTCACACAGCATCGACACACCTTTCGGATTCCACACTGTTCTACAAACTATCGACAACACACGTTTTTCCCGCAGACAATCAAGGAATGGAACAACCTCCCTCCAGACATAGTATCAGCAGGCTCGGTCGATGCATTCAAGTGTCGACTTGCCACATACCTTATCTACCTCAGGGAGAGCTTTAGCAATCCTTGAATGTCCGGCGTCAACAATTTTGGTGTTTACACTCTAGAGGCCACAATTTTTATCCAATCTTTCTGTAACTTACTCAGATTGTATATTACCATAAGATTTCGGATGAGTTCGATTATGGTTGATATTGGACATATAGGTCAAGAGTTATATCTACCTTTGAATTGCTGAAAATGCAATATTTAACAGTGTTTACACTCTAGAGGCCACAATTTTGATTCAATCTTTCCCAATCTTGCTCAGATTGTATATAACCACAAGAGTTCGAATAAGATCGATTATGGTTGGAATGGGACCGATAGGTCAAGAGTTATATACCTTTAAATTGCTGAAAATACCATATTTAAGGTTTTTTACACTCTAGAGGCCACAATTTTTATCCAATCTTTCTCAAATTTCATCAGATGGTATATGACCATAAGAGTTCAGATAAATTTGATTATGGTTGCAATCGGACCTGTAGGTCAAGAGTTATCTACCTTTTAATTGCTGAAAATGTCATATTTACGGGTGTTTTACACTCTAGAGGCAACAATTTTTATCCAATCTTTCTCAGACTTGCTCAGATTGTATATAACCATAAGAATTCGGATGAATTAGGTTATTGTTGGAATCTGGCCTATAGGTCAAGAGTTATCTACCTTTGAATTGCTGAAAATGCCAAATTTAACAGTGTTTGCACTCTAGAGACCACAACTTTCAATGGATTTTAATTATAATTGCACACAATGTATATATAGCTATAAGTTCTCGAGGGAGTGCAATTATTGTTGAAATCTAATTATTGTGGCAAGAGTAATCTGCCCTTGATATACTTTGAAATTCTAGAAAAGGCTTCATTTCAGTATTATTTAGGCTCTAGTTATCTGCCTTTAATGTACTCTACTATACATACTAGAATGGGTCATATTGCAATGTTGTGTACATGCTATACTAAAAATTTGAATGATTTTTTAATAAAACGGGCGAAATTCAAAGGTAAAGCTATCAGGCTTCATTATAAAAGGTGAGCGATATCAGGGCCTTCAGGCCCTCTTGTTTATTTCATTTTGCACGCAACCCCTGGCAATTATATTCAAAGTGTTGAATAAGGCCAGTACCTGGTAGAAGTAGAAGATATCCGTGATTTTTTGTGTCAGACCTACTAGAAACACAGACATTTCCGATAATGTTTGATGACATCCGTGACTACATAGCAACGTACATCAGTGGACGTTTTCGGATAAAAACCATTCGGATAAACATTCAAAATTATGTTAATCTAAATCACAACCTACATTCACGACATTTCAATGTGTTAGCTTTCGCTAATTGCCTTTTAGTTAATTTTATTTCCTGGCATTCGGCATGAAACCAGAGTTGGCACCTTGTGCACTTAAAAAAATCTCCATAGTCCGGCATTCTGCATGTACAATGCAGTCGGATGTTGTGGGTTTGTGTATAAGACAAAGACCTTTTCACTCTAGAATGCTGAAACCGCGTCATATACTGATTTTGAATACATGACAAAGGTTATCATGAATTCTAAAGTGATCGAAAGTGACACTTTCTGTTGCATTTCTGTATGCCAGGGAGACTGCAAATGCAGTTGCCATGTGGAAGTGGACATGTATATTTTTCTGCAGGAAAAAGTTCCACCGTATAGATCTTTCTGGGTGACCCCATGACAACAAAACATCTTAATTTCGCAGCAAACATTATCCTGTCTCTATAATTTCTCGCGCTTTTGCCGTGTTTGTCAGGTCAGGCCCTGTTGTTTCATAGAGAGCATCAGAGTTGATGAAATTTCCATTTTGCAGGGCGTCAACTATCGTTTTATAGTTGGAAACAGGAGATTCAATAACGTTATTGTTGTCCAAAGAAATTCTCAATGCAGGCTGCATAATTATCTTCCCTGAGGGTGAACTTTCCAATGCCTGTCCATCCTCTTTAGATTTCGGCGAGATGATATAAATGTAAAAACCTGAACGACAGTACAACTGTGTCAATAGGCCCTTCTTTCCAGTTGTTCATATCCTTTATCAGCCCGTTAAAGCCCTCACTCTAGTTTGTAGTTACACTAGAAAATTAGTCTAAGTCAGTGCACTTCGAAACATAACATGTTTCGCCGAATTTCTCAAACAGACATCGGTATGAACTTTATAAATTGATTTATACATGTACTTATAATACATATCGCCATATGTTTTGAAACCTATTACCTTTAGTAAACCCGTTACTCCACATCCTTTTTTACTTTTTTATAGTTTTAAGTACAGGTTCCCGCTTAAAGCAGGTTGAAAGTGAAGCAGAATTCGCGCTTGGCGCGTTCTGCTTTACTTTCTGCCTGCTATAAGCGGACATCAGCTATGCTTTATGAGCGAGCTATTCTTTAATGCTTTCACTCTCAATAACGCTTATAAGCGCGTTGCAAACAGTATGGATCCTGATCCGAAGCCGCGTCACGCGGCGTCTGATCAGGATCGAAACTGTTTGATACTCGTTTTGAAATGCCCTTAGTCATACTGCCTTTTTTTAATTAACTTTGAAATTACATTGCAAACAACAAACATGTGATATTACGGACCGATATTTTTCATTGCGTCGCCGATTTTGGTCAATTTTATTGTCGATTGTAGGTCAACAATGGCAACTTTTTTAGCCTAAATAACGGTTATTAGTTCAAGTTATTATTATTAAACAGTGTTTATGTCTTTGAATGCAATATTAATACAAAAAACATATTTCCTATGCTGTTTTCGTATGCTATTACAAACCAACATTTTTCATACCGTCGCCAATTTTGGTCAATAAAAAGCATTTTTATCGGAAAGGGGGCATTCTTAATTCATCATAAACCATTTAATTGAAATATATGCTTTTAAATACGTTTTCTCAGAGTGTGATATTAGTACACAAATCATACATTCTCTACTGTTTTCGTGTGACATTAGTTATTACGGACCGATATTTTTCATAGCGTTGCCGATTCGAGTCAATTTTATTGGCAATTGTAGGTCATCAAAGGCAACTTTTTGAGCCTAAATGACTGTTATTAGTTCAAATTATTATTATTAAACAGTGTTTATGTCTTTGAATGCGATATTAGCACAAAACACATATTTTCTATGCTGTTTTCGTCTGATATTACTGACCAACATTTTTCATACCGTCACCGATTTTGGTCAATAAAAAGCATTTTTATCGAAAACTAAATATATAGAAGCACTATTAATATATTATAAACCAATAAATTGAAATATATCCTTTTAAATACGTTTCCAGTACATAAAACCTTTTTTCTAGCCTGTTTTCGTAAGCTCAGCCTGTTTTCGCGAAACCGACATGTAGCAGATGGTTTTAGCTTTGGCCTGACATGTTTTTCAAAGAACCGGAGCATCCTTTCTGCCCAATAATTGTGTAGTTTTGCTTGCTAAATGCGTTGGTACATTTGTTCTTCAGATTCTGCTTTCAAAATATATATATAATCGAATGTTACTGAGGGTTTTGTGTGAAAAGATATTTTAGTCTGCTTTAAGGCCTTTGGCTACCGGAAGTCGGTCTTGCGGGCGAGCGGATATGCGTCTTGACGACACAGACTGTGTTCGTACGTGTTTATACTAGAAAATTTATATAAAGGAAATGTTGATACGAATTAGTATAATCCTTCATAGCGCAGTTAGTATAGTGGTTGACTAGCAATCAAAAGGTCATAGGTTCGAGACCCATCCGATCCAAATATTTTTTTTAGTGTCCGATTTATTGACTTGTCAATCCATAACGCAGTAATCAAGAGACATGTTATGTTTAGTCTTCGTTGATTAGAACTAGTGATGTTTACGGTCCAAGTATATGTCCACTTACCTGTACGTTTTAGTTGAATGACTTACAAGTCAATTAAATCGGTATACATGTAAACGATTTGATCGAACTATAAAGCCACACATTGAAGCTTATCAATACGCTAACCTTTTCAAGATCGATATTGCCCATTATAATTATGTTAAAACAATATAATAAACCTTGTATGCAAGTCCATGAATAAATAATAATGCATTTTAATGACAAAGTTTTAATTCTAAGGTAGGTAACTGTATCTAAACAACAAATATCTCACATTTTAATAAGAAAATATGTTATTACAACAAATCCTGACTGTAATATTTTCTAATTTTTTCAGACTGACTAGTTCATCAACCATATATTTGAATAAAATGAAAACAAATATATATTGAATGAGTCAGTTTTTTGTAATTCAATTTTTTAGCATTTTGCAAAATTTAAATAGCTGATAACATCTTTCTGAACACCTTTATTCAAAATGTTTTTAGCTTTTCTTGTAATGAATGTTGTGGACTACGTATTGGGTGAGAATTATAGTCATTAGCTTTATTCATTTTTAAGAAAAATAAAATCATCAAAATTCTAGGTTTTTGTCAGAAAAAGACCTTAAAGACAAACCACACGATAAATTTTGCCTATATTTACACACATTGTTTCTTAGGCTATTATCATTCTTCATGAAAAGTTTCATAACAATCGTATGGAAACTACGCGCATATGCGAAGTACCTTAAGCTACATGTATTTCCCCGAGATCTCGGTACGGACAGGTTCTCATCTCCAATATAATGAATTACAACGGTTTAGGGATACTGTTCAAAGAGATACACTTATTTTTGGAACCGTCTGTCGGTGAACGTCTTTTTTTCTTCTGTTCTTAAAAGGAGAAAATAGTATTTTTAGCTCACCTGAGCTAGCTCAGGGTGAGCTTTTGCAATATCCTTGAATGTCCGTCGTTAGTCGTCAACAATTTTAATGTTTACACTCGAGAGGCCACAATTTTAATCCAATCTTTCTGTAACTTGCTCAGATTGTATATTACCATAAGATTTTGAATGAGTTTGATTATGGTTGAAATATGACTAATAGATCAAGAGTTATCAACCTTTGAATTGCTGAAAATGCCATATCGATGGGTGTTTACACTCTAGAGGCCACAATTTGTATCCAATCTTTCTCAAACTGGCTCAGATTGTATATTACCATAAGAATTCAGATAAGTTTGATTATGGTTGAAATCGAACTAAAAATTCAAGAGTTATCTACCTTTGAATTGCTGAAAATGCCATATTTAGCAGTGTTTACACTCTAGAGGCCACAATTTTTATCCAATCTTTCTCAAACTGGCTCAGATTGTATATTACCATAAGAGTTCTGATGAATTTAATTATGGTTGAAATCAGAATAATAGGTCAAGAGTTGTCTACCTTTGAATTGCTGAAAATGTCATATTTAACAATGTTTACACTCTAGAGGCCACATTTTATCCAATCTTTCTCAAACTGGCCCAGATTGTATATCACCATAAGAGTTCGTTCGGATGAGTTTGATTATGGTTGAAATCAGATCAATAGGTCAAGAGTTATCTACCTTTGAATTGCTGAAAATGCCATATTTAACAGTGTTTACACTCTAGAGGCCACAATTTTAATCCAATCTTTCTTAAACTTGCTCAGATTGTACATAACTATAACACTTTTAATAGTTCAGATGAGTTCGAATATGTTTGAAATCGGACAAATATGTCAAGAGTTCTCTGTCCTTGAATTGCTGAAAATGTCATATCTAACACTTTGTTTACACTGTTGCAACTACAGTTTTCAATGTATTTTCATGAGTTATCTACCTTTGAACTGCTGAAAATGCTATATTTAACAGTGTTTACACTCTAGAGGCCACAGTATTTATCCAATCTTTCTAAAACATGTCCAGATTGTATATTACCATAAGAATTCGGAAGTTTAATTGTGGTTGAAATCGGATAAATAGATCAAGAGTTGTCTACCTTTGAATTGCTGAAAATGCCATTTTTAACAGTGTTTATACTCTAGAGGCCACAGTATGTATCCAATATTTTTAAAACTTGCCCAGATTGTATATGACCATAGGAGTTTGAATGAGTTCGATTTTAATTGAAATTGGACAAATAGATCAAGTGTTACCTACCTTTGAATTGCCGATAATGCCATATTTAACAGTGTTTACTTCTAGAGTTCACAATTTTTATCCAATCTATTTCAAACTCAGATTGAATATGACTGTAAGAGTTCAGATGAGTTCGATTATGGTTGACATCAGACTCATAAGTCGAGAGTTATCTACCTTTGAATTGCTGAAAATGCCATATTTAACGATGTTTACACTCTAGAGGCCACAAATTTTATCCAATCTTTCTCAAACTTACTCTGATTGTATATTACCATAAAACTTCAGATGATTTCAATTATGGTTGTAATCTGATCAATAGGTCAAGAGTTATCTACCTTTGAATTGCTGAAAATGATAAATTTAACAGTGTTTACGCTCTAGAGGCCACAATATTTATCCAAGCTCTCTCAAACTTACCCAGATTGTATATGACCATAGAGTTCGAAAAAGGGTGATAATGGTTGGAATCTGACAAATAGATCAAGCTATATCTACCTTTGAATTGCTGAAAATGCCATATTTTACAGCGTTTACACTCTTTCAACTACAGTTTTCAATGGATTTTGATTATACTTGTATACAAAGGATGTAGATATACATTCTCGAAGGAGTGCAATTATTGTTGAAATGTTATCATTGTGGCAATAGTTACCTGCCCTTGATATACTTTGAAATGCTAGAAAAAGGCTTCATTTCAGTATTGTTTAGGCCAATTGTTATTTGCCTTTGATGTACTCTACTATACTACAGTAGGTCGACAAACTTGAATGGATTTAGAATAAAACGGGTGAAATTCAAAGGTAAAGCTATCAGGCTTCATTACAAATGGTGAGCGATATCAGGGCCTTCAGTCCCTCTTGTTATTATTGGGCCTGACCGCCCACAGACTTTCCATGTTCCCTCGCAGGACAAGCAGTGGCCATCTGCAACCCAATCCTTCATTTCTAATGAATTATCTGTCGGAAAAACCGTAAACTTCGCCTCCCTTTGGCCGAAAAGGTACCACCTTGTTACATTGGTGGTATAGATATAAATTTTCAACGTCTGATATTGGTAGATGGGGATTGCTGATTTACGGCAATCGGATTTTCCTTTTCTGGCTTTTCTATCTCCATCTGTTGTAGTACGCCCTTATTATGTTGGTATGTAGCTATGACGCTGAAAATGCGTGCTAATGACATCATGATAACGTGATGTCAATTTCTGATCAGATTTCAATGTTTTGTTAAAATTCTGCCATATTTACAGTTTGTTAATTCTTAAAATAGATTTCCGTGTTTTATTCATTATTAATTAGATTTCAGAGATCCGTGATTCTGTGAAAGTCCGAGGATTGTTAACCTCCGTACAGTGCAGGTTTTAAAAGATTAAAAGTACAGTCATCTCATGGCCTAGTGGGTTGAGAATGAGACCCCACTTCTTGATCCTCGAAAGAATAATGTCTTCTCCACTGTATCTAGTTCCAAACATTAACTGTTTGCAATGGACATCATCTCTTTCATTACAAAAAGGCTTTGAGGGAGATAATTGCATTTAATATCTAACAAGACATGTATGCCACTCCTTTTTCTTATTTCAAAGTTACTCTTATTTTAACCCATTACCCCATAGCCTGTTTCTAGTATTGAAGATAGGTGACCACTTAAAGCAGGTTGAAAGTAAAGCAGAATGCCCCATAAGGTGCATTCTGATTTACTTTCAGCCTGCTTTAAGCCATTATCTGATAGGATAGAAAATATTACTTATGGCACATGTTCATGACTATAAAAAGGAGCTATTTTCTTTAGTGGAGGAATAATTTTAAGGTGTAAAAAGGGTAATGGGTTAAACATTTCAATTAGAAAAACAATGCCCATTAACAGTCTCTTATAAGGTACATTGTAGTTGGTAAAATCAGGAACATTTCTGATTGCCTGTACACTTCTTTAACCCTTTACCCCATAGCCTGTTTCTAGTATTGAAGATAGGTCACAGGTGACCACTTAACCCATTACCCCCATATCCTGTTTCTAGAATTGAAGATAGGTGACAACTTAAAGTGCATTCTGCTTAACTTTCAGCCTGCTTTAAGCTACCATCTGCTAAAATATTGAAAATATTTCTATTTACATGTATACACATTCATGACTGTATAAATTGGAACTACATGTACTTTCTTCAGTCGGGGAATAAATTAAATGCGCTAAAAGGCGCTTCTTTGGGGGGAAAGGTTTCTTTTGGTGCATATTCATGAATGTACTAAGTAGAACTATTTTACTCAGGGGAGGAATAAATGGAAGGCATATTTATGGGGTAATGGGTTAAAGAAATAAAGATTGTTTCAGACAGGTTTCATTGTATATGTAGTACTCACAGCTTAGTTGTGTTTCTTAACCCTTTGAGCCCTAGTCCCGCCTATAGGCGTCCTTTTCAAACAGTGTACATGTGAATAGTTCCCTTGTCCTATGCAAACAGTGAAGACCCAGATCAGAGGGCTCCGAAAGGAGCCCTCTGATCAGGGTCTTCACTGTTTGTCACAATGCCAAACATTGACAAAAACAACCCTTAAAAGTCAGAAATGGACTTAACTAAATTGGAAACTGGAATTGTCCATTTAAAGTTTCAGGGAGGAAAGAGTTAAGAACAATTTTTATACATGCGTCTATATCTTTACAGCATGGGAGTGTACTCCATAGGATATTGGCCACATCACTGCTCAACTCCACACCAGCCCAAGGTTATGCATCAAAGCATTTTGATCCAAAATTCAAAAGGCTTAGGAGAGAAAAGGTTTTCCATGTAAGTATCCATATGAAAAAAGACAGCTTAACCCTTTACCCCATAACCTGTTTCTAGTTTTTAAAATAGGTGACTTTTTAAAGCAGGTTGAAAGTAAAGCAGAATGCATCTTAAGGCGCATTTTGCTTTACTTTCAGCCTACTTTAAGCTACCACCTGCTAGAATAAAGAAAATTTTCCTTCCTATATATATTCACGACTGAATAAGTTGGAACTATTTTCTTGAGCGGAGTATTAAACTGAATGCGCTAAAAGGTACTTCTATGAGTTAAAGGATTAAACATGAGTACATCTGTCAGTATTTAATAACAAGAAGAGTGTTCCCAGGAACACATATGTCACATGCCAAAGAAGAGTTCTGGCCAAAATGAAAAGCTTCAGTATAGCAGAAGTTATCTGCTGGAAAATAAAGTATAGAAAAGGGGAATAACTCTCATGGTATTGATGAAAGTGTTATGAACCATGTGCAATACCTTTCAACTCATCAAAAGTTTTCCATAAATTATGAAATTTCATCTGAAAAGCATTAGTAGAGCAAGGGTTATAGACAGAAAAGTAGAAAATGTGAGAAAGAGGAATAACTACTCTCACAGTATTGATGCAAGAGTTTTGAATCTTATGCAGTGCATTTTCACTCATCAATTACTTTCCGTTAATTAAAGTTCATTTCAAAAGCTTTAGTATAATAGACATAATCTGCAGGAAAAGACAATGTTGAAAAAGGGAATAACTCTGAAGTATTGATGCAAAAGTTACGGTATTAACCCTTAGCCTGCCACTCACGACTATAGCTCCATATGCAAACAGCTTGGATCCCGATGAGACGCCGAGTAACTCGGCGTCTCATTCGGATCCAAGCTGTTTGACACTCGGACAACATTTTCAGCAATTTTGAGCAACTTTGAAGCACTTTGAAACTTGAAGCAGACGAGAAATATAGCAGACGACAATTTATTTGGCGGACTAAGGGTTAACCTTATGCAAGACACTTCCAATTGTCAAGCTCCTTCCATGATTGAAATTTCGTCTTAAAGCTTCAGTAAAACAGGAGTTATTGTCAAAATTAAAAGTGTGGACAAAAAAGCTTGACAGACAGACAACGAAAAGTGACCCTTAACCAGAGGTGTAAAATTTTACCTGGCCACTCGCCATGGCCAGTAACATTTTGTCAGTGCGAGTAGATTTTCTGACCAATTATTGTCATTGTCAATTCTTATGACAACACTCTGTACTTCTCGTTTTTATCCCCCCCACCACTCCTCAATTAAGATCATGGGGCACATTGGTTTATGTCTGTTTATGTTTATTTCTCTGTCCGTCTGTCTACAACTTGAATCATATCAGTAACTTTAAAGCTACATGTGGTAGAGACTTCATATTTGGCAATCAACTGAAGAAGCCCTTTCAGCTCAGTACATCTGGTCAAGGTCAGTTTGAGGTCAATTAGGCTAAATGTAACATTGACTATAATTATAGAATACATGACATAATTCTAGATTGGTTTCGTAAAGAAAAAACCAACAACATATGCTCTGAGAAACTCATGACAATCATTCTAGACTGCTTCTGTAAAAACAAGACTGCGCGTTCAATAAACGCTTATGCCCCTGGTGGCATCCTTGACAATATATTCTGAATCTTTTCTAAGTCCAAATTAGGTCAAGGTCAAGGTCAAACTGAGCTTGGGTGTTATTGGTGAGTTGGTAATGGTCCAAGGTAATAACTGTATATAAGTATCGATACATTGTAGTAAACAGTGTTGATGCTTGACGAAACGGTAAAATCTAGTTAACCAAGAAAGAGCCCATTTAAAATATTCTAAGTCCAAATTAGGTCAAGGTCAAAATCAAAGTTTGGTGATATTGGTGGATAGGGAATGGTCCAAGGCAACAACTGTATAAGTATCCAAGCATTTGGGTAAGCAGTGTTGATGCTAGACGAAACGGTAAAATCTACTTAACCTTGTTACGGACGGACGGACAGGACGATTACTATATGCTCCCGCATCTGTCGATGCCGGGGGCATAAAAACCCAAAGACATATTTTCCATGAAACTCTTGACATCATTTTTACAGTTCAAAAGACCAGATCCAGATGCATATAGTAAACTGCATAAACTGACCCCAGATGAAAGGCGAATGGAGATGAAAAAACTTGGGTTGCCAACAGGAGCCATTGTTAAAACTAGAGATTTTAATGTATCGTCAACAGGTATAATGCTTGCTTAAATTTAACTTGTTTTGCTATGTCAGTTAGCTTACAGTCAATATTGTTTTAACCCATTACTCCGAAAGCTATTTTGTAGTATTAAAGATGGGTGATCACTTAATTTCAGACTGAAAGTAAAGCAGAATGCACCCTTAGGCTATTTCTAGTATTAAAGATGGGTGATCACTTAATGCAGGTTGAAAGTAAAGCAGAATGCGCCCTTAGGCTATTTCTAGTATTAAAGATGGGTGATCACTTAATGCAGGTTGAAAGTAAAGCAGAATGCGCCCTTAGGCTATTTCTAGTATTAAAGATGGGTGATCACTTAATGCAGGTTGAAAGTAAAGTAGAATGCGCCCTAAGGCTATTTCTAGTATTAAAGATGGGTGATCACTTAATGCAGGTTGAAAGTAAAGCAGAATGCGCCCTTAGGCTATTTCTAGTATTAAAGATGGGTGATCACTTAATGCAGGTTGAAAATAAAGCAGAATGCTCCCTTAGGCTATTTCTAGTATTAAAGATGGGTGATCACTTAATGCAGGTTGAAAGTAAAGTAGAATGCGCCCTAAGGCGCATTCTGCTTTACTTTCAGTCTGCTTTAAGCTACAAGCTGCTTGGTTATAGAAAATATTTCTTACGGTGCTTATTCATAACTGTATAAATTGCATTTATTTTCTTCAGTGAATTAATTATTGAAAGGCGTAAAAAGGCGTATTCATGGGGTAATGGGTTAAGCCGCCACTCAATAAAAGATCAATGGGTAGTGTTTGGTACACTAGGTTCCTTACTGCTGGAGAAAAAATAGAAGTGTTTTTATCCATCTGCCTTAACCCATAGCTGGTTGCTTAAAGCAGACTGAGAGTAAAGCAGAGCTCTGCTTTACTTTCAGCCTACATTTAAGCTACCATCTGCTAGGATATTTTAAATATTTCTTATGATGCATATTCACACTATAAGATTTGGTGCTGAAATGGGTGAGAAAAGTTGGATATGTTCAGTTTACTCCCTCATATAGATCTGGAGCCCTTGTGTTTCACAAACCTATCTTGTTTCTTCCAGAATCTGTTATGGATCCATACATTCCCAGAGAAGGGAAAGGCAAAACCTCAGTTCTAAGTATAAGGGTAAGTTGGGGCAAACCTGTGTCTACCAATCAGGGGCCCGTTTCATAAAACTTTGTACGTAAAATGTTGTCGTAAGTCCGATTATAAATGTCTCAATTATTATTTATTTCTACATCTAATCCTGCCTTGT
Organism: Gari tellinella; assembly: GCA_922989275.2. NCBI lineage: Eukaryota > Metazoa > Mollusca > Bivalvia > Cardiida > Psammobiidae > Gari > Gari tellinella. Next base: position 35,478,800 of record OV277863.1, read on the forward strand.
GACATTTCTTTGAAATCGTCTTAAAAAGACGATTCCAAAGAGATGTCACAAGACAGGATTAGATGTAGAAATCAGAAATGAAATGTACTTTAAAGTCTTGACTTACGACCGATTTTTTTCGTACGAAGTTTTATGAAACGGGCCCCTGAGCTATTTGCATGCTTGGTATTTTTTCGTCTGCAACAACTGTCGTCTGCTCTTGTTTGAAAAGTTTAGTTTTCAAAATTACTTTTCAAGACAGAGCAATAGTGACAAACATTTTGGATCCTGATGAGACGCCACATTATGTGGCATCTCATCAGGATCAAAACTGTTTGCACAGGTTAACCCATAACCCCATAGCCTGCTTTTAGTCTTGAATACAGGATGCTACTTATGCAGGTTGAAAGTAAAGCAGATTAATGCACCTTAACTCTTTCCTCCCTGAAACTTTAAATGGCCAATTCCAGTTTTCATTTTAGTCTAGTCTGACATTTAAGGGTTGTTTTGGTCAATGTTTGGCATTGTGACAAACAGGGAAGACCCTGATCAGAGGACTCCTATCGGAGCCCTCTGATCTAGGTCTTCACTATTTGCATAAGACATATGTACTATTCACATGTACACTGTTTGAATAGGACACCTATTTGTGGGACCAGGGTTCAAAGAGTTTAGGTATACAGCCTGCTAGGATATAAAATATAAAAACATGGAATTTATTCATAACATTGTAAAGTAGAGTGTTTTTCTTCAGTTTAAAGGAGTAAAAGGGCACATTTATGGGTATTTGGGGGGGGGGGGGGGGGGGGGGGGGGGGGTTGCTAATATGATTTCGCTGTGAGTGTGTTATTAACCCTTTACTTCATAATCCCTTCTTTTTCTGCCTTTAATATATTCCTTTTCTGAAGAAAATTGGTCAGTTTTATACAGTATATATTGAGCAGCTTTAGTTTATTGATAAATTTTTCCTATATCTTTGCAGATGATAGCTTAAAGCAGGCTGAAAGTAAAGTTTTCAACCTGCTTTAAGTGGTCACCTGTCTTCAAAACAAGAAACAGTCGATGGGGTAATGGGTCAATAAAGAGTTAATAAAGGGACAAATGGGTAGTCTCTTATAACTCTTTGAATGCAAAGTAATAACCCATTCTTCCTATTAGAACCATCAGATGCATTCTGTTTTACTTTCAGTCTGCTTTAAGCTACCATTTGCTATAGTATAGAAAATATTTCTATGGAAACATATTCATGACTGTATAATGTTGAATTATTTTCTTCAGTGGATCGATAAAGTAATGGTGTAGAAGTGATTATCTATGAAGCAGGGCTCCAGATCCGGGGAGTATTTCAAAAATTAAAATCTTTATTTCTGCATGAAAACCTATGCTGTCACTATTCATTAGAATCGTCTCTTCGAGACGATTCTAATGAGTAGTAACACCATAGGATTGGTGCTGAAATAAGTGAGAAAATGTTAAATTTGTTCAGTTAACCCCCTCTTATCTGGAGCTCTGCACGAAGTACGGATTAAGGAGAAAGTGTATAAAATGTTCAGTTTCATCGCTCATGTCTGGAGCTTTTAATATTCTTACTATTATTTAACTATGAAATGGTCCAAAAATGTAGAACTAAAGATCTGGCAGTGTTGTGTTTTTATTTTATTTTATTCACCTTTGTTTCTGCCTTACAAAGGCCGTCATCAGGATGATACATAATGAAAATACAATTTGATACCAAGTTCTGGTCAATGAAGTACAGGGGGCCATTTCATAAAACTTTGTACGACAAAAGTTGTCGTAAGTCATATTATAAAAGTCTCAATTGTTATTTATTTCTCAATCTAATCCTGTCTTGTGATATCTCTTTGGAATCTTCTTGAAAAGACGATTCCAAAGAGATGTTACAAGACAGGATAAGATAGAGATATTGGAAATCAAATGTATTATAAAGTTTTGACTTACAAACGTTTTTGTCGTACGAAGTTTTATGAAACGGGCCCCTGTTTTTTAGGTGCTATTTGTCATGTGACCTTTAGTAGTTGTTGTTTACTTTTATTTATTTTGACAGAGTCTTGACACTGCAAAGGAGAGAAGTATTGAAAAGACAAAGATTGTTACCAAGTTCAGAGCAAAGGGGAAAATCAGCAAATATGAACAGGACTTCAGTTATGAAGACATAGCTCCACAGTTACAAAACATCTATATTGAGTCACAGAAACTGATAACAGAGTTAGTATTGATCAACTGAGGTAGCAATGGAGATTGAACTGTTCTTGATTACAGTAAAATCTGTGTTAACCCATTACCCTTATTTTATATGGAGGGTTTTTTCTGCTTTTTATTTTCATCTTTTTAGCTCACCTGGCACATAGTGCCAAGGTGAGCTTTTAGGATCGCTGGATGTCCGTCGTCCGTCGTCTGTCCGTCCGCACATCCAGGATGCACATTATGGGGTCATTAACCTGGCAGTTTGGGTCATTAACCTGGCCAGTTAGTGATTGTGGGGTTGAAAGAGAGTATTGTGGGGTTAAAAAAGGCGTTTGTGGGGTTAGTTTTAGGGTTAGGGTTTATATAGCATCTAACCCCACAACACCCTCTACTAAGAACGTCCGTCCGTCCGTCCGTCCACAATTGTTCGTTAACACTCTAGCAGGTTCAAATCTCATTGGATCTTGATGAAACTTGGTCACAATGTTTGCCTCAATGAAATCTAGGTCAAGTTCGAATGTGGGTCATGTCCGGTCAAAAACTAGGTCACTAGGTCAAATTATCGAAAAACCTTGTTAACACTCTAGAGGCTACAAATTTTATTGGATCTTCATGAAACTTCATTAATATGATTGCCTCAATTCAATCTAGGCCAAGTTCGAATGTTGGTCATGTCCGGTCAAAAACTAGGTCACTAGGTCAAATCTTCGAAAAACCTTGTTAACACTCTAGAGACTACAAATTTCATTGGATCTTCATGAAACTTCATCAAAATGTTCGCCTTAATAACATCTAGGTCAAGTTCGAATGTGGGTCATGTCCGGTCAAAAACTAGGTCACTAGGTCAAATTATCGAAAAACCTTGTTAACACTCTAGAGGCTACAAATTTCATTGGATCTTCATGAAACTTCATCAATATGATTGCCTCAATGAAATCTAGGCCAAGTTTGTATGTGGGTCATGTCTGGTTAAAAACTAGGTCATTAGGTCAAATCTTCGAAAAACCTTGTTAACACTCTAGAGACTACAAATTTCATTGGATCTTCATGAAACTTCATCAAAATGTTTGCCTCAATGAAATCTAGGTCAAGTTAAAATGTGAGTCATGTCTAGTCAAAAACTAGGTCACTACTCACTAGGTTGAATCATTGAAAAACCTTATTAACACTCTAGAGACTACAAATTTCATTTGATCTTCATAAAACTTGATGAAAAGGTTTGCCTCAATGAAATATAGGTCAAGTTCAAATGTGGCTTATGTCTTGTCAAAAACTAGGTCACTAGGTCAAATCATCGAAAAACCTCGTTAACACTCTAGAGACTACAAAATTCATTGAATCTTCATGAAACTTGATCAAGATGTTTGTCTCATTGAAATCAAGATCAAGTTAGAATGAGGGTCATCCCCGGTCAAAAACTAGGTCACATAGTGTACATGGTTACATGGTTACCAGGTGAGCGATTTAGGGCCATAGTTGCCCTTGTCTATTTTCATGCAATAATTCTTTTTTTATGATTTTAAATGTTATATTATATTTTTATAATAATAACTCTTATTTCTATTTCAAACTTGCTTTTCTCATTTTCTCAGCTGTTGCCTTGGACGATTTTCAATTCACCAATACCACTGACCTTGATTTGACCATGACCTAGTTTGGACTTAGAACATTTGAAATTGGATAGCTCTCGGTTTACTAGATTTTATGTTTTGTCTAAAATAGCATCATCACAGCTAACTAGCATGCCTTGATAGATATGAAACTTTTGCCTTGGACCATTCTCAATCCACCCATATCTCTAAATCTCAATATGACTTTGACCTAATTTGGACTATGAATATTTTTGGCAACTAAAACTGGATTAATTACATTTTACTTATTCATTGAGTATTAGCAAAACTTACTATACTGATTGCATCCTTATTATACATGTATACAGTTGCTGCCTTGGACCATGCCCAATCCACTGATATTATTCAATCTTGATTTGACCTTGACCTCTTCTGGACTTGGAGTCAAGGGTGTATTAATCGGTGACATTAGTGTTTCTTGAACACAGCATCTTACTTAAATTAGTGATAGACAATCTGTCAACCCGTTACTCCATAGCTTGTTTCTAGTATTGAAGATAGGTGACCACTTAAAGCAGGTTGAAAGTAAAGCAGAGTGTGCCTTAAGGCATATTCTGCTTTACTTTCAACGTGCTTTAACTTAAGCTACCATCAGCTAGGATATAGAAAATATTTCTTATATTCCACATTCAAAACTTTATAAAATGTAACTATTTTCTTCAGTGGAGGAATAAATTGAATGTGTAAAAAGGCGTATTTATGGGGTAATTGGTTAAGTGATTGGTCAGTAAAGAATATAGCTGTATTTATGCCTTACCACCTGGCTTGAGCTTATTGCTTTACTGTCATCCTGCATTAACCCATATATATGTACATATATACATCCATGAATATATACCATAAGAAATATGTCATATAAAGTGAAGAGTACATTTTGTCCTATTCAAAAGTGATCAGAGGGTTCCTGTAAGAGCAGGTGGAAAGTAAAGCAGAATGTGCCTTAAGGTGCATTCTGCTTAACTTTCAGCCTGCTTTAAGCTACTTACTTTCAGGGACAATATATTCCAATAGAGGAAAATGTCTGGCCCATTGGGGTCTCTATAAAAGAGAATATGTTTATTTTGTAGGAATTGCTATGATATCCATTGTGGCTTTTATAATACATTGCCAGAATGTTTTTCTTACTTGGTTTCTAGATATTAATTATTATTCTTAATTTCATTTTCAGTCTAAGAAAGAATCAAGACCTACTATTTGACTATGTGACACTTAAAGCTTTCAGAGTAAGTATAAAACTGTAGAGTTTTTGAAACATGTGATACATTTGAATATTTAACCCATTACCCCATAGTCTGTTTCTAGATTTGAAGACAGGTGACTTCTTAAAGCAGGTTGAAAGTAAAGCAGAATGCGCCTTAAGGCGCATTCTGCTTTACTTTCAGCCTGCTTTAAGCTATCATCTGCTAGAATATATTAGATATTTCTTTTGATACATATTTATGACTGTATCAATTAGAACTTTTTTCTTCAGTCGAACCCCTGACGACGGGAACACAGGCGCTAAACTAGGATAGTGAGTGAGTGAGTGAGTGGAGGAATAAATTAAAGGCAATACAAGGCATATTTATGGGGTAATGGGTTAATTCTTTGCACACTAGCAATGGATTTGTGATAATATGTATCTGTGCAAACAATATGGATCCAAATGAGAGTGTGCGTAACAAGGCATTTCATCAGGATCCACTGTTTCACACTCTGACCCTGCTTTGAAAAGAAAATTTGATATTCCTATTTGTAGAACAATAGCAGACGACAATTGTTGCAGACGAAAAAAATACCCAGCATGCAAATGCTTAATAAATGTCATCTACAGGGCTTCCACTGAAATCATGATTTAAAAAAAATAATAACAAAAGTTGTGTAATGTATAGAAATATTGTCAGGTAAATAGTTTAAATTCTGGTCAGACTACATAAATTGTTTGCAAAAGTTTCCAGCATAACTCTTTCAACACTATGTCACTCTTGTTGGTTATTAGGTTCTCTGTGGATCGTTTTGGTTTATACCAAAACATAAACCAGTCTACTTGGAATTCTGGGTAGTTGAATAAATACTGGTCTAAATTTTCAAACAGTGAACCCACATCAGAGGGCTCCTATAGCAGATCTCTGATCTGGGTCTACACTGTTTGCAAATGTATATTTTAGGCAGGTCCATTGTGTTGAAAGAGTCTATTAAGTCTAGTCCATTTGTTACTTTTTAGTGCTGATTTGAGCAATAAACTTCAGAATGACAAACAGGACTCCTGATCAGGGTTTACACTGCTTGCATAAGAAGAATTAGTTATTCAGAGGTACACAGTTTGTTAAAGAGGAGTATACTCATTACTTCGTGGGTTGAATGTATTAACCCTTTCCCCCATAGAAGCGCCTTTTAGCGCATTCAGTTTATTCTTGCCCTGAAGAAAATAGTTCCAATTTATACATTCATAAATATGTATTATAAGGTATATTTTCTTTTTTCTAGCAGGTGGTAGCTTAAAGCAGGCTGAAAGTAAAGCAGAATGCGCCTTAAGGCGCATTCTGCTTTACTTTCAACCTGCTTTAAGTAGTCACCTATTTTCAAAATTAGAAACAGGCTATGGGGTAAAGGGTTAAAGGGTTAAGCAAATAAAAGAAGGGTCCTGCATTAACCCATTATTCCACAGACATGCTTTTAACGTGTTTAATTTATTCCTCCAATGCAGAAGATAGTTCAGATTCATACAGTCATGAATACCGTATGTATCATAAACATTTTCTATATTCCAGCAGATGGTAGCTGAAAGTAAAGCAGAATGTGCCTAAAGGTGCATTGTGCATTTACTTTCAACCTGCTTTAAGTGGTCACCTATCTTCTGTACTATAAACAGGCTAGAGCATTCAATTTCTGCTTTACCTTTAACCTGCTTTAAGTGGTCACCTATCTTCTATACTAGAACCAGGCGATGGGTTAAGGTGCCACTTATATGAAAGTTCTGATTTTTGTTTTTTATTTATATCTGACTTGTTTTTTGTAAGCTTTCCTTACCTCTATAATGTAATACTTTTTTACAGCAAATGACGTATAAGCTTGACAAAACCACAGTGAAATGGGAGTTTGTAGAAACTCTGGAGCCTCCTCGTGTTGTACATGCAGCTGTGAAAGAAGTGGCCCTGAAAGATAACCTCTTTGCTCAGCTCACACTGAGAGTCCATCTACGTCAGGTAAGCTTGTAGTCAGTAGCCAGGTACTGAAAGATAACCTCTTTGCTCAGCTCACACTGAGAGTCAATCTACGTACTGGGCCAACTTTGACCTCAGGGGCATAATGTGAACAAATTTGATAAAAGACCTATAGATGATGCAATGTGCCGAATATCTGACCTTGGGTACAAGGGTTTCAGACAAGAAGATTTTTGAATTTAAAAAAAAAATATATATATATATTTTTAGCTCCTGTGACCTAGATATGCAATAGACCAGCACCATTTCTTCAATATAAGTAAAGGACATCTAGAAGTGTCAACATATTTTGGGATGACGCATCTGATAAAGCTTATGCGGGACTATAAATCTCAGCAGAAACAACAACAACAGTGTCAACATCTCAAAGCTCTGAAAAACTAGTTTCAGAGAAGAAGATGTTTGAAAATATCACTATTTAGCTCTATGTAAAGCGGTGCCCCCCTTGGGCTAGTCCAACTTCGACCCCAGGGGCATAATTTGAGCAATCTTGATAGGGTACCTGTAGATGATGCTATGTGCCAAATGTCTAAGCTTTGCGTACTAGGGTATAGACCAGGCTTAACTTAAAATTGGAAGTGTTGATTCAAAGTTTCAGGGGTGAATGAGTTAAGAGGGCACTAGACTTCTTTAACCCTTTACCCAATAGCCTGTTTCTAGTAATGAAGACAAGTGACCACTTAAAGCAGGTTAAACGTAAAGCAGAATAGGCCATAAGGAGTATTCTGCTTTAAATTAATCTGCTTTTAGCTACCACCTGCTAGGATATAGAAAATATTTCTAATGGTATTTGTTAATGACTGTATAAATTGGAACCACATGTACTTTCTTCAGTGAAGGAATACATTGAATATGCTTAAATGCACTTCTATAGGGGGAAAGGGTTAAAGAATGGCCGCGTATCAGAGGTTTAACTTTGATGATCTCCTTGTATATTTCCAGAAACTGGCTGTATATGACCAATTTGGGCGGCTAATGTACGGAGATCCCGACCTTGTAAAGAATGTTTTAGAATATATAGTGTTTGAAAACCGTATAGTCAGTGTACACAGTAAGTGGCGAGTGCATGACAAAGTTGTACCAGAATGGGACACAGAACAAACAGAGTTTATCTACAGGACTTATAAAGATGGCACCCAAATGGGATTGCCTAATGAATAACCAGTGGGTTTGATATTTAATGAATTGTGAATTTAGAAACCTTTTACTCCATAGATAGACATTTTTTCGCATTAAATTTATACCTCCGCTAAAGAAAATAGTTACGATTCATAGTCATGAATATGTACCTTAAAAGAAATATTTTCTATATCCTAGTAGATGGTAGCTTAAAGCAGGATGAAAGTAAAGCAGAATGCGCCTTAAGGCGCATTCTGCTTTACTTTCAATCTGCTTTAATAAGTGATTACCTGTCTTCATAAATTGGAAAGTCTATGGAGTAATGGTTTAAATTTCCAAGCAGTGATTCTACCAAGTTGTTAATTTGTGTCTAAAACTGTGTGTGATGGGCATCTTGGGTTTTGCTACACCTGTACTTAGCTGGACATAAATATATGACTGAAATATTGTTAAAAGCGATGTAAAGTCATAAAGAAAAAGTGACAAAAAGGAAATCAACAGTCAACATTGTATTTAGTGGTGACATAAGAAAGAAACATGGGAGTTAGTGTAAAAATCCTAAAATTGGGACACCCTGTATAACTGCTGTAAATATCTTTAAAATTTGTACTAATTGCTTTTATCACATGGTTATTTGTCCAAACTGAATGGCAAACAGAGTAGACAATGATCAGACTGCTCCTTAGGGAGCAGTTTGGTCAGGGCCTACACTGTTTGCTCAGACCTGTCTGTCGGCATACGCAAGATCATAACGGTATGTCTATACAGATGCCAGATAGCTGAATGCATGGAAGCAGTTTAACTCGTTCAAAGCCATTGACCTGTTTAAAATATACCCATTACAATTTTTAACGGTGAAGACCCTGATCAGAGGGCTCCTTTAGGAGCACTCTGATCAGGGTTTACACTTTTCATTAAATTAAACCAGTATTTAACAAACTACCCAGAATTCCAAGTAGACAAGTTCATATTTTGGTAATTAATGAGATCCAAATTGGAGCCTAATAACCCACAAGAGTTACTTAGTGTTTATCTAAAAATGAACTGTTTTAGAACATGTTTTAGAAAATAAAAATAAAACAAAACTTGCAGACCCTGATCAGAGGGTTTTTAGCTCACCTAAGCTATTGTGATACCATTCCGTCCGGTGTCTGGTGTCCGTCGTACGTTCACATTTTCAAACAACATCTCCTCAGAAACCACTGACCCGATTTCAACCAAACTTTGTCAGAAGCCTAAGTGGCAAGGGGGAACGAAATCTTGTTCAAAGTTTTTGGCTTGGGTTATTGCCCTTGCTGTGGGACCAGATTTTCTAACATGACCGTATAGACAACTTGTAATGCATAAGAAAATCTTAAAAAATCTTCTTCTCAGAAACCGCTAGGCCAAGACTTTTGATATTTGGTATGTATCATTACCTAATGATCTTCTAGCAAGATTGTTCAAATTTTGACCCTGGGGCCAAAAATGGCCCCGACCTAGGGCTTATCAGTTTTTCTTAGGAAAACCTTTAAAAATCTTCTTCTCTGAAAATATATGGCCTACATCATTAATATTTGACATGTAGCTTTGTCTTATGGTCCTCTACCAAGATAGTTCAAATTATGACCCCCGGGTCAAAATTGGCCACGCTCCGGGGCTTATCAGTTTAACATAGACTTATATAGGAAAACATTTAAAAATCTTCTTCTCTGAAACTGTACGGCCAAGATCTTTAATATTTGGCACAAAACTTTGCCTTGTGGTCCTCTACCAGGATTGTTCAAACTGTGACCCCCGGGCCAAAAATGGCCCCGCCCTTGGGGTTATTTGTATTTCATAGGAAAACCTTTAAACATCTTCTTCTCTGAAACCATAAGGCCCAGATCATTTATACTTGACATGTATCTTTGCCCTATGGTCTTCTACCAAGATTGTTCAAATTATGACCCCTGGATCAAATTTGGCCCCGCCCAGGGGCTTATCAGTTTAACATAGACTTATATAGGAAAACCTTTAAAAATCTTCTTCTCTAAAACTGTAAGGCCCTGATCTTTAATATTTGACATATACGTAGCTTTGCTATGTGGTTCCTTTTACCAGGTGTGTTCAAATTATGACCCCCTGACTAAAATTTGCCCCGCCCTGGGTTTGTCAGGTTTTTAGCTCAGGGTGAGCTTTTGCAATCCTTGAATGTCCGTCGTGCGGCGTCAACAATTTTAGTGTTTACACTCTTGAGGCCACAATATTTATCCAATCTTTCACAAACTTTCTCAGATAGTATATTGCCATAAGATTTCGGATGAGTTCGATTATGGTTGCAATCGGACAAATAGGCCATGAGTTACCTACAATTGAATTGCCAAATTCTTTTGGTAATATACAATCTGGGCAAGTATGGGAAAGATTGGATTAATAATGTGGCCTCTAGAGTGTAAACACTGTTAAATATGGCATTTTCAGCAATTCAAAGGTAGATAACTCTTGACCTATTTGTCCGATTTCAACCATAATCGAACTCATCGGAACTCTTATGGTAATAAACAATCTGAGCAAGTTTGAGAAAGATTTGATGAATATTTTGGCCTCTAGAGTGTAAACACTTAAACTGATGACGACAGATGCCGGACATTCAAGTATTGCAAAAGCTCACCCTGAGCTTTGCCAGCAGCAATACAGACCAAAGTGAAAAACAGTCTGGTTCTTGATAATGGTCTTTTGATACTTTGTCAGGTCCGATCTAAAGTTTTCAAAACTTGTTGCCACTGTTCAAAGTATTTTGAAGGCACTTATCCCTTTTACCCAATAACCTGTTTTTAGTTGTGAAAATAGGTGATTACTTAAGCAGATTAAAAGTAAAGCAGAATGTGCCTTAAGGTGCATTCTGCTTAACTTTCAGCCTGTCAATTGCTTTTACCCCATAAATACAACTTTAATTTATTCTCCTCATAAGAAAATAGTCACACTTTATACAGTCATAAATATGTACCATATGAAAGAATTTCTATTTTCTAGCAGATATTAGCTTAAAGAAGGCCGAAAGTAAAGCAGAATGTGCCTTAAGGTGCATTCTGCTTTACTTTCAATCTACTTTAAGTGATCATCTATCATCAATACTTGAAACAGGCTATGGAGTAATGGGTTAAGCTACTACCTGCTAGAATAAAGAATTATTGTATAAATTGAAACTATTTTCTTCAGAAGAAGAATAAACTGAATGTGCTAAAAGGCGCTTCTATGGGGGGAAGGGTTGTTCAATGATGGGAAGGGTTATTCAAGGATGGGGAATGCTAAGCTGATGTTGTTAAATAGTATTTGTTCATTGTCTGAATAAAAGTATTTCCTAACTTAAGTTGTCTTCATCATAAATATAACCTTTCCTAGATAGTGTGTTGTAGAAAAAAGGAAAAAAGAGGGCCTGAAGGCCCCGATATCGCTCACCTGTTATAATGATGCCTGATAGCTTTACCTTTGAATTTAACCTGTTTTATTCTAAATCCATTCAAATTTATAGTATAGCATGTAAACAACATTGGAATATGAACTACTCTAGTATAGTAGAGTACATCAAGGGCAGATAACTAGAGCCTAAATAATACTGAAATGAAGCCTTTTCTAGCATTTCAAAGCATAGCAAGGGCAGATAACTCTTGCCACAATGGTTAGATTTCAACGATAATTGCACTCCCTCGAGAACTTATAGCTATATACATTGTGTGCAAGTATAAACTATAATTAAAATCCATTGAAAACTGTAGTTGCAAGAGTGTAAACACTGTTAGATATGACATTTTCAGCAATTTAAGGGCAGATAACTCTTGACCTATTTCAACTTTTCCGAACTCATCTGAACTTTTATAGTCGTATACAATCTGAGCAAGTTTGAGAAAGATTTGATAAAAATTGTGGCCTTTAGAGTGTAAACACTTAAATTTGGCATTTTCAGCAATTCAAAGGTAGATAACTCTTGACCTATTGGTCTGATTTCAACCATAATCAAACTCATCCGAACTCTTATAGTTATATACAATCTTAGCAAGTTTGAGAAAGAATGGATTAAAATTGTGGCCTCTACAGTGTAAACACTGTTAAATATGGCATTTTCAGCAATTCAAAGGTAGATAACTCTTGGCCTATTTGTCCGATTTCAACCATAATCGAACTCATTTAAACTCTTATTGTAATATACAATCTGAGCAAGTTAAAGAAAGATTTGATAAAAATTGTGGCCTCTGGAGTGTAAACATTGTTAAATATGGCATTTTCAGCAATTCAAAGGTAGATAACTCTTGACCTATTGGTCCGTTTTCAACCATAATCAACCTTATTCGAACTCTAATGGCTATATACAATCTTAGCAAGTTTGAGAAAGATTAGATAAAAATTGTGGCCTCTACAGTGTAAGCACTGTTAAATATGGCATTTTCAGCAATTCAAAGGCAGATAACTCTTGACCTATTGGTCCGATTTCAACCATAATCAAACTCATTCGAACTCTAATGGTAATATACAATCTGAGCAAGGTATGGAAAGATTTGATTGAAATTGTGGCCTCTAGAGTGTAAATACTAAAATTGTTGACGACAAACGCTGGACATTCAATGATTGCAAAAGCTCACCCTGAGCTAGCTCGGGTGAGCTAAAAACTCCCAAATCTATTCAAACATTGATATTTATTATGTCTCCCCCTATATGGGGGGAATACATATGAGCCGTGCCATGACGAAACCTGTCTTATTGGAGTTATTGCATTGCAGCATTATACAGACCAAGCATTGTTGTCAACCTGGCTCCGTAATTGAGTTTGGTCTACAATACCAAATACCATATATATAACACAGCTATATAAAATGCTATAAAAGCATGTGGGTGTCAAAAACAGTGACTGTGTTTTTAGTTACCAACACATGACCCAGTCTACTTGGAATTCTGGCTAGTTAAGATAAATACTAAATTAGCAAAAATTCCTACAGGAGCCCTCTGATTAGGGTCTCTAAACTGTTTGCAAATGTCATGATTATATTTTAAACAGGTCCATGGTGTTGAAAGAGTTAACCTCGCTAACTACAGACAAAAGTAAAACAACACTAAAGCTTTTTTATGTTTTAGAAAAACTACAACTTTATTTACAGCAGATAACATATAAGTAGATAATCAGTAACATTGTAATATCACACATCAAAAATCATTGCAAAAGTTAAACAAGAATTTAGATATCTATCTTTGTTAACAAATTCAACCCTAGGGAGTATACTGATCATTTATAAACAGTGTACCTGTGAGGATTACTATTGTCCTATGTAAACAGTGTAGACCCTGATCAGAGGGCTCCTTGAGGAGCCCTCTGATCAGGGTCTACACTGTTTGTCATGTTGAAATATATTGTTAAAATCAACCCTAAATAGTCAAAAATGGACTAGATATATTTTGAAATTGGAATTGTCCATTAAAAGTTTCAGGGGTGAATGTGCTAAGAAGAGAAAGTTAGACTAATGTATTGTATTGCATGTACTATAATTTCATGGAACCAAAACACAATGTGAGATTTATCAATTTCCGTCCAGCGGTTGCAGAGAAATAGCCTGAACCAGAAAACTTAATACTGCAGTTTGACACCATTGCCTCCACAAATAGACAAACAATACCTTAGGTTTCACTTTTATTAGTCATTATCAGCTTCACTGTTATCTACTTTAAATATTAGTAATTTAGTTTTTAAAGTGGAATTTAATTTGACTTTCAAAATCTTCCAATACTGATAATATGTAGAATTTCTTGGTGTATAATTTGATCAAAACTGTTCACAATGGATTATAGCTGGGTTGACAGAGTTTAAAGAGGCTCGCAACCGGATCAATCATTAAAAATAGTAATTTGTAAATATATGTCAAATGCTTATATAAATGGGTAAAATTTAGTTTAGGATAATAAATTCTGTTAAAAAATGCATTTCCAAAAAAAAGAAAAGAAGAGGCTCTGGTGGGATTCAAACCCGTGACCATCCATGCGGAGACAAAAATGAAAAATGAGGCATCGCCTTTACGCCCTCGGCTACGGACGCTCTCTATATATATGGTAGCGAATTAACGTACTTCAATGATAGCTATTAATAGAACATTATTCGGCTCGGGTTTATGTCTGACCCCGTGTAGAGAAGCAACAACAACAACTATACCGTTAGCTAACGCTATGGAAAAACGATGGAAAATATCTAAAAAAAACTAAGATTCGGTGACGATTCTTGAGACGTTTTTTGGACTGATCATATTTTTTTAATGTCAAAAGCCAAATAATGCCACAAATTTGCTTTTATTTGAGTATTTTATTTTATTTTGACAAGAACACCATCCGGTTGCGAGTCACTTTAAGAGAAAACTAATGCTTTAACTCTTTCAACACCATGGACCTGTATCAAATATACTCAATAGATTCGAAAACAGTGTAGACCCAGACCAGTGGGCTCCTTTAGGAGCCCTCTGATCAGGGTATGCACTGTTTTCTAATTTATACCAGTATTTATTTGAACTACCCATAATTCTAAGTAGACTGGTATATGTTTGGGTAACTTAAGATCCACAAAGAAATCTAATAACCCCAAAGAGTGACTTAGTGTTGAAAGAGTTAATCTAGTAGGTAAAGGACATAATTGCACATAAGACATTGCAGACTGTAATTGCCTGGATTGATCATTTTAATCCTACAAAACAAGGAAACAAGTTCGGGACGGGGTTATTACATATCACCATGTACAATGTACTGCAATAAGAAATACAACCATATTTCATTCAATACACGGCACATAATCTTTGTACAAGTTGAAAAGTATTTTTTTTAACTTTTTAAAAATTGTCAAACAATACTAAGCATTTTTAGACCTATAATATGAAAATGGTTTCCTAATGCAATACAAAAGTAATACAGAAAGCTTCTATGGGTACTTTCTACATTAAGCTGTCAGCTTTCTACATTTCTGCCTTGCATTTTATTTTCATTTGAGGCTTAACCCTTAGCCCGCCAAATAAATTGTCGTCTGCTATATTTCTTGTCTGCTTCAAGTTTCAAAGTGCTTCAAAGTTGCTCAAAATTGCTGAAAATGTTGTCTGAGTGTCAAACAGCTTGGATCCGGATGAGACGCCGAGTTACTCGGCGTCTCATCCGGATCCAAGCTGTTTGCATATGGAGATAGTCGTGACTGGCAGGCTAAGGGTTAATACAAGTTTGTTTTACTGTACTAAAAAGACTTCTGAATATGTGAAGGTTTAACGTGATAATTATAAGATAAACAGAAGGTTTTAAACTACATAATTAGGGTACACAAAATATTATAAAGATACAGCAGCAGAAGATGGTAAAGGAATCTCTAATACTGTATAAAATGAAGTAGAAGAGCTAAACAATTAACAAGAAAAATAAAAAAAATAAACATATCAACCAATAAACATATACATTAAACAATGTCTCTTCCCTTTGTGTAGGTATAACTAATCTTGATAAAGTGTATGGCATTCACAAAATGAGATTTTGTTGATTTCTCCCCTAAATTGCATACTAACCCATTACCCTATAAATATGCCTTTTTATGCATTAACCCTTAGCCCGCCAAATAAATTGTCGTCTGCTATATTTCTCGTCTGCTTCAAGTTTCAAAGTGCTTCAAAGTTGCTCAAAATTGCTGAAAATGTTGTCCTAGTGTCAAACAGCTAGGATCCGGATGAGACGCCGAGTTACTCGGCGTCTCATCCGGATCCAAGCTGTTTGCATATGGAGCTATAGTCGTGAGTGGCAGGCTAAGGGTTAAATCAATTCTTCCACTGAAGAGAATAATTAAATTTTACAGCAATGAATGTGCAACATAGGAAATGTTTTCTATATCCTACCAGAAGGTATCTTACAGCAGGCTGGTAGTAAAGCAGAATGCACCTTGTGCTTTAATTTCAATCTGCTTTAAGTAGTTACCTGTCTTCAAAAGAAGAAATAAGGCTATGGGGTAAAGGATTAATTTTGCATTATAGCGAGTATCACTTAACCACCATGAAAAAATGAGGGAAAAAATGAGGTAAAACATGAGCTCAAAAGTCATTCAAAAAAATAAATATATATATTCCTTTACTCTACACATTTATAACGAAACCATGATCACCTTTGCAAACAGTGGCTCCAGATGAGACAATGTGTGATGCAGCGTCTTATCAGGATCCAAGCTATTTGACACATTGATTTAATTTGGAATAGAAATTTTAGACAATTCTATTTTTAGAACAGTAGCAGACAGCATTGATCCAATCATTGAAAGGTCTTTTTTAGTACAGGTTTAATGTTCATGCACACACTGCAAAGTTGTTCTGCTTCACTGTTATTAGGTATGATACGTTTGTCATGATGAAGAGAGTTGTTCAGGTGAGAAACTTTTCATTGCTCCAGATCTAGCGGGCTACTCCGTATGGGGAATGCTGAAATGGACAATAAAACATACATTGTAATGTACTATTCATATAGCCCCAAACAAAACAGTCTAACTTCGATATCTCTTATTCGCTTAACTCTAACTTTTCCGTATTTCTATATGTTCTTGAGCAAGACATATACCGCGAATTGCTCCTCCCCACCCAGGGGTTAAAATGGGTACCTGTCAAGGGTCTGAGCCGGTACTGCAACTGCAATATGCGCCATATATTAGCAGTGCTCAATAGTGTATGCAAGATGGCTCAATGATCAGGGGGTAAATGTACAGTCGGCTAAGCGGTCATTGGGTCTGAAAGTAGACTTTTAACTGGTACTTTACTTCTTTTTTTTTTAGTTTAATTTCACGATTTTGACCTTGTTAGAGTAGAATATATCCCTATTTTAAAGTTAAAATGTGGCTGCCAGCCACGTTTTAACTTTAAAATAGGGATATGTTTAATTTATTCCAGCTCGAGATAAAGAAGTTTGACTAACACTGACAATGCAGAGGCTTGTTCAGGACCCAGATAAGAGGGAGTAAACTTGTTTCCAACTTGTTTCACTCATTTCAGCACTAAATCGTATGGTGCGACTACTCATTAGAATCGGTTTGAAGAGACTATTCTAATGAGTAGTGACAAAATAGGGTTTCATGAAGAAATAAAAATTTAAGTTTTTGAAATACATGTATCCCCACTTATCTGGAGGGCTTCTTGTTTTGTGCACTATCTTTTGGCATTAGTATTGTCTATTTTTGATAACTCAAAATGGCTTTAGACTTATTTACCTCAATTTTCAAGTTTAAACGTAGCTTGGCTAAACCTTTTTCACAAACTCTGTACTGAGAACGCTAGATAGACAATGAAGCACAATTAACCAATTACAACTTAAATACAATTTTTAAAGCCTCTTATTCATTCAGACGCCGATCAGACGCCGCATTGGAATGGTAACAACATTCAACCCTAGCGTCTAGTATACTAGTCATTATCAACAGAGTAACTGGAAAACAACACTCATTTTATGCAAACAGCTCAGACCCTGATCACATGGCTCCTATAGAAGCCCTTTAACCAGTGTCTACACAGTTTGTCATTTTAAAATACATCATTTGAAACAGCCCTAAATTGCCAAACTGAAGTAGGCTTAATTCCAGTTAATTGGAAACTTGGATTGTCCAATAAAAGTTTCAGGGGTGTATGAGCTAAATGTAGCTTAGTGCCTTGTCATATCTTTACTTATTCTTTATAGAAACATAAATGTCTTATCATGCTTCTGTCCTGTCTTAATTTGTAGCCATTGGAAACTTTTCCAACACATTGATAGAAAGCTACTTAAAGCAGGCTATTAGTAAAGCAGAGGGCCTCTTTAGGAACTTTCTGCTTTATTGATGATAAGTGGCCACTTAAAGCAAATTGAAAGTAAAGAAGAATGTGCCTTAAGGCTTTAAGCTACCATCTGCTAGAATATAGAAAACAGCTATCTAATACACTGGAAAAAGCTATGGATAAAAGAGTAGAAATTGGCCACATAAGGTATGTATGACAATTTAATACAATACTCACCAGAAGTCTTACTCCAAAATTAGAGTCTTGTTCCCTACCGCAGGCCAGGGCTGGTTTTAGCTGACCGGTGGGTAAGATACCAACATGTCTGCCTCTCTCCTTCATAGATTCCAGCATAACAAATGTGCTGAGCTGACTGAGCTGGAGCTTAGTCTCAATACCATGTGGAACGCCTTGTGGCTAAAAAAGAAAGCAAAACCAGTCTGCCATACAGTACAACCACCACATAAAAGAAAAGTAATTGATGGAGTAAAGACATATTGCTGCTTAAAGAAAATGAAAGTAAAGGCTAGCAAAAAGTTCCTAAAGGCTTTAAGTCACTAATTGCCTTAAACAGTGGACCCAGATCATATTTGAGTTTCTCAGTTTTATAATCTGGCTCTATACTATTTTCAAACGTCGGTGTAATACTATCTGTCCAGTGATTAATCTAGGTCCGCATCCTTGGTCAGAGACGCATTTAAAATCCATAAAAGCGCATCTTATTTGGCATAAGCGTTCCGGTGGACGTATTGTCGAATGCGTCGGGATATAAACATACATCCGAATATATTTATGTATTTCTAGATTAATCACTGTCTGTCATGTACCGGACCTCTCTATTACCAAATATTTACAATCGCCCCATTCAATTCCATTGACAAAAAGTGTGTTCATTTCATATAAACACCACTTTTCGAGAGGGCGGGACTTGTGGAAAAGTTTCGAAGCGGAGGCGGGGCATATGCAGTTTTCATTCGCGAATTAATCTTTGGAACTTGGGAGGCAAACATTTGGCGGATTTTTTCAAAATTTGTTCTTAACCGATCTATGCCTTCCTACTAGACTACTAGTGGAAACCATGATTCCCGACTAATATTCTTCTTTATTAATGAGATAAATTGCAAGAAAATTGACATAAGAATCTACCTTATAAACAGCGGCTATCTCTGCGTTTCTTTATAACAAAAAAATCCCGATATATTTATCCTACTTTAAAATGACGTCACATCAAATGACGTCAAAAATCGGCATTTTTCGCGCCAAACTGTCAAGTTGTTGACAATGGAACTTATTTTTTCTGCTTTTGAATGTACACAGCTTAAGTAAATCAGTCATGGCTGTTCCTTATAGGGTACAAATTATTCGTGTTATCTACCTCTAGTATGGATTAAACATACACGCGTACTAACAAAATGTTTATTTAATGTTAGAAATTACAGCAAATATATTGTAAATATAAGAAATGAACTGATTTTTTTCGGCGTTCAAGCGAAATGAATGACAGAAAATTATCGGCAAATACCATGAATCGCGCTAGCCAATTCTAAGAGGTCACTGACAAAATTTATTATTTATATTCATGACATTATTAAACAGTGTACCTGTGAAGAGTACCACTGTCCTATATAAATAGTTAATACCCAGACCAAATGAGCCCTCTGATCAGACTCTACACTGATTGTCATTGTACAATACATAGTTAACAACACCCTTAGATAGTCAAAAGTGGACAATACTTAACCCATTACCCTATAAATACGCCTTTTTACGCCTTTCATTTATTCCTCCACCCAAGAAAATAGTTCCAATTTATACAGTCATGAATATGTATCATAAGAAATAATTTCTGTATCCTAGCAGCTGGTAGCTTAAAACAGACTGAAAGTAAAGCAGAATGCGCCTTGAGGCGCATTCTGCTTTACTTTCAACCTGATTTAAGTGGTCATCAGATTTCAAAACTAGAAACAGGCTATGGGGTAATGGGTTAATTCGAGTGTCTGGGGTGAATGAACAAACATATGTTTGTCTGAAAAACAAGCCAACCTACCATATTGACAAGAACAGTGTTTCCATTTGTTATACACAAGAAGTTCAAGTTGTTGTGAAGCCGTATTTGATTTCCTCCCTCATTGACCACGGTCCATGTGGCTAAAAGAAAGCAAGTTAAAATTTAAGGGTAAAATAAAACATTTATGAGCTAAATCTAAAAAGTTTATGCCAATGTCAGCAACACCAATGCCAAATACCATAAAACAAAATATTGTAGGTTTTGATTTCCCTTTTCCTTGATGCAAGCAGTTATTTTTTAAATATTGTTATTGCAGGGCTCTAGAAAAGAGAGAGTAATCTGAACAAATCCCAACAGTATCTCACTTATGTTAGTACCAAATCCTATGATGTAACTACTCATTAGAATTGTCTCGAAGAGATGATTATAATGATTATGGACACCTTAGGGTTTAATGCAGAAATTTCAGTTTTGAAATAATCCCCTAACCCATTACCCTATAAATACGCCTTTTTACGCCTTTTTTACTTATTTCTTCACTGAAGAAAATATTTCAAATTTATATAGTCATGAATATGTATCATAAGAAATATTTTCTATTTTCTAGTAGGATGTAACTTAAAGGAGGCTGAAAGTAAAGCAGAATGCGCCATAAGGCGCATTCTGCTTTACTTTCAACCTGCTTTAAGTAGTCATCTATTTTCAAAACTAGAAACAGGCTATAGGGTAATGGGTTAACACAGGCTCTGCACTGCATTCCTACCATTGGGTGCTCCACTATTTCCCTGACCATCCAAAACTAGTCCTCCTGGACCCTGTACAATCTGCAAACAACGCCCACTGGAGCGGGATACCAGCTCCAACACATTCCCCGATTGGAACAGACTCTGAAAGTCATATACAGTAAAACGTGTGTTATAACTTACATAACCTTTGAATGAAGATACATGTATATGGTAATCTTTTAAATCATTAATCTCTGAAAATTTTAATGACCAAATCCTATTTCCAATAAAATCTAGTCCATTTTCGACTATTTATGGTTGAGTTTAACAAAACATGTTTATCCCGAACGGTAAACAGTGCATACCTTAATCAGAGGGTTCCTTTAGGAGCCCTATGATCAGGGACTACACTGTTTGCATAGGATAAGTTTACTCTTCACAGGTACAAGGTTTGTTAAAGACTAGTATACATGTTGCTAGTTTCCCTATGGAAGTGCCTTTTGGGATTGTTCATGCATCATTACTGGTGGTGGTTTAAAAGTAAAGCAGAAAGCTCATTTAGGAGCTTTCTGCTTTAGTTTTAAGCCTGCTTTCATCATGCACCTGCCATAAACAATGAAACGAGCTATAAGAAAAACGTTAGGACAGGTGATTGTTAAATGCAGGACTAAAGTAATGCATTTTGCTGCAACCTTCAATGCGTAAAAATGAGTATCTATGGAGTAAAGGGTTAAAGAATATTCTAAGTACTGGTAGTTACATCAATCTAGGGTTTTGCAAGACATATGGCGTTCAGTTTTTTAAAACCCTTTATCCAATAGTTATTCACATCCTACCTGTCTTCTTAACAACCTTTACTGAATAGATGAGCCGTTTTATGTTATTAATTTATTCCTTCACTGAAGAAAACAGTTCCACTTTAATATAGAAAAATATTTCTTGCCATACATATTCATGATTGTGTAAATTGAAACTATTTCCTTCAGTGGAGGGATAAATTAAAGGTGTAAAAATGTGTATCTATGGAGTAATGGGTTAAGAAGTATTCTGCTTTACATTCAACCTGCTTTAACCCATTACACCATAAATATGCCTTTTTACGCTTTAAATTTATTCCTCCGCTGAAGGAAATAACTGCAATTAATACAGTCATGAATTTCCACCATAAGAAATATATTCTATATCCTAACAGTCATAGCTAAAAGCAGACTGAAAGGAAAGCAGAATGTGCCATAAGGCAAATTCTGCTTTACTTTTCAGCTTGCTTTAAGTGGTCACATGTCTTCATTATTAGAAACAAGCCATGGGTAATGGGTTAAAACTAAAAGCAGACTATGGAGTTAAGAGTTAAACCTACCAGTAAGTTTCCCGTGGCTGTGGTGGCCACAGCTTGATTGATGTGTTTAGCAGCATAATCAGCCTCACGACTTACAACCCGTCCTAGTTGATTCAGCTCATGACCAAGTTGTCCAAACAATCCTCTCTACAAACAAAGACATAAATAAAATACAGTGAAACCTCTCTATCACCACCACTAATTTGCTAATTTGTGTTAACTAATAGGTGTTTAAAGTCAGGTGACTGCTTAAAGCAAGGTGACAGTAAAGCAGAAAGCTCCTTAAGGAGCTTTCTGTTTTACCGTCATCTTGCCTTAAGCTGTCACACCTGTCTTTGATACAATCACACCTTGCTTTAAGCTGCCACACCTGTCTTTTATACAATCACACCTTGCTTTAAGCAGTCACACCTGTCTTTTATACAATCACACCTTGCTTTAAGCTGCCACACCTGTCTTTTATACAATCACACCTTGCTTTAAGCAGTCACAACTGTCTTTTATACAATCACACCTTGCTTTAAGCTGTCACACCTGTCTTTTATACAATCACACCTTGCTTTAAGCTGTCACACCTGTCTTTTATACAATCAATTAACCTTCTTTTTCGTAGTCATAATAGAGAGGTTTTACTGTACTGTAAATATTGTGTAAAGACATATTGAAATCTTCAGAAATGGAAAACTTTAACACATCCATTTACCCTTATCCCACTCAATGTTCACATATAAAACCCCACTCATTATGACAATGTACATACATGTATTATCTGAACTATAACTTAAGCTGATAAAATACATGTAAGGACAATTTCCTCAGATCAGAAAATAGAGTAGATTCATTGTAAGAAAAATCATATATGAAAACATGCAGACCCTGATCAGAGAGCACCGTTACAAACTTGATCTGGGTCTGTACTTCTTTCAAATAGTGTCAGTTTATGCTAATAGCAGAAGAATGGTTTTAAGGCGTTCTGCTTTACTTTCAGCCTGCTTTAAGCTAGCTACCATCTTCTAGAATATAGAAAATATTTCTTATGATACATATTCATGACCGTTTCAATTAGAACTACCTTTTTCAGTGAAGGAATGAATAAAATGCGTAAAAATGTGTATCTATCATATGTGGTTAATCCTTTATCCTATAGCCTTCTTCTGTTATTGAAGATAGGTGACCACTTAAAGCAGGTTGAAAGTAAAGCATAATGTGCCTAAGGCGCATTCTTTAAGGCACATTCTGCTTTACTTTCATCCTGCTTTAAACTGTCATCTGCTGGAATATAATAAACATTTCTTATGAAACATATTTATGACTTTATAAATAACAAGAGCCCCATGGGGCATATTTCGCTCACCTGAGAATAACTGGCAAAATGAAGAAAAAGATTTATGTCCAGGACAGTGTCATTTTTTACCCAATATATTGGCATAATTTGAACAACCTTGAAAGAGGACCTGTAGATGATGCTATATGCCAAATATCTAAGATCAGGGTACTAGGGTTTTAGACAAAAAGATTTTTTTAAGTTTCCACTGAAACAATGTATTTTTAGCTCCTGTAACCTTCATATGCAACAGACAGGAAACATTTAAACAAAATAGGTAAAGGACATCTAAAAATGTCACCATGCCGAATATCAAAGCTATGGCCATATCAGTTTCAGAGGAGAAGACGTTTGAAAATTTCACAATATAACTCTATGTAAAACAGTGACCCACCGGGGTGGAGTCAATTTTGACCCCAGGGGCATAATTTGAAGAAACTTGATAAAGGACCTGTAGGTGATGCTATGTGCCAAATATCTAAGCTCTGGCCTTTGTAGTTTTTGACAAAAAGATTTTTTAATTTTTATAGAAACAAGAGCGTGTCCCAGTTACACGAATGCCCCCGATGATACAGGGAGGGGAATCCAGACTATCAAACGTAAAAGTTAGAGAGCTGAAACTGTAGTGGAGCGCCATTTTGAGGACTTCAAGGGCCATTACTCCAAAGGGCCTAGCATAAATTGGTGCCGCTGGATATCCAAATTGGTCTCCATTTTATGTCAACAAACATTTTCAGAAAGTTTGGTGATGATCAGATGAAAAGCAATGTGTTTGTGAAACACAAATGCCCCCAGCCAGCATCATGTTCTGTAATGTAATGCTTATTTGCAAAAGTAGGTCAAAAGTCATGGTCGTAGGGTAAATGAAACATTGGCATGGTTGGAGAAGTCTTAACACAAGAAACCTATAAAGTATGGAAGCTCTAGGCCTACTGGTTCAAATGTTATAGGCGTATAAAGATTTATACAAATAAAGGTCAAAGGTCAAGGTCACAAGGGCAAAAACGTAGGTATGGTTGGAAAGGTCTTGACACAAGAAATATACATGTATAAACAAAATATGAAAGCCGTAGGCCTACTGGTGCAAATGTTATAGCCATTTAAAGATTTCAACAAAAGTAGGTCAAATGTCAAGGTCACAAGGTCAAAAAGTTTTGTATGGTTAGAAAGGGAAAACACATGTCAAGTATAAAAGGCCAAGGTGCAAAAATGAAAAAGTTCTATCCAAGGTTAAGGTTTTTGGTTAAAGTTTGATTAAATAGGTCAAAGATTGAGGTCAAGGTCACATGGTCAAAGATGTTGGTATGGTTGGAAAGGTCTTGACACAAGAAATATACATACAAAATATTAAAGCCCTGGGCCAACTGGTGCAAATGTTATTGCCATTTAAAGATTTTTACAAAAGTAGGTCAAATGTCAAGGTCACAAGGTCAAACAGTTTTGTATGGTTGGACAGGTCTTGACATGAAGAATACACATGCCAAGTATAAAAGGCCCAGGTTCAAAAATGCAAAAGTTATAGCCAATGTTAATGTTTTTGGTTAAAGTTTGATTAAATAGGTCAACGGTGAAGGTCAAGGTCACAGGGTCAAAGATATTGGTATGGTAGGAAAGGTCTTGACACAAAACATATACATACAAAATATTAAAGCCCTATGCTAACTGGTGCAAATGTTATAGCAATTTAAAGATTTTTACAAAAGAAGGTCAAATGTCAAGGTCAAGGTCAAAAAGTTTTGTATGGTTTGAAAGGTCTTGCCATGAGGAATACACATGCCAAGTATACAATGCCCAGGTGCAAAAAAAAGGACATCTAGAAGTGTCACCATGCCAAATATTAAAGCTCTGACCATATTAGTTTCAGAGAAGAAGACGTTTGAAAATTTCACTATATAACTCTATGTAAAACGGTGACCCCCCGGGGCGGGGCCAATTTTGACCCCAGGGGCATAATTTGAACACACTTGATAGAGGACTTGAAGGTGATGCTATGTGCCAAATATCTAAGCTCTGGCCTTTGCAGTTTTTGACAAGAAGATTTTTTAAGATTTCCTTATTTTTTCACTTTGGTTGCCATGGCAACCAGAGTTCTGCATTGTTTTTAATTCTTTGAACAAATTTGAAAGAGCTTGACCCAAGGAACATTTCTGTAAAGTTTGGTTGAAATCTGTTCAGCGGTATAGGAGGAGATGTCATTTGAAGCAATTGTTAACGACGACGCACAACGCACAACGCACGACGCCGGACACAGGGCCATCCCAATAGCTCACCTTGAGCCTTTGGCTCAGGTGAGCTAATAAATAAAATTGGAACTATTTTTTTCAGTGAAGGAATAAATCAAATGCGTAAAAAAAAGTGTATCTATCATAGTATGTGGTTAACCCTTTCCTCCCTGAAACCTCAAACAGACAATTCTAGTTTTCATTTTAGTCTAGTCCATTTTTTAATTTTTTTAAATTTTTAGGATTGATTTTTATAATATATCCTCAATTCTCATACAACGGACCCTTCCTACATATCCGGAAGCATGACAAAAACGCTTGATACAGCGCGTGCGGTTTGGTTACGTCATCGCAAAAAGCGGTTCCGGTTAGGTATTAGATGCGGGCAGCATAATAGCCAAAAAAAATGCTAAAAAAATGGAGTTTTAGTGAAACTTCGAAGAAAATTATATATTAAAAAAATGAGTACCAAAATAGACCATGTACCGTACTTTTTTAAAGTCCCTTTGTAAAATGATTCCGAATAACACATTTTCCTATATAACTCTAAATGTTTATTACGTGTAGTGAGTGTCTGGAAATTGACCTTTCATATGCAGTATAAATTTGACCCGGTTGTGTAAAAGCGCCTTTGCTACCCGGATGATGAAGTCAAACTTCCGGCATAATAAGAATTCACGGCGCTGCATTTACAGCCGAAGGTTAGATATTTGTTTAAACAATCAAGTTGTTTGATTACTTTAAATGTTATTTTCAGTTAGAAAACTATTTTTTCTCCATATTCGTTCAATGTATCTCCCAGTTTTCATTTAAATTGATTACCTTTATAGTCCGTTTTCGCTAAGGGTTCCGGACAAACGAGTGAAAAGGATATATCAAAATGACAAACAGACAGGAGCTCTCTGATCAGGGTCTACACTGTTTGCATAGGACAAGTGTACTCCTCACAGTTATGTTGTTTGCAAATGACATATATATGTGTGACTAGAGTTCAAAGAGTTAAGTAAAACAAAGAGTTTACTTACCGACTGTTTTACTACTACTGTTGGTGGTGGTTGTACTACTACTGTTTGTTGCTGGAAGACAAGAAAAATATCAACTTCAGTTTGTATAGAATATAAAGGTCTGTACATGTAGAATAGGTTATGAATGGATAGAGGAATTAAAAGTATCAAAGCATTGTAGTAAGCGGTGTTGATACTAGACAAAATGGTAAAATCTTGTTCATTGCAAACGAAAGGATAGACAGGATTATAACAGTATGCCTTCTGCATCATTAGATACAAAATCCCTCTATCTTGATCTCTTATAAATATTAGTTTTAACTCTTTTCTGGGTAATTTTTTTGTTTGCAACAAGTGTCGTCTGCTACTGTATTTGTAAAGATAAGAACGTTTCCTAATTTCTTTTCAAAACAGGGTCAGAGTGACCTGGTGGTGTCTCATCAGGATCCAAACTGTTTGCAAAGGTTATAATGGCTATGCCGCTAGCATGCAAAGAGTTAATGATTACTGAACACACAGGGCTGCTATAATTTGATCATAAAAATCCTAAGATTTCAAATTTTCAATTTTTCAGACGCAATTTTACTAATCCTACCTTTACCTCATAGTCTGTTTCTTGTTTTGAAGACACATGACTGCTTAAAACAGGTTGAAAGTAAAGCAGAATGCGCCGTAATGCGCATTCAGCCATTCTGCTTTACTTACAGCCTGTTTTAAGCTACGATCTGCTAGGATAAAAATCCGAATACTTAGGAAAAATCCTGAGAAATAGCAGCCCTGAACACAGTTGTGACCTATTGTAGTTGCCATAGATACTTACTGCGCCTGTGGTATAGACTGTAGATGTTGTTCCTGGTGGGTATGCTGTGTATGCAGGAGGTTGGTTGGTGGGGTAGTGTTTCTGAGCCATTGTTACAGTCCTAACTTGTACTCTGCAAATGACATTGATAATGTTACACTTACAGTGAAAAACACACTATTCTTTCCTGTTTAATCCACGCGACACGATTGATTATTGAGAAAAAAATGTCAATGTATATATAGAGACAAGGGATACAACTGATCGTCAGTATAGTCTCACCCTATCTCGACACAACTTAATTGGCATATCATGAATAATAATAGATGAAACGACACCCTTTTTCCATTTCTGTCTAGCTAATATAATACCCTTCCATAAAAAACATATCTTTAAACCAACTATAAGCATGCTCTTTCAACAGTACTGAAATCACCGATTTTTTTAAAACAGGACAGGTGTTCGTCCCTGGCCGACACAGCATTGACCACTACTGTACACTTGTTTCGGCGGTAATATCGAGCATGACAGTCCTACAGTTCCATAGATATACGTTTTGACACCGATCAAAGCTGATTTCTTCTCAAAACATATGTATATACATTCTAACATTCTTTTTTCTCAAAAATCAATCGTGTTGCGTCCCTGTGTTCGGTACGAAGAGCTTTACTGTACATGTAAACATGCGCAGCTGGGGGTAGTGTCATAGCCTACGGGCCGAATGCCTATGGTATTTCAATGTTAAAACGTTGTAACGTTGAAATATGGGTATGTGTGACTTAACCAAGCATAAAATAATGCAGTTCATGTGTCGATCTATCGGATAGTTCGAGTTAAGCGAGTTCAAGATATTGATCAAGTTCGACTGTATATGAAAATCCACCAATTATCACTTACTTACAAAGGGATTATACATGTAAATTACTAAAACAACCCCTATTTATTTTATATCTGGTCCACTTCGACCAAAAAATTCATTCTTTGACCTTGTAGGCTTTGATCAGCAACAAAAAAAAATACTTATGTTCCAGTAATTGACCACTGCCACTTAAACTGGTATCATTAATTTATCATTGGTCAAAACTGAAAGTAGCCCTCTCTATTCCACTGTTTTAACTACAGTATCATCAGTTATAAACTTCAATATAAACTTACAAAATCCTTTTTAATATGTCCTTTCACAATGAATATACTAGATAATTAAGACAGGCCAAATAACTCCAAGTTTGAGTAAATATGAGTTGCAGCCAAGAAATACAGGTAATGGAAACGCAGCAGTTTTAATCTTTACAAAACTAAATGCAATGTGTTATATTCCGTAAGTTCGATTGAATGATATCATGGAACATTCTTACCTGTATCGATCTGAGTGTCAAATTGTGTGACTCTTAGTCACCCTGATATTTCGGCAATAAACAAACAAAAATCCAATGGTCTGACTTTGACGTCATACAACTTCCTGTTCAAATTAACGAGGAACATTTTGTGTAGACACCGTCGAAATCCAAGATGGAGGAAAATGGCAATTAGTGATTTGACAGAAGAAATATATCAGACTTTTCTCAGTTAATCAACAAAATCATGACGTTGTGTGAAATCAAAATGTTACATGTTAAACTGTTCATTATAGTTTTGGCTGTTTGTCCCATTGTCTTGCCCCAGTTGATTGTTAATGTGAAAAATAAAGGCGGAGACGTTGAAAAAGAAAAGATAGAGGCCAACACAACGGCAGACATCGTTCATCTAGAGTATCTCTCTAATGACGGCTCACTGGTTACTCAACTCATTGATTTCAAAGCAGTAAGTTTGTAGGGAAATACAGATAGATACAAAATCTGAATTTTATGGGAAGACAAACCCGTTGGCATTGCCCACCCAAGTCAAGTGGTTTGACTTGCCCCATTTGTAGCCATTGTAGTATTGTAGGGCTTCAGATAAGAAAGAGTGGGTAAATTCAGAGACTGTATAAAGCCAGAGATACACGACTCGACTGATTTATACATACGAGACCGTTGAGCGAGATTTCGCGAGAACAGGTCCTCGCGAGTTATATAAGCTTTAGCGACGATCGGGAAAAAGGTCGATATTTGGAATTACTTATCAGTTGCTGCGTTAATACGGTCTACAGTTATTTTACAATACAAACATTCCTTAAAGAAGCCTCTTTTTCGAGGTTTAACACAAAAGAATAATAAGAATAATGTCCGAGCATAAATTAACCCCTCCGCGCATCGCACACACGTTAATTAGTGTTTGGAAAATGCCGATTCAATGAAAAGTGACGGCAGTTTGCACGAAGGTGTGAATGGACCCATGGGTGGCCTCATTAAAATTTAAGTTATAGCAAAATGCGTGGACAGATTGACATGAAAATTTCGCCATAACTGTATCTTAATATGAGCTACATGGACAACCCATTCTTATTCATGTTTGAATGTTCAAACTGCTGTTTAAGCGTTTACGGCAAGGCGATATTGCATCGATCTTCAATCGAAGTACCAGTGGGTGGCCTCATTAAAATTTAATTTATAGCAAAATGCGTGGACAGATTGACATGAAAATTTCGCCATAACTGTATCTTAATATGGGCTACATGGACAACCCATTCTTATTCATGTTTGAATGTTCAAACCGCTGTTTAAGCGTTTACGGCAAGGCGGTATTGCATCGATCTTCAATCGAAGTACCAGTGGGTGGCCTCATTAAAATTTAATTTATAGCAAAATACGTGGACAGATTGACATGAAAA
This sequence comes from Gari tellinella, assembly GCA_922989275.2. Lineage (NCBI taxonomy): Eukaryota > Metazoa > Mollusca > Bivalvia > Cardiida > Psammobiidae > Gari > Gari tellinella. The sequence goes on from OV277863.1 coordinate 35,508,853, forward strand.
TTTCGCCATAACTGTATCTTAATATGGGTTACATGGACAACCCATTCTTATTCATGTTTGAATGTTCAAACTGCTGTTTAAGCGTTTACGGCAAGGCGGTATTGCATCGATCTTCAATCTAGTACCAGTGGGTGGCCTCATTAAAATTTAATTTATAGCAAAATACGTGGACAAATTGACATGAAAAGTTCGCCATAACTGTATTTTAATATGAGCTACATTGACAACCCATTCTTATTCATGTTTGAATGTTCAAACTGAAGTTTAAGCGTTTACGGCAAGACGATATTGCATCGATCTTCAATCGAAGCACCAGTTGGTGGCCTCAATAAAATTTAATTGATAGCAAAATGCGTGGACAGATTGACATGACAATTTTGCCAAAACTGTATCTTAGTTTGAACTACATGGATAATCCATTCTTATCCATGTTTGAATGTTCATACTGAAGTTTAAGCGTTTACGGCAATACGATATTGAATCGATCTTCATTTTTTTGGAACTTACCAGCAACCACGCAGCAACGTATCTTCCTTTGAGCCAGGAATACACTTTCTCGGTTTATCCACAACTCATATTTTGGTTTCACTCGATTAGTATCACAAAATATTGTATAAAAACAAAACAAAGTCAATATTTATAAGTCAACTGGTCGATATGTGTATTTTTTCCCATTATCGCGACGCTGTCATTACCTGTGCTGGTCACGTGACCGCATCGACATACGTCACTGCCTCTCAACGGACACCTGTTATATGGGGAAAGAAGGAAAATAAGGGAGTCGTGTATCTCTGGCTTTATACAGTCTCTGGTAAATTGAACATTTCCAAATTTTCTCTTTTATGTCTTTTCCAAACCCGATGTTTTGACCACTTATTCAAATCCTTTCTTCGAGAAAATTGTAATGAGTGAGTCACAACATTGGGTTTGGTTCAGAAGTTAGTATTTGATTTTGAAATATTATGTAGCGGATAGTGCTCAAGCAGTAACAGAACCAGGGGTAGAGAGTTTGATCCGGCAGACCACCAGCCTGACTACATGTAGGGGATTTTTCGGAATCCCTGATGATGTACAGGAATTTTAAAATGTGTACCTGTGAAGTGTCTGAATTAACCGGTACTGTGAATGACTTATAAGGGTAATATGTTTGCATGTACTCAATATTGTAGGAAAGATGGCTCAATGAAAAAGGGAGTGAATGTACAGTCGGCTGAACAGTCAGTTCAGCCCATTTTACCGTTTCATCTTGTGTCAACACTAATGACGATTGACTTTAATGCTTTGATACATATACAGTGGTTGTCTTTGACCAATACCAATTCACCCATATTACCCAACCTCAATTAAGTCTTGACCTTGACCTAATTTGGACTTAAAAAAACGAATCAGTATTTATTGTCAAGGCTGCCGCTGGGGACATAACCGTTTATTGAATGTGCAGTCTTGTTTGGTAAGCCATTGAACCCTTATAGCCACAAATATACTTGTCATTTACAAGCAGTGTACCAAAAAAGAGTACATTTGTCCTATGCAAACTGTGTAGACCCAGATAAAAGGGCTCTTGTAGGAGCATTCTGATCAGGATCCTCACTGTTTCAACTTTGTGTTTCTGCATTAAAATGTAAAAAGCTACCTTAAGTGGTAAAAAATAATCAAGACTTTACTGAAAACTTGAATTTTCCATTTGAAGGGATGGATTCATGAATAATTATGCCCCCAGCATCAACAGATGCAGGGCATATAGTAATCCTCCTGTCCGTCCGTCCATGCGTGCGTAACAAGGTTAAGTAGATTTTACCGTTTCGTCTAGCATCAACACCGCTTACCCAAATGCTTGGATACTTATACAGTTGTTGCCTTGGACCATTCCCTATCCGCCAATATCACCAAACTTTGATTTTGACCTAATTTGGACTTAGAAAATTTTAAATAGGCTATTTCTTGGTTAACTAGATTTTACCGTTTCGTCTAGCATCAACACAACTGACTACAATGCTTTGATACCTATACAGTTGTTGCCTTGGACCATTACCAACTCACCAATATCACCAAATTTTGACCTTGACCTTGACCTAATTTGGACTTAAAAAAACATTAAATGGGCTATTTCTTGGTTAACTAGATTATACCGTTTCGTCTAGCATCAACACAACTGACTATAATGCTTTGATACTTATACAGTTGTTGCCTTGGGTCATTACCAACTCACCAATAATACCCAAGCTCAGTTTGACCCTGACCTTGACCTAATTTGGACTTAGAAAAGATTCAGAATATATTGTCAAGGATGCCACTGGGGGCATAAGCGTTTATTGAACGCGCAGTCTTGTTTGATTTGTTTTCATGCCTTCAGCATCGACAGATGCGGAGGCATATAGTAATCGTTCTGTCCGTGTGTGCATCCGTAACAAGGTTAAGTAGATTTTACTGTTTTATCTAGCATCAATATCGTTTACTCAAATGCTTGGATACTTACAAATACAGTTGTTGCTTTGGACCATTCCCTATCCACCAATATCACCAAACCTTAATTTTGACCTTCACCTTGACCTAATTTGGACTTAAATATTTTAGATAGGCTATTTCTTGGTTAACTAGATTTTACCGTTTTGTCTAGCATCAATACAACATACTACAAATTGTCAATGCTTTGATACTTATAATACAGTAAGTGAGTTATAACCTTGGATCACTATCAATCCACCCATATTACCAAACCTTGATCTTGACCTTGAACTTATTTGAACTTAGAATATTTTAAATGGGCTCTTTCTCGGTTAACTAGATAATGATTTTACTGTTTCGTCTAGCATCAACACTGCCAGTACTACAATGCTTCGATACATAAACAGTTATTGCCATGGACCATTACCAATAATACCCAAGCTCAGTTTGACCTTGACCATGACCTAATTTGGACTAAGAAAAGATTCAGAATATATTGTCAAGGATGCCACCGGGGGCATAAGCGTTTATTGAACGCGCAGTCTTGTTGTAATGCAGATTTTGTTGAATTTCAGGACATACAAGTATTTAGAGCATACGTGCCTTGGGAAGAAGAACGTGCTATAGTAAAAAGTAAACCACAAGCACTTTGCTTTATTACAAGATTTGGAAAAAATGAGTTCATATCATCAGATGCCATGTCAAAACTTAGACAGGTTTGTATCAAAATTTTAATCATCCTCTGCTTATATTTTTCATTTGCTTTTACTTTTAACCCATCACCCCATAGCAAGTTTGTAGTTTTAAAGAAAGATGATCACTTAAAGCAGGTTGAAGTAAAGCAGAATGCGCCTTATGGCACATTCTGCTTTACTTTCAGTCTGCTTTAAGTTATTATCTGCTTGAATATAGAAACAAATTCTTATGATTCTTATTCGTAGCAGTATAAATTGGAACTATTTTCTTCAGTGGATGAATAAAATAGAGGCGTAAAAAGGCGTATTTATGAGGGAATGGTTAACCCTTTACCTGGTAGCCTATTTCTACTTAAGATAGGTGAATACTTAAAGCAGGTTGAAAGTAAAGCAGAATGCGCCTTAGGGCGCATTCTGCTTTACTTTCAGCCTGCTTTAAGCTATCATGTACTATAATATAGAAAATATTCCCTAAAATACATATTCATTACTGATTAAATTGGAACTGTTTTCTTCAGCGTATGAATAAATCATAGCCGCTAAAAGGCGTTTCTATTGGGGAAAGGGTTAAAAGTTGAAATTTTATGCATTTTTTTCTCAGGAAACATTGATATGAGTGTCAAACAGTTTGGATTCTGAACAAACGCCCCATTTCACCTAAAATAAAAAATAAATTAATGCACGGAATCTGATTAGGATCCAAACTGTTTGCAAATTAATGTTAGTGTTGGCAGCCTTGGTAGTGAAAATAACTCATACTTAAAATATCAGTAAACCTTTCCCTAGTAATAGATTTACCTAAATTCAAAATTTTCCTACTGTATTTGGCCCATTTAAAGTTTCACTTTTTAGCTCACGGAGCACAAAGTGTTCTTCTGTACATCTGTCTATCGACAATTACAAATGTCATCTTCTCTGAAACCAATGACCCAATTGTAATCAAGCTTAATCAGAGCTGGGCTTTCATACAGTCAACAGAACTCTACTCTTTATATTTTGTAATTGGTCAATGATCACGTGTAGATACCGTTAATCAGCAGTTGCATTTTTTTCTTTTAAATTTTAGAAAAATCCTACAGCTATTCGGTCCCCTGAGGAGGACAAAGGTGTTGAGAAGCATACACTGAACATGTTAGTTAACCTGGACATGTCATCAGGGCTCAGTATTCACCTGGCCAATTTCTGTCGGGATGCTTCAGAGTCCACATACGCACAGGACACAGATATTTCTTTAGTCTCACAAGGTATAGATGCTTTTGGATTTCTTACCATATATTCGTATATCATATATTTCGTACCGTTATTATGGTGAAAACAGGGACACATGCGATATTGGGTTCTGCTATTCTTTGCAAACAGTTTAATTCCAGATCAGGGTCAACTAGGCATGGGGCCTGATCAGGATCCTCACTGTTTGGACACTTTGTTTCTACATTTCTTAAGTTAAAAAACATTGAGAGCACCACAAACGGTACATTATATGTCCACTGGCAGCCTTTGATAGCATATCTGAGTACATCTAGGGCAGATAACTCTGTAAAGACAAATCAAATGAACCTCAAACTTGACTCAGCTTCAGATCTTTGTGTATATACTTGTAACATTTATGTGAAGTTTCTTTAATATCCTTCAAACAGTTTTCCTAAAAAAAAACTCTGGACAAGCCAAATGATGACTGACGAACGGACGGACAGACAGGGCCATGCCAATATATACAATCACCTTTAGAGGTGGGCATATAATGGCTTGACCAATCTGGATAAGGTTGAAACAGTAAATGGCATAAGTTTATATTTGTGTAGACTCTTACTTTCACACTAGTATGAAATGCTTTTATATTAACACTGTACTCCAAAAGGTCTGTTTCTAGTTTTGAAGACGGATGAAAACTGCTTAAAGCAGGTTGAAAGTGAAGCAGAATGTGCCCTAAGGCACATTCTATTTTTCTTTCAGCCTGCTTTAACCCTAAGCCCGCCAAAGAAATTGTCGTCTGCTATATTTCTCATCTGCTTCAAGTTTCAAAGTTGCTCAAAATTGCTGAAAATGTTGTCCGAGTGTCAAACAGCTTGGATCCGGATGAGACGCCGAGTTACTCGGCGTCTCATCCGGATCCAAGCTGTTTGCATATGGAGCTATAGTCGTGAGTGGCAGGCTAAGGGTTAAGCAACAATCTGCTAGGTTTTAAAAAATATTTCTTATTGTCCATGTTCATGACTATATAAAATTAAACTACATGTACTGTCTTCAGTGGAGAAATAAATTAAACCTGCTAAAAGGCACTTTTATGGGGGGAAAGGGTTAATTGTTTGCATACAGAAAAAAATTGAACTAATGTGTAATTGAAAAAATCTTTTTACTTTCATTTTCAGTGCTAAATAAAAACTTGAACTCGGTCATGTCATCAATGAAAAAGATAGACCTACAAAAATATTCTCGATGCAAAGACACATCTGATATAACGAAGCCATGCTTCTGTCAGTATCAACTGTGTGTGGGCTGGTACCCGTGTGGGTTGAAGTACTGTAGAGGCCGGGACTCATCAGGAAAACTTGTGAACTATCGCTGTGGAATCAAAACATGTCGTCGGTGTTTATTGTTTGAGCATTTTGCCAAGCAGAAGATGTACTGTTTATGGGATGATCTATGAGGTGCTTTCATTGGAATACACAAGTTAATTATTCAAGAAAACTTCAGCTCCATAAACTCTTTACATGTTGATGGTGTAGTTTTCAAAACTTGTTGAAAACTTTTGCTAAGTTTGAAACCAGAAGATAAGGCCCCAGGAAAGTGGGACCTCATATGGAGCCACACTGTTTGACAGTTGATTTAATTTCTGACAAACTTGAGTTGAAGGAAAACAATTTATTTTCTATGGTATCAAAGCTGTCAAAATGACACTGGACAGTATGTAAAGAGGTAAAGAATTGGGGAATTGTAAATGTTGAATAGAAAATTCCAATCTCCAAAATTTTAAGTCTTGTAAATGTTTGACCAGGGTTGCCATAAGTCTTGTAAATGTTTGACCAGGGTTTCCATAAGTTTATTTTGCAAAGTCGTAAGATTTCCAAATTTTCTATTTTTCAAGCGTGATTACTTAAACCATATTGAAAGTAAAGCAGAATGTGCATTCTGCTTTGCTTTCAGCCTGCTTTAAGCTACCAACTGCTAGGATTAACTTGTGAAGATTTCAGAAAAATCCTTAGAAGTGGCAGCCCTGTTTGACGATTTAGGGTTGTTATCATTCTGCAATATATTGCAAAATAGCAAATATTGCAGACCCTGATCAGGGTCTACACTGTTTGCATAGGACATTGGTTCTCTTCACAGGTATACTGTTTGTTAATGACAAGTATACTCGTCACCAAGAGTGAATGTGCTTAAAGCCTCTACTCTTCCATTTTCTAACATGACCGTTTTACAACTGGCAGAAAAGAATGGGGACCACTGCCATAGTCTGGCATGATACAGTAGGAGGCTGACAAAAGGTGACATTTTGAGTAATTTGATTGATGGATAAATCCATCATAAAGTGGTGTATGTATTTGTACGTCAGTCAAAGAACTGAAAAGATTAAAATCCAGAATTTTTGTAATTCTGGTCAGGGTTCAAATTTCTAGATCAGTACCTCATATTTTTAATTCGATGTAAATGAGGTGTTGATCTAGCAACTTGTTTCCTGGAGTCGGGATATGACTGAAATACTGTTAAAGCAACTTGAAATCATGTCAACAATAGCAACAACATTGATGTTTGAGAGATGTGTGCCAGAAATATTTAAAATTATACCAAAAGGTACAGACCCTAATCAAAAGGCTCCTTCTTGAGCCCTCTGATCTGGTATCACACTGTTTACAAATGATATAAATCGTTGGTCACATTCGAAAAGGACGAAAATGCAAAATGTCAACTTTTCAGGAGACACAAAAAACTGTTTTTCATGTCACTTGTTACTTGAACCAGGGCAAGCTGTTCAAAATTTTGGACTTGCCCCATATTTTCATCGTAGAATATTTGTCACGGTTGGGGGCAGGGGCACTGATTATTGCTGTGTTTGATTGTTAACCAAGTGCAACTAGACCATAGCTTGTCCAGATCGAAAATCAACCTTGCCCAGGACAATTTGCTGTCTGGATTGGACTTGCCCAAACAGAATTTGAGCTTGCCTTTGGGACAGGCAAGTGGATTTGTCCAGCCCTGGCTCATGTGACTATTACATCTCATATTTTTATAGTGGTTATCAATAGACATTTTTGCATTTGAAGCAGGAAAATATATGTATTTGAAAATTATATTATTTAAATAGGAAAAATCATTTTTTCTCAGAATTGCATATGATATACGTCCTTTTCGAAGGTTATCTTAAGATATACTGATCCTCATTTCCTGCATAGAAAAGTAATCTCTACTATTATGAACACTCCAGGCTTGCTTTAAATATTTTAGGCTGGTACCTAGTAGCAGGGCTCCAGATAAGAGGTAGTTATTTCAACAAATCAAACATTATCACTCATTTCAGCACCAAATCTTATGGTGTTACTACTCATTAGAATTGTCTCTTTGTCATCATAGGGTTTATTCAGAAATAATGATTTTAGTTTTTGAAAAAACACCCTTATTTGGTGCTCTGTAGTAGCGTGAAGAAAGATTAAAGTAAACCAGAAGCTCCAGGAAGAGCTTTCTGCATTACTTTCACCCTGCTTTGCGCTATCAATATTAGTTGCAAGTCTTATTTAAACAGGAGTGGTTGTAATGGGGAGTTTTTTCTGCAGATAAATGTGAAATACTTCTAAAGTAAAATACAAGTACAAATAAAGAAGACAGGTTGCTGCTAAAAGCAAGTTCTTTAGAACCGTCACCAGTCTTCCTTTTATCAATACGTCCTCTTTTAGTGGTCGTACTAGAGGGTTTGTACTGTACATCTAAACTCATTCACAGGAAGGTGAAGGTAAAGCAGAAAGCACTTTGGGCTGTGGAGAAAATGGTTTCATTTTATAATTGTATTTTGTTTGTTTTGGCACTTAATACAAAATATTGGTGTGAATCTCTTTGATGGCATTTATTTTGAGCTGTGTTTATTTATAACTTAAGTGTGATTTTGCATACCAATATATTGTAATTGACAGGTACAGTCAAACTTGTTTTTAGCAACCGCTGCAACGATGATATATTTGTAGTATTCATGACAGGTGGCAGTTTAATGCAGGGCAAATATCATGTAGAAGGCTCCTATATGACCCTTCTGCATGATGTTTACCCTGCATTTAGTGACCGACTGTCTTTAAAGATCACCATGCATCTTCATCCAATGGTTGCTGGGGCCTCCCTGGCTTAGTGGTACACTAAACTTCTCACGGCCCTGGGTTCGAATCCCGCTCTGGGCATTCAGTTTTCATGTGGGGAAGCCTTCCAGCTGGCTTGCAAAGGTCGGTGGTTCTACCCAGTTGCCGAATTATGCATGGAACTGCGCATAAGGGGCTTGTTGGGTCTTCCTCCACCTTTAAATAGCTGGACGTCGTGATATGACTGAAATTCTGTTGAAAGCGTCGTAAAACCATAACAAATCCAAATCCAATGGTTGCTTAACAAACGTTTTACTTTATGTAGGTAATTGTAAGGTTGTAAATTGTTTTCAAACTCCTTCAGTGATGACCAAGATATCTATTTAAAAGTAGAAACATCTTGCTCCTTGCGGATGAAGAGAGCAAGATACTCTCGAAAATTACCATGTAAATCTTTGCCTAGAGTCATGAAAATCAATCAAAACGGATCAAGAGCATGGAAACATTTTCAATTGAGAAATGCATTGTAAATTTTGTTATATTGTAACCCTATCAACCTGTATTGAAGACCTTTGTCGTTAAATAGTAAATTCCAGTTCCTAAAGACTTATAAGTTTTGACTATTAAAAAGTGTTTTTTTGTTGTTTTCGCATTTTGAACACATTCGGCCATAGCCATGAGTATACCGACAATTCAAAAACATTGTACCTGTAAATAGTTCACTTGTCCTCGGAAACAATGTAAACCCTGATCAGAGTCTACACCGTTGTCATTTTGCAACATACTAAAGTTTTGTTTTTGCAATTGCAAAATGACAAACAGTGCAGACCCTGATCTGGGTCTACTCTTCAGATACTGTTTGTTGCTCAGGTACAATGGGTTAATAAAGAGAACCGAACAAATTCCAGCAGACAAAAGGAACTCCGTGTTGAAAGTAAGAAATCCCAACATATCTGTTCATTAAATACAATGAGTTATACTCAAAGAGAAATGGCATTACTATGTTTGTATCATATATTATCCCCATTGTGCTTTTAAAAAGCTTATATCATGAACTTTTATATTCTTTTTTTGTAAAATGTCTTTCTATGCAAATGCTTTACACTAAATTATTATAAAATTTATACCATACTTGTTTTGTTTTTTCATCCACATAAGAGAATGCTATTCATAGAGTTGTTGCCTTGGACTATTCCAAATCCACTAGTCCTGATTTTGACCTTGACCTAATTTGTACTTAAGATATTGTAAATTGGCTACTTCCTGGCTAGCTAGTTTTTACCGTTTCTTCTAGCGTCAACACAACTGACTACAATGCTTTGATACTTAAACAGTTGTTGCCTTTGACCATTCCATATCCACCAATATCACCAAACTGTGATCTTGACCTTAACCTAACTTGAACTAAGAATATTTTAAATGGGCTCTTTCTCGGTTAACTACATTGCTTAAATACTTGTACAGTTGTGGCCTTTGACTACTACCAAATTACCTAACCTTGATTTTGAACTTGACCTAGTTTAAATTGGCTATTTCTTTGTCAACTAGATTTTACTGTTTCGTCTAGCATCAACACATTGACTACAAAGCTTTATTTCTTATACAGTTGCTGCCTTGGACTATTTTCAATTCACACATATTATATTAGTGATATTACCCAACCTCAACCAAATTTGGACTTGGAAAAGATTAAAAATATATTGTCAAAGAAGGCCATATGTGTTTATTGAAGTCTTTTTTGTGCCCCCGGCATCGATAGATGCAGAGGCATATAGTAATCATCCAGTCTGTCCGTCCGTATGTGCGTGTGTCCACCCTTAACAAGGTTAAGTAGATTTTACCGTTTTGTCTAGCATCAACACCGCTTACCCAAATGCTTGGATACTTATACAGTTGCCTTGGACCATTCCCTATCCACCAATACCACCAAACTTTGATTTTGACCTTGACCTAATTTGGACTTAGAATATTTTAAATAGGCTTATTCTTGGTAAACTAGATTTTACTGTTTAGTCTAGCATCAACACAACTGACTACAATGCTTTGATACTTAAACAGTTGTTGCCTTTGACCATTCCATATCCACCAATATCACCAAACTGTGATTTTGACCTTGACCTTAACCTAACTTGACTGTTTCGTCTAGCACCAACACTGTTTACTACAATGCTTCGATATTTAAACAGTTATTGCCTTGGATCATTACCAACCCACCAATAATACCCATGCTCAGTTTGACCATGACCTAATTAGGACTTAGAAAAGATTCAGATTATATTGTCAAGGATGCCACCGGGGGCATAAGCATTTATTGAAAGCGCAGTCTTGTTTCCTTTTTATGCCCCCCTACATCGACAGATGTGGGGGGCATACAGTAATAGTCCTGTCCGTGTGCGTCCGTAACTAGGTTAAGTAGATTTTACCGTTTCGTCTTGCATCAACACCGCTTACCCAAATGCTTTGATACTTATACAGCCGTTGCCTTGGACTATTCCCTATCCACCAATATCACCAAACTTTGACATTGACCTTGACCTAATTTGGACTTATAATTTAAATGGGCCTTTGCTTGGTTATCTAGATTTTACCGTTTCGTCTATAGTCTGGTAGCAGATAAGGATATTTTAGCTTAACCTTGCTTGGAGTTGTATAGAAAATGTTTTTGTGGTTTTGGGTAGAATAGACCCTCAGCATCAAGGATCCGATGTATGACCGCCGGTCATCCTTGAGCGTTTGCATATATTCAAGATGGCGTCCAAGATGGCCGCCAGTACGTATCTGGCTAACTGTTCGGTTTGATTCAATAAGCTATAACGGAATTTTCAGCAAATTATAGTTCAATTTCATCTTTGATGACATAATTAAAGTTCTAAATAGAAATAAAAATAATCAATAATTCAAAATGGCGTCCAAAATGGCCGACAAAGACCATTTTTATGTGAAATAAAATGAAAATGACACTTTACAAGGCTACGATTTGCTCCAGTTTTTTCCCGTCGTGATAATATAATTGTTCATTATTAATAAATAAAGCGTGAAAAAATCAAGTTGGCAATTAAGTCATTTATAAATGAATGATCAGAGACTGTCACCAGAATACAGTATGCATAAAAACATACAGCTTAAGTTTACATTGAGTTATTCCATGCATAACGATGTAAAATGACTAGCTGTTGGGTTTAATTAAAAAATTTCAGCAGATTATAGTTCACTTTCATAAGGTTTGACATTATCTTAGTTCAAAATGGAAGTTATAATAATAATGCTTTATTCAAAATGTCGTCCAAAATGGCCGACAAAGTATTAAGGTGACGTCCAAGATGGTTGTGGGTATAAAAATGAAACTCCTGTCAGTTTTGATTAGGTAATTGTCAACTGTAAACAAGATTAAAAGTAGTTCAATACTTCTTCGATGTTTAAAAAAACAAACAGATAAAAGTATACTGTGAATTTCAAATGGCGTCAAAAATGGTCGACACAATATGTAAAACAGATGCTTGTCTCTTCAATATTATATAATAAGCAAAACAAACCCCAGAAAGTACCCACTTTTGTATTCTTATTTATCAGCGTCTCGTACATAAACTTATCATTGCGGCTAAATAACTGGCACATTGTATTGAAAATGAAAAGGTCGACAACTCTTTCCGGAAAACAGCATTTTTTATTTTAAACGTTCTCCATAGAGGAGATACAATGGTGCTCATATTCAGCCGCTAGAACATTTGCTTAAAGAAATAAAATCACATTAGACTTTCATTCATCGCAATATTCACGGCGTTATCAAGACTAGAAAGTCTTCAAATATCAAATTACCTCCCTTTGATTTGAAATAAGAATATACCTTGTGTGTTTCATTTTCGTAACATGTGTCGTTTAATATGAATTTTGTACTGAAATACATTGGTGAACGTATGAGCCCTAAAAATCTCAAACAAAACTTGAGTTGATGAAGTACTTCAAAAGATATGGAGCCTGAAAATTTACTTCATGTAAAATAAATGTAAAAAGTGAGTATATAATCTATCCACCAAGCATACCATTCTTTTTAGCCTCTTTTTAAGACAAATGAGTGTTTTTAAGAATTAATTAGAATGATGAAATAAATGTTTTTGAAAGATGAGTCTTATGTTGATCTATCTTAATCATCGCCTTCTGCAGAAAAAATCAAACTTTGAGGTTAATTTAAGTTTGAGTCACCATTGATGTTTGTGTTTTGAACATGAATTATATGATTCATTTTCTAAATGGCAATCAGATTGGCTGCCAAAGTCATCGTTTTTTTGTTTTGTTTGTTTTTCAAGAAGTGATATTATGTGAGATGTAATATAAATTGGATACTTTTCCTGTTTCTGCATGTAGTGTGAATTTGAAAATGAGTATGTCGCACACAGCAACCTATGTAAAGGAGTTAATAAACATATTGGTGTCGATATACAGTACGTTTATAAATTAGCACATGCATATTGTACTATTATATAAATGAATATTCTTATTAGTAGGGAATACAATGATAATTAGAAACAAACGGTCATGTCAGGTTTCTAACATAGCTTGCAATTAAGTTAGTTGTACCTGACATGATCCTGCGTTTATTTGTCAACTGCTGTGGATGTCCTAGCAACTCGGTTAGGCTGAATGTGGCTGGAATGTCCTCAAACCTGATTTATATGCTCCTCTGACACACAGGGCCTGGTCATCTCTTTCATAGTCTAACCATGGCGATTGTGATCTCTTAGTAAGTCTAAAGCGCAGAATAAAGTTGATGCATGTAGTGGCACACTCCACCTGCCCATAACATCCCAAACGTTTAGTTCTCATTACTTGTATCTGTGGGGCCTCCTCGTCCTGTTTAACACCACAGATCAAACTGATCACAGACTCAATTTCTGCAAACTGTCTGCAAGTCTTCGGCAGACGACATTAATGAATAGCCTCCATATTAAATGAAAATAATAACAAACAGGTGTTGAACACTATTCTACGAGTCTCAAAGGATGTGCTAGGCCTTTCTTTGAAATTTCCTGTCCTGTGATTATGACAAGCCCGAGCCCTCTTCTAGCAAACAACATGTTACAGAAGCTATTCTAGACACCAAACGTAGCCCCATCTACACCAAACAGAGTAACTGGTCTTCCATCAAAAAGACAAGTTTAGTCCTGACGTCATGGGCATACAAAGTCTACACTGCTTGTAATTTTACAACAAATGTCACATAACTACTGCAATAGAATTTTCTCCAATCTGACAGTCAGCACAGGAACATTCCCTACAGTCTCGAAGAAGACCAAGCCAATGACCACACTGAGATCATGAGCCAAGTATTCTTCATGTTAACTCTCAGTCAACTCGGTTTGATAACATCATTCCATCCAGCTTTTTGGGTTACCCTGTCAGTGAATTTGTGATCACAGAAAATTGTGTACAGAAGCGCCAACGGAACACCTTTGCTAGACTCTTATGACAGATCCTCATACATTAGTAAAGCAGAACATCAAGCATTAGGTTAAGCCAAAAGACTGTTCAGTCAAGTGTCTGTGTAGCCATGTACTCATTCAGCAATATTTCAAAGATATGATGATTCTTTGCAGCAGCAGTACTAGCTTAGAAACTCACAGCATACATGTTAAAAGGCTTGATGAAAAGGAATACTGAACATAGCTTTATAATGAAAGATACTGTACACAGTTATCTGGTTCAAATAGGTGCCACCACATCTTTAGGAGACTTGCATCCCAAGAAGAATTATTGGTATCCATTCTACCAATTTATTTCCCTGGTCCTAAGAAGCTCACATGTAATTGAACTATTTAACAAGAAAGGTGACATGTGGTGACAAATATCACAGTAATGCAAACACAGAACTTTATTTTTGTACGATAAATTCAGCATTCTTTGATTAAAAAACAGTGAAATTTATATATTAAAGGTAGGTAATTGGGTTCTATGAACTAATTGATAATATTTGAGTTTTGACTTGACTAATTACTTTTCTGTTAATCTGAAATATTTATTGCATTTTACATCGTTATGCATGAACTACATGTATCTCAATGTACACTTAAGCTGTATGGTTTTTATGTATACTCTATTCTGGTGACAGTCTCTTTTAATTCATTTATGAATGAATTAATCGCCAACTTGATCTTGTCATGCTTTATTATTAATTATGAACAATTATATTATCACGACGGGGAAAAAACTGGAGCAAATCGTAGCCTTGAAAAGTAACGCACATACTTTGCATTTTATTTTACATAAAAAAATACTTTGTCGGCCATTTTGGACGCCATTTTGAATTATAGATTATTCTTATTTCTATTTTGAACTTTAATTATGTCACAAAAGATAAAATTGAGCAATGATTTGCTGAAAAATCTGTTAGAGCTTATTGAATTAAACCTAACAGTTAGCCAGATATATGCCGGCGGCCATCTTTGAAGCCATCTTGAATATCTTAAAATGCTCAAGGATGACCGGCGGTCATACATCGGATCCTTGATGCTGAGGGTCTATTCTACCAAAAACCACAAACACATTTTCTATACAACTCCAAGCAAGGTTAAACGTGTCCGCGGCCGGACTATAGCATCAACACCGTTTACTACATTGCTTTGATACTTATACAGTTGTTGCATTGGACCATTCCCTATTCCACCAAACCTTGAATTTGACATTGACCTTGATCTAAATTGAACTTAGAATATTTTAAATGGGTTCTTTCTCGGTTAACTAGATTTTACCGTTTCGTCTAGTATCACCACTGTTTACTACAATGCTTCAATACTCAAACTTGGACCATTACCAACTCACCAATAATACCCAAGCTCAGTTTGACCCTGACCTTGACCTAATTTGGACTTATAAAATAATATGTTGTAAAGGATGCCACCGGGGACATAAGCGTTTATTGAAAGCGCAGTCTTGTTTTGAGAGGACAAAGGGATTAACAATCCTTGACACACTCTTCTAATACAACTTCTATGAAAGTGGGGGGTTGGGGATTCTTCCCTAAAAACATTTTGAAATTCAGGATTGAAAATAGTGAACTTTGAGGCCTCCCATTATAAAAATTCTGAGACTTTTACAGACACAATTTTTCCCAGACCAATTTCAAAATTCCCCAGGCATTGAAAAAAAAACACACTTTTCCTTGACCCGTGAGAACCCTGTTAAAGAATTCAATTTCTGAATTTTAACCCATTACCCCATAGCCTGATTCAAGTTTTGAAAATATATGACCACTTAAAGCAGGTTGAAAGTATACAAGAGGCCCATGTGGGCCTAAATATCGCTCACCTGGAAAAACCAACACAAGGGTCACATGACCCCCAGGGCGGGAGCATTTTTTATCCCAGGGACATATTTTGAACAATCTTGAAAGAAAACCTAAGGAAGATGCTTTGTGCCAAATATCTAAGCTCAGGGCACTGTGGTTTCAGACAAGAAGATTTTTTAAGTTTTCATTGAAAAAATCTATTTTAGCTCCGGTGACCTAGATATGCAACGGACCTGAACCATATTTACAATATTGTTTAAGGGCTTCTAGAAGTGTCATCTTACCAAATATCAAAACTCTGGCTATATTAGTTTCAGAGATAAAGATGTATGAAGATTTCACTATATATAACTTTATGTAAAATTACGACCCCGGGGCGGGATAATTTTTGACCCCAGGGACATAATGTGAACAATCTTGATAGAGAACCTGAAGACGATGCTTTGTGCCAAATATATAAGCTATAGGTACTGTGGTTTCAGACAAGAAGATTTTTTAAGTTTTAATTGGAAAAATCTACTTTTAGCTCTGTTGACCTAGATATGCAACGGACCGGAACGGTATTTACAATATAGGTTAAGGGCTTCTAGAAGTGTCCACATGCAAAATATCAAAGCTCTGGCCATATTAGTTTCAGAGAAAATGATGTTTGAAGATTTCACTATATAACTCTATGTAAAATTACGACCCCCGGGGCCGGGTCATTTTTTACCCAAGGGACATGATTTGAACAATCTTGATAGAGGACCTGAAGACGATGCTTTGTGCCAAATATCTAAGCTCAGGGTACAGTGGTTTCAGACAAGAAGATTTTTTTAAGTTTTCATTGAAAAAAATCTATTTTAGCTCCAGTGACCTAGATATGCAACGGACCGGAACTATATTTACAATATATGTTAAGGGCTTCTAAAAAGGTCCACATGCAAAATATCAAAGCTCTGGCAATATTAGTTTCAGAGAAAATGATGTTTGAAGATTTCACAATATAACTCTATGTAAAATTACGACCCCCGGGGCGGGGTCATTCTTGACCCCAGGGACATAATTTGAACAATCTTGATAGAGGACCTGAAGACGATGCTTTGTGCCAAATATCTAAGCTCAGGGTACTGTGGTTTCAGACAAGAAGATTTTTTAAGTTTTCATTAAAAAAAATCTATTTTAGCTCCTGTGACCTAGATATGCAACGGACCGGAAATATTTGAACAACTTTGAAAGAGGACAATACAAGGATCATTCCTGCTAAGTTTGGTAAAAATCCATCCAGTGGTTTCAGAGGAGATGTTGTTCAAAGAAATTGTTAACGACGGACACAGGACGATCAAAATAGCTCAACCTGGCACTACGTGCCAGGTGAGCTAAAAACAGAATGTGCCTGCTTAACTTTCAGCGGCTTTAAGCTTCCATCTGCTAGAATATAGAAAATATTTTTTCTGAAACTTATTAATGACTGTATAAATTAGAACTATTTTGTTCAGTAGAGGAATAAATCAGAAGGGTAACAAGAGCCGCATGCGGCCCTAAATCGCTCACCTGGTATCTATGATTACGGTCATGTAAATGGATCAGTAATGATGAAGCTTTCACTTATTCACCTCCACCCACTGGTGGCCATGTTGTTTGAGCTAGGAAGATTTATTTGAAGAAAACTACCAAAGGGTCACCCATCATTATTTGTGTAAAATCATTCTTAAGGTTTTTGATGGGTAACACCTATCGAAACGAATCCGCAAAAACTATACACCATTTCATTCAGTATCCAATTCTACATCATTTTCCAGAGTTAAAAGAATTTTCACCTCATATAACTGAATTTATGGATATTTTTGTCTTGTTACCCTACTTTTCAAAAAACGTCCTGAAATGACTACCCCTCTTTTTTCTTTCCGAGGATAAAAAATTACAAATATTAATAAAAAGATCAAAATTTATTCATGCATTTATACCTAAGACATTGTTGTATACAAATACAAGCAGAACAATTAAATATTTTGCATAATACATTAAAAACAAGAGCCCCATGGGGCATATTTCGCTCACCTGAGAATAACTGACAAAATGGAGAAAAATATTTATGTCCAGGACAGAGTCATTTTTTACTCGATTGGCATAATTTGGACAATTTTGAAAGAGGACCTGTAGATGATGCTATGTGCCAAATATCTAAGATCAGGGTACTAGGGTTTTAGACAAAAAGATTTTTTTTAAGTTTCCATTGAATTTTTTTTTTTTTTTTAGCTCCTGTGACCTACTTATGCAACAGACTGTAACCATTTGAACAAAATACGTAAAGGACATCTAGAAGTGTCACCATGATGAATATCAAAGCACTGGCCGTATTAGATTCAGAGAAGAAAACGTTTGAAAATTTCACTATATAACTCTATGTAAAACTGTGACCCCTGGGGCGGGGCCAATTTTGACCCTAGGGACATAATTTGAACAAACTTGATAGAGGACCTGTAGATGATGCTATGTGCCAAATATCTAAGCTCTGGCCCTTGTAGTTTCAGACAAGATGATTTTTTAAGTTTTCATTGAAAAAAAACTATTTTTAGCACCTGTGACCTACTTATTCAACCGACCGGAACCATTTGAACAAAATATGTAAAGGACATCTAGAAGTGTCACCATGATGAATATCAAAGCTATGGCCATATTAGTGTCAGAGAAGAAGACGTTTGAAAATTTCACTATATAACTCTATGTAAAACTGTGACCCCCGGGGCGGGGCCTATTTTGACCCCAGGGACATAATTTGAACAAACTTGATAGAGGACCTGTAGATGATGCTATGTGCCAAATATCTAAGCTCTGGCCCTTGTAGTTTCAGACAAGAAGATTTTTTTAAGTTTTCATTGAAAAAATCTATTTTTAGCTCCTGTGACCTACTTATGCAACCGACCGGAACCATTTGAACAAAATATGTAAAGGACATCTAGAAGTGTCACCATGATGAATATCAAAGCTCTGGCCATATTAGTGTCAGAGAAGAAGACGTTTGAAAATTTCACTATATAACTCTATGTAAAACTGTGACCCCCGGGGCGGGGCCTATTTTGACCCCAGGGACATAATTTGAACAAACTTGATAGAGGACCTGTAGATGATGCTATGTGCCAAATACCTAAGCTCTGGCCCCTGTAGTTTCAGACAAGAAGATTTTTTAAGTTTTCATTGAAAAAATCTATTTTTAGCTCCTGTGACCTATTTATGCAACCGACCGGAACCTTTTGAAGAAAATATGTAAAGGACATCTAGAAGTGTCACCATGATGAATATCAAAGCTCTGGCCATATCAGTTTCAGAGAAGAAAACGTTTGAAAATTTCACTATATAACTCTATGTAAAACTGTGACCCCCGGGGCGGGGCCAATTTTTACCCTAGGGACATAATTTGAACAAACTTGATAGAGGACCTATAGATGATGCTGTGTGCCAAATATCTAAGCTCTGGCTCTTGCAGTTTTTGACAAGAAGATTTTTAAAGATTTCCTTATTTTTTCACTTTGGTTGCCATGGCAACCAGAGTTCTGCATTGTTTTTTATTCTTTGAACAAATTTGAAAGAGCTTGACCCAAGGAACATTTCTGTAAAGTTTGGTTGAAATCTGTCAAGCGGTATATGAGGAGATGTCATTTGAAGCAATTGTTAACGACGACACACGACGGACGCCGGACACAGGGCCATCCCAATAGCTCACCTTGAGCCTATGGCTCAGGTGAGCTAAAAATCTCTTATATTTCGGAAAAAATAATTTATGAATCAATTTTTTCTCAAAAATCATTTTTTACGTTTTAGCAAAACTGAGATTTTTACAAAAACTAGGCAGGGGCATTCATACTGACTACACTTAAAATTATCTACCATGTCTCTAGAACAAAATATTTTTTTTTTAGGAGGGTTGACCTCATGTAACTTGAGAAAAATGAAATTGTATTTGAGAGGGGTCAACATTTGTGGGGAAGTAAAATCAAGGAAAATTGAGGATTTTTGATAAAACATGCAGTCATTTGCAAATAGTTGTGGAATTCACAAAAATGTCAATTTAATAGCTACTGTCTGTTTTACAAATTATTTTCTGCAAGATAAACAATATTCTCCAGCAAGAAATGTGAAAAATACAGTCAATCTTGTATAAAGCAACCACCTTGTGAATCAGTCTGCATACCTCTTCATTATGACACTAGACTAATTGACTCCGGGTAGAAATAGTGAAGAAAACTCCTACTGAAGCATTCTGAATTAGTTTTATCCTGCATTAAACAGACAGCTCAATACCAGACAAAATATGGGTATTCAATAGAGTGATCGCTTAATACAAGATTGACTGTAAAAGTTGACAATGATTACCAAATTTCATAATAAACGGCTGGTATGTTGCAACCCAATAATTGCAAGAGATATTTAACACTTTACTCCATAGCTTATTTTAAGTATTGAAGAGACATGGTTGCATAAAACAGGATGAAATTAAAGCAGGATTCATTCTGCTTTACTTCCAGTCTGCTTAAACTATGTACAGTCTGCTTAGATAAAGGATTTTTATTATGCATATTCATGACTGTATAAAATTAAAACTATTTACTTTCAAGAGTGAAGGAATAAATTAAATGTGTTAACATGAGTATCAATGGAGTAAAGGGTTGATTTAGGAAAACATGTTTATCATGTACCACAGGTTTGATTTACAGTCAGACCTGTATTTAATAGGCGGTCTGTTCCTCTACCTTTGTTGTGGTTCTAGGGCATATTTGTCATAGGGAATGTTTTCAGTTTATTAGACCGAGATGATCCCCTCTGCTACAGTGGAGAAAACGTTATTCTTTCCTGTTTACACTCTAACGTAAAACACTAAAATGCAGATAAGGACAATTTTTTGACAATTCTGACTTTTCATTGTTATCTGAGTGGCAAACAGTTAGAAGCCTGATCAGACGCCGTCTTTACCTGGCGTCTGATCAGGCTCCAAACTGTTTGCACTGGAAATAGTACTTTTAGCGTAAAAGCGTTTACTGGGAAAGAACAGCGTTTTCTCCACTGTAAGAGCTAAAAAGGAAGGCGGTTTGGTGGTTTTAATCCAAACAGGCTGCTTTGGAACAAATGAGATAAGCCGAAATCATCTTCCTGTAATCTTTTATCATGTCATCTCATCATGCATCCCTCATCATTTATGGGCCCTTGTCTCGCAGATCCTGGCAAATCTAGCTCTTCGTTGGCAGACAAAACAATTTTACCACCTGCACAATAGTTATGATCCGCTAAAACATGTTTTTCTTGTATTTGCGCAACGGCCACTCGTCGATTTGCAAACTTTTCCACTCAGGGCTCGATTTCTCACAGGGCCCCGACACGATTGCTTTTTGAGAAAAAAAACGTCAGAAGTATATCGATTTTTTTCTCTAAAAATAGCAATCGTGTCGGGGCCCTTGTGCGCAGTCAAGCATTACCCAGCGAAAACCTTAAATCAGACCAATAGTTTCAGAGATTTTTTTTTGAAAGTTTTTCTATACAGAAATATAAGGAAAACTTGCCCCCACCCACTGGCGGCTATATTTTTTTAGATAAAAAAATAATTTTAAGATATCTGGTAGAGGGTCATCAATTAACCATTTGTGTAAAATTATTTTGAATTTGAACCAGTAGTTTCAGAGAAGAAGATTTTTAAAGTTTTTGCTATACTGTAAACATGCCCCACCGCTGGCGGCCATGTTTTTTAAGATAACAAAATTAATTTAAGAAATCTGGTAGAGGATCATCAATTGACCATTTGTGTAAAATTATTTTTAATTTGGACCAGTAGTTTCAGAGAAGAAGATTTTTAAAGTTTTTACTATAAGGAAAACTTGCCCCACCCACTGGCGGCCATGTTTTTTAAGATAACAAAATGATTTTGAGAAATCTGGTAGATGATCATCAATTGACCATTTGTGTAAAATTGTATTTAATTTGGACCCGTAGTTTCAGAGGAGAAGATTTTTTAAAGTTTTTACTTTACAGTAACATAAGGAAAATTTGTCCCACCCACTGACGGCCATGTTTTTTTAGATATCAAAATTATTTTAAGAAATCTGGTAGAGGGTCACCCATGGATCATTTGCATAAAATTACTTTCAAATCGGACCAGTAGTTTTTGACAAGAAGATTTTTTAAGTTTTCACTATATAGCCATATAAGGAAAATCTGCCCCACCCACTAGCGGCCATGTTTTTTTTAGATAGGAAAATTATTTTAAGAAATCTTATAGAGGGTCACCAATGGCACATATGGGTAAAACTATTTTCAATTTGGACCAGTAGTTTTTGACAAGAAGATTTTTAAAGTTTTTTCAATCGGTTGCCATGGCAACCACTATTTCAATTGGATGACCTATATTTGAAGAATTCTGAGAGAGTACCCTACAAGGAACAATCCTATGAAGTTTTGATGAAATTGGCCCAGTGGTTTCCAAAAAGATCTTTGAACAAAAAGTTTGATGACGGACGGACGACGACAGACACAGGGCGATCACAATAGCTCACCTTGGCACTTCGTGCCAGGTGAGCTAAAAAGGCGTATTTATGGGGAAATGGGTTAAACAGACCTTTACTACTTCATTGTTGAAAGAGTTATTGAACACAAGTAAAAGTCAAAGCAGGCTGCTTTTCGTTTGAGAAATGACCAAAGCTCCAGATAAGGGGAGATTTCATAAATATGGGAATACTATAATGAGTAGCAACACCCAGGGTTCCAGATAAGAGGGAGTAATCTGAACAAATCCAACATTTTCTCACTCATATTGAACCAAATCCTATGGTATTACTACTCATTAGAATCGTCTCTTTGAGACGATTCTAATGTCAGAGATTACAAAGTATGGGTATGGATTTAAAACTAGAGATACACATCTGCAGTCAATAAATATTTTATTCATTTTTAATACAATATCATTATTATCACAGATTATAGAGAAACTGGTTTATTAAACATAGTTGGTGATAGTATTATGAACATGATTTTAATTTAGACTTTCCAAAATCTAAGATCAGGATTAAGTGGCCACTCGGAAGAAAATAAATTGGCAGTCTATATAGCTTGTTTTTAACGCCCCAATAATGAGCCGATGCTGAACAGAGCTGCCAAGAATTGGATAATGCCTCATTACATACACTTGACCTTCGATATCTCGAAATATCCGATTTGTTGACACATAAATTGCATTATTTCATGCTCGGTGAAGTCGAAACATAGCCGTTTTTCAAAGTTAAAACGTGGCTGATCCACGTTTTAACTTTGAAATACGGGCATGTTCAACCTAACTGAGTTCAAGATATCAAAGTTCTACTGTAGCTTTGACTGGACGTATTCCTTAGAAACAATAACTGATAACAGCTTAATGCAGGTGTGAGTTGGGTTTATTGTCCACCCACAGTATTTCACTTATATGGAGACGGTGTCTACTTGAGACTGATATAGTGCTGCCACACTAGTACTACATGAAAACAGTAATGCAGAAAGCTAAAAGAGCTTTATGCAGTCCTACACTTTACTGTAAGTTTGCCAAAATTTCCCTAGTGTTAGGCCTTGACAGCGGAGCATGAATCTCATGCTCTTACATACAGTAAAGGGTAGGACTGTATGCATTACTGTTGTCCTGCACTAAGCAGTAACCTATCTTCAGAGATCTGCAAGCTACTTTATTTGATAGCCACTGAACACTGATTTTACTGTCATTTATTTTCAACAAACTACTAATGCCCTAAGACAAGCCAGGTCACAATTTTCTAACACCTAGACTTACATGATTTTTTACAACCTGAATATAATTATGCATTTTTCCATTCTAATTCCAGCACCATGAGAATCATACAGATTATATGTACAAGGGTTTTCTCGTACTCATTCAGCATCAAAGTGAAATCTCAAATCTGTCAAGTTCTTTTTTTTTTTAAATTAAATATGTATGTTTTCAGCAATTGATATAATGTCGAATTAAAAGCACTATTTTCACCATTGAAGCAAATTCATCAGCACTTATTTCATATTTTGTACAATCCAAATTATCTTTCATTATTCTTTTATCCCATGTAAAACACACAAATCATGTACACAACATTTACGCCATACAGGCCCATTGACATTAACCAATCAAGTCAAACTGTGAACCCATAGATCCACCATTTTACACATTTAATAAATTCCTTTACTGAATAAAATACCGTAGTGAATGTGCCAAAATATTTCCTATATCCTAGCAGACAATAGCTTAAAGCAGGCTAAAAGAAAAGCAGAATGCACCTTAAGGAGCATTCTGCTTTGCTTTCAATCTGCTTTAAGTAGTCACCTTTCTTCAAAACTGGAAACAGGCAATGGGGTAAAGGTTTAACCCATTACTCCATAAATATAAATATGCCTGTAATTACTTCTACAAACTAGAAAGCAGTCACCACCCAGGAAGTCCTGAACATAAAGCACAAGAGGCATTTCAGTATCGTTCCCGATGGTAGCTTAAAGCAGCTTGGAAGTAAAACAGAATGCTCCTAAAAGAGCATTCTGTTTTACTTTCATCCTTCTTTAAACTGCCACCGGCTTCACTGTATTAGAATTGAACTATTTCACTGGAGGAACAACTTTTTTTTCTAGTGCATATTCTTCACTCTATTATAATGGAACTATTGTCTTCAGTGGAGGAATAAACTAAATGCATAAAAATGTGTATCTATTGGGCAATGGGTTCAACATGGTTGAATATAGGTGGTTTCACTGTTAGTTATGGAGGAAAGGGTTAGTTGGCCATCTGGGGGTTCAGGTTCATAATCCATTCAACTGTCTCTTGCAGGAGCACCATTCCATAATGGCTGTAATAAAGAAGTAAAGATCCCAAATAATCACACCTTATAATATGCAACAAAATTCTGTCACAACCCTCGGAGCTAATACTTTAACTCTTTCAACACTAAGTAACTTTAGTGGGTTATCAAGAACCCTTATGGATCAATTTAGTTACAACTAGAGGGATGGCTTTGTCTGTATGCCCCTGCCAGCAAAAATTTAACTAAGTTCCAACTGATTGTAATTTTGTGAAAAATTAAAGCAGATCAAAATCCTGTTCACTTGCACATTTGTGGTATATGTGCAAACACTCTGCCAAATTACAAGGTTGTAGCTTGAAAATTGTACGAGGGGTTAGCCGGACAAAATATGTACTGTATTTTGGACGGACGAACGAACGGATGGATAGACGGGTAAAACAGTATGCCCACAGGACTGATAGTCATGGGGGCATAAAAACATGAAGCAGTCTACTTGAAATTATGGGTAGTTTAATAAATACTGGTCTGAATTAGCAAACAGTAAAGACCAATATCAGAGGGCTCCTCCCTCTGATCTGGGGCCACACTGTTTGCAAATTCAAACAGGTCAATGGTGTCGAGTTTAAAGTTTGAACCCAAATCAGACACCACATAACTAGGGTTCAAACTGTTTGCAAATGTACTCTTAGGGTATTAATCTTCCCTCCCTATAACTCCCTCCGAACAACACACAATATTTGTCTCCCATTAGGTGTTGTTGTAGAGAGAGAGAGAGCACTGTATTACCTTGCTATGCCGTTGAAGGTTCTGAGCTGTTTAGCTAGGTCATCAGCTACTATGGTATTGCTATACACCCCTGCACAAGTACAGTACGTTCTCATGTTGCAATCTTTTATCTGAAACAATAGAATTAGTAACTGCTATTAGCCCTGTACCCAATAACCCGTTTATAACATTAGCAGCGTTTTTTTTCCTTCTTTGAACGGGTCCGGGGAACGGACCCGTTCCCAATTGGAGACGGACCCGTCCCAATTTGACGACCGGACCCGTCCCAATCAAAAGAAATCAAATATCGGACCCGTTCCCAATCAAAATAAACATATTTCCCAATTGTCAAATTACTTTTTCCCTTTAAATCATAGCAAACCATCCATATTTCAACTTATCTTTTGCTACAATGAATGTCTCGTCAAGGAAATATACAGAAGTTTATAATTCCGTGGTCTCATGAAGTGTAAACAAAGTTACGCAACTCCATTGATTTTGGGGAGTATGTATAAAACAATACCAGTGATTACGGCCGAATATCGGAAACGGTCCGGGCGAAGATTTATACATGCCCCTTAATCCAGACTGGTTAATGTTGCGTGATCGCAAAATCCGCTGAAATTGATGAGTTTACAAACCCAGTCTGACTCTGTTTACCATCATTTATAAAATAGAAAACCTACAATTAAAACAATCATGAGCCATAATTCCAAGTATTACAGAATTGTTTTGAGAAAGACGATAATGAAGAACTTGAATCTAGATCACTGCCTTAACACTCGCGAGCTTGATTGGTAGTATTCAGAGATAGATAAGATAAGATAAGATTTTGGATTTTACCTAGTCACCAACTCTGTCTCGGCCGCAACAGCGTCTACTGTGAGTAACACACCCAGCGTAGATTTAGTTTTTACACCATGTTTACCATCATAAACAGTTCTAACGGTTTAGTAACTTAAATTCCCAATTTCTGCGTTGTCATCATTTCAAAACTCGTTTTTCCCAATTTGACTTGAAAAATTTCCAATCTGAGGGGTACCGGACCCGTTCCCAATTGGGTGAAAAAAAACGCTGATTAGATACAGGTGATCACTTAAAGCAGGTTGAAAGTAATGCAGAATGTGCCTTAAGGCACATTCTGCTTTACTTTCAGCCTGTTTTTAACTATCATCTGCTAGGCTATATAAAAATATTTGTTATTGTAATTGTTCATGAGGGTATAAACTGGAACTATTTTCTTCAGCAGAGGAATAAATTAAATACGCTAAAAGTCGCTTCTATGGGGGAAAGAGTTAAATCTACATGCACATGAGCGTTAGATCCTAATCAACCTGGCCTGCCAATTACAGTCCAGCTTTTGTTCAGCAACCATTTATATACCATGTTTGTAATGTCTGTATAACAGAATTGTTCAAACCATAAATCCGTAAATATGCATTTTTATTCCACCACACCATAATATAGCTCCACTTTATACAGTCATGAATGTGGACCATAACAAATATTTCCTATATACAAGCAGATAGTAGCTTAAAGCTCATTAAGAAGCACTGTGTCCTTCAGTCTTGGCATACTGGGTAATACTTTCATATGTAGACACTGTTGTCTGCTACTGTTCTAAAGATCAATTTTTCTCTAAATTTCTTTTCAAAGCCTGGTCAGTGTCAAACAGTTTGGATCCTGATGATACGACGCATAACGCAGCATCCCAACTGTTTGAAGAGGTTATCATGATTTCTTTGTTAGCATGCTTACAGTTAATGACAGTATTCATCATCTTTAAATGGGCAACTTAGCATTTTTTTGACTGCATATTTATTTAACCCATTACCCCATAGCCTGTTTTTAGTTTTCAAAACAAGTTACAACTTAAAGCAGGTTGAAAGTAAAGCAGAATGTGCTTTCCGGCACATTCTGCTTTACTTTCAGCTTGCTTTAAGCAAATATCTGCTAGAATATAGAAAATATTGCTTAACCCTTAGCCCGCCAAATAAATTGTCGTCTGCTATATTTCTCGTCTGCTTCAAGTTTCAAAGTGCTTCAAAGTTGCTCAAAATTGCTGTAAATGTTGTCTGAGTGTCAAACAGCTTGGATCCGGATGAGACGCCGAGTTACTCGGCGTCTCATCCGGATCCAAGCTGTTTGCATATGGAGCTAGTCGTGACTGGCAGGCTAAGGGTTAAGGTTCATAATTCATAACTGTGTAAATTGAAACTGTTTGCCTCAATGGATGAATAAACTAGGAGTATTTATGGGGTAATGGGTTCAATCAGGGCTCCAGAGAAGAGGGAGTATTCTGAACAAATCAAACCTTTTCTCACTCATACAGCACCAAATCCTATGGTGTTACTAATCATTAGAATCGTCTCTTTGAGACGATTCTAATGAGTAGTGACACCATAGGGTTTAAAGCAGAAATAAAGGTTTTAGTTTTTGAAATACTCCCCTTATCTGGAGCCCTGGTTAAATGCTGAATTCTTTTAGATAAGTTCATACCTGGTGACATTTGACACAAGTGAGATCCTGAAGGACAAAGGCCATGGACTTTCTGTTGACGATGTCTACCAGACACTGTTCAATCTCCAAGAGATCATACTCCGCTTTACACTGCACACATGACCATGAAGACCTGTCAAATATCACACAAATGTCATCAGAAATCAAACCAACATTCACATGTTTGTGCATAAATTAATATCCTTAGTCTAAACAATTATTTTAACATTTTAAAATGGAGACTGCATCATTTTTCAACCTTTTCTGACACCTTTGGATGTGTACATAAACCACTGAAATCTGAAGTAATTTTGAGACACTCTGGATTAGGTGTGGTTAACCCTTTACCCCACAGCTAATTTGTAGTTTTAAAGACAGATGACAACTTAATGTAGGTTGAAAGTAAAGCAGAATGTGCTTTGCTTTAAAAATAGTGTATATTCAGATCACAAGGCTCCTTTGCAGGGTTTGTCATTTTGCAATACCTTGTAACACCAACCCTAAATAAACAAGCATTCTCCAGAATGTCAGGCCTGTCTCAGCTTTGCACTGGTCTAGTACTTTTTTAGCAAAACATTGGAGCTTAATCCAAAGCTTGATGCCGACATTGTCACTTAAATATGGGAGAAAAGGTTTTCTGCTAGGGTTGAATGTGTTTATATCTTACCCACTACTCGACTGACTGAGGTAGGGATCTCTGCAGAGGTCCAGGTCTCGTATATGGTTACACGACTTACAAATCACCTCAGGCAAGACATATGACAGACAGGGGTCTTCAAATTGAGCTTGTGAAGAGAACTCGCCAACTCCTATCAACTTCAGCAGATCTCTCTGCAGCTTGGTGACTTGGAGGTTAATATTGCTGTCCAAAGATAGAACCTGAAATACAAGTAAATGTAATAACACCATTGCTGCATTATAACCCTTAACTCATTCACCCCTGAAACTTTTTATGGATAATTCCAATTTCAAAATAAGTCTAGTCCATTTCTTAATATTTAGGGTTGATTTTAAAAATATATTTCGAAATGACAAACAGTGTAGACCCTGATCAGAGGGCTCCTTAAGGAGCCCTCTGATCAGGGTCTACACTGTTTGTATTGGACAAGTGTAATCTGCACAGGTACACTGTTTGTAAATGACAAGTATACTCGTCGCTAGGGCTGAATGTGTTAACTTCCCTGCATCTTGACGCACAAGAGCTTACTTTACTTTTAGCCTTTTCTTACCAATGATCTGTCCACAGTTCATTACTCCATAAATACGCCTTTAATTCATTCCTCCACTTAAAGAAAATAGTTCAACTTTATAGTCACAAATATACACCATAACTTTAAGGAAATTCTATATCCCAACAGATAGTTGCTTGTAGCAAGCTTAAAGTAATGTTGAATGTGTCTCAATGTGCATTCTACTTTATTTTCAACCTTTTTAAGTGGTCATCATTTTTTTTGTTTTAACCAAAAACAGGCTATGGGTAATGCCATGGGTTAACTTATGGGTTTAACACTGAAAACAAACTATGCATCATTTTTCATAGGAAGTTAACAAATATCACTGACAGTTTATAATACCTTGCAGACAGACTTGATAAACTCTAGAGCTGGGTTGTTCAGAGGGAGGTGAGATCCTGGTGGTCGAGGAAACTCCTCTGATGAGTTACTCTTGCTGCGGTTACCACTCAGCTTCTTGTGGATCTTTTGTGTGATTCTGAAGTTAATATATCCAGTCTTAATTCTTACTCTGCCATTATAACTGAAATGCCAGTCTAACATAGTTTTTGTATATATTTTTGTCTGATTTTACTTTTAAAATTTGGATTTTGATGTGCTTTTGATTTAGAAAGCATTGAAACAAGTGTCGGACAGTTTGAATCCTGATCAGACACAGGATCTGATCTGGATCCAAGCTGTTTGCATATGCTAGTGTTATAGAGCATTGCAGAGAAAGGGTTAATTTTGGGAAACATATTTCTTGCTAAAACTAATTCATGTTAAAAATGCCATTTTGTTGAATCTAATCAAGCTTCTATACTTGGGCATTTCGAAGAAACGAAGAATTGATTAAAATATTGACTTTATCAAGGTCAGTTAATCCTTAACTCTATATATACACATTTTTACACCTTTAATTTATTCCTCCTAATAAATAGTTCCCAATTTATACAGTCATGAATGTTTATCACAAATATTTTCTATATTCTAGCAGATGATAGTTTAAAACAGGCTGAAAGTAAAGCAGAATGCACATCCTGCTTTACTTCCAACCTGCTTTAATATGCCACATGATTCAATACTTGAAACTGGGAGATGGAGTAAAGGGCTAATAAAACGAATTTCATTAAATCTTTGTCCAAACAAGACTGTGTTCAATAAACGCTTATGCCCCCGGTGGCATCCTTGACAATATATTCTGAATCTTTTTCTAAGTCCAAATTAGGTCAAGGTCAAATTGAGCTTGGGTATAACTGGTGGGTTGGTAATGGTCCAAGGCAATAACTGTATAAGTATAGAAGCATTGTAGTAAGTAGTGTTGATGCTAGACGAAACGGTAAAATCTAGTTAACCAAGAAATAGCCCATTCAAAATATTCTGTCCAAATTAGGTCAAGGTCAAAATCAAGGTTGGGTGATATTGGTGGATAGGGAATGGTCCAAGGCAACAACTGTATAAGTATCAAAGCATTTGAGTAAGCGGTGTTGATGCTAGACGAAACGGTAAAATCTACTTAACCTGTTACGGACGGAAGGACAGGACGATTACTATATGCTCCCGCATCTGTCGATGCCGGGGGCATAAAAATATTTGTCTTTCTTACATCAGTAGCTTCTTAATTATTATTAGGCTGCATTTTTCACATCATAAAGACCATCTTTTACTGTGCTGGTCGTTTAGCATGAAAGCCCCTATACCATAAATTAGCTTTTTTTTCTCCATACTGTAACAAATAATGACTTAATTCATTTTGTTCAACACAATTTTAAAACCTGTACATTTCAGTTCAAAAAGACCCCCTCTCAACATATAGTACTCAATTTCTCAAAACCCAGCAATGACATAATAACTTTCAATGCAAGCATTTCCAATCAAATCCATTCGGCATTGCAAACAGTTTGGAGCCAGATCAGATGCCTGGTAACTGCTCCAAAGGGTTTGCCATTCAGATTAGAATAAAACATCTACATTTTCAATCGACTCGGCACCCTAAATAAGAGTGAGTAAACTGAACAATTTCGACATTTTCTCACTCATTTCAGCACCAAATCCTATAGTGTTACTACTCGTTAGAATCATCTCGAAGAGATGATTCTAATGAGTAGTAACACCATAGGGTTTAGTGCAGAAATTTAGTATTTTAGATTAGATTTAGATTTTAGATTTAAATTTATTTTAAGATTTTAGTATTTCAAACACTCCCCTTATCTAGAGCTCTGAGATTGCCATTTTCTATATTGCATCGCTTTATATTTTGTTTCAACGGGAAATAATAATGTATTCTCCACTGTAAGAATTGTGGAAATGGTTGTTTCTGACTTACGCAAACATCTGTTGTGCTAAGTCACCACTGATGAGGTTCTGTGAGAAGCTAACTGCCGATGGTGTGGTTGTGGCGTCCAGTATGGTCTGTGTCTGACTGTCTCGTCTCCTCCGTACTGGGGTGTTACCTGGTGTCAGTCTACGCTGTTCCTCCTGCAGGTTGTTGTACACCGACAGTACATAGCCAGCTACAATCATCTGGAAATAACACATAGCTGCCACATTTATATGTTTGTTTGTTAACCTCTGTTTCTGCCATTTATGGGCTAAATGGATGTCTCAGAGAGAGAGAGGGAGGGGAGCAGATACAGAAAACCCTGGGCATGGTGCCTTACTCTTTATTATCAACAGAGTTCTCCGATTCTTTTAGGTGCCTAGTTGAATGCACTGTTTCATTGAACCTGGGTTTATAATGTCTTCCAAAGGACTTCATTCAACGGGGAATTGATCTCACAACACCTAGTTCTGTAGTTGAGCGTGTTACAACCCGGCAGAAAGCAGAGAGGGCCTACATTCAATATGAATTAAAGTCTTTCAAGTGTGGTACTTACACTAAAGTTGGTCTGGCAAGCCCCGGCCTCTGGCAAGAACTGCATTATGTTCCAGTTCATCTCTATCTCAGGCTATAAGTAGATGAGATAACGAGTAGTATAGATATCTCAACACATTCTAATATTGTTCTATAAAATAGAAATAATGCCTGACAAATAAATATCGAAATCAAGTGGTTATTCTTTTATATATATGCAGATTATGTAAAACTAACAACTGTTCCCAATGCCTACATTTTGCACCCCATTTTGATCCGTACATGGTGGGCAACAAGAGTTACTAATAGAGGAATGGAAAGCCTGATCAATGCAAACATAAAATGATTTTCAAATGCTGTCAAAATTGTCAAAACATCAATTGAAGATGCTTAACCATGACTACTCACTGCAGGGCAAAAGTGATACAGAACGATGTTTTATCTTTCTGTATCACTTTTGCCCTGCAGTGAGTAGTTTTACTGAGCAATTGTTTAGTTTTATTGTACAGTATGTCTGTTTCTGCCAACTTTATATGCTAATTGGTATAAAGTCTAATTCGAAGGACTTCTCAGCAATTTCGTATAGTTTTGAAGTTATACTTGTTTAACTTTTATAAAATTGTTCAGTGAATATTTTACCTCATCTTCGCCATCTGACTTGTTGAGCTCTTCATCAGCGTCAGTTCTGCGTTCATCCTCATCCTCACTGTCGGCGTTCTTGTCCTCGAGGGCCTCTGGTGGGTGCTGGTCTACCTCAGCCTCTGATGGCAGCTTACCTTTGATACCTCCATAGTTAGCCTAAAATAACATTTTCAACACTAAGTAACTCTTGTGGGTTAATAGGTTTCCTTGTGGATCTTTTTTAAGTACCAAAACATGAACCAGTCTACTTGGAATTTAGTAAACAGTGTAGACCCTGATCAGAGGGCTCCTGTAGGTGCCCTCTGATCTGGATCTACACCGTTTGCAAATGTAATGTCGGGTCTTGGGGGGCACTCCCCCGGGATTTTTTTTTAAATCAAGCGTTTCATTTCCTGCATTCTGGGCTATTTTAAGGGTGCTTGAAGACTTATTAGGCAAAAAGTAGGAATAGTAGAAGGTTTTGGTAGAAAAATAGGAAGGGGATTTAAAAGTAGGAACGGTTGAAGACAAGCATAAACTGTATTAAGTTATTTAGTGAATAGGAATGGTTGAATAACTAGAGTCACAGAAGCGCAGGTTTTGATGCTATGACAAAAGTAAATTACTAGCAAGTCTTACCGGGTCTAGCCACATCAGGTACTCCCAACACTCCTCGTACGACATTTCTATGAGGTGAAAGAGCTCACGGGACTTGATACTGTTGGTGATGTACTCAACGTAGGCGAGGGCGTCCAACAACCTCCGCTTCTTAGTGCACAACACTACTCGATTAAAGTTGGCATAGACTATGTTGGAGCCAAGACGTTTGAACTCTCCCATCAACTGTAACGTTAAGTTCAACATAAAATATCACTACACTACATAGGTTGTTTCCAAGCTAAGGATCAACAGTATCATTGTACTGTTATTGTTAAGTTTTTTGGGTTGTTTTTTTTATCCTATCCCTCAGGACCATTTTGCTTTACTTTCAGCCTGCTATACACTCCAATATTAAAAACAAACTATAAGGGGCTGTTAAACAATCTTTACAGAAAATCCTGCAAGAACAATAATTTCAAGAGGTCAATGTTTTAATCACATAAAAGGTCTCTGATAAAAGCAAAGCGAAACAGCAAATAGTCTTCTTTTCAGGTTGTAGCAGATAAGTATTTACTGTACATGTTGCAAGGGCTGCCATAATTGATCACGAAAATTCCTAAGATTTCCAAATTTTCAAACGTGATTACTGAAAGCAGATTGAAAGTAAAGCAGAATGTGCCTAAATGCGCATTCTGCTTTATAACTTTCAGCCTGCTTTAAGCTACCATCTGCTAGGATAAAAATTCGAAGATTTCGGAAAAATCCGGAGAAAAGGCAGACCTGTGTTACTTCATTAATCAAATACTAATTTGTATAACCTATGTAAGAAGATAATTTGTAGTCCAGTACCTGCATAAAAACTTTCTTCATCATGTTATGCAGGGTCCTTCTCAGTGCTGGGTCATATAACAAGGAGTTAGTGCTTCTTAACCATCTGAAACACAAGACAAAACATATACAGTAAAACCTCTCTACTACAACCACGAAAAGGTAGCCGAATTGATTGTATAAAAGACAGGTGACAGCTTAAAGCAAGGTGACAGTAAAACTGTTACTTTGCTTTAAGCATTCACCTGTATTAAAAATCCAATCACTCAAACAATTCAGTGGTCGCAATAGAGAGGTTTTACTGTATAACTATGATGTCATAACTTGTGTTAAGCGACAACTGAATGAAGATGCATGGTTATCTTTAAAGACAGGTGACCCCTTAACCCTTTACCCCATAGCTTGTTTCTAATTTTGAAGTCAGGTGACCACTTTAAGCAGGTTGAAAGTAAAGCAGAATGCGCCTTAAGGCGCTTTCTGCTTTAACCTATCATCTGCTAGGATTTAGAAAATTATTATGGTTCATTGTCATGACTGTAAAAATTGAAATTATTTTCTTCAATGTATGAATAAATTAAATGTGCTAAAAGGCATTGGGGAAAGGGTTAATGCAGGATGACTTTTGCCCTTCATTAAGCTGCCGCCTGTCCAGAATACTACAAATGTATTGTCTTTTTATTAGTCGCTTAACGAAAGTTTGACAACTTATGGTTTCAAGCACACGTTAGCTTTGCTTGAATTTCAGCCTGCTTCATGCCTCATCCTGTTGGGATTTAAATGTTAGAAGCATGAAAACAGCAGTTCTATGAGGAATAGGTAACAGTCTGTTGTGAAAAAGTGTCATATGAAAGAGAGATTTAACCCAATACCCCATAAATACGCCTTTTTACGCCTCTAATTTATTCCTCAACTGAAGAAAATAATTCCAAATTATACAATTATTAATTTTTATCAGAAGAAATATTTTCCATTTTCTAGTAGATGGTAGCTTTAAGCAGGCTGAAAGAAAAACAGAATGCGCCTTAAGGCGCATTCTGCTTTACTTTCAACCTGCTTTAAGTGGTCTAAACTTTTCAATATTAGAAATAGGCTATGGGGTAATGGGTTAAATCAATGACATTTTACTACAATTGCTAAATTACCTCATTCTCCACTCAACACTGAAACATACAGCAAATGATTTACCTGTAGAAATGTATGATCTGGTTGTCAGCAAACACATTAGAATGGACTGTGACATCCCGCACCCAGCCTTGTACCATTGTCTTCAATATTCTTGTAATGAAAATATGGACAATTCATAAAAGAAACAGCACATGTCTTTTTGTTTGTCTGTTAAATTTCTGATAATATATTCTTTAATTTCTACAAAGAGTGAAACCATGGGCCAGATCCAAAGTGTGTGGGACTCGATCTGGATCTAAACTGTCAGCAAATATGTTGAGCTTGATAAAGATTTAACCTTCATGTCGAATACCAATACATTAACCAATTCACCTATAAAACTTCAAATGGAAAATTCCAGTTTCCAATGTCTGCTCTATTTTTGACTACTTAGAAATTGCAAAATGACAAACCCATTATCCACTAAATACGCCCTTTTAAGACTCCAATTTATTCCACTACTGAAGAAAATATATCCATTTTATAGTTATGAATATGTACCATAAAAATACTTTCTACGTCCTAGTAGACAGTAGCTTAAAGCTTTCATCCTGCTGTTAGTGGTCACCTTTCTTCAAAACTAGAAACAGGCTATGGGATAATAAGACGTAAATGACTAGTAAACTCCTTCCTAGGCTTAATGGGATTAACTTTTTATTCTGATCTGATAAAAGAAAGCAGGCAAGCTTGTACCTGAAGGCTGTAGAGCAGAGTGCTGTCTCGTCATAGCTGGTCATCATAGTGGCCGCTCCCTGACCTTGGACCATCTCTTCTAGGGATGACTGGGGCATAGTATCAAAACTGACTGCACTAGCACCCTCTTGGTCGTTCACATGGGACGACTGCAATAATGACAAGACCATATAGTCCTAAGTTGATACTTTTCACGGAGCTCCAGATAAGGGGGTATTTTAAAAATTAAAATCATTATTTCTGCATTAAACCTATGGTGTTACTACTCATTAGAATCGTCTCTTTGAGTAACCATATGATTGGGTGCTGAAATGAGTAAGAAAAAGGTTGAATTTGTTCAGTTTACTACCTCTTATCTGGAGCCCATGTTTTCATTCAAAAGAAGATGCACCGACATTCTTCATATCCGGCAATTTCTTAATACAGAGCACTTGTCAATAAGGGACCAAATTTGTTTTAGCATAAGGAAATTCTCCATTTAATCTATTAAATGGATCTGGCTCCAAATTGCAATAAACATTTGTTCTAAACCCTTTACTCCATAGCCCGTTTCAATTTTGAAACAGGTGACCACTTAAAGCTTTACTTCCAGCCTGATATAAGTTACTATCTGCTAGGATATACAATATATTTCTTGTGGTGCATATTCACGACTGCATAATGTGGAACTATTTTCTTCAGTGGAAAAATAATTTGGAGGCACAAAAGGACATATTTTCGAAGTAATGGGTTAATGTTTACCTCGTGTATACCTGGGGCCCGTTTCATAAAAGTTCTTACGACAAATGTTGTCTTACCACAAATGATGTCGTAAGACAAAACTTTAAAATACATTTAATTTGTGATTTCTCTATCTAATCATGTCTTGTGACATCTTTTTGGAATCGTCTTTTCAAGACGATTCCAAAAAGATGTCACAAGACAGGATTAGATGGAGAAATAAATACTAATTGATACTTTTATAATCTGACTTACGACAACATTTTTCGTAAGAAGTTTTATGAAACGGGCCCCAGATTTTTTTTATTTCACTTACCTCAATAACTGTATCAACAGCCAAGCTGGCAATATCCAGTTCCACACAGACTGTAGAGTAGGCTCCAAGGTTGTTTATTTCTGTCACTAGATTCTCTACTCCGATACCCAGTCGGTTGTCATCTGCCTCCTTGCCTCCGAGATCTGGTCTCTCTGTAGGTGAACACCACAGGATATGGTTGTGCTTGTTGAGATGACGGGCAAAGAAGATGTCGCACCCAGAGAGGGTTATATCCTTGGGGATGTTTCCAAGTGGGATATGTAAATAGCGACACTGCTCTACCATTGCCTGCAGAATAAAATGTTGTGTTATTTCACTTGTGAGGGAATGATAATAAGATATTTAGAGGGGGTATTTTAGTGCTTAACTCAATTCACCCCTGAAACTTTTCATGGACAATTTCATTTTCAAAATACGTCTAGTCCATTTCTGACTATTTATGGATGAGTTTAGCAATACATTTCAAAATGACAAACAGTGTATATCCTGATTAGAGGGCTCCTTAAGGAGCCCTCTGATCAGGGTATACACTGTTTGCACAGGACAAGGGTACTCTTCACAGGTATACTGTTTGTAAATGAAGAGTATACTTGTCGCTAGGGTTGAATGTGTTTATGACAGGTATTGAACTTTACGAGACAAGTGACTGCCCAATCCTTTACTTTATTGATTCTCAACTGAAGAAAATAGTGCCATTTTATAAAGTCATGAATATGAAACATAAGAAATATTTTCTGTATCTTAGCAGATGGTAGCTTAAAGCAGGATGAAAGTAAAACTGAAAATGCCATAAAGCACATTCTGCTTTGCTTTCAATCTGGTTTAAGCGGTAAACTGTCATTCAATCTGGTTTAAGCGGTAAACTGTCTTTAAAACTAGAGACAGGCTATGAAGTAAAGGGTAAAAAAAAGTCTGAAAGTAAAGCAGAATGTCCAGTTTTCTGCTTTACTTTCAGCCAGCTTGAAGCAGCTATGAGTCAACATGTAGGAAATGTAAACTATATATTTTATTCCGACGTTTCTTCTATGACAATAGAATTCTTCAGGGAGAGGCATTTGTAGTCAGCTGACAGAGCATCGGAACGGTAGTCCAAATATCCCTGGTCCGAGCCCCTTTCAGGCTGCATATTTTTCACCCCAATGACATTTGCAAACAGTGTAGGCCCAGAACAGAGGGCTCTATCTGGGTCTGCACTGTTTGCCACATCTTTATATATTTGGGGAACAAACCCTTCAAGAGTCTATGTTAAACGGTCATTCATCAGCAAATGGAATGGTCCGTTGACAATTCATCATTGTTAAGTATAAGACTGAGGGAATCTACCTGCAGTATGACGTCCACATTCATGTAGTGCTGAAGCATTCTGCGACAGCCAACTCTCTGCCAGTCCAGTACACCATACATGGTATCACTGAAATATAAACACATGTACATAGTTGAGACGTGTTGCGAGAACACACGTTCTCAGGATTTGAATACAGTAGAGCACCACATCAGCTACCATATATTCAGTATCCATACCTAACTTATTACAAGATAGCCTGATTCTAGTTTTGAAAACATGTGACCACTTAAAGCAGGTTAAAAGTAATTTGATTTGTTTTGATTTTACGTCGCTTTCAACAGTATTTCAGTCATATCGCGACGTCCAGCTAATTACAGGTGGAGGAAGACCCCAGAAGTCCTTTATGCACTGTTTCAGGCACAAATTGGCAACTGGGTAGTACCACCGACCTTCAGCAAGCCAGCTGGATGGCTTCCCCACATGAAAAATCCGAACGACCCTATTGGGATTCGAACTCACAGCGGTGAGGAGCTTAGTGATGCAAGTCACAGTGACTATACCACTAGGCCACGGAGGCCCCTCAGGTTAAAAGTAAA
Source organism: Gari tellinella (assembly GCA_922989275.2). Lineage (NCBI taxonomy): Eukaryota > Metazoa > Mollusca > Bivalvia > Cardiida > Psammobiidae > Gari > Gari tellinella. The sequence continues at coordinate 35,547,495 of OV277863.1, forward strand.
GCAGCCTGCAACTTAAGACACATTCTGCTTTACTTTCAGCCTGCATTTAAGCTACCATCTGCTAGGATATAGAAAATATTTCTTTTGGTACATGTTCATGACTGTATAAACTGGAATTTTTCTCTTCAGTGGAGGAATAAATTAAATGGGCAGAGAGGTGCTTCTATGGGGGGAAGGACTAAAAAGTTGTCACATTTCAAACTCACCTGTCAGTTATGTGTATGGGTACCAAGGGAAAATCTGACAAGCCTGGCATGGATGAAATTAAATGCTGAAAATCTGAAACAAACAAATAATGATTGTGGTTGGTAAAATTCATCTGCAAAAAAGACTCTCATTGAAAATTTACATCACTTAGAATATCAACAGCCAGGAGAAAACTGCTCATGAATTACTTCAGATTGAACAGGATGCATTTGCCTAATTAAAAAAATACCCCAAAGTGCTTGAATTTCAAATGTAGGTCATAAGTCAAGGTCAGTCATTTTGGTATTGTTTAAAAAGTCTTTATGCAAAGAACCTGTACATGCAAATCATGAAGTTTCAAAGTAATGGTAAAGGTCAAAAGTTACCAATTTGACCTCTAAATGACCTTGATCTTTGCCTGACATGACTCCCGACATAATATTCAACAGGTGGTTTTTGAGAGAAGTGGTAGTGCACATGCCATGTATGAAGTTTTTATTGCATTTAGATTTAATTTGATTTGTTTTGATTTTACGTCGCTTTCAACCGTATTTAAGTCATATCACGTCTTCCAGCTATTGCATTTAGTTAAAAGTATCCTAGCAAATGGTAGCTTAAAGCAGGCTGAAAGTAAAGCAGAATGTTTCTGCTTTACTTTCAACCTGCTTTAAGTTGTCACATATCATCCATGCTAGAAACAGGCTATGGGGCAATGGGTTAAGCTGCACCATGTCTTGTATACACATCTCTAAGCCTCTTTAATAAGTGGCCACTTATCCCAAAAGTGCAAATCACCTATATATAAACTATATATGTTTGAGGTTATAGACTGTAAATTATGATCAAGAGCTAAACAGAATTGGGTATCTTTTAACTTGTTTCAAACTATCAACTGTATCAAATATCGATGTTATTCATCTGTAGTGCTTGTGTGAGGGAGTAGGTAGAGACCCTCTTGTGTTCTACTATGGAAGAAAGGGGACACAATTGTCTGTTTGTCTAATTGAATACAGTCAGACCTGTGTTAAGCGAGCACTGAATGAAGATGCATGGTGATCTTTAAAGACAGGTGATCGCTTAATGCAGGGCAAAAATCATGCAGAAGGGTCCTATAGGAGCCTTCTGCATGACTTTTGCCCTGCATTAAACAGTCACCTGTCATGAAAACAACAAATGTGTCATCTTTAAGTCACAAGTCACTAGATTCTCTACATCACAAGTTTAAAGACATTGTCACATATCCTCAGTCCTTAGATGGACCCCCCCCCCCCCCCCCAATTGTTCTCGATAGGCATCAAAGTAATTGTAAAGCAGGAGTAAAGTGTGCACAGCCAATGTCACCTATCTAAAGTTGTCTAGAGGCCCTGACCTACTCACACTCAGGTTTTTTTTCATAACTTTTACTAACCAAACTATCACATCTTTGCATGGAAACTGCCTGACTAGGAATTATCATAGAAAGAAGGTCAGGAAATGTCTTCAACTGTATACAAACAATTGTTTACCATGAGCAGACTGGACAGCAATGTAGGTGGGGCCTTTCTTCTCATCCTTGTATGCAGACAGTAGACGCTGTATGTTCCTGTACACTTGATTGACATCTTTCTCCAGCCGGTACTCCAGCTTGTGACCACTGCCTGGCAACATGGCCTCGTCAACACCCTTTGTCACTCTGAAAAAAATGCAATCTGGGTCAGTTAACTTTACCTGATAGCCTATTTCTAGTATTGAAGGCAGGTGGCTACTTAACGCAATCTGGGTCAGTTAACCCATTACCCCATAAATACGCCTTTAATTTATTCCTTCACTATAGAAAATGGTTCCAATTTATACAGTTATGAATATGTATAAGAAGAAATACTTGCTATATACTAGCAGAAGGAAGCTTAAAGCAGGCTGAAAGTAAAGCAGAATGTGCCTTAAGCTTCCATCTGTTTTCAAAACTTAAATCAGGCTATGGGGTAATGGGTTAACTGATATTCATAAACAGTTTGGAGAGTTCTGCTGGCTCTTTTGACAGGAAAGAGTAAAAAAATGTTGCAGAAAAATGATAAATTGTGAAAAGACACTAGTCGTGCAATGAGAAAACCATTGCAAAATAGTGTATACCTAACCTAGTCATAGTCAGCTGGCTGGCGAGTGTCAAACAGTGAAGACCAACACCAGCTGCTAAATCAAGGAGGTGGCAGCTACACATGGTTAACATTATTTGCAATGTAACAAGTCTGGTTATAGCACATTTCTTCCATCATTCCCTTTAATAGCAGTAACACATGCATGAACACTTTAGAACATAGACGACATACAAGACATTTATGATGTCGTACAAAGTTTACATGTTATCAAAACGATGAAAAATAGTTTTGATTTATATGTGAGAAAAAGAATTTCCTAAACTCACCAAGAAAATAATATACTGCTCGCAAAAAGACTCGATTAACATTTTTAGGCTCATTTATGAATATTTGACTTAAAAGACAACTCGCAACAGATCCTCTATATGAGGCTTCTTACTTGACATTGCGCTCAGCATTAAACATTGCATTGAGGTTGGGCATTTGGTCACTTCTCACTGTATCCACCACAAATATAGTAGCCTTCAGTGACATGGGGAAGAACAGCCCATACATCATCTTAGTACCACTGAAATATAGAAGAGTAATAATATATTTCCATTCAAAGCACGAGTCGTGGAAATTCTATGAAAAACAGTTTTTCAAAACATTTTAATTTTGACTCTAAAAACTGCTCTTGTAGAAATTTGTTACCCTTATGTTTTGAAATCCACGTAATCCTTATCATCCTTGTCATCTACCTCATGTATTTTGTCTGCGAAAAATACTCAAATTCGTTTCTATGCTTTTTAAATTGAAAGTTGAATATGAGTGCCAAACAGTTTGGAATGGATCCAAATCCAGTTGTGTGGCCTGATCTGGATTTAAACTGTTTGCAAAATATACAAAGTGTGAAAATTCACTGCCATAATGCAGAGGCAATATAAATAAAAGTTTCGACTCACTAAGCCAATAGTTTGGCACTGACAGTAAGCCATGAACTATTAGTGAGCCCCTTTTAACCCATTACCACATAAATAAACCTTTTTACTCCTTTAATTTATTCCATTTAAGAAAATAATTCAAATTCATACAGTCATGAATATGCACTACAAGATATAATTTCTGTATTCTAGCAGATGGTACCATAAAGCAGGCTGAAAGTAAAGCAGAATGCGCCTTTATGCGCATTCTGTTTTACTTTCAACCTGCTTTAATTGGTCATATGTCTTCAAAACTAGAAACAGGCAATAGAGTAATGGGTTTAACTTACCACACATGATGGTACAAGAACAGATGCTTGATAGAGCTGGGCTCCAAGTATGAAAACTGGGCAAGGGTTCTGAACTCCAAATGCTCCAATTCAAATGTGTCAGTTTCCTGAAAAGGGAAAAACGATATTTATGCTCATTTCGACACATTTAATATATTCATCCACTGTAGAAAATAGTCCCAATTTATAGTCATGAATATGTAGCAAAACAAAACAGTCCTTTCAATTGATTTGATTTTACGTCGCTTTCAACAGTATTTCAGTCATATTGCGACGTTCAGCTAATTACAGGTGGAGGAAGACCCCAGAAGTCCTTTATGCACGGTTTCAGGCACAAAATGGCCCAGTCCTTTCAAGTCCGTGAACAGCAAACAGCATTTCCAGTTTTTATTACCAGCAATTTTCCATTGTTTATACAGTGGTGAATACGCTATTCCTACCAACTTTACGCGTTTCTTAAGCGTTTTTTATCCGTTTCGTAAAACGCATTTCCTATCTGTTTCTTTACGCGTTTAAAAGAGCCCGGATGAAAGAGTCATCACTTAGCCGAGACTGCATTGGTATAACCGTTTATTAACGCATTTGAACAAGTTAAAATCGTTAGGCGTTAACCGTTGGTTAACCTTCACTATGCGTTTCTTACGCATAGATTAACGGGTAAATGGGTATGAATAGCGTATTTACCTTTATATACTCATATTTTGACTACCAAATTAAACTCACCCTGCCCGCCATGACTTTGGCAAAGTCCCTATTCACCATAGTAACACAGCCCAACTTGACAAGTGCCCTGAACAGTAAAGGGACCTGGGTCTCATAAACCCCCTCTATGTCTGGGGAGGAGAGATCAGCACTGATTTCACTGAAATAAAGGCAAAACATTTCTATAAACAACTTACAGTTTCAGCTTTATCATCTGTTGAGCAACTATATCGCTTATAAACTCTTTCAACACAATGGACCTCTTGTAGGTTATTTAGTTCTCTTGCGAGTCTTTTTAGTTAATATCAAAACATGAATCAGTCTTTTTGGAATTCTAGGTAGTGTAATAAATACTGGTCCAAAATAACAAACAGTGTAGACCCAGATCAGGGAGCTCGTATTGGAGCCTTCTGATCTGGGTTTAGTTTGCAAATGTAATGATTATATTTTAAACAGGTACATGGTATTAACAAGAGTTAATGCAAGACTGGCCTGCAGTTATGAAGAGCTTTCTGCATTACTCTTGACTTGCATTACGCTGCCAGCTAAGTAAAACTCTGCAAATTTACACTTCTTTTTAAGAAGCTGATGTGCACAAGTTTTAGCACACAGAGAAGTCAGAAATAGACTTGAATTGACCAAAACATTTTTTGTTTGAGATTCAAGAATAGACTCTAAACATTTGGTCTGGCACCCAGCTTCTACAATCTGCTACAAGCTTTGAGCCAAACTAAAGAATTAGAAATTTTCTATGCAAAACATTTTCAGGCTTTAGATTCACCACTAACATCACCACTCTATCGTTCAGTTAAGTCCAGAACTTTTGTCAGAATGGTCAAAATAAAAAGATTAAAGCAAAAAAGAAAATGTGTCCTTTACTCTCAGCCTGCTTATAGCAACCACCTGTCTTTAACTACTGCAAACAAAAATGGGTTAAGACACTTACTTAATATGTTCCCGATAAACATCTTCAGGCACCGAGTACTCGTACAAATTCAGGACAGGGTGGGATCTGGGAAGAGTTTTAATGGTCTTCTTCCACACTGAAATAGATATTTAAAATCTCTCGTAAATTCTCTAGAATGTTTTACGCTGCATGGTTTTCTTATTCAGTATCCCTATCCTGTAACAAAATTGCAAGAAATACAGATTGAACCTAATAAATAATTTATTAAATTATTATAATTATCAAAATTTGTCTTGAATGAAACGACAATCATCTGGGCTTAAGCTTTCAACCTCAACAAATCAACTTCATTAGTTTAAATATTTCATATGGTTCAACATTGAGAAATATTTGGTTTTGCACAATTATCATGAAGACTTACTCTGCCCTTCTCCAGTTTTTGGTTTTTTCTGGTTCACATAGAATATCCTTGGTATGTTCAGCTTCATAGCATGAAGATCACTGCCAATTAGAGCCCACAGTTTGAACTGACCAGGATGACCTGTCTCCATCAACTGAAAATAGGGATGGCATTAAAATGATTGAGATATGAATAAATGTTGATCAGTTTATAAGGCCTAAAAAAACAAGAGGGCCTGAAGGACCTGATATCGCTCACCATTTGTAATGAAGCCTGATAGCTTTACCTTTGAATTTCACCCGTTTTATTCTAAATCTATTCAAGTTTGTCGACCTACTCTAGTATAGTAGAGTACATCAAAGGCAGATAACTAAAGCCTAAAGAATACTGAAATGAAGCCTTTTTCTAGCATTTCAAAGTATATCAAGGGCAGGTAACTATTGCCACACTGATTACATTTCAACAATAATTGCACTCCTTCCAAAACGTATAGCTACATCCTTTGTGTACAAGTATAATCACAATCCATTGAAAACTGTAGTTGCAAGAGTGTAAACGCAGTAAAATATGGCATTTTCAGCAATTCAAAGGTAGAAATCTCTTGATCTATTTGTCCGATTCCAACCATAATCACCCTTTTTCCGAACTCTTATGGTCATATACAATCTGGGCAAGTTTGAGAGAGCTTGGATAAATATTGTGGCCTCTAGAGCGTAAACACTGTCAAATATATCATTTTCAGCAATTCAAAGGTATATAACTTTTGACCTATTGATCCGATTACAACCATAAATGAACTCATCCGAAGTCTTATGGAAATATACAATCTGAGTAAGTTTGAGAAAGATTGGATAAAATTTGTTTACCTCTAGAGTGTAAACACTGTTAAATATGGCATTTTCAGCAATTTAAAGGTAAATAACTCTTGATCTATTTGTCAGATTTCAACCAAAATCGAACTCATCCGAACTCTTATGGTCATATACAATCTGGGTAAGTTTTAGAAAGATTGGATAAATACTGTGGCCTCTAGAGTGTAAACAACGTTAAATATGGCATTTTCAGCAATTCAAAGGTAGATTACTCTTGATCTATTTGTCCGATTTCAACCAAAATCGAACTCATCCGAACTCTTATGGTCATATACAATCTGGGCAAGTTTTAGAAAGATTGGATAAATACTGTGGCCTCTAGAGTGTAAACACTGTTAAATATGGCATTTTCAGCAGTTCAAAGGTAGATAACTCACGACCTATTTGTTGGATTTCAACCATAATCGAACTCATCCGAACTCTTATGGCAATATACCATCTGAGCAAGTTTGAAAAAGATTGGATAAATATTGTGGCCTCTAGAGTGTAAACACTAAAATTGCAAGTTTAAATTGTAAGGTATTATGTGAAATAGTTCTTGTTTCAAAACTGAAAACCATTGCATCAAATAAATACCGGTATTATGTTTAAATAAAAAATGTGGTGTGTTTGCTTTTAACACAAGCCTTTTTTCCTTCTGTAACGGGTGCCGAATAATGGCCCCTTCCCCTCAAGTATCTTTTTTCCCTCACCAAAAAACCTTTTCCTTAAAAAAAAAAATCCCCGGAAACACACATCTTTTTTTTTTAGGCCTAATCAATAGTTAACCCATCACCCCATAAATACACCTTTTTATGCCTTTTAGTAAATCCTCCACTGAAGAAAATAATTAACTTTATACAGGGCACATTCTGCTTTACTTTCAACCTGCTTTAAGTGATCACCTGTTTTCAAAACTAGAAACAAGCTATGGGGTAATGGGTTAAAATATACATATACAGTGATCAGGAAGGGCCAAAGACTGGAGACTAAGGTAAAGCAATTTAGAAAATATTGCATCAACTGCAGGGTAATATGGGATACTGTCGCTCATTTAAATTGGAAACAAACTACTATCAAAGAGAGACAATTGTTAAGCAGCAACTTAAAAAGTATGGTGAACCTGATCTAAGCCCAACACAGAACAACAGTAACGCAGAATGTACAAAGGTTATACGTGTTACTAGGGTTGAAAGAGTTAAGCTGTCTCCTCTCTTTAGAGATCTGCCTACTACAGTGCTCCCTCCATACAACGGCCCTCTAAAGAATGATTGCCTCCTTACAACAATGCTTGCCGGGGTTCCCTAAACATGGCAATTATGTCTACCATATCCACTGCTTCATTATTGTCTGCTGTCTTCCTTTTGGATATTTTAACATAAGAAATATAAAGACGGGTGACAAACAGTTTGAACCAAGATCATACGCCGCGTTGTGCGGCGTCTGATCTGGGTTCAAACTGTTTGCAAATGTATTCGAAGGTTATTAATTTTCCCTCCCTGTAACAACGCCCTCTGAACAACACACACAATCATCGTCTCCCATTTGGTGATGTTATAGAGAGGGAGTACTGTACCTGCACAATCTGCCATGGCATATCCATTATACTTCTTGCTGTTTTCCTCAAGAAACCACCAATACCACGTCTACTACTGGTGATAGATGTATGGGTGGGGACATCACCAAAGTCAATGCGCCGCCTCTTACGATCACGTCTCTCTAGAGCCTGTAACTCCCACTTCCTTTTGTGATAGTCCAGCCAGACCTTACGCTCATCCTACATAATTAGAACAATTAACCAATTACACCATAGATACACTTTTACATCTTTAATTTATTCATCCACATAAGAAAGTAGTTCCATTTTATACAGCAATGGATAATGCACCTTAAAAATATTTCTTATATGCTAGCAGAATGTAGCTTAAAGCAGGCTGAGAGTAAAGCATTCTATTTTATTTTCAACCTGCTTTAAGTGGTCATCTATCTTCAATACTAGAAACATGCTATGGGATTTGAGTTATAAACTACAGTCAAACCTGTCTTATGGACTTTCAAAGGAAAAACAACCAGAAATGTCACATATGGCAGATGGTATTTGTATGCTAGAATTGTATTTTTTATATTACATCAGTTACACTTATCTTTTTTGTCAACATATTTGACACCTAAAATGCAAACAAATATTCACGTCAATGCAAAGAAAACTGAACATTGATAATGACTCGCAATTATAGAGTTCATGAAGTTGCAAACAGGTACATTTTTTGGCAAACTGTAACTTCAGGAGCAGCAAATTACAACTATTAGTTCGGTTGGGATATTTAGCAATCTCAACATCACAGACCATTAACCCATTCACTGCCTTACCCGAAGTGCAATAAAAAATTGCAAACAGTTTGGATCCTGATCAGACACTGCGTGGCAGCGTCTGATCAGGATCCAAACTGTTTGGCGCTCATTTCCGTATTTCAGTCAATATACCTAAATTTTACATTTGAGAAATAAAAGCAGACAACACTTGTTTAAAACTGAGGATGTCATGGCAGTTAAGGGGTTAACAAAGTAACAAAACCTCAAACAGATTGTCTAACCTTTGTAATGCAGCATCTGATCAGGGTCCAAACTGTTTGACACTCATCTCAATATTTCTTAAGTCAAAATACCTAAACTTTAATTTTTGAGGAATAATAGCAGAGAACAATTGTTTGAAATTGATGACATCATTGTCTCACCTTGGTGTTGCCCATAGGAGGTGGAGGACCAAGGGCATCTCTCCAGGACTGCGAGCTGTCGGTCTGAGACTCGTCCTGGCTCTGCGAATTCTCATTACTTCTCTTTCTTTTTGTTGAGACAGCCACCCTTGGTCCTTTGCTTGGAGTTGACCCAAAGTCTTCTATATCAGCAACACTGTTGGGTTTCCGGAAAATGCTCTCCTCCTCCTACAACATAAGGTAATTCTAACTAGTTAACCCATTACGCCATAAATATGCCTTTTAACACCTTTGATTTATTCATACCCTGAATAAAACAGTTCCAAATTATACAGCCATGAATATGTATCATAAGAAATATTTTCTATATTCCAGCAGATGATAGCTTAAAGCAGGCTGAAAGTAAAGCAGAATGTGCATTATAGCACATTCTTGCTTTACTTCTAACCTGCTTTAACTCATTGAACCCTAGTGCCACATATATGCATCATTTACAAACAGTATACCTATGAAAAGTACCCATGCCCTATGCAAACAGTGCAGACCCTGATCAGAGGGCTCCTAAAGGAGCTCTCTGATCAGGGTATGCACTCTTTTTCATTTTGCAATAAATTGTAACAAACAACCCTAAAGAGTGCAAAATGGACTGGACTTACATATGAAAACAGTGTAGACCCATATCATAGGTTCCTATGGCACCGTTTTCTAATTTAGACCAAAATTTATAGAACTACCCAATGGCATAATTCCTAGAAGACTGGTTCATATTTTGGTAATTAAAAAGATCCACACGGGAACATAATATCCCACAAGAGTTAATTAGTGTTGAAAGTGAGAACAATGTAGCCATATGACAGCATAGCATGTAATACACAGTGGATAGTCTCCCAAGTCCTAGGCAAACAGTGTAATCTTTTAGAAGCCCTCTGATCAGGGTTTTCACTGTTTACCATTTTGCAATTACAAAATATCAACCAAAATGAGTCATAAATGGACTAGACCTAATTTGAAACTGGAACTGTCGATTCAAGGTTTCAGGGGGGAATGAAAACACTTTTAACCCTTTGAACCCTAGTCCCGCATATATGCATCCTTTTCAAATAGTGTACATGTGAATAGTACACTTATCCTGTGCAAACAGTGACGACCCAGATCAGAGGGCTCCGAAAGGAGCCCTCTGATCAGGGTCTTCACTGTTTGTCTTAATGCCAAACATGGACAAAAACAACCCTTAAATGTCAGAAATGGACTAGACTAGAATGGAAACTGGAATTGTCCATTTAAAGTTTCAGGGAGGAAAGAGTTAACAAACCTGTTGTACAGATTTTGGCGCCAGTGCAAAGATCTCACTGATTTTTTTCTGTTTGAACACATCGTTTCTCTCCAGCAGCCTCTTCTGCAGCCAGTCTGGGTGGGCAATCCTCGGCACTGGGTTTGTTACCTACAACAACAATGTAATATTTAAAATATTCTGCTAGCCTTCTCCTTCATACCTGGTTTTCAGTATTAACCCTTTACCCCATAGCCTGTTTCTAGTATGGATGATAGGTAACCACTTAACCCTTTACCTGATAGTCTATTTCTAGTTTTGAAGATAGGTGACTTTATAAAGCAGGTTGAAAGAAAAGCATAATGCATTCTGCTTTACTTTCAGCCTGCTTTAAGCTATCATGTGCTAGAATATAGCAAATATTCCCTATATCTTCATAACTGATTAAAATGGAACTATTTTCTTCAGCTGATGAATAAATTAAACACGCTAAAAGGCGCTTCTATTGGGGAAAGGGTTAAAGCAGGTTGAAATTAAGCAGAATGCTCTTTGATGCTTCATTTTAAGTCTGCTTTAATCTATCATCTGCTAGTATATAGAAACTATTTCTTATGGTAAATGTTTAGGTGCATTCTGCTTTACTTTCAGCCTGCTTTAACCAACCATCTGCTAGTATATAGAAATTATCATATTGTACATGTTCATGTCTGTATTGATTGGGACTTTTCTTCAGTGGAGGAATAAATGATATGCCCTAAAAAGTGTTTCTATTGGAGAAAGGGTTAAAGACAGGTGATGCTTTAAGCCACGGTTAAACAGCCCTCATCTCTCATAATCACAATCACAGGCCGCACTGTGGCTGATAAATTCTTGCCAATCAAAGAAAGAAATCAGATCTAGATCAAAGACAGACTCTAGGTTGAAGTAAGAATAAAGATTCAAGATATAAAGAGGAGTAAAAGTTGAGTCATGGCAAGAATACAACCACCCCAGCCTCTATAATAGTTTCTAATCATTGGGCTGATGCTGCAGATAAACTAGATGACAGTTTGCATAATGGTAAAGCTTACAATATTGATTATTACAGACATTTATTTAACCATTACCCAATAAATATGCCTTTAATCTACAGTAAAACCCCTCTAAACCGGAACCTCTAAATACCGGAATTCTCTCTAAACCGGACACAAACTTTGGTCCCGTTTCTCACCCATGTTTACGCCTTTTATTTATTCCTTCACTGAAGAAAGTACATTCATGAACATATATCATCAGAAATATTTTCTATATTCTAGCAGATGATAGCTTAAAGCAGGTTGAAAGTAAAGCAGAATGTGCCTTAAGGCGCATTCTGCTTTACTTTCAACCTGCTTTAAGTGGTCAGCTACCTTCCCTACTAGAAATAAGCAATGGCTTAAAACCCCTTTAAACCGGAAACCCCTCTAAACTGGATGTTTTTGTTGTCCCCACACATGTCCGGTTTAGAGGGGTTTCACTGTATTCCCCTACTGAAGAAAATACATGAGCAGTTCCATTTATAGTCATGTACCATAAGAAATATTTTCCATTTTCTTACAGATGGTAGATTAAAACAGGCTGAAAGTAAAGCAGAATCTTTTAACACAATTAATCATTCCTCTACAAAGGAAAAGAGTTCCAATTGATAGTCATGAATTTGTATATACTATTATAAATTAACAAGAAATATTTTCTATATACCCTAATGTGCCTTAAGGTGCATTCTGCTTTACTTTCAACCTGCTTAGTGATCACCTATATTCAATACTCTAAACAGGCTACAACTCTGAATACAGCACAACATGAGAAATACAGACAGCTCCTTCAAATGCATTCTGCAGAACTTTTATCCTGTATAAAGTGATAACCTGTTAGAGGGGGGTCTTCTTGCTTGTCCACTAATTTGAGTATGAACATAATTCTGAAAGCCATATTAGGAACTCTCTGCATTAGTTATGTCCTAGCTGTATATGTAACCTTGTCTAAAGAGATCCCTGAAACCAAGCAACTTACTCAGGCTTGGTCAAATATAATTATATGGCAATTAACATAGAGACAAGCATCTAGGAAGAAATGTTGAATTAGTGTTGTTTTTTCCCGCCGCTCACTCACTCACTCAGTTTTGTTTTGTTTTGTTTGTCTGTTTCTGCCATCTTTGGGGTAATTGGACACCCAAGAGAGGGGAGAGGATACAGAAAACCTGGGCATGATGCCTTGCTCTTATTATCGAAATAAGTTCTCTGGTTGTTTTGAATGCCCAGTGTAAAGCACTGATACATTGAACCTTGGTTTATAGTCTCATCCTAAGGACTTGGTACAGCGGGTGAGCGAACTCACAATCACTCGTACCGCAGTCGAGTGTGCTACTACTGAACCAGGCCAGCTGTTCTCTCACTCAATATCAGAAGCCCTAAACATGTATAAAATGTTTAAACAGCCCTCATCTCTCATAATTTATAAATTAAACGAGACTTACCTTGGTTAAGTCGATGTTTGAATATAATTCTATGAGTCATAGACTCACTTGAGGGCTTAAACGAGATTGTACTGCGCATGCGCGAATCAGACTTCAAAGAAATTTTTGTCATTATAATCCATACATGTACACAAAAAAGGGTCTTAAACCTAGCAAAATTAATGTAGGGAGGGCGGGTGGCGTTTAAGCCCTCAAGTGAGTCTATGACTCATAGAATTATATTCAAACATCGACTTAACCAAGGTAAGTCTCGTTTAATTTATAAATTCTATTTCGTCATATCACTATCGGTCTTAAATGAGATTTCAAAGCTTATAATGACAAAAATGCTCTAGCAAAATTAAAGCACTGACCTGTAATATCATTATTGTAAAACTGCATTTTCAAATGTTGAATCCTCTTCAATATTCAACGAATAATACTTCTTGAAAGTTGAATCTACTGTCCAACCAGCACGCTTCATAATGATGTTAATTGGCACATTATTGTCACGAGCTTTAGACGTTGACGCACTCCTAACACTATGAGCACCATAAATTGAAACATCAACTCCCGATCTGACCATGACTGTCCGTATCCATCGTGATACTGTGTCCCTAGAAACAGGCCCATGTGGCCTGATATAGCTAATTAACAATTTCTTGTTTGTAGTTGATCTCACTGATCTAGTTCTACTCAAATACTCCTTCATAACAGTATATGCACAAAGCCTCCTATCTGGAGGGTAACATTTCAACTTTAAAACTGAACAATCAAAGCCAGGCCGGCTCTGTTTTAACAATGAATCAATATGTAGAACAAACTGTGATTTTTCTTTGACTAACTTATTTACACTTAATAAATGAACAGTCTGGGACCGAGCTGCATTTGTCAATGCTATCAGCATTACTAATTTCAAAGTCAAATCCTTCAAAGACAGGTGTTTCACTGGAGAAAGTGATTTCAGATATGTCAATACTTTGCCCACATTCCAAGTTTTAGTGTATTTAGGTTTATAGGGCCTCAAATTAAATACTCCTTTCATAAACCTAACCACCACAGGGTGCGAGCCTGCTGGAAAATTTTCAACTCTTAAAAATGATGACAAAGCCCCTCTAGCTGTATTCAACGCACTTTAACCTAACCCACGCTCATATTCTACTGTCAAAAAATTTACCACTTCTTTTACAGAAACCGAAACCGAATCAACTTTGCACTTGTCACAATACTGAAACCATCTTGATATATACGTTTGATATTGTTTTTTGGTTCCGGATCGCCAGGAAGACATGAGTATTCTGGTTGCCCGTCTAGAAAATCCTTGACCTCTAAATGATTCCCGGACACTTGACATGCAATGAGAACGAGATCTTTTGCCAGCGGATGTGTTTGATCTGAATGAGGTAGAGACAGAACTTTCCTGGTTCTTGGCAGAATGACTGGCTTCTGTATGAGCATTCCCATCAGTTTTGCAAACCATGTCTGAGTTGGCCACAAAGGTGCTACAATCAAACACCTGGCTTTGTCTAAGGAAATCTTTTGCATGCATCGTCCCATCATGCTGAAAGGAGGAAATAAATATGAACATGAGAATACACTCCAATCAGTCGTGAATGCATCAACCAAATAGGAATCTGGCTCAGGCTTCCAGGAGCAGAAAACTGGCAATTTAGCGTTTAGCCTTGTTGCAAACAAATCAATGTCCGGTTTTACCATTTTCTGTGAGATTCTATCAAAAACTTCATATGACAAGGACCATTCAAGTCTGTCATTGAATTTTCTTGAGGGTTCATCAGCCAAATTTTCTTTCCCAGCAATGTGAGAACAAGATAACCAGACATTGCTTTCTATGCACCAAAACCAAATCTGCTTTGCAACCTCATCACATTTATCAGAACGAATGCCACCCATGTTAGAGATGTAGCACACTGCCGTCGAAGAGTCTGTTAAAACTTTAACATGCGTCCCTCTGATTTTCTCTTTCAAAGACTGAATGGCAAATAACACTGCTTTGAGCTCTAGTACATTTATATGCTCAGATCTTTCCCTTTCAGCCCATCTGCCTCCAATTTTCTTGTTATCCACAACAAAACCCCAACCTGACAGCGAAGCGTCTGTCTGTATGACAAGGTCGGGATTACCATGACTTATAACCCTATATTGCTCATGAACATGCTGTATCCACCAATTAAGTTCTCTTTTCATCTTCCAATTTATCCATGTTTTTGCTTCAAAATCACCCCGAGACAACTTCAACGCTACTGTTTTTCCCTTTTCTAGCTCTCTATAGTGTAGTTTGCCAAATTGAACTGCAGAAAAAGCAGCCACTAATAGACCTATTACTTTGGCTAGTTCTCTAATTTTTATTTGTTTGGCATTAGTCAATTTCATGCATTCAAACACTATTCTGTCAATTTTATTCTGGGGTAAAAACACTTTCATCTGCTCAGAATCTATTATATTGCCTAAGAACACCAGTCTTTTGGTGGGAATTTTAACAGATTTTTTGAGATTGATGACAAATCCCACTTTAGTCATAAGGTCTTCTGTTTTAGATATATTTTCATAACACTGTAGGTACGTGTCTCCGCAAAGAATACTATCATCAATAAAGCCACTATTAACATACCCTTGGCTGCGGAGTTTAGCATAAACTGGCTTGAGTAGCTTAGTAAATAATCTAGGAAGGCAAGCCAGCCCATTAGGACAGGCTGTGAATTGATAAATTTGACCTTTCCAAACAAATCGAAAGTATTTCTGCTGTTCTTGGGCAATACTAATAGAGTAGTATGCATGGCGCAAGTCAATAGATCCCATATATGTATCTTTTGTGATCAGATTCAGAGTTTTCTCAAAGGTATCCATTTTAAAATGGTAATATGGAATAAACTCATTTAATTTTTTCAAATTTAATATTACTCTGTATTCACCATTATTCTTAAGTCGGGTAAATATTGGAGAGACAAACTGTCCTGGCTCGTATTCTGCCTTTACAATCACCCCCAAATCCATCAAATTCTGGATTTCAGTGTCAATGATCTCTGAATCCCGAGCGTTAAATTGAATTTGACTTCCCTTTTCATTTTGTGTAGCATAAAACTCCTCATGAAAGACAACATGAAAATGCTCTACCATATCAAGAATAATGGGATCACTAGTAAGATTGCGCCATTCATCTACAAAATATTTAAGCCTACCAGCTTCAAAGGGTAATTCTCTTACCTGATCTGTTGTCTCGGAGGGCGACCCTGCCCTCGCCTCATCACGTTTTTTGGATAGCCAAAGGACGCCTGGCCCGATCCGTGTGGTGCATACGAACCACCATATGGCCTTCCTCTTGGGTAACCACGATGACTACCCCGCACTCGTGGCCGAAACCCGGACCTTCCTCTGAAACCATTGTATCCTCCCCTCTGAATACGGTTACCAATCTTATTACAGTCCTCTATCTCCTTAGCCTGCTTTCCGACATCATCTCCGAAAAGCTCCGAAGTGAATGGCAAGGAGTGATTGCATAAATGTGCATAATCATCCCGTAGTTCTGGCTTCAATAGGTCCCTTCTTGTCATGTTTATTTGTCTATTGGTGTGACCCAAGAGGGCCAGAGCGTTGTTACACTGATCAACCAACGGACTAACTATCGACATCTCTGTCTCCAAAGGTGCCATTTCATTAACTGTTTTGGCCAGCACAGTCGCTGCCTTAACCACAGATATTTCAATACTCTGCAGCTTCCGATCTGTCATTCTTGCTTTATGTGACACCACATCCCATATGATGCGATTAGTTTTTACTACAGTAAGACCATCGCAATTACCAGGCCTTGCATTTTTAGGATCCTTGATGACTTCATCATACCTCTCGTCATCAATGCCATTACGGAAAAGATCGTTTATGTTCTCTGCCAGTGTTCCGTCAATGTCGGTATCCACTGGTTCAACAGTTCTAAACTTTTTAGCCATGGATTCAAAACGACTCGGCTCTTCAGCCGGCCGTTTGGATGTCTCTTGAATAGAAGCAGGCCCTACAGGCTGCACAACATGATCCTCTATGTATTCCTCGCACAACTCTCCGTCTTCGGCATAATCGCCGTAGTCATAATAATCTACACTTTGGGCCTCAACTTGATTCAAACGAGCGCCCAAACCACTCATTTTCTCGCCTTGTTTTATGATAGATTCCTGCATGGTTTTCAAGATTGAAAGAATTTCCGTGTCGCCCGTATTAGCAGCCTTAGAACAGCCAGGCGTTTCTGGCGCTGGCGTCTTAGATGGAGCCTTTTTCTTCTCCATTTTTGGCTTTTCTTTTGCAACCTTCTCTTTGTCGGCCATCTTGAATAACCCACGTGCGAACAAAGTTTTTAAGTTTACTGTCTAAAACAGCGTTATGTATAGTTCTCACGGAATCCGACAGATTCCGAGCAATACGTACAATCTCCCTAAAGGAGAAACTCCCGATAGGAGTGAAATTTGAATAATAAAATATTAATAAATCCGTCGTAAAAATCCGACTCGAGTTTAAACAGTAGGGCTGTAACGATACACTCATGGATTCGGTGCACCGAATATGCGTGTCTGGCGATAACTGTATTGTATTCGCGACCTTAGGAACCGAATATTAACGAATACAAATACAAGTATATAGAAAATTGAAAAGAAATGCATGTTATCAAAAGAAAACGAACAGAAACACAGAAACTGACTCAAGTATTCCAGCAACAATGTGCATATTTTTCGCAATCAACCTTGGCTGGTGAGTTCTATCGGCAGCGAGATGACTCTAATTGACTCTTGCATAATAATTACCTAAGAGCCGATTCGTGACATATATTTTACGTTTGTAACATGCAACTTATGTTTTTGTAATTTTCAACCTTACTTTGTGTATTGAAATGTTACAAAGTTATTGAAACGGGCGTAAAATACAACTTCTATGCTGTCAATGCGTTTTGTTATGAATCACCAATTGACCGAATCCCCTAAGAGCATTCCGAATGTTATTGCCTCTCAAAATGTCGGGACGAAACCGCTCGTGGAAGCCACGGCAAAATATAAGACCCTGTATGGCATCATTTTGGGGTTTATAAAGGGGTCTGATGAAAAGATAAAGAATGATAGTACGGTATGCAAGATATAAACTGTTTTGAAAACGAAATAAGATAAGCATACCGGCGGTCGGTCGAAACTTAGAATGATCAAAGCGTCCCATTGCCTGAACGTACTCATTTAAATTGAAGCCTGTTTTAATAATTTCGTGAATACTTTTGGTGCTATTGTAACTGTTTTATCCAGTTACGATCTTTAGACTCTATATGTTAACACAATTTATGACATAACCTGATCAAGAATTAGCTTGATTAATTAGCAGGACAGTATAAAAATAAACAGATAATTTTGATCCCTCCTTGATTGAACTGTTTAGTTATGTGATTTTCTCAGTGCAGTAGATCCAATTTTGCATACATATTTTTTATACTTAGTTACTTGGATCATACAAGGTCAATTTATTTTGAAAAAAAAATCTAGTCTGCGTCTTTTGTTTGACTTTGATATATTTAAAAATTTATATCAACTGATATTTCTTTTATTTCATCATCAGCAAATGTACAGCTACATTCAAATGTATTTGGGGAAATTTGGTAAATTCTTATTGTCAATGTCAAAATGTTATTGCTCAAATTAAATCATAGATCAGTATCTAATACCATAGAACATTTATATATATTAATTATATTCGTATTCGTGAATAATTATTCGTATTCGCCAGGCCGTATCGTGATACGTATTCGTATTCGCTACATGAGCGTATCGTTGCAGCCCTATTAAACAGCGTCTTCTTCGCAAACCGCTTAGCACACTGATTCGCGCATGCGCAGTACAATCTCATTTAAGACCGATAGTGATATGACGAAATAGAATCACAATCACAGGCCGCACTGTAGCTGGTAAATTCTTGCCAATCAAAGAAAGAAATCAGATCTAGATCAAAGACAGACTCTAGGTTGAAGTAAGAATAAAGATTCAAGATATAAAGAGGAGTAAAAGTTGAGTCATGGCAAGAATACAACCACCCCAGCCTCTATAATAGTTTCTAATCATTGGGCTGATGCTGCAGATAAACTAGACGACAGTTTGCATAATTTCAGTAGCTCTAAACATGTATAAAATGGTTAAACAGCCCTCATCTCTCATAATCACAATCACAGGCCGCACTGTGGCTGATAAATTCTTGCCAATCAAAGAAAGAAATCAGATCTAGATCAAAGACAGACTCTAGGTTGAAGTAAGAATAAAGATTTCAAAGATATAAAGAGGAGTAAAAGTTGAGTCATGGCAAGAATACAACCACCCCAGCCTCTATAATAGTTTCTAATCATTGGGCTGATGCTGCAGATAAACTAGATGACGGTGGTTAACCCTTTCTCCCATAGAAGTGCATTAATTTTATTTCTCTTCTGAAGAAAATAGTTCCAATTTATAGTCATGAAAACATATAATAAACCAGAGCACTACAACGTTTACATAATGTGCCCACTGGCAGCCTTTTATAGCATATCGGGAGTACATCAAGGGCAGATAACTCTGTAAAGACAAATCAAACCATCCTCAAATTCAACTCAGCTTCAGATCTTGATGCATATAACATTTGTGACAGTGTGAAGTTTCATTAATTTCCTTCAGATGGTTTTTCGGAAAAAGCTCCGGACGAACAAAATGTTGACGGACGGACAAACGGACTTCCAACATTTCAAGTTTATGTGACTTTCCCATTGTTAACAAGAGCATCGCAGTGCGGCAAAATACGCCCGTCATGGCCAGCGGCTGTCAAAGTCGTCCGGACTCAGGCCGACTGGAAAAAGTCGCCCGGAGAGTAGGCCCGACTATTGTTCTCAAAAAGACTGCTGTAGTATTGCGATAGCTCAAGTACTATCCCGATAGTATTGCGATAGTCAAGAAACTATTGCAATACTATCACAATAGTTTTTCTACCAAACGTTTTCTCATAAACAAATGCTCTTTGGGCGTATTTACATACTTTGGATATATCACGGAATTTTGACAATAAAGGGGGCATAACTCTGCTAAAAATAGTTGCCAACATCTGAAATTTAACAGGAACCAAAATATTCACAGGTGCCTTCCCTGTATGATGAGAAAGCTAAATATGAAATTTGGTTACAATAGACAAAATGTAAGTAAAATTATTATCAGGAAACAATATATTGTTAAAAAAATTGTGAGTCAAACCAAAAACCCGTAATATATATTAAGTCACTTCATTCATTGTATCACCGTATCAAATTTGAAATTAATTGAATAAAAGATAAAAAAGTTCTGTTTTTTTTTTTAAAAAATGCCCATTTTTGACAATAAAGAAGCATAACTCTGCAAAAAATAGTCGCCAACGTCTGAAACACGAACTCGTCTGAGCTATTGTGGTATGGAATATTTGTAGGAAGTTTAATCAAAATCGGTCAATAAATGAAGGTGAGAGAGCGCTAACAAGAAAAGTTAACGGCATAAGTGTGGCTTATTTTAAATTTTAAGTATGTAAAGGGGCATAACTCATAGAAAAATAATTTAACAGGAACCAAAATTCTCAGGTGCCTTCCCTGCATGATGAGAAAGCTAAATATGAAATTTGGTTACAATAGACAACATGTAAGTAAAATTGTGATCAGGAAACAATATATTGTTAAAAAAATTGTGTGAAGGGGCATAACTCTAAAAATATGGAGTCAAACCAAAAACCCGTAATATATGTTAAGTAACTTCATTCAGTGTATCACCATATCAAATTTGAAATCAATTGAATAAAAAATAAAAAAGTTCTGTTTTTTTTTTTTAAATGCCCATTTTTCACAATAAAGGGGCATAACTCTGCTAAAAATAGCCGCCAACGTCTGAAACGCGAACTCGTCCGAGCTATTGTGGTATGGAATATTTGTAGGAAGTTTAATCAAAATCGGTAAATAAATGAAGGTGAGAGAGCGCTAACAAGAAAAGTTAATGGACGGACAGCGCTGGGTATACCACAATACGACCGTCGATGACGGGCGTATAAAAAGGTGTGAAAAGCCACATAAATCCAACATGGACTAACGGAATGAACAGCTATATTGTTTTCTTTTGTTCTGTGTTACGTCACCTAATCCCATAAACCCAAAATGTTAGCGCGGACGAACCTAGGGCTACACCAATATACGACCACCCTTAGAGATGATGGTATAAAAATATTTTCTAAATCCTAACAGACGGTAGTTTACAGCAAGCTGAAAATGAAGCAGAATGCACCTTAAGGCGCATTCTGCTTAACCTTCAACCTAATTTAAGTGTCACCTGTCTTCAAAACTAGAAGCAGGATATAGGGTAAAGGGTTAAGTGCACAGAAGGTACTCAATTGTGAGAAGTAACAATCACTAGCATGAACAGCTCCAGATATATGGAGCATTCAAATACTAGTCTTTTTGTCTCCTAACTACAGTCTAGGGCTGCAACGGTTCAGGTACTTCACGGTTCGGTTCGGGTTCGAGTAGACCCCTTCGGTTTTCGGGTATTTCGGTTCGGGTATTAGGTTAAGAACTTGATAAAATCAACCTGAAAATAATTCTCATTTACTGGCACAAGTCTACGCAGACAATAGATCTACACACTTTTTCGAAAACGCTATCACCGTCATCTATAATTTTATCATATGTACGAGAAAGATGTGCATTTCTTTCTACCATTTTAGGACAGATTGTAGCGAATTTAAGGCGTGGATCGTCCCGACCTGTTTTTCATTGAAGTTTCGTAACTAAGCTTTCAGCCTATTTTGTTTGTCATTCTGGCTGGTCTCCCTTAAATGCCTCATCAGCCTTCTATTTATAAGCGCTAGAAGAACTACTCAGCTCCAATTATATTATTATTTTACTGAAAAAGCCATTGATATTTGTGTTTAATTATTTACATCGCCATTCGCAATTTGCGGTCGCTAAGTAATAGACTGGTTACCCTTTTTCTGATGCTGATTCGACTTTGGTACCTTTGAAGCCGGGCTATCAATCGTGCGCATGCGTTAAGTGCTGGGTTTCCCGGAATTATAAATAGCCGATATGAACAGAATGAGACGGATTTAAATTACTGCAAGATGAAAAGGTTAGAACTGTGATTTAACCTTACATTTTGGAACGTCTGACCATCAAAAATATACACCCAGACTGCACGCTGATTGGTAAATTAGCGGTCTAGTATAATTTACCATACATCGGCGCATCGAACCGAAAATTTGCGGTGCCGACCCGAAACTCGAACCGAGACAAACGAACCGAAAATAACCGAAATTCGGTGAACCGTTGCAGTCCTACAGTATCTCGAACTCACTTAAACAAACATATCCGTGTTTCAAAGATCAAACATGGCTAAGCAAGTTTTAAAATCATGGAATTGATTTATAGTAGAAATACAAGTTGATTTTGAATTTAGTGCGATAGATACAGAGGTTGGACTTGACGAATGGATGAGTTTGGTTTTACGGCATGAGGGATGGTGATATCAGCTAATCTCATTCATTGCAAAGCAACACATGGGATCAAAACCACCTACCTGCCTTCCTGTTACATGTAGTTCTTGGCAAAGGAGATAATCTCAATCAAATACAACAGAAACAGAACCATGGCAAGGTTAGAAGGTCTTTGGGGTGTATGTTGAGACTACTAGTTTGATTCAGAGACAATTCTTATTTATAAGAAGTAACAAAATTTAATTTTAATGGAAATATTTTGGAAAGGTCCCTCATCTGGAGCTCTAAGCTTACAACCACATAGGTTAAACAGCCCTCATCTCTCATAATCACAATCACAGGCCGCACTGTGGCTGGTAAATTCTTGCCAATCAAAGAAAGAAATCAGATCTAGATCAAAGATAGATACTAGGTTGAAGTAAGAATATAGCTTCAAAGATATAAAGAGGAGTAAAAGTTGAGTCATGGCAAGAATACAACCACCCCAGCCTCTATAATAGTTTCTAATCATTGGGCTGATGCTGCAGATAAACTAGATGACGGTTTGCCTATTGATAAAGGCTTAAAAGCCTACAGCAACGTGTGACAAAGGATACCATAATTTGATGTAGAAATAAATTGTAACTCTCTTTGTCTGATATCAAAGGCAAGCAACACAAACAAAGGTTGAGCTTGATATATATGAATCAAGCACAAATATAGTCAGACTTGTAATGACCCTTTCTTGAAACTTCAAATGGACAATTCCAGTTTCAAATCAAGTCTAGTCCATTTTCCACAATTAAGGGTTGCTTGTATACTGTAATGACAATCAGTACATACCCAGATCTGGGTCTTCACTGTTTGCATAGGACAAGTGTACTCTTCACAGTTGCGCAGCAAAGGACGGGTATGAGCTTGACTAGGTTCAGACAAGCTGCCATTAACTCAATACATATAGAGGTCTAATGGCATGCCACTATAGGAGCACTAAGATTGTACTGCCAACTTCAGTGACTTTGTTCCTTACGTTTTGTAAAGCTGCTGGGATAGTGATGATCTTCATGACACAGCCTCCAAGCCTCTCAATATAGTACTCCCAGTCTATGATCTGTAAAACAAACAATCCAATTCAAACTATTACCTCACAGTCTGTTTCTAGTTTTGAAGAGAGGTGACCACTTAAAGCAGATTTAAAGTAATGCAGAATGTGCCTTAAGCTATCATCTGCTAGAATATAGAAAATATTTATTAAAGTCGATTGAAAGTTAAGCATTTTTATTTTAAGCGTAACACGAAATTACCGCAAGAATGCAAATGGCAACCTGTCGTCAAAATTTTGTGTGATAAACAATTATAAGCGAGGTTTACAGTATATTTCTTTTAACAATTTGCCAAATTCAATCATTTCATCTGGATCTGAACTTCTGGACACATATACTGACAGAAATGACAGATGAACAAACTCTCAGCAGTACTACAGACAGTAACAGCCTAACATTACAACTTTCCAAAATGTTTAACCCATTACCCCATAAATACGCCATTTATTTATTCCTGCACTGAAGAAAATAGTTCCACTTTTTACAGTCATGAATATACATCATAAGCAATATTTTGTATAATCTAGCAGATGGCAGCTTAAAGCAGGCTTAAAGTAAAGCAGAATGTGCCTTAAGGCACATTCTGCTTTACTTTCAACCTGCTTTAAGTGGTCTCCTATACACAATACTAGAAATAGGTTATGGGGTAATGGGTGAATGTTTGTAAAATTATAAATACAACTTAACTTTCAACACTCAGTAACTTTTGGGTCAAGTTCCCTTTGTGGATCTTTTTAGTTTAATAACAAAACATGAACCAGTCTACTTGGAATTATGGGTAGTTTCATTACTACTGCTCTAAATCAGCCAACAGTGTAGACCCTCATAAGAGAGCTCGTATAGGAGCCCTCCGATCCGGGACTACACTGTTTGCAAAGGTAATGAGCGCATTTTAAACAAGCCCATGGTGTTCAAAGAGTTACTGTGCATCTTCTAATAATATTTATCATAATAAGAAGTATAAAAGAGTCTTTGCACACTGCTCATGCTTATTAAAAACCTCTGATTTTTCATAATTATAAAGGTATTCTCTCTATTTTATCAACAGTATTGAATAATACAGTTAAATGGGAGGTGTGAAAGAAACAGTTAGGAACTTGAGAGGTGTGAACAGGGCTCCAGATAAGAGGTAGAAATCAGAACAAATTCAGCATTTTCTCACTTATTTCAGCACCAAATCCTCTAGTGTTACTACTCATTAGAATCGTCTCTTCGAGACGATTCTAATGAGTAGTGACACCATAGGGTTTAAAGCAAAAATAAAGATTTTAATTTTTGAAATACTCCTCTTATCTGGAACCCTGTGTGAACAAAAGAAGGTTGGGAAAGTGGGATACAACCGGAAAGGGCACACTATTACCTCTCTAATATCAAAGGTGGTCATTCCTGGAGCCTTTAGCCACTTCCTCAGGTAATGTTTTTTCACACTTGGCTCAGCTTCAAATATCGTCAAAGGTACAGCTCTGTTAACAGAAAAAGACTTCAATAAACATCAACCCAGAATTCACTCTTTATCACATAGTTGCCTATCTTCTGATATTCTTCAATTGGTTCATCTAAGCTTCTTTAAGTCAAGAGGAATATCAGTGTTACCGCGAGAGCGCGTTTCTTGCGTTTTTGACGCAACTAAATTCAGCAAGTGCGTTTTATGTGACGCAAGTCAATTCTGCCGACTAACTGAAACTAAAAATGTTAAAATCGGCATATTCATTGAAAGCACGCCGCCGACGCCGAAGTAAATACATAATTATGAATTCCGTGTTATATGCATGTCGGTTACGAAATTGACAGAGTCCGCTAACGGCCATTTTGGTTGTTTTGACAGGTGCATTGTGGGTATAACAGTTCAGTTCGATTGGCATATAAAGTCACTCGAGTAATTAAAAATCGACAGTTGAAAAGGGTGAAATATATTAAAACTACACAGATTCCGTGTTTAGTATTTATTTAAATCCTCATATTTAGACTTATTGGTTTGCATATGCTTTTAAATTGTTTCCTTTGAAAATGATTTAAACTTCCGTAGTTCCGCTAATCGCCAGAACCGGTTGCCATTGATTGGGGTAATGAACGTACAGGCTCGCATCATCTGCTAAAATGCAGACTATTTTACTTCATTCTTTATCTCTTCAGCGCCCAAACAAGAGAATAAAATGCACATGGGTTATGTCATCTACTTTAAGGGATCCATTTATCTTCGTCTGTCTGACCAGATCTACATGTCTCACAGTCTGTCAGTTTCATTTCAACTTCTTTCTGTCGAACAATCAATTAACGATAAAAAAAAAGTTGTTTATTCGTGATATTAGTAAGTGACACTTAGGGTATCGAAGTCTTCTATATTTAACAAAGTTGAAAACTGTTTTTCACTAACAAGTTGCCTGCATAAATACCTTGACCTGAAAAAATGAAAACTGTTTGCTTGTCTGAAGTAATAGTGAAATGCACTGAACGTACTTCACTGAATGACTGATGAGGTGTTATAGAAATAGAAATTCTTCTATATAGTTAGATCGTTTGTCTCTCAATTATATTAATTGTGAAATAAAGACACTGAACAACACAATAAGTATTTTATTCAATATCTATCTATATAAATGTCAAAAAAGTTCAAACAATCCTGTGACCCCCAAAATTTCCAAATGACCCCCACTTTTTCACCAAGGGGGTCAAGAATGACCCTCTAAAATTTCAGTGCTGCAGTAACACTGGAATATGGTCTTGGGACAGTTTGGATCTTGATCAGCCTCAACATTTGGTAGCCCCTGATCTGGATTACAGCCCAGTGTTCTGCCAAAGTTGATAAAATGTGGGGACAATTGTCTCACCAGACATTCAAAAGTAGGAGACATTTTTGAAATTGATGAAACAAATAATTTTTTTAACACTAACCTACTTTACAAAAAAAATTGGTACCCGTGTCTCTTGATCGGTGAAAATCCTATCAATATCAACACATTACTTCAGCAGACCCTGCATTAATTCGGTCTCAACGCTTTTGTTAATGATCAGAACTGTCAACATTGGGATTTAAAGTTGTGGTTCAAAAGTTCGTGCTTTTGTCAGTAAAGGAATTATTCTTT
Source organism: Gari tellinella (assembly GCA_922989275.2). Taxonomy (NCBI): domain Eukaryota; kingdom Metazoa; phylum Mollusca; class Bivalvia; order Cardiida; family Psammobiidae; genus Gari; species Gari tellinella. The sequence continues at coordinate 35,573,991 of OV277863.1, forward strand.
TGGTGTTTAATGTAAATTTTACAGGTTATCCTGTCTTGTTATATTCTAACCACGAATAGTCATGCAGCCAACTTTTAATGAACTTCCGACGTTCCGTTCGATCTTATTTATGCCGATTAACAAGTTGAAGGAGTAATGGGGCTCCTGTTAGTACTCATTCGCCTCGGTACGTTTTAGTGTCCTTTTCCGCACATCTTGAATTTTGTCGCTTTAAAAAGACGGACAACTCAAAATTTGCGATCGCCGTTTTCTTTCTAGATGACGCAGTAGCCATGATTTAGCTCTTCACAAGGAGATTTGCAGGAAAAGAGGATTATGTGCAAGCCGCGTGAACGAAATTAACCAATCCAATCCAGTCTAGTTGCTGCTTGAGCACCGGTTATCATAATTTTCTGTTTTAAGTTATAATTACACTGCTTTTACCGATTCGGCCCAACGAATTTCGCCGCGACAATTGTCGCACTTTAGACGAAATTAGGGGCGACATTTCTAATTTTTTCCGCGAGAAAATCGCAGAACACTGCAGCGTTCCCTCTCTACAACAACACCCACTGGGACAAACAAATGTGTGCGTTGTTCGGGAGTCGTTAGAGGGAGGGAAATTTATTTACATTTGCAAACAGCTTAAATCCAGATCAGACCGCGCATAACGCGGCGTCTGATCTGGATTCAAGCTGTTTATCACTCGTCGTTATGTTGTTTCTATCAAAATGTCCAATATGAAAATTTGAGAAAACCGGCAGACGACAATTTTAATCGGACAATATTGCAACCCTGACAGCTTTAGATATATTTGTTTTGTTTGGGGACCAGCGGCAAGGGTCGTTGTAAGGAGGGAGTCACTGTTGAGAGGACCGTTGTAGGGAGGGAACACTATAACTATTTGCAAAGAAGTAAGTCTCCAATACCGGTTTATCAACGTTGAAAAGATTAATCATAGCTTAACTGTTTTCCTGATAACTATGACTTAACCCGTAGCTTCATACATACGCCTTTCATTTATTCCTCCACTGAAAAATATACATAAAATAATGACCATAGATCTTTATTAAAAGGTTTCTACACACTGTGATGTCTTAAGTAACATGCCAAACAAGTATTGATTTTCCCCCCGCAAAGCAACAAATGAATAAATTTAGCATTGTTTTAACCCTTTAGGAATTGGTGCAAACAGGGTTGAGAACAGGATACTGGCACCAGTGTTCAAAACTGTAATTTTGTGGATCTTATGTGGGGAAGGTAGAGGTGATGCAAGGGAGGAAAGTGTTAACCCATTACCCCAAAGCTTGTTTCTTGTTTTGAAAACAGGTGACTACTCAAAGCAGGTTGAAAGTAAAGCAGAATGCGCCTTTAAAGTGGAACTATTTTCTTCAGTGATGAAATAAATTAAAGGCTTAAAAAGGCATATTTATGGGGTAATGGGTTAAGGTTAACTCTACCACCTTTCAGTGACTGGTGCTCCCTCTGGCTTCTTGGAGATGACAAACTTGCAGCTCAATCCTGCATCCTTCACCATCTGGTCACCCAAGAACTAGGGAGAAACAAGACTGCATTCAATAATAATGGCATCCTAGACAATATATTCTGAATCTTTTCTATATCCAAATTAGGTCAAGGTCAAATTGAGGTTGTGTAGTAGTATGGGTGAATTGGTAATGGTCCAAGCCAAAAACTATTTAAGTATACAAACATTGTAGTCGGTAGTGTTGAGCTAGACAAAACAGTAATTCAAGGTCAAGATCCAGGGTGATTGGGCAATAGTGGATTGGGAATGGTCCAAGGAAACAAATGTGTAAGTACAGTCGAACTTCGATATCTTGAACTCGTTTCATTCAAACTATCCAATAGTTCGACATATGAACTGCATTATTTCATGCTCAGTTAAGTCGATCATACCCATATTTCAAAGTTAAAACATGGCTTAGCCACGTTTTAACTTTGAAATACGGGTATGTTCGACAAAAGCGACTTCGAGATATCAAAGTTCGACTGTATTTGAGCGAGTAATGTAGATGCTTGAAGAAACAGTTAATTCTATAGATGTCGAGGTCATAAAAATAAAATTCAAACCAAATAAATCTGTCTCTGACTATGCACTTGAGGTGTGGATGATCACATTAATATCAACAGCAGTTTGTCTACAACCATTGCAAACTATGCAGATCATGATGCCATATTGCATTTCAAACATTGTAGATCAAGGCCAGCCGCAGTTAGACATAGCGACTGGTCTTGTTCGACACTGTTTGACACCTACATGCATCTAAAGCATTCTATGTAGCTGTATTATATACGGTACTTTGCAGTGTAGATCAGACTCAGATACAGAGCCTGGAGGGTGATAATGGTGCTTGTTCTGTACACTGTTGCAACACATATATATATATGATAATTTACCCTTTATATAGCAACAGAGCTCCAGATAAGGGGGGTATTTCAAATACTAAAATCTTAATTTCTGCATTAAACCCTATAGTGTCACTACTCATTAGAATCGTCTCAAAGAGACGATTCTAATGAGTAGTAACACCATAGGATTTTGTGCTAAAATGAGCGAGAAAGTGTTGGATTTGTTCAGTTTACTCCCTCTTATCTGGAGCCCTGTAGCAAGCAGTTTTCCTCACCTCTGCAAGTCGCTTAGCTGTACTAATTGATGTTGACTTTTGAGCGCCATAATCTTCCAGCCTCCTGGACATGCTTCTCTTCTCGGAGATCAGCTCAAACAACTCCGAGTCTGGCATGTTGGCTGCCTATAATGGCAAAATAATCGTCAAATGATTAATTCCTGATCCAAAGCCTAAATATGTCAGAAAAGACAAATGCATAGGTTTGAATCCAAATAGTTTCTCAGGGTAAATACTACAAATTAGTGTGATACTACATAAAACTCAAGATAACGAGAATATTTAGAGTGTGGGGAAAACCTTTTTTCACAGCGTAGGGTTTGTTGGGAGACTTAAAGCAGAAAACTTTGAAAATATTGTGATTCTACCCTTTTATCTTGAACCTTGTCTACATTCAATTAGAAAACCTGATAGCAAATACTAAAAGTACACACAAACCATTGTTTTGATTTTTAACCTTAATCCTTTCCCCCATAGAAGCAACTTTTAGCGTATTTAATTGATTCATCCGCTGAAGAAAATAGTTCCAGTTTATACCCTCATGAACAATTACCATTACAAATAGTTTATATAGCCTCACAGATTTTAGCTTAAAGCATGCTGAAAGTGAAGCAGAATGTGCCTTAAGGCACATTCTGTTTTACTTTCAACTTGCTTTAAGTAGTCACCTATCTTCAAAATTAGAAACATGCTATGGGGTTAAAGGTTAAGCTTGCTCAAAAAGTAAATGGATTGAGCAATGTTATTGGTCAATGTCTACTCACTCACCTTGCTGAAGAGTACATCTAACCAGTAGTCTGCCACCTTAGCTACAGCAGCGTAACACTCCTCCAGGGTCTTGCCCTTCAAGAACGCCTCAAACACAGATGATTGGAAGATCTTAATCAGCTCTAGTTCACCTCTCCTCTTCACCTCAAAACCCTGCAAAGATTTATTCTTTATTATTTAACTCTTTCAACACTGGACCTGTTTAAAATATACTCGTTACATTTGCAAACAGTGTAGTCCCAGATCACAGGGCTCCTATAGGAGCCCTCTGATCTGGGCCTACACGGTGTGCTAAAGTAGAGCAGTGTTTAATAAACTACCCATAGTAGACTGGTTCATGTTTTGGTACCTTAAATGATCCACATGGGGACTTAATAACCCACAAGAGTTACTTAGTGTTGAAAGAGATAATTGCTTCACTGACAATTATAAGGAGCTTTCTGCTTTACCTATGCTCTGCATTTCCACTTCTACTAATAGCATAATTATATTAAGTCACTTTAAAAATAAAAGTTTTGAAAACGATGCAGGCCCTTTATCAGAGAGCCATCTGATTAGGGGCTGTACAGTATTTTTTCCCAGGATCTATCTGACAAGTGTCTTACGGTACATTCTACTTTACTTTAAACCTGCTTTAAGTAATCCCGCTTGAAAAATAGAACATTTGGAAATCTTAGGTATTTTCATGATCAACTTATGGAAGCCCAATTATTACACTGTATACCTTTTTTTCAACCCTACCTTAAGTTCTGCCAAGGAGCCATCAAAATTGAATACAGCATAACGTTTCTTTAGCTTCTTTCCTTCCTCCTTGGAGGCTGGGAGAATCATGGACAGATAGGGTCCATCCACCTCAAAGAATATTGAGTTCTCATTTCGAACTTTGTACTCCATGTTCACAGGGTCAACAAGCTCCTGGTATTGATCGTTTGTGAAGAAGTCCTAAAACAGCAAGAAATGTCACCCTTTACTCAATAGCAGGGCTCCAGATAAGCCCGCGTACTCTGTGAAATACGCGAACGTTTCGACCGTGTACGCGAAAATTTCAAAATATTGAAGTACTGTGTACGCGAGAAATTCTCAGGGACGCGTGTATCAATTCAAAAGCCGAGTTTTTGTCATACCTAGATTTGAAATAGTTAACCGTGACATAGTCAAATTGTATTGATTTGCGGTCTCGTAGCTTCGTTTTTATCGTATGGTAATTTTTACTTGCGCACCGTTAGCAAAGGGAGGTTACTGCGCACTCGCATATACATCTATATCTTCATCGATATAATTACGGACGATAAAATCCAAGTTCTCCGAAAGGTGTTTTGGTTGAAATCCTCGCAACAAAATGTCAATCTTAGCATGGAAGAATCTACATCTTCATCGTAAGTTGACGCAGTCAATCGTGTCAGAGAAACGATATAAAGTTGGAAACCGTCGGTTGTCAGCTATCTGATTGAAAAGAAACTAACACCTAATGAAACTTGTGGTAGTTTGTTGAACGATATAAATTCGAAGGTTGTTTCATGGGCGGAGAAAAAACCCGCATAAGCGGCTAAAATGTTAGATTCTTTAAAATCGTAATTTACATACATCGTAACATGTATCTTCTACTTCTACTTTATTACTCCCTACTGTCAATTTCTGACAATGACAGGGAGGTCGGGGACAGTGTTAAAAAGTAAAACATAGATCTAATGATAAACAATGCAGATAAGAGCTAAAAGATCAATTATAAACAGAGGTTAAAACAGTTTAAAAACAACTAATGCAGTTAGGGGTTGTGAGATCTGAGGCTGGCAGTGGAGCTTGTGAGACTGTCACTGGCCTTAGTGCTGTGTGGTAGTTTATTCCAAAGTCTGATGGTACGTGGAAAGATCTTCGAATGATTTGAGTGATACTGTGTCCTAGTAGAGAAATGTATGACAACGTTGAGATTTCTGGATGGATGGAGATGTTTATGGTCTACAACTATTAGGTTATTTAAAATTGTGTATAGCATTATTACTGAGGCATTATTTCTCCTTTCTTCTAAAGTTGGTTATTTAACCCGCGATATGCCAATGAATTGAAAATCCATGTGTACTGATTAAAAAATCTGGGGACTGATTGTTTTCAAAATTGATCAGTACTGTACTGATTAGAAGAAAAATTATCTGGATCCCTGCTCAATAGGGACGCTTCTGATTTATTCCTCCACCGAAAAAAATCTTTCCATTTAATACAGTTTTCCTATAGAGATACCTTTTCATGTTTTTACCATGCTCTATGTAAAGATGCATAGAAAAGTTTCTCTGCATCCTGACAGGTAAATGCTTAAAGAAGTATGAAAGTAAAACAGAATGTGCTTTACTTTCAACCTGCTTTAACCCTTTCCCCCATAGAAGCGCCTTTTAGCCCATTCAATTAATTCCTCCACTGAAGAAAATAGTTCCAATTTATATAGGCATAAACATGTACCAAAAGAAATAGATTCTATATCCCAGCAGATAGTAGCTTAAAGCAGGCTGAAAGTAAAGCTTTACTTTCAACCTGCTTTAAGTGGTCACCTTTCTTCAAAATGAGAAACAGGCTATTGGGTAAAGGGTTAAGTGATCACTTGTCTTCATGGAGTGAACTTTTCCGTAAAGTGTAATACAAATGTCATACGCACCTTCACCATGACATTTAACATTGCTCCTGGATATGAGATTGTGACCTTGGGTTTCTTAGGGTTGGTTGTTGTAACCGTGTAGTTCTCCGGGAAGGTAGCAGGCAGTACACACCAAATTCCATCTGTATCCAACTCCAGAGGTCGACTGGGAAAAATGAGTGGAGGAATTAACACTACTGAACATTTCCACTTAACTTTTTCAACACTAAGTAACTCTTGTGGGTTATTAGGTTTCCTGCTGGATTTTTAAAGTTACCAAATCATGAACCAGTCTTTTTGGAATTGGTAGTTTAATTAAAACTGCTGAAAATTAGCATACAGTGTAGACCCTGATCAGAGGGCACTCTGATCTGGGTCTACACGGTTTGCAAATGTAAAGAGTATATTTTAAACAGGTCCATGGTGTTGAAAATAAATTCCATTCATGTTTTAGTTTTTAAGCTTGTTCCTGACAATATCAACAAAGAAAACTAACAGTGCAGACCCTTATCAGAGGGCTCATCAAAATTGCTTCAGGCTATTTTAAAGAGATTTGATTTATGATTTTAGTTCAGTGAACAGTATTTCATTCCTATCACCACATCCATCTAATTACAGCTGGAGGAAGACCAAAGAAGCACAATTCGGCAAAAGGGTAGAATTATAGACTTTCCACAAACCAACTGGAAGACTTCTTAACATAACAAATTCAAAGTGCCCAGACCAGGATTCGAACTCACAGCATTGAGAAGCTAGTCACAGTAACTGTAACAAATCGGCCACAAAAGTCCTTTTAAAGAGTGGTCTCTCATAACAAGTAGGCCAGTAAATTTGCAAAATTGTGATTATTCAGGCAAGTAAATCTGATGGTACAGTAAAACCTCTCTATAACCACCCCTCAATTATGTAAATCATTTAACATTTAATGCATGCAACAGCTTTAAAGCAAGGTGAAAGTAAAACAGAAAACTCTTGAAGGAGCTTTCTGTTTTACTGTCACTTGATTTTAAGTTACCAATCGCCTGTCTTACGATCAATGATCATTCTTTTAAGTGGTCGAGGTTTTGCTGTATTTACAAATATTGCTCTGAAATTAAACCAAAACATCTATGCACAAGGCATGCTTACCCAATCTGTTCAACAATTTCCCGGGCTTTAGTAATGATGTTAGCTCCAGTAAAACATACAATCCCAGCCATTTCCATACTGTACCATCGAGCCCTGAAAATGTTAAAGGGACAGTAAAACCTCTCTATTACGTCCACTTAATTGTGTTAACTAATAGGTGACTGCTTAAAGCAAAAGGTGGCAGTAAAGCAGAAAGCTCCTTCAGGAGCTTTCTGTTTTACTGTCACCTTGCTTCAAGCTGTCACTTATCTTTTATAAATCAATCAGTCTTCGTAATAAAGAGGTTTTACTGTACATACATTTTGCTTATAATATACATAGCCCAGTGTTTTCTCGAGAGCGCGTTTTTGGTGCAGAAAATTCACGTTTGGCGCAACCAAATTTGTAACCTGCGTTTTTCTTGACGCAACAATATTTCAGCCCTAAATTGTATCTTTAACTCCGAAGAAATTGCCATCTTATAAACCGAAAGTCGGCGTCGAGAAGCAGTGATTCTGTTTACTTGTTGCTATTATTCTGCGCATGTGTGAGCACCTTGCTGGCCTCAATTCCGGTAGCCTGGTTCCCTGTCTTCATCACATTCGGGAACCTGACTAAAATTACGGTGCAATTTCCCGTTCAAGTTACGTATCTCGGTACGGCTTCGACGATTTCAAACCAATGAATAGTTATCAGTAAACGTTGAATATTTTATTACCTTCGATCCAATACGATTGTTTCTTATAAATAAAGACGTGCAACTCAAATAATAATCTTCAATTATCAAAGTGTGTGGAATTATTACTGATACAGAATATAATCCGACATACGTTCCAGTACCCGGACAATATTAAAACGTCTTCCCGCAATATGTCAAGTTGAATAAAACTTTACGAAAGCTCCGAAGCAACGGAGACAAACTGCATTTTAATAAAAAAAAACAAAAAAACTCTGATTACGGTGCTGATCGTAATAAATCAGTGCCTTGAAGCAGAAAAGAATCAAACGAGTGAAGAAACTGCATCCAAAACAGCGTCGGCAGCGAAACCCAGTAACGAACTGCATGCATGGCTTGAGAAACACTTTCTGCTACGGTATGAAAGTGGCAAAAACAGGAAAATCCAGAAAAAGACAGATATTCTTTCAGTAGATGTGAGCTTAACTATTTGTTTCAGTCAAGAAAAACACAAGTATTACTAGCTGTTTCTGACTTGGAGTTTCACTCTCATTGAAACTTTCTGTAAGTTTAAAGTGAGAGACAGGCCGAACGTTGAATTTCTGTTGAATTTTGATTATTACCTGCATTCAAAAAACTGAAATTTTCAAGTTAATTAACCCTCTCCTATACACCTTTGAAGGTCTTCTGCACCTTGCTAACAGAGCAGACCATTACCAAACAGATGTTAAAGCTACACTACTTTCTCATAGATCATAATAACTTAGAACCTGTTCTGCTAACACTTCAAACCAACCGTGCATAATCAGTTGTAACACCTTATATGCATTAATTAAGATAATTCAAGTCAGAAATATATATGACCCCTGCTTTTTCTAAATGACCCCCACATTTTCAAAAAGGGGGTCAAACTTGACCCCCTAAATTTTGGCTCTAGAGAAAACACTGCATAGCCATCTCTAAACGGCTTAATGGAGGACAAAAGTAAATCAGAAAGAACTGAGATTATTGCCCCGGATTACACTGCACCCTCAAGTACTGAACGTTCCGGCATAGAGAAACAGAACAACAACAAAAAGAGAGTGTTTTTATCCACTTCAGACTCTTCTGCATAACATACATAAACATCTACCCCTAATGGCAGCTATCTAACAGTGACACAACACATTGTCACCACAATGATTTTATGATAACTGGGCTCTTCAGTCAAATGTCCTAATGACCAGAGCCATGCCAGACAGATTTACAGGGGGAAAATTGCAGCAAAACTGAAAAGATTGTGTGTCTGAATTTAGACTAGAGAGGAAAGTGACAATGTGTATTCATGATAAAGCCAGAAATGATGAAAGTGCAGGGCATATGTGTGTGCGTTCACGCATATGGGTTCAGTGTTTAAATTCTCAGTAGAGGTCTCAACCAGCCAGCGACTTGCAAGTCACTATTGTCACTCAACAACACTAACAGCTGTGTTAAGTAAGAGACTAGTTCTGCTTGGGAAACACAAGCACAAACTCATTCAAGACGTCATACACATTGGAACAGCACTCAGATGACGCTACAGTGCCCGACAGAACAATGCAGAATGATTACAGATTCAATGTTGGATACACGTATCACAAAGAAAGGTGACACCAACATGCTTCCAAAGGTACACGAGTGCGAGATGATCATTGAAATCTTCAGTACAGTGATATTAGATGTTGCAACTTATAAGAGTACCGACTTGACTGTGCCCAGCTCTCCGGTGCACCCAGTATTATAGTTGTTGATAAATTATAGTTATTGATATATTATAGTTATAGATAGAGCATGTGTATACAATTATAACAGTGTAAGGAGAGAAACACTATAAGCTATTTTGCTTTCGTTTCAATCCTGAACTTTGTTGTATGTTTGTGAAATACATGTAAACTATAGAAGTAAAATATGTTTAAACCAATAGTGGGTGGACTAATTCAGGGAAGCCTACATCAAGACATTTCAAACTGACAACCATTGAAACTATCATGTCAGTACCAGTCTTGACATCGCTTCTAGATCATTGGTACAAGTGTTTGCAGTTTTAGCCCTGTGATTTGCCCAAACTACAGATGACTTCCAAGACATCAGGAATGGAGTTTGGTTTAGCTGGACAAAAAAGAGAATATATATTGAAGGGCAATATTGGAGAGATCTGATGCCAACTGTAACCCAACTTACTTGGTGGAGTTGGAATTTGGAAAATAACCCAAATTTGCCATCATTGCTTGTATAATTCCCCACATAAGCTGTTAAAATATTACATAATATGTAATATTAAAATACTAAATATTTCTTCAATAAATATAATTAAATATATATATTGTGGGTATGCATGTAAAGTGTAAGGCTTGTATTTTAGTTTTTCAAACAAAAAGAATGTGTGATTGAGAATGTTGAACAAGAGATATTATCTTAACAAACAATAAACTGTTATAACTTAATTGTCCTTTCACATTTGGGCACTCCAGGCTTTCAGCCTTCCATCATTAATGTTTTTAACCCTTTCCTCCATAGAAGCACCTTTAAGCGCATTCAGTTTATTCTTACCCTGAAGAAAATAGTTCCAATTTATACATTCATAAATATGTATAATACAAAATACTTTCTATATTCTAGCAGATGATAGCTTAAAGCAGGCTGAAAGTAAAGCAGAATGCGCTTAAAGCGCATTCTACTTTACTTTCAACCTGCTTTAAGTGAATACCTATATAATAACAGTCGAAAAGAATGTTTGCTTCTTGCAGAAACTCCGGCAGAGTAGGTAATTTCCGTTGACTAGTTTCGTTGCAGTTGCAACTCATCAGAACGTATGAAATTTCGTATTGAAACTTCGTGAATTTATACCCTTGGGATTGTATCACGTGATATCTTTTATTACGTTTTTGACACGTTTTGCGCATTTTTTGACTGCATCATCCACTGTTTTTGATGATGTAGCTCGATCTATTGTGGTAACTAAGGGCCTTGTTTGTGTAACTAAGGCCAAAAAATGGCTTCCGCTTGTTAGAGAAATTATCCCAAATCAAAGAAAATCCTTATATAATCAAAGATATTCTGTCCCAACATTGATTTTGTTGAGTATTTGGTTGTTTCTCTGTGTCCAAAGTTTTTGGTACGTTCTACTACACGTTTTGTAGTTTGTTTTCTTGGAAGCGGGTGTGGTTTGGGTCTCTCAAATTTGGAGATTTGCTTAGTCTGGAGCGTTGTTTTCTCCAGTGTAAAAGTGTCATAATGCTTGAATTATGTCTAATTTGACATATTTCAGTGTGTAGCGAGTGCTACACATCCCAGAAAGGGTACGTTGAGACAGGTTTAGTCTCTGAACGTTTTTACTGTTTTTCTCTATATTGCGTTTGATCCTACAATTAGCACCACAATGTTCCTGAAGTAAAGTGACATACTACGACAAAAGGGGGGGCAGGAACATTATCGTGTTAATTGGAGATTAATGCCTTTAGGACGCGCATTTTGTAATGTGGTGATCCAGACTTGCTCCAGTTTGTTTCTGAGGCTGAGTGATTTAGGATCATCCGGGTGGCTTGACAGTACTTCGATAATTTCGAAGTTTGCGTCAGAGGGTTTGTGGTTTGGAATACCTATATTCAATACTAGAGATATGCTATGTGGGAAAGGGTTAAATGCAGATAAATCTTGTTTGACTGAACAAGGAAGTGTTATTATATTGATACTTTAAATGGTTATAGTACCAGTGACAATATGCTAGGCTTGCTAGTAATAAAACTGTCTTTGATTTTATTATGTTGATTTTATGATATAATGTTACCTTTAATTTGCACAGAAATTATTTTGAGTCATATGCTTCATTTCGAAGAAATCTTTAGTGACAACAACTTATGTAATTTGGACTACTGTACAACAGTTTTTGGATATAAATCTGCCCAAATTCTGTGTACAGCATACATTGACTTACACAGAAATATATCAACAGTATATATACAACTAGGGTTTTATCTTCATAACAGCCAAGCAGCTCAGAACTAAACGGGACACCAGTGTAGACCCAGCGACCACCACTACCCCTCGGTCAAAGCAAAGCTAAAGAAAAGCGAGCAATGCACAAAGTTAAAACTTGGTGGAGGATCTATGTCAGCACCCAAACACAGATACTGGCCGAGAGGCAATACAGAAGAGTTGGGATTTCTCGGACACTGACAGTGAGGAACAGCAACGGTACTGCTCATTAGAGGTTTGGATCTCAGTGACGTAAGTGAATCTAATGAGCAAGTTTTCAGTGGTGAAACTGAGGAAACAATGGCCAGCCACATTCAAACCCCCCCCCCCCCCCCCCCCCCCCCCAAACACACACACACTTCATTGGCAAGAGTGGGTCACGGGCCGACACTTGGCTGAAGCAATACAAAAATTATTCAAAGTTGGTTAAACTTACAGAAGAGACAAGGTTGTTAACCCCCCCCCCACCGGACCAGATAAGGGAACTCTCTATGACTGCCAGGTGACCACAACAGCCTGCAGAGGAACGAGCTTACCCAAGGCAACGCCAGAGCCAGCCCAGAACCACTTACAGGAATCCCGAAGACCACAGACACAGTAGAGGGAACCAATACACCTGCCAGAGTTGTAGAGGTATGGTTCCACATTCTCTTGATAAGTGTCCAACATTCGACAAAATTTGTACTTATTGTAGCAGTGTTACCGCGAGAGCGCGTTTCTTGCGTTTTTGACGCAACAAAATCACCTTTGACGCAACTAAATTCAGCAAGTGCGTTTTATGTGACGCAAGTCAATTCTGCCGAATAACTGAAACCAAAAATGTTATAATCGTCACATTCATTGAAAGCACGCAGCCGACGCCGGAGTAAATACGAATTCCGTGTTGGACGCATGTCGATTACGAAATTGACAGAGTGCGCTAACGGCCATTTTGGTTGTTTTGACGGGTGCATTGTGTGTATTAGAGTTCAGTTCGACTGGCATATAAACTCACTCGAGTAAAAGTCGAAAATTGAAAAGGGCGAAATATATTAACAAGAGCCGCATGCGGCCCTAAATCGCTCACCTGGTATCCATGATTACGGTCATGTAAATCGACCAGTTATGATTAAGTTTTCACTTATTCACCTCCACCCACTGGTGGCCATGTTGTTTGAGCTAGGAAGATTATTTGAAGAAAACTGGCAAAGGGTAACCCATGAATCATTATTTGTGTAAAATAATTCTTAAATCAGACCAATAGTTTCAGAGAACTTTTTTTGAAAGTTTTTCTATACAGAAATATAAGGAAAACTTGTCCCATCCACTGGTGGCCATGTTTTTTAGATAACAAAATGATTTTAAGATATCTGGTAGAGGGTCATCAATTAACCACTTGTGTAAAATTATTTTGAATTTGAATCAGTAGTTTCAGAGAAGAAGATTTTTAAAGTTTTTACTATACAGTAACATGCCCCACCCACTGGTGGCCATGTTTTTTAAGATAACAAAATGATTTTAAGAAATCTGGTAGAGGATCATCAATTGACCATTTCTGCAAAATTATTTTTAATTTGGACCAGTAGTTTCAGAGAAGAAGATTTTGAAAGTTTTTACTATACAGTAACATAAAGAAAACTTGCCCCACCCACTTGCGGCCATGTGTTTTTAGATAACAAAATGATTTTAAGAAATCTGGTAGAAGATCATCAATTGACCATTTGTATTAAATTACTTTTAATTTGAACCAGTAGTTTCAGAGAAGAAGATTTTTAAAGTTTTTACTATACAGTAACATAAGGAAATTTTGCCCCACCCACTGGCGGCCATGTTTTTTTAGATATCAAAATAATTTTAAGAAATCTGGTAGAGGGTCACCCATGGATCATTTGCATAAAATTACTTTCAAATCGGACCACTAGTTTTTGACAAGAAGTTGTTGTTTCTGCTGAGGTTTATAGTCCCGCATAAGCTTCATCAGATGCGTCATCCCAATTTTGCCATGGCAACCACAATTTCAATTGGATTACCTATATTTGAAGAAATTTGAAGAAATCTGAGAGAGTACCCTACAAGGAACAATCCTATGAAGTTTTGATGAAATTGGCCCAGTGGTTTCTAAGAAGAAGATCTTTGAACAAAAAGTTTGACGACGGACGACTGACGACGGACACAGGGCGATCACAATAGCTCACCTTGGCACTTTGTGCCATAGGCATTCGGCCCGTTGGCTATGACACTACCCCTAGCTGCTATAAACCCCCCCCCCCCCCTCCACCACCACCAAACGTGGATAAAATACCCTAAAATCTATCCATACATTCAATAATCATCATAAAAGAACATTTCCTGAAGTTTCGTGAAATTTAAAAAAAAAAAATTTTTTTTGCTAATTTATAAGTAAAATAGTAAAGGCTGCCATGAAAAAGCGCCTTGCAGAAGCAACCCTCAAGTTCCCAACCCTGTCATTTTGTCAAATCTTGGACGATCTGGACAGATGATGGCTCATTGTTTACAGCAAACAGTTTTCTTTGACGATAATTGGTAAAAAATTCAAAGCAATCGGCGAACACGCGCATGGGGACTCGAAGGAGGGGGAGACCCCTAAGTCGGAAACTATCTGTCACGCAAAATTTTCCCAAACAAACGACTGGTTGCCCAGTCAAACTATTATCATTCTAGCGAACCCGAGAACCAGCTTCAAAGCAGGAAATGACGCAAACGTCAAGCGCCTCAATTGGTCGTATTCGAATCAGGACAACCATAGCGTTAGTTGGACGTGTTGTCAACAGGTTCTATTCGAATCACCACTTGATGTTTTCCGTTGACAAAATGTTGTCAAACCATCAAATCGTTGACCACAATTTCGATTCGAGTCGGGTCAAAAACGTTGTCATCAGTAAATCTTCGAGCATTTGCTCCGCCTAGTTTTCGTTGACAACAAATTGAATGATTCGAATACGACCAATGATATCATATCCGTTTGTCAACCGAAACTAAACGAAAGTTATCTAGAAATTTATTTCGTAACAGAAATGCTCATTTACCGATAATTCAAAAGGTATTTATTATATATTTCATTTTCTATTAATTACCCGTACCATGATGTAATGCATGGTCGCAAATGCACTTGTTAATCGCTGAATCAGAGAATGACTAACGAACAAGTCCAAAAATTAAGGTGACAGAAGGATTCCGATATAAGGTGCCTATCGAACTTTTTATTTCTTCACTTGTGCTCGTGTCTTGCTTGGGCTGTGAGCTAACTTTCTTTGAACAGAACTGTTAAATGTAAATAATAAGCCATCATTTGATAAAATCGGCCCAAAAATGACAAAATGACAAGGTTGGGAAGTTGATGGCCCTGAATACACATCCACCTTTTCATTGTATACATACATGATACGAAAAAAAAATGTTTTTTTTAAAACTTCTTGAAACATTTGTTAAGGATGTTTGTTGAACATATGGATGTATTTTGACTCATTTTGAAAGATTTATGGGGGGTAGCAGCGAGGGGGGGGGGGGGGTCATAGCTTACGCGCCGAAAACCTGTGCTTTGTGCCAGGTGAGCTAAAAACTACGACGAGTCCGTGTTTGTTATTTAATTAGATCCTCAGATCTAATATTATTACGTTTGAATCTACTTTTAAATTGTTTCCTTTGAAAATGATTTAAACTTCCGTAGGTACCGCTAATCGCCAGAATCGGTCGCCATTGTTGTTTGTTAATTGAACTCACTTTGCTACAGTAGACGCTTGAAAGTGTTTTACAGGCTCAAACATCGTCTGCTAAAAACGTAGAACATTTGACTTCATTCTTCATCTCTTCAACGCCCAAACAAAGAGAATGAAATGCACAGATTTGTGGTAGACTTTCTATGTCATTTACTTTAAGGGACCAATTTACCTTCGTCCATCTGGCCGTTCGCCCACCTGTCTGTCAGTTTCATTTTACGATAAATATTATAGGTAGATTTAAGTGACACTTAGGGTGTCGAAGTCTTTTATATTTGACAAATGTTTTTGTCTGCATAAAGGCTTGACACATTGATGCAGGAGACATTGCCCTGAAAAATGGAAAGCCTCCAAGAACAGAAAACTGTTTGCTTGTTTGAAGTAATAGTGAAAAGCACTGACAGTACACATAGATCTACTTCACTGATGAGGTGTTATAGAAGTTCTGTTATAGTTAGACCGTTTGTCTCTCAGTTCTATTAATTAAGTGTGAAATAAAGACACTGAACAACACACTAACTACTTTATTCAATAGTTCTATCTATTAAGGTAATTCTCGCCCAAAACATTCATTACAAGAAAAGCTAAAACCATTTTGAATAAAGTGGACATATACTTGGACCGTAAACATCACTAGTTCTAATCAACGAAGACTAAACACATTACACGTCTCTTGATTACTGCGTTATGGATTGACAAGTCAATAAATCGGACACTTAAAAAAAAATATTTGGATCGGATGAGTCTCGAACCTATGACCTTTCGATTGCTAGTCAACCACTATACTAACTGCGCTATGAAGGATTATACTCAATCGTATCAACATTTCCTTTATATCAATTTTCTAGTATAAGCACGTACGAAAAAAGTCTATGTCGTCAAGACGCATATCCGCTCGCCCGCAAGACCGACTTCCGGTAGCGAAAGGCCTTAACGTAAAAAAACTTTAAACTATCCTGTGACCCCCTAAATTTCCAAATGACCCCCACATTTTCATCAAGGGGGTCAAGAATGACCCTCTGAAATTTCAGTCCTGCAGTAACACTGATTGTAGTCGCAGGAACCACAGTGAAATTTACTGAGAAAAGAGAACAGAAAAAGTTCTCTTATCAAAACCAATAGGGATTTGCGCTTGTCTGTGTAATTCACCTATGGATAGGCAACATATGGGCAGACTGACCAATTCAGCTATACCGGCTAAAGTTCAAAGAAGCTCACCTGCTGCAGCTGAAAAATCTGACAAAAGTCTGAATAAAAAAGTTGGTGGTTTCCCAATAAAAGTTTTTACGCTAAAACTACTTTTTGCAGGGTAAACAGTTAGGGTAACCCGGCGTCTGATTTGGATCAGGCTCCAAACTGTTTGCCACTCAGAATAAAATAAATGGAGTGAACTTTCAACAATTTGTCATTTTCTACGTTTTATTGCAATACTTTTACGTTTCGTTTGCATTTAAACGAGAAAGAGTAACGTTTCCTTCACTGTAACAGGGTAAAAGACAGACAATGGTTATCTCCTGTACAAGTGTTAAAGGTCAAATACAGAGGGGGAAATGCTCCATCACTTTTGAAAGTGTGCGGGATTTATCCACGGATGGGGTGGGGCTTTTTTTCAAAAAATATTTAACGATATCGCACTAATATTACCTTATTTTAATTAGCCACCTTATCTATGATTCCATATGCCTTATAAGTGATGATGTTTTCTAATTTGTGCCATTAAGCGCATTTAATTTATTCATCCACTGAAGAAAATAGTTCCGTTTTATACATTCACAAACATGTAACATGACAAATAGTTTTTATATCCTAGATAGATTGATAACATTTATTTCTGTAAAAAGTGTACATAACATGGCAAAGCGTCCTAGCAGATGGTGGCTTCTTTCAACCTGCTTTAAGTAGTCACCTGTTTTCTAAACTAGGAATAGGCTATGGGATAACGGGTTAAGAAGTCATGTAGCAATATTTGGTCATTCTTATTTAGGCTTTTTTATTAAAATCATACATTTTGTTATGGGAGTCATAAGAAATATTTTCTATATCATAGCAGGTGGAATCTTAAAGCAGGCTTTACTCTCAACCTGCTTTAAGTAGTCACCCATTTTCAAAACTAGAAAAAGGCTATGGGGTTAAGGGTTAAAGCATAGGGATGTTTATCCAGCTTCTGGTGAAGCAACTGCCAGGTTAGTTCTTGCCCCTGTCTCTACTCGGTACTGTTGAGTGTGAGCAGGGGTTTCAGCACACAGAATTTGGTCAAGACCCGTCTAAGAAATTAAATCTCCCTGTCTAATTTGGAAATCTGCTCAGAATTTCAATAGATGGCCCCTGTTTGGATTATTTCGGCTTCAAGGCAGCTTTCAAGGTGTGGGCAGGGATGAAGACTAGAAGGATTCAAAATTGAACTTTACATGGATGTACATGTATGTAAACAGCCAAAAGACCAGCAGCAAAGAGTGTAAATGTAAATAGTGTAAATATGGTGATATCAAGAGACTAAAACGTGTGCAACTGACAATGGTGACTTTGCTATGAAATAGTACAAGGAGTGTGCAACTGATGAAGTTATAAATCACATTGAGACATTCTTTCAAGTGTTACATATGAAAGAACAAAATTCTGTAAAACATTAAGCTTTATTTTAGAAATTGTGATTGTGTTATTTAAAACTTTTATTTATGAAAGGAAAAGAAAAAAGATTATTGTACCATGTTACATTGTTGTTTTTTGTACTGTCAAGTTGAATCTCAAATACAATACAACTGCTCTATTTTAACCACTTAATATGGGTAGAGTTTTTAAATGGCAAGTGGGTGTTTAAAGCAAGACAAAAATAAAGCAGTGACCTTGTTGTAAGAGTTTTCTGCTTTACTTTCACCTTGATTCAGATTCTGTCTTGAATAGTAACAAATACCTTCCTTTTAAGTGGTCATAGTGAATGTATTTACTGTATTGTAAAAACAAAAGTAATGGTTTCAAAACACGTATGAATTATGAGATGTACTTTTGACCCAAACTTTTGATCACACTTGGCTTCAAAAAAATTTAATTTGGCTGCAATTTTTTTCATTTGGGAAAGTGATGGTGAGAAGAAAAAAAATCCCAGGGGAGGCCCTTGGGTACACATCTTTATTCTTTAGCTGAATTTAACAGGGCCTCCCCTGGGATCCAACTTCTTTGAATGGGAATTTTTATTACCGACGATTGGGGAAAATTGTCAGTTTTGGCAAATGGAAAAGGGATTGTTAATTGGTACCAAATCCGTTTGGTTACAGCATTCAACAGGATATATAACACTTAAACAGTAAAATCTCTCCATTACGACCGCTAAAAAGAAGGCAAATTGATAATATGAAAGACAGGTGATAGTTTAATAAAGCAATGTGATATTAAAACAGAAAGGAGCTTACTGTTTTACTTTCACCATGCTTTTAACAGCCACCTGCCCTAAACAGCTAATAATTAACACACTATAGTGGTCCTAATAGAAGTTTTACTGTTTAAGAATCAATGGTCATGGCCTGTTCCTCACCCTTTTCTCATCACATATCCATAGAAAGAGTTGAGGATACACTTGTGGGCCAACTGTAGGGAGTCGTACAGAACCACCATACCATTTGACTTCTTGATTTCAACTGCATCTCCAGAGTCCTGGGCCTCAGACAGCTTCTTCTTCCATACCTAACACAGCATGAAACAACAAACAAATATACAGTGGCAATCAAGACTTTAATAACAGTACAGGGTTCGACATTAAGGTACTTCGCATATGCGCGTAGTTTCCATACGATTGTTATGAAACTTTTCATGAAGAATGATAATAGCCTAAGAAACAATGTGTGTAAATATAGGCAAAATTTATCGTGTGGTTTGTCTTTAAGGTCTTTTTTCTGACAAAAACCTAGAATTTTGATGATTTTATTTTTCTTAAAAATGAATAAAGCTAATGACTATAATTCTCCCCGATAAGTAGTCCACAACATTCATTACAAGAAAAGCTAAAAACATTTTGAATAAAGAAAGAAAGATGTTATCAGCTATTTAAATTTTGCAAAATGCTAAAAAATTGAATTACAAAAAACTGACTCATTCAATGTATATTTGTTTTCATTTTATTCAAATATATGGTTGATGAACTAGTCAGTCTGAAAAAATTAGAAAATATTACAGTCAGGATTTGTTGTAATAACATATTTTCTTATTAAAATGTGGGATATTTGTTGTTTAGATACAGTTACCTACCTTAGAATTAAAACTTTGTCATTAAAATGCATTATTATTTATTCATGGACTTGCATACAAGGTTTATTATATTGTTTGAACATAATTATAATGGGCAATATCGATCTTGAAAAGGTTAGCGTATTGATAAGCTTCAAGGTGTGGCTTTATAGTTCGATCAAATCGTTTACATGTATACCGATTTAATTGACTTGTAAGTCATTAAACTAAAACGTACAGGTAAGTGGACATATACTTGGACCGTAAACATCACTAGTACTAATCAACGAAGACTAAACATAACATGTCTCTTGATTACTGCGTTATGGATTGACAAGTCAATAAATCGGACACTTAAAAAAAATATTTGGATCGGTTGGGTCTCGAACCTATGACCTTTGGATTGCTAGTCAACCACTATACTAACTGCGCTATGAAGGATTATACTAATTCGTATCAACATTTCCTTTATATAAATTTTCTAGTATAAACATGTACGAAAAATGTCTGTGTCGTGCACCGACTTCCGGTAGCGAAAGGCCTTAACTTTTTTTTTCACTAGACATTCGGTCTTGTAGCCTACAAACATTACTAGACCAGACCAAAAAGTTGGTAGACCAAACAGAAACAACTGAATCTTTGGTAAACTTTAATAATTTCGCAAAACTTTCTCTATCTTTTTTGCTTTTCATAGCGTGTCTTTGACTCCGCCGTAGCTGTACTCGTCCTTTTCTATTCCTTTTTCTTACCACTAAAACCGAAGCTGAATAAATCTGACATGATTTGACGTTTCGATGTATACAAACAAAAAAGCGTTCGCTCAATGTCGTACTTATACTTGGCAGAAAAATGGATATTTTCGTTAACAAAACAAACAAGGGCCACTATGGCCCTAAATCGCTCACCTGGTACACCATGGCAAACTTGACCTATAGTGACCTAGATTATGACTGGACATGACCCCAATCAAGAGTGTAAACAAGATTTTTCTATGATTTGACCTAGTGACCTAGTTTTTGACCGGATATGACCCCAAATTCGAAATTGACCTAGATTTCATCAAGACAAACATTCTGACCAAGTTTCATTAAGATCCATTGAGATTTGTAGCCTCTAGAGTGTTAACGAGGTTTTTCTATGATTTGACCTAGTGACCTAGTTTTTGACCGGACATGACCCACATTCGAACTTGACCTAGATATCAATGAGGCAAACATTCTGACCAAGTTTCATTTAGATCCATTGAGATTTGTAGCTTCTAGAGTGTTAACAAGGTTTTTCTATGATTTGACCTAGTGACCTACTTTTTGACCGGACATGACCCACATTCGAACTTGACCTAGATATCAATGAGGCAAACATTTTGACCAAGTTTCATGAAGATCCATTGAGATTTGTAGCCTCTAGAGTGTTAAAGAGGTTTTTCTATGATTTGACCTAGTGACCTAGTTTTTGACCGGACATGACCCACATTCTAACTTGACCTAGATATCAATGAGGCAAACATTCTGAATAAGTTTCATTAAGATCCATTGGGATTTGTAGCTTCTAGAGTGTTAACAAGGTTTTTCTATGATTTGACCTAGTGACCTAGTTTTTGACTGGACATGACCCACATTCGAACTTGACCTAGATATCAATTAGGCAAACATTCTGACCATGTTTCATGAAGATCCATTGAGATTTGTAGCATCTAGAGTGTTAACGAGGTTTTTCTATGATTTGACCTAGTGACCTAGTTTTTGACAGGACATGACCCACATTCGAACTTGACCTAGATTTCATCAAGACAAACATTGTCATGAAGTTTCATGAAGATCGGATGAAATTTGTAGCCGCTAGAGTGTTAACGAACAACTGAACGGACGGACGACAGACATTCAGCGATCCTAAAAGCTCACCTTGGCACTTCGTGCCAGGTGAGCTAATAATATATCAGAATTGGGATTGATTTCGGTTTCGCACGTAAAAAATGATACAAAATTGTGTTTTAGGTGAAATAATTGCATTGAAGATACTTACGACAATCATGGTAGTGAAAAGCGTCGGAAAGTGTAATATCCGGTAACTACCGAGAAATATCGGTTCGCAGAATAAATTGTCATTTTCAATCCCAAAAACCTTTTCGGATATTGTACCTTTCTAATTAAAAATGTCAAATTCTAAAATATTCAAAACGTAACTATTATCAACACAATCAGGTGTTATAAGCACAGGGCCGCGACACGATTGCTTTTTGAGAGAAAAAAATCGTCAGAAAGTATATATAGAGACAAGGGATACAACTGATTTTCAGTATATTCTCACCCCACCTCGACAAAACCGGGCATATCATGAATAAATATTGATGAAACGACACCCTTTTTGCATTTCTGTCTAGCTAATATGATACCCTTCCATAAAAACATAACATAAAAACAACTGTAAGCATGCAATTTTAACAGCAACTGCGTCCACACACTGAAATCATCGATTTTCGGAAAACGGGACAGGTGTTCGTTCATAGCTAACACAGCATTGACCACTACTGTACGCTTGTTTAGGCGGTATTTTCGACCATTACAGTCATTGGCCACTACTGCACGCTTGTTTAGGCGGTAATATCGAACATGACAGTCATGCAGTTGCATAGATATACATTTTTGACACCGATCAAAGCTGATTTCTTCTTAAATCATTGCCGTACCAAAAAAGCTTACATGTACAAGAATAACTTTACTGCCGATGAAAACATGCTAATTTGTTGATGGTATGGCAATGATTTGAGTACAAATCAGCTTTTATATGTGTCAAAATTGATATCTATGGAACTGTTTTACTGTAATGCTCGAAAATACCGCCTAAACAAGCGTACAGAGGTGTCTAATGCTGTGTTAGCTATGAACGAACACCTGTCCCGTTTTCCGAAAATCGGTGATTTCAATGAGTGGACGCAGTTACTGTTAAAATTGTATGCTTACAGTTGGTTTTATGTTATGTTTTTATGGAAGGGTATCATATTAGCTAGACAGAAATGCAAAAAAGGTGTCGTTTCATCAATATTTATTTATGATATGCCCGGTTTTGTCTAGATGGGGTGAGAATATACTGAAAATCAGTTGTATCCCTTGTCTCTATATATACTTTCTGACAATTTTTTCCCCTAAAAATTAATCGTGTCGGGGCCCTGTGGTTATAAGTAGAACACAAGATGATCAATTAATCACACCGATTTTTCGTAACTGAACCGGATTTTACTCTTCGTCCTAGTTACTGCTGGATAGTTACTACTGCTAATTTTAGAACAAGGATTTCCCGACTGCGTGCTTTATTTAGATGCAGAAACAATTTTGAGGTCTGAGCAACCTACTTGTCTGAAACCAGTGGCGAACTGGGCAGGATTTTTAGCTTGAACATAATGATGTCATATTTTCTAAATGCGTGAATTGAAAAAATTCATCCTCAGATTTTAACTAGACCATTCGGGTTGGTAACTGCGAGGGATCACTAGTGAATGTCTATCGGACGTAGGCCAATGTCGAACCCTGCAGTACAGCAGTCACTTGCAAGACATTGAAATTTTCAGTACTTCCAATTTCTAAGAGAAAGCAGCTTCATGACGGACATAATGCAGGAAGCTATAGCTTTCTGAATCACCTTTTTTCCTGTATTAACAATTACCCAATAGATTGTTTCTAGTTTTGAAAATAGGCGACTAGTTAAATCAGGTTGAAAGTAACTTCTTTGAATTAATTGCTTTGCTGTAGAAAAGTTTCACTTCATATAGTCACGGATATGTATCATAATTATGAGATATTTTCTCTATTCTAGCAGATGGTAGCTTAAAGCAGGCTGAAGGTAAAGCAAAAATGTGCCTTATGGTACATTCAGCTTTACTTTAAACCTGCTTTCAGTGGTCACCGGTCTTCAAAACTTGAAATAAGCTATGGGGTAATGGGTAAACCCATAGCCCGTTTCTAGTTTTAAAGAAAGAATATCATTTAAAGCCCATTAAGGCACATTCTGCTCGACTTTCAGCCTGCTTTAAGCTATTATCTCCTAGGATTTTGATTTGATTGATTTGTGGTTTACGGCCCATCGACACCAATGGTCATTTAGAGCCAAAAAATATTGATGGGAGAAAAAAGTTATTGAATCAAGTTTAAAATGTCATTCTATTACTTCACAATTTGGAATAAATATTAATTATTTTTAGAAAATCAAATATCTTGGAAACTTCAACAAGTTCAAACAGTTCGCGAAGAGAATCTGCCTGAAAAAATCTATCTCTTATTATTAAAGCACAAATCAGCACATTCAATAAGAATGTGCCGGATTGTATAAGGTTCAAAACAAAATAAACATTCAGGATGAACATCACGTTTAGTTAAATAAGAGTGAGTTATAAAAGAGTGACCAATTTTGAGTCTTGCTTAATCTACCTCATCTCGGCGAACTGGTGGGCATGAGTTAGATGATTCACCTAATACAGGTTTTACAGCATGGAGCTTGTTGTGAGGTTCCTCATTCCAAGACTCCTGCCATTTTTTAACAAGAGGCCCATTCGGGCCTAAATATCGCTCACCTGGAAAAACCAACACAAGGGTCACATAACCCCTGGTATGGGATCACTTTTCTAAAAAAATTTAGCTCCTGTGACCTAGATATGCAACGGACCAGAACCATATTTACAATATTGGTTAAGGGCTTCTACAAGTGTCATCATGCCAAATATCAAAGCTCTGACCATATTAGTTTCAGAGGTAAAGATGTTTGAAGATTTCACTACATAACTATGTAAAATTACAACCCCCAGGGCGGGCCATTTTTTACCCCAGGGACATAATTTGAACAATCTTGATAGAGGACCTGAAGACGATGCTTTGTGCCAAATATCTAAGCTCAGGGTACTGTGGTTTCAGACAAGAAGATTTTTTAAGATTTCATTGAAAAAAATCTATTTTTAGCTCATGTGACCTAGATATGCAACAGACCAGAACCATATTTACAATATTGGTTAAGGGCTTCTAGAAGAATCATCATGCCAAATATCAAAGCTCTGGCCATATTAGTTTCAGAGAAAAAGATATTTAAAGATTTCACTATATAACTCTTATGTAAATTCACGACCCCCGGGCGTGGTCATTTTTTACCCCAGGGATATAATTTGAACAATCTTGATAGAGGACCTGAAGACGATGCTTTGTGCCAAATATCTAAGCTCAGGGTACTGTGGTTTCAGACAAGAAGATTTTTTAAGATTTCATTGAAAAAATCTATTTTTAGCTCCTGTGACCTAGATATGCAACGAACCAGAACAATATTTACAATATTGGTTAAGGGCTTCTAGGAGAATCATCATGCCAAATATCAAAGCTCTGGCCATATTAGTTTCAGAGAAAAAGATATTTAAAGATTTCACTATATAACTCTATGTAAATTTACGACCCCCGGGGCGGGGTCATTTTTTACCCCAGGGACAGAATTTGAACAATCTTGACAGAGGACCTGAAGACGATTCTTTGTGCCAAATATCTAAGCTTAGGGTACTGTGGTTTCAGACAAGAAGATTTTTTAAGTTTTCATTGAAAAAATCTTTTTTTAGCTCCTGTGACCTAGATATGCAACGGACCGGAAATATTTGAACAACTTTGAAAGAGGACCATATAAGGATCATTCAGGCCAAGTTTGGTAAAAATCTATCCAGTAGTTTCAGAGGAGATGTCGTTTAAAGAAATTGTTGACGACGGACGAACGACGACGGACAGAGGACGATCAAAATAGCTCACCTTGGCACTACGTGCCAGGTGAGTTAAAAATATAACTAGTAATTTGGGGTTTGAAATCAGAGAAAGGAATTTTCATTTCGGATTCAGGCAATGCCAGGGCAGACTTTGCTGCAATGTCTGCCCTCTCATTGTCCCGAATACCGCAATGACCAGGTATCCAACACAACTTTACATCTTTAGTTTTCGACAGTTCATGATATTTTAAAACAATATTCTTAATAAGAGCATTTATGGTAGAACATTTACTCAATGACTGTAGAACAGAAAGAGAATCCGACAGGATTATGTGTTTACTATGTGAATCTTCAGCAATATAATCAAGAGCTATGATACATATTCATGACTGTATAGAGATGTTTTCTTCAATGGAGGAATAAATTGAAGGTGTAAAACAGCTTATTTATGGGGTAATGGGTTGAATGGTTAGATGTCCAGCCAGATATAGTGGTTTGCCCGTTAGATTTTGAGTGAAGGGTTTATACCTTTACTAATCCTTTGAATTCATATCTGCGATCCCTGAATGCACGGACTGTGTCCACATAGAAAGAGTTTTCCCTTTGACATATAGTGGCATATCTCTCTTCGATCTTTGTCGTCTTGGTTTTCTTGTAAGCCTTGCGACAATACTCTGTACAAATATGCAACATACAATTTGACTAATTATCCAAGAGCTCCTAATCAGCTTTTTTGTGCAATAATATCGTGGTTATAAATTAGATGAAATTTAACCCTTTACTCCATTAAAACTCATTTTAAAGCCTTTGATTTATTCCTCCACTGATGACAGTACCAACAAGAGCTGTCGGAGAACAGCAAAGCTCGCCTAATTAAACCTTTCTTAAATAGGTAACTATCAAAAGAAAAGAAGTGTATCAGTACATTGATATTCAAGCCACAAGGAACCTCCATTCAAAATATCAACTTCCTAATGCAAATATGTCATGTAGTATAAGTGCATTCCAACACTTACTCCATAACTAACTTTGAAATTTCAGTCCCAAAACTCCAAGTCCACAAAAGGTGAAATTTTGACTAAATTTAAACTTTTTAAAAAAAATTAATTACGCAACATCAATGTTCAACCCACAGGGCACCTCCAATCCAAATATCAGCTTCCTAAAACAAATATTTCATGTAGTATTAGTGCATTACAACTCTAACCCCAAAACTTTAACCATGAGAAATAAGCCGAAAAACCTAAGTCCTCAACAGGTGAAATTTTGACTAAATTTAAGCTTTTTTTTACATTTTAACTACGCAACATCAATGTTCAACCCACAGGGCACCTCCATTCCAAATATCAGCTTCTTAATACAATTATTTCAAGTAGTATTAGAGCATCACAACACTTACCCCAAAACTTTAACCATGAGAAATAAGCCGAAAAACCTAAGTCCACAAAAGGTAAAATTTTGACTAAATTTAAACTTTTCTTTAAATTTTAACTATGCAACATCAATGTTCAACCCACAGGGCACCTCCATTCCAAATATCAGCTTCCTAATACAAATATTTCATGTAGTATTAGTGCATAACAAGACTTACCCCAAAACTTTAACCATGAAAAACCAACGCCGACCCCGGGGTGATTCCATAAGCCCCCCCATTCTCCGAATAGGCGAGCTAATAATGGCAATTTATACAGCCATGATGCATCGAAAGGGGTTTTCTACATCCTAGCAAAATAGTAATTTGAAGTAGGCTGAAAGTAAAGCAGACTGCGCCTGAACTTTCAGCCTGTTAGGTTGTGTGTAAAATATCTATGCTCTGGCCCTTGGTTTTTTTTTTTTTAATTTCCTCATGACAAGCTGATGCGAAGGGAGTTTATGCAAAGGAAAGGGTTAATTATAATTGGGATACAGACACTGGTGCCAAACAATTCGCACCTGCTAGTCTTTTCTTCTCGATTTCTGCCTGTTCCAGCTTAGACAGCTGATGGAAGGCTCTTGGTGCCCCTCCTGGCTCATAAGGTGGAAACTTTTCATTCTCCAGCTGCTGCTGTATTCTGTGGTACTCATTCCGTGATGCAGGCACTGCAGAAATATGGGAGATCAGCATAGCATCATGGGTAAAATATGTAATAAACTGTGGCAATAGAACAGCATAGCATCATGGGTAAAATATGTAATTAAGGTACTTCGCATATGCGCGTAGTTTCCATACGATTATTATGAAAATTGTCATGAAGAATGATAATAGCCTAAGAAACAATGTGTGTAAATATAGGCAAAATTTATCGTGTGGTTTGTCTTTAAGGTCTTTTTTCTGACAAAAGCCTAGAATTTTGATGATTTTATTTTTCTTAAAAATGAATAAAGCTAATGACTATAATTCTCGCCCAATAAGTAGTCCACAACATTCATTACAAGAAAAGCTAAAAACATTTTGAATAAAGGTGTTCAGAAAGATGTTATCAGCTATTTAAATTTTGCAAAATGCTAAAAAATTGAATTACAAAAAACTGACTCATTCAATGTATATTTGTTTTCATTTTATTCAAATATATGGTTGATGAACTAGTCAGTCTGAAAAAATTAGAAAATATTACAGTCAGGATTTGTTGTAATAACATATTTTCTTATTAAAATGTGGGATATTTGTTGTTTAGATACAGTTACCTACCTTAGAATTAAAACTTTGTCATTAAAATGCATTATTATTTATTCATGGACTTGCATACAAGGTTTATTATATTGTTTGAACATAATTATAATGGGCAATATCGATCTTGAAAAGGTTAGCGTATTGATAAGCTTCAAGGTGTGGCTTTATAGTTCGATCAAATCGTTTACATGTATACCGATTTAATTGACTTGTAAGTCATTAAACTAAAACGTACAGGTAAGTGGACATATAACTTGGACCGTAAACATCACTAGTTCTAATCAACGAAGACTAAACACATTACACGTCTCTTGATTACTGCGTTATGGATTGACAAGTCAATAAATCGGACACTAAAAAAAAATATTTGGATCGGATGGGTCTCGAACCTATGACCTTTGGATTGCTAGTCAACCACTATACTAACTGCGCTATGAAGGATTATACTAATTTATATCAACATTTCCTTTATATAAATGTTCTTGTATAAACACGTACGAAAAAAGTCTGTGTCGTCCAGACGCATATCCGCTCGCCCGCAAGACCGACTTCCGGTAGCGAAAGGCCTTAACCATGGCAAAAGAAACACAATGTCACCGACTGGTGTTTAGACTTCTACAGTAGTCTGTTAAAAGCATGCGATACACACTGTTCCCTGTAGCTCAAGGTAACAGAGTAAATGGATCTAAATATCCAACATTTTCTCCTTTATTAGGTCTCCACCAAACCATGTGCAAGGAAAACTTGCCTAATGCAGGGGTTAGCTGGGCTCCAGATAAGGTTGAGTAATTTGAACAAATCAAACATTTTCTCACACAGCACCAACTCCTATGGTGTTACTACTCATTAGAATCGTCTCGAAGAGACGATTCTAATGAGTAGTGACACCATAGGGTTTAATTCAGAAATAAAGATCTTAATTTTTTAAATACCCCCTTATCTGGAGCCCTGTTAGGGGAGACAAAAGCAAGTTAGTATGTGAAATACCTACCTTATCTGGAATCTGTGTAACATGATCTTTGGAATATGAACAACAGATGTTTCATTAGACTAAAAGCATTCAAGCTCATCATCATTTTACCATGATTTTAGTCTATCATTTTAGCATCACAGGTAATCCGACAATCTACTGGTAAAGTAAAACTGCTTATCACTCATGTGGTCATTGCTAATCAAGCTCATCAAAGCCAGCTGTGATCTGAATAATTGTAACAGTAACACAACTCCTTTGATGGCTTACAAAGCATACTTTCAAACTTTTCCATGACATCACTTCCCTTTTTTCTGGAAATTTTTCAAACCTTAATAAAGGTTCAAATTCCTTTTAACATCTGTGTTCTGCCAAGACATCCAAAAGTTGGGGACACATGTCTCGGTGGGCATGAAAAGTTGGCGACATTTTCAAAAAAAGGGGGACAAAGGAGAAACATTCAAAGTAAAGTGCTTTAATGCATGGTATAACCTGTCATTGAAAGAGCTTTCTTGGATGATTTCAAATGTTTCAGAGCCCCGTTTAAATCAAAGTTTCCAATCTCCCATCCCACTATCTTCACTGAATAATCGCGTAACCCCTTATCTTGAAACTGACAATGAGCCTTTTTAGAGGAATCAGGTTACCATTTTCCCCTCGATTATTGCGGTTCTGCATGCTTTAAAAGCGAAGATGGGGATTCGGAAGTAGTGGGTGAGGACTCAAAAGTTGTTCCGGACAATAAATCGGCTTTTTCTTCACGGGAGACGCCATTTTTAAATTTCCTGCGCTTGACGACAGACACGCTTAATAATATGACTGGTTTATCCATTGCCCTGTCGGGTACTATTTATTTCAGTAATAATTATATAACCAGTCGAGTAAATTTGATGCAGGCACCGTGAAAATCGCCAACTCGTGAGAATTTCACGCCCAGTCAATATTCGGCCCCAAACATTTCGACCGCGACAATTGTCGCCCCAGGACGAAAATAAAAGCGACAATCGTAATTTTTTAGAAACAATGTCGCAGATACGCGGCCTCGGCAGAACACTGTAACATGTATACAAGATTTGTAAATCTATACATATGCATACCACAGTATGATCCTTTTTAACAAGAGTCAAGTTCTTTCAATTCAATTATCCATTTTTCCAAGTCTTCATCAGAAAATTGTTCCACCTTTGTCCAATCCTCACAACGTTCCCAGTTTACTCTACTTGAATCAACAAAAATGCCCATCAAAGCAGACTGTGATCTAGCCAATAGTTAAATCTAGTTCACAGTCACTTTAACAGGCACTTCACTACAATACTATTCAACTGCCATCCTGCAACATGTGCCAGTGAATACATCATGCACAATATTTTAGAAACCAAAGTTCAACCTGGTTCCCAACACTGCTGTCTGATAATGTTTAACTCTCAATAGTACTATCTGTTAAATGATGGCACTTGGCTGGGTATCTTCCTGTTTTGTAATTTGTTTCAGCACATTCCACTTTTAGTCCCTAGTTTTAGCTCTTTGTATCACTCTAACACACAATACATTCATCTGTCATCCTGCAACAAGTGCCAGTGAATACATCATGCACAATATTTGGAAACCAAGTTCAACCTGGTTCCCAACACTGCTGTCTGATACCAATCTTAACAGTACTAACTCGTCAAGTGATGGAACTTTGCTGGGTATCCTGTGTCTTGTTCAGTCCTTAGTTTTAGCGCTTTGTATCAAGCTGCCAATCTGCTTGCCAGCTCGTCAAAGCGTGCTGTGATCTGATCATTCTTTAACAGTTCACAGCAACTTTGACGGCCAGCAGAGCAGGAAAACTACCATCCTCCTCCAGATACAATTCATTGGTCTGTGTCACGAGTGTTCTAATAGTCCAGATGATACGTATTCACAGTGGGCAGTTTCGTATACCAATATTCAGCAGGAAAGGATTAATAGCTAATCGATACATGTTCATTTGTTTCCAATCTGTTGCTGTGCCCATCAAGTCCAGTTGTTGCTGACCTTTACACAAGCCCGTCAAAGCAGGCTGTGATCTGAATGTATATAAACAGTTCACAACCTCTTCAACGATTCATGCAAAGTTTCTCTGCCTCTTCAACAATCCATGCAAAGTTTCTCAACCTTATCTATGATCCATGCAAAGTGTCTCCGTCTCTTGAATGATCCATGCTAAGTTTCTCTACCTTATCTATGATCCATGCAAAGTGTCTCCGTCTCTTGAATGATCCATGCTAAGTTTCTCTACCTTATCTATGATCCATGCAAAGTGTCTCTGTCTCTTGAATGATCCATGCAAAGTTTCTCCACCTCATCTACGATTCACAAAGAAGTGGCCCAATACATCACTGCTTTCTCATATTTCAAAACCAGTTATTTTCCCATTTCGCATTTACTATATATTGTCATCAATGTTTCACTTATCTATTCTGGTCGCAAAATTTCAGCATTTTTCACTTATCCATTTAGCAAACTTACTGTTTGCTGTATTTGCATGCCAGTTGTTCCTTCATTCAAGAATTTCCAATTCTCGGCTGCATCCAATTTGTCCAAAGTCGATTTTCAAAAATTATTCTGGCTATTTCAGGACTTGAATGAAGAAATCCATGATGTTTTCAAGTCCATGCTGCTTTCTTCAACAATGTGCCCGTCAAAGCAGACTGTGATTTGAATTATATGACATTTCACAATCACTTTGACTGACAGCATGAAGAGTCTTTCGTTAGATTGTGGCTTTTCGTGAGTTTCTCCTGATCTTTCAGTTTTGGTTATTTCACTATTTGTTTCCCTCTCAGCTTGATGCAGGAGCATTCTTCTCTATATATTCCAAAACATTTCTCGTTCCCATAACCAAACATCCAAGTATACTTCCTCCTTTATTCTAAACTTTATCACATGGGATAATATCAGTAATCTTACCTCCCATAAATCTATCATTAATCTTACCTATCTTTGAAAATGTGTTATTCTGGCGATATATGCATCAAGAACTCGTCAAAGCTGACTGTGATCTGAATTACTTATAACACTTCACAACCACTTTGACGAAACCTTACAGTGCATTTTCATCTGTTAATTCAAGCAGTCTCAAGTTTAAAATTTCCAATAGAGTTCCTGTTCGAGACTATCAACCCATCGCTCCAATAAAGAAAACAGTTCCACTTTATAGTCATGAATATGCAGCCTGAGAAGTATTTTCTATATCCTATATGTCAAGGTAGTAGCTTAAAGCAGGCTGAAGTTAAAGCAGAATGGGCAAATTCTTTACTTTTTACCTGCTTAAAGTGGCCACCTATCTTCAAAACTAGAAACAGGCTATGAAGTAATGGACTGAAAGTGACTGCTTACTAATTTCTCCTCTCCACATCCATGGCATACGTCGCTGGCAAGTAGCACCTGGTCTATTGAAGTCACAGGCTGCACATGTCGCCTCATCAACAATAGCTGGAGGCTACAAAATAAACAAGTTGCTCAATCACATTTAAACGACACTGTTCTAGATATTACTGTCTACAACTTTAATCAATTTCACCAACATACAATTAAGTTCTATTCCCACCACTGGAGGCCACATGGTATCTTCTTACAAAAGATGGAAAAGGAGCTTTCTGCTGTACTTTACCTGCCACAAAGTTGCCTTTTTCCATTTCAGGGTTTGTAATTGTTCTTTACCTCCTAAATAAAACCTTGCTTTAACATACTAATTATGTATAAATTCTATCTTTAATTATATGTTCAATCATCCTCCAAAGAATTAACTCCATTTCTCTTTAGTCAAATTTACTAATACTTTAAGATTGACTTAATAAAGAACAGGCATTACGGATTCCTTGTATTGAGGACATTGCCGCAAATACTCAACAAAATGTCGGATTCAGATAGTGAAAATCCTATGTCGACACCGGTTACTTCCATGACAACAATAGCGTCAGCATCCAATCAGCTTTTCTTAAAAAATCATCCCTGATGAAGCTTATTGTATAAGCGAAACGTTGGAACGAAAATAAACCGTCTTTACTGCAGCCGTTGATCGTTTGTTTCTACTTGACTTACCTGCTACGCATTAATAAAGAACAGTAAAACCTCTCTATTACGACCATTAAAACGAAGACCAATTTATTGTATAAAAGGCAGGTGGCAGCTTAAAGCAAGATGCAAGTAAATTGAAATCAAATAAAAGAGTTGTTTTACTAACACCTTGCTTTAAGCAGTCACCTATCGTAAAGACCCAATAATTAAAACAATTTAGTTCAATGTAGAATCAAGGTTCAGCTATAAATAGTTTAACCCTTTACCTGATAGCCTATTTCTAGTACTTAAGATAGGTGACTACTTAAAGCAGGTTGAAAGTAAAGCAGAATGCGCCATAAGGCGCATTCTGCTTTACTTTCAGCCTGCTTTAAGCTATCATGTGCTATAACATAGAAAATATTTCCTATAATACATATTCATTACTGATTAAATTGGAACTATATTCTTCAGCGGAAGAATAAATCATATCCGCTAAAAGGCGCTTCTATTGGGGAAAGGGTTAAAGTCTTACCTGTAATCTGTTAGTTAGGATAATGTTTGGGTACATAGCACCGACATCCAGATGGTAGATGATTGGGTTCTCTAGTCTGTTAGGGCAGTCTCTCAGCATGGACAACCGTTCTATGATATCTGTGCATACCTGCAAATCAATCATTGTAAGAGACAAACACAATTAATTTACTATACAAATTAAACCACTTTCATTTGTCCATTTAAACTTAATTATTACAGTTGCAAATTTTAAGGACTGTTTGTCTCAAAAAGAATTTTATTAATTTATTGTATGCAGAAATGTCATTTTATGTTTTTTCTTTCTATTATACAAAAGTTATCCATGAAAAGATTTGTAGGAGAAAAAAAAACTACCATTTATACAGATATGCTGCTTTCTGCTAACAAGTACATGTATATTATCTTCAGCATATCTGTATTGCTCTAGTAACATAGATATGATAGAATGATACCCCCAAGAACTAGACCAAACATTTTATATATTGTGATTGTCAGGAGTGACTGAGCACTTCATGCTCCATTAGGTCTTCAACCATCATAATTAAGTTTTCAGGAAGTGTCATAAAACAATGCAGGTCATTAGCAGTTCATCAGTCACTTTTCCTGACTGGTTAAGTACTTAATTACCAGTCTAACACTAGAGAATTGTTAACTATCTACACTTCAATCAATATATCCTGTATTATTTGTCAAATAAAATTAATTATGATATAAATAGCCCTTATATTGTCAGCAGACAGTTAATTTCATGATAATTATTAATATATTAATAGCACTTAATGTTACAAGTTAACCATTTCAAAATTTCTAAATTTACAGTTACTTTATAAACCAAGGATACATTTTTTTCACCTTTACTTTATTTCTCCACTATGAAAATAATTCTAATCTATACAGTCATGGTTATTTTATATTTTCTAGCCGATGGTAGCTAACAGCAGGTTGAAAGTGAAGCAGAATGCGCCTTAAGGTGCATTCTGCTTCACTTTCAGCCTGCTTAAAGAGGTCACTTATCTTCAATGCTAGAGACAGGCTATTTGGTATAGGGTTAAACAATAACATACATGAAATACCATCAAACTATCAAGTGTACATAGAAACTCGATGCATCCAGACAGTATCAAGAGAGAGACAGTTTGGATTCTGATAGAATCTAACATCAATACAAATGATCTGGATTCAAACTGTCTGCAGGATTTCAATACAGACTTCTGTTAAAAGGATAAATTCAAGACATAAACTTCATAAGTTAACACTTTTGGCTGTATACAACTTATTCAACCAAGTACGGCATTACCCCATAGCTAGATGACTACTTAAAGCAGGTTAGAAGTAAAGCAGAATGCACCTTAAGGTGCATTCTGCTTTACTTTCAGCCTGCTTTATGCCACAATCTGCTACAGAATAGAAAATATTTCTTATGATACTTATTCATGACTGTATAAAATGGAATTATCTTCTTCTGTGTAGAAATGAAGTAAAGGCATATTTGTGTGAAAATGGATTAAAGAGAGACGTGTGTACCTCATTGAAATTTGTCACTTGGTCTATTGGAACCTTTTCTTCCACTTCAATGGAGAACTTCATGGTGTTTTCCACTTTGTCAATCAGGTTCTGGAAAGCCTCAGGAACCTGTCAATACATTACAAACAATTCACGTTTCATCTCTTCGAACACTTCAGGAAATGTTTCGTCTACAAGAGTTGTCATCTCACTCTGCAACTGTTCCAGTATTAGACATTTCCAATTCTTTAAAAGTGGGGTCAGCATGTCAAACAGTTTTTATCCTGCTGAGACATGAAGGTAATCCGCATCTCATATAGTTACTATTCCCTAAAGTCATTACGGTTTTCATAGTAAATGTGTAAAGAGTTCATACCTCGTAAAAACTGCACAGGCCAACAACTGTACTAGAATTTTATACCTTTTACACACTATTATACAAACTATAACCCAAAATGGAATACTTTTTTCGATACAACCATACCATAGACAATAAGCTTAAAATTTGAAGGAGTTTTTGTTTTGAAACAAGCACCTTAGAGCTGATATCCCCTGCCGCAGCGATTGTCCAGAAGAAAGTGGCAAACTTTAATGTGGGAGGAAGGGGCAAATGGTGATCACCTGTCTTAAGTGTCTTTAAAGGTCAACATTCAAAAGCTTTTTACAAAGTTTTATAAAATCCATTGAATTTTGTACATGTTAAAGCCTAAACAATACAAAAAATAAAGCCGTTTGTAGCATTATAAATCTAAGTATGACAGGGGCAGGTAACTCTTGATTCAAATTCAACAGTAATTA
This sequence comes from Gari tellinella, assembly GCA_922989275.2. NCBI lineage: Eukaryota > Metazoa > Mollusca > Bivalvia > Cardiida > Psammobiidae > Gari > Gari tellinella. The sequence continues at coordinate 35,609,916 of OV277863.1, forward strand.
AACACTTTCAAGAACTTATAATTGTGTGCAAGTATTATTTAAAAAAATTCAGAACTGTAGAATTTACTAGAGTGTAAACACATTTTCAACTCTTCAAGGGTAGAGTATTCTTGACTAATTTGCACATTTTTGACAATAATTGAACTCATTCTATAAATAATAGCAATATATGATTTAATTTTTTTTTTCAAAATCCATTCACATTTGTACACAATAGCATGTAAACAATAAAGCCATGTTGAGCATTACTAAGTACATAAAGGGCAGATAACTCTTGCCACAAAGTATCCTTTTTTGACAATAATTGCAACCCTTATATTTATATACATCGTGTGTTAGTTAAATCAAAATCCATTAAAGACTGTAGTTTCTAGATGGTAAAAACTGTTAAATATGGTTTTACGACTCATCAAGGGCAGATAACTGTTGACTAGTTTCTCCGTTTTCAAAAATGATAACAATTATTTGAAAACTAATAGCCATACATAGTTGCGGACGGAAAACGTGACGCACGCACGCACAGCCGGACGGACAGACCTAAAACAGTATCCCTCTGCCTTTCGGCAGGGGATAACAAGGACATGGTAAACCTGTTCCACTGCAAACACATAACACATCTCTAGAGGAAGACAGAAGTAAAGTAGAAAGCTCCTACAGCAGCCTTAAGCTTATATTCATCTGGCCATAAGCAGTCACTTTTCTTAATCACAGTAGTACAGTGAAACCCCTCTAAATCGGACATGTGTGGGGACAACAAAAACATCCGGTTTAGAGGGGTTTTAACCCATAGCTTGTTTCTAGTATGGAAGGCAGCTGACCACTTAAAGCAGATTGAAAGTAAAGCAGAATGCGCCTTAAGGCGCATTCTGCTTTACTTTCAACCTGCTTTAAGCTATCATCTTCTAGAATATAGAAAATATTTCTGATGATATATTTTCATAAATGTATTTTCTTCAGTGAAGGAATAAATCAAAGGCGTAAAAATGGGTGGGAAACGGGGTCAAAGTTTTTGTCCGGTTTAGAGAGAATTCCGGTATATAGAGGTTCCGGTTTAGAGAGGTTTTACTGTACTATGAATTTTGTATTGGATAATGGAGTTTTGCCAGGTATGGGTTAAATTACTTTTGTTTCCCTTATCAATACAAATACTAAGCAGCAAATTGCTGGTTTTTCTTACCATTCTAAATCTACAAGGAATATCTGCTCTAAACACCCCAGACTCCAGGGCTTCCACATGACCACCTACATAGGTCTCCGAATCCAGCATGTGACCACTGTCATTAAGCTTGTTGAGAATGGACTCCTGTTTGTTAGGGAAGATAATGTTGGCATGATAGGCCTGCACCATCAGCAACGCCTCACACAGGGTACCAGAACCTTTACGCAACACCTGCAAATATATTAAACATTTCAAATGTTCTCATGAAAATGGAAAACAATTACATGAAAATGGAAAATGGTGTCATACTTTAAAATCTTGATCTCCCTTATTTCAAACATATTTCAAAGTTTAACTGTGGGTGTGCCAGGTTTAAACTTAATCCTTTGGTGTTACTACGCATTAGAATCGTCTATTTGAGACGATTCTAATGAGTAGTGACACCAAAGGGTTTAATGCAAAAATAAAGATTTCAGTTTTTGAAATACTCCCCTTATCTGGAGCTCCGTTTACCTATGGACTACCTTATATAACTCACCTCATCTGGTTCCATGGGAATAATAGTACACAGGGCAAAGATGAAGGGATGGACATATTCCTGGTACAGGTAAAACGTGGCAACTGCATCAGACACAGAATAGTTGGACAGTACCTGAAATCAAACCAGTACTATTGACAATAGGGGTGGCAAGATAGTCGATAGTATCCACTTATCCCAATAGCCGATGTCACACTAGTTGACTATCGATTACAAAATCAAATTTTCCATGCTATTGACAATAGCTTAGCTACTATCGACACAAGAAAACATTTACAAGTAACTCTCCATAATTTCTACCAGAATTTTGAAATAACCTGAGCCTGTTTAATTTTGTCTCCGGTGTGTGTTTAAGTCTCTTTATAATCATTTATCATTTAGCTTTTTTCAATATTGACAAATGACTGCTTTAAGGTATCATCTGCTAGAATAAAGAAAACATTCCTTAATCCTTGTAGTATGTGTAATTAACTATTGATAGTATTGCAATAGTAGTGCATACACACATAATTGTATACAGTTAAAACTATTTTCTTTGGTGGAAAATGAATGAGGGTGTAAAATCCAGAACTGCCAAATGTACATGTACACAATACTCCAGACAGGGAACATAGGCCATGGATAAGTTGATGAATTGTGATGAGAAGTATACTCAATTACAATGTGCAGTTCATCAAAACAATATCATATGCCAATTTTCAGCTTCATCAGGGTTCGAATTTAAGTATAGCGTCTGTAAGGCTATGCTCGGTTTATTCCGTAGCATTTCGAGTGGCGGAAATGGAAATGGACAAGAAGACAAGCGAATACTTTTCGTAAGCCAATCATAGCTTCTCGGGCAGTTTCAACCTCTTTTTTGTCTGTAAGAATGACGTAATGACGGACTTTCCCAATTCTCATTGGCTCATGAAACGCGCACTTTGCTACTTCGGAGTTCTGATGTGTAAACAATTCTTATCACAGAGTCTGAGTCTCAACAACCGAAACCGTTCTCCAAAGACGAGGCCATTTAAAAGACTCGCACGAGTACAAGTATACTTCTAATTCTACTGTGACATACTGTTTATTAACCACTGCCCTGAAATATACGACCAGTGAAAAAACGTTTGTATCGTAGACGGATTGGCAATCTAAACCTGACCTAATTTTCGAGTAATGAAATCGTGTGCGGTCTGCCTCGTGCATACAGCATGCATTCTCCCCAATATTATAAAATGTAAGAAAAATACTCCTTTGGTATGTACACATAGATATGAAAATCAAGATCTTATCCCTAATGTCAGCTGTAACCACAAATGTACAACTATGAAATACACGTAAAATAAAATGTGTCTATGTCTATGTAGGTAGATCGTATCTGATTACTACACGTCTGTGTCGGGTTAAAAGTTAAAACATATATGTTCAGAATGACAGTTTAACTTTCGCGAGTAGTTTTTGCATTTTGCGAGCAAGTTCAAAAGTCACTCGCAAAAAAATGCAAGTGTAATTTTTAGCTAATTTCTAACCCTGTTCATATAAAAAAACGTACGAGAAAAGTGTGGAAAACCAGGACAGACGTACCATAATACCACTGGTCTGAAGACAGTTGTATAAAAAGGTGTATTTAATGGGTTAAAACCCTTGGTTCTTAACCCTTTCCCTTGGTTCTTAACCCTTTCCCTTGGTTCTTAACCCTTTCCCTTGATTCTTAACCCTTTCCCCCATAGGAGCGCCTTTTAGCGAATATGATTTATTCTTCCGCTGAAGAAAACAATTCCAATTTAATCAGTCATGAATATATATTATAGGAAATATTTTCTACATGCTAGCACATGATAGCTTAAAGCAGGCTGAAAGTAAAGCAGAATGCGCCTTAAGGCGCATTCTACTTTACTTTCAACCTGCTTTAAGTAGTCACCCATCTTCAATACTAGAAATAGGCTATCAGGTAAAGGGTTAAACACTGCAAAGCAGATACAAAGTTGTTTGATCCTGCTATGTCATGCTGTGCTTCCTTACGATTTTGTGTATCTTTTTAGCTGAAATATTGCAATATATCATACCTGTGGATCTTCTGTAGCCATACGACACATATCTTCTGGATCCAGCTCTGTAGGATCATACCTTAGCTTTGCCTTAAAATTAAAAATACTACACTTGCATATATAATGTAATAAACGCTCAATTTTATTGCCATATAAATTCTTATATAAGAGTTACAACTGAAAATCATTAAGTAGAATACGCAAGATGTTACATGTTGTTTCATTAAGCAGTTATTATTGATAAAACATCACAATCTCTAAACCATTACTCCATACACTTTTTTTTATTTAGGCCTTTAACAATTTCTACACTGTGAAAAGTATGGCAGATCAAAACCAAAACGATCCCAATCATAAATGTATACAAGTCCTGAACATGAAATATGAAAGTATAAAGTATCTTTATTAGAGATAAGAGCATTCTGATTTACTTTCAACCTGCTTAAGTGCACATAACCTCTCTTAACCTGGTTAACCCTTGACCCATTGGTTTGTTTCTAGTTTTGAAAACTGATAGGCACTTAAAGCAGATTGAAAGTAAAGCAAAATGTGCCTTGAGGCACATTCTACTTTACTTTCAGCCTGCTTTAAGCTACCATCTGCTTGGAAATAGAAAACATTTCTTCTGACACATGTTTACGACTGTATAAACTGGAAATATTTTCTTCATTGCAAGAATAAATTAAATGTGCTAAAAGGCACTTCAATGGGGGAAAGTGTTTAAGACTGGCAACTGCTCAATGCATAGAGCTGGTCACTTATGTAATTTAAGGCATACAAGTTACCTTTGCAACAGCTTTCAACCCTTGACTTCCAACTGGTAAGTAACTGTCCCTTTTAACCCACCTAAATGAGAATAAGACAATCTTATTAGGGAAGCTTCTCTCACAATGGGATTTCAACAAATTTATTGAGCCTGTCCACTTTTTTTTTCTTTTTTGGTAATTCTTGCTGAAACAAATGAAACATCTCTTGACTTGCAGATCTTGGTCTACACTGTTTGCCAATTTAGAGCAGGTTTTATTATAAACTACCTAGAATGCCAAGTGGAGTTGTTCATGTTTTGGTAACTAAAATGATCCACAAGAACATAACCCACAATAAGTACTTAGTGTTGAAAGAGCGGAACACTGGGAAAAGGTTGAGAGAAAAGTTAACCCTTAGCCTGCCACTCACGACTATAGCTCCATATGCAAACAGCTTGGATCCGGATGAGACGCCGAGTAACTCGGCGTCTCATCTGGATCCAAGCTGTTTGACACTCGGACAACATTTTCAGCAATTTTGAGCAACTTAGAAGCACTTTGAAACTTGAAGCAGACGAGAAATATAGCAGACGACAATTTTTTTGGCGGGCTAAGGGTTAATATCTTACTTGAAGCAGTCCATATGAGAAGCTGGTCTAGCCCTGTACTCCCCCTGGTTGTCTTTAGCAAACCCAATCTCCCTTGACATGTCCAGACCATGGAATGCTGCCCTAGCCTCAACAAAAGGCCTGTACAAAGGAGTGTATGGAATTAGTCACTAGTGTGTTAAACCATTAAATAGTGAGGACCAATTCTGGCAGGGCTCCACATACAAGAGTAAACTGAACAAATCCAACATTTTCTCATTCATTTCAGCACAAAATCCTTTGGTGTTACTACTCATTGTCTCAAAAGAGACGGTTCTAATGAGTAGTGACACTATAGGGTTTACTGCATAAACAAGATTTTAGTTTTAGAAATACTCCCCTATCTCTGATCTTTAATGCATGTGGTTGCTTAATGCAAATTCTACAATTCTACCTTACATTAGGCAGTCTCTTGTAGTTAAGAGGTACCCATGCTACTTCACTGATGCTTAATACAAGATTGACATTACAGTAAAGCTCAAACAAGAGCCGCATGCGGCCCTAAATCGCTAACCTGGTACCCATGGTTATGGTCATGGTAATGAACCAGTAATGGTAAAGTTTTCTCTATAAGCCATCATTGGTAAATTCATCCCCACCCTCTGGCGGCCATGTTTGAGCTAGGAAGATTATTTGAAGAAAACTAGCAAAGGTTCACCCATGAATCATTATTTGTGTAAAAATATTCTTAAATCAGACCAATAGTTTCCGAGAAAAAGATTTTTAAAGATTTTCTATACAGAAATATAAGGAAAACTTGCCCCACCCACTGGCGGCCATGATTTTAAAGATAACAAAATGATTTTAAGAAATCTGGTAGAGAGTCATGAATGGATTTTCACTATATAGCCATATAAGGAAAATCTGCCCCACCCACTAGCGGCCATGTTTTTTAAAATAGGAAAATTATTTAAGAAATCTGATAGGGGGTCACCAATGGCACATTGTGTAAAATCATTTTCAATTTGGACCAGTAGTTTCACAGAAGAAGATTTTTAAAGTTTTTACTATACAGTAACAAGGAAAATCTGCCCCACCCACTAGCGCCCATGTTTTTTAAGATAGGAAAATTATTTTAAGAAATCTGATAGAGGGTCACCAATGGCACATTTGGGTAAAATTATTTTCAATTCGGACCAGTAGTTTTTGACAAGAAGATTTTTTAAGTTTTTTCAATTGGTTGCCATGGCAACCACAATTTCAATTGGATGACCTATATTTGAAGAAATCTGAGAGAGAACCCTACAAGGAACAATCCTATGAAGTTTTGAAGAAATTGGCCCAGTGGTTTCCCAGAAGAAGATCTTTAAAGAAAAAGTTTGACGACGGACAGACGGACTGGACTGACACAGGGCGATCACAATAGCTCACCTTGGCACTTCGTGCCAGGTGAGCTAAAAACCTCATAAAAGATACACTTTGCAATATTATGTAAAGATGGCCAGCATTCTGCATTAGTCTTTATGAGAGAACTACTTTTCCTTCTAATTGCACCACCAATGCACAGGTTTACTTATATGTGGTTCAATCATGCTGGTCAGTTAGGTTTTATTGTAAAACCAGATATAAAAACCACACCTACATATAGTTTTCTTAAAATCCTTATATGAAATTCTAATATCATTATCTCCTTTCAACTCTTCTTCAACATTATCACAGAAATGCTTGATGAACTTGCTTGTGTAATAGTTTTCAGACCATTATGCCAAAGGGAGCTTACCAGTCAAACATGTCACCGTTGTAAGTGCCAAAGATGTGTGGCTTCACTTCTAAGATGTGGTCAAAGAACCTCTTCAGTAGACTAAACTGTAACCAAATATTATTAATTAATAAATAGTCCATACAAATCCAGTTGAATGAAGCAGACTCCAAAATATCAAACATATTCACATTTCAAAGTAAATGAGTGACTAAGCCACGTTTAAATCTTTGAAATTTGAGTATGTTAAGACAGAGAAAAGTGATCTCAACTTATTGAATTTTTTTTGAAGAACAAATACATCTACACACTGGTATGGCAAAACGAACGGGCTCCTGCTTAACGCTTCGATTCCCGTTAATCCAACGAATCGACTCCCGTTAAAAAATGGCGTAAGTTGTGAAATCGACACATGTGAGTATACAAATATGATGTTTGTCCTTGGATATTGCTTGAAATGTAGACCAAGACTACTCTTACGGAGTGTCTCACATACTAATGCATGCAGACGTACATCTTTTTTACAGGATAAATGCTTGAGGTCGATGTTTAACTTGAAAAAGATTCGACCGTTACGGCAATTTCTGAGGAAATTAATGCTCATTGAACATACATTGTTCTGAATTGGCAACAAAATCAGGTCTAATCGACACCAAATATGTCCGTCGAGTAGTCTGGGTACAATCGTCAACTGCATATAAAAAATAATCCGTTTAGCTATTAAACGAATTAAGATTTTGATTGTTTTTTATTACAACGAACCACGCTCCAGTTGTGTGTACAACGAGCACGCTCCCGATCAAAATCACTGTTGATGTTTTTCTCAAAAACTCTAGACCAATTTGTAATAAACCTTTGCATCTGAAATAAAATATCGTATCCATTGCTATCGCCGGTTTAAAATATAGATCTTTTACTGAGAATGTTTGAATATCCTCAGGGCATCAACATTTTTGGGATCCAAATTGCTAACAGACGTTAGGGACGTGTCTGTGTATACATAATGCCCTCCGAATGAAATTATTTTTCAAGCATCGGACATTATATCTCGTTGCAGGTATAGATGAGGAAACGAAAGCGAAAGGCTCGCCTGCTACTAAATAGGCCTGAGAATGCCCGGCTTTGTTTACCACATCCCTTACAAATGTATCTTTGACCAAACCAAAAACACCAAGAACGTGGAAATATAGATGTTCATTGCCCGCCTGTCCTAGTCCTTTATCTATCTTCCATTAAGTCGAACTCCTACGGCGGGCTTAGACTTTGACGCGCGTCTACTGACAAGACGTTAAGTAGACGAGTTAAAAGCATTTAAAAAGAAAGAAAAGAGGATTGGTTAAAATAGGTTAAAACAGCGCAGGTATATCTAGGGAGACATGTGTTCAATCTGGCTTACTGCCAGGCTGAACTCTGGACCAGAAAGTGAAATGATGTCTGGTGGTAAGGTATTCCAATGGATGATGGTTCTGGGAAAGAAAGAAAATTTGTGATAATCAGTTTTTGTTTGAATGTGTTGGAAAGCCTGAGAGTGTAAAGTTCTGGATGATCTTTTGTTCGGGATAACATATCCTGGGCATGGAATGGCAACTTGACCATTTAAGATGTTATGAAACATGGTCAATCGCTGGTCGATGTGCCAAAGGTCAGGAGGTCTCCACTGCTGGTGATTTAGCATTTTGGTAACGCTGGACACGCGGCTGTAATCATGTCTTACCATTCTAGCACCTCTCCGCTGAACACGTTCATTTTGCTCGATGTGAGCAGATGTGTGCGGGGACCAAACAGTGCTTCTATATTCCAGCTGGGGCCTGACAAGTGTTTTATAAGCCATTGATTTAAGTCCTTCTGAGTGAATTTTGGTATTACGTCGTAGAAAACCTAGTGTTTTACTTGCTTTTGTAATAACATTGTCTATATGAGTATTCCAAGTTAAGTTATTTGATATTGTAATGCCCAAGTATTTAGCTGAAGAAACTGTTTCAAGATTGGTGTTGTGTAATGTATACTGTGTAGGAATTACTGATTTGCGCTTAGTGATTTGAAGAACTTTCATGTCCCACTTTGATTTCCATATTTCAAGCGCTTGTAAATCATGTTGTAATAGACTGGAGTGAGGGGCGACTTGCAAGGAGAGATAGAGTGATGTGTCATCAGCAAAGAGACGGACATAAGAAGATTTTACGTGGTCAGGGAGATCGTTTACATAGATAAGAAACAAAACCGGCCCCAGGACTGAGCCTTGGGATACACCTGAAGAGACTAGGATTGTGTTAGATGTTTCACCATTTAGTACTACTGACTGTGTTCGATTGTCTAAGAAACTTTTTACCCACTTATGAGTTTGAACCTTAATGCCATAGAAATGTAATTTGTAAAGAAGCTTTTCATGGTTCACCATATCGAAGGCCTTTGAAAAGCCAAGTAGTACTAGATCTACTTGGCTCCCAAGGTTAATCGATTGGAGGATGTCATCAATAAGCATGATCGAGGAGCTGGGTCTGACATGAGCGTTTTTCCCTGAAGCCATGTTGCAGCTCGTAGAAAAGATTTGCACTAGTAAAGTGTTTAGTGATACTAGAGGCAACAACATGCTCCAGGGTCTTGCATAGGACACATGTGAGAGAGATGGGCCGGTAATTTGCTGGGTCTGACTTTGAGCCTTTTTTAAATATAGGAGCTATGTTTGCCATTTTCCAAATTTCAGGTAGGGTGCTGGTATGAAGGATTTTTTTTGAAGAGTTCTGTGAGTATAGGAGCGAGTTCTTTACTTGCATTCTTTAGTACTGAAGGTCTAATTTGATCCGGTCCTGTAGCCTTATGAGGGTTTTAAATTGTACAGGAGTGTCTCAATGCCATTTACAGACATATCAATATCTGGCATGGTACTGTGGGGGATGTATTTGAGGGTATCTCTCTGCCTGTGTCCGCCAATCCCTGGACCGTCATTTTAGCCAGCGATTTTAGAGTAAGAGGAGATTTCGGAGTGAATACAGATTGAAATTGTTCATTTAGAATATTGGCTTTATCTTTGTCATCGGTGTAAGTCTTATTATTTCTTTTTAGTGTGTCCTTGTCTTGAGTGTTTAAGTAATGAGTAAAGTCTTTGGTATTTGGTCTATTTTGTTTTTGATGTTCTTGTTGTTTTCTCTTGTGGATTTATATTGAGGATTTCTTCTAAGTAATGCTGATAAGCAGCTTTAGTTTCCTTTCTACATACATGTTTTAGATTTAGGTAATGTTCTTGTACGCTTTGTCCCGTTTCCTATATAAACGTCTTATATCAGCCTTTATACAGGGGAGGTTTTTTTGTAGATGACCGCTTTGATAGGATAAATTGTTCAATACCTTCTTCTCGTTCAGTCAAAGCAGACCACCAAATCATGGTGGATTGGTTCTCGTTGTTTTGTTCTGACGAATTTCTACTCGAAACTCCAAAGTTTATTTCAGTTTGCAATTTATTATTAGAATTATTATTATTATTTAAGATTTATATAGCACTTTTTCACACAGGAGTTGTGCGTTTAAACGCGCTTTAGGCAAAGGATCTATAATAAATTATGTCCGAAGTAGTTTTCCTTTAGAAACACTTTGTTCAGACATAAAGCATGCGAATTTCCCATGAAACAATCGATACCCCGCACACTAAAATCGCTATGTTTCTTCGAAGTACAGAATTGATTGGGCTGTTAAACAATCATACCACCGCACTGTTTCTATCCATAACAGCAGCGCTATGTTTGTCAGTGGGTACTCGTTTTCTTCAACTAATGAAAGGAACTCAGGAAAAGAATTTAACAGCTCTGCATTAGACGAAGTCTTCAATACCTAAATATCAGTTGGAATGTCAATAAACTCCGTTGAACCGGTGGGAATATCCTGATACATGTACAAGAGAGAAGAACAGTCTTCAGTTGCATCAATTGATTCATATTACTTTCAATCGAAACATCTAAATTAAATCTTTTTCGACTTTCTTTTTCTTTTATTGAGTGTGATGTCAGTTTTTATTTCTGTGGTTTAAATACAATGAAATGACTAGGACTGACGGCGAATGAAGATCTATAAGTCCACGTTCTTGGTGTTCTTTGTCTGTTCAAAGATACATTTTAAGGGGTGTGATAACAGCCACAGGTGGACCTTTCGCTTCCATTTCCTTATATATACCTGCAACGGGATATAATGCCCTGTGCTTGAAAATTAATTTCAGTCGGAGGGCGTTACGTACAGACACGTCCCTAAAGTCTGTTAACAGTTTGGATCCCAAACATCTGGTTGCCCTGGCATAAGATATTCAAACGGTCTCAGTAAGAGATCTAACTTTTTAAATAACAGGGTAAAATTACAAAAACATGCCGGCGATAGCAATGGAGACGATATTTTATTTCAGATGCATATGTTAATTTCAAAATGGTCCCACGTTTTTTGAGAAAAAATATCGACAATTATTTTGATCGGGAGCTTGTTCGTTGTACACACAACTGGAGCGTGGTTCGTTGTAATAAAAAACAATCAAAATATTTATTTGTTTAATAGCTAAACGGATTATTTTGTATATGCAGTTTACACTAGTATCCAGACTACTCGACGGACATATTTGGTATCGATTAGAGCTGATTTTGTTGCCTATTCAGAACAATTTATGGTCAATGAGCATCAGTTTCTTCAGAATTCGCCGTAACAGTCGAATCTTTTTCAAGTTAAACATCGACCTCAAGCATTTATCCTATAAATAAGTTGTACGTATGCATGCACCAGTGTGTGAGACACTCCGTAAGAGTAGTCTTAGTCTACATTTCAAGCAATATCCAAGGACAAACATCATATTTATATACTCACTTGTGTCGATTTGACAACTTGCGCCATTTTTTAACGGGAGCGGGTGCGTTGGATTAACGTGAATCGAAGCGTTAAGCGGGAGCCCGTTCGTTCTGCCATACCAGTGTGATCTATGTTATTTCGAATTGAGAGATTTTGGGATTTTGAAGTTTTATGATTTTTGCTAACTTATCAGGAACTAAACATGAAGATAATTAAATGCCTATTAGTATTAGGCTTTATATAAACATAGGATTTGATTACTAATCAGATTCTATTCAGTCAGGGGGGATGGCCTAAGGATTTTAGTGTTACAAATAGTCGACGCATTTGTGAGTCTGGTTATGTGAATCAACATTTAAACATATTTAAAATAACCTCATCTGGTTCATTAAGGATGATAAAAGGTCCAGGAAACTCAGGTCTGGGTGTGTACTCAAAGTCTTCAATATCCTGTGACAGTATTTCCCTGTTGGTGATCAGATAGCCCTGACCATCTATCATATAGGAGATCATCATGATCTGGTCTATGGCAGAGTCTGGGAATTTGAGAGGCAGCTTAGTCGTTTCAATGTCAAAAGCACACACAATGGGATCCTACAACAAAACAAACAGAAGGAAATGTATGTAAACATTTTATGATTGAGCTACTTTTTTTTTTTACAATCATCAAAGTATAATCTAGAAATGTGTTGTCAATGATATGCATGCTTGTGGGGAAATCATGATAAACTTTGAAAGCAGTTTGGACGCAAGGTCTCATCAGGGTCCAGACTGGTTTGAAATTTTTCATGAAATTTTATTTTTTGAACAGCATGGTGAGCATGCAAAGATTTAAAACGTGGATGCCTAAAGCATGCTTGACAACAGATGCACTCACTATGTTGGTCCATAACCAACCGTTCTCAATACATATCTTAATCAAAGTCAACTGACTGATACAACATATTGAACTCAGTGCGGCACATGAGCATGTGAAGCTGATATAGTAGAAAGCTAGCACTTAGCCCGTGACCGACACAAACCTTAATGATACATGAATACCGACACGAGTAACACAATACCTAAACTCTTTCAACACCATGGACCTGTTTAAAATATACTCATTATATTTGCGAACAGTGTAGACCCAGATCGGGAGGCTCCTATAGAAGCCCTCTGATCAGGGTCTACACCGTTGGCTTATCTAAAGCATTTTTTATTTAACTATCCAGATTTCCAAGTACTGGTTTATGGTTTGGTTGGTTTATGGTTTTGTAACTAAATTTATCCATAAAGAAACCTTAATCCACAAGAGTTAGTGTTGAATGAGTTAATTTTTCCATGGCCTTCAACAGTTTTCACAATTTTTTACAACAGTTTTTGGCATTATCTAAACCTGAATGAACAGTGCTTTTTAAGGGTCAATGTTTAGCCAGATTCTCCTCTGTAAACTCCAAAATCAAAGATAACAGATATCAATGGATACTTACAGGTCTGTGAACAAGATCTTCTCGGCGTGCAATATCTGGTGGCATACCTCCACGACCTCTAACAGAATACCAGTGACCCACATTCAGACTGCGATCAATGGAAACTCGCACATGATAGGGGACATCATGCTCCCTAAAATTGAATATTTGATGTATTGTATATTTTATATAGAAAAGCTATTTACAAATCTGCTAGACTTAATTTTAGCAATAGATGCCAGATGAAAGCTGTGCTACACCTTTACCTCATAGTCTGTCCCTAGTTTTGAGGACAGGTGACTACTTAAAGCAGGTTGAAAGTACAGCAGAATGCAGACCTGGGGTTAATTAAGGAAGTATGTATACCTAATGATGAAAAATATTGTTCATTTAGAAAAATTTACCAAGAAGCACTGAAACTACAAAGGAACATACAGTTAAACCTCTATGTATCGAACTTCGATAAATCGAATACCCCTTTGTGTCGAAGTTATTTTGAAGTCCCGATCTTTTCCACTATATATTCCTTGTAAAAACGCATCCATGAATCGAAGTTATGTGTATCGAATTCCCCGTTGTATCGAAGTTTTTTTTCCAGTCCTTTTCATATAAATCCAACATAAAATACCACAAATGTATCGAGCATTGATTACCTGTCAACTAACGTGGATCAACGGATTACATGACTCGCTAGACTGACGCTAATTTTTCACACCTTCGTGTGTGAACACGCTGGGTGCTCTTTTAATTCTGCATGCACAATCTGTGTTATCAGTAATAATTGGGTAAGATTGTCATTTAATTGTTTCACCGTTTTCGTTAATGATATTGACAACGCCGCCATATTTAAAGGCTTGATGACACCAATTTATCCAAATGAGTAAATAAACCGCAAAGGCTGTTTTGGACCGACAATTAACGAAACAAGTCAAACTTTATGAGAAGTTTAATAATGCTGATAAACCAGTGGTCGGCGTTCTATACTATCAGAGCCACAACATGGCAGATGAGTCTCGCTCCAATCATGGTCTGTCCGGTGAAAGACCCGATAACCAATCCGTGGGGATAGCTGGGCAGACACATCTCACAACGAACGACAACTCTGCTAGGAGATCGATAACGATATTACTGTATGTTCGTATTCATGCACCTGCAATCTTGACAACCTCAGTCGAAAATTAATTTTTAAAATCATTATTATTTAATCAAATGCAGGGCTGCACAAATCCCATAGCCCGACGTCCCGGACAAGTGGGAAATGGCTCCGGACAGGTGCCTATTTTCTAGAATCTAGTCCCGGACAAGTGACTATTTTCCAACTTTAGTCCCGATCAAAATCGGCAAATTTCAAAAATAGCTGGTTGATTAACACTACGGGGCTCTATTCAGGTTAGTGAGGTGGCCTGAATCATAAAATGCCGCGAGTGCTTCTAGCCTACCTGCTGTGCAAAGGTCTTATAATCCAGTTATCCATGTTCCCTAGGCATCAAGCCAATCCGCGTGTCAACTACCACAAATTCACAGTAGATCTACATGACTGTTTTATGTCAATTTCGTGTGACTGTCAGTCTCTCACACGTTTCCGCGGCACCACCCTTTGATTACGTAATCTCAATGTGTTACACAAAGGGACTCTCCATCTTACACAAAACCAGCATCTGATGGTCAATCAAAGCTTGTAAACTTCTGACAATTCAAGTGTGTAGACAAGGGCACAGAGATTTTTATTTCAGCGTGTTTGATGAGTAGTCTTGTGCATACGCTATATTGCATACAAATTAATATTTTTGTTGTTGTTGAATGTTGCATACAAATTAATACAGGATCGTTTGTCCTTATAATAGAGTGATTAAGAAGTTGGAGTGAAAAAGGTAGCATTATTTTGTTTAAATAGCAACATTTATTTTTATATCTAATAAATAGGTTTATGATTTTTATGTAGGAAATGTGTCTTTAAAATGTTATGTAAACATGATTTAAGCAAATCAAAGTGTAGATGATGATTTTGCAAATGTGAATTTAAAGAAAATCTGTAAATTACAGAAAATTGTGACAGTTTGATATAAAGGAAAGATAACTTTTACACACTTCAAATGTTTAACATAGAATTAAGAGACAAAAGGGAAACAATCTTAAATTTCATTCTTTATTGAATATTGAAGGCACAAGTAGACTAAAGGTAATTATGTTCCTTAGATGGTCCTATATTAAAATTATTTAGATATATTGGAAAGAACCCTGGTTGCCATGGCTACTTAAGGGAAAATCTTTTAAAATATTCATGTCAAAACCATCAAGTGTATAACTAATATAGAGATATCAATTGTGAGAATTAAAGCTTTGGGTGAAAAGTGTCCCTGTCATAAGGGATCCCTTATTTTAATTAAAATGTAGATCTTAAGTGTGGATCTTTTTACTTTAGCGGAGGAATCAATTAAAGGCATACATGCAAATTTGCAAAGTAATGGGTTAAAGAAATAGTGGAGATACATTACAGATTCTACATTTAAGTCTAGTTAATTATGTTTCATAGAGTATACATGTATATTCATATCATAATTTTAATTATAATAATAATAATAAGTAAAATATATAAATACCATTTTGTCTTTATAACCGATAAAAATTAAAACAAATTGATATGCTCAAATCGAAATTATCAATGTTGTTGTTGTTGGCGTACCTGTGCTTAACACTCACAGGACAGCTTGGTACAGACATTATTGTCTGTCAAGCTGGAGGATTACGTGCATAGCTGTTTTCAATTACCTCGCCATATAGGCAGCCATGCTCCGTCTTCAGAGGAGAAAGTATCAATTTAATGGGTTCCCTTTTGCCGGCATTTACATGGAACCATGTTTTCGAATCAGGTTTATAAAAAGTTGGACAAGTGGCTTTTTGTTCAGGACAAGTGACTTTTTGAAAGTCACTTGTCCTGGACAAGTGGCTAAAAAAATTATTTGTGCAGCCCTGAAATGTTTATTTCAATTTAGAAGCTAAATTGATTGACCGTTACACTGTAGTACGATTTTCGGCATTTCCGCCGTAGTTTCGCATCTTGGTGTAATTGACAGCATCTAAGTTAAAAGTAAGATACATGTAGTTTCTTTTTTCTATGTTTTAATGCGTATAAATATGCATTTTCCTACCTTTGTACACATGTATTGTATTTTGTTATTTATGCTGTTGTTTTCATAAATGATAAAGAACACGTCGGATTTATGTTTTATTTCAATATGCCAAAAAGTACACATAGACGTGAAAACATTACACACCGGGAACGATAGTTCTTATAGATCTTAAATGCATTGAAATTCAATACTCAAATCACAACCCATTTATAATTCGAAACCCCGATGTTTCGAAGTTTTTTTCACAGTCCCTTGAAGTTCGATACATTGAGGTTTAACTGTATCAGAAATTCAGAAGCAAAGCTCAGCATGACCGTCAAATTTAAATAATCTATTACTCTTGTTAAATTATCAAATACCAGGCCGGTATACTAATACCTTATATCTGTGATATTGTCCATCTGATCCACAATCTTCTTCGAGACAGCATCTTCTTCATCTAGATAACTGCAATACAATTTAGACACATCACAGAAGTTCTAAACTACCACAATATTATATGCTCATTTTGGCAAGCATGAGGCTGCAACTTGGTAAATAATAAACTGAAAATTGTGCTTATCGAAACTGTCTGAACTACTTTCACAAGAAACAATGAGGTTTGAAGTAAATCCATTTATGGTAATATGTGCCTTCCTATGAAGCACAAAGTAAAAGTACCGAGATATACACAGAGCTCCAGATAAGGGTAGTTTTTCAAAAATTAAAATCTTTATTTCTGATTAAACCCTATGGTGTCACTACTCGTTAGAATCGTCTCGAAAAATGATTAGTTAGTAAGTTAGTAACACCATAGGATTTGGTGCTGAAATGGGTGAGAAAATATTTGATTTATTGAAAAAAAGTCCTCTTATCTGGAGCCCTGATACAGTCGACACTGTTAGTGCTCAGCTCATCGGACAACCTTGGCGGTTTTTGTGTAAATTTTTTTATTTAATAAACTTGGCAGCAACTGTTTAAATTACTTTAAATAATCGCAATCCAATAAAATTAAACTAATACAAAAATGACCAGAGCAATCAGACTAGTCACAGCAGCTTTAATAAAGTTTTACGGTCATGGGCACTCAAACGAGTCTGTTGAACAATCTATTCAATAGTTGTACAAGGTGTAACACTCATACTATTTCTCTGATTCTCTATTGCTATACTAGAAATATTTTACAAAACCCATTAACCCATTGCCTGCTTATAGTTTTGAAGACAAGTTACCACTTAATGCAGGTTGAAAGTATTTAGCATAATGCCCTAACCATACATTCTGCTTGAAGCTGCAATATGCAATATTCCTTATGAATATTTTAATGACCTATTTTCTTCAGTGGGAATAAATTAAATGCCCTAAAAGGCAATTATACCTGGGAAAGGTTAAGCCAGTCTACTAACCTAGTGTAAACATCATTAGATTTGTCTCTTTGCTTGTTCTTTCTTACTGCTGGCTGAATCTCCCTTTTCACTTTAGTCAAATCTTCTACGGATAGAAAGGACAGTTTCAAGTACTGTCTCTTCAAGCCAACAAGATGATTAGGCTGCAATGAAGACAAACATTCTCATGTTATGTATTTAACCAATTACAGTAAAAACCTCTCTATTACAACCATTTAATTGTGTTAATTTCTAGGTGTCTGAATCAGGCGACTGCTTATAGCAAGGTGACAGTAAATCAGAAAGCTTCTTTAGAAGCTTTGTTTGACTGTCACCTTCCATTAAGCTGTCTCCTGTATTTTATACAACCAATTAACCATCTTTTTAGTGGTCGTAATAGTTTTTACTGTACTCCAGTAGATACACCTTTGTGCACCATTAAATTTTAATTTATTCCTCTGCTGAACAAATAATTTCAAACAAGAGCACCGCAGTGGGCAAAATACGCCCGTCATGGCCAGCGGCTGTCAAAGTCGTCCGGACTCAGGCCGACTGGAAAAAGTCGCCCGGAGTGTAGGCCCGACTATCGATCTCAAAAAAGACTATGCTGTAGTATTGCGATAGCTCAAGTTCTATCCCGATAGTATTGCGATAGTCAAGAAAAAAGTTCTGGGTTTTTTAAAAAATGCCCATTTTGACAATAAAGGGGGCATAACTCTTTTAACAGGAACCAAAATTCACAGGTGCCTTCCCTGTATGATGAGAAAGGTAAATATGAAATTTGGTTACCAATATGAAATTTGGTTACCATAGACAAAATGTAAGTAAAATTATTATCAGGAAATAATATATTGTTAAAAAAATTGTGTGAAGGGGCATAACTCTGAAAATACGGAGTCAAACCAAAAACCCGTAATATATATTAAGTCACTTCATTCATTGTATCCCCATATCAAATTTGAAATCAATTGAATAAAAAATAAAAAAGTTCTGTTGTTTTTTTTTTAAAATGCCCATTTTTGACAATAAAGGGGCATAACTCTGCTAAAAATAGTCACCAACGTCTGAAACGCGAACTTGTCCAAACTATTGTGGTATGGAATATTTGTAGTAAGTTTAATCAAAATCGGTAAATAAATGAAGGTGAGAGAGCGCTAACAAGAAAAGTTAACGGACGGACAGCGCTGGGTATACCATAATACGACCGTCGATGACGGGCGTATAATAAAGACTCAGGATGACTGCACCAGTGATAATTTTACCTGTGCATCCTGAGTCCTATACTCATTAAATTTGCCAGGGACTCATTATTTAAAAGGTTGCGAGTCCCATGGACCCATAGCTTTTCTGGCCTTTATTAAACTATTACTCATAAGCAAATAAGCTTTTCTGGCCTTTATTAAACTATTACTCATAAGCAAATAGTAGCTTAAAGCAGGTTGAAAGTAAAGCAGAATGAGCCTTAAGGCACATTCTGCTTTACTTTCAACCTGCTTTAAGTGGTCACCTGTCTTAAAAACTAGAAATGAGGTCACCCGTCTTCAAAACTAGAAAGTTATGGGATATTGTGCTAATTTTTCCCCTCAAGCACCCAATGTTAGTCTTAAGGACTCATTGTCTTACAGAAAGTGCATCCCACGGACTCATTCATCTGATTTCTAAAATTATCACTGCTGCACCATATCAAATATGCCTCGACCTAAATAAGGCAGTTTGCTTTACTTTTAACCTGCTTTTAGTGATCACTTCTGCAGGGGTAAGCAGGGCTAGCGTTTCCCCTAGGCCTTTTCAGCACGGCGCAGCGCCGTGCCCCTTTTTTACCCCGCCATCCTGCCCTTTACAATCGCCAAGCTGCCCTTTTTCATGTTGGTGGCTTTTTTGCCCCTTTGATCACCCGGCTGGCTTGACACGCGCTGATAAGACCTTGACAGGATTGGTAAATTGCTTAATAGATCGCTAATTGACCCCCTACTGGGGCGATATGCATTGAACCATATCGCAAGCGTTCGCGTCGTCAAGACTAGCGATAACTAACCAATGGAATGCCGAGAACTAAGGAAGTTAACCAATCGACAAGAAGGATCTGCAATGTAAAAGTCCGTTAATATGACGAGCAATTCAGTTTCCCAAAATGCACCGGGCGGTTTCTCTTTCATAGCACCTGCTATTACCAAAACTAAAGTATTTTATTATATCTTTCAACTTTACACGATGTCAATGAGAACGAAACTCCGGATGTTATTGTTTCTACTGCGCATAATTTTAGCACATCCTACAATCTGAACGCCTCGCTTATCATCCTTATGATGAAGCCTGCAATTACGTTTTCGCGACCACACCCATAAATAATCCACGGAATTATACAAGTGTATATTTCCGTGAATAATCGTAACCCATTCTTATAGATTCTCGAATAGTATATTCCATCGTGAATTTCCGTTGTCGATTTTCGAGTTTATTTTTAGCTCATTCCCTGTCATTTACAGCCATTGGAAGTAGCTTCGCCCACATTTCTAGACCAAATGAACTATAGAGATAGAAACTTCCGACGTCCAAAATCAAACCGATCATATCTATCTCTTTCATTGAAACATTACTGTTTTATCGAAAATGGTTGTTTGAAATAAGAGTTGTTTGATTTTCCCCTATAAACATCGCGGGGCTGGTAACTTCACCGTTAGCGAGAATAATTTTGACGGAAAGATTAAACGTGTACGTACATTTTGTCATCAGTTTTCGTGAATATACGTTGGCGACTTTTTTCAACAGAAATGATATTCCACTTAAAGTAATGTGACCCCAACCAACAAGAGAGAAACATAGAAACAGAAATACGAAAAATGATTCGATTTCATGATAAAAAGAATGTTTATTTAGAATGTTTGCCGTGTTTCTGTGGTAGGACAATTGATTTTTTTTCGTCAGTTTCCTCGTCGTCGGCTAGCGTGAAGCCGGAAATAATAAAAGTTATAATGTCTGTTAAAACTAAAGCTATTAAGTCTGAAGATTGAAGGGGAAAACAAATGACACTCAGGATTATGGTACAAAAAGTGGCTACATATCTGGACATGGGAAAACAGTACGACCAAGATTTGAGGGCTCTTGAAAAAGCCATCTGATCTTATTCTGCCCTGTCTGCAATTTTCTTTTTTTCAAATTAGAAGTGCTCATTTTATGCTCAGAAACTTTGGAACTACATGACATAGACTTCATATTTGGTATTAGTACTCAAATCAAGAAATGCTTGAGCTCAGTACAAGTAGGGTCATGTTCAACAGAGGTCAAGGCTATTTAGAGGTCAACTATGCTACTGTAAAATTAAGATTGGCAATAACTTTGGAACTACATGTGATAGAAACTTCATATTTGGTATGTGTACTCTTATTTAAGAAGCTCCTGAGTACAATTTGGTCATGTCAGACAAAAATCAAGGTCATTCAGAATAAAGGTCACATAATGAGGCATAGTGTTTCACTAACATATTAATGTGTTCCATCTTACTTTGCACCTTTTTAACTAAGAGGTGATTGGCCCGCGTTATAATATGCCCCTTCACGTTTCTGCTGTGCCCTTTTCAGGAAAAATTACCATGCCCCTTTCAAATCCTGGGGGAAACTACAGGGTTTTCATTATCAACCGGCCAGCGGCCGCTTGAATTGACATTTTGGTCGGTTGAAATTTGCAAAGGTGTGAAAATTTGATTGTAGTTTTCTCGTTATTAAATGTAGTAGACGTTTTCTTTTTTCCGGCATTTTTGGTAATTAATCGAGCCGTTTGGAATACCTCGGATATTGTCGCGGGCACATGCTAGACTGGTGTACAATTTCTTATAATAAGGTATAGAGCGTTATGTAAAATGTCCGTAACCCAGTCTAATTCGTTTATAATTACAACCCGCGGTAACGTCAAAGAGAAAGTTGATCATTACAATTTGATACCCGCAGCCATCCTTTCTTGCCCCTAGGCGTAGTTAGTGAGTGTCAAAGTTTATGTGAATCTTGCAATTGTTTTTGTTTCATTTCTTTTGCATGCACACATCTTCTGTTAAATGCCCATCGGTTCCGGAAAACAACGGCGCCCCTCAAATTCAGGAACTGTAAACTTGGACCTGCAATTCCATTTGAATTTGCATTTTCTTATGTTTGAAACTATTCGGCCTGTTTCGCATCACAGTAATGGATGAAAGTCAAAAGCTTTAGAAGCAACTCGATTTTTGGCGGTTATTTTTGACCGAGAATTCCGTTTCAAATCGGCCCAGAGTCAACTCGACCGCGTACGTGTGACCTCGCATAATTATGCTATGTGCAGACATAGATCTCTAACCATCATATTATTTCCCCATTTGATTTATAGCTCACCTGGCTTCCTGCATGAGTTTTGCCTTCTTTGTCTAATGTGCAGGGCAAGTGCATTTTTTGGATCGCCTTCGTTGTCTTTTATGCAAGACGAGTGACAAATTCAGAATTAAAGTTTTAACCCTGCCCTGTTCAAAACTAGAAACAGGCTTGGGAGTAAATGTATCAAAGTTCAGTAAAACCTGTTTGAATTATTACAGCACCCACACCAATTTGTCTTGCATATAGGTGGCAGCTAAATGCAGGACAAATGCAAAGCTGAAAGTATGGAGCTTTCTGTAATACCATTGTATTAAGCATTTACAAGCCTTTATTGACACCCCACCCCAAATGTCTTCATTGAATTGCAACTGCAGACTTTATTGTATGCATTAGTTTTAAGTGCATTTTTCAGTTTCTCAGATAAAAGATAGAGAGGTGTTGCTTATGTACAATTCCCACAACCTCAGTAAACTCATTATCACCTGAAACTTCCAATAGACAAATCCAGTTTACAACAAAGGGTAGTCCATTTAAGACTATTTAGGGTTGTTCTTTTTATTATATATTGCAAAAAACAAACAGTGAAGTCCCTTATTAGAGGAATCCTGCAGAAGCCACTAATCAGGGACTTCAC
Source organism: Gari tellinella (assembly GCA_922989275.2). NCBI lineage: Eukaryota > Metazoa > Mollusca > Bivalvia > Cardiida > Psammobiidae > Gari > Gari tellinella. The sequence goes on from OV277863.1 coordinate 35,632,464, forward strand.
TTTTTGCATTTATGACAAATGCACCCTTCACAGGCACACTTTTGGTAAATGATGCATACATGCATGCCATCACTGGGGCTCAATGAGTTGAAACCTTTCCCCCATTTAGTTGTAAACTAGACACATTCTCCTGAAACAAGTGTATATTGATGCTTTTGACAAATGTGTAGACCTAGTCCTTCTAAAGCTGTCTGATCATGGTCTGCAGTTTTCTTACAGGATATGTCTAACAAGTCTACACTTTCCAGTTTTTTTATTTATCAATGCAATAGGTCTGGTCAAAGGGTTATATACAGTAAAACCTCTCTATTACGACCACTAAAACGAATACTAATTAATTGTATAAAGAACAGGTGACAGCTTAAAGCAAGGTGACAGTAAACCAAAGCGTCCTACTGCCGCCTTGCATAAGGGCAGTCACCTGCCTTAAACTCCTGATAATTAACATAATTTAGAGGTTGTTATAGCGGATATCTTATTTTACCACTTACCAGTTCCAGATCCTCTTTGTTCACTGTCTCTACACTGGCAATCTTTCCACTAAACTTTTTGGTCAAGAATGAGGCAACTTCTCTTTCACAAGTCTTCTTCGTCAGAACATAGAAATAAGGCTTATATGGCAAAGTTGCCTGAAATAGTAACACATTTAACTCTTAGCAGAGCTCAAGATAAGGGGAGTATTTCAAAAACTAAAATCTTTAGTTTGCATTAAACCCTATAATGTAACTACTCATTAGAATCGTCTCTTTAAAACGGTTCTAATGAGTAGTAACACCATAGGATTTTGAGTTAAAACGAGCGAGAAACTGTTTGATTTGTTCAGTTTACTCCCTCTTATATGTAGCCCTGTCTCAGCATACTAGCCACAAAACCATGATAACCTATAATGCAAACAGTTTGGGTCCTTTCATAATTGAATGACTGCAGTGAAAACAGAAATGTAAAGCTCTTCTAAATTGCCATTGCATTCTTGTTCATCTGAACTCCACCTACCCCTGAAATTCATTCAAAATATAAAATACAGTAAAACCTCTCTATTTCAACCACTTAAACAAGGGCTAATTGATTGTATGAAAGACAAGTGACAACTTTAAGCAAGGTAAAAGTAAAACAAAGCTCCTATTTTACTGCCACATTGCTTTAAGCAGTCACCTGTCTAAAACACATAAACACAATTTAGTGAATAGAGAATTAACCTGTATAGAACTAAGGGTATCATTGCAGGTACTAATCTCACCTTAAATCTCCCACCATCATCCATGATGAAGTAGTAATCAACAGCACTGACAAGTCTTTTATCCTCATCCATGATATCAGCCTGTAAAATGGCAAGGTTAAAAGAATAATGGTGGTCTAGGCTTTTCTTGACAACAAAACATCACGCCAGGACCACCATATATAAACACTTCATTTTCTTCATGAACATATTTGTCTCTCTAAAAAAAATTTACTTTAAAAAAAAATCAATCCAGTCAGAGAATTAGATTGAAACAGGACATCAGCTCATTAATTTGTAAAGGTCTTATTAACAAGACCAAACAAAATCCCCATACCCTCTGTACAATAGTAGAGGCATTATGGGTTTGCCCTTTTTTAACTAGCCTGTATGTAAACCTTGGTTTATTAATCATGGATAGACTGGTTAGACATAGAGTTTATCAAGGACATACACTCAGTACAAAAAGAAACGCACATTGTGCTCAGGCGCAAATTTTGAGACTTTTTTAAGATACTAAGACCATATCTCAAGATCAATTTAATTCTGCCACACGTTTAGAAAAACATATACTTAAAATTACTGTGCTGTATTTTAACCCTTTCACTCTTAATGACGTCAAAAGGCGCGTTTTCAAATAGTTTGGATCCTGATCAGACGCCGCGTAACGCGGCATCTGATCAGGATCTAAACTGTTTGACACTCGTATAGATATACTTTAAGTCATACTACTTTGAATCTTACTTTGAAACGATCTTGCAAACAACAAAATTGAAGCAGACGACAATGAAACTATGAAAGGGTAAACATCTCACGATTAATTTGGCAGCGAAAGAGAACTACAGCCTGTTTTAAACATCGCACCGATTTGTGCAGGTTGTGTTTTTGAATATTGATAGCCCCAGACAGAACTACTGACCTTAATGAAAAGATTAATTCACAAATACGTTCCTTCTAAATACAAATAGTGAAATGAAAATTGTGCGTTTCTTTTTGCACTGAGTGTAGATCTGCATCAGGGCTCCAGATTAGAGAACAAACCCAACCCACTCATTTCAGCACCAAATCCTATTGTGTTACTACACAGAATCGTCTTGAAGATACAAGGAAAATGACCACGACCTCCGACAGCAATGTTATTTGACGGATCAATATTTGTTGAATAACTTTTGAAGTCTATTCATTGAGAAACATTTTGGTGAAAACAAAACTGAAATAGGATCTGTAATTGTGGAGATTTTAGATTTTGTGCATGGTTGCCATGGCAACAAGACCATTTGCCCCACCCAATTCCTTTGAACAACTTTTGAAGCTCAAGTCCACAGAGCGGTATCACAAAAGCTCACCTTGAACACTTTTTTAGCACTTTTGGTGAGCTAAAAAGGGGTAAACAGCGCTCCAGATACAGACTGGAAAGTATTTCAAAACTAAAATTTTTCATTTCTGAATTAAACCCTTTGGTGTTGCTACTCATTAGAATCGTCTCTTCGATGGATGAGTAGCAACACCATACAATTTGGTGCTGATATAAATGAGATGAGAAAATGTTGCATACCGGATGCATGTTGATCAGCCATCCCACTTTTTCCTGTGGATCCTTGTACCTGTCATAACCAAACTTCTGATCTATTTCATCATTCAGCCTGGCACGCTGGAGTCTTTTCTCTGAACTCTCCTCCTTCCTGAAAAGGCAAAAGAGAAAATAAAATCTTCAAACACAAATTCCTGGTGAAACGAGGCACCAGTTTATTCTACTAGTGTATTTATGCAGGCACTAGCAGTTTTTAAGTAGGGTTTTTGTCCATGTAAAACTGGTAATTGGGTTTATGTTCACTGCGCAAAATAGATCGTGGGGTTTCTGGTCTTTTTTCTGGTGCATCCGCTGGTCCTATAAAAGGACCCATTCCCAGGGTTACAGATAAGGCTTTGCATTAATTGGGTATTTACAGTGTAGCTCCATTACTTCGCGGTCCGCTATTTCGCGAAAGCCAATATATCGCGGTCGCAGCTTGGACCCCATTTTTTCTTTTGTATACTAAAAGTCAATAAAAGCCGAGTAGCAATAATTTCTGTTTCTTTCATAATTATATCTTCCTTTAACAGGTCGCTATAATTGCGTAATCAGTGTCAATTATCACCATCTGTGGACTGCGCGTGTGTCATCCTGCTGCGTTGATTGACAGGTGCACTAACAAACAAACAATAGGCCTTGAGTGAACTCGCGCATGCGTGAGTTTCCCTCATTATTTAGCAATAATTAGCAAACTAACCTGATCGAGTTATAACTATCAAAGTCGACTAATCCGCATTAATAGCAGTGGAGAGATAACCACAGACATTAAAATCAGAGTCATTCACATTTTGATATATCAATCAGACGCTTACAATTATAACTGCGATTCGTACCTGATAACAACGTACTCGAACAATGTCGGCCAAGAAAATTAAATTTAACCTATGAACTGTTAATTGGTTTCATTGTTCTTTCAATTTCATATACCGCGGTACGTTTTTTTTGGACAAATCAACAGAGAAAATCTCATTTTATCCGCTTTCTAATCGCGATATAGGCATTTACTGTGATTTCCAGGAGTAACTGAATCTTACTGATACACACGTACATTTAAATCAAAATGGCGGCCGTTGTCAAAAACGAAAGTACGCATTTTTTGTGGTATAATACACATGAAAACGCTGATGCTAGATATGACAGTGCATATAAAGACTTGTTTTGACAAGAATTAACAAGGTAATCAACCAAGAAACCGTGTTTATTGCATGACATTGATATAATAGAGTTTGGCAATGGAATATACAACAGAATTTAGTTTAGCTCAGAATTTGGCTATATCGCGAACCGACCACATCGCGGATTTCATTTCGTGGACCCCAACTTCCGCGATATAATGGAGCTACACTGTACTCCTATTTTCTAAGAATTGGGTTTTCTGAATTTCAATTGAGTATCCAAAAACCTGTTTCTCCATCTAGGCCTAAAAAAATATTTGTTTCCGGTTTCCCGACCGACCCTATTTTTTACCCCTGATTCTAAAGTTTTTAAAGAAAAATTAAATAAAAAAAATTTGGTGAGGGGGAAATACACAGGGGGAAATACACCGTGTATAGGCGTTCCAATTTGTTGTGGGTTGCAGACAACGCCGAATTGCGGTATTTCCTGTTTACATTTGACCTAGTACACACAGATGAGAAAAAAATTGATTTGTTTCAAAGGATATGAAGAACCATTCTGCAAAAGACCTGGTTGATACGACGCACAAATGATTCCGGTTTCCAGTCGTAGTACGTTTATATGCCTATATTTTGTAGATTTGTCAAACATTACTGAAAACCAACCTGCGAAGTGAGCTCAGGGTAAATTCGGGTTGTTCAAAAACCATTTTAGGGCATAAAACACTCCTTCAGATTGACTTTTGGTATATAATTTGGCCCATAGAGCTTTATTAAAGCATTAAATGTGTTGATTTTGAACAAAAAATGTACTGTGAAATGTTTAAAGCTAAAAGTTGAATTGAACATTGGTGACGGCGGTACTTTGAAATCAAGATATATAATTCAAGATATGAATAATTGCTATTTCACTATTTTCTTATTATTTGAAATTAAATACAAAACACACTACAAATGGAACAGCTGATGTTTGGGTTGTTACGTGCTTCATTCAAAAGTTCATTTACAATACCCTTACAAATGATTTCTGGTTCATTCCAGGCTCCATGTAATTGAAAGCGTTTCTTTGGTTGTGCTCTTCACTTTTTCCGTCACAGCGTTTTTTTTCCTTCTTTGAACGGGTCCGGGGAACGGACCCGTTCCCAATTGGAGACGGACCCGTCCCAATTTGACGACCGGACCCGTTGTCGCGAAAGATGCGATTTTCTGTAACTGAGCTCTACCTTTAATGTACATGTATTTGTCTCCGTTATATTATTGTTCATGTATAGAATCATTAGAATGTATCTGCTCCTCGTTGCTCCTTTCCACGGGGATCTTGTCATGCACATGGCAGATTGCGTGGAACGGAGCAATATGATTCACGTGCAACGGAGATATTGCACGTGCAACGGAGCTATATGATTCACGTGCAACGGAGATATTGCACGTGCAACGGAGCTATATGCACGTGGAACGGAGCTATATCACGTGCACCGGAGCAGCCACTACTATATAAAGAGTGGACATGTTGTTGTTTTATGAGTTACTTAAAGGACACAAGTTAAACTGTCTGTTTGTCGTATGCAAAAGAATTGCAAATACAGTTAAAGAAACATTAAAAGTGAAAAAACCGTAAAGTGTTCGTTATAAAATATTCCAGTGTGGACTTAGATTCGATAAAAAGGAATTAACTTAGATCTTCACCACATTGATTGGCGCCGAAACCCGGGAATTTACTCGGGACTTAAAAGCATTCTGTGAAAAAAAAAAGGATAGTAAAAAGTGTTCTGTGAAAAGAATAAAATGGCGACGAACGTGTCTTCATTAAAGGGTATTCGAACAAGATACCGGAATACTCTTGACAGAGAGTTGGCAAACGCAAGAGCAATCATTGACAGTGATTTATCTGAGCGTGACAGAGAAAGGTGTTTACAGGATATAAAAAAGTGCTTAAAGTTGATAAAGTGTTACTCTGTGAAACTTGAGGATCACATAGCCAAATTGACTGATGCAGTTGGAGACAGTGATGCAAGGTTAGTTGAAAATGTTATTATGGAAGATTGTGAGCTAATCCTTGAGGCTGAAAAACGCTCTATCGAACTTGAGCAATTTCTAGACTCTTTGGAGATGGCAAATTCAAAAGAAGTCAAAGAAACAGAGATAAAGAAAAACAGTTCTGAAATTGAAAGTATTCTAGAAGTTCAACAACAAATACAGAAAACTATGGTTTTACAGATGAAACAACAGAGAGATTTTTTTGAAAGACAGGAGAAAAAAGAAAAGGATGGCTCTTCTGTGAAATTGCCGAAACTAGATTTAGTTTCATTCAATGGAAACAAGCTTGAATGGGCTACATTTTGGGATTCATTCGATAGTACCGTGCACAGAAGCCACAAGTTATCTGACATCGAGAAATTCAATTATCTCTTGAGCAAACTTCAAGGAGAAGCCAAAAGAGCAGTTGCTGGCCTAGCATTGACTAATGGAAATTATAAAGTTGCTGTTGACATTTTAAAGGAAAGATTTGGAAACAAACAAGATGTTGTTAATCAACATTACAAAAAACTGATCAGCATACCCCCAGCAACTGATAAAGTAGAAAGCTTGAGAACGCTTTTAGACGATACAGAGAAACATCTACGAAGTCTTGATGTTCTGGGAGAAAATATCAACCAAAGTGTGTTTGTATCTATGATAAATTCCAAACTGCCAGAAAGTGTGCTTAGACAGCTAGAAATAAACAAAGGCACAGATAATGAGTGGACTGTGGATATGTTACGAACTGAAATCAGAGAATATGTTTCAGCTTGTGAGAAGGCAGTAAAAAACGGACGAGAATACAAATTCGATAAACAAAGTGCATCAAATATGAATAATAAGCAGTCGCTGGCAAGAAAAAAGTACAAAGAACCGTTTACTAAGCCTATAGATTCTGCTGAAGCATTATTTGTTCGTACTCAAGAAGGAACAAGGAAAGTGTACAGTGACAAGTGCAGATACTGTAAAGATAAACACTGGAGCGACGAGTGTCCTAAGTATAAAACGCTAGAACAAAGAAAGCAACAACTACAGGACTCGTGTTTTAAGTGTCTAAAACGTGGCCATCTTTCGACGGCATGTAAAACGGAAAAAATGTGTGTTCACTGCGGTCAACACAACACTCATCACAGAAGTCTTTGTCCAAAGATGTTTAGCACAAAGTTTGCTAGTGTTCAATACTCAGAAAGTGTAAATGAAAGTGCAGAAAGTGTGTTTCCAACAAAAGGGCATGTTTTAGTTTCCTCAAACGAAATGGTTTTGATGCAAACAGCTAAAACTGACGTCACTCACCCAACGGAACCTAAAAGTGAAAATGTGCGTATATTGTTGGATTCTGGATCTCAGAGGACATATGTTACAGAAAGACTAGCAAAACAACTAGGCCTAAAAACAGAAGGGGAACAGGAATTAAAGTTAGTAACATTTGGAAGTGAGAAGTCAAAAATTGTAAAAACAAGACTGACAAAAATAGGAATCACATTAAAAAATGGTACCAAGATGACAGTCACAGCAAACGTTGTACCAACAATAAGTGCAGCTCTTCAGCGTAATCCAATCAAACAGCTCCTTTGTTCTGAATTGAAGCATGTTATCAACAGCGTTGATTTAGCAGATACCATACCGACAGAGCAGGAGTATTCTACAGTTGAAGTGCTTATTGGAAACGATTATTACTTGGAAATAGTCTTGCCTCAGAGAATAGAAATGTCACCAGGACTTTACCTGCTCAGTTCCAAGCTGGGTTGGATTCTTACAGGACGCACTGAAGAGACCCATAAAACAAAAGAAGAAACAAATATGTTGATTTTGACTTACGGATCTGACACCATTGACAACAGTGTATTCACATCTTTGGATAGTGTTATACCGACCAAGCCTGATCTTACAGATTTCTGGAACGTAGAGGCGATAGGTATAATAGACAAGAATATCAGATCTGAAGATGAGCTAGCAATGGATAACTTCAAAGAAACAGTGAAATTTCATGATGGCAGGTACTATGTAACTTGGCCATGGAAAGAAGAACATCCCGACCTTCCTCTAAACAGAGACCTTGCACAGGGACGTCTGAAGTCATGTGTAAAACGAATGCAGAAAAGACCAGAGTTATTACAGAAGTATAACTCCGTGATTCAAGACCAGTTACAGAAAGGTGTGATTGAGAAGGTAAATTCGTTTGTAAGTGGCAACTTAAGACATTACATACCACACCATGCTGTTATTACACCACAAAAGACTACAACAAAAATTCGTGTTGTTTACGACGCCTCATCAAAGACAAGATCTGAGCAAAACAGTTTGAATGAATGCTTGTGCAGAGGTCCAGTAATGTTACATGACCTGTGTGGGTTATTACTTCGGTTTAGATTGCACAAAATAGCTCTTGTATCCGACATAGAAAAGGCATTCCTACAAATTGGATTACAAGAAAGTCAGAGAGATGTGACTAGGTTCCTATGGATAAAGTCATGTGATTCTTCTCCGTCAGATCCAAGCAACATTCAAGAATACCGATTCTGTCGTGTACCTTTTGGGGTTATATCAAGCCCATTCCTGTTAGGAGCAACAGTAGAAAACCACCTAGAGTTGTACGACACAATAATAGCCAACAAGCTGAAAAATGACATTTATGTCGACAATGTAATAACTGGAACTGACAGTGAAACAGAGGCTGTTGCTCTCTACAGGTCGGCAAAATCTATATTCAAAGACGCATCAATGAACTTAAGAGAGTGGCTGTCGAACAGTGATGTAGTCAATCAGTCATTCAATGATGAGGACAGAGCAGATTCAAATGAAAACGTGTCCGGCATACTTGGGCATTTGTGGAATTACAAAGAAGACAATATGTCAACAAAGCCAGTGAAAGTGTGTGAATTCAATGATATTGTGACAAAACGAAACATCTTGAAAACTGTTGCATCAGTGTTTGATCCACTAGGCTTGTTTTCTCCTGTTGTTTTGCGGGGGAAGCTTCTACTCCAAAAGTTATGGAGCAGAAAACTAGAGTGGGACGAAAAAATTGAAGATATTGAGCTTAAACAAGAGTGGACAAATATTCGTGCAGAACTGTTGGACGTGTCTGAATTTCCCTTCAACAGATTTGTCGGACATTCATTCAATGGAGCAGGAGTTGTGTACAACTTGCTGTGTTTCTGTGACGCTTCAAAGGATGCATATGCAACAACTGTGTATCTTCAAAAAGAAACCAAGGACGAATCAAAGGTTGATCTTATTTTTGCCAAGACACGTTTAACTCCTGTCAAAGGTATGACAATACCGAGATTGGAGTTGATGGCAGTACTAATTGGCGTGAGATGTGTGAAGTTCGTCAATGAACAGTTGAAACTTACCATACAAAACATATTTCTATGGACTGATTCACAGTGTGTTCTAGGGTGGCTGAATACAAGCAAAAGTCTACCTGTATTCGTCAGAAACAGAGTAAGTGAAATACGACAACATGACAAAATTGTTTTCAGTTACGTGAATACTAAAGACAACCCAGCCGACATTGCTAGTCGAGGAGCAACGGTAAATGAATTGCACACTAACAACCTGTGGTGGCATGGTCCAGAATTCTCACTTGAGCCTTCTACAGAGTGGATTATAAAAAGCAATAACTCAAATGAGTCACAGGAAGATGAAAACAGTATACTGTCGTCTGAAGTTTCCTGCAATAGTTTACGTGATATCGACACAGAAGCAGTGCATGCAACTTGTGAGGAAACGGAAATCACAGTGAATAAGAACTACAGTACTCCGTTCAATATTGAATATGAGAAGTACTCATCATTAACAAAATTGATCAGAGTAACAGCGTTCATATTGAGATTTGTGAAAAAATTGAGGAAAGCATCTTCTGAAAATGGCTCGCTGAAATGTGATGAACTGCAGGAAGCAGAGCATATGTGGTTACGGTATACTCAACATAAGCATTTCAGCGATGTCTTTGGAGCTATAAATAAACAAAAATCGTCAAACTTACAAAGACAACTTGGACTCTTTATTGATGACAATGGACTTTTGAGAAGCAAAGGACGACTTGAAAATTCCAGCTTGACTGAAGGTGCAAGGTTTCCGATTTTACTCCCAAGTAAAGAACATCTGACACAACTGATAGTGCAAAAGACACATAAACAACACCTGCATTGTGGAATATCACAAACAGTAGCTCAGATTCGACAACGATTTTGGCTAATACATGCTCGTGCAGCTGTAAGATCAACAGTGCGGTCTTGTTCTGTGTGTCGCAAATATGAGGGTGGGCCATACAAAATGCCCCCTATGGCATCGTTACCAAGAGCTAGAGTTACCGAGTCACGCCCATTTGCTTATACTGGATTGGATTATATGGGCCCAATGTACATCCATAATACTGAAGATACAACAAAAGTTTGGGTGTGCTTATATACGTGTCTGGTGACTCGAGCAATTCATTTGGAGTTAGTACTAGATATGACAACCGAACAGTTTCTGTTGGGACTGTGTAGATTTATTTCGCAAAGAGGCACTCCTTACGAAATAATTAGTGATAACGCTCAACAATTCAAAGCAGCAAGCACATTCATTGACCGTGTCTGGAGTAAACAAGTGGTTCATAGTGAAGATGTTCAAAATTACATTTCTGAAAAAGGAATCAAGTATTCATTCATAGTTGAATTGGCTCCATGGATGGGTGGATTTTACGAGAGACTAGTTGGACTTGTCAAGAGATCTTTACGGAAGTCGATTGGTCGAAAGCTACTCAACTTAATTCAGTGTCAAACACTTTTGAAGGAAGTGGAAGCTGTAATCAATTCGAGACCGCTGACATATGTTGGTGATGATATCAACTCCAGCATCACGCTTACTCCAAATCATTTCTTAACGTTAAACCCTCAAACAGGAATTCCGGAAATAGACAATGACGAAACAGATCCTGATTATCAACCTACAGAAAGTTCATGTGAAAAGTTGTTAAAGTTGTGGAAAAAGGGTCAGAAAATGCTAAACGCATTTTGGAAAATTTGGAAAGAAGATTATTTAAAAAGTCTTCGTGAAAGAAAGCAATATTCTCTTAAAAACAGTAGAGTGCAGTCGTCATTCGTTCCAAATCTCGGTGATATTGTGTTAATTAAAGACAATTTACCCCGCGGATGCTGGAAGATGGGAAAAATAACCGAGTTGATACAAAGTCGTGACGGTAATATCAGATCGGCAAAGGTGACAACGGCTTCAGGAAAAACTATCGGCAGACCATTGAAGTTGTTGTATCCCGTAGAATGTTCCGGAGATAGTTCTCAAACTACAGTTCATAATTCGTGTCCTTTAGCCACGCCTACGGAAAATGAAAGCAGACTAGTGCGGCAGCGACAATCTGCTTTAACAGCCAAGAAACGCATTAAGAAACTATTTTCAAACGATCAAGCATAGACAAAACATTTAAAATTCACACAGCAGCAGTAGATAAAGATGTGAAATTTTCGCCTGTATTTTCAAAGACAGATCAGGAGAACATTCTTTGGATTTTACTGTTGTTAATGCCCCATGCGGATGAAAGTGAAATAGATGAAGTGATTTATGTAAGTGATAACGAGAGCCTCGTCTCTGATGAAATTAGAATGTAGATAGATTTAACTCTATAACTCAAGGATTAAAATAAAGGTTCAAATCATTACTGAGACATATGTACGACATATGCATTATCTTAAAGGTGAGCTCTGGCACTTTTGTACTAGTAAAAAAAAAATGAAGAACTATTTGGAATATGAAAAGAAATGTCATTTCTGAACAGTTTTCAATTTAGTTTGAGTTATTTCAATTTGAATTCTTTTTCCTGGTGGGAGTGTCGCGAAAGATGCGATTTTCTGTAACTGAGCTCTACCTTTAATGTACATGTATTTGTCTCCGTTATATTATTGTTCATGTATAGAATCATTAGAATGTATCTGCTCCTCGTTGCTCCTTTCCACGGGGATCTTGTCATGCACATGGCAGATTGCGTGGAACGGAGCAATATGATTCACGTGCAACGGAGATATTGCACGTGCAACGGAGCTATATGATTCACGTGCAACGGAGATATTGCACGTGCAACGGAGCTATATGCACGTGGAACGGAGCTATATCACGTGCACCGGAGCAGCCACTACTATATAAAGAGTGGACATGTTGTTGTTTTATGAGTTACTTAAAGGACACAAGTTAAACTGTCTGTTTGTCGTATGCAAAAGAATTGCAAATACAGTTAAAGAAACATTAAAAGTGAAAAAACCGTAAAGTGTTCGTTATAAAATATTCCAGTGTGGACTTAGATTCGATAAAAAGGAATTAACTTAGATCTTCACCACACCCGTCCCAATCAAAAGAAATCAAATATCGGACCCGTTCCCAATCAAAATAAACATATTTCCCAATTGTCAAATTACTTTTTCCCTTTAAATCATAGCAAACCATCCATATTTCAACTTATCTTTTGCTACAATGAATGTCTCGTCAAGGAAATATACAGAAGTTTATAATTCCGTGGTCTCATGAAATGTAAACAAAGTTACGCAACTCCATTGACATTTTTGGGAGTATGTATAAAACAATACCAGTGATTACGGCCGAATATCGGAAACGGTCCGGGCGAAGATTTATACATGCCCCTTAATCGAGACTGGTTAATGTTGCGTGATCGCAAAATCCGCTGAAATTGATAAGAGTTTACAAACCCAGTCTGACTCTGTTTACCATCATTTATAAAATAGAAAACCTACAATTAAAACAATCATGAGCCATAATTCAAAGTATTTCAGAATTGTTTTGAGAAAGACGATAATGAAGAACTTGAATCTAGATCACTGCCTTAACACTCGCGAGCTTGATTGGCAGTATTCAGAGATAGATAAGATAAGATTTTGGATTTTACCAAGTCACCAACTCTGTCTCGGCCGCAACAGCGTCTACTGTGAGTAACACACCCAGCGTAGATTTAGTTTTTACACCATGTTTACCATCATAAACAGTTCTAACGGTTTAGTAACTTAAATTCCCAATTTCTGCATTGTCATCATTTCAAAACTCGTTTTTCCCAATTTGACTTGAAAAATTCCCAATCTGAGGGGTACCGGACCCGTTCCCAATTGGGTGAAAAAAAACGCTGCGTCAGCACACCATTTTAAATTCTAGCAGACGATGTGCCTGCAGGTTTACTAATTAAAAGGCTTACGTAAAGGACACTGCATAAATCCTATTGCAGGGCACGACAAATTTCATGAAAAGCTGGTTGCCCACAGGGCAACCAAAATTATTTTCTGGTTGCCCTGAATTTATCACACAAAAGATGTCCCAAATTAACCCGTTTAATTCAAACCCTTCATAAATGTACCAGATTAACCTTTTTAATTAAAACCCTTAATTCACAGCTTTTAGAATACTCAAAAGGAAATATGCAACACCTCTCCCTGGATCTCATCAGGCAGGTGAAATTATTAGCATTGGATAATACATAGACATAGATAATACAGATCATCATCTCCTGATACTGATAGGCTGTCACATTTTTTTTGGTTTATATTATTCATGTTTTTTCATTCATGAATTTGAAATTTAGTTACTATTTCTTAACATCTCTATATATCTCTCACACCTTTTCTTTCAACAGCTGTAGCAGTAGCATTGTAATTTTAAAAATCTATCTCAGTCTCACCCTTCAAATTTATTAATTGACAGTATCAGGGGATTTCATAGGAGAACTAAGATGTAAGTTTTCTGCGTTCTTACATCCCGCACGGGGGCAAGGGCTCATGGTTTATTCATATCCACATTTTCTGGAAGTGACTTTCAGTTTGATTGAAGTAACTACACTTAAAAAACAATAAAAGTTCACGTTTTTCTGCCCATATTATTACACTCTCGAGTGATCGGATCCGTTTTTTATCATTATTATTTGCTTTCCGAAAATTCACCAAACAAGTTTTTTACTTTACAAACTTCGAGGAAGACAACCCAAGTCCAACATTTCATTTGCGAACAAAACTATGTTAAAGTCCATAATTACTGCACCTACCTTTGAAAGTTATTATTAAGACTTGAAAATCGCTGGTAAAACATATTTATTGCCAGCACAATGTTTAATCTTATTTAACAGTGTTTCATTGTACTTTCATTTTTATAGGAAATCCTATATTCATCTTTTATATCATTCGGAGCTCCCCAGGTGTTATCGCTGAATTTCATGACTGGTTCACAAAAAGTTAACTAAGTGTACCAGTCTGTGTTTATAAAATTCTTCTGCGATAAATTTAGAAGTATGCCGAATGTATCCACGAGATTGTTTACACAAAATGACAAGCTCAGCATGGTGTTTGATCAAGCGTGAACTGCTAATTGGGGTGTGTTATCGCTAATCCACAAGAATCCTTTGTAACTGTTCTACCCTACAGACAAAGATAAGTGTCCACAGGGGTCTTAATTAATCGGCAAATTTGTTGCACACTTTCAATATTTATGGCTTTAGTCTGATACTTCAGTCCATGTAGATGCAGTACCGCTAGACAGTAGTAGACACAAGGTCTTACTGTTACGAAATGCAACTAGTAGATGACTCGCACGGCATTATTCTGACATATTGAAATTTTCCAAAAGTGAAATAATCCGGGCATCTTAAAATGGAATTAAAGGGTTGCCCGCCGGGCAGCAGTTTGAAAAATATGGTTGCCCAAGCTAAACATTTGGTTGCCCGCCGGGGTCCGGGCACAGGATTTGTCGTGCCCTGCCTATTGACTGTTACTTTGAAACGATAACGAGTCAAACTGGTGTAGCAGTAAAATATACATCCAGTGCAGTGTTATTCCTCCTTTAAAAACTGGTACCCATAAATGAAGTCATTCAAAATTGCCTAAACTGACAATTTCCCCCAATCTTTGGTATTACAATTCCCAATTTAATTCGAAGAGTTTAGATCAAGCAGTTTGCTTTAATCATAGATCTTTAAAACAAATCCTGCTAAAGCTAGCTGAAGACCCATACAGAGGGTAATAATAGTGGAACATTCTGTATCTGTATCAGTTACTTTGTAGAACCCGATGTCGGTTTTTATACAACGGTGAGGGAGAGCGCCGATGACTAGCTTATCGGCGATGGTTCCCCAGGGCGGTCTTGAAGGCCCCTAGGGAAGTAGCGCATGCAATGTTTTCTGGCAGGTGGTTCCAGTGGATGACGGTGTTTACAAAGAAAGAGTTTTTATATTGTTGTGTTCTGCTGTCTGGAATCTTTAGGGCCCTACTATTATTGCAAATTTGCTTTTGTATAATGTTTGAGGCTATACAATCTTCAACGTTTTTTGCTCTGATTTTTCTTTTTTGTTTGGAAGGAATAACGAAATTTTGAGCTGGCAATGCCGACACCAGCCCCATAACCACCCTGTACATCAATATTAACCGCAAGCTGAGCCGTCTGTCTTCTAGCGTCTCGAGCTCGAGTTCTTGTCTCATGCGTGTTATTGATCCCGTCTCTCTGCTTCTATAGTCTTTCTTAATAAATCTTATTGAACAATGTTGTATTCTTTCTAAGTTGTCAATATCTCCTTTTAAGTATGGGTTCCAAATTGTTGCCCGGTATTCCATGATAGATCTGACCAGTGAAGTGTATGCTATCTTGCGGCAGTTTTCGGGGACATTTCTTAAGTTTCTTTTTAGAAAGCCAAGAGTGGAGTTTGCTTTTTTGCATGTTAAGTTGATGTGTTTGTTCCATTTGAGATCATTTGATATTTGGAGGCCTAAATACGGGTTTTCTTCTACTTCTTGCAATATGTGTTGGGAGGCCTAAATACGGGTTTTCTTCTACTTCTTGCAATATGTGTTGGTTAAGTTGATAAAATCTAGAGGATCGCTTATTGATTGACATTTTAATGTTAGCAGTCAAATTCAGTTTGAATTTTTTATATACAGTGTTGTGCCTAGGTCCAAAATTTTGGGGGACACAGTGGCGCGCTGTCAAAATATTTGGGAGACATTTGAAATTTTTGGGGGACACACTAGAAGCCTTTAAAAACATGATAGGCTTTCCTTTAAAATAGAATTAGTGTTTACGATATTGAACATGTTTACTGCATCTAGTAGAATTTCGGTAATCCGGTAAGGCTTTTACACGACAGGAAAACTGATGTTCGTCTATTTTTAAATAACTTGTTATTATTGTTTTGGTACATACAAAGTTGGAAGAGTTTGATCAGCACGTTGTTTAGATGGGGGTTTCATTCATCAGGTTGTGTGACGCTTCGCGTTTCGTCTGCTCTTTCCTATCAAATCCGACGAGAAGTCAAGTCATGCGTAATTTGACTGGTTATCATCATCATCATCATCTTCATTAATCGCATCACTCTGCATAGAGTATACTCGCGATATATCGGGTTATACCATAGCCATTTAACTGCATTGGCATATACCCGCGCACACAGTCTACCTTTATTAATAAAGGATAGTAAATCGGCGGAAAGGATAGTTGTAATTGTAAGACTGGTTATCGGGTTTTACTTAGCCATTTAACTGCATTGGTATATACACGCAGGCACAGTCTCCCTTTATTAATGAAGGATAGTAAATCGGCGGAAAGTATAGTAAATAGAGCAAAGGTACGGAAGACGAAAATTGCGCCTGTACGCCCGCGCCGTTACGAATTTTACGGGTCAAAGTAAAAAATATTGCGGGAATCCCGCGCTCTAGGTGCAACATTGTAAATATAGTTAACCGTTTGATATGGTCCATACAAGATTCCCAACTCGACTAAAAACGATGCAAATTATTCCCAATTTGACTAAAAACAATGCACTTAAAATTCCCCCAAAATTCACTTGGAACAGGCTCCATTTATTCCAAAGAAAATCCCTGGGTAACTGTCCCAGGCGAACGCACATGCCTCAGCTGTGTTTATCCATCATTTAACCGTGAGTCGGCAGACGGGTATCAACCTGGAAATCGACGGCAGCATTTTTTGAAAATGCATCCATGGGTAAATACGCAGTTTCCGATCTGTCTGTTATTTATATTGGTGGTAAAGCATAGTTCTGGGTCAACAAGAACTATGTTGGTACTGTAGTCTAGTAGAGGAGTATTATGTCTGCTTGTTGTTGACACCCCATCTGTAAAGATGGCCACTGGAGAGAGATGGTATGATGGAAGAAACACAGAGAGGATAAAAGTCTGTGTAAAAGGACATCCGTCTACAAGAACTTTGATATATGACAATAGTAGAAAATTACTAATTCAAGCAATAAATAAAAATAATTTTACTTTTAATGATATAGATCTACTGCGAATATTATGACATCCAAATGTATAAAACCAATTTTCTGCCACAAGGTTCTTGCGGCGAGACCGCGCCATTATCAAAATGATCAATTCCAAAGTTATTTTTCTACTTACGGGGCATTGTCACCGCCAGGTCCCTTTGGAGCATCAGCTTTGTATTTACCACTGTTCTGTAAAACCATCTTCTCTCTGTTACAGGTTCTTACCACGCCGAAAACATTAAATTAGAGGGCCCAGCATGTTTTTAGACATCACCATGAAATTCCCGGCAGATTTGTGTTTGGCGCGAAAAGGGGCACATTGACCGCGAGTTTGGTAAATATAACAAGTAAAATCTAGACGAATTATAACAGAAAAGTATTGATTAAAACTCATTACAAAATACCTATTAGATTCTTTAAAAAAATTCAAATGTTATAAAAATTTACAAAAAGTTATCAATTGTAAATTTCGGATCAACTAAAAAAAATATCTTATTTATTTCGTTAAGAGCAAAGTCATGAAGAAAAATGTCAGGGTCATTACACACAGTAGTCTCCCAACTTTTGAGGTAAACTAAAATCAAGTTAGCATTATATGACAAATAAGAAAAAGATAATTGAAATGGAAACCATTTAGGTTATTTTCATATGTGATAAAAAAAACAACATAACATTACATAATTATGCCATACACGAATTTATTATTGGTTTTCGCGATACCCTTTTAATCTAAAAGTTGCAGATTATAACAATTTTCATTTTCCCCCAAGTGCCCTGATCCTATTGAACAACCCTTAAGCAGACAGTCTGCCAAATTTCCTGCAAATAGTTGCAGCTGGTGTTGTTGTTGTTGTTTCTGCTGAGGTTTATAGTCCCGCATAAGCTTCATCAGATGCGTCATCCCATTGTCTCAGGTTTGGGACAATGGTCAGCATCATGCCTATTGTTGAATGGACTTTGCAGAGGTGGCCCTGAGAAGGGCCTTTTGTTGCCGCTGGTCGTCGGAAGGAGGAAATGCTGTCTTGTCAAGGAGGTGTTGTTGTTTCTGGTTCCCAGTGGTTAGTTGTTAACAGATCCATGATGCACCTTGTCCGAATCGGAGCTCACACCGGATGCCTGTCAGGCTATTCCCGAGCCTTGCTCATATTCGACCATCCAGGCGTCCGAGTGCAATCCCCCTTTTAACTTGTGCGTACCATGGTTCCGGATCCTGTTGGCCTGTGCAGCGCTCGACCCGTTCCCATCAGTCACAGGGCGCCTGTCCGACCATAAGGTGGTATTCATACCACCCCCTGTTCGGCCGTGCACCCCAGTGTCCTCCAGCCCGAGCGCCACACATGCTGGTGTGACGGAAATGGACGGTATATAAACACTTCTACCGGCTGCGTGGCTTAGTGGTAGAGCGTCCGCTTGCAGTGCGGGAGGTTGTGGGTTCAATCCCCGGCCGGGTCAAACCAAAGACTTAAAAATTGGTAGTAATGGCTTCCCTCCTTGGCGCTCAGGATTTCGGGTTAGCATTACAACTGGTTCGTTGGTGTCAGGATAAAGTGACCAGCCGGGTACAGTCCCATTGGTGCACCTAAAAAGTGCCCCTGCTCGTAATACCCGAAAGGGGCGTGTAGCAGTATATAGAGAAAGAAAAGAAAGAAAGTCTGAAAAAAATATTAACCTTATTTTAAACTGTTTTTCAGTCTCACTGTTGATACTTTTGTGTCACCTGTAGGCAGAGGTGACACTTAGGGATCACTTTTCCGGCATCTGTTCTACATCTACACGGTTCGCGCTGCCGTCACACTTGACTATTATAGCGCGTTGGTCTGCTATAGAAAAAGGAGAGTAATTGAAATTATAGGAAAGTCAGAAAAAGTTAATAGGAAAGATAGAAACAAGAGAAAGGATTATATGACCAAGGCTTTCACTCTTCTATCCCTAGCCTGTCTGACTTCCGTGGCGGTACCAGGGCCCATACATCCCCGCCAGCATAGCCTAAGAATATCATCAGAGTATACTTGCCTAGGTCGGCCCTATTAGAATTTCAGTGGAGATAGCTCCCGCTTGAAGGATACCAATCCGGGAGCTTCAGCTGCAGATGCTGGAAGTGTGTTCCAGGTCCTGATTGTACTTGGAAAGAAACAGTGTTTGTACTGTTCTGTGGAGACAGGAACCTGGAGGTACTTTTTGTTGTGTGCTGACCGTGTAGATCTAGAAGAGTGAGCAGGCGTCAGGTAGTCATCAGCCGGGACCGCAACCAGACCATGTATACTTTTAAATAACATGATCAGTCTGGTCTTGGTCCGACGTGATGCTAGTGACTCCCACTCTAGGTGGTCCAACATATGGGTCACACTGCTAGTATTTCTGTACCTGTTGGTGACATATCTGGCCGCTCTGCGTTGAACCATCTCAACCTTGTGGATGTTTGTCTTGGTGTGCGGGCTCCATACAGACGAACAGTATTCAAGGATAGGTCTCACCATGGCGAAGTAGGCAGCTGATTTCGTCTGTTCGTTGCTTACTCGAAGGTTCCGGCGGAGAAATCCCAGAATGCTGTTTGCCTTGCTGGTTGCTTTGGCGATGTGGAGGTTCCAAGACATGTTTGATTGCAGTTCAACGCCGAGGTACCTTATGGACTCTTCCATATCTAAGGTGTGTCCCTTCAGAGTGTAGCTGGCGGTTATTGGGTTCCGTGCTCTGGTGACTCTGATGGCGCTGCACTTTTCAGGATGGAAAGCCATGCCCCATTTCCTTTCCCACTCGGCCAGTTTGTTAAGGTCCTCTTGAAGGATTGCTGAATCCTAATGGGTCTGTACAGGACACAGTCATCCGCAAAGAGTCATACTTTTGACTGGACACAGTCTGGAAGGTCATTGATTAATACTAGGAAAATCAATGGTCCCAAGACTGTTCCTTGTGGTACTCCGCTGAGGACATGTAGGCTCTCTGATGTTGCCCCTTCTACTGTTACCTGCTGGATGCGATCTGTGAGAAAGGCCTTAATCCAGTTTAACGTACTGCCTCGTACCCCATAATGGTCCAGTTTCCTTAACAGTCGTTCATGAGGAACTCTATCGAAGGCTTTTGAGAAGTCCAGGACTATCATGTCATGCTGGATCCTGTTGTCAAGCGCTGATAGGAGTTCATCTGCCAGTGTGAGTAGTTGGGTTTCACAACTTCTTCGTGCCCTAAAGCCATGTTGGCAGTCTGTCAGGATGTGGTGCTCATCTAGGTGCTTCAAGATGCTACTGGTGAGGATGTGTTCCTGTAGTTTGCAGCATATACTAGTCAGGGAGACTGGCAGGTAGTTACTTGGCTTGTATTTCTCACCCTTCTTGAATATTGCTGTTACATTGGCACCTCTCCAGTCCTTGGGTACGTTCCCTGAGTCAAGACTTTTCTGGAAGATTATGGCTAGGTAGGGGGCTAAGTCGTGAGCAAGTTCCTTCAGTACTCTTGAGGGAAGGAGATCCGGGCCGCAAGCTTTAGCAGGGTTAAGCTTAAGTAGGAGCTTTTCAACCCCCTCTTTGGTGACGATGATTTCCTGGATGGGGGGGAAAGGAGTGCCATCAGGGGCAGGAATGTTTGTCTTGTCCTCCTTTGTCCATGTTGACTGGTATTGGCGATTAAGGATATCAGCCTTGTCTTTTGGGTCATCATGGAGTCTCCCGTTTTCCTTAAGTGGTGCTATGCCGCTGCTGTCTCTCCGTATCGCTTAATATGAAGTTGAAAAGCCGCTTTTGTTTTGGAGGTTGCTCTTGGTCCGGGTCTCCTATCTCTATGATGTCTTCTACATATTTCCAATATGATTGTCTTTCAGCTTTCTGGAGTCTTGCCTTGGTTTCCCGGTATGCTCTGATGTCTTTTGCAAGCCCACTTTGGCGATGTCTGTTGAAGAGCTTCAGTTGTCTCCTTCTGAGGCTTTTGACCTTTCTGGTTACCCATGGTTTATGAACTTTGTTGCCCCTAAGTATCTTGCTTGGGATATACTGGTCCATCAAGGTGTGGAGTCTTCTCTTGAAGGTATTCCAGAGATCTTCCACTTCTTCTCTGTCCTTTGCATCTTGGAACTTAGGGAGTGATTCCTGTAAGTCAGTTCTCATTGAGTTGAAGTCTGCGTTTCTGTAGCGATAGACTTTTCTTGGCGACACTTTGGCTTTCCTAGGTCGGAGACTTAGCTCAACGAATACTGCTTCATGGTCGGAGAATCCTGGGATCACTTCTACCTTGTTTACTAGCGTTGGGTTACTGGTGAAGAAGAGATCGAGCATGTGTGCTGTTGTCTCTGTAATCCTAGTGGGTTGGTTAATGACTTGGTCAAGGTATGCATCTCTGGTAATGGTCATCAGCTGCTTTGATATGTTTGTCCAGTCTGTCCATACATTCAACTTAACTTCCAGCAACATCTCCTCTGAAACTCCTTTTCATTTTTTGTTCACTTTAACTTGAAAATGTTTTACTATGCCTTGATTTTAAATTTGATTGGACGCCGGCTTGCTGTGCTTTTGTTGAGAATGCGCAAACACCGGAAATTACGAGAGCAGGTCGCTGGCACCCCTACCCTTTGAAACTTTATTGAAATCTGTATACCCAATTTCTTTATTACACTCAGTTCATGATTTTACATGAAAACATGAGGAACAGACAATATACATAGACAAAACATGAGGAACAAAACAAAATGTACCCGAAACACTCTCACCTAAAAGTAAGTGCTGCTGCTGATAGTATTATGTTGAAGACTTTCCTGTCAAATCTTAAAGAGTTTCTCTTTTAATTGTGATGCATTTAAAAATACATGTATACCAGTGTATACTTAAAAAAAAAGATCCTGATAGTTAAAAAATGACCCCATTAAAATTGAAACCAATTAATAATCCCTTTAGGTTACCTGAACAAAACAAAGGGCAGCTACTATGATCGCCTTTTCCCGACGCTCGCTCGTTCGTTGGTACGTACTTACGTCCACAATTTCTTGTGAACACATTGCAGGCCAGTTATAAGTGAATCTTCTTCAAACATCATCAAAATGTTGTTATTCATAAACTCTAGGTCACGTTTGAAGATATGTCATGTCGGATAAAAAATTGGTCATTAGGTCAAGTTTTAGAAAAGCTTATGAATTCTCTGGAGGTCACATTTATGGGTCAATGTTGTTATTGACAAACTATTTGCAAAGTTAGAAAATAGATCATGTCGTATCAAAAAGTAGACCTCTAGGTCAAATCCTTGATACTATACCACCCATAAGAAAAACAGGTCGACTTAAATATATGTGGGTGAGCGAATTCAGGGCCGCCATGGCCCTCTTGATGATTCTGTTGCTAACAGTATGCCCATGAAAACAAGCATTTATATACTGCCACAATCTCAAACCAGCAAATGTCAAAATAAAACGGGTACCATGAACTCTATTCTCGTACTCAGGATTCTCATCTGGTCCTTCTACCGTCTCCAATATCCGGAAAGCCATGTACACTGGAATGCTTAGCTGATGTACTTTAGTAGACATTCTCCATATTTTACTTTTATATAACTGAAGTCAAAGACAATTACAGTTACAACGTTACAGTAGCGTTTAAATGGTTCACAACACATCAAAACCTAAAGATGTACTCGCCTAAAATATGGAAATATGTCGTTTAGAAAAGTAAGATCCGAAAACATATATTTAATGATTGGGATCAAAGGTCAAGGTAAACGCGAGCTAAAAATGGTTCGCGAAACTCCACTATCTACAGATGTACTCACACCCAAAGTTTCGTTAATCTGAAGTGTAATACCGGTAGTAGATATGCTCTTGAAACGCATTTTTCTATAATTGGAGTCAAAATTGAAGGTCAAAGGCACATAGTCCACATTACTCTGTTATCCGGTGATGTACACACACACTAACACTGGTACCGCGGTATCCCTAGTTCATTAAAGTGAGGTCAAAGGTAGAGGTCACCTTGTTCTCAAAATTTTTAGCTCACCTGAGCACAAAGTGCTCAAGGTGAGCTTTTGTGGTCGGTCTTTGTCCGTCGTGCGTTGTGCGTCAACAATTTCTTCAAACATCTTCTTCTTCAAAACCGCTTGCCTGATTGCAACCAAACTTCACAGGAATGTTCCTTGGGTCAAGCTCTTTCAAAGTTGTTCAAAGAATTTGAAACAATGCAGAACTCTGGTTGCCATGGCAACCAAAGTGAAAAAATAAGGAAATCTTAAAAAATCTTCTTGTCAAAAACCACAAAGGCTAGAGCTTAGAAATTTGGCACATAGTATCATCTGTAGGTTCTCTATCAAGATTGTTCAAAGTTTGACCCTGGGGTCAAAATTGGCCCCGCCCCGGGGGTCACCGTTTTACATAGAGTTATATAGTGAAATGTTCAACATCTTCTTCTTCAAAACCACATGCCTGATTGCAACCAAACTTCACAGGAATGTTCCTTGGGTCAAGCTCTTTCAAAGTTGTTCAAAGAATTTGAAACAATGCAGAACTCTGGTTGCCATGGCAACCAAAGTGAAAAAATAAGGAAATCTTAAAAAATCTTCTTGTCAAAAACCACAAAGGCTAGAGCTTAGATATTTGGCACATAGTATCATCTATAGGTCCTCTATCAAGATTGTTCAAAGTTTGACCCTGGGGTCAAAATTGGCCCCGCCCCGGGGTCACCATTTTACATAGAGTTATATAGTGAAATGTTCAAACATTTTTCTCTGAAACCATTATGGCCAGAGCTTGTATATTTGGCAATGTGTAATGTCTAAAGGTCCTTCACATATGTTGACGAATTGGTTCCGGTGTGTTGAATATCTGGGTCACTGGAGCTAAAAATAGATTTTTTCAATGAAAACTTTAAAAAATCTTCTTGTCTGAAACCAAAATACACTGAGCTTAGATATTTTGCACATAGCATTGTCTACAGGTTCTCTATTAAAGTTGTTCAAATTTTGTTCCTGGGACCAAAATTGGCCCAAGCCCAGGTGTCGCCATTTTACATGGAGTTATATAGTGAAATTTTCAAACACATTTTTCTTTGAAATCAATATGGCTAGAGCTTAGATATTTTGCATGATGTAATGTCTAGAAGTCTTTCACATATGTTGATGAATTGGTTCCGGTCTGTTGCATATCTGGGTCACCAGAGCTAAACATAGATTTTTTTCAAAAATCTTCTTGTCTGAAATCATAGTACACTGAGCTTAGATTTTTGGCACATAGCATCGTCTACAGGTCCTGTATCAAGAGCATTCATATTATGTACCTGGGGTCAAAAGTGACCCCGCCCGTGGGTAAAAGTTTCACAAATCTTCTTTTCTGAAGTCACTGACCCATCACCATGTACAGGTGAGCGATTAAGGGCCATTCTGGCCCTCTTGTATGATATTCCAAGATGTGCTCACACATCAGATTTGACAACTCTAGATGATGTTGTATAGATTATGTGACCCAGGCAAGATGTTTTCTATAAACTAGATTAAAGGTCAAGGTCACAGTGACCTGAAAGTGACAATTTGCAATCAAACAATGTACTCACTTATCAAAATTGGCATCCATAACTTATGTTGTATAGAAAATATACCCTGAAGAAACGGGACACGGAGTGAGAGACTCAACTAGCTTCGGTAGCATAAAAGTAGCATTTTGTAGTGATAGTACAATGATTACGTTGGGTGTTACATGCGTACATGCTTGTAATTAATAGCTCCACAAAAATGAGGAAATCACCAATTTACTTTGAACTATTTAGCAATGTGTTCCATTTGCTTATAATATCATTCGGCTATAATGGTAGTCAGCAGAATTGCTATCTCAAGTCAACGTCCAGTCGAAGTGTCCTAGTGATGGCCCTTGATGAATTGGATATTTTACACAAAACGTACTTATTTCTGTCAATATCCACTTATATCGGTACCATCGAGTCGCGATCGTGTACTGATTGAATAAGGATCGGCTTGAGATCGGGTAGAGATCAAGATGATCGTCTTCATCGGGAATTAGTCTAGGTGGTCGACAAGAGGTCGGGTAGTGGTCGTGTAGAGGTCGAATGGTGGTCGACAATGGTCTTGGGATGGTCTGGTATAGATCGTATATGATCGAGTAACGATCGAAATGCCGTCGAGTAGGACCCGCGACCAGCATTATGCTCGAACTCGGTCGGGGAAAATCGCGAGTTGGGGCGATCGAGGTACTCAGATCGGCAATGTGAACGCACCTTTACATAGTTCTATATGCAACTTTTGTTTACACACACTTGACTTAAAGACATCTCCTGACGACCTTTTGGTCATAACGCCTTGCCAGATTATTTACTGTCAATTTCCTTGCAAAAAGCATGGGTCTTGTGCATATTGAACCATTGAATCGTCTTATGTGAGACTCTACCTTTATATTTGATAGTTTGGTTAGAAATAACCATCGAAAATCACTAGAGCATGAGTATAATCTGGATCTCAGCAGGTAAACTGAGATTGTGATGCACATGATTTGACAGTTACATTGACACCTCCAGAACAACGGGGGGACTCTCTCTATGGACTGAGGAAAAGTCTTTAAGTAAAAGTTCAGTTGATAACCCAATGAAATTAAAAAGCAATTGAGAATTCGTTTGGTTTTTACGCAATCACTTTCAAATATTTGGGTTTACTTTTGTTTTTGTTGGGTACTGTCACCCCTTTGTTTTGAAATAATTGGGTATTTCACCAATTTCAATTGGGTAAGTACTCGGATACTCTGCTTATCTGCAACTCTGTCTATATCTTAGTAGGTGATAGCTTAAAGCAGGTTGAAAGTAAAGCAGAATGTGCATTAGTTTATCATATATGGAAATGGCTTGATAAGAGGAAGTGTCATGGATAAGGACCATAACTCTGGCAACATTTTTTTTTTTAGTTATTCCCCTTTGTCATGTTTCTTGTCTGGAAGATAACTCAATTTACAGCTATATTGAAATGTTGTCTTGCCTAGTTAGCTACAGTACAATGTCCTCAGGTGAGCGAATTAAGGGCCATGGCCCTCTTGTTTCTTTAACTCACTTTCTCTGAGAACATCTGTTACTGAACAAATGGTTTTTGACCCGCAATGGAGAACAAGGAACAGCTAGATTGTAAGATAAATGTGTTGCTTTTTATCTGTCTTGCCAGGATCCCAAGAGCCACATACCGGTATTTGTGTCCTTTACAAACAGTGTACTATGAAGAGTACATTTGTCTCATGCAAACAGTGTAGACCCTTATGAAAGGGCTCCTGTAGTTCTGCACTATTTGTAATTTTTGTAACATATTCTAAGCTCCAGATAAGGGGATCATTTCAAAAACTAAATTCTCAAATTCTACATTTAACCTTATGGTTTCGAGACGATTCTAATGAGTAGTTCACCATAGGATTTGATACTGAAATGAATGAGAAAGTGCTCGAATTGTTCAGTTTACTCAATCTTATCTGGAGCCCTGCATAATGTTAAAAAAAATTTATAGCGTTCCCTCTCTACAACGACATCATAAGGGAGACAAAAAATGTATGCATTGTTTGGAGGGAGTCTTTTTAGTGAGGGAAATTGGCTTACATTTGCAAACAGCTTGAATCCAGATCAGATTCCGCATAACACGGCGTCTGATTTGGATTCAAGCTGTTTGTCACTCGTTATTATATTTATTCTATCAAAATTTCCACTTACATTGTATATATTACTTTGAGAAAAACAGCAGGCAACAATTTTAAGCAGATGATTTTGCAGCAGTTAAAGCGTTAGACATTAATGTCTTGTTTAGGGAACTGCGACAAGGTTCGCTGTTAGGAGGGAACCGTTGTTGGGAGGGCTGTTGTAGGTAGGGAATACTGTAGTAGATTAGTATTGTCCCCTTGAAGTTTCAGGGGTTAATGAGGTATTGCCGTGAGATAAAATACAAAAACTAAAAATAGACATCCGAGTTAAATCAAGTTTACGACTGTCTTACTTTTGGTTCTTCAATGCAGCAAAACAAAATTCAGGTTTGACTTCGGTTCTTCAATGCAGTGAAACAAACTTCAGACTTTACAAGAAAGAAACTTTTCCTTTTCAGACTGAGACTAGTACAGGCGTGTTCAACAGCAAGTATCCACACAGCCAGTGCACCAGTATGCATCCATGCAACAGACAGGCTTTGGTAGGTCATAAACCAGAGTAACAGATAAGGGTAGTTTTTCAAAACTTAAAATCTTTATTTCTGAATTAAACCCTATGGTGTCACTACTCATTAGAATCGTCTCTTCGAGACGATTCTAATGATAGTAACACCATAGGATTTGGTGCTGAAATGAGTGAGAAAATGTTGGATTTGTTGAAATAACTACTTCTTATCTGGAGCCCTGATAAACTAAAGTTTTGTCTAGCAGGGCTCCAGATAAGAGAGTATGTGTCCATTAACCCATTCAATGATTCAATTTTAGCGACGAGTATACTCATCATTTACAAACAGTGTACCTATGACAAGTACACTTGTCCTATGCACTGTTTGCTGACAGTGTAGACAAATATCAGAAGGCTCTTGTGTTGAAGAAGTTCAAGCTGTATCTTGTCTTAACCCTTTTCTCTGCATAAGGGCCACAGGGCACCTTAACCCCACCCTCCATATCATCACCATAAATTACCATTCATTGAACACAAGTGGCAGCTTAACTCATAATCACCTGAAACTTCCACTGTACAATTCCGGTTTGCAATAAAAGCTGGTCCATTTTAGACTGTTTTTTGTAATAAATTGAAAAATGACTGAAGTCCCTGATCAGAGGGCTCCTGCAGGAGCCCTCTGATCAGGGACTCCGGTGTTGGCATTTGACAAGTGTACTCTTCACAGGTACAGATTTGGTAAAGGACGCATATATGCGTCACCCTGTAGGGCTCAATGAGTTAAAACCATTTGAGGGTCAAGCAGAAACTGTTTACTTTGATCTTGTGTTAAGCAATATCTTGCCTGAAACATAGTTTGATATAGGTGATATAGACTTTTGGATATATATAGGAAAGGGTTAAACTTAAACCTGAATAAAACTAATTTTGTTTTTAGCTTGTCTGTTGTTTGAAGAAAAAATTGAGCTATTGTCATCAGTCTGGTGTCCGCATCTTCGTCGTTGTTCGACAAGTCCTATCCAAACATACCAAACTAGTTTACAAATTGACCTTGACCTTTGACCTAATTTTACTGTATTTTTTCACTGATTTTAAACAACAGACTGGCATTAGCACAGGAATGTGGTGCTGTTGTTTAAGTTGTCAGATGAAAAGGTAAAGGATTTCTGATGCATTTCTGTATGTGAAATTGTTGAAAATTAATTACCTACATAGTTTACAAAGTTTTTACCCTTTTATGTTATTCCTTTGTTAAAGAAAATACATGTTGTTCCACTTTATACAGTTTTGAATATGCAGGATAAGAAATACTTTCTACGTCCTAGCAAATCCTAGCTTAAAGCAGGCAGCAAGTAAAGCAGAATGTGCCTTAAGGCACATTCTGCTTTACTTTCAACCTGTTTAAGTGACCACCTGGCTTCAATATTAGAAAAACCTTCAAAAAGGCTTTGGGATAAAGGTTTGACTGTGAATATAAACAGTATTTTTTTTCAGATGCTTTACACAAGCTTGCTTTCTTTTCAGTGGCAATCCAGTGAGAAAAAAGATTGACGTGAAGCAACATATGCAAGAGGCGTTTAAAAGAAAAATGAAGAAAATAGGCAAAGAGTTAAAACAACAGATGAAAGCAGAGAAGACTAAAAAACCTCTGGAAGAATATGAAGTTCGGACCTGGTTACTGGATGGCATCAAATCAGGGTTAGTCAGTCTTTTCGCTCTCAGCAAGGAATAAGCAAGTCCAAGGAATTGCTTTTCCATCGCAATGCTGTCAGGTTGGAAAATAAAAAAACCACAAAATTGCCAGGCCTCGTCCTTATATCATCATTACTATCATCAGTATTTAGATTAACATGCAGGAGTGGGAGTGTCGTCCACATTGGTGGCCCCCTTCCAGGTATCTGGCTAACTGCACGCAAAGCAGATCTCACGTTGAATCTCCATACATCTATCACATACATACATTCCTAACACTAGGGTCGACTTTGAGAGCTTCCACTCTCTTCTGTCTCTTTCTGCTAATGCCTTCCATGCCATCTTGAGACTTGGGCCGAGGAATAAATTAAAGGCATAAAAAAGAGGTAACTATAGGGGAAATGGGTTAAATTCCTATTTTATGACAGGGTGTCTGTGTTTTCTGTTTGTAGACAAAGGGTACGGAAACAGATAAAGTTCACACCAGAAGAAGAGGAGTCCAATATTTTACTACAGAAAGAGTGGTCCAAGTACAAGCAGAAGATTTATGTTCAAGAGATGAGAGCTGTGCACAGATTGGAGAGTTGTCAAGCTCAGGCACTTGAAAAACTGCGAGAAGAATCGGAAGACTTATATAAACAGGCAATAAAGGTGAGAGATTGTAGATATACATATACAGTGGAGAAGACCTTATTCTTTCCCAATATATGTGTTTACTCTAAAACTACTATTTCCATTGCAAAAAGTTTGAAGCCAGATCAGACCCCCGGTTACCCGACGTCTGATCATGCTCCAAACTGATTGCTATTCATATTAAAGGTTGCCATTTTCTACATTTTATTGCAATGCATTTTGTTTGTGTTTAAACTGGATAAAATAACATCTTTGCCACTGTAGATTGTATAGTTAGCAGAGTTTCAGTCAACTGTCTTTATATGGACACTCAGTATACCAGAATATTCAGCATTCCTCTTGAAATAACTGGGAACAAAACTAGAAATATGAGTATTATTGTTTTAGTTACATTAAAAGTTTCATTTAGAGCATGTGATTAACCCTTTGCCCAAAAGAGGCGCCTTTGAGCACACTCAGTTTATTCCTCCGCTGAAGAAAATAGTTCCGTTTTATAGTCATGAATATTTATCATAAAGAACATTTCTTTTTTCTAGCAGATGGTAGCTTAAAGCAGGCAGAAAACAAAAGCAGAATGTGCCTTCAGGCACATTCTGCTTTACTTTCAACCTGCTTAAAGTAGTCACATATTTTCAAAACTAAAGACAGGCTATGGGGTAAAGGGTTAAATACACATTGGGCAATGGCAATCACCTACCGATACACAGGTATTTGCTGAACCCATTACCCCATAAATACGCCTTTTTACCCCTTTAATTTTTTTCCTCTACTGTAACAAATAAGAATCATTTTAGAATATTCTCTTTATTTTAGTGGATAATAGCTTAAAGCAGACGGAAAGAAAAACAGAATGCGCCTTAAGGCGCATTCTGCTTTACTTTCAATCTGCTTTAAGTGATCACCTGTCTTCAAAACTAGAAATAGGCTATGGGGTAAAGGGTTAATGCAGAAAAAAATAAATAAAATAATGATTAAACAGTCACCTGTCTTTAAAGATTCCCACTTGTTTGTTGATTTGTCGCGCGAGTTATCACTAGTTTGACTGTAGTAAAAATAATAAGAACAGCAAAATTCAGTTCCACATGTAGCCGGGTTGAGATTATGGTGAAATGGTTGAATGGCCATACTGGGTGACTCTGTAGCTCAGTGGTGAGAGCTTTGGCATGGTAAGCCAGAGATCCTGGGTTCGAGTCTCAGTTGAGTCACAACTTTTCCCCCCAAGTTACACACATAACAAAATGTAAGAAACCAAGACCTTGGCTGTAAAGAGGGTTGGCTGTATTCCTTAGGTTTCTACCTAATGTATGTTGTGACTTCTTATTAGAATTGTCTTTGTATTGGGTTAGGTAAATTGAGAAAATGTTTAAATTTCATTTAGGTTTCCTATGGCCTTTGAGGTATTGCTTTCATATGTGGTATACATGTGTATATGGACAAGACCTTTCCATGCACATAAAAAGGTTGGACCTTTGTGACCTTGACCTCAGAATCTGCTTTTAAATAAATTTCCATAAATTCGTAATAAAATAAATACAGTGGTGAAGACGTTATTCTTTCCTGTTTAAATGTGTAAGAAACACAAATGCAGCACACTAAAATGTCGAAAATTACAACTTTTGAAATGTCTATCTACGGTGTATCTATTAATTCAATTTTAATCTGAATGGCAAACAGTTTGGAGCCTGATCAAGCGACGGGTTACCCAGTATCTGATCTGGCCCAAAACTACTAGTGTTTGCAATGGAAATAATAGTTATAAATTAAAGATGTTTATTTGGAAAGAATAACATCATCTCCACTGTATGCCATTTTACGCATTTAATTGTTTCCTCCACTAAAGGAAATACAGTAGAACCCCTCTATTACGACCATTAAAAAGAAGGCTAATTGTCTGAATAAAAGACAGGTGACAGCTTAAAGCAATGTGAAAGTGAAACAGAAAGCAGTCACCTGTCTTAAACGACTTATATTTGACACAATTAAGTGATCGTAATAGAGAGGTTCTACTGCAGTTTCATTTTATACAGTTCTGAATGTGCAACATAAGAAATATTCTCTGTATAATAGCAGATGGTAGCTTTAAACAGGCTGAAAGTAAAACAGAATGCGCCTTAAGGCACATTCTGCTTAAGTTTCATCCTGCTTTAAGTGATCACATGCCTTCAAATTTAGAAACTGGCTATCGAGTAAAGAGTTCAGCAACTATTTTGGAGCCCAGGCCCCCCTCTTTTATAGTGATCATGATGGAAGCGATTTTACTGTATTTTTGTCAATTTCAGATTGATGAAGATCTTCTGACGTACAGTTTCAAGGGTCCTGTACACACACCACCTATTGAGGGCTATGAGACCGGTGATGGCAACTATATAGATGAAACAGAATACTTCGAGAAACAAGAAATATTTAAAAAAACAAAAAGGAAATAACATATACATGTACACTGTTTAACCCTATCAACCCTGCAACCCTCTGTAGAGATAACTGATTGCAATAAGTGTAGACCCTGATCAGAGGGCTCCTATAGTGATCAGGGTCTGCACTGTTTGATAATTTCATTGTTTTTTGTTGTAATACCAAAAATGTAACAGTAGACTGATTCAAAATATTTGTACCAGAAGAGTGCAAAAGGATTATTACTACCCAGAAGAGAAATTTAGGGTTGAAAGGGTTAACCCTTTACCCCATAGCCTGTTTCTAGTTTTGAAGACAGGTGACCACTTAAAGCAGGTTGAAAGTAGGCACATTCTGCTGGAACTATTTTCCTCAGCGGAGGAATAAATTAATTATGCTAAAAGTCGCTTCTATAGGGGAAAGGGTTAATACAATATGTATTAAATACTTTAAAAAATGTTTAACAAATAAATGGTATGACAAATAAGTAGCCTTTGTTTTTTCTGGGTCATGTTTACCACAGTTAGTATAGTCTGATTTTATTGGCCTGTCTGTATAAGTAACGCAGATGTCAAGACACAGGTTATTTTTTAAATCTTTGTCTATACATGTAATGTACAGTGCTTATGCCAAAAATATTATATCCAATGCAAACAGTTTGGAGCCTGATCAGATACGGGGTGGCCCGGCATGTCACCATCTGATCAGGCTCCAAACAGTTTGCCACTCAGATTAAAAACAAATCATTGAAATTTCAAAGGAAATGTTATTCTCGTTATATATATTGCATAGCTCCCATGAGTTATCTCAATTAAACGCGCACACTGTACATGAGTGCGCGCATGCGCACGAGTGTATGTGGGCGTGTTTAATTAGATAACGAGTTGGAGATACTGCAATATATTGCTTGTAATATGGCTAAATATAGACCAAGAGGTTGGGCTCTGTGCAATTTACATCAACTATTGAGCGCTTTTGACATCCATTAGAATCCCCATTTGAACGACCAATCAGTGACAGGAACAACATCGCTATCTGCGCAAGTTATACCAAATGTTGAGCGCTTTGCTAATCAAAGGTAGTGTAAACCCCATAAAAGAGACCAATCAAAGACTGGAACGTATACTCGTTAACCAATCCGACAACTTCCAGCATAGATCGCTTTCGCGGGCAGTGTGTTAAAGTTTTGCTGTAAAGACGAATGTTCTAGTTTCTGGGAATATTTGCAGGGTTGCCATTTCTCCGGATTTTTCCTAAATCTTCGGATTTTTTTTTCTAGTACATGGTAGCTTAAAGCAGGCTGAAAGTAAAGCAGAATGCGTCTTAAGGCGCATTTTGCTTTACTTTCAGCCTGCTTTAAGCAGTCACTTGTCAACAAAACTAGAAACAGGCAACGGGGGAAAAGGTACGATTTGTAAAATCGCACTAAAAAAATGCAAATTTGGAAACCTTCGGATTTTTTTGTCAACTTATGGCAGCCCTGTATTTTCGTCACTAGCTTTTGCGCGTGTTTACTTAAAATGATTAATATGGATATCGGCACAGTGATGACGGGACGATTTGCAGTAGAGAACACGTTTGCATTTCTCAATCAAATATTTAGCAATTTTTCCTTTGCACAATATTTGGACCCAGATCAGACGCTTTGGTCTGGATCCAAACTGGTTGAAAAGGAATTATCAATATTGCACAAAATCGTTTATTGTTAAAAACAAATCGTGTAATTTCTCCATTGTGACTTGTGCTGCTATTACTATGCCAAGGCTCCAGATAAGAGGAGTACATTTCAAGAACTAAAATCTTTATTTCTGCATTAAACCCTATGGTGTCACTACTCACTAGAATCGTCTCTTCGAGACGATTCTAATGAATAGTAACACCATAGGATTAAATGTTGAAATGAGTGAGAAAATTTGGATTTGTTCCATTTACTCGCTCTTATCTGGGGCTTTATATCTGCCACACCGGATGTGCGCCAGACTGTGCGGTTAACTAGATGTCCGCCATTACTGTGCGGTTAACTAGTTAACTGCATGGTTTTCTACCAGTTATTGCATGGGCGGGGAAACTCCGCCCACTACAAAGTGTGCGGTATCCAAATTAAACTGGGGTACTTTTCTATAGAAAAATGTCGCAGCCGTGTTACAATATATGTTATTGCATTGTCTCGGTTACATTGAATTTAAACAGGAAAGAAAAAACATGTTTACTGTAGCATTAGTGTTAAAAAAAAAGCTTGTGCTATAAAGTCATATAGTGAACCCTAGTCCCACATTTAGGCGTCCTTTTCAAACAGTGTAAATGTAAATAGAACACAATTTCCTGTGCAAACAGTGAAGACCAAGATCAGAGGGCTCCAAAAGGAACCCTCTGATCTGGGTCTTCACTGTTTGTCATAATGCCAAACATTGACAAAAAAAACCTTGAAAGTCAGAAATGGACTACACTAAAATGGAAAATGGAAGTGTCCATTTAAAGTTTCAGGGAGGAAAGAAAAGAAGGCTAATTGACTGCTTGAAAGTCCTCCACAGAAGAAAACATTCCACTTTATACATTCATGAATATGCACAATAAGAAATAGGTTTTTTTTTTAGCTTAAAGCAGCCTGAAAGCAAAGCAGAATGTTCTTTTGGTAATTCTGCTTTACATTCGACCTGCTTTAAGAGGTCAACTGGCTTCAAAACTAGAAGCAGGCCATGGGATATAGGGTATATATAAATTATTTTCAAACAGTCAGGGGCATACACCTTCAGAAATGTGTCCTATATCCTAGCAGATGGTAGCTTAAAGCAGGCTTAAAGTAAAGCAGAATGCTTCAAGCAACCACGTTTCTACAATACTGAAAACAAACTATTGGGGAACGTCTTTACACATTCAACCCTAGCGATGAGTATACTCCTCATTTACAAACATCATACCTGTGAGGATAACACTTGTCCCATGCAAACAGAGTAGACCCTGATCAGAGGGCTCTTTAAGAAGCCTTCTGATCAGGGTTTACACTGGTTGTCATTTTGAAATATATTGTTAAAATCAACCCTAAATATTAAAAAATGGACTAGACTTATTTTGAAATTGGAAATGTCCATTAAAAGTTTCAGGGTTGAATGGGTTCAGATACCTCTGGGTTTTCACCCCTTATAATACAACATACAAAGCCATGTGCAATGATTCTCCAAGGTACATTGTTAGTATGCTGGACGTGTATAGACCTCGAAGAGAGTTGCGGTCTGCGAGTAAATCGGTATCGCTGGTTGTGCCGAGAAGTCGTTTAGTGAAGTTTGGAGATAGAAGTTTTAGCATGCAGCCCCAAAGCTCTGGAACTCTCTACCATCAGACATCAGAGATGCGAGCTCAGTTGCAGTCTTCAAAAAACGTCTGAAAACACACTTCTTTAATATTTATTATTAGAACACATTAGGAAATGGATGTCTGCTACCTCCGGGCCATGTTCTTGCTGTAGATATTGTGGGTCTAAATGGGAGTTCTGGAATTGTACCGTTTGCCCATGCCTGTTCGGTGGATCTTGATGGTAGGGATTGCTCCTGATCTCTTTGAAACCGACTGGCTTGGGGTTTGCGGTATAATTCAGGGACAGCTTCTTATCTTGATGTTTTATAAAGTAAGGGTGTAATTTCAGCCATGGAACATGTAGGTCCCGCGGATGTGGGGTGGAGAGGGTAGATGACTGCTACCCTAGGGCTGTGTTCATTCTGTATATGTTATGGGTCTAATTTTTAGTTCTGGAGTTGTACTGTTGACCAATGCCTGTCTGGTGGATCTTTGATGGTAGGGATACAACTCTGATCTCTTTTGAAACCAGCTGGCATGGTCTGTGGTACAATTCGTGGACAGCTTTCACCATTTTTAATAATGTTATTGATCTTCTATAGAGTTTTTAGTTATGGTCGCATGCTATTATTCCTAGTTATGTTACATTAGATGGCCTGCATTAGGCGCTCTGCTATTATTTCTATTGGTCGGCAATCTTTAGCCGGTTGGTTCATTGCTGATTGATGGGGGTAGTGTGATTGCCGTTTTGGGGGCTGTCTTTTGTATGTTTATTCTTATTTATTTTAGATCTAATTATAGTTATTTGTGTTTTGTCGATGGCCTGCATTGGGCGCTCTACCATTATTTATATCAGTCGGCAATACTTAGCCGGTCGGTTCATTGCTGATTGATGGGGGTAATGTGATCGCCGTTTTGGGGGACTGTCTTTTATATGTTTATTCATGTTTTATTTCAGATCTAATTGTAGTTATTTTGTCTTTTCACGATTTATAGGTACATATGTGTTATTTCATGTAAAGCGCTTTTGAACGCACAATCCCTGTGTGAAAAGAGCGCTATATAAATCTGGTATACTAATAATAATAATAATAATGCTTTAGTAGTTTTCATATTCAAAAAACATATTAGTTTGCAGTCATCTTGGCGTTGGCATCCTCTTCCTTATTTGCACAGTAATATTTACAGTTAATTTTCTCTATTACGACAGGGCTTCCATAAGTCGATCTTGAATAATCCTAAGAATTCCAAATGTTCTATTTTTCAAGTGCGATAATTTGAAGCAGGTTGAAAGTAAAGCAGAATGCTACCATATAAGCTCTGTTACGACTACAAACTTGAGTTCATTAATAGGTGTTTACCACAGGTGACTGCTTAAAACAGTATGACAATAAAACATAAAGAGTTTTTTATTTAACTTTCACATTACTTTAACCTGTCACCTGCCTTTCATATAAACGTAATATTACTATACTTTGCATATCTTATGCATCGGATCACTCGAGTTGTGTGTGTAAAGGCTATATATATAGTGGGCGTACTATGCACCATTATCGTGCTAAGCGCGACTTAACTAACATTTGCAAACGGTTTGGACCAAGATAAGAGGGCACATAATGAGGCGTCCGATCTTGATCCAAACTGTTCTGTTTGAAAAGCACTAAAACTAATTTTTAGTTTTAAACAGACGATACATTTGAAGCAGACTACAATTCCGCATGTTAAGGGTTTAACATATACAGCGGAGAATCTGTTATTCTTTCCCAATAAACGCGTTTACGCTAAAACTATTATTTGCAGTGCAAACAGTTTGGAGCCAGATCAGACGCCGGGTAACCCGGCGTCTGATCAGGCTCCAAACTGTTTGCCACCAAGATAAACAAGAATTATCAGAATTGTCCAAAAATTGTTCTTTTCTACGTTTTAGTGTTTTGCGTTTGCGTACGTTTGCGTTTAAACGGGAAAGAATAACACATTCTCCACTGTACTAGGTATGCTACATTATTCTGCAACAGCTCGTGATCAAGTGGTTATACAGTGTCCCCTCCCTACAACGACCCTCCCAACAATGATTCCCTCCTTACAACAATGTTCACCAAGAATTTTACCCCTACTCGCCATTTTGTCGTCTTCTTCAATATTGTTGTCAGCACTATCGTTTCAAAGTTATATTTAAGGAAGTATAATTTACATAAATTTCGAAACAAGTGGCAAACAGTTTTCATCCTGATCAGACGCTGTGTTACACGGCGTCTCATGTGGATCAAAACTGTTAGCAAATACGCTTTATGACGTCATTGAAAGTGAAAGTTAAACTGAGTTGAGCATGGTTGACTTTAGAAACAGTTCTCTTGTGACTTTAATATATAGAAAAAAATGCTTTATGTTGCAAACACCAACTACGAGGGGTGTTCAAATAGTTTTGATACTGGATCATTTACTTCAATATAATGAGTGCAAAATGCATGTGTGATATATCATTTTAAAGAGCAATTCTTCGCCTACACGATGGTATAATGCACGATAAGATCACATAACTCGATGAGTCACAACATGAACCTAAAGTTCTGACCCCTACTCGAGGACACTGGAACATAACACTTTTTGACCTAATAACTTCTTAAAGAGTACAATTTCCAGATTTGTTTTGGAAATATATCAGTTTATGTCTTAATTTTAATGTAAATAAAAATTTATTTCTATAGAAAGTGTTAACTAGTGTTAACTATTTAAAATCTCATTTTTTCAAAATCAACATTTCTTATTTTGCTAATGATGAAAGTGGACATGTTTTTTCGAACACTATGAAATTTTTCGAGATCAGTATATCTACATTTTGATTTTACAACATGAAACCCTTTTTCAATGGCATCAATTATAGCCTGGTTTAATAATAAAAAAAAGAGTTTGTATTTCCCTAACTACTTTTATACATAACAGGAGATCAATTTTTAATTATATTTATAGTACGTGTTTAGAATTAGCTCTATTTTTTATATTTTATGTAATAATAACATTTAAAACGAAGTAGTATTTGCATAACTGTCAAATTGTATTTGACAGAAAATTTCATAAAATTATACAAAATAATAAAGCCGTAATGCGATCTTATCGCGCATGATACCACCGTGTCGGCAAAGAATTGATCTTTAAAATGATATATCACACATGCATTTTGCACTTATAATAATGAAGTTATTGACCCAGTATCAAAACTTTTTGAACTACCCTCGTATATAGTTCCTACTCCGACAGGTCCCACGTATTTACTGTTTGAACGCTAAGTATTGTCGATGATGTTTGAACTGGCACTCTATGCATATTCCGTCTTTTTCCGTAAGCTATTTTTTATCTCCCGGAAAACAATTGGAGATTTAGTCACTGAATAATGACTGTACATCATAATCTGTTACACAGTCGATAGTAGCTCAGTGGTTTAATCACCGTACTGCCAATATCAGGAGCGGGAGTTCGAACCCCGTCATGGTAGTTCTACATACATTAGACTTTTTCGCTGTTACTTTTTTATTTCGCTAAAAAGTAGATTTTACGTAGGTTCTGATATAAAGAGAGAATAAATTCTTAATAAAAAATATATGTTTTCGGAAAAAACACACACCAAAAAACAACTTTATGGCGTATTTAGAATAGATTTTACCTAGATTCGAACCCACGACCTCTGTCCTTTGAGTCGGCTACACATGTCACTGAGCTATTGTGCCCGTATAACTATTCAACTGAGTATGTAATATATGTTGCTAAGTATTTATTGGTTTTTATCAAACATTCAAAGGAAAATCCCGCCTTCATCGACGAAAGCTGACGGAAAGTGATGAGTGCCAGTTCAAAAATCATCGAATGTTTATGTTGGCAATCTGAGTTTCCTGGTGAGAATCCCAGATACCTTCCTACTTTGCCGCAGTTCTGGGGCATAATTGCCATAGGGAATTGTTTCCTCTTTATTAGACCGAGAGTATCCCTTCTGCCAAGAACTAAAAGGAAGGCATGTCAGTAGTTTTGATCCCATGCGCTGCTGTGCTGGTCAACGAATGGGATTAACCGAAATAATCATCCCATCTCATCACCCCTCATCATTCATCGGCGCTATATGACCTATTTTGTGTCGCAGTGCCGTTAAACCCAACTCATTTATCCATTCTGATTTGAAACCGATTAAATCGGCGTCTTATATTGGTCCGAAACTGTCTGAAAAGGCAATAACGGTGCCGCCGTTACGTGCAAAATGAAATGTTATCTATAATACTACCTCGATTCTAGGCGTACAATGGCTATTTGCAGACAGTTTGAGTCCAGAT
Source organism: Gari tellinella (assembly GCA_922989275.2). Lineage (NCBI taxonomy): Eukaryota > Metazoa > Mollusca > Bivalvia > Cardiida > Psammobiidae > Gari > Gari tellinella. The sequence goes on from OV277863.1 coordinate 35,672,055, forward strand.
CATACACCGCGTAAAATCGCACTTGAAAAATGCAACTTTGGAAATCTTAGGATTTTTCATGCCAACTTATGGCAGCCCTGTGGCAGTGAAGGTCCATTCTAGTCGTGAAACAGTATTCCTGCTATCTGGCCTTCATTTTCTGTTGTACAATTAACAGGCAGAGTGCTGGATTTGAAGAAGAATTGTACTTGCTCGCAGTAAACCATTGCCTTGCCATTTATACCCCTCTTTGTCTGCGGTCCATCCATGAGGATGAACACTGTGTACCAAGTTTGAGCCTGTATCTTGACTTTGGTTTCTAACATGACGTCATAGAATTCGTCTCTACTGTTTGTCTGGATTAATTGACTGTTTTCGCTTAGCACTGTATTGTTTTTATCTAAGATTTTCAACAGAACATCATACTCGGCAGAACCATCAAAACACCCAAGCACTGAAACCCCATCAAGAATTACGTTTCGTGAACTCTGGAATCGAATAGAGTCGGGAATCTTTCCTACATTCCATGCGCCTGACGTGACGTCAAATCTAATGGCACGGGTAACAAGACGTCGTTTGGTAACGAACTTCATTATTTTAGGCTTCGTCCTGCTGTGAAAGTATTGGAATAGGTTTATTTTTTCGTCCTGTGTCAGAAAATCTTGGGTAGATACAACGTTTGTGAAATAGTTGATGTCCATTACGGGGAAACGAACCAAATACCGGAGATTGCCGAGGACTCTGTGTCGACTGTCGCCATTCAGCGGGAGTTTGCTGCGCTTACAAGCCTTGGTGGACCAGCTGTACAGAGCCTCGTACACCAACGACTCCGATGCCCGCAGCTCATCGGCTTCAATGACTTTGCCAACACACTCTGGACACAGTGTCAAGAAAGAAGACGATTTCAAAACGGCGTGTGCGTTTTTGAAGATGAAATTCAGGCAGTCTCTCTGAAAAAATATTGGAATAGAAATCTACATGAAGATCTACAGTCAAACTTTCATATCTCAAGAACTCGCATAAATCGAACATATCCGCATTTCAAAGTTAAAACGTTGCTTCGTGATATTCTTCGTCTGTCACCCCGTCATGACTATTTGCAACATCAATATGCATATGCTAAAGGTTAAACCATTCACCCGCTATAGACCACTTAAATATGTGTACAGTCGAAACTGCAAACAGTTTGTAGCTAGATCAGACGCTGCGTAAATCTGGTTTGATCAGGATAGAACCTGCTTGGCGCTCGTATCAATATGTCAATATGTCATATTTTCTGAATTCTGATTTTACAACAAAAAATACAGACACCAACATTACATCAGAAAACACATACTGATTCAATCCTAGAGACAAGTATAAACGTCATTAACCAACAGAGTGTATTTGAAGAATACACTTGTCTTATGCAAACAGCGTAGACCGTAATCAGAGGATCAGGGTCGGCAGTACTTGTACATTTGCAATATATGACAGAAAACAACCCTAAATACATGTAGTAAATAGTCAAAATGAACTAGACTTAAATGGTAACTGGAACTGTCTATGAAGAGTTTCAGTGGGTGAATGGGTTAAGCATGCTTGTACATGTACATACCCTTAGATCATTTTCAGAGTATTCGTGTGCTTGCTCCAGTATTTTGCACACTGTTTCTACCTCCACTCCTTCACTAAGGATCCTCATACACAGATCGGTCAGTTTGCCGAGGGCGAACTTCTTGGCCGCACAGTATATGGCCGTCACATTAGCTGGCGTGATGTTTACGTCCTCCGTATAGATGTACCTATTGCCAAGGCGAAACAAAATAACAATCAAAGTTCTTGAAAGCACTGATGATGGTCTAAGATTGATACAGTTCTTTCCCGTTTAAACGCAAACGAAACGCAAACGCAAAACACTAAAACGTAGAAAAGTACAACTTTTAGACAATTCTGACAATTCATGTTTACCTGGGTGGCAAACAGTTTGGAGCCTGATCAGACGCCGGGCTACCCGGCGTCTGATCTGGCTCCAAATTGTTTGCAAAAGAAATAATAGTTTGAGCGTAAACGCGTTTATTGGGAAAGAATAACGTTTTCTCCACTGTAATTTTGCCATCATTCACGATGAACGTTACTATAGCAATACATAGAAAATATAACTGTCACATGATATAATTATACAAAAGTATGAAATACAAACAACTTAAACATTCACGCAGTACAAGCATTCAACCATACAGTAAAGCCACTACTGCGGCCATCACAGGAAGGCTATAGACGATAGTATGAAATACAGCTGATAGTCTAAAGCAACGGGGAAGCAAACCAGAGATTCCCTAAGGGGTCTTCTGCTTCACCTCACCCGCTCCAAGCAACCAAAGAGAACACTATTTCCTGAATGTATTTGGTAGTAGAATGTGAAAATACTAGTATTTGAAATAATATTCTATGTATGTATATCTACATATACAGAGATCTTGGCGTCATATGAACATTCCATGTGTAGCGGTGCCGTAAACCCAACTCAATCATGAAACATTGTGTAATACTGTAAAGAGTCTGAAAACCGGATTTGGCCTTAACATTATACCTTGTAAATTATTGCATGAAACACGTGAATATTTTTTCAAGTATATTTGGAGATTACCTATTCTGAATTTCATATTTATAACCGTTAAATGCCATTAATCTCAAGGAAGCTTTTTCAACAGCCGCGGATTCGAAAGCGGCGACACCCTCGGAACCGCCGATTTCAAAGCAGCATGTCACTTTCCTGGTCAATGAATTATTCGTACTCAAATGAAAGTGAAAGTAGATTCTACTTATTTTATGATCATCATATTTACTTAAAAGTGTAATGATTATTCACTAGAAGTTTATAATTTATAATTCGTTTCACGATTTTTCTAACTCATATCTCAAATTAGTCGATTTTTCGTTTTTAAGGAACTGATAATATCCGATATTATTGATTATTACACCTCGCTTTGAGTTACAATGTTAAATTCCCATAGACCTACAGTTAACATTTTGCATGTCTTTTACATCTATCCAAAATATACTGTCACTCTTTATGATATTCTTTTTGTGACGTCACTCTAAAGGACATTACTTTTTTCTCCATCCGAAAACGTACTGTCAGCATTGACATGAATTTCGCTATTGGCGATATTAGAACGTTTTAAAAAGTGGTAACTTCTAATCAACTTTTGGCATTTTCTGTACAAGTTGCTTCCCTTTATCGATTTTCCACCATATTTCGGAAGAGGATATTTGCCATCTAGACAATGTAAAGACGCTGTTTCTTCAATTTACTTGTCATAACGTTCTTCTTTCTTTCTTGTAATATAATTATAAACAATGTGACGTCGTAAGACAGCGACGTCATTTCCCGCGTTACGTACATGTCCGCGCTAAATTGGTATTTCACAACACATTTTATAAAATACGAATAAAACGATTCCAAAGCCAGGGTTGATAAGCTCGGTGTAATAAAATAAATATTATATGTCAGTTTGCGTGACATTCACGTTGTCAACCCTCGAAAACAAGAATGTCACCCTCGGCTACGCATCTCATTGAATCCATCAAAAAGGGTTCAGCCTTCTTCTTGCAATGTTATTTAGGTCTGTAACTGTCGTCTGCAATAATTATGATCAACATATCAAACAGTTTGGATCCACATGAGACGACGATTTACACCTCCTTTGGAGACAAAAAGCGTCCAGTTTCAAGTTTTGACGTTCTGACAGAAGAAATACTGATACTAGGACTAGTGCCAAACAGTTTGTATTCTGATTTGGATATATTCTGTTTGCAATGTTGACTTAACCATTTCTCCGCCGGGTCGCATAAAGTCGACTTTGCAAATAGTTTGGATCCAGATCAGATACCACCAGGATGTTAACTGTTTAACATTCGTATCGATATTTCTTAAGTATTACTACCTTAAATCTAGCTTGGAAACGATCTTGCAGACAGCAACTTTGGAGCACACGGTAAAAAAACGATGAAGTAGTGTAAAAATCTCACGATTAATTTGGTGCCGAAAGGGTTAAGTCACCTATTGTTATGGGTTAATTCATGTTATGTTTTCAGTAACTTTTCAGGTTTTGTCAAAGACGTTAGAAATCCAGATTACCGTAAGATTTCTTTGAATACGCCTACGTCGACGTCATCGATGACTATGAGGTCATCATCGTCGTAGTCGGGATCAGTCAGCATGGAGAAGAAGACGGAGCTCCGACTGGCCAACATGTACCGATGGGCGGGCACAAGTTGTTTCTTTTTGCCAACGAGGAAGTTGATGTCGGCAAGAATAGCGTTCTGGAGCATCTCATTGTTGCACTGGACAAGACTCTTTTTGGACTGCCAGTCATGTGACAAATCAAAACTGAAAAAAATACACACGTTTGATTTATGTATACAGTGGGACAATCAAAATAAGTCTCAGTGTCTGTCTTTGAAACAATGACAATTTAATGAGAAAAGACAAGAAAAAATCAGAAAACTCATTTAGGTTTTACGAGTAGAGCTAGCTAGCCTACATACTCAGAAATAATATACATGATGATGAACGAATTAGATAGACTGGATTCTATTTTGATCCACTCTATAACTATATTAACACTTTTAATCTATATACTCATTGTTTGTGAGATACTCATTGAAAACATGAAAATATCTCTTTGTTTTGAGGCATACCGTTTGTAATTCTGACATTTTAAAGGATAGTATCGGTTATGCTGTGCGTATTGTACCTAATATGGAATATACAGTGCCATTAAAATTAATATTGGCCGAGGCGAAGCGAACGAATTTTTCTGACTGACTTCTTTTGTGACATTGTTCATTCAAACCTATTCCTAATGTTATTGTTATTTTTCTTTACTTGAAAGTTGAGGCAGATTTGTAACTTTAAAACAAAATTTGCATAAAATGATTTGTCTAGATTCAAAATTACAACAAAATAGGAGAATTATCTCCCTTCTCTAGGTAAATAACCCTAATAAAATTAACATGTGGGGTATTTTACCAACATATGAATCGATGTGAGGTATTTACACATAGTTTAGGTCAATATTTCATATTTGAAAGTTTTTGTGTGTACATATTGTCATTTTGACATGTTTGTAATATCTAACTGGCGACCATTTTGGAAAATAGCCACACATGAAATTTTTCACGATGGCACTATAGCTAAAATTGTTTTGAATTATGAATTATATACATATACAACAAGTGTTGTTTTCGCTTTGTTGGGCATCTTTAGGAATATGGCACCTTCTTACCCTGAATTTGGTGTAATTTGTTGCGGGTTTTTTTGTAGGAAAAGCGTAATAAAAAGACCCCTGTATAAAATTAAAAAGCACAATTGGTCCAAAAGTAACTAGAATTGATTTGCAAAGCATACTTCTATATGAAGCAAGCAATTACATGCAGAAATCCTACTGATTTTTCATCTATCCACTGGCCTATACCTTTGATTTAAAGCATTTTAAGTTTAATCTATACGTACTTTATATAAACTATATGAATTACCCCCTCTTTACGCTAAAACATTCACCTTTTTTCTATTTTGCATAATTTTCATTTTATTATTATTATTATTTAAATTCTATGAATATTAGTAATAATAAAGATTTGTATCATAAAACATGTAGATCTAATTTTAGAATTAATAAAAAACAATATTTTTGAAAAATGTGCGTGACAGTCCAATAACATAACCTCTGAGCTAAAGAGTCTACTCCCTAGCTTTGGAGTCCGATATTTGATATCTCATACGTCATCGCTATGCTATTTATAACTTACACATACTGAGGGTAAGTATGTAGGATGTAAAAATCACATGTTTCATAGATTGATATATTCGATAAAGTTTCTATACTTGCTTCAAGTAGAGGAATACAAGCGTTGTCATGCCACAGAAAATATATGATTGAAAAGCGTAGTAATATGTATCCCCTCTCTAGTGCATATTGATTTACAAAAAACCCAAAAGGGCATCAAAGTCTTAGATATAATAAACAAAAGTTACACAATCTTCTTTCGCATGTTTTATTTGATCATTCGTAACAACTGATGTATTGTATTCATATTATTCAGAAGATATAACTGCACGTGACAACTCAAAGACAGATACTCAAAGGTTCTGCTCAATAACTTTAGATTGGATTGACTGATTCCAAAAGATCTTGGTAATTAGCAAGTCTGCATTAAGATATAGTTTCGTATTGTATTAATTTAGGACTTCTATAGGGTCACTGTTACTCAAAATACATGTAGAAAGAAGGCTTCCGCTCAAACACATGAATGAGAGTTCATGCACGAACACCTTTGTATCGAGACATACCTTGGGATTACATTTGGGGTCAGGCTGGTCAAGGTCAATGTCACTGACACTAAAATTAGAAAAGGGGATTTACTATCGTTTCAAACCGCTAGTAGACGCTGTAATACAATTATTGATTGTATCCTATCCTGTTTGACACCACTGACTCTTATTTTGTGATATAAGAGCCATTATTGAACTCAAGCGTCCCTTTCTACGATAGGGGTTTTCAGATAAGAGATATCCAGGTTAATCCATTCCTTGCATTGTCCGGAGAAGTAGTTAATTTGAAACAGTTTGGACCCTGATCAGACGCCGCATAATGCGGCGTCTGATCAGGATCCAAATTGTTTGACACTCATTTCAATATCTATTAAGTTGATATACCCTAAAATCAAATTTGAGAAATAAAAGCAGACGATAATTGTTTAAACTTGATGACGTCATGGCAGTGAAGGGGATAACCTTCAAAACGCTATTTGCGACTTTATGATATCAGTTTCAGACAGTTTATATCCAGACGAGACGTCGAATTACTCAGTTCAAAATATTTGCATCTTGGATTGCATGTCCTGAAGGATATTGTCACAGTGGAGACTGGTATGAAGAATACGATACAACAAAACTTGCAGACGAAATATTGCTAACGTGCTTATTTTCAAAGAACAAGGTTACGTTTCAGGCATTTCGTCGAGGTTTTAACATGGCAATGCTATACGGTATGTACATTTAACAATTTTCTAACAGCGTAGTGGAGACAACGGTATATTTTCCGGTTTAGATGAAACTAAAGGCAAATACAATTAGAGGTAGAAAAGGTGTTATGTTTCTTTTACAGCAATGTTCAACAAATAATGACGAGTAAAAAAAAACTAGGTTAGTTATGATATTTCAATGACTATGGAACGGTTAATCATATACTGAATTCCAAAAGAAAATGTGTACTTTTTTTATTTCAAATATCTTAATATCTAGAAGACGTACCGATTAAATTTTTCGCACACTGCATCTCATGTATATTGGCCATCCATCGATAACAAAAGCTATTACTTATTGTAATGTATTCTCTATTGTTTGTTTTCTTTGCAGTTCTCATTTTACTGATTGTGCCAAACGTTTTGGCATTCTCCTTTGTGAAACCAGGTATGTATCAATATACACTTTACCCATCCTACTTCCTTACCCAGCTGGAGATTTCATTTGCCAAACAGTTTTGATCTTGATCAGACACCTAGTAAATTGGCATGTGATCATGATTCAATCCTTTTGAAAGGCATATATAAGTTCTTCAGCCACATTGTATGAATTCTTTATTTGATTTTTTTTAAAAAGAAGACGGCAAAATTGAAGCATACGGTATTCTCATCGTAATTGGGGTGAATATAAATAAAATGGAAATACTACTTAGATGCGCCTTATAACGCTTTTTATTTTATTCATCCATTGAATTAAATAGTTTTACCATATATACAATAACGAATGTTTGCCATTAGAAACATTGCCTTTCTAGTAAATGGTATCTTAAAGTAAGCTGCAAAATAAAGCAGAATACGCCTTCAGACGCATTCTTTTCCCTTTAACATGCTAATAGCAACCATATGTCTTAAATACTGAAAACATGCTGTGCGGGAAAGGGTATACATAAATTATGATCACGAACGTTGTATTCTTTTTACAAACATAACCTAGAGAAGTTGATTCCATGTATGTTTGGCATTTATTTGTCGCTACTTTTGAAGTCAATTGATTCGAACAATACTAAGGCTAAGCGCGAACTAACTAGAGACAGGAAAAAGTGGTTCCATATTTATTCCATTCATTAAGAAGAAATAGCATAATGGTTCTTTTTATTATCAATAAACAGATTGAGGTAGATCTATTATTGAATTTTAATTTAGACAAAAATGTATAAATTAGATATACATGTACAGTGGAGCAAACGTTATTCTTTCCTAATAAACGCGTTTACGCTAAAACTATTATTTCTATTGCAAACAGTATGGAGCCAGATCAGACGCCGGGTTACCCGGCGTCTGATCGGGCTCCGAATTGTGTGCCACCAAGATAAAAATGAATTGTCAAAAAATTGCACTTTTCTACGTTTTAGTGTTTTGCGATTCGTTTGCGTTTAAACGGGGAAGAATAACGTATTCTCGAACGACACGAAGAAGTGATGACGTAGGGTATTGAACAAATCAAATCAAATCAATATTTATTTATTGTCGGACAGTTTATAACAATATAACATAACCTATGTATAGCTTTTTACCGACATAAAGAACACAAGAACGCATTGTAATGGCGTCATTAGTACACGACGTCGTCAACTAGATATATACGGATATTGAACGAGTGTGTTTTCAGTATTGAATTTATTGAACGAGTTGGATAAAAATGATATGTTGCGAGCTTAGGCTCGCAACATATTATTTTATCCAACTCGTTCAATAAATTCGATGCTGAAAACACATGAATTTAATATTCTATTCGTCACATAAACACCAATTGATGCAAAAATCCGTTTGTACTTTCAATTTTCCCGCAGCTGTTTGGAAAACGATTCTTCATAATAGGTGTAATTAGATTTTATTCATCCATATATAAAAAACCTATCAAGTTAGAATAAAGAAAAAACGTCAGTGTGCGGTGAAAAGACTTCTCTGAAAACATATTTAAATTTAAAATAAATATCTAATCTAAAATTGTTTCTGAATCACTGTTAATACTAGGGATCTAAGTTGCCTGTTTTGCAGCCTGATTTACGGGCCTGCTCGGGAAAAAGAAAATTAGGCCACTTGGAAATGTTTCAATTGCTTGTGGTGATCCAAGTTTGTCAAACTAAATTATCAAAACTGTTTTTTTTCAGTCGGCGTAATAATAAAGTAGTTCAGTGAATCGTAAATTTTTATTCATTTGAAATGTAAAAGTATTTTAGTAGAACGCTTAGTGCTTGTAATAATGCAGTTTATGGGATAGATTCCAAGTACATAGATATGTAAATATTGTTAAAGTATTGGTTAAAAATCTTCTCTTCGGATAACATTATCATTAGACATGTATACCAGCTAACACTAGAGTATTGTGAGAATGGTATGAAAAACTGGACTACGTTTGTTATGGATATGTCATCTGACTATGGATGCATGTATATATGACAGCAGGCTTTTCAGGTTGTCAATGACAATTATGGTTTTCCCATCACTATTCAAGCAGAAAATACAAGGCGCTTCTATGCAACAATGACTTGCCGATATTGGTAGTAATACAGTAAAACCTCTCTATTACGACCACTAAAAAGAAGGCTTATTTATTGTATAAAAGTCAGATGACTACTTAAAGCAAGGTGACAGTAAAACAGAAAGCTCCTAAAGGAGCTTTCTGATTTACTGCCACCTTGCTTTAAGCAGTCATCTGTCCTTAAACACATAATAATTCACAAAATTTAGTGGTCGTAATAGAGAGGTTTTACTGTACTAAGCTTATTTTATACAAGGAGTTGAATTTGTCACTTGGTTTTGAAGAAGAGAGAACCGTGTATTACTCTCTAAGATTCGAATCTCAGTTCATACTTTAAAAAATGAAACATGTAGATATTCTAGAGACATATTTGCGAGATATGGACGTATTTGTATACTTTGTGATAAAAATGAAATTGAAGACAAATTTCATTTTGTGCTAGAGTGCCAGGCCTATAATCAAACAAGAACATCTATTAAACCTTACTTTTCAATATCCCTAGTATGTTTAAATTTCTGTAGTTATTTAACTCTTCAAAAGGTATCCTATTCAGATTTTCTAAATATTTATCAGAAACATCTAAATTCAGGAAAAGTTTGATTTTGTCGTAGTGTTGTTAACTCATGCTCGGAATTCGTCATATTAACAACAACATTTCTAGGTACATGTTTATTTGATTGTTAGGAACTAAGTAATACAGTATATTAAGAAGTTTACTTTTGCATGTATATATCAAATGTACCGATTATCAAGTATTTCAAATTAATATTTGTATTGATGAGAAACTGTATGGTTAAATCAATAAAATATCAATCTATCTGTATTGTATGCACAGTGCGCAGTACGATTTTCATTTCACTGTATAGTTTGCATGTTTATGTGATAAACAAGTATTATACAACAATGTCACCGTCTGTTAAGTTATAAAACAGGCACGTAGGAAGCAAAATATGATTGGGGAGGGGGAGGGGTACACACTCTTTATCTCTACATTGACTACTCTTTATGGGGGAGGGGGGGGGGGGACCGATTTTTTGTCTTTTCATTTGGTTGTGCGCCTAAATTTCTGGCATATATTTGGTACAAATAAACCAAAATTTGCTTGGTTACTCTAATTGGCAAACAAAATATTTATTTATTTTAACAACGTAATTATGATGGTATGCCAAACATGACCAGCATAATCTGTCATTTGTTATTATTTAGTCCATGCAACGAATTCATGCAACATCAATCGTGGCTAGTTTCGAAAGTGTGCTGTAGTTGAATTTATAACATTTACAACAAAATGCCACGTGCATTGAATATCACCCGTTGTATATTTCTAATATAACTAGTGGTATAACTATGCAAATATGGTATGCGACGACATCGTGTACTTCTGACGTCATTGCAATGCGTGCGTTCTATAACCTTCGTCAACACACCTTCATGCTTCATGAAGAAGTATATATTTTTAATTTAATTAATCAACGTTTAATATACCGGTACTTGCGTTACGTCAACTGCCGATCTGCTCCGAACTATGCTAAAGCACGGTTTCGCAACAGACCGACAGTTTACGAGAATGACCTATTGCTTTCATACGTAGAGTACCGATTTTGGCCCGATCTCATTAGGGTCCTTAACCTTAACTTTAGAGTACGGCATGTTCGAGTTATCGAATTTCACCTGAGGAATTGAGTGTTAGTTCGATTTAACTCTTTATCCCATGGCATGTTTCTAGGTTCGAATACAGGTGACCATTTAAAGCAGGTTGAAAGCCTGCTTTAAGTACCATCTGCTAGAAAATAGAATACATTTCTGATAGTGCATATTCATGACTGTTTAATTAGCATAATTATTGGAATAAATTTATGGCGTAAAAAGATGTTACTATTGAGTAATGGGTTAAGCGACACTTTTTATTTGAACATCGTTATTGCAGGAACTCAGTGTTTCCATTTCTCCGGATTTTGCCAAAATCTTCGGATTTTTCTTAATTTCTCCGGACCTTCGGATTTTTTCCGAAATCTTCGAACTTTTGCTCTTACTTTTTAAATTAGGAATTATAGACGTTGTTTTACACAGGAAACATTGATATGGGTGTCAAACAGTTTAGATCCAGACCTCACATTGCGTTACGTGGCGTCTGCTCTGGATCCAAAATATTTGCAAAATTATGTTCGTGGTTTATAGCCTTACAGCGAAAGTGTCAAAGGTACGATTCCTAAAACCGCACTTGAAAAATTGGAAATCTTAGGAATTTTATTAGCAACTTATTGTAGCCATGGGAATCGCTGCTTCACCCTGAGTCTGACAGCAACGACAGAATCGCTCTTTAAAAAATTGTCTGTATGAACCGGACATTATAATGTAGATTATGAAGTCAAGAGACGAATTGACAACGACAAACACGCCTGATATGTCCATAAAGAACCAGAACACGTTCGACTCTGATCCGTGAATGGAGAAGTTTCGGTGAACAATACAAATGGCCTGAATAGAAATTTGTGGCAGTTTCAGAATTGTGTACATGGAAATTATAACTATGACTGTTGACATCACACGGGTCTCCGATGCTGACTTGGCTGTCGTATTTCTGCTACGTCTTGGCAAAATCAGTTTTCGTTTTCGCATTATTCTTTTATATTGAAACACTATTCCGATATTGAGACAAATCAAAATAACATAAAGGAGAAATTCGCAGGTAATTGTCTCTATCAGCTTGAAAAAGAAAGCTACGTCTTCCATATTCTTTCTCGGCAGTACTTGATTTGCTTGAATCCCATCCGGTCCGACTGACGATACCACTTCCATACAGATAGGCAATGGTAGCAAACCAAACGCAATAACCACGAACACCGCAACGAGAACTTGAATCGGATACTTTGCCAGCGCTGTTTCCTTCACCAGAAAGGGTGACACCATTGATAGCAGCCTTTCAAGAGACATTAGTATTAAAGTTGCTGTATTCATCGTCATGAACAATAATTCTAGATATAATAACGGTACTTTCATGTACAGATCTACCTGAAGTCTTTGATCTTCTCTAAATGTTCCTATTAGAAAGGGAATCGTATAAATCACATTTAGGATCAGAATAAAGGTATCAATCGTCACAAGTGCAAACATGTAGATGTAAATTGAATGTTTCTTCTGCTTTGCCATGTTCAGAAAGACATCCAGAGCAAGGGAGTTTCCAACAAGTCCACAAATGCAAAACGCCGGAATAAAAAGAACGTAAATCCCGAATTCTGCTCCACGTTTCAGACTGTCGGGAATGATTGTGTTTGTATATAGTTGTCCATCGGGCACAGAATCGTTGGTGTTTGTACTCATGTTTGTCCCGTTTATATATTCCGGCACGTCATCTAACGTTGAATTTAATATATCCGACAAAAACATGATGAAAATGCTCCAGTTTATTTTTTATAAGAAGAAGCTGCTTCCTTTTTGCAATGCACAAATACTTTGGATGGAGTTGGCCAAGAACTGGTGTATTGTGACACTGAAAAAGACTATATAAGGTGCTCTCTAGTCTCTATATACTAGTAGTTCGTCCTTCGAATTCGAAGAAAACCATAACCTCATCTCCGTGAACGTCTGTGTTGAGCAATATGGTGGATCCGAAAGTGGCTCTTCAATACAGTTCTTGCCCTAAACGCTCTACCACACTCTGGACATGACGGGCCTGATTGAACAACCACTGTAGTTTCTCTCGCTTTACGTTGAGCTCTCTTCTGTTTCGCCAAACCGATACGTTCTTCCTCATTGAGTCTCTATATACACTTGATTTCGTATACCAGAACAATAATCTTTAACCCTTATCAGGCTAAGCGCGACTTGGCTTACATTTGCGAACAGTTTGGACCCGGATCCGCGGCGTCTGATCTGGATGCAAACTGTTTGCCACTAATCTTCAGCCGTTCGTCAGTTTGAAAAGTTTAAAAATCATTTCGATTTATTTGCGCAGGCGAAATACTAGTATTTGAAGCAGACGGCAATTTAGTTTGCTATAGGTTAACGTTTAGCCAATAGAATCATCTTTAACCCTTTACCTGATAGCCTATTTATAGTACTTAAGATAGATACCTACTTAAAGCGACTCGCAACCGGATGGTGTTCTTGTCAAAATAAAATATAATTCTCAAATAAAAGCAAATTTGTGGCATTATTTGGCTTTTGACATTAAAAAAATATGATCAGTCCTAGTTTTTTAGATATTTTCCATCGTTTTTCCATAGCGTTAGCTAACGGTATAGTTGTTGTTGTTGCTTCTCTACACGGGGTCAGACATAAACCCGAGCCGAATAATGTTCTATTAATAGCTATCATTGAAGTACGTTAATTCGCTACCATATATATAGAGAGCGTCCGTAGCCGAGGGCGTAAAGGCGATGCCTCATTTTTCATTTTTGTCTCCGCATGGATGGTCACGGGTTCGAATCCCACCAGAGCCTCTTCTTTTTTTTTTTTTGGAAATGCATTTTTTAACAGAATTTATTATCCTAAACTAAATTTTACCCATTTATATAAGCATTTGACATATATTTACAAATTACTATTTTTAATGCTTGATCCGGTTGCGAGCCTCTTTAAAGCAGGTTGAAAGTTAGGGCGCATTCTGCTTTACTTTCAGCCTGCTTTAAGCTATCATGTGCTATAATATAGAAAATATTCCCTGTAATACATATTCATTACTGATTAAATTGGAACTATTTTTTTTCAGCGGAGAAATAAATCATATCCACTAAAAGGCGCTTCTATTGGATAAAGGGTTAATTCATTGAGCCCTAGCGACGAGTATATTCGTCCATTGCAAAACGAGAACCTGTGAAGATTACACAGCTCTGTCTTATGGAAACAATGAATACCATTATAAGGATGTGCACTGTTTGTCACTTTGCAATGAGTTGCAAAAAACCCAAAACAAAACCCAACCCAATCATATATAGTAAAAAAGTGTCCATTTGCAGCTTCAGGGGCGAATGAGTAAAAAGGAATTCAAAGAGAACCTGCTTTAAAGAACAAACAATCTGATTGAGCGGATAAACCTTTCAATATTATCGTTTTATTTGGCAAATTAAACATACTCTGAACATATAAATCTAAAAACATTATTAAAAACCATTATCTAATAGATCAAAGAGATTTTTTTGTAGCAATGATACTAACAGTTTAAGAATCAATTCGGAGATGGCAACATACTATTAAGTTGATAACCCTTTCAAATCTATTAACCTATTCCATCAAAGATGCTGAAAAAAGGATTTCAATTGATAAAAACATGAACATGGATCAAAGGAACATGTTTTTTTTATATCCTAGCAGATGGTAACATAAAGCATGTTGAAAGTAAAGCAAAACGCGCATTCTGCTTTACTTTCAACATGCTTTAAGTGGTAATCTGTCTTCAACTAGAAAATGGTTATGGTAATTCGACTGAAGACATATTTGTTCGAGCGCCTAACAGTTTCGATCCAGATCAGACCCCGCCTATGCAGTCAGGAAAAATTATTAAAAGCGTACTAGATCGATACGGTATGTAAAATCCTTTATACCAGAAAAAGAAAAAAACCGTGTTTTATGTACTATATAAATTCTTTTCTAAATAACAAACATACAGAGAGTTAGACCACGGAAGCTCATTTGGGTAATTTTGCCTTATCTTTCATGTATTCCGACTTCCGTTCTGTGTATTAAGTATATTGTATATTGCGTATTATGACTTAAAATATATAAAAAGTTAAAAATGAACCAGCGTCCATTTTGAACGGCTGCATACTTTTTGTCGGTCATTTTAAGGCAACACGGCAGATGAAGAAAGTAAATATTTCAGTTTTATTAAATCAGGTCGCTTCCTTAGCCGATGGTTTGCACTCTGGCTCGTTACGCTACTCTGTAGCTTGCTCACACTTATACTGCAATGGTCTCATCCCATGCAGCTGAGCATATCGCCACACATGTGACAAATTTACATATACGAGGGTGCTTCAAAAAGTAATATTACATGATAAATAACATAAATATTATTATTTGTGAAAAATGCATGCGTGATATATCATTTTAAAGAGCAATTATTTACTTACATAATAGTATAGTGCACGAAATGATCACATATTTCGATAAGTCACAACATGAAGCTAAATGACACCTACTAGAGGACAAAAGAACATAGCACTTTTCAGACATTACGTTTTGGACGTAATACCTTCTTAATAAGTACAATATCTAAGTTTGTTTTTGAAATATATCAGTTTATGTCTGATTTTTAATGTAAATCACATTTCATTACGACTGAAAGGGTTGACTTTCTAAATCTAATTTTTTCAAAAACACAATTTCTTTAAATGATATGTCACACATGCATTTTGCACGTATTATATCGAAGTTATTGAACAAGCAACTTTACTTTTTGAAGCACACCGTACGTGTAAATAACAAACAGACAGGAATATAAAATGATGTGTATTTACATTAATCAGCTTTTTACTTGGCTCAGCCAAATTTTTCAACTAAATGTATTGGTTTTCCAACATGTCAGGTGAAAATTAGGAAGTAACTCATTCGGCTACTGAATCCTTTTAAGGACAACAATTTTTCTGTTTTTCAATTTTAGTAAGAACGCCGAAAAAAGATTCGATATTGCAAGGGTGCAATCTCCTCTCCTTTTTCGGTACTATTTGTCATAAATCCTATAGTTTTCTATTGTAAAATACATCGAAAAAACTAGCAGACGATAGAATGGCGGTGAACGGGATAAAAACCACAGATTAAATTTAGCGGGGAAGGGTTAAAGTTGAGAATCCCTAGTAAGATCGGACCAAATCGGTACTCCTCGTACAGTGACCGGCGAAACTCGTCAACTACCAGCCTGTTTCGAACTATGCTTTATCATGCCCGACCAATCTTAATATTATGCGTAAAGTACAATTTATACTTTCAAGGTCTGCTCTGAATCAAATATACTTGTCATATGTACGGCCAATTTTTGAATATTCGTCAATTGTATGGGATGGCTGCCCTGAGGTATATACTAATACTTTGGACAAAATGCAAAATGAAGCTGCACGTATCGTCACAGGGCTAACGAGATCAGTTTCCCTTGAGAGGCTCTACATAGAATGTGGCTGGGAGACTTTGTTCAAGAGACGAGAAAACCAAAAACTGTTTTTTATGCACAAGGTATCACATGACACTGTCCCACAGTACATAAGTGATATTATTCCTCCATTAGTTGGTGAAAGGTCAAACTATCCTTTGAGAAACCGAGAAAATTTTGAAGTACTACCTGCTAGAACGTCCATTTATCAGAAATCTTGTATTCCTTCTTCTGTAGTGCTCTGGAACTCTCTGGACTCTGATCTTAGGCAAATCCCTAATTTTTCTTCTTTTAAAAATAATATAGCTTCTAGATCGAAGCCAGAGAGAGTTCCGGGGTACTACCTGGTCGGAAATAGACATTTATCAGTACTACATGCAAGATTAAGAAACAGTTGTAGTAATTTGAATGAACACCTTTTCCTAAATCAATTAAAACTAGATCCTAATTGTTCTTGTGAAAATGTAATTGAAAATATTGATCATTTCTTTTTTAAATGCCCCAATTATATAAACTTACGACATACCTTATTTCAGACCACAAGATTTTGCCATCCGATTAATAGTAACATTCTTCTTTTTGGAAGTAATCACCTCACTTTTGAACAAAACTGTTTGATATTTGGTGCTGTACAAACATTCATTAAAGAAACCAAGCGCTTCAGTACTTAATTCTTTTTTGTTTTTTTTCTTTCTCTATTGTTTTTTCTTTCTCTATTTTGGTTTGTTTCTAAAATTGAAAGTTGATGCGTCTGTCCTTATGTGCTCTTGTAACTATGATCACAGTTATCTTTTGTTTAGCTTAGATATGCAATGTAAAACATTATGGAACGATTCGAGGGTCTAAGATGGACATATCTTAAAAATTGTCATACCAGAATGTAGTTAGCCATCCCATCTTAGATTCTCGGCTAGTTCCTCATTTATGATTGCATGTCTATGTTTATTATATAAGTAGTTAAGCCTCTGTTCAGCAGTGTAGAACCTTATCTATATGAAAAATGAAGAGGGGTGAAAGTAATACAGAAAGCCCCGTTGGAGCTATCTGTATTACTTTTACCTTACTTTAGTTAATCTGAATCTATTTACTGAGACTACGTTTCAGTTCTTAGTTTTAAAGGCCGTTTTAACAGGAGTTTTACTGTATAGCCAATTTAGCCATATCTCTCGTTTTGATAGTGATACAATGGTGAATGACTTAGATTAGTTGATCTTTCTTTTGGTCGTTTTATATTTTTTTTAATCACTTACTTTACTGTTTCTTCTCATCAAATTATGCGGAGACACCTGAAAACAAGCAACTCAACATTCTCTCTCTTTCTTTCTCTTTCTTTCTCTTTCTCCCATTCTCTATCTCTCTCTCTCTCTCTCTCTCTCTCTCCAATAGTATATGTATTTTTGTGAAACTGTAGGGGAAGGGCCGACTCTAAGTTGGCAGAACTTGTGGCCCAACCCCTTTTCCTGTAAAAAATTGGAAATAAAATATGTTTAAACTAACACTGGTCCGATCTTATCAGGGTCCTCAACCTTAACCCTTTGAACCCTAGTCTCGCATATTGGCGTCGTTTTCAAACAGTGTACATGTGAAAAGTACACTTGTCCTATGCAAACGGTGAAGACCCAGATCAGAGGGTTCCGAAAGGAGCCCTCTGACCAGGGTCTTCACTGTTTGTCATAATTCCAAACCATGACAAAAACGACCCTTAAAAGTCAGAAATGGACCAGCCTAAAATGGAAACTGGAATTTTCCATTTAAAGTTTCAGGGAGGAAAGAGTTAAGTAGGCATACTTCGATTTTCTTCTTTTCCAGCAGGGCGGAGATTCATTGTAACAGGCAATAACAACATTGTCATTGGCAACACAATTATCAGTAATGGTAACTCTGGCGGATCTACAGGTATCGTAGTTTTTTTCGCAATTAAAGTTTTACAACACGGCTATTGAATTAACCCTAATTGCACTCTGGGTATAGTAAAGCAATAAATGAACACATAAAACACCAAACAGTAACAGTCATCATCAAATACAGCAAAATTAAATAAACTTGCTAAATATATCAAAGAGCCTCCGAAATTCGGACAAATGCCCTACAGTTGTAATTGTTTCTTATAGCATATGAACTTTTTGTGTATATTGCATAATATGTTATATATGTGGTTATATCATGATACGTATATGTTTTTATTTATTTTATATGTAACGCCTTTGCCATACCCTTCTGTGTATTTGTAAATGGCCAAAGGCCACAATTTGCTGACTTGCCAATAAACTGAACTGAACTGAAAAAATAGAAATCACATAAAACACCAGCTAGTAACAAATAGAAAACATAAAACACAAGATGGCAACAAATAGAAATCACATAGAATAAAAGATAGCAACAAATAGAAAACACATAAAACACCAGATAGATACAAAGAGAAAATACATAAAACACCAGAAAGCAGAAACAGACAACACGTAAAATATCAAATAAAAATAGAAAACACATAAAACACCAGATAGCAACAGACAGAAAACACATAAAAAACTAGATAGCAGGAACAGAAAACACGTAAATATCAAATACTAACAATATAAAACTCACGAAGCACCAGATGGCAACGATTAGAAGTAACGTGATAAATTTGAAAGTAACAAACAGAACACAACTGTGTTGACCCTGGTGCTATCAGGATCATCGGCGCTATATGATATGTTTAGTGTCGCAGTGCCGTAAAACCCAACTCAACCATCCATCCGAAAGGATCAGGATCGTCACTTCTGACCGTGGTATATCGTTTTGTTAAAACATACTTAATAGTAAAAAGTGAATTGGATATTGGAATCGGTCATACGAGGATTTAGAGAAGAATGACTTGAAGAAGATAACACGTGATTCTGTATTGTTACCAACTCTCTTAATTTCGGCTGCAGCTGCATGTTTTTGCTATTGATCCAGATTTTTCACCAAACGTAGACCAATTAGAAATGATCAGACATTTATTTGTAAGCGCACTTGGATAAAAGCAGTATTTTCATTGGCTAATGGTCCAGACTGGTTTATGTACTTTTCACAAATGTAACTGGAAATAAAATGATAACAATCAGAGATACTTATTGTTCGCTATATAGCGGGCTAGAATAAAATACGATTTTACGGTAAGGCTAGTGACTTACATTTGCTTAATTGGTACGTTGTTAACATGCTGTATTAATTTCACTACATAACTTTCGCTACTGATATCAATTAATGTACGTTAACAGCTGCCATTTAATCCTTTTTGGGTCCCGTGATTTTGTGTAACAGCTTTTAAAATGTCCTTTGCCATCTACTGTCCATTTTTGGATATACGACAGTCCTGAAAATCATAATTTCAAATATATGTTTCACACACATGCACACCATAAGTTCAACTAAGCATGCGGTCTATACACTATTTAAAGATACAGTAAAATCTCTCTTTTACGACCAGTAAAACGAAGGACATAGTTAATTGTATAAAAGACAGATGACAGCTTAAATAAAGGTGACAGTCAAACGGAAAGCTCCCGAATGTTGTTTCTGTTTTACTGTCACATTGCTTTCAGCAGTCACCTGTCGCAAACACCTACTAATTAACACAAATTAGTGGTCGATAATAGAACTGGTTTACTGTATCTAAATATATTTCTTGTTTGTCAGGGAACTGCAGGGATTTCTCCCCAGAGTGTCCCCATCTACAGTACCTCCACCATGTATGCGAGTACGAAACTACGGCTATGAGTTGTCCGAATACGTGTAACCTGTGTAAGAAATAGTACGAAACTACAGCTATGAGTTGTCCGGAAACGTGTAACCTTTGTAATAAACAGCCCGAAACTACAGCTATGAGTTGTCCGAAAACGTGTAGCCTGTGTAAGAAATAGTACGAAACTACAGCTATGAGTTGTCCGAAAACGTGTAACCTTTGTAATAAACAGTCCGAAACTACAGCTTTGAGTTTGTCCTACAACGTTTAACCTGTGTAATAAATAGTATTTAGCGCTTCACGCAAACGGTAATTGTATGTGTTTGATTTAACCCTTTCACGAAAAATTTAACCACCTCTTTTAACCATTACGTAGACCCAATATCTTTTGCTAAAATATGTCGTCTGCAAATTCATTAAATAGCGCATATAGATCTATTTATGAATAAATCAATCGAAAAGTTGCATATTAAGAACTCTAATACTGAAATGAATAGTTATATTCCTCTAGAATCGATTTTAACCAAAGCTAAGCGTTTGGGCATAAGAAGACCCATATAATCTGGCAGTCCCAACTTTAAAGAGGCTCGCAACCGGATTTAGCATTAAAAATAGTAATTTGTAAATATATTTCAAATGATTATATAAATGTGTAAGATTTAGTTTAGGATAATAAATTCTGTTAAAAAATGCATTTTGAACCCGTGACCCTCCATTGCGGAGACAAACAAGAAAAATGAGGACACGCCTTTACCGCCTCGACCACGGACGCTCTC
The DNA here is from genome assembly GCA_922989275.2 of Gari tellinella. Lineage (NCBI taxonomy): Eukaryota > Metazoa > Mollusca > Bivalvia > Cardiida > Psammobiidae > Gari > Gari tellinella. The sequence goes on from OV277863.1 coordinate 35,693,156, forward strand.
TATATATGGTAGCGAATTAACGTACTTCACTGGTAGCGATTAATACTACATTATTCGGCTCCGGTTTATGTCAGAGCCCGCGTAGAGAAGCAACAACAACAACAAAACCGTCAGCTGACGCTATTGAAAAACGATGGAATATATCTAAAAAAAACTAAGATTCGGTGACGATTCTTGAGACTTTTTTTGGACTGATCATTTTTTTTTAATGTCAGAAGCCAAATAATGCCACAAATTTGCTTTTATTTGAGTATTTTATTTTATTTTGACAAGTTCACCATCCGGTTGCGAGTCCCTTTAAGCTGAGGGTCTTCATTTGAGCTGCCGTACTAGCAGGAACCCTTCCCTTCAAAGAAGCGTCGCTATCCCGTCTCATCCATATACAGTGGAGAATCTGTTATTCTTTCCCGTTTAAACGCAAACGTACGCAAACGCAAAACATTAATACGAAGAAAAGAACAACTTTTGGACAATTCTGATAATTCTTGTATATCTTGGTGGCAAACAGTTTGGAGCCTGATCAGACGCCTGGTTACCCGGCGTCTGATCTGGCTCCAAACTGTTTGCACTGCAAATAATAGTTTTAGCGTAAACGCGTTTATTGGGAAAGAATAACAGATTCTCCACGGTAAACACCACAGTGACACCCCATTTATGATGTTAAATATAGGAAACAGCTTAAAGCAAAGAGCTCGTATGGAGCTTCTAGCGTGCTTTAAGTAGTCACATGCCTCAAATATTGTTGCTTTAAGGTAAAATGCACGTTTTAGCTATGCCGCAGAAGAAATTATTTAAGTAAAATCTGAAGAATGATTAACACAGAATAAGTACACGTGCGATGTAATTTTAACATATTCAACCATAGCAACGAATATACTTTGTAGGGTCCAGTGTACCGGTAAAGGAGATATGCAAAGAGTATGGAGCTAGATCAGAGGTCTGCCATATTTGTAATTTTGAAATACGTTATACAAAGCTACCTTAATAGTTAAAATGGACGACACTTATTTGGAAACTGAAATTGTTGATTTGAAGTTTCAGGGGTGAATGAGTAAACCCATTCACTGCATTACGTACAATGACTATTTGCAAACAGTTGGAATCCTGATCAGACGCCGCGTGACAATGATTATTTGCAAACAGTTTTGATCCTGATCGGACGGCGCGTGACAATGGTTATTGGCAAATACTTTGGATCCTGAACAGACGCCGCGTGACAATGGTTATTTGCAAACAGTTTGGATCCTGATATTACGCCGCGATACAATGATTATGTGCAAACAGTTTGGATCCTGATCAAATGCTGCGTAACGAGGTGTTCCAAACTGTTTGTCACTCATTTCAATATTTCTTAATTCAAAGAAATATAAATTTCAAATTTGAGAAATTAAAGCAGACGATATATATTTTTTTAATTTGATGAAGCAATGAATGGGTTACGAGACTGAATTGGAAAATTATATTGTCTAGTTGAAGTAAACCCTTTCCCTGATAGAAGCGCCTTTTGGCGCCTTTAGTTTATTCATCCGCTGAAGAAAATAGTTCCAATTTATAAAGCCATGAGTACGTATCATAAGAAATATAATCTATATTCTAGCAAATGGTAGCTTAAAGCAGAATGAAAGTGAAGCAGAATGCGCCTTAGGGCGCATTCTGCTTTACTTTCAGCCTGCTTTAAGTAGTCACCTTTCTCCAGAACTAGAAACATGTTATTGGGTAATGGGTTAATGAGTTAAAGGCCTACCTGACCGACTTGTTGGTAGACGTACTTGTCTTCCTCGTTGCCGCTGGTTTATTCATGAATATTACGAAATAAGTCGGCTCCAGGTAGGAAAAACAAACAGGAATGAAATACGTTCTAATTTTACGAAACATACATTGTGGCATAGTGAAGTCACGGTTATATGGCACTTACCCATTTTATTGTCAAATTTATTGTAAGGATTTTACCCCTTCATCGCCATATTGTCCTCTGCATCAAAATTGTTGTCTGCAATTTCGTTTCAAAGTTAGATTTAAGGCAGAGTGACTGGTGATATTTCGAATCAGGATCGCAACTGTTTGATTCTGTTAAAATGTTTCAAAATTATTGTGTAACGCTGCAGACGACAATTTTTGTAGCAGACGATATTGCTTATTAATAAGCATATTAATTCGCATTTGAAACAAATGGGTGGATTCAGATCACACACCGAAACACCAAGGTCTAATCTGGATCCAAACGGTTTGCCACACGTTTTCAGACTAGTTCAAATATGTTTTCAATTTCTTTAAAAAAGACTGGACAGACTCAACATTTAGCGGATATTATTTTAGCAAGACAAAGGATACCCGCTTGTAGTGCGGCTGCCGAATTGATTGAAACAATCTGTCACTTTCTATATATAAGATTAAAACATGTGCTAGTAGACATTTATTAAAAGTTAATGAACACTCAGTCTAAATTTTTCGACTTCGCGTTAAAAAAGTTTAAAAAGTTATCAGCCTTAATCGAAAATAATTAAAAGCAGAACACACTTCTAGTCTTAACCCTTATCATACTAAGCGAGACTTAGCTACATGTAAAACAGATTGGATCCGCGTTACGCGGCGTCTGATCTCGATCAAAACTGTTTGACATTCAAACTCAACTGTTAGAGAAAACCCAGATTTTAGGGGTGTTTTCTTTTTGCAGAAAATATATTTGAAGCAAACGACAATTCAGCATGATGAGGGTTTACGAAGTCAACGGCGGCGGTTTCCATTTCTTTACAATAGGGTCAGTATAAGGGGTCATTGATTTAAAAGTGAACGTTGCTTTTGAAATAGATATTATTTGTTCGGTCTAATACACTTGTAAAGTTAGGAATATAATACAGTGGCAAATACATTATTCTTTCCCGTTTAAACGCAAACGTACGCAAACGCAAAACACTAAAACGTAGAAAAGTATAACTTTTGGACAATTCTGATAATTCATGTTTATCTTGGTGGCAAACAGTTTGGAGCCTGATAAGACGCCGGGTTACCCGGCGTCTGATCTGGCTCCAAACTGTTTGCAATAGAAATAATAGTTTTAGCGTAAACGCGTTTAAAATGGGAAAGAATATAACGTGTTCTCCACTGTACAATGGCAAATACTTTATTCTTTCACAATAAACGCATTATTGCTAAAATGCTTATGTCCGTTGCAAACAGTTTGGAGCCAGATCAGACCCCGGGTAAACCGGCGTCTTATCAGGCTCAAAACTGTTTGCCGCTCAGATTAAAATGAATATTAAGAATAATATTAAAGTTGTCTCTTATTCCATGTTCCATGTTATTGTAATGCGTTTGCGTTTAAACGGGAAACAATAATCTTCTCCACCTCACCGAACCACATACTTTGCTTATGGAACCCAGTACATGTATATGTATACTTTTCAAACAGTTAATACCCTAATAAAAGGGTCCCTTAAAGAACCTGTTGAACAGTGTCTGCATTGGGTGTTTTTTTTTACTGAAATCAAATTTGTTTTTAAAACTAGTCCTAAAATCAACAAAAACTAACTTTGTTTCAAACGTTGAAAAGTCAATTAAAATCTTAAAAACTGAAAGGTTTAGTTTTCGGTGTTTGGTTTCTAGCACATACACATGTACTTGCATTCTGAACAATATCACTACTAAACCTGACGTCTGCTGTTGATAATCAAATTCTAGGAATCATTGACTTGACCCACTAATCATTGACTGAAAGCAAAGCATAATGCATCTATATTCTGTTTTACTTTCAACCGGGACTGCTTTAAGCGAGCTATTATCTGGTAGGATATAGAAATGTTGACGGCATATTCATGTAAATTTTCTTCAATGGAGGAATACATTAAATGGTAAAAATGCGAAAGTGCATCTTTGGCATAATGATTTAAAAACTATCGACATGGGTTACTCGGCGTCTGATCAGATTTCAAGCTATTTGCAGTATCCAGTGTGCTCGTACCATTCGTTCTGACACTGTATTTCCCAAGACTTATTTTCCGTGTCTTACCCGGGTCTACAATGATGGCAAATGTCATTTTGGAATGATATGCTTATAACCTTAATGTACTGACAAGGGACTAAGAAAAACAAAATGCGAAATATGATATCGAATTCAGTACGTTGATTTAAAACTTAACAATAAGATTACCGTGGCTCAGGTTTGATTTTTTAAAAGGATGGAGTCGGAGTTTGAATATTTTACATGATAAATGATACTCCATGAAGTGTGCTTGTTGGAATATTCCACAACAACAAGTTATCATTTTCGCAGTTTATTATATAATCTGTTTCTGAATATATCAAAAAACAAAAGTCTAGGTAAAACAGAATTGTTTTATAAGATATATAGGATCTGTCATGAGTCGATGTTTAAGACAAGCTGATCTTAAACGAGTCTAGAATTGAAATGTTATTAAGCGAGCCTTGGCGAGCTTAATAACTTTTCTATTCCAGACGAGTTTGAGATCAACTTGTCTTAACATCGACGAGTGACAGATTCTTTTTCTCACATTATCAACGATTTAAGCTATTATTTAAGCAATATGAATTTTTTTGGAACCCCGGTGACGTCAAAACGTCGTTATAAATAGTGACGTTATAGTGACGTCATCAAAGTGATCTTACACATGTTGGAGATAAGGATATTCGTCATCGTTGTTCGCTATAGAAAACTGGGGTTGTTATGTGAGAAAAAATATACCCAACTCATCGCAAGAAATACATGAAGTAAATCTCTACCATTTGAACCATAGAATACCTATGTCACCTTTTAACCCTTTAATTATCAAGTTATTCAGGAGATTTTTCCCCTTCACCACTTTATTGTCGTCTGCTGCAGTATTGTTGTTTGCAAGACACGTTTCAAAATTAAGTTTGTATTACTATTATTAATAAATATCCATAAGAGTGTCAAAAAGTTTGAGTCCTGATCAGACGCCGCGTTACGCGGCGTCTGATCAGGATCCAAACTGTTTGCTAACGCGCTTAAAGGCGTCATTGAGAGTGAAAGGGTTAATCTTCTTCCGGCGCTGAATATTCATATAAAACTCCGCCTACTATGTACATCTATAACTACAGTCGGCATCGTGAGGAAGAGAGATGGGGAACAGAGTACCATTAAACATTCACTGTTATTTTCTTTCACATGCTTTTAACACCTTCACATATTAATATAGATTTAAAATAACCCCTACAAAGCCATGTCGTCATCAATTTCAAACAATACATTTGTCGTCTGCTTTTCAAATTTTAGGTATTTTGACTTAATTGAAATGAGTGTCAAACAGTTTGGATCCTGATCAGACGCCGTGTAAAGCTGCGTCTGATCAGGATCAAAACTGTTTGCAAATACCTATTGTACTCGAGGTCAGAAAATGATGGGGTTTCTATAACAGTCAATCACTGTTGGAATAATCAGGGGGTGTTCTTGCATTTTAGAAAAGCCTCTGAACAGGACAATAAGAGTTGTACAGAAACCAGTTTGGATCTAGATTAGACACCGAATCAGATCCCGATCCAAACTATTTGACACTTGTATTTATTTTGTTCAGTTTCAGCTTAAATCTACATCTGAAAAAATAGTACAGTTGAAAATAAGACGTTAAACGGGCTAAACAAATAAAACGTTTCCGTATATATTTGAAACCAATTTTTCTGGGTATTCATACACTTTTTTTCTAGATATGTAATATCTAAAACAAAATACTAGATCTATACGGGAAGCTAAATTACAACGATATGTTGAATCTAGTTATCTAATATTTTGCGACAAAGTCCCCTGTATGCGAGTTTGTCAGTTTATAATTGATAGTGGACTGGTCGTTCACATCCAGAAATGCGTGTCTATCAGTTTATATTAAATATCTATGGTGGACTGGTCATGCACATCCAGAAATGCGTGTATATCAGTTTATATTATATATCTATGGTGGACTGGTCATGCACATCCAGAAATGCGTGTATATCAGTTTATATTATATATCTATGGTGGACTGGTCGTTCACATCCAGAAATGCGTGTATATCAGTTTATATTATATATCTATGGTGGACTGGTCATGCACATCCAGAAATGCGTGTATATCAGTTTATATTATATATCTATGGTGGACTGGTCATGCACATCCAGAAATGCGTGTCTATCAGTTTATATTATATATCTATGGTGGACTGGTCGTTCACATCCAGAAATGCGTGTCTATCAGTTTATATTAAATATCTATGGTGGACTGGTCATGCACATCCAGAAATGCGTGTATATCAGTTTATATTATATATCTATGATGGACTGGTCGTTCACATCCAGAAATGCGTGTCTATCAGTTTATATTAAATATCTATGGTGGACTGGTCATGCACATCCAGAAATGCGTGTATATCAGTTTATATTATATATCTATGGTGGACTGGTCGTTCACATCCAGAAATGCGTGTATATCAGTTTATATTATATATCTATGGTGGACTGGTCGTTCACATCCAGAAATGCGTGTCTGTCAGTTTATATTATATATCTATGGTGGACTGGTCGTTCACATCCAGAAATGCGTGTCTATCAGTTTATATTATATATCTATGGTGGACTGGTCGTTCACATCAAGAAATGCGTGTCTATCAGTTTATATTATATATCTATGGTGGACTGGTCGTTCACATCCAGAAATGCGTGTCTATCAGTTTATATTATATATCTAAGGTGGACTGGTCGTTCACATCCAGAAATGCGTGTCTATCAGTTTATATTATATATCTATGGTGGACTGGTCGTTCACATCCAGAAATGCGTGTCTATCAGTTTATATTTTATATCTATGGTGGACTGGTCGTTCACATCCAGAAATGCGTGTCTATCAGTTTATATTATATATCTATGGTGGACGGGTCGTTCACATCCAGAATGGGTTTATCTAGAAAATGGATCTCTTGGCCATGTTTCCCTTGCTCAAACGCAACCACCTGAAAATTAAAAACATGCAGGGGGTTACATGATATACTGGTCTATAAACCGCTTCATTACCAAAAAAAACCAGACACTACTCATAACGCCGTCTATTTTGAACAATTATTGTCAGGTTTTATTTCTCAAATAATTTTGTTTAGGTATTTTGACTTAAGATATATTGAAATAAGTATCAAACATATTGGATCCTGACTGTTGCGCAAACTAGTAAGGCAATGAATATGTTAAAAGCGTATGTACACCAATCATTGCAGTCAGTTTAGATGACCAAAATTCAATATCTGACCAAGCTCCAATTTGTTTGAAGCTCAGATAGATATATTTCTTTTAATCATTTAATATTTTCAAAACAAGCAATATATCTAATTTACACATTTGTCCACTGCGTTTATATTTAGTTTAAGAATATTATTGTTGTTAATTTGGCAACTTTGTCTACTGTAAAATTATGTCTCTAATCGAAGTGTGCGCTGCAATAAAAAAGCTATATATATATAGAATAGGATTAAGCCTAATGTATCGTGAAATTTTCGAAGGTATGTGAATTCATTAACGACTACAAACTATTTTCATGGCGAGTCAAAATACTTTGCACAAATAATAAGTTCCTATTTGAATAGCTTTCGACATGGATATCAAATCAAGTGTATTATTTTAACAGGAACGTATATTTAGATATAATCTACGTTCCTGATTTTAATAAGCATAAATAAATCTCGGTGATTGTGAAGAAACTTTCCCACGTCACTGCCTTACCCTGAATACAATAGTTGTATTTGCAAACAGTTTATACAGTTATCAGACGCCGCATAAATGTTTGCATTCACTATGATATCACCAAGTTATCTTCCCTAAAAATAAATTTGAATAAATGTAAGGAGTGCAGGGTTTAGATACGAGAGCCAAGAAATTTGGATTTTGCTGACTCGACGTTGAGCTACGCTGAGCCTGATCCAGATCCAAATTGCTTGAAATGTGAGAGTTTTTTGCGATGGTTGTACAATGGTTGTAAATATACCATTCTATTAAAAATGAAATCAAAGAATAATGATCAACTGGTTTGAAAAAAGGACTAAAATATATACATCATTGGTTCCCTGTTTCAGCACTTGTGCCGGTAGATACAGTGTTTGCTGGGGCCCGGCCGACCAATACCGTCCAAGATTGAAGCCGTTCACGAACAAGATACCCTTTCCCCATCCCTAAAATGCAAAACAAATAATGGAATCATTTCACATTAATATCATTAACTCCTCCCTGCCATTACTATCATATGCTTAAACTGTTTTATCTGCCTTTGTCATACATGTACAGTGAAACATGTATTGGCCCATTTAAGCATAGTGTTTCCTAAAGTAGGCATCTGCAAACAGTGTAGATCCTGATTAGACGCTGCGTTACGTAGCATCTCATCAGGGTCTGCACTGTTTGCATTTACATATTTTGCTGTATGGACAAACACTGCATATATATATATATATATATACACAATGAAATCTTCCAGCAAATATAATGGGAGAGTTCATTCCAATACCCAGACATAAATGGGTTAAGCAGGCACTAAAATAGGGGAAATCTGTTGTCTACAAGGTGGGTGTCAGTTTAATGCAGGACAACATTTATGCAAAAAATAGACCAGTACCCACCTTCATATATACAAAAGTATCTGCTGGTTCCTCGTTCACTTGTAATGTTGTCTTGAACAGTCCTGGCACAGTGGCATTTGTCACACCGGTCACCCAGTCTGACCTATAATCAAAGAAGACCAATGTTACGAAACCCTTTGCCGGAGAAAGGACACTACATGGCAACTGATGTAGACAAAGATCAATTGTAAGGTTGGAAGCACGCTTTCTGGTCAGGGTCAACAGTATATGTCATTTGTCTGAGGAAACATAACTTTGCTCATTGCCGTTCAAAGAGTACAGAAGTGTTTCTTGCCTAGGCCTTCTCTACTTTTAACTTGCATGGAATAAAATCAAATAGCTCGAGCGAGTTATGCCCTTTTAGTACTTGTTGAAGGGAGTACAGGACAATAGAAAAAAACCCACATTGGCACACAGTGCCAGATGAGCCAACAAATTGTAGAGTGATGATGGCGGTGTTTGTGGTGGGTAGGAAGGCGGTAACGAGTTCTACAGCAAATGAGCATCTCCAATTTGTATACCTGTTAACTGCATCGGATCGGAACTCGAGCGGATATATTGTGAAGGACTCTATTGGCTTTCCATCACAGTTTACTGGGCCATTCAAGCCTGTGAAGAAACGCGGATATCAAAAATCAATATATGCGAATAGGAAATGAGGAACAAGAACGTAACTAAATTGTTGTTATAAAATAGATTTGTCACAGTAACTCCAATTTAAACCGACCGCTTATAAACAGAGGGACAAACTTACACTCTCCTATGATAAGAATTGTTAGAGAAAACTTCTAGAAAATATCATTGTTCATTAGTATTTTTGCCACTAAATAGTCGATTTAGACTAGTAAGCGAATAATCCAAGTATTGTTAAAGCGCTGTTACAAAATCAGGCAAATGGACTTCCGAATTCAGAATAAAAATGAAGTTTAAAATTAATGAATGCCAAGACCGGTAGATATAAATGAGTTATTTTTTATAAATGCATATTTAAATACACATACAGATCATTTGCCAAAGAAAAGGATTTGAAAGAAATTCAATGGGAATTTCTCCTTAGATATGCACATCCTGTTTTGCAAGCATTAACTTGAAGACAGTTTTGGTCATCTACAATCTTCACTCCAAACCTTTTCTCTGTTTGTCCATGATTCCTGTCTCCTGTGTGGCGTAGTTGACTCGTCCATGGTTCTCTACAAGGATGTCCAACCGCTTACTACCCTACAGGTACAGAAAATGTGCCCGTCAACATGTCAAACTTTCATTTTGAAAAGCAATAAACAGTCCAATAAAGTAATGAAATATTACAGTCATTTGAGATTAACCTGAATATCAATCAGTTTGGAACATTATCAGACGCCTAATATAACGTTTCATATTCTGTAAGCATATACTTTCATCAAACACTATAGGTACAGATAAGACGCCGAGTAACTCGACATGTGACCAGCATCAAAATTGATTGATACTCGAGTTGTGGTTTCTTTCTACAAAATGACGTCAGAACTTCATTTTTTTCTTTTTCTAGCAGACACAACCAACGCTGACGACAATTTAGCAGACTAAGGACAAAGTCACAGAACATTCGCCTTCAGTCAGTTTGAAAACAGTATCCTCATTGCAAACTAATATATGATAATTATTGTAAGTCAAAACTTATTGTTTTTCTCTGTAATAGTCATATACACATAGGACAGGAAACATGTCAGAATGATCAGATATATATTTCATTTTTGTACACTGTTTCTAGTCACAAAATTTGGTATTATGGTTATAAATACATGTAGAGTAATTCTATACCTGCGTGTTACTACCTGCTGCTAACTTAATGACGAGACCATCAGGTTTAGTAATCCAATCAATTACAGCTATTTGCTTGTCATCTACAAATATCTGAAAATAATAAATGTTTTTTATTTTATGGCATTGTTCATATATATATATATATATTTACTACTGAGGAGCCGAAAGGCGAAACTAGTTTAGTAGAGGAGCGTAATGTTTTTATTAAATATTTTTTAAACAAAGGCATAATCTTTCTTATTTTTTAATTCAATATATATATATTTATATACAGTGGAGAAAACGTTATTCTTTCCCGTTTAAACGCAAACGTACGCAAACGCAAAACACTAAAACGTAAAAAAGTATAAGTTTTGGACAATTATGATAATTCATGTTTATCTTGGTGGCAAACAATTTGGAGCCTGATCAGACGCCGGGTTACCCGGCGTCTGATCTGGCTTCAAACTGTTTGCACTGCAAATAATAGTTTTAGCGTAAACGCGTTTATTGGGAAAGAATAACGTTTTCTCCACTGTATAAGACTGGCTTACCAAGATGCATTTGGTAACTCGCCGAATGGAGAACATTATTATTCTCTTAACGACACAGTTCAGGACATAGTTCGAGATTAAAAAAGCAGCATATTCCCTCATCAATATAGTTATAGTTCCAACCACATAGTTATAAATTACGATATAGTTTCAGATAAAGATACTCGTGATTTTCTCACAATAGACACATATCAAAGCTTTCATTGTTATGCCGTCATTGGATTTAAGCAGTTGTCGTTTGCTTTTACTTCTCAAATTGAACTGCAATGTATAAGGTATTTTGACTTCAGAAATACTGAAATGAGTATCAAACAGTTTGAATTCTGACCAGAAGCAGCGTTACGCGGCGTCTGCTCAGGATCCAAACTGTTTGCAAAAAAAACTATTGTACTCGGGGTAAGGCAGTAAAGGGTTAATACAAAACAACAGTTTTCATTGTCCGTTACAACATTTAAGTGTTAATAATCACCGAGACGCTATTCCAAGATGACTATGAACATGTACAATAACCAAATTATTGAATGTAACCGTATTGACTGTCCTTGATTACGCCGTTTTCTTATTTACGAAATTGTCTAGCGATTGCCACGTTACTCTGTAATCATTTAAGATTTTAAACAAATATCATAATACAGTGAAACCCCTCTAAACCGGAACCTCTAAATACCGGAATTCTCTCTAAACCGGACATAAACTTTGGTCCCGTTTCAAACCCTTCTTTATTTTAACCCATTACACCATAAATACGCCTTTTTACGTCTTTGGTTTATTCTCACACTGAAGAAAAAAGTTTGTACATTCTAGCAGATGATAGCTTAAAGCAGGTTGAAAGTAAAGCAGAATGCACCTTAAGGCGCATTCTGCTTTACTTTTAACCTGCTTTATGTGATCACCTATGTTTCATACTAGAAACACTTCAAAACCCCTCTAAACCGGAAACCCCTCTAAACCGGACATTTTTGTTGTCCCCACACATGTCCGGTTTAGAGGGGTTTCACTGTATATCTCAACTTCCCAAATACTGAAACTGCTTATAACCCTACAGAACTAGTCCGACATTTCAGTGCATTTAAAACTCTTCCCTATTTACAGTAAAACCTCTCTATTACGACCACTTAATTATGGTAATTATTAGGGTGTATACGATATGTGACCGCTTAAAGCATGGTGATAGTGAAACAGAAAGCTCCATTAGGAGCTTTCTGTTTCACTGTCACCTTGCTTTCAGCTGTCATCTGTCTATTATAAAGTCTATTATAAATTCATTTAGCCTTGGTTTTAGTGGTCGTAATAGCGAGGTTTTACTGTATATGTGTATTTACCATTCGTATAATTGTTAATGCTGTCCAGTAGGAAGTGGAGCTTATACAGATTTATTTCAATAATTCTTTTTTATCATGTTCCTACTTATCACATGCTGTTAAACTCTGTTGTAGACTGTGACTAATAAAAGATAATTGAGCCTTGCCATGAGAAAATCTTGCTTATTGCATTGCAAACAGTGTAGATCAAGGCAAGCCACCGCGTCTAAGACGATGTGGGTGGTATTGATCTCCACTCTAAACCCACATGCATATAACGAGTTGCATTTTGCAGTATTATATAATACAGTACTTGGCAGCGTATACCAATCTTAAATACAGAGGCAGGGATGACAGGGGGACTTAGTATATAGTGTTGCAATATAATAAGGCCAGTTTTTGTTACGGCTCATATATCCTGTTCTGTTTTAATACCTGTGCTCTGTCAGTCGGTCTGGCTTCAAATGTTATGTTGGAAGCGTTGGCTGGTACCTCGCACCTGTACAGGATGTAGCCGAAGTTTTGACCGTAAGCACCGTGTAACTTCAGCATCTCCATCGGAACCCCTTTAGAGTTGTTGAGTGCCTAAGTCATGAAAACATCGTTTATGATTAAAATCAAACGGTAATATAGGAGATAACAAATAGAATCTTGAATTTGCAAACATTGAAGACTATATACACTATCAGATATCATGATGGAAACGCGATGTCTGAACAATGTATGCACTGTTTGCAATGGTCAAATACAAACTGAGGATTTTTTGGTAGCCGTCAACAGTAAAAATAAAAGAATATTTATTTTTTACTGTTTGACGGTTACCCAAAGACTCAGCATTTTGTATTTGACCAATGTCATATCCAGGCATAAATGGCTTAACCCATTCACTGCCTTACCCCGAGCACAACAGTTTTTTGCAAACAGTTTGGATCCTGAACAGACGCCGCGTTATGCGGCGTCTGAACAGGATCAAAACTGTTTGACACTCATTTCAATATTTCTTCAGTCAAAATAGCAAAAGATAAAATTTAAGAAACAAAAGCAGAGGACATTTGCTTAAAATTGATGACGTCACGGCAGTGAAGGGGTTAAGCAATTTTTATTTTGTCAGCTCCCATGTCTTAGTACATCACTCCCTCTCTACAACAGTCCTCATAACAACGACTCTCTCCTTACAACCTCTCCTTACAACGACCATTGCCATTGTTCCCTAAGCGGGACAAGTATGTCTAACGCTTTCACTGCTGCAATTGTCGTCTGCTGTTTTTTCTTAAAGTTACGTATAAGAGGACTTAACGCGGCGTCTGATCTGGATTCAAGCTGTTGGCAAATATAAGCCTTGACTTAATTTTCCCTCTCTATAACGACTCCCTCCGAACAACACACACACACTATGTGTCCCCCATTAGGTGTCGTTGTAGAGAGGGAGCACTGTACATGCATTTTTCTTAACCTCAAGTTTACTGAAAGTCGACCAAGTGGTAAACAGTTAGGATCCAAATCAGGCCCAAAATGTCGGGTAGCCTGCAAAGTGTGGTTTTAATAGGACTTCGAGAATGCATGTGCGTTGTACAACTGTGAAATACACATACCTTGGTTGACTTCAGAAGATTTCCCCAGGTCACAGATGATTCCATGCTAACCGATCCTGATAGGGTGTAAAGTATAAAATATGAGATATACATAGGGGAATCATTTCATCTATATGTCCGTATGATCGGTTGGACCTATCTTAACCCCTTCACTGCCATGACGTCATCAATTAAAAACAATTGTCGTCTGCTTTTGTTTCTAAAATTTAACTTTTGGGTATTTTGATATCAGAAATATTGAAATGAGTGGCAAACAGTTTGGATCCTGATCAGACGCCGCGTTACGCGGCGTCTGATCAGGATTCAAACTGTTTGCAAATTACTCTTGCACTCGGGGTAAGGCAGTGAATGGGTTAACAAAACCAATATCAATTCAGAACAGACGCAGTGTAACTCGCTGTCTAATCTAGATCCAAACTGTTAAGCACAAGTTTTATTTCGCCAGTCAAACCATACTGACATTAAGAACAGTGAAAATCACTTACAACAAGTACATGTACTTTACTATACATATGATGCCGATTATTAAGAATATAGTACACTCGTACACATGTAAGTAACTTTAAAAGTTTCAAAAACATTAACCTCTTTACCCTTTCACTCTCGGTGACGCTTTAAAGCGTTTTCCCAAACATATTGGGTCCTGATCAGACGTCGCGTAAGGCGGTGTCTGATCACGACCCAAACTGTTTGACACTCTTCTCGGTATTTATTAAGTCATACAACCTTAAATCTATCTTTTGAACGTGTCTTGCAGACAACAATAATGCAGCAGACGACAATAAAGCGGTGAAGGGGGTAAAATCTCCCGAATAATTTGACGGTGAAAGGGTTGCAGACGATTGTTTTATACAGTGTTCACTCTCTACAACGGCCCTCCCAACAACGACTCCCTCCTTACAACGACACTTTCCACTGTTCCATTAACAGGACAATTATGTCCAATTTATTTACGGCTGCAATGACATCTGCTTAAAATTTTCTCAAAGTTACATAATAGACATTTTGACATAAAACACTTAATAACGAGTGACAAACAGCTTGAATCCAGATCAGACGCCGCGTTACGCGGCGTCTGATCTTGATTCAAGCTGTTTGCAAATGTGTAAGCCAATTTCCCTCCCTATAACGACTCCCTCCGAACAACGCGCACATTTTTCGTCTCCCATTGGATGTCGTTGTAGAGAGGGAACGCTGTATCTACAGTCGAATTCCAGATAAGAGAGCACTTTTGTGGTCAGATCAGAATTGACACTGGTTTGCGTTTGCGTTTAGTGTCATCTATGTCACCAAGATGAAAGATATAACTACAGTACTATCGGCCCTCCCAACAACGACTCCCTCCTTACAGCAATGCTTGCCGCTGTTGCTCCAAAGAGACATTTATGTTTAACTCTTTTACTACTGCAATATCGTATGCTTTTTTGCTAAAACTTGTCGTCTGGTGTTTTTTCTCAAAGTAACATATTGAGCATTTTGACACCAGAAACAAAACACGCGATAATCGGCGTCTGATCTGGATTCAAAGTGTTAGCACAGTATTCCCTACAACAACTCCCTCCGAACAACATACACACGCTTTGGACCCAAACTGTGTGCAGAGTGGACTGCCGGAGTTAAAAGGGTTTACCAGATTTCTTACCAAATGATTTCTTTGTTGAATTTGCTGGAATGTCTGGAAGAGTAACACCTGAAAGAAAAAAATGTTAATAGCTTATGTACACAGTGTTTCCTTGTTATCATTGCCACCCAAAACGTTTGTACTCAAATAGCTAATGACACCTGTAACCTGGGTGTAACCAGATCAGGCCCCAAGGTTATAAAAAGTTCGAGTTGAGTCTGAGATCGTTCTCATGTATTTGATTGGTCAGATTTGAGCTTTTGCTAGCAAAAGCTCAAAACTTACCAATGAAATACATGAGAACGATCTCAGACTCAACTCAACTAGCAAAAGCTCAAATCTGACCAATCAAATACATGAGAACGATCTCAGACTCAACTCGAACTTTTTATAACCTTGGGGCCTGATCTCGTTTCTTCTTATTACATGTATGCCAGTCGCCTATGACGGTTAATATATGTATCGTTATCGGTCTTTGAAACAGGTACATCTTTACTGTAAAGTGAAGCGAAAACTACATAATAAGTCTCTCTATGCATCAGCATTCCGTATTTTTTGTTTTAGATTAACCCATTGTATGCTGGGTAATATTTGACGGCCATTTTAAAATGTCGTCTGCAGCAGGTATAACTCAAATATTTGCAAAATATTTTAGCAGTTTCTGATAGAATATTGATTAGCTGCACACAGTTTTGATCTCAGATCAGGCCCCACAATGTGGGGCCTGATCGGAGATCAAAACCGTTTGCCTAGAGGTTCACCTAAAAGTGTATCCCGCATAAAATGGGTTAAGCAATTAAACGATTTTTTACAACAGCTGTCTTTTCTATACACTTGAACAAGACAACCCTACAACCAAATACTCTACCTTGTGGTGTGTATATGTATTTCAAAAAGAGCTCCCTGGTTTTCTCGAACTTCGGAGTTATGTCCCCTGCCTCTGATAGTAATGCATCATAATCTGAAAATGACATAAAATCAATGTTACCGCTACTCACTAAACTATTTAACAACAATAATACGAATTGTCTAATTCTTTGTCCAGATGTGATATCAATAAAAGTGTTTTATCTGCCACATGACTGTGTGTTAAAGTTGTGTTAAAGTTGTCTTTCCTAATAAGGAACGCTTGCCCATCTCATTTATATCTCACAATTACCGCTCCTTGAAACAGGCTAATGTGTTAAGCACTTTTGTGAGGATTTAACAACAACAGTGCATATAACTAAAAATAAACCGATTCAACATAAAGATAATACACGAACTGCATGTGCATGTGTTTTAAAGCCTACTAGACATTTGAGATCCCTCTGAGGGGCCCGTTTCATAAAACTTCGTACGACAAATGTTTACGTAAGTCAGATTATAAAAGTTTCAATTATTATTTATTTCTCCATCTAATCCTGTCTTGTGACATCTCTTTGGAATCGTCTTGAAAAGACGATTCCAATGAGATGTCAAAAGACAGGATTAGATAGAGAAATCAGAAATTAAATGTATTTTAATGTTTCGACTTATAGACTATTACGACCATTGTTTACTAACAAATTTAAGACTTTATTTGAACGGTTGTCATTCGTAGATAATTTTGTTGCAAGATAGCTTATGGAACTTGTCCCGCGAGGCGCAATTTCTCAGTGTACAAAATGTGCTTACCATAGCTTGTGACGTCAGACTCATAGGTGGAGCTGTTAAGCTGGTCGTTGGCCCCGCTCATGAAACCAAAGTTGGTTCCCCCGTGGAACATGTACAGATTCAAAGAAGCGTTGGCTTCGAGGATGGAGGTTAAGTACTTGGCATATTCTGTTAAAAACGAAATAATAACATCCGAAACGAATATCGTAAAATCTGCGATTAGCTGCAATTCAATAGATACGACGACTTCTGCTTTAAACAAGAGATTTTTAACATCGCAAACATGATGGAAAATATCTATGATTATACGCTTATGATTCGCCAATATTCGTTTGTAATAACTTCGTATTTGACATTATGAATGCTCATTTTAATCTGGATGGCAAACAGTTTGGAGCCTGATCAGACGCCGGGTTACCCGGCGTCTGATCTGGCTCCAAACTGTTTCCAATAGGGAAAATCGATTTAGCGAAAAGGTGTTTAATTGGAAAGATTAACATCTTCTCCACTGTACCATCTACTGCCAGGCCATCGTGTTTCGTTGTCCAGTGGTCAAACCAGCCGGTCCAGAACTCAGTGACCATCAGTGGAAAGTCGGACCCCCACTTTCGTATCTGGTCAAACAAAGGTTTTCCTTCGTTCGGAAAATCCTTAAAGTTTGCAGTTGGCAATGCATCTGAAAGATGAAAAGCAAGCAGATATTCTATCTGAAAAAGTAATTCAAGCAAAAATACACATATCAATCAATGTTCAAGTCAAGCACTCTTGTTTTTCAAAGCTAATGCGTGTTTTGGTTTCGATAAAAAGAACACGCTTTGCCCCTTGGTGGTCAAATTCGATTGATTGATCGATAAACATATTTCGTATTATTTAGATACAGTAAATCCCCTCTATTACGACCACTAAAACGGAGGATAATTGGTTGTATAAAAGACAGGTGGTAGCTTAAAGCAAGGTGACAGTAAAACAGAAAGCTCCCAAAGCAGTCACCTGTTGTCATGCCCAAATTTGACTGATATATTTATTTACATATTTCGTATTATTTACGTACATGTATTTCAATATTGAGCAACATCACAATAGTATAAGGCCACATACATACATTAATTTAAAAGTTTATAATACTATAAAATGTCTTAATAATAGATTATGTGTTGTGAACATGTCAGTCACATCAATATCAAGGATGACACAAAAAGGGAAATACTTCCCTTATTTCCTACGTTGGTCCTTAATACGGCATAGAGAGCCATAAACATGCCATGGAGAAATGAATATAATTTGAAGTTAGTAATGAAATATCTGAGAAACTTAACAAAAAACTTAACTTTACAAAAATATATAAACAAAATGCAAAATCATTCAATGTCAGCTTTCTACCGATTAACAATTGTAACCGATTATTTCTAGCAGGCGCTGTTAGGATACAGTGTGTTAAAACATTTGTTAAGTGCAAGTTAAAAGATATAAATACCAAAGTTAACAGTTAAAAAAGTACAAGAATACAGAAGGTTTATTTAACTTTTTTATCGTAGGTTTTTCCCCCTTCGTCGTCATGCTGACTGTTTCAATATTGCTGTCTGCAATATCGTTTTTAAAGTTAGATTAAGGTACTTCGCATATGCGCGTAGTTTCCATACGATTGTTATGAAAATTGTCATGAAGAATGATAATAGCCTAAGAAACAATGTGTGTAAATATAGGCAACATTTATTGTGTGGTTTGTCTTTAAGGTCTTTTTTCTGACAAAAACCTAGAATTTTGATGATTTTATTTTTCTTAAAAATGAATAAAGCTAATGACTATAATTCTCGCCCAATAAGTAGTCCACAACATTCATTACAAGAAAAGCTAAAAACATTTTGAATAAAGGTGTTCAGAAAGATGTTATCAGCTATTTAAATTTTGCAAAATGCTAAAAAATTGAATTACAAAAAACTGACTCATTCAATGTATATTTGTTTTCATTTTATTCAAATATATGGTTGATGAACTAGTCAGTCTGAAAAAATTAGAAAATATTACAGTCAGGATTTGTTGTAATAACATATTTTCTTATTAAAATGTGGGATATTTGTTGTTTAGATACAGTTACCTACCTTAGAATTAAAACTTTGACATTAAAATGCATTATTATTTATTCATGGACTTGCATACAAGGTTTATTACATTGTTTGAACATAATTATAATGGGCAATATCGATCTTGAAAAGGTTAGCGTATTGATAAGCTTCAAGGTGTGGCTTTATAGTTCGATCAAATCGTTTACATGTATACCGATTTAATTGACTTGTAAGTCATTAAACTAAAACGTACAGGTAAGTGGACATATACTTGGACCGTAAACATCACTAGTACTAATCAACGAAGACTAAACATAACATGTCTCTTGATTACTGCGTTATGGATTGACAAGTCAAATCGGACACTAAAAAAAAATATTTGGATCGGATGGGTCTCGAACCTATGACCTTTGGCTTGCTAGTCAACCACTATAGTCAACCACTATACTAACTGCGCTATGAAGGATTATACTAATTTATATCAACATTTCCTTTATATAAATTTTCTAGTATAAACACGTACGAAAAAAGTCTGTGTCGTCCAGACGCATATCCGCTCGCCCGCAAGACCGACTTCCGGTAGCGAAAGGCCTTAAATGCAGCAATAACTGACAACATATCGAAACTGTAGTGTCAAACTGTTTGGATCTTGATCAGACGCCGCGTTATAGGGTGTCTGATCAGGATCCAAACTATTTGTAAAAGCGCAATTTCATTGACTGAGAAATGGTTGAATCGAACTTATTCTATTCAAAGTTGAATTTAGGTAATCTAACGCGCGACTGAAGCAAGTTGATATAGCTACGTTCTAACATTGACGACTTAATACAACAACAAGTATTTCGAGATATCGAAACTTCATGCTATTACGTCCTCAACAGTTATTGTACAAAACGTACTGTCCTCCCAAAAAACCCTAAAAACTCGATATCGCTTTCGTCGAATTGACTAAAGTTGTCGAAATTAAATAGTATGCAGATATATTGATATAAATGGAATATTGACGCAGTCACTGTCATGACGTCACCAGTTTTAAACAATTGTCGTTTACTTTTGTTTCTCCAGTTAATTTTTTAGGTATTTTGACTTATGAAAGCTGTTTTGACTGATGAAAAGTTTAACTGCTTAAAAAATCGTAGCCCGATCTGGACTCGAACCAGGTGTCTCTGGCGTACTGTGCCAGCACTCTAACCACCGAGCCACTTGATCTGGGACTTATTGATTTTCCACCAAGGGCCTGTACCAGACCACACCCAATCCTGCTTCAAAGAAATATTGAAATGAGTGTTATACACTTTGGATCCTAATCAGACGCCGCCTAACGCGGCGTCTGATCAGGATCCAAATTGTTTGCAAATAATTATTGCACTGAGTGACTCAAGGAATGGGGTTAACATTACACAACTGTGTGTATACCATTGGTGTAGAAACATTTGTATTTGATGCTATGACTTACATTTGTAGAAAGGATCATTTGTCTGTCCCCAAAAATTGTCCGAAGTGATGAACATTTCTTTCAGTCCATGCTTTATATAAAGCTGAAATATACAACATAACTGGAAATAACCTGGAAAGTCAGGTCAGCAGGCTGTATTCAGTAAACTCCATAATAACGATAATATATTTTCTATGTTTGAGCAAAACTGATGCCTTAAGCAAGATAATTTGATTTGATTTGTTTTGATTTTACGTCGCTTTCAACAGTATTTCAGTCATATCGCGACGTCCAGCTAATTACAGGTGGAGGAAGACCCCAGAAGCCCTTTATGCATGTTTCAGGCACAAATCGGCAACTAGGTAGAACCACCGACCTTCCGCAAGCCAGCTGGAAGGCTTCCCCACATGAAAAATCCGAACGACCCTACTGGGATTCGAACTCACAGCGGTGAGGAGCTTAGTGATGTAAGTCACAGTGACTATACCACTAGGCCACGGAGGCCCCCCTTAAGCAAGATAAATATAAGGCAGAAAGATCCTAAAGGATTTTCTGCTTGACTTCCGTCTTGCTACAAGTTTACACATGTCTTGAACACCATCAGTGGGTTTTTTGTAATGGTGGTGAGATCTGTACTATACAAAACAATGCTGTGATATATATGTAGCAGGAGATTTGAATTAACCATTGACAATCCTTTCTTTTGAGAGAAAAAGAAACTAAACCACAAGATGTTACAATAAACATCTGCTACCAGTTACGTATTTAAACCACAAAATGTTACAACAAACACCTGCTACCAGTGACGTTTTTAAACTACAAAATGTTACAATAAACATATGCTACCAGTACCGTATTTGAACCACAAAATATTACAATAAACATCTGCTATCAGTAATGTATTTAAACCACAAAATATTACAATAAAACTATGCTACCAGTACCGTAGTTGAATCACAAAATGTTACAATAAACACCTGCTACCAGTAACGTATTTAAACCACAAAATATTACAATACACATCAGCTACCAGTAACGTATTTAAACCACAAAATATTACAATACACATCAGCTACCAGTTACGTATTTAAACCACAAAATGTTACAATACAAATCTACTACCAGTAATGTATTTAAACCACAAAATGTTACAATAAATACCTGCAAACAGTAACATATTTAAACCACAAAATGTTACAATAAACATCTGCTACCTGTAACGTATTAATTTTTTAACATATCTGCAATTCATTTCGAGTGTGATTTCTTTTCTTTCATCAACTGAGTACACAATTCAGTTCAATCCAATTCAGCTGCTTATATGGCACGGAACACCAACCATTCTCCTATATGATTTATATATTGATGTCACTTTCAAGGTAAAAAGGGTAATATTTTACAGCCAATCCAGGGGCAACTCTATATTTCCTCCAAATATACTTTCATGCACAATTACAAAAAGCTGAAGAAAAAAAAACAGGGAGTCGTGTGCCATACAAGAAAAATACTATGACTTCAATATCGAGACTGGTGTACTGCTACCTTTTGACAGAGGGTCCGGCTAAAACAGGGAAATGTCACTTCAGCAAGGAACACATATACATGTAGTACATGATGTACGTTCCTGCTTCAGCCCACATACTTTCTACATAAACCTCTTCTTTGGTAATAGGAATGCCTTGTATATAATCTCTTGTACCCAAGTGTTACTTCAAAAGCACACAACAGTAAATATCTAATGTCAAATGTTGCTATTTTGAGGGAAAAAAAACGTTGGCACTATTTCTCGGGCGACTATACGTTGGACTAGACCATGACAGCACCCCCAGTCTGTTTGTTGTTTCGTAACCTACAGACACACACAGGGAAAAGAAAAGACATATTATTTGGACATTTAGTAAGTACTTTTTTAAAATTAAATGCTCTAACCTATTGAAGCCTAGTCACGCATATAAGCATCATTTGCTAACAGTATACATTGTATTAGAATCCCTCTGCTTAGAGTTTGCACTGTTTGTCATGTTGCAATACATTGACAAAAACAACCATAGATAGACAAAAATGGACTAGACCACATTGGAAACTTGTATAGTCCATTTGGTGTTTCATTCTACTAAGGGTAACCACTTACATCTCGGATAAACTTGAGGTGTTCGACGTCTGAACCGAAAGATCCGTACTCGTTCTCTACTTGAATGGCAATGATAGGCCCGCCTTTGGAATGCTAAAAAGAGAAACTACATGTAGGTTATAAAGGCAAAGAACAAGAGCCGCATGCAGCCCTAAATTGCCCACCTGGTACCCATGAATACGGTAATTTAAATGGACCAGTAATGATTACGTTTTCACTTATTCACCCCACCCACTGGTGGCAATGTTGTTTGAGCTAGTAAGAATATTTGAAGAAAACTGGCAAAGGGTCACCCGTGAATCATTATTTGTGTAAAATTATTCTTAAATCAGACCAATAGTTTCAGAGAAATTTTTTTGAAAGTTTTTCTATACAGAAATATATATGGAAAACTTGCCCCACCCACTGGCGGTCATACTTTTTTAAGATAACAACCATTTGAGTAAAATTATTTTGAATTTGGACCAGTAGTTTCAGAGGAATTTTTTTAAAAATTTGTTTACTATACAGTAACACAAGGAAAATGTACCCCACCCACTGGCAGCCATGTTTTTTAAGATAACAAAATGATTTTAAGAAATATGGTAGAGGGTCATCAATTGACCATTTGTGTAAAATTATTTTGAATTTGGACCAGTAGTTTCAGAGGAGAAGATTTTTAAATTTTTAATATACAGTAACATATGGAAAACGTGCCCTACCCACTGGCGGCCATGTTTTTTCAGATATCAAAATAGTTTTAAGAAATATGGTAGAGGGTCATCCATGGATCATTTGCATAAAATTACTTTCAAATCGGACCAGTAGTTTTTGACAAGAAGATTTTTAAAGTTTTCACTATATAGCCATATAAGGAAAATATGCCCCACCCACTAGCGGCCATGTTTTTCAAGTAAATTATTTTAAGAAATCTTGTAGAGGGTAACCAATGGCACACTTGTGTAAAATTATTTTCAATTCGGACCTGTAGTTTTTGACAAGAAGATTTTTAAAGTTTTTTCAATTGGTTGCCATGGCAACCACACTTTCAATTGGATGACCTATATTTGAAGAAATCTGAGAGAGATCCTTACAAGGAACAATCCTATGAAGTTTTGATGAAATTGGCCAGTGGTTTCCAAGAAGAAGGTCTTTGACGAAAAAGTTTGACGACGGACGACGGAAAGACGGACGACGGACACAGGGCGATCACAATAGCTCACCTTCGTGCCAGGTAAGCTAAAACACATCAGGAATGTGTATATAACAGTAGTAGTATGACATTTACCAGGCTAGTTTAGCCATATCGAAACTAAAAGCGACCGTATGGAAATGCCTTTTATGGTATGTTCAGGAATTCCTACGTGATGACTATTGTCCGTAGTGTAGGAATAATTGAAGGTGTGTAAAATGAGTATTTATGGAGTAATGGGTAAAAAAGAACAAACCTGTAGATCTGTAACCATTGGTAACAGTTTGTTGAAATATCTCTCCACATGGTCTTTGTATCCCTGGTAATTGGTTCTGACCTTCATGTTTGGATCGCTAAGCAACCAACTACAGATAATGATAATACGAAAACAGTTGAAGAAAGTATGAGTAAATAATTGCTTTGTTTCTTTTGTTTTTGTTTAAACAAATGTTTCAATAAATTGACAAGAACGCATTCAATAGTCGATTACGCATAGGTGACATCTTTGACAGTATATTCTGAATCTTTTCTAAGTCTAAATTGTGTCAAGGTCAAGGTCAAAATCAAGACTGAGTGATATGTGTGGATTGGTAATGGTTAAAAGCATTACCTGTGTAAGTATGAACGCATTGAAGTGAAAAGGGTTGATGTCAGACGAAACGTTAACCCAGAAATAGCCAATTCAAAATACTCTAAGTTCAAATTAGGTCAAGGTCAATGTCAAATTGTGGTTAGACGTTATTGATGGATTGAGCATGGTCTACGGTAACACTTAATACGTATCCTAGTATTTGAGTAAGCGGTATTGATGCTAGAAGCAACGGTAAAATCTAGAAAACCTTGTAAGCAAGGACAGACAGGACAGGACATACGGACGGACAGGACAGGACATACGGACGGATAGGACAGTACATACGGACGGACAGGACAGTTACTATATGCCTTCCACTTCTATAGATGCCGGGGGAATAAAAGGGAAATTGTGAAGTAATAGAGGGATTTTACTGTGTAGTAAAACATCTTTATGATATTTTACAAGACAGGTGAAAGATCAAAGCAAAGTGAATTATTTTAGTAGACACCTGTCATATTCACCTAATAATTAACATAGTTTTTACGTTTAAATATAGAGGTTTTGCTGTTTTTCAAACGAGCTCAATACAAGTTCATCTCAACAACGTCTGCCAGATTACGACATAATAGGTCTGCCTTGAAAATAATGTATTTTCAATATTATTTTGAATGAGTATTCGCCAATGATATCACGTGTAAAAGTTCCAATGTACATGTACTAACCCGGGTAGTCCCCCGAAGTCCCATTCTGAGCAGATGTAGGGGCCAGGTCTGAAAATGACATACAGTCCCAAGCTGTGGGCTAACTGTATGAACTTTCTGAAAATAATACAAATCATTTCTAATAAACGATACAACTGCAACTGTTTAAAATACAAACAGTACAACCAGTTTATGTGATGTAAGTGCGTGTTGTATTTATAAAATCATCATATTCTAAGGATAGCATATTTTTGGAATTAATTGTTTCACAAAATATAAGCATTGTAAGTGATAGACAGAGGAAAAAAGAACAAAAAAAATTACAGCGGAGACGTCAGCCGGTCGGTCTGTCAGTGGCATATGTGTTATAAAACTTTGTTTGAGTATTCTATTTACCTCATGTCCAGGATGCCTTCGAAGTTGAAGTTGTTTGGGTATTCCTCGTGCAAATTCCATGGTATGTATCTGTTAAATGACATAATTACCACTGTAATACTTGTACATATACAGACAAGCTTTTTAGCAGTTATTTTGACTTATTCATGGTATATCACCCTTTCCCCTTTCCCCATCATTTTAATCCGTCTAGTCATCTTTGCTCCTACTAACTATGCTACTACTACTTCTACTATAACTACTATCACCGCTACTACTGCTACAACTACTTTCACTACTTTTACAACAACAACAACTATTTATACTTCTACAATAAGTATTAACAACAACTACCACTACAGTGGAGAATCTGTTATTCTTTCCCGTTTAAACGCAAACGTACGCAAACGCGAAACACTAAAACGTAGAAAAGTACAACTTTTTGACAATTCTGATAATTCATCTTTATCTTGGTGGCAAACAGTTTGGAGCCTGATCAGACGCCGGGTTACCCGGCGTCTGATCTGGCTCCAAACTGTTTGCACTGCAAATAATAGTTTTAGCGTAAACGCGTTTATTGGGAAAGAATAACAGATTATCCACTGTACCTCTTCTACTACTGTATTGTTTACTACAATTTTACTGCTGCTAAATGTACTTCATGTATAACTACTTCTTCTACTACAGTGGAGAAAACGTTATTCTTTATTCCAATAAACGCGTTTACGCTAAAACTATTATTTGCAGTGCAAACAGTTTGGAGCCAGATCAGACGCCGGGTAACCCAGCGTCTGATCAGGCTCCAAACTGTTTGCCACCAAGATAAAAATGAATTATCAGAATTGTCCAAAAGTTATACTTTTCTACGTTTTAGTGTTTCGCGTTTGCGTACGTTTGCGTTTAAACGGGAAATAATAACGTTTTCTCCACTGTACTACATGAACTTCCACTTCTACGCTAGTGAACGGCATATTGCTAAAACCTTTCAATCCAGTGTACGGCAACTTGCTTATATCTACATCGAAATCGACGGCTGTTTGATTTGTACAAGTATATATTCTGTACATTGTCATTTATTTCTTACAGATTATGGACCTGTACAAATGTTGGTACTGTAAGCAACAACTACCCATGTTCCGGGAGGTAATATCCCACTTGATAGAGATGCATGGCTATCAGGAATTAAAATACCTCGCCAGCGTTGTTTTTTCCGAAAAAGTGCACAACTTCAAAATTATACCTGAACAATGTAGAGGGGAGGGGAGAGTTATGTCTATAATAGACGAAACGCAAAAAATAATCAATCTAAGCGATACTTTGCACCCAAAGACTCTCCATTGAAATTTTTTTTGCATATAATGAAGAACATGAGAATGTTTGTTGCAAGACACCGAATTGCCTGTTGTAGAGGAATCTCGGGAGTATAAAGAATGTCTATCCCTGATCCGAAGCATCATCGACGAAATGAAACAAACTGGCAACCTTGAGGATTATATAGCATTCAATCGGCTGGTCTCTGAAGGCAAATTTCCTTTTAACAACAGAGCATATTTGCTTTTCACAGATGTTGTTCGCTGGTTCGACTTAGAAAAGTCGACATCCTTTATGAGATACTCTGCTGAAGTTAAACTGTTTTGGCGAACAGTTCGTAGGTTATTTCATGGTAGCTTAAAGCAGACTGAACGTAGCTCAAAATGCGTCCTACCTTAGCGCCTTCTGCCTTACTTTAAACCTGCCTTAAGTACTCATCCGTCTGCAAAATTAAAACATGCTATGGAGTAATTAAAGGGGTTTAAAGGATAAAGCAACCGCGCAGAGCTATCCAAAAACTGTCCTCTAACGTCTGTGATAGTACACTTACTGTTATTGTTCATTATTACAGGCGTGCTGTCCGCTGCAGAGCAACATGTGTGCTAAATATCAATTTTAACTCTTTCACTCGAATAAACGTAACCCTAAGTGCTCATTAGATAACATTTGCAAACTGTTTGGATCAAGACAAGACACCGCTTTAAGTCCGTTGATGCACCCTGTTGTTCTCAGTAGGCGTGGAAATGCAGGTAAAGCAGGAGTACAACGTGCTTAGCAGATGTCACTAATCTCAAGTTGTCGACAGAGGCCCTGACATACTCACATCCAAGAGTTATTTCAATGTTTTTTAACCAAACTAACAAATTTAAGGTACGGGCCTTACATGAAACGCTTCATTGAATTTATCCCTTGAAAAGTTACATTGTAACACTAAGTGCACAACTTCCACAGGGTTGCATGCTTTTAAGCCTGGTTTGGTGTTACCACCGCAAGTATGTCAGGAAATGTCTTTAACGCGACTTCTGATCTATATTCAAACTGGTTGGCACTCACATTGAAAAAAAGGATTTAGTGTCTCTTCGCACACGACATTATTGAATCAGACAACAATTTAGCAAGATAATGAATAACAAGCAAGTGTAACACGACCCCCGCAGTTTTTATATAAATTGACTCATGGTTAAAAACATTTCCTCAGTCCATTGATGGACTTCCCCCATTGTTCTCACTCTGTGTAAAAAAAAACAGGTAACACAGTAGTAAAGTGTGCAAAGTCAATGTCAGTAATCTCAAGTTGTCTAGAGAGGCCCTCACATACATGTACCCCTCAAGGGTTTTTTCCATAGGTTTTACTAATCAAACTAACAAACTTACGGTACGGCCCTCATATGAAACGCTTGGGTGAGTATATCCCTGGACAAGATAGCAGTAAGGACAAAACTCGCATATGCATGATTTTATACCTGGTTTGGTGTCACCACCGAAAAAAGATAATGAAATGTCTTAAAATTGAATACCGCACACTTTAAAGCGGGCAGCTTATTCTGATTACACTGTGGTAAATGATGCCGCATATAACCCAGTAAACATACTGCACGATATGTTCGTGCAAAATGGAAAAACACAGATGGAAATTATAATTGTGTACGTGAATTTCAATATTTTAGGAGTCACTGGGGGCCATCGAGGTATCACGAGGTTTGTTTCGCACAGAAGTCCTGTATATGTTCCGCACCGACAAAGTACATATTTTGTGTACCCAAAACGAAAGTAAAACACGAATTTCCTTGAGTGTCTCTCAATTTCGCCTATACTTTTTTTCCTAGCCGGAACATATTATCAAATAGGTCCGATGGTAGGTAGAACGGTTTCTCGAGCAATCTACGTACAAATTTCATATTATTCATTGTATTACTTGCAAAATAACATAGTCATTCATCCTATGATGTAAAATGTTTCAAATGTATGATATTTGGTAAACAATGCTATTAATCATTATATGAACATTACCTTTTTAGATTGATTGTAACAATGGAATATTATTTGGGTTATAAAGAATCTGCAGTAATGCAA
Source organism: Gari tellinella (assembly GCA_922989275.2). Taxonomy (NCBI): domain Eukaryota; kingdom Metazoa; phylum Mollusca; class Bivalvia; order Cardiida; family Psammobiidae; genus Gari; species Gari tellinella. Next base: position 35,722,075 of record OV277863.1, read on the forward strand.
TAAATGGATTTTAAATCGAGTTTAACAAATTAACCGTGCATAGGTGCCGCACAGAGTATGTATATGTTACTAAACGAAGTCCATTTTATATGTATATGTTACCAACTGAAGTCATCATTGAATTAATAGGATGCAAACTGCCTAGTATCATGCACTTACTGTTGCCTATACCGTTTATCTCGAAAATAAATAATCTCCACCAAATCTGTTGATAGTGACAGTCCAGTGAGAAATTTTTTTAAAGGTTAAACACACAAAAAAACCGGTCCATTTCATGTAAGTTTCTGAAGCAGTTAAAAGTGCAGGACTAGGAAATGAATTCGAGCAATCAACTGTTGCGGAAGCAGATGAAGCTGATAGAGTTGTTGATTTGTCAGAGCAACTGAAATACACTATAATTATTTTGTACGAAACAAATTCAAAGCGACATAATTTCTTTAAAAATGTTGCATCCCGAATTGAAAACCTCATGAACACCTTGGTCTATGTAATCAATTAATCTGTGAAAGTTTGCAACATGTTCTTTATAGGAAAATACTCAAAGGGCTATAATTTTGTAAAACAGAAACAGCCAATATTCCAAACTACACGAACACCTTCATATATAAGCATTTACTCTGGGAAAGTGTTAAGAAAAGTGTATGAGAAACTGCACAGGTTTTTCACAGGTTTTTCCCTATATATATTCTATTTATGAAACAATGATCTAATAATTACGTATATACCAGCAAATGGTAGCTTAAAGCAAACAGAGTAAACGTACCTTAATGCTCATTCTGCTTTACTTTCAATTTGCTTTAATAAGTGACTATCCGTCTTCAAAACTAGAAACAGGCTTTAGGGTAATGGGTGAATGTCTTTTATTTTACACGTTTTATCAAAAAGCGAAGAGAATATAAATGGATAGTACCAAGTGTGACCATACCACATGGTCTGTGACGTAATATGTGGATACCACTGGCAGTCAAATTGTCAACAAAAAGGCCTCCATTCGGAACTTCAATCAAATTTAAGAAATTTGTTTTAGCCGATTTCAACGAAACATAGCTTATGATACGGGGGACTGGATTCTTTACAGTGGTATCAATGGATTTGTCTCCAAGGTAATACATTTTGCCTGAAAATGGGGCAAATTAGTTGGCAATATCTAGCATTAAATTGTCGTGGTATCATTGTGTGTGTTAACATTTCTGGATATTTGCCTCGTTTTCAGACAAAAAGTATCCATCTAGCGACAAATACATTGACATAATTCTAAAATAACTTATTAATACCCTTAGTATAGACTATGTTTCCTTGAAATCGACTCATAAATAAAAAAAACAAAACAACAACATTCGATTAAAATTCAGAATCGAGGCTTTTTGGTGATAATTTAGCTGTCAGTTGTACCAAAATTAACGTCACAAACCACTTGGTATGGTCACACTGGTACCGCTTGACTGGACGGCCTCATCGCTAAAAGTGCGCCCATACTTGCTCTACGTCGGGCGTACGGCGCTCGCAGAAAGGTTAAATCGGACAGCGGGCATTATATAATGTTGTGAAGATTTGTAGCCTAATCCCCTGGATGTATATATTATGCAATAAATATGTTTAAACTAAAAATGAAATCGGAAGATTCTTGCGCTGGCCGAAGGATCCTACGGCGGCAATGTGGCGGCCGCACGGCAAATCCCAAAGTTTTACAGGCCGTAGAGGTCGCCGCAGTATTATAACGCGGAGTTATAAAAAGGTTCATTTCTATGATGGCCGTTGAAAACGACACGCCATAGAGCGGTTCTGCGGCTGCCGTACGGCCACCGTGCGGCCGCCGGGCCTCAATGGTTAATTTTACTATTGGACATTTGCACTTTTGTTCATATGTGTCTATTGATCTAAAAGTGGAATCATATATGGCCTTTGGGTTCTCGGTGTAGTTGGACGGATATTAGTTATGTGCACATGTAGCAAGCCAATGTGTGTAGCAGGAGCAGCATTAAGACTGCACATCAACGGCCGCCGTACGGCCATTTGGCGGTCGCCGTGGCTTTTATTAGAAATCGCGGCCGCCGCAGAGGCGACGTACGGCTGCCGAGCGGAGACCGCACTGCCGCAAGTTTTTTACCCCCAAAACATCAAATCTCGCATTGCGGCGGCCGCAGCAAATGTGAGCACAACATACGGTGGTCGTAGGAAATCAACGGCGGCCGGGAAATTGCTACTCGCCGTAAAAATAATAATCCGTGCGACTGCCGTACGACCGCCACAGCCAATGTGAGCAAGGCATAAACAATACATTTGTCCAATCCATTTTTTTGTCACTGCAACAGAAATCAATTAATTGACTTCAGGAGGTAACACATACACCTTCTGTAGGTAACGTATACACGTAAATGCGACTTCAGGAGGGCACATACACACTCATAAACCCTTCAGGGTACTGTGAGTGATTTAAAGTTGTATACATTATTGTGAAAAATAAATTGAAAAAGTATGGAAAAATGAAGCTATTAATAAACATGCATCATGTCTGAGATGGGGTTCCAGAATATTTGTAAATATAGTGGATCATTCCAATGTTTTTTCGATAATCGCCCGGTAATATTCATTTAAGAGTGACAAATTGACGTTTGTGCTTGATATACATACTTATTTTCCATAAATAATACAAGAAAAGGTATGTAAACAGTTTATTCACGAACCTATACTGTAATTTGCCAAAAAATAATTCAATTGATATGTGTGTCTATGGACACAGGTGGTTAATGCGAATGTCAACGCATAAAAATAGTACACAAATGGCTGTGTTTACATGGATTGTAGGTGCGAAACATATACAGGACTTCTGTGCGAAACGGGCCTTCGTGATACCTCGATGGCCCCCAGTGGGAGTGGGTGGATTAGTTTGATATCATAAATTGACCGCATCCATTATTGACTCTGTGTGTGTTAAGTTTTAAATAGAAATCTTCGAATAAGATATTGTCCGATACAATTACTCGTTCGCTTCAAAAGTATTCTGTTACGTGAACAGCTATTAGAATATGTTAAACGTATAGTCATCGTTTCAATTTCATTTTATTAGGTGTTCCCGCTCTTTATCAAGTTTATCTATTTTAAGTAAATTAACAATGAAAAGTATATAATTTATAAATAGGAAGACTGTTCTCGGAACACGGCTACCTTTGGTTGAACGTAACACCCTGAGGACGAACTGTGACAGAGCAAACCGTTTTTAGGGCCAAATAACTGGTAGCAAACCCCCGTACAGTGACACATCAATATGCCGTACAGTAATATTTCATTCACAACCAAGATGCCGTACACTTGACACAAATTTGTTTAAATTCTATTCTTAAAATCATGACCCAACAGTGTGATATTAGTGAGTTACATGAATTATAATGAAATGGACTAAGTGTTTCATGTAAATATTGTAGTCAGGAGCGTTTGAAACAGTTGATATCATAATTTTTCGTCAGCAATCGTTGTTATTTACCGGTACTAGGCAGTATATTTATATATTTAACGAAGGTTTCTGTGAATAAAACAGAAATGTTTCGACATCAGCATATCACAGAAACATCACGCTTTAATACGGTATTATATATATATTGACCATAGACATTTTATGCTACAAAACCATGAAAAGCATACACGCACTGCAGAGCGACCGGCTAACTCTCTCGACTCGCTGGTACCAATATCCTGTGTACGGGTATACACCGTGACCTTGGTCTATTAACCATACTTTGAAAAGAACTATTCAACTTAAGGTAATTCAGAATGGCGAATCAAGATGGCCACCAAAACAAGTAGTGGCGGTGCATTTATGGTGAAAACAGCAAAGATATTACTCAAACCTTAAAAATGCCACTCTATACAACTGAAAATTATATCCCTCTTATCATTTGCATTAATAGAAAGAAATAAAAACGTTTTTATAGTGAAAAGAAATTACCTCCAAATTTACCAAATTTTGGGCAATTCCACCAACATCTGCGGCTAACTAATTCCAAAACTATCTATGACATCGTAATTTTCAAACTGTTCCCGAGGTGCAAGGGATCCTTATTTTCTCTTTAGAATGTCTATTTGAACACTATATAGTCTGACATTATATCCATTGTCACCAAGCATTTCAATTCTCCATATTGGCTAACACATGTAATTGAAATAAGTCCTTTGAAAAGTATGGTGGTCTAACATTGTCAAAGTAAAAAATCAAATGAATGCTACATAACAGCAGCATGCTAGTGCCTGTACAAACCATTGTGGATTCCAAATGCAACTAGAACACTGACTAAGTCAGAAAGGATCCCACAAAAGGAGGAGTAAGACACAATGACAGAACTGCTCAAGTTCAACACATAGTATCAACACGGCCATAAGTTACATTTAAATGAAAATCATTCCAGGGGTAAGGAAGGTATGTTGTGGTCACTCGTGACCGTCTTACCAGCATTGCAAATACTGAACTATGCAAACACTGTCCGAAAAATCTGGCTAAATCCCATGAAAATTATTTCAGTAACAGAGAAAACAGGGCTAAAATGGTTTTGTTCTTTTTTGTAAATGAGTATGCCTTATTCAATTAAGCCGGTATTCAAAATTGGCCAAGATTTATACATTCATATCAACATGTTCGAAAAGTTTTTACAATTCAGCTTTAAACTGCTTGAGTCACAAAAAGGACAAGGCTAAAATTGACAAATTATATTTGTTCAAGAGTAATCATACTTGGATGTAAAGTATAAGAGTTAGTAAGCGGACAAGGTTAAATATGGCCAATCACGAAAAAATACTGACCAAGCTACATCACTATGACATAAGAGGACCAGTCTCTCAGGTCTCTGGCAGTAGCTGTAAATATTTACTTGTCCTCCACCATCCCAGTTCCATCAGATGTCCCCCAGGGTAATGTCCTCGGCCCATTACTATTCCTCATTTACATTAACGATCTTCGCGGGTACGCTAAGTCAATTCCAAGTACACCTATTCGCTGATGACACAACTACTCGTATATACCTGTCCTTTTCCATTGTGGATACTAATCATATATGCATGTATTGGCATATATTTTAAGTAATTAAGTCATACCTTTCGAGATTTCGCAGTAATAAATCTACATTTCATTATATAGTCTAATATTTATGGTTATTTTATAATATAATTTAAAAATAAATAAAACTAGAACACGCAAAACTATCACAATGCCAAACAAGTGTCACTAATTCGACGTATAACTTGACATACCCATGATACGTACATACATGTATACATGTACCTTGGTTGACGTTTCTACAATGCTCGAATTTTCCCGGTCATGGCTGTAAAGATTTTGCGAATGTTCAAGCAGTTCGTCGTATGAAGTCTGATAAGTTATCAAGTTCTGACACGGGCCAGTAACACTAGGTACGCTCATTGTTTATGGCATAATTATAGCGTAACAGGTCAACTTCCGGTTTAGTTTGCATGAAAACTGCAGGGGTACCTTTTCGATAACACTTGCTATGAGTATTAATTAGATTTTCATTTAACGATGTCTGATGGTTGTAGATCTAAATGTTTGCTGTTTAGCATAACTGAATATTAATAACTTCACGCCGTCGTTAAATCTTATTAAGCAGCTACAAGTAGTTTTGATATTGATAACATATATATATGATAAAAAAAATTCTATAGGCCCCTATATCAAACTTACATATTTTTACATATCCAGAAGAGGATGACGCGTAATGCGGTGTCCGGTCTTGGTTCAAACTGGTTATCATTCATGAGTAGCTTCTTTTTTTAGAAAAAAAAAACCCAAAAAGTAATGGTGTTTAGCTTTATCACAAACGATCCATTTGAAGCAGACGATAATTATTTATGTTTACAAATCATCCGTACATAGCAAAGTGACTAACAGTGCAGACTCTGGTCAGGGGGTCATTTAGGCTGTCTGATCTGGGTCTACACTGCTTGCATTATACCAATCTAATGTTTACAGGTACATAAATGATGAGTGTACTCTTTGCTAGGTGCAATTTATATTAATGTAACAATAAGAGATACATGCATGCACATGCCATAACTGTTCATCGTCACAACGTGTGCTAGATAAGTAGGTGTATGGTTGAAAATGATCAAGGTTTATGTAAAATACACTAATAACGCATTTTACAGGTATAAAATGTGCGAAAATCAATTAACTATCACTTAATACCGTATTGAACATTTCCCCCTACATATCCTTTATGTGGTACGCTTAAACCAAAAAGGGTACGTTTTGACTCGGTATGCTTTGACTATGGAACGCTTTGACAATAACCGCTTTTATTTATGCTTTTCGGTGGATTACCACGATATAGCAGTGGATGATCACTTGGTAATCCACTGCAGTGGATTATCACCAATCGCTTTTATTATGAATTTTCCCCGTAGGGCTCCCCAAGAATCGTAGTCAATCGTGTCTTATCGTTAAATTCCGGCAGTCCGATTTGTCGCGAACTACTCACCGGAAGAGCACGAATCCAAACTCGGGAGCAACGAAGTCATTCGGATGACGTCATTATACCGCCAACTGTCACGCGCATGTGTTCGACATAAAAGGTGGGGCTCAACACGGGATAAATAATGTACGTTCGCTTTCAATTTTTAAACAATTTCGTTTAAAAAGTGGCTTAAAAGCATAAATAAATAGAATAACTGTGTTTTTTCAGTGTAAGATCGAATTTAATCCATTTCGTGAACATCAGACTGTTATATTTTCACTCGTGGCTTCGCCACTCGTGAAAATATAACGTCTGATGTTCACTCAATGGATTAAATTTCGATCTTACACTGAAAAAAACAGTTATCCTCTATTTATTTTCCCCAGGGGACAATTTCTATTCCCCATTGGAAGGAAGATAGATTATATTTCAAATGAATATTCCAGAGAAATTTGTGAAAAATTCTTAACTCGGACGCAAACACCACACCATAGAAAGATATTTATACCTGGTGGTTGCACACAATTTGCACGAGATTTTCAAGATTTCCGAAGGTAACCCATTTGTTAACAACAATGAGAGTTCGCCCTTATCGAACGAAAATCGTTAACTGACGCCAATATAATTAGATCTTACCTGTATTATATTATTGGTTTTGAGACAGATCATAGTGCGATTATGCAAATGTTAGCATACGTTTCTGATTTTATGCTTGGAAATTAATTGTTTAATTCGCATATATGTTATAATCAATAGGGTATGAATGTGTACTTTTTGTGCAAAGCCGGTGTCAGTATTGTCGTTTGTACTTTAAATGCGTTATTCGCCTATGAAGAAAAAATCACGACAGAATTATCTAAAATGCTATAAATTGCGACTTCGTCTTTAAAAACGGTTGAATCTGAATTAGAAAAATTGTATCTAAAACAATAACGTTCATGTTTGTGAAAATTAATACGATCTTTTCGCGAAAGTAGTTTTGGAGCGCAATAATATTTCTTCCATAACGAGTGACTCGGCGTCATCTTTTAGCCTGTATATAAACGAAAGCGAACAGGTTTTCAGGAGAGAGAATCTAATCAAAAACAATATTGATCTGGGAATCAGAAAAGTGCATGCTGTAGTCTCATTTCTCGCCTTGTAGAAAAGCAAGTAAAAGTGTATGATCAACGTAGGAACAGAGCTTTATATCTAAAATACTCGTACCACATTTCACTATACATGTCGTGTTTTGGCTTCAAAATGGCGGTGGATTTGTTGGACTGCACGTGGTAAATATATTCAAAACACCTATTCAGAAAGAAATGCTTGAAAATAACATCCCTGTCATCTCAATGAAGTACCGGGTTGCAATTTGTCACAGTTTTTCTGTTGAATTGTTTGCTATTCAGTGCGGTGCATTTGCTCAAAAAATCCCTTTGTTTTAATGTTTGTAAATAATTATCGAGGCAGCTTTTGTCGGCATAGTTCGGTCAGTGTTAGAACATATACATATGCTTTGAATTGGACTGTGTGTTTTGATTGAGACTCATCTCTGTAAAGCATGAGTAGCATTTTACCTCAAAGTTGACTACAATAGCCAGAATTCAATATGGCCATTCTGAATTACCTTAAAACATATTCTATAGTTTTAAAAAAGATAAATTCATATCAGTATATTATCGTGCAATTGAACACGGATAGAAGCTTAGAAGCGTATTTATTGAATCACGAGGCCGTAGGAATAAAAATCCCGGGAAAGCGTGCTCGGTGGATGTCAAAAATTAAATCCCATTTAAGATTTTATGCCTAATTTAGATGAAGAAATATTTCATAATAGTGTCAAATAGCTTTGATTCTAATAAGACGTCGCGTTACTCGGCGTCTGATCTGGACCCAAACTGTTTGCAAATGTTAGCTAAGTCGTGCTTAACCATTTGCCTGCTGGTCGCGACTTTATTGATTTTTGCAAACAGTTTAGATCCAGATCAGACGCCGCGTCACGCGGCGTCTTATCTGGATCCAAACTGTTTGACACTCGTCTTTAAGTTTCTTTACTTATAAACTGTATACATCTAAGTTTAAAATTTTTGCAGACGGACGACATCACCGCAGGATAAGGGTTAAAATTACAGATGCCACAGTAGTGTAAGAGTTAAGTCCCTTCGCCGGTTTCACCCACGTTTCAATTGTGTTGACTCCACACGCTTTCGCTTTCAGTAGCCTGTCTTCCCAACACTGCGGAAATGTCCGAAAATAGTGAATTGCAGCCGACAGTATCCTAAAAGGCTGCCCCTTTAACGTAAACTCCTTATTTGCAAACTTTAAGGAACTGTCATCTGTATATATCCCAATTTCCGCCATCTTTTCTCGTATCGATATAGGACTCCAATGGCGAGTAAAAAGATAAGTTTGTGCTGACTTTGCCTGTATGCAGTTTATCGAGCAGTCGCCTACCGTGAATACACACATGTAGGTTACACTGGTAGTTTAGTTTCCTGCATTATGTGTAAATGAGTACATAATTGGACAACTCGCAAGCAGGCGTCCATAGCAACACGGGTGTTAAATAAAATTTATATAGGTACAGTAAAACTTATGTTATGCGGGTTTTGAGGAGGACGATAGAATGCCTAGCGCATGAAGCGTTCCCTATCTATCATTCGGCGCCAAATAAATCGTGCGGTTTTTACCCCTTCACCGACATATTGTCGCCTGCTTCAATATTGTCGTCTGCAAGAGCATTTCAAAGTTAGATAAAAGGTTTAGGCAATGCTGGCCAGCGTTCAGCCTAACTGAGTTAAAGACTTCCCCCCCCCCCCCAAAAAGAAGATTTTTATTAGATAGGTGAGAAAAATCGTGAATCACAAGGTGTCACCAATCTCAGTTGGTGTGAACATCCAGGTAACTAATCTCCAGTTGTCTAGAGAGGCCCTCACATACTCACAGTCAAGGTTTTTTTCCCCATGACTTTACTAACCAAACTAACAATTTTAAGGTGCGGGCCTCACATGAAACGCTTGGATGAGTATATCCCTAGACAAGATAGCAGTAAGGACAAAACTTGCACGTGGCTGCATGCTTTGATAGCTTGTCGGGTGATATGATCGAAAGGTCGTCTAGGGATGTCTTTAATTAAAGAGAAAACGTGTGTGTAAAGCGGCCAGTTAAAAGGAGATACAATAGAATTATCAAAGTCAGGCGACTAATTGCACAACACAATTGCAATGCAGAAAGCTCCTCTTATAGAAGGTGTTTGCATTACTTTAGCTTTGTTATAGATGCGTTAAAGACATCTCCTGATGACATTTTGCTCATAACGCCTTGCCAAATTATTTACTGTCAATTTCCTTGCAAAAAGCATGGGTCTTGTGCATATTGAACCATTGGATCGTCTTATGTGAGACTACCTTTATTTTTGATAGTTTGGTTAGAAATAATCATTGAAAATCACTAGAGCATGAGTATAATCTGACCCTCACCAGATAAACTGAGATTGTGATGCTCGTGATTTGACAGTTACATTGACACCTCCAGAACAATGGGGGGGGGCTCTCTTTATGGACGACTGAGGAAAAGTCTTTAAGCCGTTACCTGTATCTATCAGATATGCCATTAGTTTTGTCGATTTATGACCGCTTTTAAAAATAGTTTGCAACTTGTTGCGTCGGAAAAGCATTCATCTTGCAGTGGAGAAAACGTTATTCTTTACCAATAAGCGCGTTTATCCTGAAAAACAATGTCAATTATAAACAGTTGAGTGTCATCGAAGACATCGTCACGCCGGGTAACCCGTAGTCTGATCAGTCTCCCAAGTGTTAGTCACTCAGATTAAAATGAGTCGTCAATATTTTTAAGATGTCATTGCCTCCATTGTATTGCATCGTATTTTCGTTTAAACGGGAATGAATAGCGTCTTCTCTACAGTATCTTAGTTTAGTTTACAGTAAAACCTCTCTATAAAGACTCTGAAATACTAATTGATTGTATAAAAGACAGGTGACAGCTTAAAGCAAGATGACAGTAAAACAGAAAGCTCCTTTACTGTCACATTGCTTTAGGCAGTCAGCTGTAGTTAACACCTAATAAATGACAAAAGTTGTCGTATTAGAGAGATTTGACATGTATTGAGAAAGAGGGAATTATTTGCTGTAGGTGATAACCTATTGAAGGTAAGATAAAGTTCAAACACGCACAAACACACACGCATGTCTGATGACCTTGACATTTAGCTTTATCAGTTACAGTGGAGAAGACGTTTTTCTTTCCAAATAAACGCGTTTATAGATGCCATTGCAAACAGTTTGGAGCCAGATCAGACGCCGGGTAACCCGGCGTCTGGTTTGGCTTCAAACTTTATGCTATTCAGATTAAGATAAATTGTTAGAATATTTTTTTTAAAAAAATCCATTTTCTACTTTTATTGCAATGCGTTTGCGTTTCTATTGGGTTTAAACGTGGGGAAATAACGTATTCTCCATTGTATCCCTTCTCAAGTCTGTCTCAGCTTTGCTGACATTTGCAAACAATTTTGATTCAGACCAGACGCTGAATAATTTGCTTCTCAACAGGATCAGCACTTTCCGGCACTGATATTTAGGTCTCTTCAAATTAAAATTAAAAACATTTTAGATTTACATGGAGAAATAAAAACAACACCTTTATTGCATTGGCGTCATCTGCTTTAAATTGTCGTCTGCTTTAACTTCTCAAATTTATATTTGAGGTAAACTGACTAAATTTATATTGTTATGAGTGGACACAAGTTTGATTCTGATCAGAAGCTGTGAAACGCTGTGCCTGATAAGGATCCAAATAATCCCAGGATAAGGCAAGTCCTTTCAACATTTTGACTCCATCTTAAAGATGGAGTTAAAATGTTTAAAGAGACTGGCAACCAGATTTAGCATAAAAACAGTAATTTGTAAAGCTATTTCAAACGTTTATGTAAACCAGTAAATACTAGTTTTTGATAAGAAATTCTGTTAAAGTAAATACATTCTAAGAAAAAATATATTTAGATCGAGTGGGATTCGAACCCGGGACCCGGCATGTGGGGCGAAAAAAACAAAAAACAATGACTCACATGTCTTAGCCACTCGGCAAGCCGGACCATTCGTTTACAGGCGGTCGGTTTAACCTACTTTAGTGTATAGCTAGGTATATAGAAGGCGTTATTATTTCCTGTTTATGCCTGCGCGTGCACAAACGATGCCAAATGATTTTTGTCAGTCTAGTAGACAGAATTGAAAAGGCAATGGAAAGTATATAAAAACCCTCAGATTTGGTGGCCTTTTCTTAAGGACGTTTTTAGACTGATCATAGTGTTTTAGTGTCAGATGAACGATAATGCTACACATTTGCTTTTATATGAGTATTTTCCTTTATGTTTCATTTTCAGTCTCTTTACAGCCGACCAAGTTACCCTATTATTATAATCGTCTGCAATTATTTAATGAAACAATGCTTATGCTTAAAATTGAAGGGACGTAAAGAAACTGGTCAAAAGCTTGGATCAAGATCAGACGCCAAGGTACAGTGGTGCTATTCTTTACCGTTTTAAAACGAAAAATACAGTGCTCCTCCGTACAACGGCCCTCTCAACAACGACTCGCTCATTACAACGACTCTTGCCGCTGTTCCCCAAACAATACATGTATATCCAACATTTTCATGGCTGCAATGTCGTCTACTTAATTTTGTCGTCTGCTGTTTTTCTCAAATGTACATGTTAGTAGACATTCTGATAGAAAAAATATAAAGACGAGTGACAAACAGCTTGAATCCAGATCAGCCGCCGCGTTACGCGGCGTCTGATCTGCATTCAAGCTGTTTGCAAATGTAAACCTATTTCCCTCTCTATAACGACTCCCTCCGTACAACGCACACGATCTGTGTCTCCCATTGGGTGTCGTTGTAGAGAGGGAGCGCTGTAAATACAAATGCAATAACATGCTGTTGCTGAAGTGTTGACGACTCATTTTTAATCTGAGTGTGGCAAACACTTTGGAGCCTGATCAGATACCAGGTTACAGGACGTCTGATATGGCTCCAAACTGTTTGCAATGGATATATAGTGTTCCCTCTCTACAAGGACACGTAATGGGACACACATATTGTGTATGTTGTTCGGAGGGAGTCGTTATTGGGAGGGAAATTGACTTACAATTGCAAACAGCTTGAATCAAGATCAGACGCCGCGTTACGCGGCGTCTGAACTGGATTCAAGCTGTTTGTCAATCGTCATTATGTTATTTCTGTCAATATGTCTAATATGTGACTTTAAGAAAAATAGCTGATGACAATTTTAAGCAGACGATATTGTAGCCGTGAAAAGGTTGGAGACAATTGTCTTGTTTAGGCAACTGTGGCAAGGGTCGTTGTACATATGAGAAAGTCGTTATTCGGAGGGTCATTGTAATGAGGGAGTATATACTGTAACAGTTTTAGTTAAACGCGTTTAGTGGGAAACAATAAAATCTTCTTCTCGTTAGCAAATACCAGTCATGTTGCGAACGACAGACAAATGCATGACTGTGAACGAACAACAGAGGTATGCATGTCACAAGAGTTTTTAGTTTTATCACTGCTTCGAAATTTATAACCTTTATGCACTTACTTACAACTGTTACTGCTCTAGCGGTCGAACTAGAAACAGACCGATTCTAACCCGTTTCCGCTTTGGTCGTGCGGGCGTGCCTGTGTGTAAGCCTTTTATTCATTTCATTTTAGAGATGCCGTTGTTTAAATATAATGGTCTACATCTTTTTTATAAGACCCGGGACCCTGTGGGGGGGCTCTTGACAAAACATTTCTTTTCAGGGTTTATTCCTACTTTGGTAATACAAATTAGGACCTTTCTTGTTCAAATAGTGTGTATACATAAATATTAAAAAACGTAGTACAAACAAATAAGTTTTTGTGAAGCTTCAATTTTAGTGGGATGGTCTTGAAAAATCTCGAATTATGAAGAAAGAAAGGTCCGGTACCTCACTTTTTTCATCAGTTTTGTCATTGAAACTAATTTTACTATCTTCATGCAAAGTTTGAAGAATTTGGTCATTTGTTTACAAAGGTGCACCTACACACTTAAGCGACCGATTCGGACTGAAACGGACTGATATGAATGTCTAAGTGAAGAGAACAGAGTTGGCCCTCATGTCTAAACAGCAGTGTTGAAAATGAGTTACATGTGATATTGAATTGCCGTACTGTATATAGCGATTTAAGAGAACAGTTGCTTGCAAATGCATGCACTTATAACCCTTCTTTCTTAAACGTAAATGATTATGATAGATACAGCCTTCTGTTGCCAATACAAAATATAATAAGAGACTGTGCCAAAACCTCCTTTCTCATTTCACAGGGACAACAATGTTTAATGTGTCAACAATGTTAGTTATTGTTAGTTATATAAATTCAACTCATTATCAGCATTGAAGACATTAATGCAGGTCATTCAATGATTCCGTCATTGTTCTCAATAGGCTTGAAAGTAACTGTAAAGCTTGAGAAGTGTGCTAATTATGACACGGCCTTCTCAAATTGTCTAGAGGAACCCTGACATACTCACACTCACTGGTTTTTAAATGAGTTTCGATATTCAGTGTAAACCTTCGACCAGAAACTATTTGCAAAAGCAACTTCCATCGCCCAGTGTAAAGACATTTCAATGAAGAACATAGTGTTCCGATTAGGAGCATTCCATGACGAAATGAGTTTTTAGGGTCTATAGATCTCTTGATGGCCGGCTCCGGTCTTCAGGAATTGCTAGAAACAGCCCACGCCCCTAATGCAGAAAACCGCATGATGTCCGGGAAAACAGTCGCAAGAGCTATGCGAGGCCATTTCCTTATTGATACGGCTCTTCATTACACCCTGTTACAGAAAACAGCGTGTATAACGTATTCTACACTGAATGATGAAGATACAGCCTGTCATAGTGATGTGAGAGGAGATTTGGATCGATATACTTTACAAGATGACTTTGAAAGACAAACAGCAACTATTATAAACGAACACGAAACAGATGTAGCTGAAGGTATTTGGAATGAAAGAAACAGGAGGAACTGATCTTACAACAAAGAAGATGATACAGCTCGAATGGTAAAAGAACACCTAGCAACAACTTACGAAAGTCTTGAAACGAAACAATGCAACGCTAAACAAATCAGTGAAGACTCAACAATAAGTCGTATCTTCTCAGATATTCAGAATTACTAAAGCAAAATTCGAAAGGAGAATAGAACAGGAAGCTTATGGCTACAATATATGGAAAAGATATCAATATTGCAAAATTTCATTCGAGCAGAAAGAACCGGGAATCGGCAGCTTCATCTTTCCTCGCTTCAAGAGATGCTCCCGTAGTTTATGCATCAGGACATAATCTCTACTTCAAGTCCGCTTTCTTAGACTTACAAAATATGAGAGAGTTAGAAGAGAAACACCCATATGTGCATAAACTGTTTGTTTAGGGCCATCACGTTGTCAGGTGAAGCGATCGCTATTGGGCTGGATTATCTACCGCTTTAACAATAGAACAGGTGTTCATGCTCTAACTGAATACAAGTGGGGAATTGACTAGAGGCAGAGGTATGATGGAGTCACAGCGCAGTCTTTGGTTACTATCTATGCCCGTCACTGCCGAAATGAATGTTGCTATGCAGACATATACCGGAAGTCAGTACCAAACAAGCGAGCAGCATAAAGACACTTCAAGGTCTAGACTCGTTCGGGACGAAAGCGACACTTCTCGCTTCATACAGTTTTTAACTGATCATAACCCATCCGATGAAACCCACGCACCTGAAAAATCTACGGAATATTGAAACCGGTGTTACGTGCGGTCAAAACGTGAACGTTGATTCTGCAGCCATGATAGGGTCAGACATAATACAAGACATCGTTGGGAAGTCCTTTAATAAATATTTATTCAAGCGTTCCAAGCAGGCTTTTACACTCGCTGCATCGTCATCTGTTACCGTGAAAGGTGAAACGGTATCTATAGACCCTCAACTGTTGTTCCAACGTTTAACTACAATTGCTAGGTTCGGGGATGATTATCAAAATATCTTCAAGCATGAATTGTCTAGTATACCATCATTTCTATTTGATACTCAGGGGCTAGCTATTCTATCTGAATCGATCTGGAAACAAGTCAGCTGTAACTTAAAACATACTACGTGTACTTCGAATTCTGAAAATGTACATGTAATTCATGGAAAAAGGGAACATTAAGAGAAAGTTTTGAACAATACCGTCGATACATATATCATAGATACGACTGTGCTGTTGTTGTGTTCGATGGCTACGCAAATGGACCTTCAACAAAAGACACATCTCATACAAGGAGAGCAAAAGCAGGCATAAGTTCAAAGGTTGTCTTTGACCAAACGATCCCTTTCTGCGGAAGAAACGACACCTTCTTTCTTGAGAAATCATGAAAACAAACATTTCATTGAACTACTCGGTGCACATCTAAGTCAACATGATGTAGACGTGTCTTATGCAGAGGATGGCGCCGATGTCCTGATTGTGAAGACAGCGTTGAAATATGCATCCAGAAAACCTGTAACAGTAATTGGCGAAGACACAGACTTTCTGTTTTTTCTCTGCTATCACGCAAATCTTGAACATAAACAAATAATCTTCAGGTCAGATACAATAAGAAGCGTTAAACGTCGCGTGTAGGACATACAAAAAACAAAATCGGGTTTAGAGGAAGATGTTTGCAAGCTTCTACCACTTATTCACGATAATAGTGGTTGTGACACAACCTCAAGAATGTTTGGTGTTGGGAAGGCTGCTGTCCTGAAACCATTGCTTGGGAATACGGAGTTCTAGTAGTTGGCTGCTCAATTAATGAAAGCTAAAACAGAAGAAGAAATATTAACATATGGCGAACTATGTGTTGTCAAGCTTTATGCCGCTTCATAGAAAATGTCTCTAGACAATTTAAGGTTCCATAAGTTTGCCAGTAATGTAAAATCCGCAACATATATGTCCAGGTCCATGTTCTACCCCCACTTCGGATAACAGCTAGTTATCATATACGCAGGGTGTATTTACAAACTCAAACATGGATTAAAGAAGTATCGTTGAATCCCCGTGACTGGGAATAAGAGATGCATGAAGGCAACCACATTCCAGTAAAGACAAAATTACCACCAGCACCGAAAGAATTGCTGAAAATTATTCGCTGCAATTGTAAAATGAATAGTGACTCAAAGCGCTGTAGTTGCCGGCTGCACGGACTTGAGTGTTCGGTTGGATGTGGCGATTGTCGCGGGGTAGGTTGTTCAATTTGGCAAGCCTTTGAACCCATAGGTAATGAAGTTGAGGATGATGAAAGCGATATCAGCATTGTCATATAGTGTTGAACTGCAGTTATGGCAAAAATTATTACTTAGTCTGCCTACAAGTAGACCATTACAGTAAAACCTCTCTGATACGACCACTTATTTATGTTAACTATTATGTGTTTCAACAGGTAATTGCTTAAAGAAATGAGTAAGTGAAACAGAAAACTCCTTTATAAGCTTTCTGTTTTACTTTTCACCTTGCTTTAAGCTGACCTTTGTCTTTATAAAAACCAATTAGCCTTCTCGTTATTGGTCGCAAGCCAATAGAGACGTTTTACTCTATTGAATATAAAATTACGCAATTTGGTACTTTTGATAGATTCAAATTGTGATGATATGCATATCTAAATCTAAATAT
Source organism: Gari tellinella (assembly GCA_922989275.2). Lineage (NCBI taxonomy): Eukaryota > Metazoa > Mollusca > Bivalvia > Cardiida > Psammobiidae > Gari > Gari tellinella. Next base: position 35,739,231 of record OV277863.1, read on the forward strand.
AGCTAAAATAAGTAATCTAAATACACTGTGTCTGTACCTAACCCACCAAAATTGATTGATGTTAAACTTCAAATATAACATGACTGTAAATATGTTAACAATAAACAGGCTCGATTAACAAAAAAACCATGTAGTTTAACGAAAGATTGTTTTTCATTAAACGATATGCTTATACATAAAACCCGACATAAATGAGCTATTTGATAAAAGTCTGTATAATCCAATTCTCAAGGGGTTGAATTATCCCACCCACTAAATCGACTTTAATTTTCAAATGTTATTGTTTACAAATTATTTTGTTTGTAAATACGATGAATTGTTAGATATTTAAATGAAATTTGACTTTCAATTGAAGAACAAGCATATTTTGTACTTAAAACACATAATAAACTATGAGCATTTCATGAAAGTCTGTCTTTTTGTCTATTGTGTTCCACGAATTTAGCCTATATTTTGCTGAACTACAAATTAATTCATATAAAAATGGTTAAATATTCATTGGAGTTCAGTACTGACAAAGAAAAACCTTCACAAAGTACATCATGTAATTAATAATGATGGTAGGTGTGGTAATCACTAGTCCTCGTGTGTTTATTTACATAAGTGGCGACCATCTTGGAGGCCATGTTGGATTTCGAATTTTCCCCCAATACTTGGAAATGCAACTTTTAGTATGTTGTAGTACAGGTATATGGGGTTCATAGTATGATATAATAGTATGAATAATTTCTTTTGCAATTTTGTCTAGATCATGCTCTATTTAGGGCTAGATTGAATGGCCTGCTATCAAATATAAGGTACGGGTCTTACATGAGACGCTTCACTGATTTTTACACAGACCTTACCACATTTCTGAGCATGGGCTGCACAAGTTTTAACTGACTAGTTGTAGCCACCCAAGCTAGATAGAGTAACTCGTAATGATTATATGCCTTTTATATTGTGTACATCAGAGTACTTTATTGTAAACGTGTGTTGATTGTTCTTATTAATAGTTGTACTCTTAATGCTGAGCACCTATTTTGATATGTCAAAGCAGCACTGAAACTTTTCAATTTATGGTATGATGTCAGAATGTAATGTTTTATATGTGTGTAATATAATGACATGTACTGTCATTTATATCATCTCTTATAATTCTTTAAGGAATCGGGATGCGCTGTTTTAAAATTATTTTTTACGGCTTTAGCTGTAAAAACCATATATACCACATCTCCACAATTCTTACCGAATTCTTACTAAACCTACCAACACATTCAAGTGCGACTTTGGCAAGAACAGAAAGAACGAGGAATAAATGACTTGCAGACAGACCTTTATTTACATAAAAAATGTACTAAATAACATTTTCAAAAGTACAAAGTTCTCGCGGGTGTACTTAATGAGCGTAGTATATAATCTGACTTGAATAGTAACGGAAATCATAATATATATTTCAAAAGCAAATCAGGTAACATGTATTAAATTAATATGGCCGAGTAGTTAAAACATACGACTCTTTCTACTGCAAAACATGAGGTCAGAGGTTCGAATCCCGTCGACCTGATTTTTTTTGTAATAATAAAATCATGCTTACTTGCTTTTTCATTATCAGGTTTGGCTCAAATCTTGGGAAATTGTCTTTCGTTAGTTTTTAGGCTGGGGCCTGTCTTTCGAAACGTCGTACGACAAATATTGTCGTAAATTAGAATATAACATTCTTAATTATTATTTATTTCTCCATATAATCCTGTCTTGTGACATCTCTTTGGAATCGGCTTTTCAAGACGATTCCAAAGAGATGTCACAAGACAGGATTCGATGGAGAAATTAGAAATGAGACGTTTTTAAAAATTATGACTTACGACCGTTTTTGTCGTACGACGTTTAGTAAGACAAGCCCCTGATTCTTGGAAGACATTTCACAATAACTGTCTTAGGTAACTGTTTGAAACTTATCAGCTGTATATCGAGTATAAAAAATAAAACGACGACGGACACATGGATATCAGAATAGCTGAAATTGGCATTGTTTTTAGATGATCTAAAAAGCCGTAAAAACATCAGCACCAACAGGACTTTGATTGTATATGTATCTATGTATAATGGATGTGCAATGATAATATGTAAATCTTCATTCCATTTAAAAACAAGCTACTTTTACTCTATGCGGGGTGTCTGATCATATTCTACACTGTTTGATGATAAGAATTTCAATATAATACATGAAACTTTGGACCAGGCATCCCTTAAATAAGAATGAAATAATCCAATATATTAGCATGGGAGAATCCACTGGGCGCATATGGGTAAACTTACTTACGTTTCAACGGTATTTGCGCCAACTGCTTTCAATGTTAGCAGTGTTCTATTCCAAGTTCCAGGAAAAGACCGAAAGTAATGAACTGCGCCACTGATTATCCTAAATGTGTTGCCTTTAAGACGGAATTCTCTGTCTCCATACTGAAGACTTCCTGTGCTTTTATAAACTTCCGGTTTGGGTTCTTGTTCCGGTCTCTTGAGCGAGGCAATGTAAATCGGCACTGCGATGGCTACTATCAACAAAACCACAAGAATTACGGCTATAACCACAGTCGATTTTGTTCTTAACTTCACACCGGTCATTGTTGACGAATTACCTGTTTGTGTTTGTTAAAAAGACGAACAAATATGGTTTATGATACAGCGGAGAAAACGTTATTCTTCCCAATAAACGCGTTTACACTAAATCTAATAATCTAATGCAAACAGTTTGGAGCCAGATCAGACGACGGGTTACCCGGCGTCTGATCAGGCTCCAAACTGTTTACCATTCAGCTCTAAATAAAAAGTCATAATTGTTTACAGGTTGTGATTTAGTACGATGCGTTTGTGTTTCGTATGCGTTTAATCGGGAAGGAATTCAATAACGTTTTCTCTACTGTACGTTGGTTAACCCTTTCACTGCAATTATGACGTCATATCCGGTCTATTACATTCACTGCCATAATCATGATCGTCTGCTCGCTGTTTTTGTTTCCAACACTTTGAACTTTAGGCAATTGAAATTTAAAAAGAATTTACATGAGACTCAAACAGTTTGGAATCAGATCAGACCCCGCGTCACACGGCGCCTTGTCTGGAGCTAAATGGCACTGAAGGGAAATGAAAAATACCTTAATCACTAATACGTTTAACCAAATGATATCCGCGAATAAGTAAGATAGCGCGCGTCTATAACTATTGGAATAAAACCAATACTTTTATGGGAAAACAATTAAAAAATCCTAGTAATTTCTTTTAAAAAGAATTATTTCATACACAAATTGTTCTGGCAAATCCTGCACAACGATATCCCGCCTTCCTGAGGTTGTCAAGACCATGTAGGCCTACACCGCCGATCTCTTCTTAAACAATTTTTAATCTTTTGCAGTTATCTTTTCTTTAAAGGTATAAGTAAAAGCGCGTTCAACGAGTTTATTACCTTCTATATAGGCGAATAAAGTCGTCTTTGCAAACAGTTTGAAGCGCGGCGTCTGATCAGGACCCACACAGTTTGACACTGGTATCGTATTTCTTAACTGAAACTTCTTTGTATATGGGGAGTATTGTAGTATTTTTTTTCAACATTTGTATCGAAATTAAAACTTGGCTGGGAAATCATCCTGAATATTGTCAAACAGTTCGGAACCTGGTCAGACGCCGAGAATTCCAGTATCTGATCTAGATCCAAACTTTTACAATGTCTTTGTACATAGTGTCCTTTGGTCATTGTAAGATATACACTTACATGTATTATTTCATGGAGAAGACTTTATTTTTTCCCGTTTAAACGCAAACGAAACGCAAACGAAACGCAAACGCATTGTAATAAAATATAGAAAATTACATATCACTTTTTGAGTTTTGACACGAATTATTGTAATCTGAGTAGCAAACAGTTTAGAGCCTGAACAGACGCCGGGCTATCAGGCATATTATCTGGTTGAAAACTGTTTGCAATGGAAATAGTAGTTGTAGCGTGAATGCGTTTATTGGGAAAGAATTACGTCTTCTCCACTGTATACATGTAACTGATAGTAGTACAGTGGAGAATCTGTTATTCTTTCCCAATAAACGCGTTTACGCTAAAACTATTATTTCCAGTGCAAACAGTTTGGAGCCAGATCAGACGCCGGGTAACCCGGCGTCTGATCAGGCTCCAAACTGTTTGCCACCATGATAAACATGAAATATCAGAATTGTCCAAAAATTGTTCTTTTCTACGTTTTAGTGCTTTGCGTTTGCGTACGTTTGCGTTTAAACGGGAAAGAACAACAGATTCTCCACTGTACATGTATATCATTTTATCAAGTGCATGTAGGTACACTTCAATCTTTGAAGATTGCCAAAATCTTGTCTACTTGAAAATTATCTGTTGAATTTTTGCAACTAATTCATTCTACAGTTCATTTTCTGGAAGAAACAAAAAAAACAAGTTAGGATTCTATTCACACGTCGTGTCATTTTCCAAGGCGGGTTTAAGAAGAAATTATAGACATACATTATGGTGAGGACACTCCAAATATGGTGAATAATAATTTTTTTATACCGGTTGCAGTTTAATGCAGAAACATTATTGGTTTGATATTTCTGGGTCATCTCTGTCTTTCATTCAGCAGCAATCTGTCTTTAGAGGCATCCATATGTAAACATCTTCAACCCTTTGAACCTTAATCTTTTACAAACAGTATACCTTTACATAATACACCTGTCCTATGCAAACAGTGAATATCAAGATCAGAGGGATCCTTAAAGAGCCCTCTGATCTGGGTATTCACTGTTTGTCACAGTGCACTATTTTTTACAAAAACAACCCTAATATTAAAAAATGTACTAGACTAAATTGAAAATTTGAAATGTTCATATGAATTTTCAGGGATGAAAGATTTAACACATTACACCCTAGCGACGAATAAAACCACCCTTTGAAAACGCCGTATCTATGAAGCGTACACTTCTGTTATGATATGTAGACTTAGACCAAAGGACTCCTGAAGGAGCAATATATTGCAGAACAATCCTAGAAAGTGATAAGTGGACTAGAATAAATTCGAAACTGGAATTGTCCATTAAACGTTTCAGGGAAAAATGAGGTTTAATTATCATTTTTTTCATAATGCAACTCTTTCGGCGCCGAAGTCGCATAAAGTCGACTTTGCAACCAGTTTGGATCCTGATCAGACGCCGCGAAACGCAGCGTCTGATCAGGAACCAAACTTTTTGACACCCGTTTCGAAATTTATTAAGTTATACTACATTAAATCTTACTTTGAACGAGCTTGCAAACAATAATATTAAAGACGACTACAATAAAGCGGTGAAGGGATAAAAAATCTTGCGATTAAATTCGCGCCGAAAGGGTTAATCACATATAGGACCTCATGTTGTAAAAAGTCATTTTATTTCATTTCAACATAAAAATAAAAAATGTACCGAGTGTGCAAAACTGTTTGCAAATGCCTGTAAAGTCATTCGACTTGGCTTCTGTTACTTGACCTCGAACTATAGTTCCAAAGGGTATCTTGAATAAACAAGGCAGGTTATTGTATACGTTTGGCATATAGTGATATAAGTTTCAAAGTAAATACACCATATCACACTTTTCTTATTCATCGAACGTTTAATCACTCACTGGCATGTATACATGTACAGTGCTCCCTCCCTATAACGACCATCCCAACAACAATTCCCTCCTTACAACAACGCCTGCCGGTGTTCCCCAATCAAGACAATTATGTCTAACGCTTTTACTGCTGCAATATCGTTTGCTTAAAAATGTTGTCTGCTGTTTTGCTCAGTCACATAATGGACATTTTGACAGAAGAATGCATTTTGACAAGTGGCAAACAGCTTAAATCCATATCAGATGCCGCGTTACGCGGCGTCTGATCTGGATCTAAGTTGTTTGCCAATGTAAGCCAACTTCCGTCCCTATAACAACTCCCTTCTAACAACACACACAATCTTTGTCTCCCATTGGGCGTTTTGTGCTATATATTTATACAAACATATAGCACAAGTGCAAACTCAAGTTTAACAAAATACAATTGAGCAGTGCAATGAAAAGTCTTATTGAAATGTAAACTGTGTAGACCAAGGTCAGCCGCCGCGTTTGACGCGGCGACTTGCCTTGATATAAACCGTTTGACGCTTGTTCGGGGTAATATAACGCTGCTTATGAATCCCAAGGTCATTTTATGTTAAAATGAGGTTTGAGGCTATACCGTTGGCTGATTTTGAAATAAACATCACATTAGAAACTTATTCACAATTTCTTTAAGGTACTTCACAGGTGCGCTTAATTTCCATACAATGTGTATGAAACTTTTCATGAAGAATGATAATAGCCTAAGAAACAATGTGTGAAAATATAGGCAAAATATATCGTGTGGTTTGTCTTTTAGGTCTCTTTTTCTGACAAAAACCTGGAATTTTGATGATTTTATTTTTCTCAAAAATAAATAAAGCTAATGACTACAAGTCTCGCCCAATAAGTAGTCCACAACATTCATTACAAGAAAAGCTAAAATCATTTTGAATAAAGGTATTCAGAAAGATGTTATCAGCTATTTAAATTTTGCATAATGGTAAAAAATTGAATTACAAAAAACTGACTCATTCAATGTTCATTTGTTTTCATTTTATTCAAATATATGGATGATGAAATAGTTAGTCTGAAAAAATTAGAAAATATTACAGTCAGGATTTGTTGTAACAACAGTTTTTCTTATTAAAATGTGGGATATTTGAAGTTGAGATACAGTTACCTTCCTTAAAATTATAATTCTGTCATTAAAATGCATTTTTATTTATTCATGGACTTGCATACAAGGCTAATTATATTATTTAAACATATTAATAATGGGCAATATCAATCTTGAAAAGATTGACGTATTGATAAGCTTCAATGTGTGGCTTTATAGTTCGATCAAATCGTATACATGTATACCGATTTTATTGACTTGTAAGTCATTAAACTAAAACGTACATGTAAGTGGAAATATAATTGGACCGTATATAACATCACTTATTCTTAACAACGAAGACAAAACATAACATGTCCCTTGAATACTGCGTTATGGATTGAGAAGTCAATATATCGGACACTTAAAATATATTTGGATCGCATGGGTCTCGAACCTATGGGCTTTCAATTGCTAGTCAATCACTGTACTGACTGCGCTATGAAGGATTATACTAATTCGTATCAACATTTCCTTTATATAAATTTTCTAGTATAAGCACGTACGGAAAAAGTCTGTCGTTCAGACGCATATCCGCTCGCCCGCAAGACCGACTTCCGGTAGCGATTGTACCATACATATAAAAATCCATATCCATATCGCTCTAGCAAATTTTTAACATTATTTAACTAGTTTGATTTTATACTTTATTGTGTGTACAACATTGAATTATCAACAATAGTTCTGGTCAAAATATTTTCTGACTTTAAACCAAAATTTCATAACACTACGTATCTGTTTATATAGAGCGGATACCGTCCAAGCTCTCCATAAGCAGCCGCGTTACAGGTTTGCTGTCTAACACCAAGTACAGTTTTACAAAAGTTGAGGTGCACATTTTCCAGAATATGAGATTAAGTAAAGCCCCAAATGCATACGTTATGATAGGTGAAACGAACGCATCAAATAAATGAAGTGCGACCTTAAGTTTGGTTTCATATTTTTTCAAATAAGTAAATAACGTATTCATATCCTTTAGACCTTTTCCGTATAGGGTTTGAGTATCTAAAGTATACTTTCCTGTGTAATTTAGAGTTACGCTCAAATTACTAAAACAGTTCACAACATCAATCTGCTGCTATCCATACGTCCATCTTTCAACCCTTTTAAGATTACCTCTCTTCCGAAAAACAACAACTTTTGTTTTGGCGAGACTTACCATCAGCCCCAATGATAACAATGTTCGTTTAGTCTCTTAAGGTGTATTTAGAGCTTTAAAACTGCAAAAAATGTGTTTTTACCTTTTTCCGATTTTGATAGCCGACATTCTGTTCTACATTTTACCAAAATCTCCCAAACCAAACCAAACGCATTACACGGCTATCTGAGCAATAAATCACACCTCATTAAGCACTCCGTAGTCCAGCCACGTGGCCACCTAGAGGCGTTCTCCAGCTGCTATTGCGTGATTTATGGGTTTCGCATGTTAAAATCATTATTGAATTATGATTGGTATATTTTATTAAGGGTGGAGCTAAGGAAAATCGCTTATGAAATATACTCAATTCCAAAAGAAACTGTGCACTTTGTTTTCTGTAATTATTCATGAACTGTTTTCCTGAAAGCCTATGTATTTGGTACCAAATTAAAGATCAGTTCACGAACAATATGGCAGTTGTTTCAGATTTCAAGATGCGGTCCTTTAAAGTAGATGTTTTTAAACGAGAAAAGTCGAAGTGTTAAAATCAAGGTTGCAAAGTAACTCTTAGAGTCGGACTTGTTTCAATTGGGAATTTATGACGGTTTAGTTGTAATCTTATGACAATTTTTGTCAGTATCGTATATGTCCATCTTTGCTCATGCTGCAAGCGGCAATGAGACATCGCGAAGACCTTACGTGACGTCTAATAACGACGTCGGGAATGAAACGTTGTTCTATCCCTGAGTTAGGGCATTTGCAAGGTCCATAACGTATTTTCTCCTAAAGCCCTTCATGCGAGCATCATGGTGACCAAGAATATTATTAGAGCTCTCAAAGAAAATATACGAGTCCACTACTGTCGCCCTAAACGGAAATGACGCCATGCTAGCTGCAAACGAGCAGCCCAATGACGTGCTGTCAAGATCTGTCCCACAAAGGCTCCCATAGCCCAGATTGGTATCTGAGTTAGCCGGAGCCTACACAATACGGTCTGTCAGCTGATACCGTACTGTCTTGCCGATTTTGACGCTTAGCTGTTTGAAAACGACGTCGAAGTAACGTCAACGTAACAAGTTTTCGTTTGTTGAACTGATGTTCCAGGCATCTGTTCACTATCTGCGGCGATCTGCCATTCCACTTGAATGTTGAAAACATTTGAGCAAACGAATGATTGTGTTTCGTTGGTATCCTAATGTCCTACTACGTTAGTGACGGTGTAGTTATGAACAAGCATTGCAAAGACTCATATTTGCCTATCTCCATTCAATCTCAGCAAGTTCGTTGAGTACCGATGTGAAGTAAAATGTGTTTTTTATTTGTATAAGGCATACGAATTACACTCATGCACGTTTCCGGTTGCGTGTCCATTTTCATTGAGCTGCACGTGCAAAACATGCAAAATAACGTATTTTCCAATAAATTTAAAGCTCTTCATATTAAGTACAATATTGTGTTATCGATGGATGGCAAATATACATGAGAAATTGTGTGCGAAATTTTAAATCGATACGTCATCTAGATATCAAAATATTTGAAAATAAAAAGTGCACAGTTTCTTTTGGAATTGAGTATATGTGTGTTCTTATTGGTTGAAACAAAAAGGACATAGTTGAACCCCGGGGGTATTCGCACTGTGTAAGACAGTCAAAATGACACGCTTATCAGTTAATTGACGTTTTCGGCACCTCCTTATTTTCAGACACGCGGCATGTTTGGACAACGATTGTGTTCGCGGTAGGGGTCCAATTTTCATGCGGTTTAAAGCAGATGAAAGGGTATTATCTTCTCGAGGGAACCTTGTCTCAGAATATTGATGAGGTTCTCCAGCTGTTTACAGCAAAGCATTACGTAATAGAAATCGACTTTAAAAGGTAAAATAACTTTGATGTTACATAATAATAGTTTGAAGGGGAATTTTAAAAATCTGAGACAAGGATCCCTAGATATGTTACTAAAGTGTATTATGGGCAATTTTAAAGGCGTTACAAATTAAGACGGCTTGGAAATCGCTGTTTGAATTTGTTTTTACATTTGTCTTATTTAATCGTAAAAAAATAAAATATTTTTTTAAAAAAGACATTTTGTGGTGACATGTGTACCACTTAAACCATTCAGCTATAAAATGGGGGAATAAATTATAAATCATGATGATAAATAAGAAAGATCAGCTTGCAGTATCGACACTATCAAGCTACCTTAAGTGACAATTGCAAAATAGAATAACCATATCATCTGCAAATAGGAGTATAATTAAACAAATGTCTTCGAAGATAATACCACAGTTTACCTTGTCTTGCAAATAAAGCTCTAGATCATCTACGAATAGAGAAAACATAATGGGTGAGTCCGACTGCTATATTCATGTAATGAGAATAAGAATTACATAACCTAACACATGATTCACAGACTGGTGTATATACGTATTAAACGCAGCATTTTACCATCAACATTAGTAGAATATAACTTAATCTATTGCGCATTTCTATAGATTCTGTCGAAACAACGTTTCATATCAATAAAGCAAGAATAAAGCCTTTATTTTCGTTAGCATATTTCTGAATAATTGAATGTAAAATAAAAACTGTATGCACAGTAAATCTCCCTTTCCGGAAACCAAATTGTGCGTTTTTTCACTTTCCTCACACCATTTAGTAATACGTTGATTAAGTACACATGTAAAAAGCTTCCCCAAATTGCTTAATAGAGTTATGCCTTTGTAACTGTTAACATCTGACTTTCGCCTTTCTTGTATATAGGTACTAGTATAGCGTTAATCCAAGCGCTTGGAAATATTCCTGAAATAAATATTACATAAAAAAAATTCTGTTATATAACCTGCTAAAATATCACAAGCTTCGATAAAATATTCATTTAGTAAGTTATCAATTCCAGAAACTTTTTTTCCTTAGCAATGAATGACTTTAGATTCTTCTTTGAGTTAATTTTTATCTAAACAATCAAAAACATGATTATTACAATCATTAAAATCACGCGTATTCTATAGTACCTATTAATGAACATTTTGTTAAGCATGTTCGTTTACTCAATAACACAATTTATAAATTTTGCAGTTTTCTGTGAATAATGTGATATTTTATCTTTTGTACCAATACACCTGAATTGCATGGGACATTTACATGTGTAAGTCAAATTGGAAACTGTAGAATAGACCTCTAGCTACAGTGGAGAATCTGTTATTCTTTCCCGTTTAAACGCAAACGTACGCAAACGCAAAGCACTAAAACGTAGAAAAGAACAACTTTTGGACAATTCTGATATTCCATGTTTATCTTGGTGGCAAACAGTTTGGAGCCTGATCAGACGCCGGGTTACCCGGCGTCTGATCTGGCTCCAAACTGTTTGCACTGCAAATAATAGTTTTAGCGTAAACGCGTTTATTGGGAAAGAATAACACATTCTCCACTGTACAATTTCTGCAATGTTGTTGGAATTAAACAAAACTGTGGAATGTTACACAGTGAGAAACTCGGCGGCTTAGTAGAACCCCAGACTGTGAACATTTAGATTTTACCCTCGCAATAATATGGAAAGAAACGTCATTTTCAAATATTTAGCCGACAACTCTCTTTTTTAAAACGGGTTAAATATATTTCAAACCTTACAAAATGTTCAACAAACCAATGCTTTACTTACACGTGACACAGCTTTGATTGGCACGTTTGTAGCTGAAGCCCGGCTTACATTGACATTTGTTCATGACACACTGGCTGTTTGGTGCCGAGCAGTCGGCCGAATTGGTGCATTCATCGTTGATCAACTTCCCGTTCGAATTCTGAAAGCATGTTTAACTCATTTACCCCTGAAACTTTTGATGGACAATTCAAATTTCCAAACATGTTTAGTCCATGTTTGACTATATGCAGATGATTTAACAATATCATATTTCACAAAAAGACAAACAGTGTAGACCCTGATCAGAGGGCTCCTTTAGTCTACACTGTTTACATAGGACAAGTGTAATCCCCAAAGGTACAATGGTACAATGTTTGTAAATGAGGACTATAATCGGCGCTAGGGTTGAATGTGTTAAGAAAGGCAAGTATAAGAATATTTTTCTCTTCCACAGCCCATGCTTCAACCATGCTTCAACCTATGACACTTGCAAACAGTGTAGATCCCGATCACACACCAATTCACCCGGTATCTGCTCAGGATCAAAACTGTTTATCACTTTAAACTATATTTTATAGACCGATTTCAATCGACCTGGCAGGGCGGATTTTCGATGTGGACCATTGCATTTCAACTTAGGGGGCGGCAACACGTGGTCTTTTGTCGGAATTTACCGTTACATGTTTTGTGAACAATTTGACGGAAGGAATATAATAGCGAGTGACAAACAGATTGAATTCAGATAGACGCCGATTCTGATCAGGATTCAAGCTGTTTGCAAATGTAAGCAAAGTCTTAATTTTTCCTCCTTATATCAACTCCCTCCGAACAATGCACGCACACTTTGTCTCCCATTGGGTGTTGTTGTAGAGAGCCAGCTCTGAGGGATACTGTATATACCATAGTCAAGTGGATATGTATGCACACATTAATTGTGTTTCTACACGTTGAAAGTATCGGACAATAACGATATAATACGGAACTACAGTAGAACCTCTCTATTACGACCACTAAATTGTGTCAAATATTAGTCGTTTCAGACAGGCGACTGCTTAAAGCAATGTGAAAGTGAAACAGAAAGCTCCTACAGGGGCTATCTGTTTCACTTTCACATTGCTTTAAGCTGTCACCTATCTTTTATACAGACAATTAACCTTATTTCTAGTGGTCGTAATAGAGAGGTTTTACTGTATATACCTTTCGCCCCTTAAATCAAATTAGTTTATCTTTGCCAAAGGTTAGCTTCGCCCTGCCAGGTGAAAAAAATCGGCCTATGCACTTATATGTGACAAACGGTGAATGTGACTTTATAAAGAAATCACACAGACAGCACTAACTCGTTCACTCTCAATGACGCCAAAGAGCGTGTTTGCAAACCGTTGTGCTGCATGTTTTTACAGTTACTTTCACGCCGGTCGAGTACATTTAGTGGAGGGGGGGGGGGGGGGGGGTTGGATGGGGCCCATAAAATGACTGAGGAAAAATGTCTACCCGGAGGCGAGGTCGGTGCGCTCTTATCGTGTACACCGGCCTTTCTATAATTTATATCGTGTTAATAACCCTTTCACTCTCAAGGTAACGCGGTGTCTGATTGCCGCATGTTTTGAAATCACGTCAGATTTTGTAAATTCCGAGTACTAGATTATATGGAAAGAAATGTTCATGCAACAAGACCATCAATTAACCCATTTCCCCATCAATAAACAGTTTAATGCCTTTAAACTATGCCCTTGCCGAAGAAAGTATTTTTATTTGACACATTCATGAATATATTTCACAGGAAATACGCATATAACCTATCAGATGGTAGCGTAAAGCAGGATTGGAATATATAAGAATGCCCCTTTAGGCGCATTCTGCTTTCCCCTTTAATCTATTTTGAAGTGGTCATCTGTCATCAAAACTAGAATGGACTAATGGGTAATGATTTAAACCTTTTACTGAAACATAAACCTTAAGGCTAATAATATTTTCATTTCCCTTTATAAATACCTTATCAAGGGGAATTCTTACTTTGTTAGATTCAGCATATATGAACTGCGCTGTGCACTTGTTGCTAACCATGTAGGAGAGTCTGTGTGAGTTCAGATGACACATGAAGTTGACTCGGTCGTACTTGACGGAAACACATTGCCTGATCCCGTCACACTGAAAACATTCAGTTATGGAACGTACGTTGTTGGCAGTTTCCATAACGATCCCGTATGTGAGGTCACAACCAGAGTTGAAGTCAAAGTAATGTCTGTTCAGGCTGGCGAATACGCTTGTGAACATCATAAGCCATGTTACGAACGTGAAACGAAACAGCTCTGAAAATTAAATAAATAGAATTCATAGAGCTACTTTATGTTACATTTCAAATGGACAATTCCAGTATTCTATACAGTCTAGGCTATGTAGTGGTTAACACTTTATTGCAAAATTGCAAACATTGCAGACATCGATCAAATACACGATATACATTGTTTGTTGTCATACTTATTTGAAGCGTATAGGAAGGGAGATAACTAAGTATTTCCACGAGGCTATTTTTACATTTAGGTCTCGTCCCTGTGTGAATTTTCTGACTTTCAGGAGAGATATTTCTATTCTACAAGAACACTTTTTATATTTTTTTTGTATTCCCCATTTAAATCATTCTAACATGATACAGATAACCAAATAATTGCTGATTGTTTTCACTTTTTTCCAACAAGACATGACATTGTAGAACTTTCAAGCCACGGCTATAGTGTAAAGACTAAAGAGTGATTCAAAATGAGGCAATCCCTGCTCCCTATAGGCGCACCGGGATTGATTGATTGATTGATTGAGTTGGGTATTACGGCTCAGCGACACATAAAATGGTCATATTGCACCGAGAAACGCCTGCATATAAACGCAAACATTAAAAAAGGCAAAGTTCTTGAGACCACTGATGATGCAATATCCTCTTGCCAGGATATTTAAGAGACACAATATCAGTGCAGCCATGAAACTTCAACACCCTATGAAAGAACCTAGTCCATCCAAAGGAAAATACCAAGACAGAAGATATGTGTGGCTGTGCATATAGTATCCCGTGTAAGAATGGTGAAGCAGTCTACATCGGGGAGACAGAACCAGTCCAGTAGTAAACCCGCCCGGTGACGTCACTTTCCCATGGTTTGTCACAGTCTGATGAAGGTGCTCCAATGTAAGAACCGAAATTGCCACCAAGGTAAAAATAATTTGGATAAGTCACTAGAACTTCATAAATTGAGTGTATTACTATCCTGATTAAAGTTTGTTCTAGAACTCTGGTAGTATTATTCAGCATCTGGTCTTGATGCAACAACTTGTAAATGTTGTATTTCTGCAGTTTTGATCTTGATTCAAGCTCCGACTTTGACCACTTGAATGAATATTTATTACAATTGATATATTTGATTTTTAAAATATCAGATCAGGTTTTTACACTGTTTGTTTAGCATGTTAATGCAGGACCGAGTTTATGCGTTAGATATAAATTATGGAAATGATAGACCAAAAACGACCTACCAAATGGACCCAAACGACCTCCCTCTAAAAAAAGGCCGAAACGACCTATGTCGAAACAACTCAGGTCTTAACGAACAAGGGCCGAAACGACCCGTTACATAACTTCTTTCACAGAGAGTGCCCATTACCATTCATACACAACGAAAGTGAAAGTAGGTTGTTCTAGTTTTATGATCATCATATTTACTTAAGAGTGTTAGGTTAGTCATCTGAAGTTTATTATTTTAAAATCTTCATATTGGTTCTTCTAATACAATTTTGAAAATTAATCGATTTTACGTTTGTGAGCGATATTAATGAGTATTGTTTTCCTGAGCGGATGCGTACTGAGTCAAAGTCTTGGAAATGACGGCGATTATGTAGGATTCAAAACAAACATTTGAAAACTACCAAAAAAACTAGCAAAAGCACGAAAAACAACACGACAACATAAACACACTACACCATTATATGCGCATTGGAATGAGTTCAGGAAAATGTTTTTTCTGACCCGATGAGGAGAAATTCCTACCTACATCAACAGAACGAATGGTGGATTGTTCTCTCCCATTCAATCAGTAAAATATTATACAAATAACCAATTAGTGTTTGACCTACTCTTTCAGCCAATCAGCTAGCCACATATTCAAAATTTCGCTCGATTTAATTATTAAGAGTTCGGAATTTAACGAGTTTTGGCAATTTAATTATGAAGTGTGCGAGATTTCGATTTAGATGTTAGAAAGCATTGCGCATGTGCTAATATTTCGGTCAACTCCGCCCATGGTGTGACTTTTTAGCTATATGGGAAAATCATTACACGGCATTGTGCATACATGTATAATTCAATTTCGAGGAAAAGAATGACATTGAATTGGCATTGGCATCGATATTTCTAAAAACAGGCGACGGTATAATGCAATACCAAATAATGCAGATAGCTCATATATGATTTTTCTACATTTATTTATGCTGCATTAAGTGACTGTCTGTATGCAAGGCTGCCAAAGGATCACTAGAGAAGAGACAGGCGAGCCGCAACTGCTAAAGTGTAAGACCAAATTAATGCAGAAAGCTCTAGAGATTCCTGCTGTACTTTATGCTGCATTGAGTAACAGCCTATATTCAATGTTACAAATGGGTATTCTAATGAAATTTGACTGCCTAGTGCTGGACCCCCTCCCCCCCCCCCCCCCCCCTCATTGATCTAGGAGCTTTCTACATGATTCAAAGCTGAATTAATCAACTGTATTTAATGCTACAAATGTGAATTTTATTGAGAACACTAACAGGTGACTGCTTAATTCTTAATAAAAATAATGCAGAAGTTTCCATTAGTAGCTTTCTGCATTATTTCATCCTGCATTAAGCAGCCGCCTGCAGATTTAATGTTACAAATGGATATTCTTTATGTCAAATAATTGAGTGGTAGAACAATGCTCACTTGTTGATTCTTCCAATAAATCACTAATTTAGCACCCGTTTTTTTTTTAGCTCACCTGAGCCAAAGGCTCAAGGCGAGCTATTGGGATGGCCCTGTGTCCGTCGTCCATCGTGCGTCGTCGTTAACAACTGCTTCAAATGACATCTCCTTTACAGGAATGTTCCTTGGGTCAAGCTCTTTCAAATTTGGTCAAAGAATTAAAAACAATGTAGAACTCTGGTTGGCATGGCAACCAAAGTGAAAAAATAAGGAAATCTTAAAAACTATTCTTGTCTGAAACTACAAGGGCCAGAGCTTAGATATTTGGCACATAGCATCATCTACAGGTCCTCTATCAACTTTGTTCAAATTATGTCCCTGGGGTCAAAATTGGCCCCGCCCTGGTGGTCACAGGTTTACATAGAGTTATATAGTGAAATTTTCAAACGTCTTCTCCTCTGAAACTAATATGGCCAGAGCTTTGATATTTGGCATGATGACATTTCTAGATGTCCTATACCAATATTGTTCAAATGGTTCTGGTCGGTTGCATATCTAGGTAACAGGAGCTAAAAATAATTTTTTTTCAATGAAAACTTAAAAAATCTTCTTGTCAAAAACAACAAGGGCCAGAGCTTAGATATTTGGCACATAGCACATACAGTCTCAATTGTTGCTATTACTATGTCATCATATCTTAATTTAACGTGGATAATCTCTTTGTTAAGCATGTGAGAAAATTATGTTTTAAAAATCCAACAAAAAAGACATGCCAAGTTTATAAAAGGAAAACTATACCCTACCACTTTAGCCTGCGATGGAATATCTTTGTAAATGATATTTCTTGTCCATACTCGATATAAAGCTGGAACCAGTGTCATTCAAATGGCCATTAGTTATGTTCTCAACTTAGTCTAAAATGAATGTAGTGCACAGTAGTATAAGCTGATTACATGATTAAATTAAAGCTAAACAGTACCTTTGAAAACATAGTGAATGACCCAATGTAAATTGCTCAGAAAACTGAACAAGTGTTCAAAACAGATCTAGATCTAGGGATGGGTTTTTTCTTTGTTGTTGGTGGTTTTTTTCTTGGGGGGGGGGGGGGGGTGGTTCTGGGTTTTTTTTATATGCAAAATATTAACCTAAAACCCAACGAAAAACGACATAGGCGAGTTTTGCATTCGAACCTCTCTGACATCATGTTTCATAGTTTCACAGTCTCTCGACTATTTCGACAGACGTTATTTGGCTTGCTTTTTAAGATATTTGACTTCTATGAATAATAAAGTGATATCACTACGCAATGTGTAAGTGGGCGCGGGAAAAATCTTTAATAAAATGTGCGTAAGTATACTTTTTGGTGTTTATAAGGAGAAATAAAGATAAACTAGGTTTGGTTTTAAAGGCATGTGTAGTAGGCTCTGTCTGAAGTCAATTATGCCTCGTGTTTTCTTTCTATTATAAACCAATTGGAATTACCTGTAAACCTGTCATAGATCTATATTACCATAAAAAGTCTAACAACGACAGTCTAAAAAAGTGTACCTGTAAAAGGTACACTTGTTCCATGCGAACAGTGTAGATCCAGATCAATAAAAGACCCCTCTGATCAGGGTTTGCACTGTTTGGCTGGAAAATTGCGTTGTCCATTAAAAGTTTCAGCGGGTTAATTGTTTAGGTTATTTGTTTCCTCGTTTATCCGATAAAGTCTCAGATTTGCATTAGGGTACAAACTGGCCGACTACAGAAACAATGTCCCCTCCCTACAAGATCCCTCCCAACAGCGACTTCCTGCTTACAACAACGTTGCTATTCCCTAAACAAGACAATAATGTAATTTACTGCTGCAATATCGTCGGCTTAAAATTGTCGTCTGCTGTTTTTCTCAAAGTAACATAATATACATTTTGACAAAAAAAACTTAAAAACAAGTGACAAACAGTTTGAATCCATATCAGACGCCGCCTTACGCGGCGTCAGCTCTGGATTCAAGCTGTTTGCAAATGTAAGCCAATTTTCCTTCCTATAATGACTCCCTCCGAACAACGTACACAATTTTGTCTCCTGTTGGAAGTCGTTGCAGAGAGGAAGTGCTGTATCGCTATTTCGTCCGTTGACTATAGAACTAAACGTAAGATTGACATTTCAGACCCCGTTTGACCACAGATTATTAAAATATGGAGATAGAGTTGACATCAGAGAGACGCGACCACATTTTATTGCTTCAAATGAAACACGACATATGGTGACCTTGACCCCTTACTGCCTTACCCCAAGTATAATGCAGTGCTCCCTCCCTATAACTGCCCTCCCAACAACGACTCCTTCCTAACAACAACCCTTACCGCAGTTCATAAACATGACAACACTTTCACTGCTGCAATTTCATCTGCTTAAAATTGTCATCTCCTGTTCTTCTCAAAAATACATATAAGTGGACATTTTGATATAATAAATATAATGACGAGTGACAAACAGCTTAATTCCATATCAGATACCACGTTTCGTGGGTGTGATCTGGATTTAAGCTGTTTGCAAATAAATTGTCCCTCCCCATCACGACTCCCTCCGAACAACACACACAATTTATTCTCTCGCAATGGGTTTCGTTGTAGAGAGGGATAAATGTAGTTACTTGCAAACCATGTCCCTGATCAGACGCCACGTAACGCGGTGTCTGATCAAGATCTCCCTTATATGACACACATAACGATGCATTTTTGTCAATTTACTTAAAATTCATATTTGAGAAACAAAAGCAGACGACAAATCTGTGAAGCAGGTGACGCCATGACAGTGAAGGGTTAAACAGCAACTACATCCGTTCAATACACTAGGTAGGATGTTGGACAGTTATATATGACAAACAGCCAATGCAACATTTATTTGCCATGTAACTGGCTCTAAATGTACTATACTGTTAAACCTTTCTATTACTACCACTAAAACGAAGGCTTTTCACTCACCCACTCACTCACTCACTTTCCAGTTTATTTGTTGATCAGGCCACAATTAATCCTCTACTGAGGGTGGGGCCTGGCTGTCAAATATATTAGACAACATAAAAGGCAGGTGAAAGCTTAAAGCAATGCGCTTTCTGTTTTATTGCCACCTTCTTTTAAGCAATCACCTGTGGTAAACACCTACTAATTAACACAATTTGGTGATCGAAATAGAGAGGTTTTACTGTACATGACAAAATTTAAAACTCGTTCCTATACATGTATGTTTATAATATACATCTATGGGTATTAGAACGACTCAGAATCGAACTCGGAGCACATACAGTCACAGAAACCACGTCTGGTGGCCATTCTTATAGAAGAAACCACACCCGCTCAGACACGGGATCGAATGCGTGTCCCCAGGTTCACTGTCAAACACTCTGCCACATCGCCATATAAGTGCGCTTGTACAGAAAGGTCATAAACGTGATGAGACACCTACTCACTGTGACAGTACAGTGGTGCTTCGGTCAATAATTAACACCATGGTATGTTGATTGACGGATGACGCAAATTGCTGACTGTTCCCTTAACCTATTACTCCGTAGATACGACTCTTCTATGTAATTAACTTAACTCTCAACTGATGAAAATAGTACTACTTTATATAGACATGAAAATGCACCATAAGAAATATTTTTATCCCTGCAAATGGTAGCTTAAATGAGACTGAAAGTAAAACAGTGCGCCTTAAGGCGCATTCTGCTTTACTTTCCACATGCTTTAAGTGGTCACCTGTCTTCAAAACTAGAAACATATATATACACTGTTTGCTAAAACTTATGTATCCAGATGCTTTGTTTGTGTGTATGTCTACATAATTAATGGGTTGTGTGTATGTGTGTTTAAAAGAAACTAGTACGCGTTGTAATTAACACATTCAGGCCTGCACTCTTTGTTATTTTGCAATTTATTTTTAAAATCAACCCTAAATATTAAAAAATGGATTAGAAATAATTGGAAATTGGAAGTGTCCATTAAAAGATTCAGGAGTGAATGCATTTAAGTATTTTATTTTAGCACCACCAATATTAAGCTGGTCAAACTTAATACGTATTAACGGATTAAAAGATTATTTGCCTTTTTAGGTCAACACTTTATCTACAGAAACACCGCACTACTACGACCACCTAAACCAACACTTATTGATTATTGTAAAATATTCGATTGCTTTAAGCAGGATGACAGTAAAGCAGAAAGCTCCTAAATGAGCTTTCTGCTTTATCCACACCCTACTTTAAGCATCCTCTGATAAGAAGTATCGAAACCAGCGCACTGAGAGTGTCAGTTATAGGCTGGCTTCACTGTCGCATTAACTTTAAAAATACAGAGGCTAATTTAACAAATGAACAAAGCATAAAGGAAGAATAAACTGACTATACGGGATATAATTATATTCAAAATGAAAATAAAGATTTAGATGAGGTAAGCCGTTATAAATAACAAAAATTATTCTTTTTACACAAACCAACAAATGATATGTGATGAAATCATTAATTGATTAGACAGTTACTATTTCACAATATCATAAATCATTGTTCTGCTTCAATATAACTGTTATACTGTGGACATGGCTAAATCCCGGCTAAATTGCGGGATATACCCTGGACCACCCTAGTACCCACTAGAAATCGCAATTTTAAAACAAATGAATGCTGTTCTCTTCCGTTCGAAGTTAGCTAACGGTTAAGAAACTATAACTGATGTTTCTATTATAAAATATGTACCTGACCTAATGTTTTGAATGTGTGTTAGGATAGTTCTCATGTATTTGTAGAAATGTACAAACTGAGAAACTAAAGAGTATTTGAATTTGAATTTTAGATAAGAATCATTTCATGTATAACTACTGGTACTCTCAGGAGTAAGCAGAAATGCCAATTTGTTTTAATAATATGTATTGTTTTAATAATATGTATTGCTTCATCGTTGATGCTATATATCATACAGTTTAATCGTCTCTTAAAACTCCACAAAGGACTGGCATTGTTCCGGTACATCTGTGATCATGCTTATAAATTGTATGTTTAATAATGAGATGTAAATAGAAGAGATTACTTCTGAACAGTAGATATTAACCCATTACCCCATAAATACGCCTTTTTACGACCTCAATTCATTCCTGCACTGGAGGAAATATGAGTTCCAATTTATACAGCTAGGAATATGAAGCAAAAATTGTTTAATATTCTATCAGATGATAGCTTTACTTTCAACTTGTTTTAAGTAGTCACCTGTTTCCAAAACTAGAAACATGCTAGCGGGCAATGGGTTAACGAACAGTGAGCAATCTGACTAGATTCAGTGTAGTGTTTAAATACATGTATATATGTGGTTTGAGATAGGTGCCCGCAGTGGACACGCCAGAGGAATGACTTCGGTTTAATAATATCATCTTCTTTTATACATTTAGGCGACCAGACACAGCATTACGTGGTGTCTTATCTAGATCAAAACTGTTTGTAAAGCTGACTGTACACAGTCGCCTTTGACAATGAAATGCTTGTTTATGCATAATTCATTAGTTGAGCATTACAGTGGAGAAAACGTTATTCTTTCCCAATAAACGCGTTTACGCTAAAACTATTATTTGCAGTGCAAACAGTTTGGAGCCAGATCAGACGCCGGGTAACCCGGCGTCTGATCAGGCTCCAAAAAGTTTGCCACCAAGATAAACATGAATGATCAGAAATGTCCAAAAGTTATACTTTTCTATGTTTTAGTGTTTTGCGTTTGCGTACGTTTGCGTTTAAACAGGAAAGAATAACGTTTTCTCCACTGTACCTTCAATTTTTTTCCAGCAAGGAAATGATGCATTACCAATCGTTGATGTCAACAAACATCGTTTACGAGAAATAAACACTTGAAGGAGGACAGACATACTTTACAAGATCCCAAAAGTCCATCAACGAGTGACATCCTCAGCTATATAAGCCAAAGAAAAAGACCCACAGAAACATTTGGATATCGTAATCACCAAAAATGACCTCGTGCAAAGCACACCCATAAGGTGATAGTCACCCATAACAGACTATCTGGGACCTGGTTTACTCAGATGGGACCTTTTTAAGGATCCCTAGACACGGATTAGTTTTTCCCAGTTCTATGAAGTTCGATTAAGTGTTGATTCGCCACGATGTCTAACGTAACAGCAAACACATCCGATGACCCTGCCTGGTACGATGATTTAATGGACGGTACGTAGTTGGAAATTACGGTAACGAAAATAGAACAAAACCTCATTTTTTCAGACTTGTACACAATACATTATCTCGTTCACTATGGAATGCCGGTCACGACATGCCAATTGCTAAATGCTAATTGCTTTTTTGCCAATTGCTACATGTAAATGCCAATACATCCAAAAAATAGCTTACTTTGATGAAATTGTCAGATCAAACTACAGCACCAGGCTTCACCAGATGATGTCCTTAGACATTGCCGTGGAGGTAAAGTGAAATATTGTAGCATGTTTCCCTTACAATAGATGCAGACTATATTCTAATACATGTATAAATTATTAAGCAACTGGCAAGTGGCATATTGGCAATTGGCAAATTAGCATTTAGCATTAAGCAATTGTTAACATTTAGCAAATGGCAAATTAGCAATTGGCAAACAAGCATTTAGCATTTAGCAATTGACATAATTGGTCAAAACAGCGAACAAAGTATTGTGGGTTATTGTTTACACTCATGACCACAATCTTGTCGATTAGACGGTGTTACAGTACAAATTTGACCCCCGAAACAACACTCTTCTGTTAAAAGAAATTAGATTAATGACAAATGGCAATTAGCATTAAGCAACTGACAAGTGGCATATTGGCAAGCATTTAGCAAATTGCAAGTTAGCAATTGGCAAAAAGGCATTTAGCAATTGGCATGTCGCGACCGGCATTCCATACGTTCACATATAATATCAAAATTCACAAATAGATACATGTAACTGGCATCACGTGACAATAATAAGAATGAGTGCATAAGTTATTTTCTTTTAAGGAAAGTTTAAATTTAAATATACAAAATATGTTTATTAGTAAATTTCATATGTTATATGATAACATAAATAACGGTTTTTAAATATTTTCCAAGTAATGTTCTTGAATTTTCAAATTTACCAGTGTATTTAAATACAGCACCAGCGTCACTAAATGCATCGAAATAACCAATTATCTATATGATAATAATAATAACAGTTTTAAGCCAAAGCTTAATTTCTACGTGGTTTATCCCCTCTTCGGAACACCATATTTCTGTTTTTCTCCGGTTTACCCCCAATTCCCAAGTATAGTATAAAAATAAGTCAAATATGTTTATGTAACTCTTCTACACTATCGGCTAGGACTGTCAAATTCTCCGAAAATAGCAATATAATCAATATTTCATCATCACTCAATAAACCTGAATTAACTTCATTTTACAAAAACAGCTCTACATGTAAGTCATCCATGAATAAAGAAACTAGGACAGGAGTTATAACCCCGATCCCTTTGTCGTTAGACAACTGCTTAGTCCACCTGCTTAGTCAAAATAATCAGAATAACTATTACAGATGTTCACGCATTACTTATGGCATGGTAATAAAACTATGTTTTTTTGTGTTTAGCTATTTCCATAATAGCATGTTTTCGATGTTCTGGAAGGATGGTTGCATAAAACTGTCTGAAATGCCTCTGTTTGATTTATTTCGATTTTTGCTTGTCTTATGCACATCTACAGTGGAGAATCTGTTATTCTTTCCCAATTAAAACGCGTTTACGCTAAAACTATTATTTGCAGTGCAAACAGTTTGGAGCCAGATCAGACGCCGGGTAACCCGGCGTCTGATCAGGCTCCAAACTGTTTGCCACCAAGATAAACAAGAATTATCAGAATTGTCCAAAAGTGGTTCTTTTCTACGTTTTAGTGCTTTGCGTTTGCGTACGTTTGCGTTTAAACGGGAAAGAATAACAGATTCTCCACTGTACCTGATTATAGTAAATACCGGGTATTCCCTATGTCTAGTAGAAGTTCTACGAAGAATTCGAAGAAGCGTTTAAGAGACGTCTCTCGTGGAAAAGGGTTAATACATACGTTTACTAGGTTGCTATATATCATAATATTTACCCTTTCATGGTCAAATTATAAGGGAGATGTTTACCCCTTCACCGCTTTGTTGTCGTCTGCTTCAGTATTGTTGTCTGCAAGACACGTTTCAAAGTTGGATTTAAGGTTTTATAAATTAATAATTATCGATAAGATTGTCTAACAGTTTGGGTTCTGTTCAGACGCCGTGTTACGCGGCGTCTGATCAGGACCCAAACTGTTTGCAAACGCGCCATTGAGAGTGATAGGGTAAATGATTCATTATTATACTGTACATTAATTTCACCAAACCAAAATCTGAAACTACAATAACCCCCTGAAAAGCAAACATTTGGGACAAAGCAAACTTTCGAATAAGAGATGTTTTCGTTTAGAGGTTTAGTACCCAGTCAAAAGATGATAAATTTGCATTTTGTTAAAAAAAAAAAGGTGACAACTTCAAGCAAGGTGAAATTAAAACAGCTCATTGCTTTACGCAGCCACCTGCCTAAACACATAATAATTAACAATCTTAGGTGGCCGTAATACAGGGGATATTCTTTTTTTTGCAGCCGAGAAGGGAATGGTTAGCGGAATGTCAAATGGTATGTTCTTTGGAATCGTCCTTGGAGGTATAGCGGTTGTATGCGGAATAGGTGGACTCATCTACCAACGCAAGCGGTAAATGGCGTCATCTGATGTACTGCTTTTATTTATCAAATTGAAATGTTAGGCAAATTGACAAAATTAATATCGTGTTACGCTGCGTCTGATCAGGATCCCAACTGTTCACAAATAATCGCTGTATTTGGGGTAAGGCAGCGAAGGGATTAACTTTTATCACACTATAGAAAGTTCGTCTGCACGTCCCTAACATAATATATTCGTTAAATCTGTTCAATAATATGTCTACAGTCGGTCTCGTATTAACAACTACTTATTAAAATATAATGGCCCATCTTAAGACAGATAGATGATTGATTTATGCAGGATAAAAACAATGTAGACAACCCCTATAGGAACTTTCTGTATAACCTCTATTCTTTATTACTAAATCAATCTGTATTTATGACTTTCCATAGGTCTTCTAACAGACGATTATTCTACCATTTACTCCACTGATTCTCCTTTTGATGCATTACATTCATTTAATTAATTCCCCAACGCATAGAAATATATCCTATATCCTAGCAGATGGTACCTTAAAGTAAGCTGAAAGTAAGGTAGAATGAACCTTAATGTGTATTCTGCTATACTACAGTGGAGAATCTGTTATTCTTTCCCAATAAACGCGTTTACGCTAAAACTATTATTTGCAGTGCAAACAGTTTGGAGCCAGATCAGACGCCGGGTAACCCGGCGTCTGATCAGGCTCCAAACTGTTTGCCACCAAGATAAACATGAATTATCAGAATTGTCGAAAAGTTGTTCTTTTCTACGTTTTAGTGTTTTGCGTTTGCGTACGTTTGCGTTTAAACGGGAAAGAATAACAGATTCTCCACTGTATCTGCGTAAAGTGGTCGCATGTCTTCAAAGTGAAGAAACTTTCTATGGGGTAAAGGGGTTAATGTAAGAATGACGTCGACATTCTGTTAACCCTTCCATTCTCAATGGCGCTTAAAAGCGCGTTAGGAAACAGTTTGGATCATGATCATACGCCGCGTTACGCGGCGTATGATCAGGATCCAAACTGTTTGACACTCGTATCGATATGATTCAAGTAATAATTGAATCTTACTTTGAAACGATCTTGCAAACATCAAAATTAAAGCAGACGACAATGAAACGGTGAAGGGGTAAAAATCTCACTAAAATGTTGGTATAGGTCTATGGTGAAAGGGCTAAGCGACATCTGAAACGAATAATGTGTTTGTAGTAATTTTATCAAGTGACGGCTTAATGAAAGACAAACGTAATGCAAAAAGCTCATGTAGGAGTTGTCTTCATTACATGTGTCCTGCATTAAGCCACCATCTAAGTTGATTATTGAAAGATCGTTATACGTATAACGTTATTAAGTGTTCGATTAATAAACATGGAACTGTACTGTAATATAACATAGTTTATCTAACGGTATATTAATTAGTTCTCTATACATGAGTTCATTATCCTGACAGAAGCTTAATATTAAAATTAGTTATACATTGTATTCATATATTTACATGTATAAGGTATATGTATGAATATAATATACATGTTTACATATATTATATTTATAGAACATAATATTTTGTTCGTAGGAGTTTCGCTGTCAAATTAGCCCCTTTAAGTCTAGCATCTACTAAAGAATACGTTGCCAATTAAGCAGTGTAGATCCTGATGAGACACAACTTTACGCGGCGTTTCAACAGGTCTGCAGTATTTGCTTTTTCATATGAAATATTCTGTAGTATTGACAAATACTGCAGTGTTTTTAGATCATCCTTGTATATATATAATGAAATAGTCCAGTGGTACATTTCATTGTTACAGCTAGGCGCGCTGCCGTATCTGACCGAGTATGTGTATGTCTGACTGTGTAGTGTGTTCACATTATCTATCTCTCTCTAATGAAATAGTCCAGTATATATACACGAGCCCATGAAATATAAGCTGGGCTGCCATTTCTCCGGAATTTTCCTAAATCTTCGGATTTTTCCCCCAGTAAGCCTATATGGTAGCTTAAAGAAGGCTGAAAGGAAAGCAGAATGCGCCTGAAGGCGCATTCTGCTTTTCTTACAGCATGCTTTAATTATTCGCATTTCGGCGGTAGTGGCCCAGTGGTTAACACCTTGGACTACGGTACCAGGGGTCGTGAGTTCGATCCCCCGCCGGACCAGCGGTCTGACTAGGGGATTTTTCTGAATCCCCGATGATGTACAGGAATGTTCTTGAGCAAGACATGTACCGCGAATTGCTCCTCTCCACCCAGGGGTTAAAATGGGTACCTGTGAAGGGTCTGAGTCGGTACTGCGGCTGCATTTGACTGCGCCATATGTTAGCAGTGCTCCTAGGCAAGATGGCTCGATGATCAGGGGAGTATATGTACAGTCGGCTGAGCGGTCATTCGGACTGAAAGTAGACTTTAACTTGGTATATTACTTTTTTTTTTTTTATTTCAACAAAACTAGACACAGGCTATGGGGTAAAGACACGATTCGTAAAATCGCATTGAAAAATGCAAAATTGGAAATCTTAGGATTTTTCATGCCAACTTATGGTAGCCCGGTATAAGGCATACATGGGTGAACGGCATAATCCTTTGTAACAAATTATTGTCCATGATATAGTCTGCTGGAGATATGTTGTCTGCTTTGATTTCTAAAATACACTCGAATTTCGATATCTCGAACTCGCCTAATTCGAACTATCCGATAGTTCGACACATTAACTGCATTGTTTCATGCTCGGTTAGGTCGAACATACCCATATTTCAAAGTTAAAACGTGGCTCAGCCACGTTTTAACTTTGAAATACGGGTATGTTCGGTTTAACCGAGTTCGAGATATCGAAGTTCGACTGTAGAAAGCTTAGACATTCTTACGACTGAAGAACCAATGACGAGCGAGCAAACAATAAATCCTGATCAGACGCTGAACTACTGCAATTATGATCTGGATCCAAACTGTGTTTATTGCGTAACTTGCGGTCTAGGAGTGGCATCAAGCCATTATATAAATACATGTATCGTAATTTCACTTGTAAAATGTCGTTTTTTTTGCTCCGGCCCGAACAAGGCTCGCACCACATTATTTTAGTCAACTCGTTTATTAAAAATGATAATAATGAACACTCATGTAAGATTCTCTCTCTATAAATACATACTAAAGTAGTCTGGTCTAATAGCAAATGGGTAAATTCATTACAAGTAATGCCTAACGTCCACAAAAATATTTATTAGCAAACAGTAACTACCATGGTGAGACAATTATGACTGTTCAGTAGCAACCGGTTACAGTAAGATCAGACGCAGGGTAAATGGGCATCCTAGCAGACCCAAGGCCGTATATTTTATTTCCAATAAGATGGAATTGGGTTACAAGCTCTGTCAACGCTGCCACTAGAATTAAAATCAGAAGTTTTATAAACCTCTCCAATTCTTTAATTTTTTTTGAGTATCTTCGTTTAGTTTCGTTTTGAAAAACGGAAATTATCGTTTTCTCCAATGTACATGCGTACAGTGGAGAAAACTTTATTCTTTCCCAATAAACGCGTTTACGCTAAAACTATTATTTGCAGTGCAAACAGTTTGGCGCCAGATCAGACGCCGGGTAACCCGGCGTCTGATCAGGCTCCAATCTGTTTGCTACCAAGATAAACATGAATTATCATAATTGTCAAAAAGTTATACTTTTTTACGTTTTAGTGTTTTGCGTTTGCGTACGTTTGCGTTTAAACGGGAAAGAATAACGTTTTCTCCACTGTATGTTCATGTATGTATAGTGTAGAAGACGTCATTCCCTCATTGCACTTCAAAGTAAAGATTTGATGCATTTGTTTTACATTTCTCACGATTTACTTAAATCTGAGCAGCAAACACTTTGGAGCCTATTCAGATACCGGGTTCCCCGACGTCTGATCTGGCTCCAAACTGGTTGCAATGGAAATAAACGTTTTAGCGTGAACGCTTTTATTTGGAAAGAATAACGTTTTCTCAACTGTACATATAAAATGTTTATAAAACCTCCATAATATTATGTTTGTAGAAAAAAAGAGTTGCAGAAAATTATTGACGAGCAAGAAGCAGAGAAGAGAGGTGCCAAAAACAAAGATGCGCCATCTGGCGACATATATGACGAAATGAATGGTGAAATACAGAGACACGAGGATCAGAAGAAGAAGCTGACGAAGTATCTAAATTTCTTGGTGAACAAAGACGCTCAAGGACTTATGGCTGTTAATCAGAAAAGACTAGCTCAACAGAAAGCAAGGCAAAATAACAACTGGTTTTGACACACTAATACAATGTGGAAGATGTTATTATTATTTTCCGTTTAAACGACACAAGATGCACTCGCCATACAATTAAACGATAAAGAACGATCATTTCTTTGAAATTATTGGCGATTATTTTTAATCTGAGTGGCAAACAGTTTGGAGCCTGATCAGACGCCGGGTTATCTGGCGTCCGATCTGGTTCCAAATTGATTGCCTTGAAAAAAATGTTTCTACATATTGGGAAAGAATGATGTCTTCTCCGCTGGATGTGTGTACAACATATAAAAACAACGGAAATATCTTGTATATATTTTGTATGTGGCAATGTCCACTTGGGCTTAAGATCAACACTACACCGAAATCACTTGCATGGAAAATAGAAGACGAAATATATGTTTGTTAATGGGTAATATTTTATATCTCTAGGGGGTCTATTCATATACTGGGCGTAAAATAATTTTATTTTCCATGAAATCTTTCATGTTGGACGCCGAGAACCAATGTCCATTGCAAACAACTTGGAACCAGCTCAAATACCGAGAAACTAGGCGTATATAACCTGGCTCCAAATCGTTGATACTTGGATGAAGATATGTCTCCATTTCTACATTATTGAACGTTGTATTTTAACATTGAATTTAATTTCGTTTGTATTTACGTTCGTATAAATCGGAAATTATCACGTCTTTGCCAATGTACACCCTGCGTTCATTTCTCACTCGTGAAGAGTAAAGTTGTCCGTGCAAACAGTGTAGACCCAGAGCAGAAGGCTCCAATGTCTGCACAGTTTGTCCTTTTGCAAGACCTGCAAAAACAAGTTTCAATGGTAAAGATACTGTGCAAAGTTGAAAACTGGATTTGTCCATTTGACCTGTCAGGGACGGACGAAACTAATCTCAAACGAAGTATAATAAATATTGTGCAACATCATTATTATATCACCCGAATAATAACTACAGCTTAGCCACGTTTTAACTTTGAAATACGGGTATGTTCGAATAAAGCAAGATATGAAACACTGGTACTATTGATTCAAGCGAATTAGAAACATCGAATTTCGACTGTATGTGGCAAACAGTTTAGAACTTGATAAGACAAGTTGCGTTACTCTGCATATAATTGCATGCTAACAGTTTGCGATGGGAATAATAATAATAATGATAATAAAGACTTTATTTAATGAGAGAACTCATGAGACCCTCAACATAATATACAAGTACATAAAACAAAAGGCATTTGTTACAAAACAAATGATTAACAATAATAACAATGCAATGTACTAACTGGATGTAGCAAGTTGTATGATAATAAACTTGTATCTAAGAATTTAAAGGAATGGTTGTTTTAGCACAAACGCCGTTTTCTGGGAAAGAATAATGTCTTCCTCAGTTTGTAAATAGGAATAAAGTGTGTGCACATTTACATATGGAGTTTGTTGTTGGCATCAACCATTCACATTGATCACCTACTGGACTGACAAACAGTTCGGAAAAAGCCGAGCGCTGCGCTCAAACAAAGTGCCTTAACCATTTATCATGTTTGAATTGTTGTCTGCAAGAAAAAAAAGTGTTGATGGTTTTATTTGGAAAAAATTGAAAACGAGTGCAAACAGTTCAGATCCAGACCAGACACCGTGTAGCGCAGCCTCTGACCTGGACCCAAACAATATGCACACGCAGGCTACGTCGTGCTAAGCGGTGTTACGAATTAATAAATGTTTAGCAAATACAGTCGAAACTCGATACTGCGAACTCGTTTAAATCGATATTACCAGTATTTCGTGAGTTGAATTTTGATAACTCGATATCGCTTAAGTCGAACATACTCTTATTTCAAAGTTAAAACGTGGCTAAGCCACGTTTTAACTTTGAAATATGGGAATGTTCGAACTATCGCGAGTTCGTAGAATCGAGTTTTTACTGTAGTAGTATCAATTTCAGTGGCGAAAGGGTTAAAGCAGATGATAAATATTGGCGGTAAAAAGAGTTAACTCTTTATTTGACAAACGAAAGCAGACAGTATCCAGTAAGCCTAATTCCCAGACAGTGAAGGAGATAGATAAACACCTTTTTGACCTACATAACCTTACTCAAACAGCGCGAGTGTATTAGCTTAACCTTGCACGCTATATTACTATTATCTGCAAAATGTGTCGTCTGCGGCAATTTTCAAAGTTTATTAAAGGCGTTTTCTGTTACCAAATATCACAAGATCGTGAGTGTCAACCAGTTTGGACCAAGATGAGACGCCGAGTAACTCAGCGTCTCATCTGAATCAAAACTGTTGGTATTAGTTTTCACAAAATTGAACACGCCATCAGAAGGTGAATCTTTTATCGCTGAAAAAACAATATACTATATTTTAGCTGGGCTCTACTTTACATACACTGTACCGTATTACACAGCGTTCTTTTGGGTTCATGTTGCATATAGACCAATTTTGATAAAAACAACAACATCATTATAAGCCAATGACATATCAATAAATATTTAGAGGTTCTGTAGACTTTATTGTTTCCTCAAATCGACCTACTGCGTTCAAGGTTATAACCTCATATGTACGACCTACTGCGTTCAAGGTTATAACCTCATATGTATAACCTCATGGACATATGACCTGGCGTTTTCACTACACGATATCCAAGCCGCCTTCATATTTCTGATCGACGCTGCTGTGTTAGTTTCGGAAGTTACTCAATAAAGGGAAAAGATGACATTTAACTTTACGGGAAAGAAAGCACTCGTGACCGGGGCAGGGAGGGGAATAGGGCGTGGTATCGCCCTGGCACTGGCCAAAGCTGGATGTAAGGTTTACGCCCTTGACCTCAATGAAGAACCCCTTGATACTCTCGTCGCTGAAAATTCGAATATTGTCAAAGTTGTACAGGACCTAACAAACTGGGAAGGAACCAAGGAAACCCTAGGAAAGTTGGAGGTTCTGGATTATTTGGTGAACAATGCTGGGGTTCATCTGGGATTACGCTCGGTATTTGAACACTCGAAGGCAGAACTTGATAAGTACGTGAGCATTAATTTACTTGCAGGAATAAACTGCATTCAGGTGATTGGAAAGAAGATGGTAGATGCCGGGAAAAGTGGGTCTATTGTCAACATTGCTAGTCAAGCTGCAACCAGGGCGTTCCCTAATTGTCTGGGCTACTGCGTATCAAAGGCTGGGGTCGACATGGTAACAAAGCAATTTGCCCTTGAACTTGGCCCTCACGACATACGGGTCAATTCCGTCAATCCAACTTTAGTCAGGACTGAAATGATGGAGTTTTTGGATCAATCGGGACATTTTAAGGAACTGCATACTGAGAGAACACCAATGGGAAAAGTTCTAGAAATTGAAAACGTCGTTGGTCCGGTGATGTACTTGCTGAGTGACTACGCTGCTATGGTTACAGGAACCATTAATTTGGTGGATGGAGGAATCGCTTGCAACATTACAACCAAGCAGTGAGATGAAGGTCGATTCACAGACGAAACGTGGTGATCATATACCCCGATCTTCATTCAAACGAGGCGCTGTTAATAGTGACTATCTAATTGTCCATGACAGTTTTGGAAACCAGATTAGACTGGCGGCTGTTTGCCGAAACAAATATTGCAGTTGCATTTTATGTAGAAACATTATTATGTCTCGCTATACACAGTGGAAATACATTATTCCTTTCTTTCATTATCAAAATCATCGTGGGGTTTTTTCTCCCTTCACTGCCATATTGCCGTCTGCTTCATTATTGTTGTCTGCAATATCGTTTCAAAGTAAGATTAAAGGCAGTGTAACTGACGTAATTTCAAAACAAGTTACTTGGCGTCTGATCAGGATCAAAACTGTTTGCAAATGCGTTTTATGGCGTCATTGAGAGTGAACGGGTTAAACAAAATTAAACGCAAACGCAATTACACTTAAATATACATGTAGTCTGAAATGACGATGTTTTGGAAATAGTGACGATCTATTTCAATCCACAGGTACTTGGCACATACATCTAGATCTATTAACACCCTCCCCCCCCCCTTTAAAAAAAAATATTTTTTTTTACTATACTTCTATTATAGATACAAGGTAAACAGCGCAATTCGACACCCTAGTTACTATCGACTTAAACTGATGCTAAAATAGACTCGATTGCCGATATTCTCTTCTGGTACCCTCGGGAAAGGATTAATTTATCAATATCTACTTTTTATTTCATCAAATTCGGGTTCACACTTATATTCAAGTTGACTGAAGTTCTGGGTTATTAACTTAGCCTTATTAGATAGAGTATTTGCCAAGTTTCACGTACTTTCATTTATCAAGAACAATTTCATGCATTTAACGTCTATATTACGCGATAAATGGAGATTGTTTGAAACCGAAAGTATCTACGGGAGGAAACCGATATGCACAATTTCGTTGAGTAACGATGCTTGATTTATCGTCCTTCGTTAAAAGCCGCTAGATGGCTCACGAATTGGTAGTGTATGCCGTTAAATGGGAAATATTTTTTCTCCGCTGTATTTTTGTTTTTTACATCTAACTTACCCCCCAAATTCAACAGTTAGCTTTAACCCTTTACCAGACGAGATATCGTCTGCTAAAAGTTAAGGTTATACATTACGCTTAATTCAAGTTTAAATGTTTTGATTGAAGAACTATTGATACGAATGCCTAACAGTTTGGAGCACTCCGTGTCTGATCAGGATCTAAACTACTTGCAAAGTCGACCTTAACTGTCGATGCATGGCGGCCAAAGCGTTAAACAAATAATGTGTGACATTCTATTAGCTGAACTGACCTAGTTGAAACTCGGCAAAATATAAACGCATACTAGATGGTACAGTGGAGAAGACGTTATTCTCTTCTTTTTAAACGCAAACGAAATGCAAACTCTTAGGGATAAAACGTAGAAAATGACATCTTTTTTTATAATATTTAAATCTGAATGACAAACTGTTTAGAGCCTGATCGGACGCCGGGCTGCCCGATGTCTGAAATGGCTCCAAGTTGTTTGCAATGGAAATAACAGTTTTAGCAAAAAGACGCGTTTATTTGAAAAGAATAACGTCCTCACCACTGCAACTGTACCCTTTAACCGGATATTTCAAACAGTGGAGACCAGGATCAGAGGATGTCGACTGTTTGTCATTATACCATACTTAGTAACTTGGTGACAACTAACAACTCATCGAGAGTCAATGTAAACTTGTCATTTAACAGAAAATGGACAAGCCTATTCAAAAATTCAGCCGATTATTCTTAGAGTTAATTACTATCTTCGGCACTATTTTACCGTGCCGAAAATGACTTACTTTCCCATTAAACCCGTTCCCATAGTCTGTTTCCAGTACGTGTACTGTGGCGTAAAATGCGTATCTATTTGTATATTGTAAAGGAGGGGGTGGGTCTTGAAAACGATTTATGATACCATTTTCAAATTTGGTACACATAATAAGTGTTCTGTTGGGCACTAATTGATAAGTTTCATAATTTTTGTACAAAAAATGAACTGAATATAAATATAATCCCCCTTTTTGGCTCTATGGAATGATAAGTTCTGAAAGGTGTGCGAGTATAGGACCCCATACAAAAAATTCAATCATACGAGGTTTACATATGCTTTCTAACGGAGCTTCAGTGGCTGATCACGTCACTGTCAGATAAACCGTGTAACAGCACTGAGTTAAACTCAAGAATCTTAGTCTATACCTGTGGTGATTTAAACACCGTATTTACTCCCTTGTAAAAAACATTCATCTATTAGTCATAGCAGACGATGCATTCATTACAAAATTATGTAGGGTCTTAAAGCGCTACAGGTCACTGCTTTATGCATTGCAATGGTAATGCAGAAACTCCATAATTAGATTTCTGCATTACTTTTGTTCTACATAAAACTGAAAGTCCTGCAGTACTACAGTAATTTGATTAACTTTAGGCACATTCTGTTTACTTTCAACCTGCTTCAAGTGGTCACCTATTTTTAAAAGTAGAAACAGGCTATAGGGTAATGGGTTAAAGGGTACAGTTACAGTGGAGAAGACGTTATTCTTTTCAAATAAACGCG
Source organism: Gari tellinella (assembly GCA_922989275.2). NCBI lineage: Eukaryota > Metazoa > Mollusca > Bivalvia > Cardiida > Psammobiidae > Gari > Gari tellinella. Next base: position 35,774,715 of record OV277863.1, read on the forward strand.
TTTTTGCTAAAACTATTATTTCCCTTGCAAACAGTTTGGAGCCATATCAGACGCCGGGCAACCCGGCGTCTGATCAGGCTCCAAACTATTTGCCATTCAGATTTAAATCCAATTAAGAATTTAGAATTGTAAAAAATATGTCATTTTCTACGTTTTATACCTAAGCGTTTGCATTTCGTTTGCGTATAAACGGAAAAGGAATAACGTCTTCTCCACCGTACCATCTAGTATATGCGTTTATATTTCGCCGAGTTTCAACTAGGTCAGTTCAGCTAATAGTATGTCACACATTATTTGTTTAAAACGCTTTGACCGCCATGCATCGAAAGTTAAAGTCGACTTTGCAAGTAGTTTTGATCCTGATCAGACACCTAGTTACGCTGTGTCTTGTCTTGATCCAAACTGTTTGGCATTCGTATCAATAGTTCTTCAATCAAAACTTTTAAACTTGAATTAAGCGTAATGTTTTAGACAATAACTTTTAGCAGACGATATCTCGTCTGGTAAAGGGTTAAAGCTATCTGTTGAGTTTAGTTAAAATGGTGATGCTTCACGGGGTAAATTAGATGTAAAAAATAATATAAAAAAACCACTTTCAGCGCAGAAAGATATTTTCCATTTAAACAAATCTAAACGCAGGTATTATTGCAATACGGTGCAAAATTGACAATATTTTGAAAACCTAAACGTAATCTGAATAGCAAACAGTTTAGAGCCTGAACAGACGCCGGGTTAACCTGCGTCTGATCTGGCCCCAAACAGTTTGCAAATGGATATTGTGTTTGTAGTATAAATGCTTTTATTTTGGGGAAAATAAGGTATTCCATTGCCGGTGAATGTGTATTACATGGAGTCATGGTTGGTATTTTTTGTGCAGTGGTTGTAATTTATGTAAAATTGCTACATGTCAGCACATTGAAGTACATTGTACATGTACCTGTGATTTTATCACTGACCACTGTCACAATCAAGGAAACACTGCAACAAAATGGCGTTTAACTTTACGGGAAAGAAAGCACTCGTGACGGGAGCAGGAAGGGGAATAGGGCGTGGTATCGCCCTGGCACTGGCCAAGGCGGGGTGTAAGGTTTACGCCCTTGACCTCAATGAAGAACCCCTTGATACTCTCGTCGCTGAAAATTCGAATATTGTCAAAGTTGTACAGGACCTATCAAACTGGGAAGGAACCAAGGAAACCCTAGGAAAGCTGGAGGTTGTGGATTTTTTAGTGAACAATGCAGGTGTTCATCTTGGATTTCGCTCAGCTCTGGATCACACAAAGGAGGACCTAGACAAGTATGTCGATATCAATTTACTCGCTGTAATAAATTGTACTCAAACAGTCGGAAAGAAAATGGTAGATGCCGGGAAAAGTGGATCTATTGTCAATATTTCCAGTCAGCTGTCAACAAGAGCGTTCCCTAATAGTTTGGGCTACTGCGTAGCTAAGGCTGGCGTCGACATGGTAACCAAGCAATTTGCCCTTGAACTTGGTCCGAATAACATTAGGATCAATTCTGTGAATCCAACATTGGTGAGGACCGAAATGATGAAGTTTATAGATGAAAATGGACATTTAGAAGGCATCCTCAATGAACGAACGCCCATTGGAAAAATCAGTGAAATTGAAAACGTCGTTGGTCCGGTGATGTACTTGCTGAGCGACTACGCTGCTATGGTAACAGGTACAATTAACTTGGTGGATGGAGGAATTTCTTGTAACATAACAACCAAGCAGTGAGATGAATGTCGTTTTTTGCTGCAATGGGTTGATCTCGAAAGATCATGTAACAATTGAGTTAAACCAAGTTGACCATAACAATTTTTAAGCAATTGCCTGCCGATTGCGACTTGAATGATTTTAGAAAACAGTTTGGATCCAGATCAGACGCCGCGTTGCGCGGCGTCTGATCTTGATTCAAACTGTTTGACACTCTTCTGAAAAAAAAATCAATTTCTAAATGCCTAAAACCTAATTTGACAAGATTTGCAGATCACAATTTTTAAAGCAGGCGGTAATTCGGCCTGAAAAGAAGGTTAACGTTCGGTGAAAGCGGACGATGCCATTGAAATGAAGGGGTTAACTTAAATGTGACTTTACTGTATTCGTGTCTCTTTGAATTCTGCTATCTATAGTTACATAAACTCACCCACTCCTGATATTTTAAATAGACAGTTCCGGTTTCCAATCTAAGTCTAGTCCAGTTTGGACTATTTGGGATTTTATTTTGCAATATACTGCAAAATAACAAAAAGTGCCGACTCAATAATCATAAGGCTCCAGTACCTGTCATAGGCATTCGGCCCGTTGGCTATGACACTACCCCTAGCTGCTATAACCCCCCTCCACCACCACCAAACGTGGATAAAATACCCTAAAATCTATCCATACATTCAATAATCATCATAAAAGAACATTTCCTGAAGTTTCGTGAAATTTAAAAAAAAAATTTTTTTTTGCTAATTTATAAGTAAAATAGTAAAGGCTGCCATGAAAAAGCGCCTTGCAGAAGCAACCCTCAAGTTCCCAACCCTGTCATTTTGTCAAATCTTGGACGATCTGGACAGATGATGGCTCATTGTTTACAGCAAACAGTTTTCTTTGACGATAATTGGTAAAAAATTCAAAGCAATCGGCGAACACGCGCATGGGGACTCAAAGGGTGGGGAGACCCCTTATTCGGAAACCATCTGTCACGCAAAATTTTCCCAAACAAACGACTGGTTGCCCAGTCAAACTATTATCATTCTAGCGAACCCGAGAACCAGCTTCAAAGTAGGAAATGACGCAAAAGTCAATCGCCTCAATTGGTCGTATTCGAATCAGGACAACTACCGCGTTAGTTGGACGTGTTGTCAACAGGTTCTATTCGAATCACCACTTGATGTTTTCCGTTGACAAAATGTTGTCAAACCATCAAATTGTTGACCACAATTTCGATTCGAGTCGGGTCAAAAACGTTGTCATCAGTAAATCTTCGAGCATTTGCTCCGCCTAGTTTTCGTTGACAACAAATTGAATGATTCGAATACGACCAATGATATCATATCCGTTTGTCAACCGAAACTAAACGAAAGTTATCTAGAAATTTATTTCGTAACAGAAAATGCTCATTTACCGATAATTCAAAAGGTATTTATTATATATTTCATTTTCTATTAATTACCCGTACCATGGTGTAATGCATGGTCGCAAATGCACTTGTTAATCGCTGAATCAGTGAATGACTGACGAACAAGTCCAAAAATTAAGGTGACAGAAGGATTCCGATATAAGGTGCCTATCGAACTTTTTATTTCTTCACTTGTGCTCGTGTCTTGCTTGGGCTGTGAGCTAACTTTCTTTGAACAGAACTGTTAAATGTAAATAATAAGCCATCATTTGTCAAAATCGGCCCAAAAATGACAAAATGACAAGGTTGGGAAGTTGATGGCCCTGAATACACATCCACCTTCTCATTGTATACATACATGATACGAAAAAAAAATTTTTTTTTTAAACTTCTTGAAACTTCTTGAAACATTTGTTAAGGATGTTTGTTGAACATATGGATGTATTTTGACTCATTTTGAAAGATTTATGGGGTGGGGGGGGGGGGGGGGGGTCATAGCTTACGCGCCGAAAACCTGTGGTACCTGTAGGAGTCCTCTGATTTTTTTCTAAACCGGAAACCCCTCTTAACCGGAACTTTATGTTTTCCCCACACATGTCCTCTTTAGAGGGGTTACAATGTATTTTGAAACTAAAATATCATGAATATGGTTGAACTGGTAACATTGTATTACGTTGTCACTAGGATGACATTCTAACTGCTTACCATTTAACCCTTTACCTGATAGTCTTTTCTAGTATTGGAGATAGATAATAATATAATATAATAATAATCTTTATTTCCTCCAGATAAGGAGAGCACAACACTACATAATACAAACAGTTCATACGGGTATGTACATACAAAGTGACAAAATATTTCCTTTATATATTCATGACTGATTAAATTGGAACTATTTTCTTCAGCGGAGGAATAAATCATTTCGCTAAAAGGCGCTTCTATGGGGGAAAAGGGTTAAAAGAAAATATTTGAAAAACAAATAGTGATGTGTTTCTAAAGGTCCTTCAGTATATTTTACATGTACAGTCGAAACTCGATACTTCGAACTCGCGTTAGTTCGATCAAACGCATATTTCAAAGTTAAAACGTGGTTTAGTCACGTTTTAACTTTGAAATACGGGTATGTGTGACTTAAGCAATATTGATTTATCGAAATTAAACTTATCTAATACTGGTAAGATCAAATTTACATGTAAGTCTTTAGACATAAAGAATATTGAACCCGTTTGTATCCTGGTCAGACGCCGCGTTACGCAAACTGTTTGCAAATAATCAGCGCAGTCGGGACAAGGCAGTAAATGAGTTAATAAGATAATAAAAGATAGGATGAAATAATGCTTCGCTATGAATCTGAGTCAAACGTCTAGTAGACCGGTGATACATCCACACAATTTATAACATTTACATTTTACTAAATTGTGCTTGAAGCGTCGGATAAAGTTAACAAGAAATATCTTTTAAAAAGATATTCAGCGGAATGAGTGGTTGAACTAATGTTATAGATGGGTGTGCAAAATTAAATGAAATTGAGGTTTTCAAAGAATTGCAATATCTTGGACTGACAAGTAAAAATACAAGTATACATTGGAAACAGTATTTTTTTTTATTTAAAATGCAAAACTATCATGTACAGACATGCAAAACAAAACAATAATTTAACTCATATCCTAGCTAATGGTAGGAGATCCTCATATTAAAAAAACAACGTTACTGCGTCCTTGCACTCGCGATTTGATTCTTTGTTGGGGCAGTGTGAGATGCAGAACTTGTTTGCAACAATGATATATATCCACATTTTCTTTAATTGCCTTATACTGTTTGCAACAGTAAGTATACATGTATATCGCAAATTCGCCAATACTGTGTACAAGGTTTGATAAATAATTTCATACACGGTCAGTATGTGTGTCAGTTCAATTAGTCGTAACTTGACATGTGATTAACTTGGTCAGTATACAGTGAAACCCCTCTAAACCGGAACCTCTAAATACCGGAATTCTCTCTAAACCGGACAAAAGCTTTGGTCCCGTTTCCAACCCTTCTTTATTTTTACCCATTACACCATAATTACGCCTTTTTACTTCTTTGATTTATTCCTACACTAAAGAAAAATAGTTTATTCTTTCTTGCAGATGATAGCTTAAAGCGACTCGCAACCAGATGGTGCATTAAAAATAGTAATTTGTAAATATGTGTCAAACGCTTATATAAATGGTAAAGAATTAGTTTAGGATAAGAAATTCTGTTTAAAAAAATGTATTTCAATAAAAAAAAATATTGGTCTCTGGTGGGATTCGAACCCGGGGCCCCGGCATTGGCGGACAGAAGGCAAAATAGGGGAAACCGCTTAGACCAATGGACCACGGAACTATCCGTTTATCTCGGATCGATTTAACGTATTTCAATGTGTAGCTATCGAAAGTGCATACAACTTCGTAATTCGGCTCGTGTTTATGTCTAAGCCCGTGTAGAGAAGCAACAACAACAACTATACCGTCTACTAGTCGGTATAGAAAAACGATGGAAAATATCTAAAAATCTAAGATTCGGTGACGATTCTTGAGACTTTTTTTGGACTGATCATATTTTTTTAATGTCAGAAGCCAAATAATGCCACAAATTTGCTTTTATTTGAGTATTTTATTTTATTTTGACAAGTACACCATCCGGTTGCGAGTCCCTTTAAAGCAGGTTGAAAGTAAAGCAGAATGCGCCTGAAGGCGCATTCTGCTTTACTTTAAACTTGCTTTAAGTGGTCATCTATCTTCCAATCTAGAAACAATTGTTAAAAAAGGTTAAAACCCCTCTAAACCGGAAACCCCTCTAAACCGGACATTTTTGTAGTCCCCATACATGTCCGGTTTAGAGGGGTTTCACTGTATATACAGACAATCCTGGATATCTCGACATACTTGTACAGTAAAACCTTTCTATTACGTCACTAATGTGCGTTAATTAAGTGTTTAAGACAGATGACTGCTTAAAGCAAGGTTACAGTTAAACAGAAAGAAGCTTTTGCTCCTTTAGGAGCTTTCTGTTTTACTTTCACCTTGCCTTAAGATATCACCTGTATCTTATACAATCAATTAACGCTCGTTTCAGTGGACGCAATGGAGATATTTTACTGTACTCTAAAAATTAGCACGTGGTTAAGCCACGGTTGGACTTTGAATTATTGGTATATACGACTTAAGCAAGATCGACTAATCGAATTTCAACTGAAGAAATGACAGTCAATTCGACTTTATCGAATTCGAATTTTGAAGATTCGACTATAGTTTAGTGGAGTGACGATAATAAGATGACTTACTGACCGCTGGTGTTGTTATTTTTACACCTGACAGGGCGGAGCTAACCTTTGGCAAAGATAAACTAATTTACTCTTGATTCTAGGGGTAATAGGTATAGTTCAGTATTATATCGTTATTGTCCGATACTTTAAACTTGGAGAAACACAATGTATCCAAGTGAAAATGGTATATACAGTGCTCCGTCTCTACAAGGACAAGGAGTGCGTGTGTTGTTCGGAGGGAGTTGTTATGGGAGGGAAAAGTAATACTTGGCTTACATTTGCAAACAGCTTGTAACGCGGCGTCTGATCTGGAGTCAAGCTGTTTGTCGTACTTCATTATACACGTATTCCTTCTGTCAAAATGTTCACTGACGACAACAGTAAATTCTAATAACAAAAGAGCGTGCTTCCGCCCCTAAAGTTGAAATACAAAGGTCCGCATCAAAACTCCGCCCTGTCAGGTCAATTATATCGGTCTATACGTTTATGTTAGCAATGGCCTTGCCGTGTGAAGACTGCAGTGTTGTTGTTGTTCCTAAGAAGAATTTACGTCCGCTTAAAGTCATGTAAAGATGCATCGATGGTAATCCCATTTCTTGTAGACAACACGGCCATGAGGCAAGGTAACAGTGGCAGAGCACCACATAAGGGTAGTTTTTCAAAAACTTAAATATTTATTTATGAATTAAACCCTATGGTGTCAACACCATATGTAGTAACACTGTTACTATTACACCATAGGATTTGGTGCTAAAAAGAGTGAGAAAATGTTGGATTTGTTGAAATAACTACCTCTTATCTGGAGCCTTGCAGTGGAGAAGACGTTTTGCTTTCCCCGTTTAAACGCATTTACGAAACGCAAATGCTGTGCACTAAAATATAGAACATTGCCACTTTCTGACAATTCTGAATTCTTATATCTGAATATTTACATTCGTCCCGCATTGTCCTTATATAACACTAATCTAAAAAGAGACTTGCATATTTCAATGAATGCACACTTAAAATCCAGTTCTAGCCGACTGGTTTAGGGCGGAGCTATACTGATCACTTTCAAATCGATACAGAGAAGTCCGTATGGTAGGCGTGGTTAACGCGGAGTAATCAAGTATGGCGTGTGAGTAAATCGGTTTTAAAAAATGCGACCTAAATTTAAGATGCTTATAATACAAATATTTCGTAAATTCGTGTGCTTTTAAATGTCTCAAAAGGGGTTTTAAACATAACGAGAAAGTTTACCGGTTAAAAGTCTAGATTTATCCAGTAATTATAATATGAGATTGGGACTATTTTCAGTCCATATATAGAGGTCGTTACTACGATTAGCAAGCATAGCAACGGGCAAAGTGTCTATTAGAACGGTTATGTACATTTCTGGTTCATTTCTCAGCTCACAATGGAATATAAATATAAGAAATAAATTGCGTACTTCCGTTATTCATGAGCTGATGGCACTTCCATGCTTTTACTAGCAAAGTTAAGCGAGAAGCCCTTCGGGCTTCACGCACTTTGCTAGTTAAAGCATGGAAGTGCCATCAGCTCATGAATGCCGGAAGTACGTAATTCGTTTCTTAAATGGCAAACCGTGGAGCCTGACCAGACGCCGGGCAATAGTTTTAGCGCAAACGCGTTTATTGGAAACGTTTAACGTAGTCTCCACTGTAGGCCTATAAAGCGTTTGAGTTGAGTCTTAAGTTAAGTATTTGAAGGTTTAATGTCCCTACCGATCATTATCTATCTATTATGGTGAGGACGTCCAGCTAATTACAGATGAAGACAGACACAAAAAGCCCTAATATGCATTGTTCCAGGCACAAATCGGCAGCTGGGTACCACCGAACTTCCACAAGCTACATATAGTTGGAAGGCTTCCACACATGAAAAATCTTAAGTGCCCAGAACCAGATTCGAGCCCACCGCGTTGAGGAGCTTAACGGTTGTAAGTCACAGTGAGTATACATGTAGGCGACGGAGGCCCGCGGAGTTGAGCCTGTGATCGTTCTCAGTCATTTGATAAGCCGCTATCCAAGGTAATACTTGAGAACGATTTCAGACTCTACTCAAACATTTTCTAACTGGGGCTATGTATGGACAGGTACATGTAGATCAGCAGGTCAAATCGCAGAAAAGGCTTTTGGGCACCAGTGCCATCTTTTAACGCCAACCTTCTTGAAACTTGCCAAGAATGGCCATTATGAGAAAAGCTTAGCAATAAATGAATATAGGTTATGTAATTATAGGATTTAAAATATCCAGTCGGTCAAAGCATAGAAAAGGCTTCTAAACACTCTTGGAACCTTCAGCCATCAGTTAAAAAAAAGTTCGCAGAATGGTCACCTTGACAAAATCAAAACAATGTATAGTAGTACATTGCTCCCTCTCTACAACGGACCTCTCGACAACGACTCCCTCCTTACAACGACCCTTGCCACTGTTCCCTTAAAATGACAATAATTGTGTCCAACCTATTCCTGGCTGCAATGTCGTGACGTCTGTTTAAAATTGTCGTCTGCTGTTTTTTCTAAAAGTTACATAATGGATATTTCGACAGAAAAACAATAAATGGCCAATGACAAACAGATTGAAAAGCTGTTACATTAGTGTTCATTGTCATCTTGTATCCGACATAAATTTCTATCTATCCTTGAGTATCACTGTTCCGTCAAACTCGACTCTTACACAATGTTATGGACTCGGTAACGCTAGGAAAAGAAAAAGAAATAATAGATCTTTTAGAAATTATTTTTCTTGTCTACATATCTATTTGGGGCGATGCGCTACACATAAGTAGATTGCAGGGATTGCATCTTACACGTTGTTTGTCCCTTGCAGCGAAATAAATAAACACCCATCACCACGTCCCGAATATATTCCCAAACAAAGTACCGCGTGTATTTAGTGTGAACTCTGCAATTATTGCACCCGGAGGTAAATGCGTCAAGGAATGCGGAAACCCCGGATGCTGTAAACAAATTACTGCGGTCTCGTTGTTGCCCAGCAGCAGTAAATAATACAGAAAAGTAACTAATCTCTGCTCAAATAAGTTTCTTATATATATTAACATCATAAACTATTGTTCGACTAATGCTGCCAAATCACATCTGACGCGATAACAGAACTTATTTCTGACAGGCCAACTATCTTGCGTTCAACTTCAACTTTTGACATCACGGTCCATGACAAAGTCGGTCTATAAGGATTCGGACCACATCCGTAGTTAACTTAACCTTTTGTTGTTGTTCTTGTTTTGTTGTGGTTTTTTTTGGTAGGGGGAGAGGGTTGATTTGTTCCAATACTGTAAGAAAGAAAAGCCTTTTTTCCACCGTTTCGGGAATACGACCCATATCCCTGAAATTTGGAAACTTCACAACAAATCACTGAAAGTTAGGAAACAAACGTTTTGCCATTGGGAACATTTATAGCACAATAACGGCTATAAAATCATCCAAATAAAAAACTGGGAGAGTTTCAAATTGACCAGCTATAGTAACAATAGTTAAAGTTTAGTCCCATAGTAATTTTAATGAATTAGCGTCAATTCTCGTATTCTCCTGGTTTCTCATAATCTCGTGTCTTACAAATACAGATTAAATGGACACTCCTGACATCCAAAAATATATCAACGCTTTTCCTCAGATAAATTTATGTTGGAAAATGTTGTAAGGACAATTAAAGCATCAATTGGGTTTGAGTTATCTTTTTTTCGAAATTTCACATGTAAAACTTGTTGGATATTGTATCCCTTTACCACCATTATTCAAACACAACCAAAATTCGAACACCTAAATCATTTTACGTGATATCTAAAAAAAAAAAGAGACTACGGTATGGTTACAAACAATTTGGCATAACCGCCTGAGATATTTTTACAGCAACATCGGTAGAAACGTCAAGGACACAAGATCGGCCAAAATTATCAGTAAAAGGGCATTGTTGAGCTTCACTGACTAAAAATATTGCATTTTCATCTAATCCCAAATTTCCCAATGTATGAATATGACATAGACTACATTTTCTGTGAACAAAAATGACCAGTGGTGTGTCGGCTGCATTACTTGTACATTTACCTCATTCCTAGTGGTCCGGACAAATTATATTCTGTATCGATATCAATACGTCGTAGAATCCTTAAAGGCTTTTACACGACGGTATTTAGGGTTACAGACGGTTGATGGACAATTCGTCAAAGTGCAAACTCGTCAAAAAAGGAATTATAGCACAAAAGGGTTAGTCAACTCGTCAAAAAGGAATCATAGTATAAAAGGGTAGTCAACTCAAAAAGATTTTTATATACTGATTTAGTTATACAATAAATATAACGATATACCAGATTGGGAATTAAAATAGTATTAATGTTAACTGCTCTTTTTTCATATTTTCCATCTGTAAGGGCAAACTTTCATTTAAAATAGTGTACCTAGACCCTGATCATAACGCTTCGGCGCTATCAGATATATCCATAAGGTATATAGTAAAACCGTGCAAAATGAGTTAAATGACAGGGACGTAAATTAAAGATTTAATCTACGTCCCTGAAAATGACAAACACTGTATTTATCTACAGATAAATCAAACACTGTCGGGAGCCCTTTGGTCCGGGTCTACACTGTTAACTGTGGCAAATTAAATGTTTATCATCTACATATTTACATTATAGTACAAACTGTCAAACAACAAACCAATTAATGTAATCATTACACAGTAATGTATCGCTCAGTTTGTTGTTTTAACAGTTGCATACCAGTGCAGATATAACAAGTTGAGTAATTGCAAATCAACTTTTCGCACCAGATAAACAACAATGCCTAGCCAATTAAAATAATTTGCATGTGGCGCTAGATATCTACCGTTTTTAGCTCACCTGGCACGTAGTGCCAAGGTGAGCTCTTTTGATTGTCCTCTGTCCGTCGTCGTTCGTCCGTCCGTCCGCACATCCAGGAGGCACATTATGGGGTCCTTACCTGGCAGTTTTGGGTCATTAACCTGGCCAGTTAGTGATTGTGGGGTTGAAAGAGAGTATTGTGCGGTTAAAAATGGCGTTTGTGGGGTTAGTTTTAGGGTTAGGGTTTATATAGCATCTAACCCCACAACACCCTCTCCTAAGAATGTCCGTCCGTCCGTTCGTCGTCAACAATTTCTTTAAACTACATCTCCTCCGAAACTACTCGATGGATTTTTACCAAACTTGGCCTGAATGATCTTTATATGGTCCTCTTTCAAAGTTGTTCAAACATTTCTGGTCCGTTGCATATCTAGGTCACAGGAGCTAAAAATAGATTTTTTCAATGAAAACTAAAAAAATCTTCTTGTCTGAAACCACAGTATCCTGAGCTTAGATATTTGGCACAAAGCATTATTGTCTTAAGGTTCTCTATCAAGATTGTTCAAATTATGTCCCTGGGGTCAAAAATTACCCCGCCCCGGTGGTCGTAATTTTACATAGAGTTATATAGTGAAATCTTCAAACATCTTCTTCTCTGAAACTAATATGGCCAGAGCTTTGATATTTAGCATGGTGACACTTCTAGAAGCCCTTAACCAATATTGTTAATATCGTTCCGGTCCGTTGCATATCTAGGTCACACGAGCTAAAAATAGATTTTTTCAATGAAAACTAAAAAAATCTTCTTGTCTGAAACCACAGTATCCTGAGCTTAGATATTTGGCACAAAGCATTATTGTCTTAAGGTTCTCTATCAAGATTGTTCAAATTATGTCCCTGGGGTCAAAAATTACCCCGTCCCGGTGGTCGTAATTTTACATAGAGTTATATAGTGAAATCTTCAAACATCTTCTTCTCTGAAACTAATATGGCCAGAGCTTTGATATTTGGCATGGTGACACTTCTAGAAGCCCTTAACCAATATTGTTAATATCGTTCCGGTCCGTTGCATATCTAGGTCACAGGAGCTAAAAATAGATTTTTTCAATGAAAACTTAAAAAATCTTCTTGTCTGAAACCACAGTACCTTGAGCTTAGATATTTGGCACAAAGCATCGTCTTCAAGTCCTCTATCAAGATTGTTCAAATTATGTGCCTTGGATAAAAAATGACCCGCCCGGGCAGTCGTAATTTTGCATAGAGTTATATTGTGAAATCTTCAGAATTTCTTTATCTCTGAAACTAATATGACCAGAGCTTTGATATTTGGCATGTTGACATTTCTAGAAGCCCTTAACCAATATTGTAAATATAGTTCCGGTCCGTTGCATATCTAGGTCACAGGTGCTAAAAATAGATTTTTTTTAATTGAAAACTTAAAAAATCTTCTTGTCTGAAACTACAGTACCCTGAGCTTAGATATTTGGCACAAAGCATCATCTTTAGGTCCTCTATCAAGATTGTTCAAATTATGTCCTTGGAGTCAAAAATGACCCCGCCCCAGGGGTTGTAATTTTACTTAGAGTTATATAGTGAAATCTTCGAACATATTTGTCTCTAAAACTACAATGTCCAGAGCTTTGATATTTGGCATGGTGACATTTCTAGAAGCCCTTAACCAATATTTTAAATATGGGTCCGGTCCGTTGTATATCTAGGTCACAGGAGCTAAAAATAGATTTTTTCAATGAAAACTTAACATCTTCTTGTCTGAAACCACAGTACCCTGAGCTTAGATATTTTGCACAAAGCATCATCTACAGGTCCTCTATCAAGATTGTTCAAATTATGTCCCTTGGGTCAAAACTACCAAGGCCCTAGGGGTCGCAGTTTTACATAGAGTTATATAGTGAACTATTCTTCTCAGAAACTATTATGGCAAGAGCTTTGATATTTAGCATAGTGACACTTTTAGATGTTCTTTACCAAAATTGCTGAAATGGTTCGGGTCTGTTGCATATCTAGGTCACATTAGCTAAAAATAGATTTTTTTTTCAATGAAAAGTCTTCCTGTCTGAAACCACCCATGTACAAAATATTTGAAAGAACACTTAATTTTCAAGTTAATCAGCAAGATTTCTGAAATTATGTCTCTGGGGTAAAAAATGTTCTCACCCCAGGGGTCATGTGACCCTTGTGTTGGTTTTTCCAGGTGAGCGATATTTAGGCCCGCATGGGCCTCTTGTTATGGATGTTATACTTTATTCGGAGTTTCAACTGTTTTTTAAGCCACAAGGAGGAATTCTTAAAAGCAATGTTCATGTATGTGCTTTATGTATATTCTAAGGCTTAACCACACAAGAATAGGAGACAACAGTATACCCCACTTTGACAACCTTGACCTTTCTGCAGACACAGGGCTCCAGATAAGAGGGGGTAAACTGAACAAATCCAACATTTCTCATTTTAGCACCAGATCCTATGGTGTTACTACTCATTAGAATCGTCTGATCGAGACAATTCTAATGAGTAGTGACACCATAGGGTTTAATGCAAAAATAAAGATTTTAATTTTTGAAATACTCCCCTTATCTGGAGCCCTGAGACACCAGTGCTTGCAGGGAACATGAAAACTACTAGTTCTTCTAGAAAGACCCTGTGTTTCGAATTTTTATCGCTTTGATTTTTTTACATTTTTCAGTTTCATCTGGAGCCCTAATAGTGGCATGTTTTATTTTAGGAAGACAAGATGTCATCTGATCTCGTGGCTAGGTGGGAGCTGAATCTACCAAATGGAAAGGGTATAGTTGAATTTGAACATGGAACAACCACTGGGAAGAGGGTTATCTATGTTGATGGAAAGGTACAGTGTTCCCTCCCTACAACAACCCTCCCAACAACGACTTCATCCTTACAACAACCCTTGCCGCTGTTACTCAAACAAGACAGTTATATCTAACCCTTTTACTGCTGCGAAATCTTTTGCTTAAAATTGTCGTCTACTGTTTTTCTCAAAGTTACATATTGGAAAATTTGATAGAAGAAACATTATTAAGAATGGCAAACTGCTTGAATCCAGATCAGATGCCGCCATACATGTGATTTTTTTTTTTACCCAAATAGGGAGATCTGGAAATTTTAATAGGGAGATTGGGATGCCAAATAGGGAGTTTTTTTCGCGACACTTTTTTCGCTAAAAAACTAGGCGCAGGCGATGAAAATCCAATATTTTTATATATTTTCATAAGTTAATCACTAATTGCTAATTTTTTTTTAAATAAGTGAATAGATAAGTTTTTATTTTTTTTATAGGAAAACCTTAAAAAATCTTCTTCTCTTAAATCGTCCTCTACCAAGATCAAATTATGGCACCTGGGTCATAGCTATATCAAAATGTTGTCTTGCCCGTCAGATTCTATGGTACAATGTCCTGAGGTGAGCGAAATGTGACCCTCTGGGTCTCTTGTTTAAATAAGTGAATAGATAAGTGACAAAGTCTATAGACCACTAAGACAGAGATAATTTTCACCTAGAGATATAGTTCTTATAATACTGACATGGGCCTATTTTTCTAGTATTTTGCTGCACTGCGGTGCTCTTGTTCTAGTATTTTAGGACTGCAGAAGGATTGTTGTGTTGTGAAAAGCAGGCTGAAACTAAAGCAAAATACTCTTTAGACGCATTCTGCCTCAGTAATAGTTTTAGCCTGCTTTAAGCTAGTTCTACCATCTGCTAGGATATAAGAACTATTTCTTATGGTTCTTATATTTTTCATGACTATAGTAAAGATAAAATGGAACTATATCTATTTTCATAAAATTGAACTATATCTATTTTCTTTAGAGAATGAATGAATTAGTTCAAATGGTCTATGTTTCTATTTATGGAGTAGATCAAGAAAGAGTTCTGTTATTAGTTTTGCAAACAGTATGGATCAAGATGAGATGCAGCATCATCTCATCTAGATACAAACTGTTTGACACTGATATTTTCTGGAAGAAAATGCACAAAAATTAACTCAGATAAGTGTTGCAGACGACAAAGTCTGCAGAGGTTATTTACTAGCGCCATAAAATGGGTGTGGTTTTAACAACAAAATAACTCATCTAAATTTTCTACCGCGAAAACTGATTGCATATCAATTTTACAAGCGTAATACGTTGTAAAATCTAACTTTATAATTATACATTTACACAAATTGATGAAACAAACAGAAGAATTTAGGTACAACATGTAATTTTAATTGATTGTTAGAAAACAATGCTGGGGAATACTTTTTAGACTAACAAAATATACGTGATTCTCGTAGCAAATATTAAGGCACCCCGTCATCTTGTAACTGTATAATTTTCGAAGTATTTTTCTGTTACGTGAATATTCAAAGTATTTTGACGTGGAAATCAATTTATAAATGTTAAATTCTGATTAGCTTTCATTTAAAATGTGTGTTTGTCCAGAACATACAGAGAATTATCTGATTTTAATCCGATCCATATCAGGGACATAGAAATATCCTTCGCATCATCGCTTCTAAAAATAGTTGTTGCGAAGGTCTCCGATTTGGGGCGAACCTGTCAATCACTTTTATGATAACCAATTAGATCTACTCGGCCCGTGTGGTCAAACTTAAACCCAACATTGTTATGAAGCAGCCTGCCATAATACAGCTACGCAATCAAACTTATCGACGATTGCGTAATGTGTTTACACGCATCAGTAGCGTTTGGTGATAAGCGTGTGTAGGGATTAGCCAGAGATCTCTGAAGCCAATTTTAAGATTTTTAGAGTCGGCGAACGAGTTAAATAGTATAAAAGTTCATACTGAAAAAAATGAACCTGGTCAAATGAAATAAAGGAAGATTTCATCTCCCGACCAGGAGATCGTGAGTAGAGGTCTAATTTCAGGAGCTCCCGACCAGATCGGGAGATATCACATGTAAGGACACCGCATAATGCGGCGTCTGATCTGGATTCAAGCTGTTTGCTAATATAAGCAAATATCCTTCCCTATAATGACTCCCTCCAAACAACGCACACAATCTGTCTCTCATTGGATGCCGTTGTAGAGAGGGAGCCCTGTATTTCTACTTTAAAACTCCTTACTATCAATTTCTTACAATGACAGGGAGACCAGGGGCCCGTTTTACTAAACTACTTACGCAAATTTTTGCGTAAGTCAAAATTAAAATTTTTAATTTATAATTTTTATTATCACTTGCTACAAACAGCAAATAGCCAGATCAGAAGACGCGCTTTTAGCGCGTCCTCTGATCTGGCTATTTGCTGTTTGCAAACGTTTATGATCGAAAAATAAGAGTTAAACAATTTTGACTTACGCAAAAATTTTGCGTAAGTTGTTTAGTAAAACGGACCCCTGGGACAGACTTAAAAATAGTTATGATACGATGATATCAGTGCAAAGTTAAAACGGATCATTTTTAAAATGAGGGTTGAAAATGTATGTGTGATTTGGTTTTTTCACGCAAAATAACTTATGCAATTAGAGGTTGATCCAGGAGCCATTCAGTATAAAGAAGCCATTCACAGAGAGTATACCGTAAGTGTAATAGCTTGACTGTTCGTGATTTAATTGTGTCATCAGAAATTTTCTGCACACCATTGTTGTCTTGTAGTGGTTAAAAAACAGAGACGTTTATTGAGCGGGAAAATTCATTTTAACCGTGGTTTTACTGATATTCAAAAAGAAAATATTACTGCAATTGTGTTTACTGTTATACCAATTAACCCTTTACCTGATATCCTATTTCTAGTACTTAAGATAGTTGACTACTTAAAGCAGGTTGAAAGTAAAGCAGAATGCGCCTTAGGGCGCATTCTGCTTTACTTTCAGCCTGCTTTAAGCTATCATGTGCTATAATATAGAAAATATTCCCTATAATACATATTCATTACTGATTAAATTGGAACTATTTTCTTAAGCGGATGAATAAATCATATCCGCTAATAGGCGCTTCTATTGGGTAAAGGGTTAACGGAAGTGTTGGATGTTATATCAGATCAAATTCCTTTTAATTTTACAGGAAATACGTAGACAAGACTGGATGTTTAAACTAGTTGGCAAAGAATCTTTTGAAATTGGCACATTTGCAAAGTGCACGATATCTATAGAGGCTTGCTCTGGATTTGCGTATGAATACACTTTGGAAGTTAATGGAACGACATATAAGAAGTTCAAAGAAAACAGGAGTAATATTCAGACGTGTTGGAGGTTTTATGTTGGAGCAGATAAAGGCGTGGCTGTTTTAGTTGTTCTTGGTAAGACTGTAAGACAATACCTTCTAATTATAACCAATGAAACAAAGGATAATTAATTGTATAAAAGACAGGTGACAGCTTAAAACAAGGTGAACATAAGACAGAAAGCTCCTTTAGGAGCTTTCTGTTTTACTGTCACCTTGCTTAAAGCAGACTGGTAGGAGCTTTCTGTTTTACTGTCACCTTGCTTAAAGCAGTCACCTGTCGTAAACATCTAATAATGAACACAATTAAGTGATCATAGTACAGAGGTTTTGCTGTATATAAACTTAGTTGTGAGAAAATATTTCAAATAGACTTTATATTTAACCCATTACTCCATAGCTTATTTCTAGTTTTGAAAACAGGTGACCACTTACTGCTTTTCTTTCAGCCTGCTTTAACCCTTTGAACCCTAGTCCCGCCTATAGGCGTCCTTTTCAAACAGTGTACATGTGAATAGTACACTTGTTCTGTGCAAACAGTGAAGATCCAGATCAGAGGGCTCCAAAAGGAGCCCTCTGATCAGGGTCTTCACTGTTTGTCATAATGTCAAACATTGACAAAAACAACCATTAAAAGTCAGAAATGGACTAGACTTAAAGATGGACACTGGAATTGTCCATTTAAAGTTTCAGGGAGGAAAGAGTTAAGCTATTATCTACTAGAATGTAGAAAATATAATTTATGATTCTTATTTGTAACAGTATGAATTGAAATTATTTTCTTCAGTAGTGGAATAAATTAAAGGCGTAAAAAGGCGTATTTATGGGGTAATGGGTTAATATACCAGACTAAGATCAGTTTCTCAGATCTTTTGATGAACTTAGATTCCCTTTATTTCAGTAAAACTGTATGTTATGGTACCTCTTTGGGATGATTCTGATGAATAATTACAACAATGAATTGGTTGAAGAATTATTAGAATAAGGAAGAAAGAGTTGGAAATGTTCACTGCACTCACACTTAACTCATTCTTTTAATGGACACATCCAGTTTCCATTTTGGCTATTTATGGTTGTTTTGGCATTATATTTCAAAATGGCAAACAGTGCAGATCCTGATCAGAGGAGCTAGATCAGCTGCTGTCTGCTGAGTAACTTGGTGTCTGATCAGAATTGGTCTGAACAGAATTATAGATATTTGAGGTTCTAATTTAACAATTATAAGCCTTTTGAACTCATTCACCCCTTAGCCTTCAAGTAAAAAAAAATCTCTTTCCATTTTCACACATTTATATTGTAAAATAACAAACAGTGCAGGCCCTTATCAGAGAACTCCTTTAGAAACCCTGTGATCAGGGTACAGTGGAGAATCTGTTATTCTTTCCCGTTTAAACGCAAACGTACGCAAACGCAAAGCGCTAAAACGTAGAAAAGAACAACTTTTGGTTAATTCTGATATTTCATGTTTATCTTAGTGGCAAACAGTTTGGAGCCTGATCAGAAGCCGGGTTTCCCGGCGTCTGATCTGGCTCCAAACTGTTTGCACTGCAAATAATAGTTTTAGCGTAAACGCGTTTATTGGGAAAGAATAACAGATTCTCCACTGTATACACTGTTTGCATCTAGGAAAAATGTATTCTTCATAGGTTCACTGTTTGCTAGTGACTAGCATATGCTTGTCCATATGTTTGCATGCGTTAAGGTCTGTTTATTTTATTGCAATGCTTTTGTGTTTTATTTCCTCAGATCATTGCTTTTACAATGTTTCCTCAATATTGATGCAAACAATCAACACCTGAAACAGAGGGCTTGAAAAAGTTGCTTCAAAAAGCATCATACATGTTACCAGTTATTTTGATCAGTTCCCTCTCTTTCAATCAATTTGTATTATTCTTGTGATGAATAGTACAGAAGTAAAGTTGGCTTGAAGAGACGATGCTAATGAGTAGTAACACAAAAGATTTTGGTACTAAAATGAGTGAGGAAATGTTGGATTTGTTCATTATACTCCCTCTTATCTGGAGCCCTGACTCAACCCTTTCCTGCTAAAGAGCCACAGGAAACTTAACCAGCATCCTGGCAGGTTGAAAGTAAAGCAGATGGGCCCTGAACTTTCTGCTTTGCTTTCAGCCTGCTTTGAACAATCACCTGTCTTAAACATTTAAAAATGTGTTGAAAAAGTTAAAGCAGGATTGACGTAAAACAGACAGCTCCTACAGATTTCTGATTTACTTCCACCTTGCTTTAACCCTTAGAACCCTAGTCCTGCATATAGGCATCCTTTTCATACAGTGTACACGTGATAATACAATTGTCCTGTGCAAACAGCGAAAACCCAGATCAGAGGGTTCTGAAAGGAACCCTCTGATTAGGGTCTTCTTTGTTTGTCATAATGCTTTGGACATTGACAAAAACTACCCTTAAAGGTCAGAAATGGACTAAAATAAAATGGAAACTGGAATTGTCCATTCAAAGTTTCAGGGAGGAAAGAGTTAAACTGCCCACTGTACTGAATACTGAAAACTATAGTCTTTTGAATGGTCATAATTCTACAGTAATGTTAAAGGGACTCGCAACCAGATGGTGTACTTGTCAAAATGAATTAAAATTCTCAAATAAAAGCAAATGTGTGGCATTATTGGGCTTCTGACATTAAAAAAATATGATCAGTCCAAAAAAGGTATCAAGAACCATCATCGAATCTTAGTTTTTTAGATATTTTCCATCATTTTTCTATAGCGCCTTTCGGCGGTATTGTTGTTGTTGTTGTTACTTCTCTACAGAAATTGAACATGGGCTCAGTCATAAACCTGAGCCGAATGGTATAGTATGAATACTATCCATCGCTACACACTGAAGTACGTTAATTCAGTACCATAGTAATATCAAGCCTGTAGCCGAGTGGTCTGAGGGGTTTCCTTTTCGTGTTTGTCTCCGCAATGGAGGGTCACGGGTTTGAATCCCACCAGATCTTCTTCTCTTCTTTTTTTAAATGCATTTTTTAACAGAATTTCTTATCCTAAACTTAATCTTACCCATTTATTTAAACATTTGACACATATTTACAAATTACTATTTTTAATGCTAAATCCGGTTGCGAGCCTCTTTAAAATATATCCTCTTTTTTTGCAGAGAAAAACAATATGAATGTTTGGGTTAATGGAGAGCAGGTTGAAACAATGGTGAGTAGATAAGTCTGCTAATCTTTAACTCTTTCAACACCATGGACCTGTTTAGTATATACATGTGGTCATTATGTTTGAAAACAGATCAGAGGGCTCCTATAGGAGCCCTCTGATAAGAGCCTGCACTTTTTGCTAATTTAGACTTATTCACATAGTATTTATTACACTACCCTGAATTCAAAGTAGACTGGTCTATGTTTTGGTAGCTAAAAAGATCCACAAGGGAACCTAATAACCCACATGAGTACTTAGTGATGAAAGAGTTAAAGGGTACTAAACAAATTTTATAATTTGAAAAGTAAACTGAAAACTGATTAATTTATCAATACTTCAGGAGTAGTCTTTAGAAAATTAACCATTTTCCCCATAGAAGTGCCTTATAGCCCATTATGTTTATTCTTTCACTGAAGAAAATATGTATCATACAAAATATTTTGTATATTCTAGCAGATGATAGCTTAAAGCAGGCTGAAAGTAAACCAGGTTGCGCTTAAGGCGCATTCTGCTTTACTTTCAACCTGCTTTAAGTGGACACCTATATTCAATAATAGAGGCATGCTATGTGGGAAAGGGTTAAAGACATTAACTCTTTGCATGCTGGGTAATTATTATTGTCGTCGGCTATTGTTCTTTCAATATAATTTTCAAAACATGATCAAAGTGTCAAACAGTTTGATTCCTGATGAGACGCCACATTATGCGGCGTCTCATCTGGATCCAAACTGTTCGCAAAAGGCAATCTCTGTGGCCGATATATCGGCCGCTAGCATGCAAAGAGTTAAGCTGCGAAACGTAATTTAAAAGTATGCCCAGTTTTAGACATTTCAAAGTATTTTGGTGAATTAAAATGTTATTCTATGTGAAACAGTCAAATTACCTCAAGTGTTTCATAAGTATTTTTTGAGTTATTGCCCTTTGTTGTTATATTTTTACCCAATTTAGGCTTGTCCAGAGCATTACTTCAAAAATATAAGAGCTGTTGACTTCAAACTTCATATACAGATAGATCTCATAGACTAAGAGTGCAGTGCGCAAGAACCATTACTCTGTCATCACTATTTTTGGAGTAATTGCCCTTTGTTGTTATATTTTTGTCCAATTTAGGCTTGTCTGGAGCATAACTTCCAATGTATAAGAGCTATTGACTTCAAACTTCATATACAGATAGATATCATTGACTATGAGTGCAGTGCACAAGAACAATAACTCTTTCATCAGTATTTTTGGAGTTATTGCCCTTTGTTGTTATATTATTAGCTCACCTGAGCCTTCGGCTCAGGATGAGCTATTGTGACCGCTCTTCTTCCGTCGTCTGTTGTCCGGCATCCGGCGTCCGGCTACATTTTCAAACAACATCTCCTCAGAAACCACTGACACGATTTCAACCAAACTTTATCAGAAGCATCAGTGTTAAGGGGGAACGAAATCTTGTTCAAAGGTTTTGGCTAGAGTTATTCCCCTTGCTTTGGGACTTGATTTTCTAACATGACCGTATAGACAACTTTTAATGCATAAGAAAATCTTTAAAAATCTTCTTCTCAGAAACCAAAAGGCCCAGACCTTTCATATTTGGTATGTATTATAACCTAATGATCTTCTACCAAGATTGTGAAAGTTTTGACCCAGGGGCCAAAAATGGCCCCGCCCTTGGGCTTATCAGTTTTTCTTAGGAAAATCTTTGAAAATCTTCTCCTCTGAAACTGTATGGCCTAGATCATTAATATTTGACATGTAGCTTTGCCTTATGGTCCTCTACCTAGCTTGTTCAAATTATGACCCCGGGTCAAAATTGGCCCCGCCCCTGGGCTTTTCAGTTTTACATGGAGTTATATAGGAAAATCTTTGAAAATCTTCTCCTCTGAAACTGTACGGCCTAGATCATTAATATTTGACATGTAGCTTTGCCTTATGGTCCTCTACCTAGCTTGTTCAAATTATGACCCCTGGGTCAAAATTGGCTTGCCCCGGGGCTTATCAGTTTTACATAGAGTTATATAGGAAAATCTTTAAAAATCTTCTTCTCTGAAACTGTAAGGCCCAGATCCTCCAGCTTTGACATTTAGCTTTGCCTTATGGTCCTCTACTAAGATTGTTCAAATTATGACCCTGAGCCAAAAATGGCCCCGCCCTGGGGCTTGTCAGTTTTTCTTGGAAAACCTTTGAAAATCTTCTTCTCTGAAACTGTATGGCCTACATCATTAATATTTGACATGTAGCTTTGCCTTATGGTCCTCTACCTAGATTGTTCAAATTATTACCCTAGGGTCAAAATTGGCCCCGCCCCGGGGCTTATCAGTTTTACATAGAGTTATATAGGAAAATCTTTAAAAATCTTCTTCTCTGAAATTTTAAGGCCCAGATCTTTCAGCATTGATATATAGCTTTGCCTTATGGTCCTCTCCCAAGATTGATCAAATTATGACCCCTGGGCCAAAACTGGCCTTGCCCTTGGGCTTATCAGTTTTTCATTGGAAAACCTTTGAAAATCTTCTTCTGAAACTGTAAGGCCCAGATCATTTGTAATTGAAATGTAGCTTAACCTTATAGTCCTCTACCAAGATTGTTCAAATTATGACACCATGTCAAAATTGGCCCTGCCCCGGGGCTTATCAGTTTTATATAGACTTATATAGGAAAACCTTTAAAACTCTTTTTATAGCTATATATATCACAATATTGTCTTGCCCAGTCAGCTTAGGTACAATGTTCTCAGGTGAGCGACTTGTGGGCCATCGCCCTCTTGTTACCCAATTAAGGCTTGTCCGGAACATAACTTCAAAAATATAAGAGCTATTGACTTCAAACTTCATATATATATAGATCTTATTGAGTAGGAGTGCAGTGCGCAAGAACCGTTACTCTGCCATCATTCTTTTTAGAGTTATTGCCCTTTGTTGTTATATTTTTATCCAATTTAGGCTTGGTCGGAGCATAACTTCTAAAGTATAAGAGCTATTGACTTCAGACTTCATATACAGATAGATCTCATTGACTAGGAGTGCAGTGCACAATAACCATAACTCTATCATTACTATTTTTTGAGTTATTGCCCTTTATTGTTATATTTTTTATCCAATTTAGGCTTGTTCGGAGCATAACTTCCAACGTATAAGAGCTATTGACTTCAAACTTCATATACAGATAGATCTCATTTACCAGGAGTGCAATGGATAAGAACCTTTACTCTGTCATCCATATTTTGGAGTTATTTCCCTTTGTTGTGATGTTTTTATCCATTTTTGGAGTTGTTGCCCTTTGTTAGGGAGCATTTAAGTGCACACATCAAATTTATCCAGAAACATTTACCTTTTGTGACAAGACCCTACTGGGGGTATGAATCACCATTTGTGATAGGTCTAGTTCTTCTTTGTTGTATACGTATACCAAAAGGGTATAAATAATGTCACACAGGTAAACAAAATGCAGTCCCTCATGAAAGTTCTTTATCCAAACAAAAAATGCTATAAAAGCATTTTATTTGGAAAGTTTTTGAGGACATTTTTCAGTTTTGGCATTTTGAATACATGAACTTTTGTTCCGTACATTTTCCTTTAATATGCAATAGCAAACAGTACAGACCTTGAAGAGATGTTGCGCTTTTCAGGGCTCCAGATAGAGGGGGTAAACTATACAAATCCAGCATTTTCTCACTTATTTTGAGACAATTCTGAAGAGAAGTTACACCATAGGGTTTAATGAAGAAAAATAAAGATTTTAGTTTTTTTAAAAAAACTTTATCTGGAGCTCTGCTTCTTTGAGATGAAATGAGTGAAAAAATGTTGAATTCATTCAGTTCACTCCCTCTATTTGAGTCCGGCTATGTACTTCTCATTGGTTACCTGTAACACAAGTTTGTATATGGTTATATTTTACAGGGAGAATTCTCGTCAGATTGTGACGCCACAGAAACCCATTTTGTTTTTGGACAACATTCTGGAGTTATCAAGGCAATTAGCAGTGGCAATAAGAGAGTAGGACTACTTCACAAACTTTTTATTGATGACCAAGAGATTGCACCAGAGAAAGATCAGCATTGAGATTGTATCGATTAGTCACTAAGGGAATCAATGGTGAAAAACGTCATTCTGTCTCATAAATTTAACTGTTTCACAAATAGTTACTAGGGGAAATAAATACACTGAAGTAATTTGACTTCTTGAAGGATGATAAAAGTAGGGCAGATGGCTTTTTATGTCCCCGGCATCAACAGATGCGGGAGCATATAGTAATCGTCCCGTCCGTCCCTCCTTCCTTCCATCCGTCCGTCCGTAACCAGGTAAAGTAGATTTTACCGTTTCGTCTAGCATCAACACCGCTTATTCAAATGCTTGGATACTTATACAGTTGTTGCCTTGGACCATTCCCTATCCACCAATAATACCTAACCTTGATTTTGACCTTGACCTAATTTGGACTTAGAATATTTTGAATGGGCTATTTCTTGGTTAACTAGATTTTACCGTTTCGTCTAGCATCAACACTGCTTACTCCAATGCTTGGATACTTATACAGATGTTGCCTTGGACCATTCCCTATGCACCAATATCACCCAAACGTGATTTTGACCTTGACCTTGACCTAATTTGGACTTAGAATATTTTAAATGGGCTATTTCTTGGTTAACTAGATTTTACCGTTTGGTCTAGCATCAACACTACTTACTACAATGCTTCTATACTTATACAGTTATTACCTTAGACCATTACCAAACCAGCAGTAATACCCAAGCTCAGTTTGACCTTGACCTTGACCTAATTTGGACTTAGAAAAGATTCAGAATATATTGTCAAGGATGCCACCGGGGGGCATAAGCGTTTATTGAACGCATTCTTGTTTTAGCTTTCAGCTTTACCTTTATTCTGATTAAAACAGTGACATGAATTAATGAGAAAAAGTGACTCAAAGTGGAAGTCATTTGAATGCTTTAAACAGTATGAAAGTAAGCAGGAAGGTCCTGGTGAAGTTTTCTGCTTTGCTTTCATCCTGCTTCAACTTCAAGCTATTTAAATGAGTAAACGGCTTGCTAAAGTGATATGGAGAAGTAAATAAAGGCCTCCATAATGTGCTTCAATGGAGGAAAAGATTAAACAAAATGCAAAAAAATTGCAAGTTGTTTTTATACGCCCGTCATTGACGGACGTATCATGGTATACCCAGCGCTGTCCGTCCGTCCGTCCGTTAACTTTTCTTGTTAGCGCTCTCTCACCTTCATTTATTTACCGATTTTGATTAAACTTCCTACAAATATTCCATACCACAATAGTTCAGACGAGTATGCGTTTCAGACGTTGGCGGCTACTTTTAGCAGAGTTATGCCCCTTTATTGTCAAAAATGGGCATTTTTAAAAAAAAAAACGAGACCTTTTTTATTTTTTATTCAATTGATTTCAAATTTGACAAGAAACAGGCTATTAGGTAAAGGGTTAAGCGGAAAACTATGAGGTTAGTTATACATGTGTATAAGTAAAGAAAATTGAAACATCGATTCATCATGTTGATTATGCTTGCTCAATCTATTATACATATAATTCTGTGATATATCCAAAGTATGTAAATACGCCCTAAGAGCATTTGTTTATGAGAAAACAGTTGGTAGAAAAACTATCGTGATAGTATTGCAAAAGTATCTTGACTATCGCAATACTATCGGGATAGTACTTGAGCTATCGCAATACTACAGCATAGTCTTTTTGAGATCGATAGTCGGGCCTACACTCCGGGCGACTTTTTCTAGTCGGCCTGAGTCCGGACGACTTTGACACCCACCGGCCATGACGGACGAATTTTGCCGCACTACGGTGCTCTTGTTAAAACTGTTGACATGTTGGAAATTGATGTCAGATCTTGGAGTGTGATGCTTTTTGTGAGAAAGGATATCCCATTTAGCATTGTTTCTACCGTTTTTGACACTTCTCATACAAAGCGTTGCCCCAAGTTGGATGGGTGGTGTTAGAATACACCCACTGCCTAAACTGACATGCGGTAAAACTCCACCAAAAACTGACTCATGCTCTCACTACATACATACACATCCGTCCTATATGCAGGGCTGCCATAAGTTGATCATAAAATCCTAAGATTTTCAATTTTCAATTTTTCAGACACAATTTTACTAATCGTACCTTTACCCCATATTCTGTTTCTTGTTTTGAAGACACATGACTGCTTAAAGCAAGTTGAAAGTAAAGCAGAATGCGCGATAAGGCGCATTCTGCTTTACCTTTAGCCTTTTTAGCTCACCTGAGCACAAAGTGCTCAAGGTGAGCTTTTGTGGTCGGTCTTTGTCCGGCGTCCGTCGTCGTGCGTCGTTCGTCGTGTGTCAACAATTTCTTCAAACATCTTCTTCTTCAAAACTACTGGTCTGATTGCAACCAAACTTCACAGGAATGTTCCTTGGGTCAAGCTCTTTCAAAGTTGTTCAAAGAATTTGAAACAATGCAGAACTCTGGTTGCCATCTGGTTGCCATGGCAACCAAAGTGAAAAAATAAGGAAATTTTAAAAAATCTTCTTGTCTGAAACCACAAGGGCCAGAGCTTAGATATTTGGCACATAGCCTCATCTATAGGTCCTATATCAAAGTTGTTCAAAATTGGCCCCGCCCCTGGGGTCACCATTTTACATAGAGTTATATAGTGAAATATTCAAACATCTTTTTCTCTGAAACCAATATGACCAGAGCTTTGATATTTGGCATGGTATAACTTCTAGAGGTATTTGACATATATTGTTGAATTGGTTCCAGTCCGTTGCATATCTGGGTCACCGGAGCTAAAAATAGATTTTTTACCATGAGAACTTAAAAAATCTTCTTGTCTGAAACCATAGTACACTTAGCTTAGATATTTTGCACATAGCATCGTCTACAGACCCTCTATCAAAATTGTTCAAATTTTGTTCAAATTGGCCCTGTCCCGGGGATCACAGTTTTACATAGAGTTATTTAGTGAAATGTTCAAACATCTTTTTCTCTGGAACCAATATGACCAGAGCTTTGATATTTGGCATGGTATAACTTCTAGAAGTCCTTCACATATATTGTTGAATTGGTTATGGTCTGTTGCATATCTGGGTCACCGGAGCTAAAAATAGATTTTTTCAATGAAAACTTAAAAAATCTTCTTGTCTGAAACCATAGTACACTGAGTTTAGATATTTTGCACAGAGCATAGTCTACAGGCCCTCTATCAAAGTTGTTCAAATTTTGTCCCTGGGGTCAAAATTGGCCCCGCCCCGGAGGTCACCGTTTTACATAGAGTTACATAGGGAAAGGGTCAAACATCTTTTACTCAGAAACCAATATGGCCAGAGCTTTGATTTTTGGCATGATGTAACTTTTAGAGGTCCTTCACATATATGGATGAATTGGTTCTGGTCTGGTCAAAATTCGCCCCGCCCTGGGGGTCACCTTTTACAAATCTTCTTTTCTGAAATCACGCGTCCCATCCTAGTGTCACCATGGTCAGGTGAGCGATCAAGGGCCATTCTGGCCCTCTTGTTTAAGCTACCCCTACCATCTGCTACCAGTGACATATAAAAATTAGAAAACTTTGGAAAAATCCGGAGAAATTGCAGCCCTGTATATGACTATGTGTCACAGTGCCGTAAAGCCCAAATTATTAGCTCACCTGAGCCAAAGGCTCAAGGTGAGCTATTGGGATGGCCCTGTGTCCGTCGTCCGTCGTCGTGCGTCGTTAGTCGTCCGTCGTCGTTAACAATTGCTTCAAATGACATCTCCTCCTATAAGGCTTGACAGAATTCAACCAAACTTTACAGAAATGTTCCTTGGGTCAAGCTCTTTCAAATTTGTTCAAAGAATTAAAAACAATGCAGAACTCTGGTTGCCATGGCAACCAAAGTGAAAAAATAAGGAAATCTTAAAAAATCTTCTTGTCAAAAACTGGAAGGGCCAGAGCTTACATATTTGGCACATAGCATTATCTACTGGTCCTCTATCAAGTTTGTTCTAGTGGTTGCATAACTAGGTCACAGGAGCTAAAAATAGATTTTTTTTCATTGAAAACTTAAAAAATCTTCTTGTCTGAAACTACAAGGGCCTGAGATTAGATATTTGGCACATAGCATCGCCTACAGGTCCTCTATTTAGTTTGTTCAAATTATGCCCCTGGGGTCGAAATTGGCCCGCCCCGGGGGTCACAATTTTACATAGAGTTATATAGTGAAATTTTCAAACGTCTTCTTCTCTGAAACTAATATGGCCAGAGCTTTGATATTTGGTATGGTGACACTTCTAGATGTCCTAAACCAAAATTGTTCAAATGGTTTTGGTCGGTTGCATAACTAGGTCACAGGAGCTAAAAATAGATTTTTTTCAATGAAAACTTAAAAAATCTTCTTTTCTGAAACTACAAGGGCCAGAGCTTAGATATTTGGCACATACCATCGCCTACAGGTCCTCTATCAAGTTTGTTCAAATTATGCACCTGGGGTCAAAGGGGTTAAAGTTTGATTGTGTAATTTAATACAAATTGTGCTGTTATTGCTTTCTAACTGTCTTAACCCTTTTTTACATAGCCTGTTTTGAAGACAGGTGACCACTTAAAGTAGATTGAAGGTAAAGCACACTCTTCTTTATCCTTAACCTGCTTTAAGCTAGTTAAAGCTACCATCTGCTAGAATACAAACTATATTTCTTATCATACATATTCATAACTGTATAGATTGGACCTTTTTCTCTGTGAAGGAATGAATTAAAGGAGTCAAATGTGTATCGATGGAGTAATTGGTTAATTTCTTATTCCTATATAAGGTATAAAAAATGATTCATGCTTTTCAAAAATTTGCTCATGTAGCTTGCATTTATTTAAATACAGTCAAACTTGGACATGATCTCACCTTACTTAACCCATTACCACATATCCTATTTATAGTTTTTAAGATAGGTGACCACTTAAAGCAGGTTGAAAGTAAAGCAGAATGTGCCTTAAAACCTTCTTTAAGCTAACATTTGCTAGGATATAGAAAATATTTCTTTTGGTATATATTTATGAATGTATAATTTGGAACTATTTTCTTCAGTGAAGGAATAAATTAAAAGCTTAAAAAGGGGTAATGGGTTAAAACAATGGTTTGAACAAGCAACCCCAGTGTTACAATACAAGTTGTCTTATCAACATGATTAGAACTAGATCGACGCTCCTGCAACTCCGCAACAGGGTTTTTATTCTTTTTCTGCAATATTTCTGTATCATGTGCATATTTATGTTTCTTTATTAAGATAAACAGTCCAATAAGAATAGATATGTTAGGGTTGTTTTTCTTTTCAAAAGATTGTACTGGTATGTTAGAGTTACTTATTATAAGTCAAATCACAAGAAAAAGGCATTCAGAGATTTTTTTTTATTAAAAGGCACTCAGAGTTGGAATGCAGTGTATAAATGGTATTTTACGCAAATTGAAGGCGGTCTTTCACTCATTGGTTGAAAGTTTTCTGCCCACTACCTCTTTAAGCCCTTAACTAGTCAGCCTGTCAGCAGGTAAATTTAATTTGGTTCAATACAGTAAAACCTCTCTATTACAACTACTGAAACTAAATCTAACCGATTGTATAAAAGACAGGTGACACTTAAAGCATGCAATGTGACAGTAGAACAGAAAGTTCCTAAATGAGTGTTCTGTTTTCCTCTCACCTTGCTTTAAGCAGTCATCTGTCATAAACACCTAAAATTAACCTAGTTACTTTTTTTTCAAGGCAAATGAATTCTTCAAGCAGAATGAACCTAAAGATCGTAAAATATCTTTCTGTCTTAATTTTATCCTGTTTTGAAGTTACCAATTGTCATACTAAAACAGCAAGCCTTTGCTTTTCCTGTGTTTTGTCATGTATTTTTGAATCTCTCTCATTACCCTATTTATTATGTATTTACCAATCAGTTTTATTTTTAATTTTCTTATATTTTAGACATTGCAAATGAAAAATGAAGATTGCTCCTGTAGCCTATATACAATATGTAGGAAAATTTCACCTATAGCTTTACAATGTGTTGAATAAAAAAATCCCTATAGCTTTAAAATGTGCAAGTAAAAAGCTTTACAATGTGTAAAAACAATCTATAGCTTTACAACGTGCTTGAAAAAAATCATTTGAAAGAGTAGAAAACAAATCAAACACCTACTCCGTCCCATAAATTCATTATACATTGGAGAAGACATCAGAGCACCAGATAAGCGTAGTTTTTCAAAAACTAAAATCATTATTTCTGAATTAAACCCTATGGTGTCACTACTCATTAGAATCGTCTCGAAGAGACGATTCTAATGAGTAGTAACACCATAGGATTTGGTGCTGAAATGAGTGAGAAAATGTTGGATTTGTTGAAATAACTACCTCTTATCTGGAGCCCTGAGACATTATTCTTTCCCAATAATCCTTATGTCCACTGTAAACAGTTTGGCGCAAGATTAGATGAGGGGTAACCAGCATCTGATCAGGCTCAAAACTGTTTGCCACCCAGATAAGAATAAATTATCTACATTTCCAAAACACTTGTCATTTTCGATATTTTATTACATTACATTGGTGTTTAGTATATATAGTTTTGAATTACCCTTTACCCCATAAATACCCCTTTTTACGCCTCTAATTTATAGACTATGGAGTAATGGGTTAAAGGGGAAAGAATAACTTGTTTTCCAGTGTATCTGTGTACATACAACTCTGGGGAGGAATATAGACCCCCCATGACCCTCTATTGTTATTCAGTAAAACGTTAAAACATCTCTATTATGACTTCTAAATTGTGTTAGTTATGTGCTTAGGACAGGTGACTGCTTAAAGCAAGGTGACACTGTCACCTTGCTTGAAGCTGTCACCTGTCTTTTATATAATAGATTACCCTTCAATTTAATGGTTATACTAGAGAGGTTTTACTGTATTTTGTTACAGTTACATACATATTCTGTTCTTGTTTATGTTGTTGTCTAATCAGTTTGATTAAAAACTTACATACATAATCTATTCTTGTTTATGTTGTTGTCTAATCAGTTGGATTTAATAAACGGTACTATATAATTAAATTGTCTTTCTGTATTCAGCTTTCTATCCCTGTTCACATAACCTTTGCAAACAGTAAGATCTTGAAGAAACACTATTTAAAGTGGTCACTCATCAGATTCCAAACTGTTTGACCTTTTTAGCTAACATGAGAGTGCTCAGGGTGGTTTTTTTGCAACCATTGAATGTTTGTCCTTCGTGGGTCAACACTTTTAGTGTTCACACTGTAGATGCCACACTTTTTATCTACTATTTTTTACACTTACACAGATTGTATATGACTAAAAGGTACCTGATATGTATGCTTATGGTTGATTTCTGACTCTAAATTTATGAGTTATCTGACCTTGATGTGTTGAAAATGCAATATCTAGCTAGAGGTCACAAGTTTTATACCATCTTTCTCAAACTTGCTCAGATTGTGTATGACTATAAGTTTCTCGGATAAGTTTGATTATGGTTTGAATAAGACCATAAGGTTATGAATTATCTGCCCTTGATGTGTCAAAAATGCCTGTATCTAACTGTGTTCATACTCTAGATAGTGGCCAGTTGACAGGTTTTAGATGCCATGTTTGATAGTGTTTACACTCTAGCGACTACAGTTTTCAATGGACTTGCATATAATGTATATATTAAGTTCTTGAAAAAGTGTATTAATTATTTAAATCAGGTCATTGTGTCAAGAGTAACCTGTCCTTGATGTACTCAGCTTTATTAGTTTTAGTATAGGTTAACACTCTAGTGTCTATAAATTTGAATGGAATTTGAAGAAACTTGAATGGATTAAGCTTGCTTTGATTATGTGTGAAACTATCAGGCTCCATTACAGCTGGTTAGTCATATCGGGGTCTTCGTATCCCTCTTGTTTTGAAAATAAATTTTGAAACTTCTAGTTTTAGAGCAATTGCAGACAACAATTGCTGCAGATAAAAAATGACCAATTTGTTTACACTCTAGTGTCTATAACTTTGATTAGTTTTTTTATGAAACTTGAATGGATATAGATTAAGCTTGTATTGACTATTGGTGAAACTATCAGCCTCCATTACAGAAGGTGAGCGATATCAGGGTATTAGAGGCCTTCTTGATTTAAAAAATAAGATCTGGCAAATTCCAGTTTTAGAGAAATAGCAGACAATAATTGTTGAAGATGAAAAAAAATACTCAGCAAGCAAAGAGAACATTGTGTTTTTGGGAAAGAATGGGTTTTTAGCTTAGCTGAGCTTGCTCAGGGTGAGGTTTGCCCTCATTGAATGTCCACCGTGCGTCCTCAACAACTTTAGTGTTAACACTCTGGAGGCAAATCTTTTTCAAACTTGTGTAACGTGTTCGAGCTGAACGTATGCAGCCCAGGCTGAAAAACACTGTCTCTATCTAATTTTCCTCAAGCTACCTGCTTCGTGATTTTATCAAACTAAAACAAGCTAATAATTGGGCGGAATATACTTCTTACAAATGATTCACAATGATTGGTTTCAAACAACAAAATCAAGCCTAATCGCCAATTTAACATACATATAAAACAACTGCTTCAGTACAAAACACAACCCAAACTATATATACACTAAACACTATGCACGGTCTCACACCGGGGCCTAGCCTGAACTTGCTCGGACCTAAACCTGTTCAAACACTAGTCTGAACCCTAGCACGAGAACGTTTCAACGGTCACTATTGAGGTGTGTGGTATACAGTGTATCACAGACATTATTGTTGCAGATATAGAGTTAGATGCGTTGCTGGGCTTGGACGTCTTGAAGGCACATGATTGTCAATAAGACCTGAAGAGAAACACTCTGACCGTAAAAGGCAAAACGTGCCAGTTAACTTTAGCAGGGAAATTGACAAAGTATTAGCTCATGGTTTAAAACATGACAGCCTTGGACTTGTTGAACCTATTGAGAAGATGCTTCAAACTGACAGAGGCTTGGTAGCGAGGACCCTTGTTCAAGCAAAAGACACGGTTCCGGTCAGAATAATGAATCTGGGTGAAGTAGAAAAGGTTTTTCGACCTGGGACCCATATTGCAAATTTAAGTACAGTTTCAAGAGTTGAAACTAACCAGTCTCAAACACGTTCGCCAACAGGTACGAAGCAGCTATCGTCTCACGTGAAGGATTTGTATGAACGTACAGTACATGACTTGAACCATGAACAAGCAAAACAAATTGCTAGACTGTTGACAAAGTACCAGGCTACATTTGCAGAGTCAGACGGAGATCTAGGACGTACTGGCATCATAAGACACAAGATCTCGACAGAAAATGCCAGACCGACCAAACAGCCGTTACGGAGAATACCCGTGAATATGAACGAAACGGTTGACACACATCTCGAGGACATGTTAGAGAAAGACGTCATTAGACCGTCCTCAAGCCTTTTGCTAGTGGTATTGTGATGGTTCGCAAGAAGGACGGAACAGTTCGTTTCTGCGTGGACTACAGGAAATTGAATGACATAACCACGAAAAATGCTTACCCACTCCCCAGAATCGACGAGTCACTAGACCAGTTGTCTGGAGGAAAATGGTTTTCGTGCTTAGACCTAAACTCTGGGTACTGGCAGATTGAAGTAGATGAGACAGACAAACCAAAGACAGCGTGTATTACAAGACGAGGGTTGTATGAGTTCAACGTGATGCCGTTTGGTTTGTGCAATGCCCCGACAACATTTGAACGGCTAATGGAGACAGTATTAGCCGGGTTGAACTGGCAGATTTGTCTCATATTCTTTGATGATGTGATAGTCACAGGAAAGACGTTCGAAGAAATGGTCTCGAACCCAGACAAAGTTCTAGGCCGGTTTCAAGCTGCAGGGTTAACGCTGAAACCAAGAAAATATCACTGTTTGCTAAAGAGGTGGAGTTCCTTGGACATATAGTGTCAGAGGAAGGTATTAAAACAGACCCGAAGAAGACACAGTGTGTGAGAGACTGGCCAGTTCAAAGCAATGTGCATGAAGTCAGATCATTTCTCGGTTTGTGCAGCTACTACCGAAAGTTTATCAAAGGATTCTCAGAACTAGCTAAGCCCATGTATGTGCTTACTGAAAAAGGACAGAAGTTTGATTGGAGTGAGAAGTGCGAAGCAGCATTTTAGTGTTTGAAACAAAAATTGGTAGATTCACCAGTGCTTGCACTCCCAGACTTTGCCGAACCGTTCATATTGGACACAGACGCAAGTGATGTGGCCATAGGTGCCGTACTTTCACAGAACATTGAGGGTAAATAACGGGTTGTGGCTTACGCAAGTCGAACTTTGACAAAGTCAGAACGTCACTATTGTGTGACCAGAAAAGAACTTCTAGCAGTGGTCAACTTTGTCAAGTACTTCAAACATTACTTGAATGAAAAGCAATTCATACTGCGAACAGACCACGGATCTCTCCGCTGGCTGTTGAACTTCAAAAACCCAGAGGGCCAAGTTGCAAGGTGGATTGAATCATTATCTTCATTCCAAATGAACATCGAACACCGCCCAGGACGTTTGCACGGAAATGCTGATCCCTATACCATGTAAACAGTGCAGTGTGAAACAGACAGGCGATAGTATAGAGGAAACACACACTGTAGCAGGTGTCTCGGAACAACCGCCGGTTCCAACAGGTATTGATTTGAGACATGCACAGGACAATGACAGAGACATTAAACTGGTACGAAGTTGGATTGAAGCCGGTACAAGACCCAAGTCTAATTCAGTGACATCTGAGAGTCACTTTTTGAAGTCGCTCTGTAGTCAAAGGACTAGGTTGCAGATACAAGATGGACTAGTAGTACGAAGATGGGATGTACTAGGTACCGACATGATGCAATGGCAGGCAGTAGTTCCACTCAGCTTGAGACGTGATGTAGTGCGATACTCACATGACATCAAGGCATCAGGTCACCTTGGAATCAAGAAAACGCTGAGTAAAATCAGACAGAGATACTACTGGCCAGGTTTACAAGCTGGCGTGCGAGGGTATGTTTCAGGATGTGAAGCATGTATGAACGTAAGGGACCAACACAGACAAAACGTGCACCGATGCAGATTACTAGAAGTGGTTTTCCCGATGGAAAGAATTGCCATCGATATTTTAGGAGAACTGCCCCAGACAGAGGCTGGAAACAAATACATCCTTTTTGTTTCAGACTACTTTACGAAGTGGACTGAAAGTTTCGCCATGCCGAACATGGAAACGAAAACAATTGCAAATATTCTGGTCAAAGAAGTCTTCTCAAGGTCTGGTATGCCCAACACCATACATTCAGACCAAGGCAGCCAGTTTGAAAGTAAACTATTCACAGAGATGTGCGAAATGCTTCAGATCAACAAGACGAGAACGACCCCTTACCATCCACAATCTGATGGTATGGTAGAGCGTTTCAACAAAACCCTGACGACCATGCTCAGCAGGTTTGTTGATAGAGATCATAAGAACTGGGACGAGCAGTTGCCATACGGCATGAAGGCGTACAGGTCTACTGAACCTTGGCATGACTCCAAACGTGCTTATGCTTGGTAGAGAAACGTCTACTCCGTTGGACATAGCATTTGAGATGCCTCCATGCATAAAGGCTATACCTTCAAACCAGTGGGTTTGGGAGCTGAAAGAAAATCTAGAAACAGCGCATCACCTTGTCCGAGAATTTACAGGTCAGTCTATGTTGAGACAGAAGAAATATCACGATATCAAGTTATCATATGAACACATTGAAAAGGGAGATCCAGTATACGTCTACTTCCCTGTAAAAAGGGTTGGATGTTCATCATAGTTCACCTCATACTGGCGAGGTCCGTACAATCCTACAAGGTCATTGATAAACTGTCCGACGTCTTGTACAAGGTTGATTTTGGGAGAGCAGAATCAACACAAGTTGTTCACGTTGACAGACTTAGAAAGGTTAGGAAGCAGGTCCTAGCTGGTGATGAGACGTCTGTTACGACGTTTGAAACGACAAATGGTGCCGAGGAGTACCAAGGCAAAACTCATTTGCCAGAAGAGGAGTTCAGTGAAGAGCAGGTAGTGGATTTCTCGAGGTTTGGTCGTGCTAGGAAAAGACCGACCTGGTAGGAGGAGTACAGTGTTTAAAAGAAACACAGGTTTCAAAACACTTTCATTAGTGTGAACAGTTGACAGAGTTCAGTACCGTAACTCTTATGTCAGAGTTTTAAACTGCATAAATATGTTTTGTATATAGAAATATTTGATGTGCTATTTTGGCATTTTGTATTGTCTGACAAGTAGTTAAGTTGTTTTATCATTTCACAGATGTTTTAGTTTAGTTTTTTATCAAGCGGGACGCTTGAACCCGGAGGCGTGGGTAATGTAGTGAAATGCGCTTCCGCGAAGCCTGTTTCGGCGATATGGGCTTGTTTTCGCTAAAAGATAGTGTCAAACAGGGAGTGAAGAGTATCACTTTTCAGATTGTTCTTTATAGCCTAGATATTTGATTACGTATATAGATCTGTGTTAGTTTTCTATTATAAGTTAGTTCTTGGTTGATTACTTATTAATTCCGATCACAATTTAGCATATAAAGATGAAAATGCATCAAGATTACTTCGGTACAAAACACAACTGCACGGACATTTCGTTAGGAAGAACGAACAGACACAAACGTTGCGTATAGCTAATGGGTATATAAGAGCGTGCATTTCAGTAGATTAGTTAATTGGCTCGGGAGAGCGAATGGTCAACATCGTTCTCCAACTAGAAGCAGTCACAAGGCTTTTAGTACTAGCTTGTTGCTACAGAGCTGGCACTTTGCTCGAAAAGCTTCTGCCGAGGTTCTATCCCGGGTTATCTCGAACATTGATCTGCTTTGCTTCGAGAGAGGGTTTAGAAACCGTGTGGAACTAAGTGAGCGGGTCGCAGTTCTAAGTAACAAGCCTGTGTATGAAACAGTGGTTTGAAGCTGTTTCAGACCGGTTCCAGAACGTGTTTGGAACCTGTTGAATTAGGTAGTTTCAACAGAGGTTTGAAACAATCGGCCTAAGCCTGGGTGCTTCGGTATAGCGTTGTGTTTGAAACACAAACCGGAGTAGTTCGGGCTAAGGTATATTAACTGTCTCATGCTTGGTGTGGGACAGGGTTTAGATTAATAGTGTGTAGACTGCTTGGGTTCAGACTAGTGTTTGAACAGGTTTAGGTCCGAGCAAGTTCAGGCTAGGTCCCGGTGTGAGACCGCGTTTAGTGTTTAGTGTATATATAGTTTGGGTTGTGTTTTGTACTGAAGCAGTTGTTTTATATGTATGTTAAATTGGCGATTAGGCTTGATTTTGTTGTTTGAAACCAATCATTGTGAAT
Source organism: Gari tellinella (assembly GCA_922989275.2). Lineage (NCBI taxonomy): Eukaryota > Metazoa > Mollusca > Bivalvia > Cardiida > Psammobiidae > Gari > Gari tellinella. The sequence continues at coordinate 35,812,630 of OV277863.1, forward strand.
CATTTGTAAGGAGTATATTCCGCCCAATTATTAGCTTGTTTTAGTTTGATAAAATCACGAAGCGGGTAGCTTGAGGAAAATTAGATAGAGACAGTGTTTATCAGCCTGGGCTGCATACGTTCAGCTCGAACACGTTACACTTGCTCAGGTTGAATATGAACATACGATCTCGAATGAGTTCCATTACGGCTGAAATTGGATCATTAGGTCACGAGTTATCTGCCCTTGATGTGTTGAAAATGCCATATCCAGCAGTTTATTCTTTGGAGGCCACCATTTCAAACTTGCTCAGATTGTATATATAGTCATATGTTCTCAGATGAGTTCGATTATGGTTGAAACCATGGAGACAATAAGGTCTTAAGTTTTTTGTCCTTGACTTGTTGAAAATGCCAAATCAAACAGTGTTTACCCTCTTGATGCCACATTTTTATTCAATCCTTCTAAAACCTGCTTACGTTGTTTATGACCATGAGGTCTAGAATGAGTTCGAAAATTGTTGAAATTGGACCTAAAGGTCACGAGTCATCTGCACTTCATGTGTTGAAAATGCAATATCTAACTACATGTATTTACACTCTAGCAACTACAGCTTTCAAAGGATTTGATAATACTTGCAAACAATATTTATTGCTATAAGTTCTTGCAGGAGTGCAATTATTGTTGAAATCGGATAATTGTGAAAAGAGTTATCTGCCCTTGATGTACTTTAGTCTAGAATGCTAGAAAGGGCTTTATTTCAGTATTATTTTCTCTCTAGTGTCTACAAATTAAAGGATTTTGTTAAATTAATATATGGCTATATGTTCTCCAATGAGTTCAATAAATTTTGAAATCACTTTAATTGATCAATATTTATCTGCCCTTGGTGAGTTGAAATGCAATATTTAATAGTTTTTACACACTAGATAGCAACTACAGTTTAGAATGCATTTTGATTATACAAGGGTAGTTAAAAAAATTGATACTGGATCAATAACTTCATTAAAACAAGTGCAAAATGCTTGTGTGATACATCATTTTAAAGAAGAATTCTTTGCCGATACGGTAGTATAATGCACGATAAGGTAGCTTTACTTGATCATATTAGCTCCAACATGAACCTAAATTACCCCTCCCCGAGGACACTGGACCCTTTTTGTGTATTGTTGAATTAAATTTTTTTAACACAATTTGGTACTTTAATTGTTATGACGGCTTTATTATTTAGAATAAGTTTATGAAATTTTCTGTCAAATAAATTCAGACAATTAGGCAAACACTACACAGTTTTAAATGTTACTATTGTATAAAATATTAAAAAGAGAGCTAATACTAAAACACGTGCTGAAAATATAAAAAAAACAGTTAATCTACTGTTATGTATAAAAGAAGTTAGTGAAATCACAAACTCATTTATATCAAACCAGGCTATAATTGAAACCATTGAATTAGATTTTCATATTTAAAAATCAAAATGTAGATATAATGATCTAGAACATTTTGATAGCGTTCGAAAAAACATGTCCACTTTCGTCATTAGCAAAATAAGAAATATTGTTTTTGAACAAAAATAAGATTTTATACAGTTAACCCAATAGAAATAACATTTTATTTACATTACAATTTAGACATAAATTGACAGATTTCAGAAAGTGTTTTGGAAATTGTACTCTTTAAGAACTTATTACCTTAAAAAATAATGTCGAAAAAGTGCTATGTGCCAGTGTCCTCGAGTAGGGGTCATTTAGGTTCATGTTGTGACTCATCGAGTTTCGAAATCTGCGTGTGCATTATACCATCGTGAAGTCGAAAAATTGTTCTTTAAAATGGTATATCACACATGCATTTTGCACTTATTATATTGAAGTTATTGATCCAGTATCAAACCTATTTGAACAACCCTCGTACATGTATACTTGCAGGGCTGCCATTTCTCCGGATTTTTCCCAAGTATTCGGATTTTTATCCTAGCAGATCGTTGCTTAAATCAGGCTGAAAGTAAAGCAGAATGCGCCTTAATGCGCATTCTACTTTACTTTCAACCTGTTTTAAGCAGTCATGTGTCTTCAAAACAAGAAACAGGCTATGGGGTAAAGGTACGATCCGTAAAATCGCACTTGAAAAGTGCAAATTTGGAAATCTTCGGATTTTTCATGTCAACTTATGGCAGCCCTGTACTTGTACACAATGTATATAAGTTAAAGCTCTTGAAGAAGTGCAAATATTGTTGAAATCAGGTCATTGTGTCACACGTTATCTGTCCTTGATGTACTGAACTATACTAGAATAATAACGTCGTATTCCAATATTGTTTACACTCTATATAATCTTCAAATTGCATTTAGTTTAAGCTTGTTTTGATTATGGGTGAAACTAAAAGGAAAAGCTATAATGCTCCGCAACAACAGGTGAGCGATATTAAGGCCTTCAATGCTCTCTTGTTTTAATGAAATTCTTTCTGAATGATTTGTGACTTGTCCAACTAAAACATTGGGGAAGAAAGACAAAGTACATGTATATTCCTTTTCTCACTGCCTGAGTTATGTGAAGTTTTGACCTTACTGAAATAATTCCTTTTTTCTTCCATGAGCCTGCCGACTCTAAATACATCGCATGCCCTTATTGCATGCAAACCGTGTCACATTAAGAGTATTTAACTAATGCAACCCTGAAACTTCAAATGGACAACCCATCTTCAATTAAGATCTAAACATGTTTGTGTTAACTGCTGCAGGCAGAGGTGACAGGGATAACTTTTTCCTGTCTGTCCATGCTGTCATTTGACCTTAGTGTTGCTAGGAGAACAATAGAAATCTCTAGATACTTAATGGAAAATGTTAAGCTGGTCATATTTGTAACATTAACTTGGCCATCTCTTGTGACAGTAACCAGAGGCCCGTTTCATAAAACTTCGTACGACAAACCCGGTCGTAAGTCAAAGTTTTAAAATACATTTTCTTTCTAATTTCTGTATCTAATCCTGTCTCAGGACATCTCTTTGGAATCGTCTTATCAAGACGATTCCAAAGAGATGTCACACGACAGGACTAGATGGAGAAATAAATAGTTATTGAGACTTTTATAATCTGACTTACGACCATATAAAATTTGTCTTATGAACTTTTTATGAAACGGGTCCCATGTCATTGGGAATTGGGTTAGGTTTAATTTAAAGTCCAATTATGTTTTTGGGAAACCTGCATAATCAGCTTTTTGTGATCTCATTTGAACTACATGGGCCGTGAGCTTTGTATTGTTTATGTCAGAAGTTGTTTCGGTTTTTTATTAAATTATTATTGTTTCAAATCACTCATTTAGTGATTTAGGTCTGTTTTCAACCTTTCAAAGACCGGTATGGCCCATAACAATGGTCAAACACTATGTGTGTGAGTAACAGTTCTTGAAGAAGTGGGATTATTGTTGAAATCCGATAATTATGTCAAGAGTTATCTGACCTTGATAAACTCAGAAATGCTTAAAAAGTTACTGCAGTTTTGCATAGATTTCTAGATTAAACTTGTTCACAGTGTATATAAGTATAAGTTCTCGAAGAAATTGGATTATTGTTGAAATCAGATCATTGTGTCAAACTCAGAAATGCTTCAATTGTTGGGGTTTTTCAGTATCGTTTACCCTCTTGTTACAAATTTGCATGGATTTTGATAACACTTTATGAAGCTCAAACGAGTTTGAATATGGATCATGGGTTATCAGTCCTTTTGAAAATAGAACATTCTTGTGTTTCAAAAATTATATACTACCGACAACAAGTAAGATTTCCATGTATTACAGAGAAATAATATGTGATAGAACTTATTTTAGGTACGATGTATTATATTGTATGAGTCTGTCTGATTACACAGGTTAAAATGTAAACGTGGATTGAACAAATCAACTTTTAATAGATGTTCTACCATCCAAATATCATATTGGTAAACTGCACATACCTTCATAGATTCCCACAGTTCAAATTTAAGAACATCAAATTTCTTGGACAGTTAAATCAGCTTTCACTTTTGTAAAAGACTCGATACTGATCAATAGTATACTCAAAGTGTGTTATAAACCAAGTTCAAAGGAAAAACTTTCTGGGTTCATTATCACAGGTGAGCTATGTCAGGGCCTTCGGTGCCCTCTTGTTTATAAATTGTTTAATGTTTCAGAATGACAATTAGGGGTGTGAGGTACTAGGGTTCAATGGTTTTTTTGCGTCAAGGTGCATTACCCCAATTTTTGAATGTCAATTAAATGAAACTCAAACAATATCAGTAAAATATATTTATACTAAACTCCTCCGGACTCAGCAATGTGGCTCAGTTTAGGCTTTGGAAGGTTTACAATTTAACAAGGAGCTGACTGACCAGAGCCTGTCTTGTTTTCTCGTAGAATCTGTCTGACATGAATTTGATTTATTTCCTTAGTAGAACAGAACAGAACATATCCTTTATTCACCCAGGTATTTGTAGTACAACATGGGTTTTTCAACAATAACATGTATACAAATTAATGTGGTTCAGGTATAGTACGAAAAACAACAACAGCAATAACAAAAAGCAACGAAGAACTGAGCGGATATTAAGACTTGAGATGGTGTGATTTGGGAAAAAGGGGATGTTAATATTTTCGGAAACATTTGGAACCAGACAAGATGTTAAGAAGCTCAACATCTCACCGGAAACCAAACAGGTCGCTGTGTTGCAGAGATTTTTATTACAATGCATATATACACTTACCATGGAGAAAGGACAAATTTGTCCTTTCTCCATGCACTTACAAATTATTTTGTTGATGTAAATCATGTATGTCATTTGTAAATAAGCAACTAGTATTATCTCATTGATCCTTAGTGACGCATATATGCGTCCTTTACCAAAAATGTACATGTGAAGAGTACACTTGTCATATACAAACAGTGAGGCCCTTGCTCAGCGGGCTTCTGTAGGAGCCCTTTGATCGGGGTCGTCTCCACTGGTTGTCATTTGTAATATATTATAACAGTCATAAATAGTCGAAAATGGACTAGCCTTTATTGCAATATGCTTCATTTGCAAACAGCATACTTGTAAGTCATATGCAAACAGTGTATACCCTGATCAGAGGGCTCTTTAAGACGTCCTCTGATCAGGGTCTGTACTGCATGTTTGTTATTTTGAAATATATTGTTTAGGTCAACCCAAAAATTTTATTCAACTTTTAGATACAGGTGTTAATTAGGGTTACACTGCGGATAGATAGCTTATTAGTAGACAAGTAATATGTTGATCTTTTATAAAAATGAATAGTACTTTACAAACATTCTATTTTTGTAAAATACTTAGTAGTAGTCTGTAAACTCTACATAGATGCTATGTCAGTCATGACAATAATATATTAGATTAAAGCAGACCTGTTGCTGTACATAGCAGATACGTATAAAGTGAATATTTTACTATAAGATAAAATTGGTAGTTGAAAATTATAAACTGTAAGTATAGACGATACAGTAGTACCTCTTTATGTAGCACTATTTCGCTAAGCCAGAGACCTACAGACCTCTGTATGTCTCTGGCTAAGCCATCTGCTAGCAGGTGTGACAGTACAGCTTGATGTAAGGAGAAGACAACTTACAGACAGCTCCTTCGGGATCTGTCTGCATTTCCTTCGCCTCGCAACAAGCAGTCATCTGCATTGAATATCCATAGTTTTAGTATCATTTCGTTTAAGGAGGGAGCATTGCTCATTGCCGATTGGGCTTATTTGCATTTCAGCATAACCAGGGGACGTTCCTGATGCCCATTACCCACACAAAAGCGAATTTTACTGCAATATTAAATACATTCATTAAAAAGTTTAATGTAAGCAAATTAAATTTAACCAGGGACAAATATAACTACATGTATAATTATATATGTCCCTAATTTAATCGACCAGCGACAAAAGAGAGTAATCTACATTAGTAGGGCGAAACAAAAAAGGACGAGTATTCCGATAAAGCCGGGACACAGTGTTGCGCGAAACGCAGGGTGCCAATATAGGAAGAAAACAGAAATTAGCAAAAATGGCACCGAAAAAGGTTTGCATTATTGGATCTGGCAACTGGTGAGTGTATTTGTTATTTTTATGTTATAACTTTTTCATGATGAAATAAGACATGCAATATATGTATGTAAAACTGTGTTATTTCATGTTAAACAAGGTCCTAATTGACCGATTCCACCGGCGACCTTCACCTTGCACCATTCCATTGACATAGATTTGCTGACCTGTCAAGATACCAAGGTTGTTCGCATCTTTGCAAACATTCCACCAGTTTGTGCATGTTTGACAGAGATAAAGTTTTGGAGAATTCAAGGATCACACATACAGGCCTCAATTGTTGAAGAAGTGCCAATTTTCTGCAAAATTCTACAAAACCTCTTACAGTACCAAACCGAAAGTAGAAAGTCCATGATGGTATTGGCTTAGTGAAGCGCCAATGCCAAAACATACACTGACCCGATGACAACTATTACAGAACTATGACATCATCACTGATTGAAATTTGAAATAAATCGGATCCCCACTCCCCACCCCCATCCCAAAATAAAAAAAATATAAAAAAATAGAAATCTAAGAGCTCCTAACAGATGTAGCTTAAAGCAGACTGAGAGTAAAGCAGAATGTGCTTTACTTTCAACCTGTGTTAAGTAATCACTTGTTATCAAAAGTAGTCTAGAAACAAGCTTGCCACTTAGCGGAACTCTGAAAACAGGATCAGGGAAAGGGTTAACTCATTAATCCCTGAAACTTTTAATGGACATTTCCAATTTCAAAATAACTCTAGTCAATTATCCAGGATTTAGGGTTAATTTTAACAATATATTTAAAAATGACAAACATGACAAACACTCAAACAGATCCTGATCAGAAGGCTCCTTAACCCATTACCCTTCAGCCTGTTTCTAGTATTAAAGTCAAATGACCACTTAAGAAAGGTTAAATACAGAAAGTAAAGCAAAATGTGCTTTAAGGCACATTCGGCTTTATTTTCAATTTGCTTTAAGCTATCACCTGCTAGGATATAGAAAATATTTCTGATGGAACACATTCTTGACTGTATAAAGTTGAACTATATGCTTTGATGAATGAATAAATTAAAGGTGTAAAAAGGCTGTTAATGGGGTAATGGGTTCAGAAGCCCTCTGACCAGGGTCTACACTGTTTGCATGGGACAAGTAAATGACTAGTATACTCATTGCTAGGGTTGAATTTGAATGTGTTAACTCAAATATGACTTTTGTCCTTCGGATGAGACTTTATAAACTGAGGTCCAATGTATGAGTGCTATCTTTACACTTGGCATCTAAAAGAACCAGAGAACTCTTTCGATAATAAGAGTAGGGCATCGCGCCCGGGTTCTCTGTATCCACTCATCTTTCTCTGGGGCATCTAATTAGCCCGTAGATGGCAGAAACGGACGCTAACAAACAAAACCAAACCATCAAATATGACTTTTATTTCTGAATTTTATTCTATGCGACAGGGGTTCAGCCATTGCCAAAATAGTGGGAGTCAATGCAGCCGCTAATACAGCTTCATTTGAGACGAGGGTTAACATGTACATGTATGAAGAAATGTTTGAAGGTCAAAAACTGACACAGATTGTCAACACAAAACATGAAAACACAAAGTATTTACCTGGAATCAAATTACCAGAAAATATAGTAAGTATATGTTTGTTGGTTGTTTAATTAAAATTCCTTTTAAGTTTTAACTCATAGCATGCCAGTGGTGAAATCATGATAATTTAACATTTGCAAACAGTTTGGATTCTGATGAGATGTGGCACAACGCAGCATCACATCAGGAATTCAGGATCAGAACTACATGTATTTGATATTTTACTTTTTCAATCTATTTCAAATTGACATTTTGGAATAAAAATATTAATTACCCGGTAAGTGTTAAAAAAATTGAATGTCTAGTGTAAAGCACTACATGTATAAAAGAGTTAGGATTTAAGCAAATATCAAGTGACTTAATGCTATTACCATATGAACTAGACTATCATTGCCCTCGTAATGACAGCTCCAAGCTAGAAACCTACTAGATTCATTTTAAGCCCTCTGATTTATGTCTACCAGGGCTCCAGATAAGAGGTAGTTATTTCAACAAATCAAACATTTACTCACTCATTTCAGCACCAAATCCTATCGTGTTACTACTCATTAGAATCGTCTCTTCGAGACGATTCTAATGAGTAGTGACACCATAGGGTTTAATTCAGAAATAAAGATTTTAAGTTTTGAAAAACTACCCTTATCTGTTGCTCTGGTCTACACTGTTTGATCAGGAAGTACATGTATAGTATACTTTTCACAGGTACACTGTGTGCAAAGAGCACATATATGTGTGACTAGGGTTCAAAAAGTTAAACCAGACTTTACAATTTGATCAGATAATAAATAACTCAATAGGTTGAGATTTTTTATGCCCCCGGCATCGACAGATGCGGGAGCATATAGTAATTGTCCTGTCCGTCCGTCCGTCTGTCCGTGTGTGCATCCGTCCGTCCGTAACAGGTTAAGTAGATTTTACCGTTTCGTCTAGCATCAACACCGCTTACTCAAATGCTTGGATACTTATACAATTGTTGCCTTGGACCATTCCCTTTCCACCAATATCACACAACCTTGATTTTGACCTTGACTTTGACCTAATTTGGACTTAAATATTTTAAATGGGCTATTTCTTGGTTAAATAGATTTTACCGTTTCGTCTAGCATCAGCATAACTGACTACAATGCTTTGATACTTATACAGTTGTTGCCTTGGATCACTACCAATCCACCCATATTACCCAGCCTTGATTTTGACCTTGACCTTGACCTAATTTGGACTTAGAATATTTTAAATGGGCTATTTCTTGGTTAACTAGATTTTACCGTTTCGTCTAGCATCAGCATAACTGACTACAATGCTTTGATACTTATACAGTTGTTGCCTTGGATCACTACCAATCCACCCATATTACCCAGCTTTGATTTTGACCTTGACCTAATTTGGACTTAGAAAAAATTCAGAATATATTGTCAAGGATGCCACCGGAGGCATAAGTGTTTATTGAACGTGCATTCTTGTTTAACACTCAGATTGTAATATACAATCAACATTTCCATTTTCCATTTTCCATGCTGTTCGTATTCTGTTTGGTTTAAACTGGAGAGAATCTCATTTTCCCTACTGCACTAGCATTAAAATAGTTTACTTTCTCTCAAGCCTTTACCCCATAGCCTATAGCTACTTTTGAAGACCTGTGACCACTTAAAACAGGTTGAAAGTAAAGCAGAATGCGCCGTAAGGTGCATTATGCTTTACTATAAGCCTGGTTTAAGTTACCACCTGCTAGGATATAGAAAAAATTTCTTATGATGCATATTCATGACTGTATAAAGTGGAATTATTTTCTTCAGTGGATGAATGAAGTACAGGCATAAAAAGGAGTATTTATAGGGTATGGGTTAAAGTCTTACCCTTTAATTATTTTCACAGGTTGCTGTTCCAGATGTGGTGGAAGCATCTAAAGATGCAGATATCCTGATCTTTGTACTCCCTCATCAGTTTGTCAGGGGCATATGTAAAACCATACAAGAGTATATTAAAGACACAGCTTTAGCAGTATCTCTTATAAAGGTAAGTTCACTTAATCCTTTCCTCCATAGGTTGTTTCTAGTTTGGGAGATATGTCATCAATTAAAACAGATTGAAAGTAAAGCAAAATGGGCCTTTTACCCAATACCCCATAGCCCGTTTCTAGTTTTGAAGATAAGTCACCACTTAAAGCAGGTTGAAAGAAAAGCAGAATGCGCCTTAAGGCGCATTCTGCTTTACTTTCAGCCTGCTTTAACTCTTTGTGCCCTGGTCCCGCATATAGACATCCTTTTCAAACAGTGTACATGTGAACAGTACACTTGTCCTGTGCAAACAGTGAATACCCAGATCAGAGGGCTCCGAAAGGAGCCCTCTGATCAGGGTCTTCACAGTTTGTCATAATGCCAAACATTGACAAAAACAACCCTTAAAAGTCAGAAATGGACTAGACTTAAATGGAAACTGGAATTATCCATTTAAAGTTTCAGGGAGGAAAGAGTTAAGCTTCCATGTGCTAGAATATAGAAATGTTCCCTTTACTATATATTCATGACTGATTGAATTTGAACTATTTGCTTCAGCGGAGGAATAAATCATATCCGCTAAAAGGCGCTTCTATGGGGGAAATAGTTATGGCACATTCTTTTTTACTTTCAACCTGCTTTAAGGTACCTGCTTTTAAGTACCATCTGCTAGAATACTGAAAATATTTGTTAATTATGAAACATATTCTTGACTGTACCATTTGGAACTATTTTCTTTAGTGAAGGAAGAAATTAGAGGTGTAAATTGGCGTATTTATGGGGTAATGGGTTAAAGGTCACAGTGCTCAAGATGAGTGTGAGTAAAATAAACATTTTCAAATTATTTTCCATTTATGTGTTCTTCAAACTCTATAATGAGAATAACAGATGGGGCTACCATAGAAACCATAAAATCAAGACACCCTTAAAGCGTCTTCTGCTTTACTTTCAACCTGCTTTAAGTGGTCACATGGTCTTCAAAACGAAAACTTTGAAACATCTTCTTCTCTGAAACTACTGTTCTGATTTGAAAATAATTTTACACAAAATATTCAGGGGTGACTCTCTGCCAGATTTCTTCAAATAATTTTTCTAGCTTTAAAAACTTTGCTGCCAGTGGTAGCTCAGCACATTATTACATTTTTTGGGATGAATCATGCACTTAGTGATACAAGCATCAAACTTGGCACACTTGCACTTCTATCTGTAGTATTTCATAAAAGCCCGTTAGCCACTTAAAAAAACCAAAATGGCGGCCGATTTTCAAGATGGCCGCCATTACAGGTTCAAAATACAGTTTTGTTGCTAATATTTGACATATATGGCCGTTCTTTACAGTTTTGGTGTCTAAGTATATGTTTTAAAGTATAAGGAAACTAATTAAGTCAATTTCAACGTGTTTTGAAACTTACTTTATCATGTTATGGCCCATTTGTAACAAAAATACATAGTTTTTTCGAAGATGGCCACTATTTTTGGTTCAAATTTACGATTCTCTTTCTTACATTTGACGTACATTGCCATGGTTTTACACTTTTTTAGTCAAAATATATTTTTACAGCAGAAGGAAGCTAATTGTGTCAGCATCAGACTGCTGTGTTTGCACAATAACACATTTTTGACAAAAGACAGTCTAATTTTAAAAAATTACTTAACTGCATAATGACAAATTTGTTGAGTTTGTTTGCATATGTTTGCCAACATAGTCTCTAAAGTAGAATATATTTTCTTACATCTGGTTTATTTGACGATTTGTCATATTTTTGGTGTCAAAGAATGTTTTAAACAGGATTAGAAACTATTCATGGGAGCCTCCGGTCGGTTAGAAACTCATATCATTGTCTAATGACCTATTTTAGCCACACATATATGTTTTACTCCGTAGCTGAACAAAGCTTGTTGTCTGTTATTATGTGACTGCTTATGCTGAATGTAGGTGCTATTTTCTCACATTTACAATTTCATTTATCTGAACAATGATTGCCCAAACTATACTACTTTATCTGACACTGCAATTACTTTACCATACAATATTCTACCTTTCAAGTAAACTGTAAAGTCTTGAATATGTTTCTTTTTTCTCAATTTAAATATAATTACATTTAGAAAACAAACATAATTCCTTAATTATCTAACATAACAATTAATTCCTGTACCAACAACAAACACCATGCTAATTCTGAAGATCATTTAACCACTTTGTAACTTCTTACCAGAAAAAGTACATGTACGTGTATATGTAAGACACAGGTACATGTATCTGCATTCCGGCACATGTTATAAATGTGACCAAAATTTCATACAGTCTAGCATATCCCAATAGTCATTATTATATTTTAATCAAACAATGTGCCTACAGAGTTGATGCCCATTATGACTCATGTCCATAGTAATAGTGACTAGATAATTCATGGATACCATTTATCTTACTACTGCATGAGCGTGTAAGTAACCATGTGAACAAGGGAGCATCTGATAAATTGATTAATATCGTTCAAAATTCAGACGAGTAATCGGATGACAAACCAGTGTTTCTTATATGTTTTGAAGAACATAGAAAATTCGAGGTAAAAGATTTGGTGGTGGAATTTGAAAAAAATGAATGAATGTACCCAACACCTAAATTACTGATTATTTCTTCATGCATTATAGTATCATGACACTGGTTAACTGATTTTCACAACAGAGAAAGGGGCCATTTTACACCAATAAATATGGATTAAGCATCTTTTGCATGAAACAGAAATACAGTTGCTAATATGTATATTTGTCTGTATAGTAGGTAAAAGTCAACAAAATTGATCCTTTAAAGTTTCATCTTGGACAGCTTGAACTTTTGCACAAACAACATCTTCATTAAGTTTGGTATATGTACACCAGATATTCACTGTTAATAAAGAAATGCTGCGCAATGAAAAAAGTTGAAGGCAGTGTAGACTCCTTTCAATAAAATCAGATTTAAGCAATGTTAAGAAATATACTTTACTCGAAAGGTCTTTCTCTTCTCCAAAGTAATACATGCAACCATTTGAGAGTATGGCCCTTAAAACTCCCTTAAAACTCCGCATGAATCTTTTTAAAGAATTTCCATTCCTGAGTTTGGTGTAAAAGTTGTAACAGTTCTGTTCTGTATACATAGGGACGGATGTATAGTCTACCTACTCTGACAACAGACTTTGAAAAGCGATGTGATGTGATACATAGTCAAAGATAGTATACGTTTTCTTGTGGTACAATTGCATAAAGACAGAGCGTTTCAGTTGTTTGCTAAAGTTATTTGATGTGGACACAAAATACTGCTAATATCATATTTGAGATTGATCCCTGTGTAATCTTCAACAGCATTTTAAGAAATTATACAATGTTAACATGAACAAGTGTGTGCACAAATGTTCATGCATGAAATGCAAGCCATAACCGGAGACCACAACACTCCCATGTTAAAAGCTAATGAAAAGAATTTCATGTGGATGTGAATTTCCAATGCTAATTCAAACTATTTTGTTCTACAGAAAGTGTTGGTTGCAATTGGTCAAAGGTCAAACATGAACTAGTTTCACGCCAAATTTCCATATAAGAAAGAGAAAAGGCTGCATAGAATACATAAACTGAAAGATACGGTGCATGTGCAAAGTCCAGTCTATAATCATAAATCATAATGTACAAGCAATAAAATATGGAAATCATTGCATCAATTATGCAAAGTCATGGGATAAGATTATTGTGTTTGATTGGACATGTTAGTTTGATGGTATAGATCTTAAGGTGCAGTTCCTAAAGGTCAATCCCCTCTGTTTGAACATGCCAAATGTTCTGCATACCAAATACATGTAGCTTGTGTCATGATGAAAATATCTCATAGAGTTGGAATGAATGAAACACTGCTGATACATTGGACAACCCTGTTACCTAGTGATATGATTGCAAATACCCGATTAAACATAGATACTAAAGTAAACTGTTTGCAGTGACAGGTGCAATTACATGCATTTACGATGTGGCCTTCCTTGTTCAGACTAATATACCGATATTTGGAAATGTGAACATGAACACCTACATAAATAAGCGATTATACACCAACTCCAGCATGTACACTAAGAAATTACTGCTAAAATAGTCATAAACCACATATATGCCATTAAAATAAGTCATTACCCAAAAGAACAAGATTCTTAATAAAGTAAATGATCACATAATTAGCTTTCTGTGCTCTTATCATAATGCTTTGACACCAACAGTATGAAAAGTGGCCAGAAGCATAGAAAAGATCAGAAAGGAAATTAATCACTATTGCAAAAAGTAACGATCATCTGTGAGCAAAAAACACTTTTTTTGTCTAGATTGGTAATTGTGCAATAAAATTAGTTTCAATTCAGAAAGAAGTTGTCTGAATTAGCTTCCTTATACTTTATGACATCTATGTTGACACAAAAAAACATAAATGTTGATCAAATTTAAGAAATGATTTTGCTTATACCAATATGAAATGGCGGCCATTTTGAAGAAAAAAAACGATGTAGCTTTGCCATTTTGCATTAAAGTAAACTTCTGTTCAGCTTGAGGTTGACTGAATTGGCTTCATTATGCTTAAAATCAATTGTTTGGTGAAATTTGGTCAAACATGTCAAATGTTAGAAAAAAATTGGCCAACGATCATAGTCGATTATAAAAGCTCTTCAGAGCTTGTTACTTGTATATGTATTGCCAACTCGAAAATAAACCATATCACAATTATGTTATCTTAATGAGAACCAAAAATGGCAGCCATCTTGAAAAAAAGGAGGCCACTTTGAAATTGTACGTGGCTAACGGCTTTTGTTTAAAGTAGGGTCATACCAGTATACATACAAAATTTGATGCTTGTATCACCAAGTTCGTGATTTTGTTTTAGCACTGATGTGTACAGATTTATGTAGTTGTAATGCGCAAAAAAGCATCTTCAGACAAAAGCAATTGAAAACAGTATCATTAAATAACATGACAGAAGGTAAAGTGAGTGTATAATCTATAAAAACCCTGTGAATTTGGTTTTTTCCTTGACACACACTTCGTTTTTGTACAGTTTTGCTTACAATACGATTAAATAAACTTTTTACAAGTCTATGGATCACATAAATAGCCTCTATATGCTTGAAAACATATAATTAGACACCAACAGTTTGAAAATCGGTCAAATATATCCGATGTTAGAGATAAAACTGTATAATAGAACCGGAAATGGTGGCCATCTTGAAAAATGGCCGCCATTTTGAATTTTGACGTGGCTAACGGGCTTTTCGTTGAAAGTCGGGTCATACCAGTATACATACCAAATTTGATGCTTGTATCACCAAGTGCATGATTTTTGTAATAATGTGCCCAGCTATGGGTGGGGCAAGTTGATCTATGATGGCTTATAGTGAAAACTTAAAAGATCTTCTTCTCTAAAACTGCTTACCCAAATTGACAATAATTTTTACACAAATGATCCATTGGTGACCCTCTATCAGAGTTTTTTTCAAATGAAAAAGCATGACTGCCAAAGGGTAGTTAAGGTTTTCTTAATATGGTTAATTTTAGTGAAAGCTAAACACAAGGCGTTTTCTAAAACCTCTTGTCCAATTTGAATGTCATCATGACTGTAACCATGGGTACCAGTTGAGTGACTTAGAGCTATCATGGCCCTCTTGTATCCTGTTGATTCTACATTGAAAACTTTCTGTATTCTGACAGATGGGTGCTTAAATCAACCTAAAGTAAGGCAGAAAGCCCCTAAAAGAGCCTTCTGCTTTACGTTCAGTCTGCTTTAGGCAAGTACCTTTCTTATTGTGATTAAACCATTCTTCCATAATCTGTTTCTGTTTTTAAAGACAGATAACCACTTAAAGCAGGTTGAAATTAGGCAGAATGAGCCTTAACTCTTTCCTCCCTGAAACCTCAAATGTACAAATCTAGTTTTCAATTAATTCTAGTCCATTTTTGACTTTTTAGGGTTGATTTTGACAATATACTTCAAAATGACAAACAGTGTAGACCCTGCTCAGAGGGCTCCTTAAGGACAATAGGACAAGTTTATTCCTCACAGGTGCATCGTTTGCAAATGACACATACATGCATGACTAGGGTTCAAAGAGTTAAGGCACAGTTTGCTTTACTTTAAACATTTGCTAGGATATAGGAAATACTTTTTGCTACATATCTATGACTTTTTGGAACTATTTTCTTCATTGGAAGAATAAATGAAAGGTGTAAAAAGGCATATTCATGGTGTAATGGATTAAGGTAATGAGGGTAAGATCATGTGTAGCGGAGTGGAGTCACTGTATCAAGGATATAATGATTGATAGAAGCTCTACTGTACTTTTGACTCCTAGGGGTTTGAGCGCACAAAAGATGGTAAGTTTTTACTCATCACTTCCATGATAGAAGACATTCTGGGTGTGGACTGTACGGTGATGATGGGGGCCAACCTGGCCCCAGAGGTTGCCCTGGAACAGTTCTGTGAAAGTACCATAGGTTGGTGAAAATGGGGTCAGGGTACATGTATATATATAGTCAACTGTGTAACCTAGTAAAGAGTTAGTGCTAGAAGGCTGTCAGGTAAATGGAATATACTCCAGGGCTTCCATTTCTCCGGATTTTTTCAAAATCTTTGGATTTTTATCCTAGCAGATGGCAGCTTAAAGCAGGCTAAAAGTTAATCAGAATCCACCTTAAGGCACATACTGCTTTAATTTCAACCTGCTGTAAGTAATTGCGATTGAAAAATTTGGAAATCTTGGGATTTTTCATGATCAACTTATGGCAGACCTGATACTCAGCAGAATTGGATTAAACCTTCTATTGTAACATGTATATTAATATAATAACCAATCAAAATAAAGATTGTCTTTAGGTGATTAAGGACAGCTTGAAACAGTATAAAAATTAAACGGAAAGATTGGAAAGGGAGACAACTTTTGTTTACATTAAAACACCAAGTTTATTCGGTTTATCTGACAGTCATTCTTTATAGTAAAGCTTAGACACTGTAGCCAATCAGATAAAGACTCGTAGTTTTAACTCCTTCAACACTAAGTAACTCTTTTTGGTTATTAGGTTCCCTTGTGGATAATTTAATTTACCAAAGCATGAACCAGTCTTACTCAATACAATTGAAAACAGAGTAGACCTAGATCAGAGGTCTCCTTTAGGAGCCCTCTCAGTCTGATCAGGGTCTGCACTGTTTTCTAGTTTAGACCAGTATTTATTAAACTACCCAGATTTTAATGTAGACTGCGGTTCATGTTTTGGTCACTGATAAGATCCACAAGGGAACCTAATAACCCAACAGTTACTTAATGTTGAAAGAAACTAATTGCATGCTGGGTAATTGTTGTCTGCAGAATATGTCATCTGCAATAATTCTCAGTGTTCATTTCAAGGCATTCTCTTTCAAAAACTCTTATTAGAGTGTCAAACAGTTTGGATCCAGATGAGCCATCATGTAACTTTGCATCTCATCTTGATGCAACCTGTTTTCAACAAATTGGCACAGGCAGAAAGTTAACACATTTAACCCTTGTGACAAATATTCTTGCTATTAAACAACAGTGTACCTGTGAAGAATACACATGTCCTAAGCAAACAGTTCAGTCAACCCAGATCAGATGGCCCCTATAGGAGCCCTCTGATCAGGGTCTGCATTGCTTGACAATTAGAATTATCCATATGACTTTGCAGGAGTGGGTGAGCTACGCTGCCACTTGCTGTAAACACCAAAATTTCAATTGAGTATTAACAGTTGCAGGGTTTTACTTCACATTTTAATTATATAACAGGGCTCCAGATAAGGGGGAGTTAACTGCACAAATCCGACATTTTCTCACTTATTTCAGCACAAAATCCTATGGTGTTACTACTCATTAGAATCGTCTCTTTGAGACGATTCTAATGTGTAGTGACACCATAGGGTTTAAAGCAGAAATAAAGATTTTAGTTTTTGAAATACTCCCCTTATCTGGAGCCCTGTATAAGCCATGCTATAAGAAAATCAGACTTATTGCATTGAAAACAGTGTAGACTAAGACTAGCTGGTTGATCTGGGACTACACCGGAGCTCCAGATAAGAGGGAGCATTTCAAAATCTAAAACTTTTCTGCTTTACACCCTATGGTAATGAGCTAAATGCAATCAGGCTGTTTTATACCAGCTTATTGAACATTGTTTACATTGTATACACAAGTCCTCTTTAGTCTTATTATCAATAAGGTTTGACCTGACGGTCATCACTTTCCGTCAGCTTTCGTTGGTACAATCGGTGGTACAATCGGCAGTTTCCGGATACTTTATTGATATATACCTTAGCCGATACCAAAAGTCACTGTGTTGCAATAGCTGAATGGATAGCGTTAATGACTCGTTGTGGAAGGGTCATGGGTTCGATTCTCGGTACTGTTTTGTAAACTTCGGTTGTAAATATTTTTTAAATAGCAAAAAATTAAAAGTTTAGTATACCATAAACGATACTAAAATAAATCAGTCAGCAATTTTTTTGAAAAACGGCCTGCTGCCTGATGCCTTTTGATGCTCGACGAAATACAAAAGTAACGCATAGTGCTTTCTGGGAGTGTTTTGCATATTGTGGTGTTCTTTGGACCAGTTTTCTAGGCAAGTAGCACTGTACTCTATTTCATATACATGTACATGCAATTGCATGAATGTCATGGTTTGCATGCGTCTATCCGCATTTTTAAAAAAAATACATGTATATATTCAATAAATAATACAAAACTCTACCGGGGATCGAACCCAATACCCTTACCTTGGTAGCGCGGCGACCTTACCACTGAGCCATCACCGACTGTATTTATCTATAACCGATAACACTATTCCAGTTCGAGTCACCGTTGAATTGACTATTCTCAATACACTGTAGTTGTTTTCGGAAGCTAACGAATAACTTACGGAAAAAGACGGAATATGCATGAACCGTCAGGTCAAACCTTATCGACAATACATTGTGAGTATTGTAATGTATACAGTCACTTCTGTTATATTCAATCACCCTTTGCACTGACTCACTGTGTTGAATTATCTGAGCACAAACTGTGAACATGTGTAGACTTCAACCCTTTACTGAACAATCAGATCAATGATGTATGATCTGAATAAGATCAATGATTTGGAACTGACCCATGTTTAGCCCTTCCTGAACAGTCAAATCTATGTTTGCCCTATTACTCCCCATTACTTGTTTTCAGTGTTTCAGCCAGGTGGATTTTTAAAGCAGGCTGAAAGTTAAGCAGAAAACTCCTGTTGGAGCTTTCTGCTTTACTTTCAGCCTGTTTTAAACGTCTATCTGTCAGGATGCAGAAAAAGTTCCTGAGGGTTCTTCTGGTCATGTTTTATTATGGGTATGTTTGACTTAACCCATTACACCATAGCCTGTTTCTTGTATTGATGATAATTGACCACTTAAAGCAGGTCGAAAGTAAAGCAGAATGCGCCTTATGGCACATTCTGCTCTACTTTCATCCTGCTTTAAGCCACCATCTGCTGGAATATAGAAAATATTTCTTATGTTGCATACTCATGACTGTATATATTTGAATTATTTTTATCAGGGGATGAAGAAATTAAAGGTATAAAAAGGTGTATTTATGGCGTAATGGGTTAATCAAGCTGAAGTTGTTGTAATGCAACTGAAGGTCACAGGGTGATTTGACTGTATCGGTATCCGGTATTTTATTTCCTGAATCACCATTATTTTTCAGGGGTTTGATCGAACTGCGGATGGTAAATTTTTACTCATATCCACTCTTGTGGAAGAAATGCTCAAAATAGACTGCTGTGCACTGATGGGCGCCAATTTGGCCCATGAGGTGGCCCTCGAACAATTCTGTGAAACAACAATAGGTTTGTCTGAACTGGTGTCTGTGTGCTGTGATAAGTTTGAAGACATGCAACGTGTGTTACCCCATCCTTATCAAAGTAGAATCACACAGCCCATTGAATGAAAACATTGCTTGACTCGGTTTCATTTTTTGCTTGAACCCCACACTCATTTACAGTCATAAATATTCATTCAATATCCAAATTCTTATTTGTGAGATGTTCTGATTTGGAATATAGCCTTGTACATACATGCCCATATATCCACTAACTTTTATTTTTTAACACCTCCTTCAGGCAAGGTACACAAAAGAGGTACATGTAGTATGATGCCATTCAATTTCTAATATTTACAATCGCCCCATTCAATTCCATTGACAAAAAGGGTGTTCATTTGGTATAAACACCACTTTTCGAGAGGACAGGACTTGTTGATAAGTTTCCGAGGGGAGGCGGGGCATATGCAGTTTTCATTCGCGAATTAATCTTTGGAACTAGGGACAGCAAACATTTGGGGGATATTTTCAAAATTTGTTCTTAACCGATCTATGCCTTCCTATTAGTGAAAACCATGATACCTGACTAAATATTTGTTCTTTATTTATGAGATAAATTGCAAGAAAAATGACATGCCTTATAAACAGCGGCTATCTGCATTTCTTTATGACAAAAAAACCTTGATATATTTATCTTACTTTAAAATGACGTCACTTCCAATGACGTCAAAAATCGGCATTTTTCGCGCCAAACTGTCAAGTTGTTGACTTGGAATGTAAACAATGGGACTTATTTTTTCTTGCTTTCGAATGAACGCAGCTTTTTTCGAACAGTAAGTCGGTCATGGCTGTTCCTTTTAGGGTACACATTATTCGTGTTATCAACACTAATATCATTTAAACATACATGCATGCTTACAAAATGTTAATCTAATATTTGAAATTACAGTAAATTCATTGTAAATATAAGAAATGTACAGATATTTTTTTAGGCGTTCAAGCGAAATAAACGACAAAAAATTATCGGCAAATTTACCATGAATCGCTATCGTGATTCATGGTATTTGCCGATATAATTTTCAGTCGTTCATTTCGCTTGAACGCAGAAAAAAATCAATTCATTTCTTAATTAAGCTTTGAAGAATGTTATTGAGGTTAACTTGGTTAACTAGTTTCCCCTTCAAACAAGACTGTAGTACCTAAAGTGGCCAATACATGTATCTACATCCGAGATGATTCAAGAAAATGTGTTGTTATTGATTCATAGCTTGTGTCAATGTTCAAGACAGATGGCTGCTTGTCTCTTTCAACACCACAGACCTGTTTACTCATTACATTTGCAAACAGTGCAGACCCAGATCAGAGGGCCCCTATAGTGTTTGCTATTTTAAAGCAGTATTTATTAAACTACCCAGAATTCGATATAGAATGGTTCATGTTTTGGTAACTAAAAGGTCCACTAGGGAACCAAATTTCTTAGTGATGAAAGAGTCAAAGCAGTTTGAGATTTCTGATTTACTTTCAGCCTGATTCATGTTCATTGTCTAGCATGTACTTGTACATTATTTGTTTATTATCCTTCATATACTATTGGCATACAGTGGAACCCCTCCAAACCGGAACCTCTAAATGCCGGAATTCTCTAAAAACCGGACAAAAAATTAGTCCCGTTTCCAACCCGTGTTTATTTTAAACAACACCATGAATACACAATTTATACATTCATGTATTATGAGTTTGTATCATCAGAAATATTTTCTATACTCTAGTAGATGATAGCTTAAAGTAGGTTGAAAGTAAAGCAGAATGCGCCTTATTTTCCATACTAGAAACAAGTTATGGGATACTGAGTTAAAACTCCTCTAAACTGGAAACCCTTCTAAACTGGAAATACATGTTGTTCCCACACATGTTGGGTTTAGAGGGGTTTCACTGTATATTGATAACAGTTTTGATCCAGATGAGACTTTATGTTGTCTGGCACCTCATCTTTTTCAGAATTTTTTTGACATTAAGAGTCTAATCCTTTAGCAATAGGGAAGAAAAGTAATTTAGAGATATATATAAAGAATAAAGATTTTTTTTAAAATGACAACTTTTAAAAACTGAAATATATTTTAACACATTATATCCCATAGCCTGTTTCTAGTTTTAAAGAAAGATGATCCCTTAAAGCAGGTTAAAAGAAAGGCACATTCTGCTGTACTCTCAGCCTGCTTGAACCCTTTACCTGATAGCTTATTTCTAGTACTTAAGATAGGTGACTACTTAAAGCAGGTTGAAAGTAAAGCAGAATGTGCCTTAGGGCGCATTCTGCTTTACTTTCAACCAGCTTTAAGCTAATACTTGCTAGACTATATAAAATATTTGTAATGGTAATTGTTCATGAGAGTATAAACCGGAGTTATTTTCTTCAGCGAAGGAATCAATTTAATACGCTAAAAGTCGCTTCTATGGGGGAAAGGGTTAAGCTAGTACATGTACCTGCTAGGACATAGAAAATATTTCTTATGATACATATTCAAGATTTTATAAAAGGGAACTTATTTCTTTAAATAAGGATTAAAATTATAGGCCTAAAGAGGCATATTTAATGGGGAATGGGTTAAAAAAGACAAATTTTCAGTATAAGAAGGGTTAACATTGCATTTAGTATGAATAATGCAATACTAAAGCTGCTTATGTTCATCTAACTTTACTAATTGTTTTAAACCCTTTTCATGCTGAAGTTTGAAATGGACTAATTGGTTTTCTGATAAGTGACTGGTTTACATTGACAATGATGGGTTTATAACCAATATATATTGGACTACTGTCAGTTGCTCATAAAAATCCTAAGATTTCCAAATTTTCAAGCGCAATTTTAGGAATTGTATCGTTAACCATTTCTCTGCCAGGCTGTCTAACACTAACATGTTTATGCAAACAGTTTATTTGATGCAAATTTAACTTTTTTCATGGATTTTCAATATGCTCAATGATAATATGGATGATCTATGCATGTAATTTATTTTTATTCAGAGTTCTCCCAGCTTCTCCAAATATCTATTTCATTATTTCTAGTTCTAAAAATGTATTTTATTATAAGACTGAATCTTTGACATGAAAAAAAAAAAGGTGTCAAGAGGAAAAGCCCCTGGAGCCCGTTTTATGAAACGTCGTATGACAAAAATTGCCGTAAGTCAGATTCTAAAACAAGAGTCCCTGAAGGCCCTGATATCGCACACCTGTTATAATGAAGCCGGATAGATTTACCTTTGAATTTCACTCGTTTTATTCTAAATCCATTCAAACTTGTAGTATAACATGTAAACAACATTGGAATAGACCTACTCTAGCAAAGTAGAGTAAATCAAGGGCAGATAACTAGCCTATATAATACTAAAATGAAGCCTTTTCTAGCATTTCAAAGTATATCAAGGGCAGAATACTCTTGCCACAATGATCAGATTTCAACAATAATTGCACTCCCTCGAGAACTTATAGCTATATATACATTGTTTGCAAGTATAATTAACATCCATTGAATACTGTAGTTGCAAGAGTGTAAACAAAGTGTTAGATATGACATTTTCTTCAATTCAAAGGCAGATAACTCTTGATATATTTGTCCGATTTCAACCATAATCCAACTAATATGAATTATCATGGTCGTGTACAACCTGAGCGAGTTTAAGAAAGATTGAATCAAAATTGTGTCCTCTAGAGTGTAAACACTGTTAAATATGGCATTGTCAGCAATTCAAAGGTAGATAACTCTTGAGTTATTGGTCTGATTTCAACCAAAATCAAACTCATCCGAACTCTTATGGTAATATACAATCTGAACCAGTTTGAGAAAGATTGAATCAAAATTGTGGCCTCTAGAGTGTAAAAATTGTTAAATATGGCATTTTCAGCAATTCAAAGGTAAATTACTCTTCACCTATATATCCAATTTCAACCATGATCAAACTCATCTGAACTCTTATAGTCATATACCATTTGAGAAAGTTTGAGAAAGATTGGATTAAAAGTGTGGCCTCTAAGAGTGTAAACTCTGTTAAATATAGCATTTTCAGCAATTAAAAGGTAGATAACTCTTGACTTATTGGTCCGATTTCAACCATAATCAAACTCGTTCAAAATTTTATGGTAATATACAATCTGAGCAAGTTTGCGATCCATTGGATTAAAATTGTGGCCTCTAAAGTGTAAACACTGTTAAATATGGCATTTTCAGCAATTCAAAGGTAGATAACTCTTGACCTATTGGTCATATTTCAACCATAATCAAACTCATTCAACCCCTTATGGTAATATACAATCTGAGCAAGTTACAGAAAGATTGGATTAAAATTGTGGCCACTAGAGTGTAAACACTAAAATTGTGTCGACTAATGA
This sequence comes from Gari tellinella, assembly GCA_922989275.2. Lineage (NCBI taxonomy): Eukaryota > Metazoa > Mollusca > Bivalvia > Cardiida > Psammobiidae > Gari > Gari tellinella. The sequence continues at coordinate 35,836,475 of OV277863.1, forward strand.
CGGACGATGGACGCAGGACATTCAAGGATTGCAAAAGCTCACCCTGAGCTAGCTCAGGTGAGCTAATTATCAATAGATATTTATTTCTCCATCTTATCCAGTCTTGTGACATCTCTTTGGAATCGTCTTTTCAAATTAGGTGTTTTTAGCTCACCTGGCACGTAGTGCCAAGGTGAGCTATTTTGATCGTCCTCTGTCCGTCGTCGTTCGTCCGTCCGTTCGTTCGTTGTCAACAATTTCTTTAAAACGACATCTCCTCCGAAACTACTGGATAGATTTTTACCAAACTTGGCCTGAATGATCCTTATATGGTCCTCTTTCAAAGCTGTTCAAACATTTCTGGTCCATAGCATATTTAGGTCACAGGAGCTAAAAATAGATTTTTTCAATGAAAACTTAAAAAATCTTCTTGTCTGAAACCACAGTACCCTGAGCTTAGATATTTGGCACAAAGCATCGTCTTCAAGTTCTCTATCAAGATTGTAAATTTACATAGAGTTATATAGTGAAATCTTTAAACATCTTTTTCTCTGAAACTAATATGGCCAGAGCTGTGATATTAGGCATGATGATTCTTCTAAAAACCCTTAACCAATATTGTTAATATGGTTCTGGTCAGTTGCATATCTAGGTCACAGGAGCTAAAAATAGATTTTTTCAATGAAATCTTAAAAAATCTTCTTGTCTGAAACCACAGTACCTTGAGCTTTGGATATTTGGCACAAAGCATCATCTACAGGTCCTCTATCAAGATTGTTCAAATTATGTCCCTGGGGTAAAAAATGACCCCGCCCCGGGGGTCGTAAATTTACATAGAGTTATATAGTGAAATCTTTAAACATCTTTTTCTCTGAAACTAATATGGCCAGAGCTTTGGCATGATGATTCTTCTAGAAGCCCTTAACCAATATTGTTAATATGGTTCTGGTCAGTTGCATATCTAGGTCACAGGAGCTAAAAATAGATTTTTTCAATGAAATCTTAAAAAATCTTCTTGTCTGAAACCACAGTACCTTGAGCTTAGGATATTTGGCACAAAGCATCATCTACAGGTCCTCTATCAAGATTGTTCAAATTATGTCCCTGGGGTAAAAAATGACCATGCCCTGGGGGTAGTAATTTTACATAGAGTTAAGTAGTGATATCTTCAAACATCTTTACCTCTGAAACTAATATGGTCAGAGCTTTGATATTTAGCATGATGACACTTCTAGAAGCCCTTTACCAATATTGTAAATATGGTTCCGGTCCGTTGCATATCTAGGTCACAGGAGCTAAAAATAGATTTTTTCAATGAAAATTATGTCTCTGGGGTGAAAAGTGATCCCATACCAGGGGTTATGTGACCCTTGTGTTGTTTTTTCCAGGTGAGCGATATTTAGGCCCGCATGGGCCTCTTGTTTAAAATTTTGACTTATGAACCCTTTTTGTCGTACGAGGTTTCATAAAACAGGTCTCAGTCTTCTATCTTCTTCAACCCATTACCCCATAGCCTGTTTCTAGTTTTAAGATTGGTGACTACTTAAAGCAGGTTGAAAGTAAAGCAGAATGCGCCTTAGTGCACATTCTGCTTTACTTTCAGCCTGCTTTAAGCTGCCATCTACTAGGATATAGAAAATATTTCTTATGGTATATATTCATGACTGTATGAAGTGGAGTTATTGTCTTCAATGGAGGAATACATTAAAGGCATAAAAAGGCGTATTTATGGGGTAATGGGTTAAGAAAAAATGCATTAATCAGTGAACTTGAATTTTGTACAAAATGTGCACTGTAGAAGCTGTTTTAATAAATGCCACTATAGCAAAAGTTCTGTGTAACAGAAAAGTGGATTTTCTATGATGAGTTAATGATTTCATACACAAAAATGCCAGGTAACCTTGTGTCTGATTTGTATTCAAACTGTTTGCCACTTAGAAATATTTTTTTTAAAACAATTGTTATTAGCTCACCTGAGCCGAAGGCTCAGGATGAGCTATTGTGATACCATTCCGTCTGTCGTCCGTCGTCCGGCGTCCGTCGTACGTTCACATTTTCAAACAACATCTCCTCTGAAACCACTGACCCGATTTCAACCAAACTTTGTCAGAAGCATCAGTGACAAGGGGGAACGAAATCTTGTTCAAAGATTTTGGCTGGAGTTATTCCCCTTGCTGTAGGACCAGATTTTCTAACATGACCGTATAGACAACTTTTAATGCATAAGAAAATCTTAAAAAATCTTCTTCTCAGAAACCCAAAGGCCCAGACCTTTGATATTTGGTATGTATCATGACCTAATGATCTTCTAGCAAGATTGTTCAAATTTTGACCCTGGGGCCAAAAATGACCCCGCCCTGGGGCTTATCAGTTTTTCTTAGAAAAACCTTAAAAAATCTTCTTCTCAGAAACTGTATGGCCTAGATCATTAATATTTGACATATCGCTTTGCCTTATGGTCCTCTACCAAGATTGTTCAAATTATGACCCCGGGTCAAAATTGGGCCCGCCCAGGGGCTTATTAGTTTTACATAGACTTATATAGGAAAACCTTTAAAAATCTTCTTCTCTGAAACTGTAAGGCCCAGATCTTTAATATTTGACATATAGCTTTGCCTTGTGGTCCTCTACGAAGATTGTTCAAATTATGACCTCCGGGCCAAAAATGGCCCCGCCCTCGGGCTTATCAGTTTTTCATAGGAAAACCTTTAAAAATCTTCTTCTCTGAAACTGTTAGGCCTAGATCATTTATATTTAACATGTAGCTTTGCCTTATAGTCTTCTACCAAAGTTGTTCAAATTATAACCCCTGGGTCAAAAATGGCCCCGCCCCGGGGCTTATCAGTTTTACATAGACTTATATAGGAAAACCTTTAAAAATTGTCTTCTCTTAAACTGTATGGCCTAGATCTTTAATATTTGACATATAGCTTTGCCTTGTGGTCTTCTACCAAGAATGTTCAAATAATGACCCCCGGGCCAAAAATTGCCACGCCCTCGGGCCTATTAGTTTTTCATAGGAAAACCTTTAAAAATCTTCTTCTCTGAAACCGTAAGGCCAAGATCATTTATATTTGACATGTAGCTTTGCCCTATGGTACTCTACCAAGATTGTTCAAATTATGACCCCTTGATCAAATTTGGCCCCGCCCCGGGGCTTATCAGTTTTACATAGACATATATAGGAAAACCTTTAAGAATCTTTTACTCTGAAACTGTAAGGCCCAGATCTTTAATATTTGACATATAGCTTTGCCTTGTGGTTCCCTACCAAGTGTATTCAAATTATGACACCTGGGCCAAAATTGGCCCCACCCAGGGGCTTATCAGTTTTTATAGGAAAACCTTAAAAAGTCTTCTTCTCTGAAACCGTAAGGCCAAGATCATTAATATCTGACATGTAGCTTCGCATTGTGGTCCTCTACCAAGATCAAATTATGGTGATAGCTATTTCAAAATGTTGTCTTGCCCAGTCAGATTCTATGGTACAATGTCCTCAGGTGAGCGAAATGTGACCCTCTGGGTCTCTTGTTTTCTTTGTTATTTTATCTTATTGTATTTACTTTTCAGTATTAAACGACCAATAAAATTGGGTAGCTTTATAGACTACATAGACTGTAAGACAGGTAGCAGCTTAATGCAGGACAAAAGTAATGCAGGAAGCTGCTGTAGGCACTTTCTGCATTACTCTTGTCTTGCATTAAGCAGTCACATGGCCTTGGAGATCAACATTATTAACAGTATTAGAGATGGGTAACCACTTACAGCAGGTTGAAGTAAAGTAGAATGCACCTTATGATGCATTCTACTTTATTTTCAGCCTGCTTTAAGCTTTCATCTGCTAGAATATAGAAACTATTTCTTATACAATGTAGTTCATTATGCATGACTGTTACATAAAGTGGAACAATTTTCTTAGGTGTAGGAATAAATGAAAGGCGTTAAAAGGCATATATATGGGGTCATGGGTTGATATTATATGACTTTATGACTGGTTTTATTGATTTGTTTTCAGGTTGCAAGCATAAAGAACAAGGAGAGATATTGAAAGCACTCTTTGAAACTTCATACTTCCGGTGCTCAGTCGTCTTTGACATCGCTACAGTAGAAATGTGTGGGGCCTTAAAGGTACTGTTTGTAGACCAGTATTTATTAAACTACCCAGAGTTCCAAGTAGACTGGTTCATGTTTTTGTTAACCAAAATGATCCATAAGGGAACCTTATAATCCACAAAAGTTAGTAAGATGACCACACAGTTTCTAAATGGCCTGTATATACATTACTAGTTGGTAACGGGTTGAGTTGATGCTTGCAAAGGTAAAACAGAAAGCTTATAACGGGAGCTATTTGTAAGGCAACACGGGCCCGTTTCATAAAACTTATTACGACAAATGTTGTCGTAAGTCAAAACTTTAAAATACATTTAATCCCTGAATTCTCTATCTAATCCTGTCTTGTGACATCTTTTTGGAATCGTCTTTTCAAGACGATTCCACAAAGATGTCACAAGACAGGATTAGATGGAGAAATAAATAATAATTGAAACTTTTGTAATCCGACTTACGACCATTTTTGTCATACATGTACAAAGTTTTATGAAACGGGCCCCAGAGGCCCTCTGATCATGGTCTGTGCTGTTTTTATGCCCCCGGCATCTGTAGATGCGAAGACATATAATGATTGTCCGTCCATGCTTCAGTCCCCCCGTCCGTAACAGGTTAACTAGAATTTACCATTTCATCTAGCATCAGTACCACATACTCAAATGTTTAGATACTTATACAGTTGGTGCCTTGGACAATTCCAAGTCCACCAATATCACCCAACCTTGCTTGGACTGAAACCATGACCTAATTTCATTATTTGAACTTAGAGTAATGCAAATGGGACATTTCTTGATTCACTAAAGTTTACTGTTTCGTCTAGCGTCAACACGGCTTTCTTAAATGCTTTAATACTTATACAGTTGTTGCCTTGGACCATTCCCAATATACCAATATCACCCAACCTTTCTTAAATGCTTTTATACTTATACAGTTGTTGCCTTGGACCATTCCAAATATACCAATATCACCCAACCTTTCTTAAATGCTTTTATACTTATACAGTTGTTGCCTTGGACCATTCCCAATATACCAATATCACCCAACCTTTCTTAAATGCTTTTATACTTATACAGTTGTTGCCTTGGACCATTCCCAATATACCAATATCACCCAACCTTTCTTAAATGCTTTTATACTTATACAGTTGTTGCCTTTGACCATTCCAAATATACCAATATCACCCAACCTTTCTTAAATGCTTTTATACTTATACAGTTGTTGCCTTGGACCATTCCCAATATACCAATATCACCCAACCTTTCTTAAATGCTTTTATACTTATACAGTTGTTGCCTTGGACCATTCCCAATATACCAATATCACCCAACCTTTCTTAAATGCTTTTATACTTATACAGTTGTTGCCTTGGACCATTCCAAATATACCAATATCACCCAACCTTTCTTAAATGCTTTTATACTTATACAGTTGTTGCCTTGGACCATTCCCAATATACCAATACAGTACTGAACCTTATTAAATTAAATTGATAATCGCAAGCGAATTGCAATCGAATTGCCATCGAATTGCCATTGAATCGGGCGCTTCAAAAAGCAAATCCTACGTTTGAATATTTTTACACGAATTTTCCGAAGCGGTTGTGACAAAAATGGAATCGAAAAAATTAACGAATGCATATTTGCTAACATTTGTGAGATACACCATTCAAGAAAACTTACCCGAGGGTAAAGTTATTATTTTTAATCGCAAGCGAATTGCCATCGAATTGCAAGCGAATTGCCATCGAATTGCAAACGAATTGCCATCGAATCGCAAGCGAATCGCAAAAATTGTTTATTTAATAAGGCTCAGTACTGTATCACCCAACCTTTCTTAAATGCTTTTATACTTATACAGTTGTTGCCTTGGACCATTCCAAATATAACAATATCACCCAAACTTTCTTAAATGCTTTAATACTTACACAGTTGTTGCCTTGGACCATTCCCAATATACCAATATCACCCAACCTTTCTAAAATGCTTTTATACTTATACAGTTTTTGCCTTGGACCATTCCAAATATACCAATATCACCCAACCTTTCTTAAATGCTTTTATACTTATACAGTTGTTGCCTTGGACCATTCCCAATATACCAATATCACCCAACCTTTCTTAAATGCTTTTATACTTATACAGTTGTTGCCTTGGACCATTCCAAATATACCAATATCACCCAACCTTTCTTAAATGCTTTTATACTTATACAGTTGTTGCCTTGGACCATTCCCAATATACCAATATCACCCAACCTTTCTTAAATGCTTTTATACTTATACAGTTGTTGCCTTGGACCATTCCCAATATACCAATATCACCCAACCTTTCTTAAATGCTTTTATACTTATACAGTTGTTGCCTTGGACCATTCCCAATATACCAATATCACCCAACCTTTCTTAAATGCTTTTATACTTATACAGTTGTTGCCTTGGACCATTCCCAATATACCAATATCACCCAACCTTTCTTAAATGCTTTTATACTTATACAGTTGTTGCCTTGGACCATTCCCAATATACCAATATCACCCAACCTTTCTTAAATGCTTTTATACTTATACAGTTGTTGCCTTGGACCATTCCAAATATACCAATATCACCCAACCTTTCTTAAATGCTTTTATACTTATACAGTTGTTGCCTTGGACCATTCCCAATATACCAATACAGTACTGAACCTTATTAAATTAAATTGATAATCGCAAGCGAATTGCAATCGAATTGCCATCGAATTGCCATTGAATCGGGCGCTTCAAAAAGCAAATCCTACGTTTGAATATTTTTACACGAATTTTCCGAAGCGGTTGTGACAAAAATGGAATCGAAAAAATTAACGAATGCATATTTGCTAACATTTGTGAGATACACCATTCAAGAAAACTTACCCGAGGGTAAAGTTATTATTTTTAATCGCAAGCGAATTGCCATCGAATTGCAAGCGAATTGCCATCGAATCGCAAGCGAATCGCAAAAATTGTTAATTTAATAAGGCTCAGTACTGTATCACCCAACCTTTCTTAAATGCTTTTATACTTATACAGTTGTTGCCTTGGACCATTCCAAATATAACAATATCACCCAACCTTTCTTAAATGCTTTAATACTTACACAGTTGTTGCCTTGGACCATTCCCAATATACCAATATCACCCAACCTTTCTTAAATGCTTTTATACTTATACAGTTGTTGCCTTGGACCATTCCAAATATAACAATATCACCCAACCTTTCTTAAATGCTTTAATACTTACACAGTTGTTGCCTTGGACCATTCCCAATATACCAATATCACCCAACCTTTCTTAAATGCTTTTATACTTATACAGTTGTTGCCTTGGACCATTCCAAATATACCAATATCACCCAACCTTTCTTAAATGCTTTTATACTTATACAGTTGTTGCCTTGGACCATTCCCAATATACCAATATCACCCAACCTTTCTTAAATGCTTTTATACTTATACAGTTGTTGCCTTGGACCATTCCAAATATACCAATATCACCCAACCTTTCTTAAATGCTTTTATACTTATACAGTTGTTGCCTTGGACCATTCCCAATATACCAATATCACCCAACCTTTCTTAAATGCTTTTATACTTATACAGTTGTTGCCTTGGACCATTCCCAATATACCAATATCACCCAACCTTTCTTAAATGCTTTTATACTTATACAGTTGTTGCCTTGGACCATTCCAAATATACCAATATCACCCAACCTTTCTTAAATGCTTTTATACTTATACAGTTGTTGCCTTTGACCATTCCAAATATACCAATATCACCCAACCTTTCTTAAATGCTTTTATACTTATACAGTTGTTGCCTTGGACCATTCCAAATATACCAATATCACCCAACCTTTCTTAAATGCTTTTATACTTATACAGTTGTTGCCTTGGACCATTCCAAATATACCAATATCACCCAACCTTGATTCTGTATAAAACTTGCTGGTTTCCATTTCAGAATGTTGTTGGTATTGGTGCTGGTATTGTTGATGGGCTGAAGCTGGGACACAATACAAAGGCAGCTGTCATACGTCTTGGCCTCATGGAGATGGTGAAATTTGGAGAGGTCTTCTTTACTGGTTGGTTACCTTACAGTAACTATTTAACCCATTACCCCATAAAAACGCCTTTTTACACCTTTAATTAATTCCCCTACTGAAGAAAATAGTTGAAATTTATACTGTCACAAATTAAAATCATAAGAAATATTTTCTATATTCTAGCAGATAATAGCTTAAAGCAGGCTGAAAGTAAAGCAGAATGCGCCTTAGGGCGCATTCTGCTTTACTTTCAACCTGCTTTAAGTGGTCACATATCTTTAAAATTAGAAACAGGCTATGGAGTAATGGGTTAAGAACTTAAGGTTGAGGATCCCTAATGAGATGAGACCAAAATTGGTACTCTACATATAGTGGTCATTCTCCTCAACTGTGGGCCAGTTCCGAACCATACTTTAACATGGTTCAGAACAGATCGGCAGTTGACGAGAATGGAGAATGGTCGATCGCTCTCGTTAGAGTATCGATATTGACGGACATTGGCCTGATCTCATTAGGTGTTCTCAACCTTATTATGAGTCTAGTTTAACCCTTTCCTCCCTGAAACTTCAAATGGACAATCCCATTGTCCATTTCTGACTTTTAAGGATTGTTTTTGTCAATGTTTTGCATTAGGACAAACAGTGAAGACTCAGATCAGAGGGCTCTGTAAGGAGCCCTCTGATCTGGGTATTCACTGTTTGCATTGGACAAGTGCATGTTTCACATGTATACTGTTTGAAAAGGACGCCTATTTGCGGGACTAGGGTTCAAAGGGTTAAACAATATTTTATTAGACAACATTGATATGAGTCTTGGGTCTGTCTCTTAACCATAGCCTGTTTCTAGTATTAAAAATAGGTGATCACTTAAAGCAGGTCGAAAGTAAAGATGAATGTGCCTTAAATTATTATTGCTCATTGCAGATAGTAAAATTGACACCTTCTTTGAAAGCTGTGGTGTGGCAGATCTTGTTACCACTTGCCATGGAGGGCGTAACAGAATGCTGGGACAGGAGTTAGTACTACGCCCCAAGACGGTGAGATATAGCACTCTGACAGGGCTCCAGATATGACAGGGCTCCAGATAAGGGAATAAATTCAATAAATCCTACATTTTCTCACTCATTTCAGCACCAAATCCTATGGTGTTACTACTCATTAGAATTGTCTTTTTGAGACGGTTCCAAGGAGTTGTAATATCATAGGGTTTAATGCAGAAATAAAGATTTTAGTTTTTGAAATACTCCCCTTATCTGGAGTCCTACTACTCATTAATCTTAGTGCAAGTTTGGTCATGTCAGAAGAAGGTCAAGGTCATTTAGAGGTTGTATTCACATCAGGGGGGCATATTGTTTCACAAATACATGTTGTATTGTAATGACTTTATGTTTGGTTTCCGTAGAATGGGAAATAAAAACATCTTCTCCTTTGTACCAATGTGCTAAGGGGAGTATTTAAAAAACTAAAATCTTTATCTCTGCATTAAACCCTATGGTGTCACTACTCATTAGAATTGTCTCTGAGTAGTGGCACCGTAGGATTTGGTGCTGAAATTAGTGAGAAAATGTTGTATTTCTTCAGTTTATCTGGAGCCCTGAATATGAGTCATTATGTGTTCTTTGTTACAGAAAATTAAAGAGTTGGAGAAAGAACTGCTGAAAGGCCAGAGTTTCCAAGGTCCCCTTGTAGCGGAGGAGATCTACACAGTTCTCAAGGAGAGAGATATGCTGAACAGGTGGGATATGTGTGCTACATTGGTTAAGCCTTAATGTGACATTTGCTAACAGTTTGAATTCAAATCAGACAACTAGTAACTTTATTATGTCTGCCCCTATATAGGGGATAGACAGTAATCTTGATGTGATTTTCAGGGCTCCAGATAAGAGGTAGTTTTTTCAACAAATCCCAACATTTTCTCACTCTTTTTAGCACAAAATCCTATGGTGTTACTACTCATTAGAATCGTCTCGAAGAGACGATTCTAATGAGTAGTGACACCATAGTGTTTAATTCAGAAATAAAGATTTTAGTTTTTGAAAAACTACCCTTATCTGGTGCTCTGGATTTTTATCTGAGTGTCTGTCCACCCATATCAGTCAGTTAACATTCTTATACAACCACCTCCTTCAATATTACAGGGATTTGCTCTAAACTTACACAGATGAAACATTTATATATGAAGGTGTCCATGTGGTTTGGAATTCTGGCTATGACCATTTGATAGAAGTTACTATGGTCCTTTAATACTTTCTTTACATAGAATTTATAAGAAACTATTCTTTTCCAGCTTACTTCTTCTACACTAAGAAGTCAAACAAGGGTAAAATGTGAAAGACCAAGGCAGATAGGTTTTATCTGGTTATTTCATAAACCCTCATTTCCGCACTTACCTGTGCCTTTATCAAGATAACATTTAAACAATACACAGATTGCCTTTACTGAGATTGAGTTTTTACGATGCCTTTATCACATGACTTTTTATTATGACTTAACCCATTACCCCATAAATGTGCCTTTTTAGCTCACCTGAGCACAAAGTGCTCAAGGTGAGCTATTGTGATCGGTTGCCGTCTGTCGTACGTCGGTGTCCGTGTCTGTGTCCGTGTCGTCTGTTCACAATTTGTTTCAAATAACTTCTTCTCTGAAACCAATGGCCCAATTTAAACAAACTTGGTCAGATAAATACTGTAGTTGTAAATTTTCTTGTCAATAACTATAAGTCCTAGGACAACCAAATTTCACATGTAGCATCATGTTGTGCAAGATTGTTCAAATCATGACCCCAGGGTCAAAAATGGCCCCGCCCCGGGGCTTATCAGTTTTTCATAGGAAAACCTTTAAAACTCTTCTTCTCCAAAATTGTATGGCCTAGACCTTTTATATTTGGCATGTAGCTTTGCCTTATGGACCTCTACTAAGATTGTTCAAATCATGACCCCAGGGTTAAAAATAGCCCCGTCCCGGGGCTTATCAGTTTTACATAGACTTATATAGGAAAACCTTTAAAAATCTTCTTCTCTGGAACCGTAATTCCCATACGTTTTATATTTGGCATCTAGCTTTACCTTATGTTCCTCTACCAAGATTGTTCAAATCATGACCCCAGGGTCAAAAATGGCCCCGCCCCGGGGTTTATCAGTTTTACATAGACTTATATAGGTAAACCTTTAAAAATCTTCTTCTCTGAAACCATAAGGCCCATACCTTTTATATTTGGCATCTAGCTTTGCCTTATGGTCCTCTACCAAGATTGTTCAAATCATGACCCCAGGGTCAAAAATGGACCTGCCCCGGGGCTTATCAGTTTTACATAGACTTCTACAGGAAAACGTAATTCCGAGTTGTTTCAGTTTCATGCAACAGTTCACATACATGCAATGACAAACTTCATTTTGCATCAAGTATAACACAATAGTTCCTCAGGTGAGCAATTTAGGGCCGCATGCGGCTCTTGTTACACCTGTAATTTATCCCTCCATTGAAGAAAATAGTTCCAATTTATGCAGTTATGAATAAGTATGATAAGAAATATTTGTTATATTCTAGCAGATTGTAGCTTAAAACAGGCAGAAAGTAAAGCAGAATGCTTTAATTTTAACCTGCTTTAAGTAGTCACCTGTTTTAAAAACTAGAAACAGGCTATAGGGTAATGGGTTAAATCCATTTGCTCAGTCAGGATGTGTTAATATTCTCATAGGTTTTAGTGTACAATATTATATCTTTCAGGTTTCCACTTTTCGAAGCCATCTACAAGATATGCCAACATGATATGGACCCAAAGGCATTTATAGAATGCTTGAGGAACCATCCTGAGCATATGTAGACGCTAGAGTAGATACCATCAAGCCATGATAGTGTAGATAGTGATATAGAATGATTCAACCATTGATATACAGTCTAGAAGGTGATATTTTTTCCCTTCAGTAAAAATTCGACACTTTGAATTCACATTAGTTTGAACATACCCATACTTCAATGTTAAAATGTGGCTAAGCCACATTTTAACATAGAAGTATGGGTGTGTTTGACTTAAGCGGGATAGAATTTTAAAAATTAAACTTATAAAATACTGGTAAGGTCAATTTAGGCGAGTTTGAAGTATTGAGTTTCGACTGTAAAACTAAATGATTGATAGAGTTGGGTTTTACGTTTCTGCAACACAAAAAGTGCTGATATGGTGCCATAAAACTAAACACAAATGGAACGCAGTCAAATTGAGAAAATGGCAGTGATTTTGGAAATATTGATGATTCATTTTAAACTGGTCAGATGCTGGGTTACCCAAAATTGTTTGCAATAGACATGAGGTTTTTAGCATAAACATATTTTTTGGGAAAGAATACAGCCTTCCAAACTGTAGAAAGTAAACCCGATAGAGACTCAGTTCAACTCTCCTGCCTTCAAACTTGAGATTTGTGAAGTTGCATAGGCAGCTACTATGCAGTTGACTGCTGAATGCAGAACAGAGCTTTCTGCGTTACTTCCATCCTGCATTTAGCAGCAGCTGCCAGGATGTAGAGATATCAAGCCTTCTTCAATAGGTGGTTGCTAAAGACAGGCTTGTAGTATTTTATAGTCAATCTTGTATTAAGCTGTCACTCAAAAGAAAACCATTGGAGAATCTTAATTACAGACGGTTACTTTACCCATTACTCAATAAACACTCCTTTTTACGCATTTAATTACTCCTCCACTGAAGAAAATAGTTCAAATTAAACAGTCATCAATATTTATTATAAGAATTTTTTTCTAGCAGATGGTAGCTTAAAGAAGACTGAAAGTAAAGCAGAATGTGCCTTAAAGGGACTCACAACCAGATGGTGTTCTTGTCAAAATAAAATAAAATACTCAAATAAAAGCAAATTTGTGGCATTATTTGGCTTTTGACGTTAAAAAAATATGATCAGTCCAAAAAACGTCTCAAGAATCGTCACCGAATCTTAGTTTTTTAGATATTTTCCATCGTTTTTCCATAGCGTAAGCTAACGGTATAGTTGTTGTTGTTGCTTCTCTACACGGGGTCAGACATAAACCCGAGCCGAATAATGTTCTATTAATAGCTATCATTGAAGTACGTTAATTCGCTACCATATATATAGAGAGCGTCCGTAGCCGAGGGCGTAAAGGCGATGCCTCATTTTTCATTTTTGTCTCCGCATGGATGGTCACGGGTTCGAATCCCACCAGAGCCTCTTCTCTTTTTTTTTTGGAAATGCATTTTTTAACAGAATTTATTATCCTAAACTAAATTTTACCCATTTATATAAGCATTTGACATATATTTACAAATTACTATTTTTAATGCTTGATCCGGTTGCGAGCCTCTTTAATGCACATTTTGCTTTACTTTCAACCATCTTTAAGTGTTCAGCTATCTTCATAACTAGAAAAAATCTATGGGGTAATGGGTTAATGCAGGGTGCAAATCATACCAAAAGCTACTATAGGAGATTTCTGTGTTCTTTTCATCCTGCATTAAGCAGTCCTTTGTCTTCAGAGAGCTCAATGCTATTTTGATAAGTGGTCGCTGAATACAATTTTGACTGTAGTGCTAAAGTTTCAAGTAAGAATCTCTGATTGATGTCAATGAGTGACAGATTGTGTAGACCCTCATTAGATATAGCTACTGATCTGGAGTTACACTGTTTGCATTATTAGATATTATCTTTTTTCTGGGGGAAACAGCTCAAATATGATAAAGAACAAATCATTTGGGTAATCAGGGTTCCAGATAAGAGGGAGTAAACTGAACAAATCCACATTTTCTCACTCATTTCAGCATCAAATCCTATGTTGTTACTACTCATTAGAATAGTTTCGAAGAGACGATTCAAATGAGTAGTAACACCATAGGGTTTAATGCAGAAATAAAGATTCTATCTGGAGCTCTGGGTAATGTAGCAAATATTTATAGATCTAGCATTTAAGTTATAGGTATGTGAAATATTAGATTGTGTTCTGTGTTTGCAGTTAAACATGTGTTTTGTAGCCATTCAGTGCTCGGGCATTCTTCTTTACTCTCAACCTGCTTTAAGTGGTCACCTATCTTAATACTAGAACAGTGCTATGGAGTAAAGGGATACTACAAGTTTTACTGTCGTTGTCATGTATGTTATTTGCAAGCAGACTGACTGCTGTCCAGAGATTATTTATTGTAATTTTCTCATTCACAATAATTGCTCTTTGATTAGTAAATCCAAGGAACTGGTGAATTATTGTCTACTTAACTCTTTCCTCCCTGAAACTTCTAATGGACAATCCCCGTTTTCATTTTAGTATTGTCCATTTCTGACTTTTAAGGGTTGTTTTTGTCAATGTTTTGCAGTATGACAAGTGCACTTTTCACATGTATACTCTTTGAAAAGGACGCCTATATGCGGGACTAGGGTTCAACGGTTTAACTCATATGCTGCCTTACTCTGAGTGCAATGGCTAATTGTAAACAATTTGGATCCCGTTCACATGCCAAACAACAATGTTGGCAGACAAGTCTTTTTTTTTAAAACAGTTAGAGTTTAGAGTTTATTCAGGCAAAACAGACAATGGTTTAGCAGAATAAGGTTTAACAATAAACAATAAACTAGCCTTGGCCTATAGTTTAGAAGTGAAAGAGACAGTAACAAAATACTTAGCATACAGAATATTTAAAACATACATTATTATACATATTTATGAAATATTACACTTATTGGGTATAATTATACATATTTATGAAATATTACATTTAATGTTTGTGTTGTGTTGTATTTTTCTTCAGAATCTATTTAGTATTCTTTACTGAACATGTTCTTTGCAGCTGATCTTGTATTGAGCAACTATTGGTTTAAATAACTTTTTGATTAATTCTAAAGACATATGACTGCTTAATGCAGGAGTGCTGTATGGCAAATATTCTGGAGCTTTATTAGACACCAGGTTACTAATGGTCTGATCTGGCTCTAAACTTTTTTGCAATGGATATTTTCAGCACATTTGGTAAAGAATAATGTCTTCTTCACTACATATTAAAAATATTTGGCAGCACATAAACAGGAGTAAAGATCTAAAGACAATGGTCTGAATAAAGTGCACATCAGAGCTCCAGATAAGGGGAGTATTTCAAAACCTGAAATCTTTATTTCTGCATTAAACCCTATGGTGCTACTACTCATTAGAATTGTGTCTTCAAGATGGTACTAATGAGTAGTTACATACACCATAGGATTTGGTGCTTAAATGAGTGAGAAATGTTAGATTTGTTCAGTTTGCTCCCTCTTATCTTGAATCCTTGCCTAAAATATGTCATTTATCTTCTGTTTATTAGTAGGTGATGTTTATTCATCTGTTTTTATGATCTGGAGAGCTGCTTTTCAAAGGCAATAGTAATTAAAGTTGCTCATGATCTGTCCAAATATTGTTGCCTTATTTCATTTCATTTATTTACTCCCTACAGCCATATGAGCAACCTTTTATTATCATTGCTGTAATGGTTCAATATACATCTTGGCAGCCATTTGCATGTACATGTATTTATATATGGAACTGTAATGATTTTGGGAAAGACAGCGACTTAGGCCCTAGCAGCAAAACTATATTTGCACCTAGTGTTGTAAAGATTTTCGATCGAGATCAGATGTCAAGTTACTTTCGATTTTATCCGGATATAGAATGTTTGCAAAGGTCATCACATTTTTACAGAGGTCATCACTATATACAGGACAAAGGTAATGCAGAAAGTGCCTAAAGGAGTATTCTGTGTTACAGTGGTAAATACGCTATTCCTACCCATTTACGCATTAATCTTTGTGTAAGAACACATAGTGAACTGTTAACGAACGGTTAACGAACAGTTAATGCCTAACGATTTTAATGCGTTTAACCAATGCAGTCTCGGCTAAGGGGTCCGTCGGCTAAGTGATGACCCTTTTATCCGGGATCTTTTAAATGCGTAAAGAAACGGCTAGGAAACATGCAGGGGCGTAGCCAGCCATACGCACCTACGCACGCGGTAACATCAGTTTGAAAAATGAAAAATGAAACATGGCCATTGGCCCAAAAATGGCATAAAAACCGAATGCTAAGGGGGGTTAGACCTTAAATTAATGGCTAAAATGAAGATTTCAAACACACTTCAGAGCTCACCATTTCAGTTCTAATTTTCATTTTTTCTCCCCGGGGGAGGACCCCCGGACCCTCCGCCAGCATTGGTAAATTTCAAGTTTCAGAAACCCAAGAACTTAGTAACTGCAAAGACGACAGCTTCAAGCCTATGGTGCTACATGTAATATGCTACATGTACCTCTCGTGCGTTTAAACATTGAGTCAAATAGTTCTAGCAGAAAAAGATGATAGTCAGAATATAATGTTATATCTTATATAACGAAGCTTTGAACATAGTTTCACATAGTTCGTATTTAGTGCCCGAAATCCCCCACCAACAATTTTTCATAGTTCATATAGAATCTACATGAGGATTGTATGTACAATGTATACTTAAATCGTCTAAAAGTCGAAAATTCTTGGAAATATATAGGTTAGTCACATTGATCGTATGCAGTGTCCAAAATCCCTACAAACACACTTCAGAGCTCACCATTGCAGTTCTTATTTCGATTTTTTCTCCCGGGGGAGGACCCCCGGACCCCCACTTCCATTTGTCAACGTTCAGGTTTCAGAAAATCAAGAACATAGTAACTACAAAGTTGGCAGCCTGAAAAAAACTACTACAGTGTTTCGTGTACTTATCGTGCGTCTTAAAAGTCAAATAGTTCAAGCAGCGGGAAATTTGGTTACAAAATAAAGTTCTGTCTAATAAAACGGAGCCTTCAACGCAACTTTATGGTTCACACTGATTGTATTTAATGTCCCACTTCCCTCCAAAAACACTTCAGAGCTCACCATTTCAGTTCTTATTTCCTTTTTTCTCCCGGGGGTGGACCCCCGGACCCCCACTTGCATTTTTCAAGTTCGAGTTTCGGAAACTCGGGAACTTAACAACTAAATATTTAAGGCGGCATCATAAAAACTACGATGCTTCATGTACCTCTTGTGCGGGTAAAAGTCAAATTATTTTAGCAGAAAAAAATGTTAATCACTAAATTTTATTTTATGTTATAACGGAGCTTTAAACATATTTGTATAGTTCACATAGATCGTATTCAGTGCTCCAAATCCCTCTAAACACACTTCAGAGCTCACCATTTTAGTTCTAATTTGCATTCCCCCCCCCCCCCCCCCCCCCCCCCTCCTCCCGCACCCTCCCCCTGGTGTGCGTAACATTAGTTCAAGCCTGGCTACGCCCCTGACATGTTTAACGAAACGGATAATAAACGCGTAAGAAACGCTTAAAGTGGGTAGGAAAAGCATATTTACCACTGTATCATTGTCCTGCATTAAGATGATACCTGTCTTCAATACTACAAATATATTTGATTGGTTTGCTTGATACAGATTTGACTGTATGTACAAATAATGTCCTACAGTGCTCTCTCTCTACAATGGTCCTCCCAACAATGACTCCCTCCTTACACTGACCCTTGTTGCAGTTACCTGAACTGGCCACTTATGTCTTATGCTATAACTGCTGCAATATCTTCTGCTTTAACTTATTGTCTGCTGTTTGTATCAAAGTGACATACAACTGGACATTTTGATAGAATAAATATTATGACGAGTGATAAACAATTTGAATCTAGATCAGACACCGCGTTATGCGGCGTCTGATCTGGATTCAAGCTGTTTGCAATGTAAGCCAAGTCTTAATTTTCCCTCCCTATATCGACTCCCTCTGAACAACACACACTATCTGTGTCTCCCATTGGGTATTGTGTTGTAGAGATGGAGCACTGTATGGCCTATAACCAGGGATGTACCTACAGGTTGTTCAAGTCCTTATAACTCCACCAAACCCTATGTTGTGACTACTCATTAGAATTATCTCACTTGAGTAGCCACAACATGGAATTTGGTGGATGAATAATGGAAAAAAAGATAAGTTCAATAATTTGTATTTTAAGCCCTGTTTTTTTTACATAGAGCTTACCACACGCTTTTGGGTATACCTTTCAGGGCATAAAATACCCCTCTACAGATAGATCTATAGCAATTGTTGTTTTTATTATACAAATTGTTATTTTATTGCAATTGAATGAGTAAACCCTTTTATTTCACACTTTCAGTTTTTCTTCTTTAATTCTTTCCTTATATCGATGCCATGAGTACTCTTTACTTTTTAACCCATTAGTCCATAAATGGGCCTTTTTACGCCCTTTAATATATTCCTACCCTGAAGAAATACAGTTGTGAATTATACACCATAAGAAATATTTTGCCTATTCTTTAGGATGGTAGTTTAAAGCAGGCTGAAAGTAAAGCAGAATGTGCCTTAAGGCACATTCTGTTTTACTTTCAACCTGCTTTAAGTGGTCACCTTTCTTCTGCAAGTGTAAATCTCTTTTATCAAACTAATATATCTATAGTACTTCCATGTTTAAAGCAGATTGGGCTGCCAATATAAGTACAGTATCATCTTTCAAATGACCACTTAATCCTTTACTCCATAAAAGCACCTATTAGCACATTCAATTTAGTTCTCCTCTGAAGAAAATAGTTCCTATTTAGACATTCATGAACATGTACGAAAAGAAATATTTTCTATATCCTAGCAGATGGTAGCTTAAAGCAGGCTGAAAGTAAAGCAGAATGCATCTTAAGGCTCATTCTGCTTCACTTTCAACCGTCGTCTATCTTCTAAACTGGAAACTAGCTATGTAATGGATGAAAGATTATCTAGTTTAGGGAGTTCTTTACTGTATAAACAAATCTTTGTTACAACTGAAAACAAGGATCTTTGAACTCTCATTATCATCACCGTTGAATACAAGCATCTTTAATCTGAGAGTATCAAACCAGAGTGAGGCAGGATGTTGAACACCTTGCTGCGATACTGTTACACGGCTGCTATAGCCAATCACCTGTAACACCTTGGAGGATGATCTACTGCCTACAAACAAGTTGCCATCTAAATCCACACACATGCCACCAACATCCTTGAGATCCACTGAGGTTATTGAGAACATACTGTTACCCTCGCTGTTGAGCCATTACTCCACAAATACATTTATGGCTATTTATGTCTTTAATATATTCTTCCACTGAAGAAATTAGTTCCACTTTATGCAGTTATGAATATGTGCCATATAAAAAGTTTCTATATTCTCTAGTGGATGGGAGCTTAAAGCAGGCTGAAAGTAAAGCAGAATGCGCCTTGGGACGCATTCTGCTTCACTTTCAACCTGCTGTAAGTGGTCATCTATCTGGAAACTGGAAATGGGCCATGGAATAATTGTTAAAAGATTATCTAGTTTAGGGAGTTCTTTACTGTTTAATCAAATCTTTGTTACAATTGAAAACAAGAATCTTTGAACTCTCATTATCATCACCATTAAACACAAGCAGCTTTAATCTGAGAGTAGCACCTTGGAGGATGATCTACTGCCTACAAACAAGTTGCCATCTAAATCCACACACATGCCACCAACATCCTTGAGATCCACTGAGGTTATTGAGAACATACTGTTACCCTCGCTGTTGAGCCATTACTCCACAAATACATTTAATATGGCTATTTATGTCTTTAATATATTCTTCCACTGAAGAAATAGTTCCACTTTATGCAGTAATGAATATGCTCCAAATAATAAATTTCTATATCCTCTAGCAGATTGCAGCTTAAAGCAGGCTGAAAGTAAAGCAGAATGTGCCTTAACCCTTTACCCCATAGCCTGATTCTAGATTTGACAATAGGTGACCACTTAAAGCAGGCTGAAAGTAAAGCAGAATGTGCCTAAAGGCACATTCTACTTTACTTTCAGTCTGCTTTAAATTACCGTAACTATCTATTGGATAAAAAAATATTTCTTATGGTATACATTCATGACTATAAAGTTGAGCTATTTTCTTCTTCGGAGGAATAAATTAGAGGTGTTAAAAGGTGCATTTCTGGGGTAATGGGTGAAGGCACATTCTGTTTTACTTTCAATCTGCTTTAAGTGGTCATCTATCTTATAACTGGCCATGGAGTAATTGTTAAAATATTTTCCAGTTTAGAGAGTTCTTTACTGTTTAATCAAATCTTTGTTACAATTGAAAACAAGAATCTTTGAACTCTCATTATCATCACCATTAAACACAAGCAGCTTTAATCTGAGAGTATCAAACCAGAGTGAGGCAGGATGTTGAACACCTTGCTGCGATACTGTTACACAGCTGCTATAGCCACTCACCTGTAACACTTTGGAGGATGATCTACTGCCTACAAACAAGTTGCCATCTAAATCCACACACATGCCACCAACATCCTTGAGATCCACAGAGCTTACTGAGAACATACTGTTACCCTCGCTGTTGAGAACCACAATGCCCTTCTCAGAATCTGCCACGTACAGTCTTCTGTCATCTTTACTGACACGCAGGCGATGTATTTGTTTGAATAGTCTTCTCTTTGACCTGTCTTTGTAAAGTATTTTGAGTTGCTTGCAATGAGCCGAAGAGTAGATATAGACCTTCTTGCCCAGATATTCACTGATGTACAGTTTACTATCACTGGCAGCCATGTTACAACACTGGTGACCAAGTTGCACAGATTTTGTGGCTTGCAGTTTTCCATTGTTCAGTGATACAAACTGTATTGTGTTATTGTGAAGAGAAGCTGCCACCAGGTTATGCCCAACAGAACATACATCATATGGGTAGCTGGCTAGAGACAGCTGGTCGACCACTGTGTATGTCTGGTCCATTAGTTTGATGTTACTGTTCATGCTGTCAGCCAGAATTATCTCCCCTGTCTCTAACTGACAAATACTTTCAATGCTGCAATAATACTTATCAGAACCTAATTTAACATCGACTTCCTCTTTGGTAGTCACAGTATACACAGTTTGCAGTCCTTTACAGTTTGTCATTACTTGATCTCTTGAAGGGGAAGGTGTATCTAATGCTCCAAGACTTTCAATACTTTCTACGTACTGTTCAAGATCAGCATCAATTGAAAAAGTAAAATTATCCGCTATAGATGCAACAGCTAAATTATCAATAGCTTTTATGCATTCTTTAAAGTATTCTTGAACAGATTTCAGGTTGATGAACATTTGTGTTTCTGAGATACTGTCCGTGTCTTTAAGCAGTTGATTTTGCTGCTGGAGTTGATGTATTGTGTCCCTGCATGATACTGATCTAGTCTCTATGGCCTGTTCACTTTCTTCATGAACACGATCCATATCTTCTAAAGCTTTCTCCTCAAGTTTGTTCATGATTGTATCAACTTTTTCCCTGAAGTTTTTTATCTGTTTTATACATGATTTGCAAGAGAGTTGAAGGCAATGTTTCTTCTCGTTACCATTTTCCACCAGCTGTTCTAGCCTGGACACAGCTGACTATATCATCATTCAAGGTCTGTAGGTCAGGACTGCTGAAACTGCCACATGCAATTGTTGGTATGTAGGCCATTCCTGGGCAGAGTCTGAGAATGTAAAAATAAATTTTGTCATGGCTTTAATATTTAACAGCCTAAATGTTTTCAACAGTTTCCCATACACAAATGCCTTTTCTAGCTTGTTTCCCAAAGGCCTTCATACCTTGTTGCAGTTTAATTGTTGTAGTGGATGTTTTAGTTCATTTGACAGAGATTATCCCTGAGTCTCTGCCATGAACCAAAGGGAAGGCAAAGTGGTGGTTTTGATACCATGCGCTGCTTTGCAGCAAACGAGATAAGCCAAAATAATTTTCCTGAAAATATATGCCAATTGAAGTAATTTAGCTCGTAATCAGGATCCATGCTGTTAAACTTTCTGATTGCACTCCTGTATTGAGGATAGAAAGGGTAAGGCTTCCTAACACTTTCAACACTAAATAACTTTTGTGGGTTATCATGTTCCGTTGTGGATCTTTTGAGTTACCAAAACATGAACCAGTCGACTTGGAATTCTTTGTAGTTTGATAAATACTGCTCTAAATTAACAAACAGTGTAGACCCTGATCAGATGGCTCCTATAGGATCCTTTTAAATATTCATCAAAAAATCTATTTTAGCTTCTATGATCTAGATATGCAATGGACTAGAATTGGTAGACATGTAGATATCATGCTTTGTGCTTCAGACAAGTTTTTATCGAAAACATCTGGGCATTCTTCATTAAAAATTTCAGCGTTGAATGAGTTGAACCTTTTCTCCCGTGAAGGTGCTTTTGAAGTCCTTACATATGACAAGTGATGGTTAAAACAGTCTGAAAGTAAAGTAGAAAGTTCATTTCAGCATGCTTCAACCCATTCTCTCATATAAAATGACTTTTGATGCATTTATCTAATTCTCATAGAAAAACATGTTCATGCTGCTACCCTGTATTGCAAAAGAGCCATTGTAGGCAGATAAATGCTTAATGCTTTACTTAGAGTCTGCTTGCAGCGATCACCTGTCTTACCCATACCACATATCCTGTTTCTAGTTTCAAAGAAAGATGATCACCTAAAGCAGGTTGAAAGTAAAGCAGAATGCGCCTTTAGCTATAATCTGATAGGATAAAGAATTTTTTCTTATGATACATACTCATGACTGCATAAAAGGGAACTATTTTCTTCAGTGGATGAATAAATTATAGGCATATTTATGGGAGAATGGGTTAATTAAGTCTACTGCAAACAAACTATAGAGGAAAGGGTCAAGCAACAAAATGTCTAAACCACTGAAAATAAACAGCAAAAAGTCTAGCCCTGAAAGGTTCATTTAAATTACCTGTGATCAATAGAAACACAGACGGGGCAGCACAGGGCCTCATGCTGCCCACAGTACATGGAAATAGTCTGATCATCATGGTGGGGACACTGCGGTCCCACAGGACCTTTGGTGTTTCCCTGGCCCCAGCTCTGTCTGGAGTCTTCTCTTTGGATAGTGTGAGTTTTCAGAGTGGCGATCTCAGAGTGTATCTCGACACAGTTAGTGCAGTAGTACTCATCACATTCAGGACAGTAATGTTTGGCCTCCGCAATTCTACCCTTCCCAGCACATCGTGTACATTTGAAGTCAAAATCCTCATCTGATCCGAGGTTAATAGATTTACCAAAGTTACCACTAGGTGCCCCACCTGTTGCCATATTGAATGACGATGCCTTGATTGATCAATGATCCGCTTTGACTGCATGCTAATTGTGTGACGGTTGTGGTCTATACCCCAGATAGTGCACAAACCTGGCAATCACTAAGATGAGTCATAGTTACGATGTTTTCACTTCCTGATATTAAATAGTAAAAAACCTCATTATTTGTACCAACCACTAAAATAAAGGCTTATTGATTGCATAAAAGAAAGGTGATATCCTGAAGCAAGGTGAAAGTTAACACCGAGAGCTCCTAAAGGAGCTTTCTGTCTTACTGTCACATTGCTTTTAAGCAGTCACCTGCCATGACAAATAATAATTAAAATACTTTAGTGGTTGTAATAGAAGAGGTTTTACTGTACAGTCCAACTTGTTTTATGTGCCCACTTATTGAGTTCTTGAAAGACAGGTAAGAGCTTATGCAGAATAAAGATAATGCAGAAAGCTCCTATGGGAGCTTTCTTCATTATTTGTGTCCTGCAGTGAGCTGGTTTTCAGAGATATTAGTCTAAGGTTGTTGTCCCAGAGTTGTATTACTATCCACTTTAATTCCTAGCAGACAAACACAAACTCTTTGTAAAATACAGCATGATCATTCTGATTATTATCACACAAAGGTATAAAGCACAGTAAAACCTATCCATGGCAATCACTTAAAAGAAATATACATTATGCCTATAACAGCTGGTACCGTAGCTTAAAGCAGGACGTAAGTTAAGCAGCAAGCTCCTTTAGGAGCTTACTGGTTTACTTCCATCATGCTTCAAGCAGCACCCTGCTTTGAAATCAAATAACAAGCCTTCTTTTGAGTGCCCATATAACAGTGGTGAAGATGTTTATTCTTTCCCAATAAAACTACTATTTCCATTGCAAACAGTTTGGAGCCAGATCAGATGCCAGGTAACCTGGCGTCTGATCAGGCTCCAAACTGTTTGCCATTCAGATTAAAATAAGAATTCAGAATTGTCCAAACATTGCCATTTTCTTCATTTTATGGCTATATGCATTACCTTTGCATTTAAACGGGAAAGAAAAACGTCATCTCCACTGTACTACTACTCTATAATTTACCCCTTCTTCTTCGGTCACCGTACACCACGCAAATGGCCTTTGCTGTTACACATGGGTAAGTTTCTATACCCAAAGCAGATATCAATATGGTATAAATGGTTACAGCCAAATCCAGACTATGCGAACAATGAATTATGATATACATAATCAGTCTTTAAAAGCCAGTAGTAACTAAATGCTGAACAGAAGTAATGCAGAATGTTTATTTTGTCGCTTTCTGCTTTACTTTTGTCTTGCATTAAGAACTGTCTGTCTTTCAAAGATTTCCATGCTTGCATATTGACTGTTTGCTGGCGTCAGGCTTGACTGTATTATTTTAAACTAGACAAGTAAATATATACAGTGGAGAAGATGTTATTATTTCCCAATAAACGCGTTTACGCTCAAACTATTATTTCTTTTGCAAACAGTTTGGAGCCAGATCAGACGCCGGGTAACCCGGCGTCTGATCAGGCTCCAAACTGTTTGCCACATGAATTGTCTAAAAGTTGTGCTTTTCTAAGTTTTAGTGTTTTGCGTTTCGTTTGTGTTTAAACGGGAAAGAATAACGTTTTCTCCACTGTACCAATTATTATTATACCTATGTAAACTTTTTGAGTCTAAATAGAGTAGTCAAATCTGTGTAAAGTGACCACTAGATGACGATGAATGACAATCTTTAACCTAATACCCCATAGCCTGTTGCTAGTTTGAAGACAGGTTACTACTTTAACCCTTTCCCCCATAGAAGCGACTTTTAGCGTATTTAATTTATTTCTCCGCTGAAGAAAATTGTTCCTGTTTATACCCTCATGAACAATTACCATAAAAAATATTTATAAACCCTAATAGATGGTAGTTTAAAGCAGGCTGAAAGTAAAGCAGAATGTGCCTTAAGGCACATTCTGCTTTACTTTCAACCTGCTTTAAATGATCACCTGTCTTTAATATTATAAATAGGTTATTGGGTAAAGGGTTAAGCAGGTTGAAAGTAAAGCAGAATGCGCCTTAATGCGCAATTTGCTATAGTTTCAGCCTACTTTAAGCTATCATCTGCTAGGATATAGCAAATATTTCTTATGGTTTGTATTCATGACTGAATAAATTGGAATTATTTTGTACAGTGAAGGAACAAATTAAATGTGTAAAAAGACATATTTATGGGTAATGCGTTAAAGAGAGGCGATTGCTTAATGCAGGACAAAAGCAATGCAGAGGAGCATTGTTTTTGTCCTGCATCAAGCTTCCACCCGTCATAAATACTACCAAATGTTTCAATTTTTTGTGTTCGGCTCTAAATGACCTTATTGTGTCGATGGGCCGTAAAACACCATTCATTCATTCTATTTTAGTGGTCAGCTTAATATATGTTTGACAGTAAAATGAATTCATCTAAAGAATAGTGTGGATTATATAATTGTTATAAACAGTTTAGATCCAGATGAGACACCATGTTACTTGGGTTCTATCAGGATGCAAACTGTCTGACAGTCTGATTGTGTTTTCCCCTGGAAATGACAGATAAGTAAGCTCTGTGAGTCACATAGACAATATCCACCTTATATGCTAATAGGTTGAAGTTGGTCAAAGTTTTATATTGGTTTACAGTCCTCCCTCCCATCAATGGCCCTCCAAAACAACGATTAGTTTCTTACAACAAGGCTTGCCGTTGTTTCCCCAAGACAAGTTCGAACCATTTCGCTGTTGCTATATCTTCTACTTGAACTTGTCCTCTGCTGCTTTTTCTCGAAGTTTCTTTTGATTGGATGTTTTGACACAAAAAAATAAAGATGAGTGACAAACAGCTTGAATCCAGATCAGATGCCGCGTTACGCGGCATCTGATCTGGATTCAAGCTGTTTAAAAATGGAAGCCAAGTCGTGCTCTGCATTCTAAGGATATTATTTTCCCCTCCCTATAATGACTCCCTCCAAACAACACACACAATCTCCGTCTCCCATTAAATTTTGGTGTTGCTGTAGAGGAAGCACTATACATTATTGTTTGTAGACTGTAAGACAGCTATGTTTGCAGACATGCTTATAGGTTGAAGAGGGGTAAAGTTTTATACAGTCAACCCTCTCTATTCCGACCACAAAATTGTGTTGATTATTAGGTGTTTACGACAGGTGACTGCTTAAAGCAAGGTGACAGTAAAACAGAAAGCTCCTAGTGGAGCTTTGTTTACATTCACCTTGCTTTAAGCAGTCACCTGCCTTAAACACCTAATAATCAACACAATTTAATTATTACAATTTAGTGGTTGTAATAGAGGTTTTACAGTATGCCGATAACTGTAGCTGAAGACAAGAACCTTATTTTACTCTTTCAACACTAAGTAGCTCTTGTGGGTAATTATGTTCACTTGTGGGTCTTTGTAGTTACCAAAACAAGAACCAGTCTACTTGGAATTCTGGGTAGTTTAATAAATACTTCTCAAAATTATCAAACAGTGTAGACCTTGATCAGAGTGCTCCTATAGGAGCCCTCTGATCTTGGTCTACATGGTTTTCAACTGTAATGAGGTTTTTTTAATGGGTCCATGCTGTTGAAAAAATTAATCTTCAAAACTGTGGTATCAACTATATGAAAGTTCATTTAGGCATACAGGGTATTCTGGTTGATATATTTTTAAAACAAAAGTTTTCAGAGAGACAACAAAGCTTGCCCCTGCAGTTCATTTTGAAACCATGGTCAAAGGGATCAATTTTTTGTATGCATGGAACGGTCTTGTCCATAAACACATGCATAACAAATGGGGTATGATAGCAATACCTCAAGGGTAATTTTAGAATTTTTCAAAATCTAAACACAGATTTCGACAACCTAAACACAGATCCTAAGTTCAAGGTTGAGGTCACTAGGGTCAAAGTTTTTAAGTGCATGGCTTTGTCTTATGCATATACACATGTATACAAAAAATGAAAGCAAACTCTCAAAGGACATAGAAATTGTGAGCATTTTCTTAAAATTGTTTACGCCCTTCTCTACGCCAGAGATAAATCAGCTCATCTTGTACTTTGAATTCATTACATGTGCCACAAATGGAACTTGTCCTAGGATTATAAACCTTTCCCCAGTAGAAGCGTCTTTTAGTGCATCTAATTTATTCCTCCACTGAAGAAACTAGTTCAAATGTAAAGTCAGGAACAGGTACGATAAGAACTTTCTTCTAAATCCTGGTTGATTGTAGCTTAAAGCAGGTTAAAAGTAAAGCAGAATGCGCCTTAAGGAGAATTATGCTTTACTTTCAACTAGCTCTAAGTGGTCACATGTCTTCAAAACTAAAAACTGGCTATGGGATAAAAGGTTAAAGTGTGTTGAGTTTGAGCAGGTTTTTATTCTGCTAATATCTAACCAATCAAAAGCTTGAGAACGATCTTAGACTCAACTCAAGCACTTTATATGCATAGGGCCATGCAAACAAAATCATTGCAACAAGGACTAATTTTGGAAGGAAATCAAATGACATAACAGAGCCATTGGGTAGTATTTCAATGTTTATTTTTCAACATTGTTTTGTCATCGTTATCACATATCGATGATTTGTAAAATGGTCAACAACCACCAAGGCACGGCTTCTGTCCATGCTATCTCTCACACATCCCAACCTCACCGACATTGTAGTCAACATAAGCTTAGACCTTTGTTTGTTGCTATGAGCGAGATTAATAGAAATTTTAAAGCAGCGATTCTGATCAGGATACAAACCATTTTCACACTGGTCCCTTTATTCAAAAGGGCATTAATTGTTATAAAATCAGCTGTCTGTGAGGAATTTACAGAGCACCAGATAAGGGTAGTTTTTCAAAAACTAAAATCTTTATTTCTGAATTAAACCCTATGGTGTCACTACTCATTAGAATCGTCTCTTCGAGACGATTCTAATGAGTAGTAACACCATAGGATTTGGTGCTGAAATGAGTGTTAAAATGTTTGATTTGTTGAAATAACTACCTCTTATCTGGAGCCCTGGGAATACAATACTAGACAAGTAGTTAACTACATTGTCCACAAGAAGTGACTTCAAGCAGGGGCTCCAGATAAGGGGGAGTTTTCTGAACAAATCCAACTTTTTCTCACTCATTTCAGCACCAATCCTATGGTGTAACTACTCATTAGAATCGTCTCAAAGAGACGATTCTAATGAGTAGTGACACCATAGGGTTTAATGCAGAAATAAAGATTTTAGTTTTTGAAAAAACTACTCTTATCTGGAGCCCTGTCAAGTACAGTTGAAACTTGATGATTCAAACTCAGGTTAGTTCCAACATAACTATATTTCAAAATTAAAACCCATGGCTTAGCCACGATTCAACTTTGAAATACAAGTATGTTGGACTTTAGGGAAATCGAAATAAAACTTATGAAATACTGGTAAGGGTAATGTAAGCGAGTTTGAAGTATCAAATTTCCACGGTATAAATCAGTTGCAGCTTAGAAATATGTTTAAAATCTCCCAAATCCAAGCGGCCTAACATAATATCTTTCACAAAGCATTCATGTCCTACCTACAGGGGAGAAGACATGGTTCTTTCCCATTAACTCTTTCAACACAATGGACCTGGCTAAATTATGTTCATTACATTTGCAAACAGTGTAGACCCAGATCAGAGGGCTCCTATAGGAGCCCTCTGATCAGGGGCTACACTGTTTGCTAATTTTGAGCAGTATTTATTAAACTATGCAGGATTCTAAGTAGATTGGTTAATGTTTTGGTAATTAAAACAATCCACAAGGGAACATAATATCCCACAAGAGTTACTTAGTGTTGAAAGAGTTGAAGCATATTTGTGCTAAAACAAGTCAGAGTTTTATTAGACTCTTAAGTAATTCAACATTCAGTTATTCGCTACTCAAATATGAATAAATGGTCAATATTTTGAAAGTTTACCTGCAATTTTCTACACTTGACTGCAATGCAGTTTCTTTCACCAATTACTCGATAAATACGCCTTAAATTTATTCCTTCACTGTAGAAAATAGTTCAATTTTATACAGTCCTGAATATGCATCAAAAGAAATATTTTTTAAATTTTAGCAGATGGTAGCTTAAAGTAGGTTGAAAGTAAAGCAGAATGCGCCATTAGGCACATTCTGCTTTACTTCCAACCTGCTTCAAGTGATCACCCATCTTTAAAACTAGAAACAGGCTATTGTGTAAAGGGTTTAATAGGAAAGAATAATGCCTTCTCCTCTGTATCACATTTATAACACCCCTCCTTGACATTTGTTTTCCCAACATAACAATATTATAAAGTCTCCTCAATGCACACCAGCACACATAATACTAGCAACATAATTTCTTTTTTCTGGACTGTTTTACCAACATACTTTACACATTATTGCTCTTGCACTTTCATTGATAACAATATACATTCAAAGTAATGGGCTCATTTCCATAGAAGTATTTTAGCAAAAAGGCTACAATAAAACCCACATTTCACTGTAACTGAAGATACTTTCATTACATGCTCTAATAACCCATTACCCCATAAATGCACCTTTTTATGCGTCTCATTTATTCCTCCACTGGAAAAAACAGTTCCAATTTATACATTTATGAATATGTAGTATAACAAATGTTTAAATATATTCTAGCAAATGGTAGCTTAAAGCAGATTGAAAGTAAAGCAGAATGAGCCTTAAGGCGCATTCTGCTTTACTTTCAACCTGCTTTAAGTGGTGACTCATCTTCAATACTGGAAACAGGCTATGGGGTAATGGGTTAACTCTTTGCATGTTGGCTAATTCTTTTGTCTGCAACATTAAATTTTGCTGTTTGTTATTATTCTAACAGGGTCAGAGTATCAAATAGTTTGAATCCTGTTGAAGTATTGCGTTATGTCACGTATCATTATGGTCCAAACTGTTTGCAAAGGTTATCATGGTTTCACCACTTGCATGCAAAGAGTTAAATAGCCCCTAGATTTTCCAGTCATGGGAAAACAGTGTAGATCCAGATCAGATGATACACTGGAAATGTATAATCTAAACAGGATCTACCCTGTTTGTAGGGTAGTGTACAAAATACTGCCGACTAGCTATTGACAAACTGTGTAGACCCTGTTAGAAATGTGGCATCTGATCTTGGTCTACAATACCAATTTGTTATGTCTTTAAACCTTTCTATTTTCCCATGATTTTACTCAATCCGATAAGCAACATACATGTAACCCTTTTCATACAAGTAAAATACTGAAAAAATGTTCACATAGCTAAAGAGATACCCAGTTATTCAGCATCTCGCCTAGATCCAAACTGTTTGATACCTAGAATTTAATTGCACACCAGCAAACATCTATTTTCAAAATGACAACTTATTTATTTCAAAACGTCTTAGCAAGCATTCTAATCTCAACCTTAACCAACCCAATCTAATGCTAGGACAACTACAAGAGCCCATACTATTTGAATACCGTAAACAAATCTAAAAATTGGGAAAACCCTTCTAACAGCTGTAATTATTATATTAATTATTTTGAATAAATTGCTTTCACCATAAAAATTATTTGTCTGAAAAGTGCAAACTGAATGGCAAACAGTGTAGACCCTGATCAGACTGCTCCCGGGGGAGCAGTCTGATTAGGGTCTACACTGTTTGCTCAAGCATTTCTGCCCCTTTTTTTAGGATCATTACGGTAGACAAGCTAAAAAAGGTTCTTCAACATGAAAAGGGTTCTTCTGACTTATTGTCATACACATGTCATCAAATCTTTCTTTTATCTTGTATACAATAGTAGCACATGTTCACTAATGATGTTCGGGTTTTGTCTGTACAGCATGATGTAAGGTGATATATGTACATTGTATGATTACTACACTATAACTGATGGCTAAGTGTAAAGGAAAATAACCTGTACAATTAATGGAAAAACCCTACAGTAGTAATGAAATGATGATGGTTGTGATTGCTTATTTATAAATTATGTAAAAATGGTAAATATGTAACATTTCATTCATGGATGTAACAAGAAAACATTGACAACTGAAGTTGAACATCTGTCACTCGGTACTTTACACATACCATTTTTGGGATAAAAGTGATAAAATAAACAAACAAAACATTGAACATACATTCAAACTTGATTCAAGCAGGTGCTTAACCCATTACCCCGTAAATAAGCTTTTTTACACCTTTAATTTATTCCTCCATTGAAGAAAATAGATGGGGCTAATGAGTTATACAGTCATGAATATGTACCATAAGATTTTATTTTTTTAATACCCTAGCAGGTGGTAGCTTACAGCAGACTGACAGTAAAGCAGAATGCACCTCATGGCACATTCTGCTTTACTTTCAACCTGCTTTAAGTGGTCACCTGTCTTCAAAACTAGGAACAGGTTAAGGGGTACAGGGTTATAAGAAGGTTATTGGCAGTCATTAACCCTTTTCTCAATAGAAGTGAATTCAGCGCCTTGTCTTCACCTCCCTAGAATCACTACAAATAATTATTGAGAGATGCTGCTGAAATCATGTGGCAGCTTACAGCAATATGAAAGTAAAGCAGAAAGCTACTTTAGGAGCTTTCTGCTTTACTTTTATCTTGCTTTAAGCTGTATCCTGCTTTAAACATAGAAGGATATACATGTGGGTGATTTCACACATGGCTATTGAGGAAAAGGTTAATACAAAAGGCAGCTTAATGCAAGACAAAGGTATAGCAGAAAGCTTACTACTTTACCTTTGTTCTGCATTAAGCAACAACTTGTCTTTATAGATCCCCATGCAAACTACATATACATATTTTGATTCAATTAATTCGAAAATTAAGGATAATTCATTATCAATGGAAAAAGAATACTTCATCATCAAGATAACAATATATAATTGTTATTTGTGGAATACTGACATGCTTTTTAAAAAAATTGACAACTTTTATTTAACATCTAACAATCTTTTCTGAAACATTACTCTTTCAACACTATGGACCTGTTTAAAATATGCTCATTACTTTTGCAAACAGTGTAGACCCTGATCAGAAGGCTGCTATAGGAGCCCTCTGATCTGGGTACACACTGCTTAATTAGACCAGTATTTATTAAACTACCAAGAATTCCAAGTAACTGGTTCATGTTTTGGTAACTTAATGATCCACAAGGGAACCTAAAACCCATAAAGAGTCACTTAGTGTTGAATGAGTTAAGCAGGCCCCTTTCTATAAGATTTCTATTCCATCTCAATTTTAGTGGCCGCTTTCAACAGGTTTTACAGTACTAGTTCCAAGATACATGATAAGTGTTGTTTTTGAAATAGGACTTAGTCGCCTAACCCATAACCCCATAAATATGCCTTTTTACGTCTTAAATTTATTCATTCACTTAAGAAAAAAGTTTTAACTTATACAGTAATAAATATGTATTGAAAGAAATCTATTCTATATTCTAGCAGATTATAGCTAAAAGCAGGCTGAAAGTAAAACAGAATGTGCCTTAAGTCATATTCTGCTTTACTTTCAACCTTCTTTAAATGGTCATCTTTCTTCAATAACTAAAAACAGGCTATGGGGCTAATGGGTTAAACAGTATTTCAGTTATATCCTGACTCCAGGGGACAAGTTGCCAGATCAACACCTCATTTACATGGATCTAAAAAATATGAGGCATTGATCTAGAAATTTGAACCCTGACCAGAATACTAGAGTTACAAATATTCTGGATTTAAAACCTTTTCAGTACTTGGACTGACATACAAAAAACATCATTTTATGATGGATTTGTCCATCAATCAAATCACTGAAAAGACTTTATGAAGAACAAAGGTTAAATAGAAAGCTTCAAACAAAGCTTTCTACTTTACTTCGTCCTGCATTAACCCTTTCCCCAATAGAAGCGCCTTTTAGCGAATATGATTTATTCCTCCGCTGACGAAAATAGTTCCAATTTAATCAGTTATGAATAACTATTATAGGTACCGTAATATTTTTTATATTCTAGCACATGACAGCTTAAAGCAGGCTGAAAGTAAAGCAGAATGCGCCGTAGGGCGCATTCTGCTTTACTTTCAACCTGCTTTAAGAAGTCACCTATATTCAATAAGAGAAATAGACTATCAGGTAAAGGGTTAACCTGTCACTTGTCTCAAGACAGAGTCAAATCCCAGCTTCTTTAAAACATGTTGACTATTGTTTAACTCTTTGCATGCTGGGTATTTTTTTTGTCTGCAATATTTGTCATCTGCTACTGTTCAAAAAGAAATTTCTTTAAGAGTGTCAAAACGGTTTAGACCCCGATGAGAGGTCATGTAATTGGTGTCTCATCAAGGTCCAAACTGTTTGCAAAGGCTTTCATGATTTCACCGCTAGCATGCTAAGAGTTGACTCTCAAGACAACACTTATTATCCTATTAGAGATATATAATATATATGGCAACCAAAAATGTACATTCACTCAATTCAGTCAAACTGAACTACACATATTAACACATACTTGGATATGACAGCGTATAAGACCTACAAGTACAATACTTCTAAGCACATCATTTACACATCTTAAATAAATAAGCTAATACTAGTAAATTGCTTCGGTGAAACATTCCCTGAACTGGACAACTCAAAGTCTGTCAGGCTTAATGCATGATAAAAGTAATGCAGAAAGCTCCCATAGGGAGCTTTCTGCATTACTGTTATCATTCATTAAGCAACTACAACATACTTAATTGTTTCCATTTTCTTTTACATAATTGTCCAATTTAGTAAGGTTTAACTGAAACAAACAATTCATATTCATGCTTGAATTTGTCAATTTGACCAGTATAAAGGATTCATACTTTCCCACTAGTAATGACATAATCAGAATCAGGCTCTCTCTCTTACTTTCAGTACACAAATTAAAAAACAGATCCTACACAATAAAATATTCTTCCATGCAATTCCTCTGATGAAACTTTAACCATTATTTCATACACATTGTCCATAGAACTGTACTCCTACACCAATAATATAACAAGTGATATGGCTAGTTTCATTTGGAACCTTTACATCAACTCTTTTAAATATTTCTACACACAGAGTAAATGTCTTTATAACTTCCCCTTGAGCACATCATTCTCTAACCCCAAACCCAGTAATCGTTTATTAATCCTTAAAGTGCTGGAATCAGATATATACATACTAAGTGCAAACCAGATAAGAGGGAGTAAACTGAACAAATCAAACAGCATCAAATCCTATGGTGTTACTACTCATTAGAATCGTCTCTTTGAGACGATTCAAATGAGTAGTGACACCATAAGGTTTAAAGCAGAAATAAAGATTTTAGTTTTTGAAATGCTCCCCTTAGGTATCTGGAGCCCTGGTGTAAATCCAGATCAGAGCGTTCCTGAACTAGCTCTCTGATCAAGGTCTGCACTGTTTGTCATGTTTAAATATTCTGGGGAAACAAATCCCTCAAATCAATGTTAACTGGTACTTTATCAGTAAACAGGTAAGTCTAATTGAAATGTCAGCACTGTTGGGGTTATAGCGCTGGTCTAATACCGATTCTGGGCACTAATATTTGGTTTCCCACTACAATTGGTCCATGGGCCTGGGCTGCATGTGCCGCTGCCACAGCCTGATTATGGGCTTGTATAGCCTGAGCAGCCTGTGCCTGGGCAGCTTGAGCTTGTTGTATCTGCTGAATCTGCTGTACTTGCTGCATGTGCTGTATCTGTTGTAGTTGTTGAACCTGTTGTAGATGTTGGAGAGAGGCTGCACTGTGTACTGCTACAGGCATGCCTTGCGGTACTCCAGGGGTAGCTGCCATTAAATGGCCAGCTGGGCCACCTAGAGCTGTATGCACAAGATGAGCTGGTTGAGCATTAGCTGTAGCAGCAGCATGGGACGCTAGCATGGCTGCTTGTGACACTGCCATCACTGGCTGGCCTGCTTGTATCGGAACACCTGCTTGAAGCAAGCTGGGTTGTTTCTGAATGAGAATCTGTTGTCCATTACTAACAGCTACTACATAACTAGCCGGGCTACTGGCTGGCTGAGGCTGGGCAAGCACTAGAGGCACCTGCTGGGGTACTGCCATCAGCTGTTGCTGCATTTCTTCTACTAGTACAGGCTCTTCTTCTGCCGCCTGGACAACTATGGTTTGTTTCTCCTCTTGCTCCTCCTCTGATGAGGAAGAGTCCTCCTCTGGTTCACCCAGCTCCTTCTTCTGTTGACGGCGTAACTGTCGGCGAGCATGCTTCGCTGCTTGCTTTTGTAAATGTTTATACTGCTCTGCTTGCTCTGGAGGAATAACAATATCAGGGTTTTGTTCTGGCTCTTTATCCTTTTCTTTCTCCTTCTCTTTTTTAGTTGGGGGAGGAGGTTTTGGGGATGGAGCTTTCGGGGGAGGCAGGGGTGGGGGAGACTCTTTCTTTGGTGGCTCCTGAGGTTCATCCTCAGTATACTGAGCATCATACTCTGGTGGGGGACCATGTGGACCTGGATAGCGTGGACCCATATAAGGCCCACGGGGTGGACGGTTCATAAAATGAGGTGGAGGTCCCCGCATCCTAGGATCATAGGGTCCTCGCATCCTTGGGTCAAATGGAGGTCTCATTCCTCTATATGGGGGCCTTGGACCAGGTCCAGGACCATCCCAAGGTCCATGGCTATCCCAGTGACCTCGCCCATCCCAGGGATCCCACTGCCCAGGACCATAACCAGGTCTAGGAGGACCCGGAGGACCATGATTGGGAGGATAGCGGGGTGGACCCATATTATGACCAGGGGGTGGGGGAGGTGGAGGAGGAAGACGTGGACCAATAAAACCAGTGTCTGTTTCTTTACGACTTTCACTTGGGGGACCAGAAGGAAGGGAGTCGGAGGATACAGTTTTTGTTGAGGCATCACTGTATGGAAGAGGAATATCAGCAGGCAGTGACTCCACTAGTTTTGCCACAGTTTCTCCTACATCTGTTCTTGGTTTCTTTCCTTTTAGCTTTTGCAACTTTTCTTCAGTCAACTCATCATCCTTTTTGCCCGATAGGTCTGGTAAAGGTATATCAGATGGATCAACTTTTTTAGATTCTATAGGTTTTTCTTTCTCTTCCTTTGTGGTCTTCTTTGTAACATCAATTGAGCTTCTTGCTAGAGTTCTATCAACTGATTTAGACTTTCTTCTATTTTTATGACCTGATCTCCTCCTCCTCCTCCTATGTGATCTACTTCTGCTTCTTGACCTGCTACTATATGAACTTGAACTATAAGACCTAGATCTGCCTCTTGAGTATGACCTCCTTCTCTTTCTCCGTGACCTACTTCTTGATCTACTGGATGAATATGAACGAGATCTACTGTAATCAGAATAACTGGATGATCTACTTCTACGTCGTTTGTAAGACCTTGATCGTGAGCGACTACTTGATGACGAGTATGACACTGTACTTGAGCGACGTCGTCTCTTTCGTCTTCTGTTTGAACGACGTCTGGATCTATCACTGTAGTAAGAAGATCTTGAAGAACTTCTTGAGTAAGATCTTGAAGAGCTTCTTGAGTAAGATCTGTAGCTTCTGGATCCAGACCTACTGCTATGACTAGAGGCTGGACTGCGCGAGGCCTTACGGGTTTTTACAGGGTATTTCTCTACTATGGAAATTTTCTTAGTACTTCCAGCAGATACATTGGACAAATGTGACCTCTGGGAGCTTGGATTCACAGTTTTTTTGTGCTCAGGCTCAACTTTGGTAATTGATTTTACTGGGGGACTTTTCAGACCTCTGGCAGCAACAGATTTATTCACAGGACCTGGCAGCATCTTTCGTTTTCTCAGAACCTTCTGTTTATTGGTGACATCACCCAAAGCACCTTCAATGTCACTTTCACTAGTGTCCCATTTAGACTTGACATTGTCTTGAGTTTGCGTTTCAATTTTACTCCACGACTCCTCATTTTTATCAGTCTTTATTCCAGTAAGTAGTGCAACTGGTGTAACAGGTGTTTTATCCTTAGCTCCTGAGGGTGTCTTTATTATTGACTTAGCCTTCTTTGAAGGAGTTGGAGTTTCACTTACACTAGATTCACTGTTCACCCTTTTCCTTTCTGATGGTGTTCTCTTGTCAGTCTCTGTAGGCTCTTTCTTTATTTTCTTCTGTAAAATACTATGATTTGCTACAACAGGCTGAGCAGCTTTAGTTCTGTTCAGGGCTTGAAGTTTTGCAACAATCTTTTCACTTTCAGTGTCGGAGTCTGCAACATGAAATTTACGATTTTCAACAGTTTGTTGAACATGAGAATCATTCACTTGTGCAGGTTTCTTATCAATCTTTTCACTTTCACTCTCACTACTATTATTACTACCTTCTTTCTTACTATGCTTCTTTTTCTTTTTGTGCTTTTTCTTAGTGTTCTTATCCTTGTCATTATCTGACTCATCCGCAGAACCTGATTCCTCTTTCTTTTCCCCATTTTTCTTGTCTGCCTCCTTTTCACCATCAGTCTTTTCCTGCTCTGTGTCACTCTGGTGGTGTTTTTTCTTCTTCTTCTTGGATTTC
This sequence comes from Gari tellinella, assembly GCA_922989275.2. Lineage (NCBI taxonomy): Eukaryota > Metazoa > Mollusca > Bivalvia > Cardiida > Psammobiidae > Gari > Gari tellinella. The sequence continues at coordinate 35,874,265 of OV277863.1, forward strand.
TTGTGCTTTCTCTTCTTACTCTTCTTTTCCTCTTCACCAGCGTCATTCTCTTTCCCCTTTTCTTCCTCTGACTGGTGCTTCCTTTTCTTACTTTTCTTATGCTTCTTCTTCTCCTTCTCCTGGTTTTCTTCTGTTCCTTTCTCATCAGTTTTCTCAGCTTCATCAGTTTTCTTCTTGTGTTTCTTCTTCTTCTTCTTTTTAGATGCTGATACCTCCTCAGTCTTATTTTCACCATCTTTCTCTTCAGTTTTATCCTTGTGCTTACGGTGCTTCTTTTTCTTCTTCTTTTTATGTGATTTTTTCTTTTCCCCATCTACAACTTTCTTCTCTTCCTCGTTTTTCCCACCATCTTCAACACCCTCTATTTTTGTTTCAATTATCATATCTTCAAGTTTAACATCACCACTAGCATTCATTATACCCTCAGAATGAGCTGGCGACTTTTTATTAAGCTTATTAGCAAACAACTGAGAGAAATCAAAAGACAATGGGTTACAACTGAACATAATCTTGGGCTCTGTATGTGTGTACTGAATCATTTCTTTGGGCCAATCTAACTGCCTCCCGCTGTCATCTTTACAATGCACTTTTACAAATGAACACATGAGTTTCTTGTCTTTACTCTCACTATCTTTCACACCAACCATACTATTACTGTCACTTGAGTCATCCTTTTCAGTTCCATAACTATTAACTAGACTCAGACCACTCGTCATTTTATCCACTCCTGTCTCCGGCTCCAGTCTCAGGACCTTGATCTCTCCAATGTTCCTGTCGCTCTTGTCATCCCGTCTCAGAAATGGCTGCATACTGGTTATCCTGTGTCCAATGTTCTTCTTGAAGGTGAACGACACTGTTCCCGACTTGCTGTCATTGCTGAAAAAATATCAACAAATAAAATAAAACATTGAAAGTAACAGATTGTGAAGTCAAGAAATCCGCCTTAACCTGAAAACAGAATAAAAGCAAAGCAGAAAGCTCGTATAAAAGAGCTGACTGGTTTATTTTCATACTACTTTAAGCATCCACTTGCCTGTAACATGGAAAACAAGTCTCATCCTTATATGTTTTTAACTTTTTTAAAGAAGCCTTAATAGAAGAGTTTTACTGTAGTTTTGTGGATAATTTAAAATGTAACAAGGCTGCGTTCAATAAACGCTTATGCCCCCGGTGGCATCCTTGACAATATATTCTGGATTTTTTCTAAGTCCAAATTAGGTCAAGGTCAAACTAAGCTTGGGTATTACTGATGGGTTGGTAATGGTCCAAGGCAATAACTGTATAAGTATAGAAGCATTGTAGTAAGTAGTGTTGATGCTGGACGAAACGGTAAAATCTAGTTAACAAAGAAATAGCCCATTCAAAATATTCTAAGTCCAAATTAGGTCAAGGCCAAGGTCAAAATCACGGTTGGGTGATATTGGTGGATAGGGAATGGTCCAAGGCAACAACTGTATAAGTAACCAAGCATTGGAGTAAGCAGTGTTGATGCTAGACGAAACGGTAAAATCTAGTTAACCAAGAAATAGCCCATTCCAAATATTCTAAGTCCAAATTAGGTCATGGTCAAGGTCAAAATCAAGGTTGGGTATTATTGGTGGCTAGGGAATGGTCCAAGGCAACAACTGTATAAGTATCCAAGCATTGGAGTAAGCGGTGTTGATGCTAGACGAAATGGTTAAAATCTACTTAACCTGGTTACGGATGGACGGACGGAAGGACGGACGGACAGGACGATAACTATATGCTCCCGCATCTGTCGATGCCGGGGGCATAAAAATTCTAAATCTTATATTAGGTTACTAGTATAAATAGAACCCCATCCCCATCTCTGGGGCATAACATCTCGTATTACTCTATTGTTCATGCTGTAACTAAATATAGGAGATCATTGCAAATATTTTAGATAATCAGATGCAATAAGTAGGCCAGGATTCAAACTGCTGGGAAAAATCATTTTCCAGTGCTGAAACTCATTTGAATATACTTTTTAACCCTTTACTCCAAAGATTCACATTTTTACACATCAAATTAATTCCTCCACTGAAGAAAATACATGTAGTTCCAATTCATAGCCTTAAATATGTATCAAAAGAAATATTTTCTATATCTAAGCAGATGGTAGTCTAAAACAGGCTGAAAGTAAAGCAGAATGTGCCTTAAGGTACATTCTGCTTTACTTTCAACCTGCGTTAAGTGGTCTGTCTTCACAACTGAAATGGCTATTGGGCAATAGATTAAGGGTCGTCTAGGTTGAAAGAAATCTTGTAGATCGGCATGAAATGATACCTTACATATCAATAGACATGGAATATCTCCACAAGTGTGCTGTAGCTTTAATCAGGGGGTGTTAACCATGGTCTGATAGACATTAATTTTGCAGTCGAGATACAGATCAGACATTGATTAACTTGTCCTCTGATCAGGTTCTAAACTCTATGTATTGCTGGATACCTTAACTATTTTAGAGCAGATAACACTTATTCTGTGTTACCTGACATACAGCGTTCCCAAAAAGTGTGTGTATTGTTCGGAGGGAGTCGTTAGGTGGAGGGAAGTTGGCTTACATTTGCAAACCGCTTGAACCCAGACCAGACGCCAGGTAATGCGACATCTGATCTGGATTCAAGCTGTTTGTCACTCGTCAGTTAGTTTTTTCTGTCAAAATGTTCATTATGTAACTTTGAGAAAAACAGCAGACGACAATTTTAAGCGGCCGATATTTCAGTAGTAAAAGCGTTAGATATAATTGTCCTGTTCAAGGAACTGCGGCAAGGGTTCTTGTAAGAAAAGGTTATTGTTGGGAGGGCCGTTGTAGAGAGGCAGCGCTGTGTTATCCTTTGCAAACAGTGTAGATCCAGATCAGAGGGCTCCTAAACTGTTATTTTGTTGTGGGGACAAACCTCATTTAGAGTCAATGTAAACGGGTTGTTTATAATAAAATGGACGATTCTGCCTTGTGAGGGTTAAATCGATTCATGAAGCCATGAAATAGCGGTAGGAAGTAGGAACATACCTAGGGGATTTCCTGTCTTGTCTTGGAATAAGTAGACTGCCTCCATGAATTGTGTTCTCCTGTAAGTCTGCTTTTATGGCCTGAAATAAACAATAAGTTGGTATACCAGTCTGCTATTATCTCCATGGCAACATACATCATATCCTCCATGGTGACAAAAAATAAAACCCAGAATGAAGCAGATCTTGAGAAAGCATGCATTAGTACTGAAATGTGATGTCAATTTTCCTATATCAACAAAAATCATGTGATTAATAAGACTGGATATGATTGGCCGAGCTACAGTAAGACTGACAGCTACTGGGTACCGGATCTTACAGGTCAAGGGGGTCAAGGTCATTGAGTGCGAATAAAAAAAAAATACAGGATGAAATGTGATGATGAGCAAAAGACAAACACACTAATTATTTGTCAACTAAAATACATGGTATTTTGTTATCAATCTTTTACACAGCTATTCAAAGTTAGGTTACAATAACCTGCACCAAAGATGTACAAAAAATCTAAAAAAAAAAATAATCAAGAGGTTTTCCAAACTTTAGTGTTGTTTTTTCCCCCCAAATATATATAGGCATTTCACAACAACATTCAAGAGCAACATTTAAACAAATACAGTAAAACCTCGCTATTACAACCACTTAAACGAAGGCTAATAGATCGTATAATAGAGAGGTGGCAGCTTAAAGCAAGGTGACAGTGAAACAGAAAGCTCCTAAAGGAGCTTTCTGTTTCACTGTCAACTTGTTTTAAGTGGTCATCTATCGTAAACACCCTAATAATTAACGAAATTTATTGGTCGTAATAGAGAGGTTTTACTGTAATCCTCAATTGATCCAAATATACTTTTGAAATGTTCAAGCAACACTTTCTTAACTCTTTGCATGTTTGTTTTTTGTGTGTGTGTTTTTCGTTTGCAACAATTATTGATGTCTGCTATTGTTCTCAAAATAGATATTTTCAAAATTTCTTTTCAAAGCAAGACCATCAAAGTAGCAAACAGTTTGGATTCTGCTGCGACCCCAGGTTATGCAGCATCTAATCTGGATCCAAACTGCTTGCTCAGTTAATCACAATTTGGCCATTAGCATGCAAAAGTTAAAAGGGTTTGTTTTTTCCAGTTTTGATATTTTTTTTATTTTTCCCCCCCAAGTTTTGATATTTTTCTAACAACTGTCTTGAGTTATACATCTATGTGCTCAGTATCTAGAAATCCACCATTTGGATCTTAGTTGATAACCCATAAAATGCTAAACTGATGATATTTTCTAATAACCATATCCAAATGCTTTTCAAAAAAGCATTTAGAATCTCTATACAATAAGTTTTTGAAAATGCAAACCACATTTGGTTTCTCATTGAAAAACCTATGCTGAAGATTTCAATTTAACAATTTTTTCTTCTTTTAGAAAGAAATGTCTGAAGCTCTTTCCTCAACAGAAGCGCCTACGAACACCAATCACCTATTCCCCTATCCCTAGCCTGATAATAATCATGTTTTAAAAATACAGGTGGCAGCTAGCTAGGTGTAAGTGAAGCAGAAATCTCCTACTGGACTTTTCTGCCATACTTGCATCTTGCTTTAACCCTTTGAACCCTAGTCCCGCATATAGGCGTCCTTTTCAAACAGTGTACATGTGAATAGTACACTTGCCCTATGCAAACAGTGAAGACCCAGATCAGAGGGCTCCAAAAGGAGCCCTCTGATCATGGTCTTCACTGTTTGTCATAATGCCAAACATTGACAAAAACAACCCTTAAAAGTCAGAAATGGACTAGACTAAAATGGAAACTGGAATTGTCCATTTAAAGTTTCAGGGAGGAAAGAGTTAACCAATATACCCCATAAATACGCCTTTTTACACCTCTTAATTTATCCCTCCACTCAAGAAAATAGTTCCAATTTATACAGTTGTGAATATTTAACATTGGAAATAATTTCTATATTCTAGCAGCTGGTAGCTTAAAGCAGGCTGAAAGTAAGGCAGAATGAGCCTTAAGGCGCATTCTGCTTTACTTTCAACCTGCATTATATAAGTGTTTATCTATCTTCAATACTAGAAACAGACTATAGGGTGATTGGCTAAGTGTAAGCTGCCTAAAACATAAAATAAATCAGTAACTGTTAGATATAGGTGTTTTGCCTTGATGGCTTTTAAGGTAAGGGCTTAATTAATGACATTCTGAATTAATTAAAACTGTATCATCAGTAACACTGGGCCAACTTGTATTTTTCACTGCAGTCTAAATATGCCTAAGCTGCATTGCAGTTTAGTACCTGGTATGCCAAATTGCTAAGGAGTTGTTGTCCTTAGACTTTTCTTATAACTTTGAAATCAACACTGAGAAATCAGCTACAACCTGACACCTTGATCTTTACCCTGAGAGCACAAAGTACCAAGCAGAATTTGCCTGCTAAGTCAAAATCACTTATTCTTATTTAACTGCAATGTTTGCCTCCACAGTCAAAAACAATTCTATTCACTATAATTTTAGCCAGCAAAGTCAAAACCACTACTATTCCCTATTTTTTAACTACAATTTTTGCCTGCCAAAGTCAAAGGTATTAATTTTTGTAAACTATTCAAGGAAAATGGATTTCTCTTTATGCCTTAGCAATCTGAATTTATTCCAAAACATCAAGGGAGCCAATGAATCTCCTTGTAGCAGAGCCTTAGTTTACAATGTTACAGTAGACCCCCACTACTACTTACTCTCAATAACAGGCTTGTTATCAGTGTTTTAAAAGCAGGTGACTGCATTAAGCAAGGTGAAAGTAAAGCAGAAAGCTCCTGTAGGAGCTTTCTGCTTATTTTAATCTTGCTTTAAGTATCCACCTGCCTTTGAGCACTCAGTTAGTCCTCTTTTTTTGAGGAGATGTATTAGTGGGGTAGCACTGTTAATTGCCAATATGCTCAGCAATGCTTTAGCAGTAGTGTGCTTCAAATAGCATTCCACAGTTACATACAGAAAGTCCGCCGGAGTGGGGTGGATTTCATGTCAACATCACAGACTAACACCAACACAAAATGGTAAATATGGAACAAGAATATAATGGACGTCATGGGTCATTTCATGATATTCATTAGGTTCGATATTGCTTCATGTTTTGACTACCCAAATATCACATATTCTTACAAGCTGATTAATACAAAACAGGTTAAATTAACTGATAAAGAAAATTGTATTCAATTTACCCTGAAAATATCTTTAAGATGACATTTTCAAAAATAAACTTTTTTATTAAATGCATTTTCAAATTTTTCAATATAATTATCAATTTATCATAATTTTGTGAAAACTTAACCCTTTCCTCAGCATAAGCCCGGTCGGCATAGGATGCTTTTACCCCTTCTACCTCATAAGCGCTGTAGGATGCCAATTCCGTGACATAACAAAGGCCCTCAAATGAGGACTCACAGATTGGTTTCTAGATACAAGTGGCACCTTAAGGCAAGATGGCATAAGGCACATCTTTCTGCTTTACTTTCATCTAGCTCTAAGCAGCCACATGCCTTAAACACAGAATTACTCAATATGCTTTATCAGATAGAAATGGGTAGTATGTGCGGATAGGCATGGAGGAAAGGGTTAACCAAATTCCCAAAATGCTTAAAAAGGCCATTTTAGTTCAAAATATTTAAACAAGGTTGATGAAAGCCCTAGTCCCGCATATAGGCGTCCTTTTCAAACAGTGTACATGTGAATAGTACACTTGTCCTGTGCAAACAGTGAAGACCCAGATCAGAGGGCTCCAAAAGGAGCCTTCTGATCAGGGTCTTCACTGTTTGTCATAATGCCAAACATTGACGAAAACAACCTTTAAAAGTCAGAAATGGACTAGACTAAAATGGAAACTGGAATTGTCCATTTAAAGTTTCAGGGAGGAAAGAGTTAAGTACAGCATCCCTTCCAGACAAAACAAGATTTTAGAAGAACCAAGCTTCAACTCTTTCCTGCACAGCCATTGGTCCAAATCACCTCTGTATAATAGTGTTGAATGCAAGACACTGCTTAAAGCAAGATGAAAGTAAAGCAGAAAGCTCCTTTAGGAGCTTTCTGTTTTACTTTCATCTTGCTTTAAGCTGCCACCTATATTTAACACTGTAGTTGAATATTCATTTTGGCACATATGCAAAGAAGTTAGGTACAAGCACTCTGTGGAGGAAAGGGTTGAGTATGGGAAAATCATCAAATATATAAATGATGTCTATATTGAAGACAATTAGAGCACATGTCCATATTTTGTCTTGGTCAAAATGTCCCAATAAAGATATATATTCAGGCCGTGGGTGGGGTTTATTTTTGGTCCATATTTCCATAAAAGGAAAACATCAGTACAAAACTGCCTACTGCATTGCAGCTTCTACTGCTTTCAAGAAAGGACTTAATAGATATGCCAGTCATCAGTCATGTGTTAGCCAAATCTACCTTGTATAATGACAATACTGTCAAATTGGACTGATAGTAGAATTAATAAGCTACTAAAATAAATGAGTAATATTTTTTTTACATTTTAAATTGTTTCACACTTAACCTCTACAGAGTTTTTACTGAATGTATTATACAAGCTTCGCAAACAGTGTAGACCCAGATCTGAGTCCATGCTTATAAAGCATTTGTGTTGAGTCTGAGATTGTTCTCAAACTTTTGATTGGACAGATTTGAGCATTTGGTGACATAAAATAAGTAAACATTTTTAACAATTGTTATTTTATTCAGTATGACATCATTGCCTCAGTCAAATGTCTATACATCAGAATATTTAATCTTGCAACAGAATGATTGTGTAAAGTATACCTTGTTGTATAAATGAAGTATATTTCATCATAGTTTTAGACTGACTGGCATATTGGGGTATTAAGTCCTTTCTTTACAAACATCTACAAGTGTCCATCTTGTGTATGTGGGGATATTTCTTAGCAATCTAAGGCTCTGCTATTTAGATTCATTTTTCTTTGTTCTGAGCACATGTTGCATAACTCAAATGTTTGGAAAACCCCTTGTCTATAAATAAACTGATGAATATGCAAAAGTGATAATAAAACAGATAGCATCACACACACAGCAATTAAGCAGGACCATTTTACACTTGTTACGCTTAACAGGCAGTATAGCGGAGAGAGAATATTGAAAACAGCATTCCGTACTAACAATGCAAGCCGTATTTTTTAAACACGACTTCACATCTCGGTTAGAAATATAACCAGTGGTTACTATACATAGTTACGCAGTCAAAGATGTCGTCCATATATAGTCCTGAAAACACAATGGAATCAGTTTTACAATAACTGCTATGATGGTCTAACTGATGATAAACACCTATAGTATGCATGTCTTTCAATTTAAATTGTTATTAAAATATCTTGACAAGCATATGCACTGCAACTCATCAGTCTTGTTATCTCTCAAATCTCCACTCACTCTTGGCTTAACCCTTTACCTCATAGCCTGTCTCTAGTGTTTAAGACATGTGACCTCTTAAAGCAGGTTGAAAGTAAAGCAGAATGTGCCTTAAGGCACATTCTGCTTTACTTTCAGCCTGCTTTAAGCTAAAATCTGCTAGGTTATATAAAATATTTGTAATGGTAATTGTTCATGAGGGTATAAACTGAAACCATTTTCTTCAGCGGAGGAATTAATTAAATACGCTTCTATAGCTTCTATGGGGGAAAGGGTTAAGGCCTGCTTATGTCAGCATGACTAATATCATTCAGATTTCAAACATTCAATACCTCACCAGTATATTGCCAATGTTACACTATAAGAGAACTCTTTTTCTGAAGGTCTTACTTTTTAAAAGTGAAATTAAATACAGCCAAACTTGCATTAAGATGCCTTTCATTCAAGAAGCATAGAACTAGCTAAAGATATGTGACTGCTTATGCCGGAGAGAACAGGAACATTCTGTTTTAGTTTTGTAACTTTTTATTCTGTTTTAAGCTGTCACGAATCCTTAGACAGATCTATGTAATTCTTTCAAATAGCAGAGTTAATAGGCTGAACATTTTAAATAAGACTCAATCTATCTCAAAGGCAAAATGATGTGTACAATAGCAACCCATTAGTTTACACCCTGAATACTCCCTTTTACGCCTTTCATTTATTCCTTCACGGAAGAAAATAGTTCCAATTTATTAAGTTTTGATTGTGTACTATTAGAAAATATGCTTTATCCTTGCAGATGATAGCTTAAAGCAGGCTGAAAGTAAAACAGAATGGGCTTTAAGGCGAATTCTGCTTTACTTTCAACCTGCTTTAAGTGGTCACCTGTTTTCAAAACTAGAAATAGGATATTCAGTAATGTATTCTTCAAAGACCACTTGTATCAAGCTTCGACTAAATATGAGCTACAATCTCCATAGAACGCTTAATGTATGACAAAATTCATGAAGAGCATTCCAAAATTAAGAGCTTTCTGCATTAATATTGTCACATATTAAACTGACCAGTACTAAAATCTGCAAATGTGTCTTTATTTTTTGTGGTTGCATAATACAAGTTACTCTATATAGTTCATGTTAGCTACAGGATACATTTCAAATTTCAAAGTCCATCTGCTTACTAATACTAATTCACTACTGGTGAGCTATTGATCTGCAGATGTCATTTCTTTAATAGTCAGAATAATCTGTGTTGAGCAATTCGAAACCATTCACAATTTTTAGCTCCTAAAAATGCATTGGCAGTTCTTAACCCTTAGCCTGCCACTCACGACTATAGCTCCATATGCAAACAGCTTGGATCCGGATGAGACGCCGAGTAACTCGGCGTCTCATCCGGATCCAAGCTGTTTGACACTCGGACAACATTTTCAGCAATTTTGAGCAACTTTGAAACTTGAAGCAGACGAGAAATATAGCAGAAAACAATTTATTTGGCGGGCTAAGGGTTAAATTTGAAGCATTATGCAGAATGAAAATAATGAAAAAATTCCTTATGAAACTTTCTGCATTACTTCACTCAAATATTCAGCAGTCATAATTTCACTTCATCTTTAGAGATTTTCATGCATGTGAATAAAATGTCACTGAACACAGATTTCAATGTTTTTTCTCTTCCAGCACAGCATATATTTGAAGTAAGACAATTACACTGGAACATGTTCTGCACTTGAAGTATGATTTGAATAATACAAATCAAGCATATCTTTTAAATTTTAAATCAAACAAGTCCACACATTATTTATTCAATTATGACAACCATTCGAATAATCCTTGAAGTTTCTAGCAATTTTATCTAACAATAAATAGAAAGGTAAGAAAATATGCAGAGACCAAATAGTATTTGGAAACGATTAACATGTCATTTCAGTATGCCACTAAGGATTAATTGTATTGAACTCATGAATATGTAGTGTTTTTATTAGGAACCAAATACAAAGCCCACTGTGAGATATCTGCACACACAACTAACTGGATAGCTTTTATAGGACGTCTAGCTGAACTGTTGTATGTATACTACAGCTATGGAAACAGCTTCTCTGGTTTTTCCCTAAAATAGTTCAAATTGTGTTATGCCGTGACAATAATCATATGCCAATTAAAGACAGATGGCAGCTTAATGCATACCAGAAGTAAAGCAAAATGTTTCTGACAAGAGTCTTCTTTACTGTTGCTATGCATTAAGACTTACCTGTTTTTAGCTATACAAAGAGTGACTGCATTATGAATTTCTCACTTTACATAAATGTGGTGCCTTAGTGCAGAACAATGTATATTTATGCTGAAATTTCCAAATAGGAGCTTTCAGCATTTCTTTTGTCCTGCATTAAGCAGAAACCGTTCTATAGCAAACTCATCATGGAATGTTCACTGAACAGAAGATCAACTTTCATTCATTAACCCATTACCCTATAAATACGCTTTTTTGCACATTTAATTTATTCCTCAACTGAAGAAAATAGTTCCACTTTATACATTCATGAATATGTATCAGCAGAAATACTTTTTATATTCTAGTAGATGATAGCTTAAAGCAGGTTGATAGTAAAGCAGAATGCGCCTTAAGGCGCATTCTGCTTTACTTTCAGCCTGCTTTAAGTGATCACCTATTTTCAAAATTAGAAACAGGCTATGGAGTAATGGGTTAAATATTTGAGCACAAACCATATAATTTGAATTCATTTCTTCAAACACTAGCCATTATTGAGATGTCTCGACAATTGAACAATATGACTTTGTCTTTTGTTTTCTTGCACCTTACAGAATATAAGATCAATCCTTTCTAACTTGGTTATTGTATTACAAGCACTAAAAGGCACACCAACATAGTTCACCAGAGAGACTGTGGTTATAGAAATAGTTCCACAACAGACTTTAATGTGGCACACTTTACCAGGTCAACACGGAATATAACAACTAGTAGATCTAGAGCAGTATAAATAGACCAAGCTTAAGACAATACAAGTTTTTACTGTAACTCTTTCACTGCCATGGGCGTCAAAAGGCGACTTTGCAAACAGTATGGATCCTGATCAGACGCTGCGTAATGTGGCGTCTGATCAGGATCAATACTGTTTGACACTTGCATCAATTTCTTAGTCAGAAAAGCCCTAAATCTGACTTGAAAAATATTGCAGACGACACTATCAATGCAAACCATGTTTGGCTGTGAGACGGTTAAAGCAGACGATTTAACTTGGCAGTGAAAAAGTAAACTGTTCTTACGCTAATGACAAAACAGTGAAGCTACTCAAAAGCAGTCTTACAGTAAATGCAGACAAAAGTTTAATGCAGGACAAAGGTAACGCAGTAAGCTCCCTAGAGAAACTTCTACATTACTTTTAGTCAAGCAATTGAAAGCTATCTGCCTACAGATAAATATATGCTTTCCTGATTAAGAAGTATAAAACAAATAGAATAATCTACTTTTTTTTCTTCCTAGTGTTTACGCTAATTCTAATATATCCAGTGCAATCAGTATTGATCCAGATCAAACGCCGGGTAACCTGGTGTTTGAGACTCCAATTGTTTGCCATTCAGATTAAAAGAATAAGTCAGAGTTGTCTAAAAGTCGTTATTTTCTACCTTTAAGTGCAATACGTTTGTGTTTTGTTTGCGTTTCAATGTCTTCTCCACTGTAAGCAAAACTAATATTAATAATTGAGTGGCTTAATTTCTTCCTTAGTCATCATCTGCTCTGATCTACTATGTACTTCTGTGTGGCTCCTGTATAAAGCACCCCACATTTAGGACCATTCTACTGTACCTGCAGCAATGTTAATTGAGCTACTATCTTACAAAAGGGCAACACACATATTTTGATATTATGTTTCTATAATGTTTACCCATTACCCCATAGCCTGTTTCTAGTTTTTATGAAAGGTGACCACTTAAAGCAGGTTGAAAGTAATGGAATGTGCCTTTAGGTGCAATCTGCTTTACTTTCAGCCTGCTTTAAGCTATCATGTACTAGCATATAAAAATGTTTCTTATGTTACATATTCATAAATGTATAAATTGAAACTATTTTCTTCAAGGTATGAACAAATTAATTGCCTAAATAAATGAATCTATAGAGTAAAGGGTGGGTTTTTTATGTTAATCATTACATTGGTGTATCTATAATACACTTGAAATTAGACAGTCACACCTGTGCAAAGCACCTATATAATAAGACACTTGGTTGCTTAACGCAGACATCAATATTGGAGAAAGCTCGCCATTAATTTTGTCCTGCATTAAGCAGCTACTAGGCAATAACTCAATACATGTAATTCAACTGAATGGGTCCAATGAGGGTTAACCCATTTAAAGTGGGATACACTTTTAGGTGTACCTTTAGGCAAACAGTTTTGATCTCAGATCAGGCCCCACATTGTGGGGCCTGATCCGAGATCAAAACTGTTTGCAGCTAAGCCAATACTCTACTATAAACTGCTAAAATATTTTGCAAATATTTGAGTTATACCCGCTGCAGATGACATTTTAAAATGGCCGCCAAATATTACTCAGCATACAATGGGGTAATGCTGAGGAAACAGAATCAGGCTTATCAGATAATCATTTGAAATACAGTAAAACCTCTCTAGTACGACCATTAAAAAGAAGGATAATTGATTGTATAAAAGTCAAGTGACAGCTTAAAGCAAGGTGTCACCTTGTCATAATCAGTCTTTTGTCCTAAGCACAAAATAATTATAATAATCTAGTGGTTGTAATAAAGAGGTTTTTCTGTACTGATAAACCATTCAAATGAAGAAACAATGGACAGTCATTAATATAGGTGATCGCTTAATGCAGGATAAAAATAATGTCTAAAGCTCCTATTTCAATCCTGCATTCAGCAGTCACCTGTAGACTATGCTACAAAATCCGGGAAACTGTTCTGAAATATTATTAGGGTTTAGTGAAAGATTAGCCCTTTTGTAAGTGAGTGTAGCTCATATGGAAAAGTGTTGGTTACAGTAGAATTGCGTAAAAGCCCACTAGTCTAATTCACAATACATAGAATCCCAAACAGTCTGGTTATCTTCATGCATGTTTAATGAATATGGAGAACTTTTTTACTTTTGTTCTTATATACCGGTAGATATATTTTGGTAATGATAGGTATTATTTGGTGGGTTTGTTGCTAATGTATGTTTTGTGTTAATGAAGATCAAACGAAAAGTTTATGAAACTGATGGTGGTGACAGAGAAATGCAAAAAAGCACAGTCCATTTGACGTGTCAAAGAAATTGGCAAACACTTCTTAGAAGCCTTCAAAGTAATAACGTGAATTTTTCTCAAATGAAAGAAAACTATTATTTGTGATAGATTTACAGGAAGACAGATGTTATGGAGATGAAGCTTTCTGCAATTCTTTTATTCTGCTTTAAATCTTTGCATGCTGGGTTGTTTTTCGTCTGCAAAAATTGCCATCTGCAACTGTTCTCAAAATAGAATTTTTTGAAGAAAAATTTCAAAACTGGGTCAAAGTTGCAAACAGTTTGGATCCTGATGAGATGCCACGTTATGCGGCGTCTCATCAGGATTCATACTGTGTGCAAAGGTAATCACTGTGGCGCATTTATTAGACGCTAGCATGGAAAGAGTTAAGCTTCAATCTTCAACAGCATTTCAAACATGACATCTTGGACAAAATGCTGTACCATTATATATATTGGCTTCACTGTAGAACTGCTAGCAGAATTTCATTGACCAGTCAAGAAAAGGTAACTCTGTGATCCTTACTAAGACCAAAAGTTACCTTTAATTTGTACTTTATCACCCTAACAACAAAGCTGGGGACACTGATTACAGTTAATTTCTATAGTTTCTATGGCAAACTGACAAAGGACAATAAAGATGCAATACAAAGGAATCATTTCTGCCCTTTTGAGTTGAAAGAAAATTAATTAAACAACTGCTGAATTTTAACCCTTACAATGCTAAATCAATTCATCCTGTTTCTGATAAATGACCAGTTGACCCATTAACCCCATAAATACGCTGTTTTACGCCTATAATTTATTCCTCCACTGAAGAAAATAGTTCCCTTTTATACAGTCATGTATATGTATCGTAAGAAATATTTTCTTTATCCTAGCAGATAATAGCTTAAAGCAGGCTGAAAGTAAAGCAGAATGCGCCTTAAGGCGCATTCTGCTTTACTTTCAACCTGCTTTTAGTGATCATCTGTCTTTAAAACTAGAAACAGGCTATGGGGTAATGGGTTAACATTGACTCAGAGAGTGTGTCACTAAAATATTTAAAAGTATGACAAACAGTGCAAAACCTACAGTGGAGAATCTGTTATTCTTTCCCAATAAACGCGTTTACGCTAAAACTATTATTTCCAGTGCAAACATTTTGGAGCCAGATCAGACGCCGGGTAACCCGGCGTCTGATCAGGCTCCAAACTGTTTGCCACCATGATCAACATGAAATATCAGAATTGTCCAAAAGTTGTTCTTTTCTACGTTTTAGTGCTTTGCGTTTGCGTTTAAACGGGAAAGAATAACAGATTCTCCACTGTATTTTAGAGGGCTCATGTTTGCATTGAATATATATATCCTGTTCCAGCACTGTAAAGCTTAACTCTTTCCTCCCTATAACTTTAAATGGACAATTCCAGTTTCCATTTAAGTCTAGTCAATTTCATACTTTTAACCCATTACCCCATAAATACGACTTTTTACGCCTTTCATTTATTCTTCCTCTGAAGAAAAGAGATCAGATTTATACAGCTATGAATATGTATTATAAGAAATATGTTCTATATTCTAGCAGATGATAGTTTAATGCAGGCTGAAAGTAAAGTAGAATGTGCCTGAAGGCACATTCTGCTTTAAATTCAACCTGCTTTAAATGGTCACGTATCTTCAATACTAGAAACAGGCTATGAGGTAATGGGTTAAGGGTTGTTTTTGTCAATGTTTGGTCTTATGACAAACAGTGAAGACCCTGATCAGAGGGCTCCTTTAGGAGCCCTCTGATCTGGGTCTTCACTGTTTGCATAGGACATCTGTACTATTCACATGTACACTGTTTGCAAAGGACACCAATATGCAGGACTAGGGTTCAAAGGGTTAAGGCTTAGACAAAAGACTTAGTAAGAATAGTGTATGAACTAGTATGAATTTGTGTCTAGAAGAAAACAAATGTTACATACTGAAAAGTCCTCCAATTAAGGCCATTTAAACTCAAACTCATTGATGATGCTAGAGGCAATTCAAACCATGTAAAAAGCTTTATGCTTTACTTTCATCTTGCTTTAAGTCTGTGCTAGAAACCAGTATATATATCCTTTGCAAACAGTGTAAACCTTGATCGCGGCAGTCCTCTGATCAGTCAGCAATGCTTGTTGTCATAATATATTTTGTATGGAAACATTTTAACTCTTTCAACACCTTGGACCTGTTGTAGAATATTCTAAATTACAATTGCAAACAGTATAGACCCAAATCAGAGGGCTCCTATAGGAGCCCTCTGATCTGGGTCTACACTGTTTGATAATTTAGACCAGTATTTATTAAACTTCTTAGAATTCCAAGTAGACTGGTTCATTATAGACCTATGGTACCTAAAATGGTCCACAAGGAAACATAATAACCCACAAGAGTTACTGTAAAAAAGATCAAAATGTAAAATTTTGAAATGTGGAATAATTTGAAAAATCCAGCACTGTAAGGATGAAGGAAGGGCAAAGACTGAACAAAAATATTTGTTTTGATCTCATTTGAGACAAGGCAAAACCATTATCTGTTTCTTTTGAGACAGAGGTAATTTGCCTTTACCAAGCAGAACTCAACCTTGACTAGCATAATTTCAAAACAGTTTGGATCGAGATTAACTCGCAGCCTAATCAGAACCCAAACTATTTGGCCCTCATTCTTTCAATATTTCTTCACCTAAATAGAATATCAACTAACAGGTTTTCAAGTTGTTTAAGTCAGCAGGGTTGACAGTAGAAGATAGGCAAAACAGTTAAGGGCTAAAACAAAGAAACGGTATTGGTTTGATAAGAAAGCCTCTTGGAATTTATCACTGCCAGGCACTACTGATTCAAAGACCTAATGTATTTTCAGCTTTCCCAATGATAAAGGCTGCCAATAAGAAATCAACCCTCAAAGTGTGTAAGTTTGCCATAGATAACTAATAGTTTGATGTACAAATGAGCTCAGATACGTTCTGCGAGACACATCAAAGATTCTTGAATAATTTCCTATGTTTACATTGTTTCTTTCTACATGTAGTTCTTTCAACACCATTGACCTGTTGAAAGTATACTCATTACAGTTGCACACATTGTAGACCCTGATCAGAGGGCTCCTATATGAGCCCTCTGATCAGTGTCTACACTGTTTGCTAATTAAGACCAGTATTTATGAAACTAGCACAAAATCCAAGTAGACTGGTTCATGTTTTGTTAACTAAAATTATCCACAAGGGAATTTAATGACCCACAAGAGTTACTTAGTGTTGAAAGAGTTAAATTACCAATTTCTTTTGAATGAAGGTACTATAAGGGTTTCGAAACCTTTGCAAGCAGTCTGGATCCAGATCAGATGCCAAGGTCACTAGCATCTAATCTTCAAATCAAAACTACCTTTTCACTCTGAACATTTTCAATGAAGACCAAAAGATTAAGTCAAAAGACAATACATCTTTTGTGTCTGACAGAATGTATCTGAATCTCGGAGGATGCTACAGTATGACGGTGTGCGTAATCAAGGACTGACTAGAATCAGGAGCAGACTGCTATAATTAATTCTATACAGTCTTACCCTGCTATGCTTTTTCAGTGTTAGCATGGCAGCTTAAAGCATGATAGAATGCAAAGCATTAACCCTTTCCCACATAGCCTGTTTCTAATATTGAATATTGGTGTCCTCTTAAAGCAGGTTGAAAGTAAAGCAGAATGCGCCTTAAGCGCATTCTGCTTTACTTTCAGCCTGCTTTAAGCTATCATCTGCTAGAATATAGAAAATATTTTGTATGATACATATTTTATGACTGTATAAATTGGAACTATTTTCATCAGTGAAGGAATAAAATTAATGCACTAAAAGGCGCTTCTATGGGGGAAAGGGTTAAGCTCCTATTGCAGCTTTTTGCTTCATTTTTGTCTTGCATTCAGCATTTCTCTGTCTTAGACACAAGCAGAGTACAAGTAAAATTACCCCCAAAATATGCCTTTAATTTATTCCTCCAATGAAGAAAATAGTTACAATTTATACAGCAAAGAATATGTATCATAAAAAATATTTTCTATATCCTGGTAGATGATGACTTAAAGCAGGCTAAAGTAAAGCAGAATGCGCCTTAAGGCACATTCTGCTATAATTTCAGCCTGCTTTAAGTTGTCACATGTCTTCAAAACTAGAAACAGGCTATGGGGTAATGGGTTAACATAAGATAAAGATAAGGCATAAGGCTGCTATAAGAGCTTTTTGCTTTACTTTAATTGCTTGTTCAACAATGAAATGCTAAGCAACTTTTTGTCAGTGAAATAGCAGGTTTTTACCTGTACTGTCAGCCCTTGATGAGCATTAGTGAGTGTTTAAACATGCCCCTCCAACAGATTGGCCGACAGCTACTATCATATACTAAACACACACATACACTACCAACATGCTCATTTGACATGGTCATTTCTTTAGAACCAATAGTAAATGTCTATCAGAAATGGGCTCTTAACTCATTACTCCATAATAAAAATGCCTTTAATGTATAGTTCCACTTTTTACAGTCATGAATATGTGCCAAAAGAAATATGTTCTATATCCTAGCAGATGGTAGCTCAAAGCAAGCTGAAAGTACAGCAGAATGCACATTCTGAATTACTTACAACATGCTTTAAGGGGTTTCCTGTCTTCAAAACTAGAAACAGGCTATGGAGTGAAACTGTCACGTTGGAAACATTAGAGTTACTGATCTAGGTCCACATTGTTTTCTCTCTATTTTCGGCATATTACAAAAGTAATTGAGAACGCTCGCATGAATCTGAGCTAGTGGTCTCATATGGATCCAAACTATTTGCCTCTTATGTTTATTTTCTAAAATGAACTTAACTTTGGAAAAATCATTTTAAGACCGTAACAACGGATGCAATTTGCAGACATATACAATTACTGCTGTTAGTGTTTAAAGATATTCAGTGAAACCTGTATTTAGCAGCCATTCAAAACAAGAGCTGAGTGATAATTAATCTTCACATGCTTTTTGAATTACTTCCGTTCTGCATTAGCCCATTAAACTATAGATATGCCTTTAATTTATTCCTTACCTAGGTATACAGTCATGAATAAGCACAGTATGAGTTATTTTTTTATATCCTAGCAGATGGTAGCCTAAAGAAGGCTGAAAGTAAAGGGCTAAGAGGTCATCTGTACTAAGATATCCTGCTACTTCTTCAATGAACTACTGCTTAATACAAGATTAAAGTTGCATATGACAGGTAGGATTAGTGGCAAAACTAAGTCTCCCAATGACAATCAAACTGGTAAATTTACATTAGGAAATGGTAGTATATGTGTGTGTAAGCTAGTCACATGTATATGAGCTACAATGGAACAGACACTTCTTAAAACAGGTAAAATGCTGCTACATGATTCTGGCAAAATAAAACACTTAAAAACCTTGTCCAAAATATTGCCTAAAAGGAGTTTACATTTGACATTTAGTTTAGTCAATCAGAATGCAGAATCATGGCAAGCAGTTCCACGTGATGGACTGTGTTCCATTGCAACCCAGCTTTAATTACAAAGAGAAACAGTCAGAACTGTAAAATAAAGTTGGTACAGACACATTGTTACCTATGATGACCCTGGTGACAGAAGATTTCACAGAATACTTCTTCATTACAAGGAAATTATATCCAACCATTATAAGCTACAGTGTTTGCAATAAGTATTGGAGCCTGATTTCACCAGGGCTCCAGATAAGGGCAGTATTTTGAAAACTTAAATCTTTATTTCTGCCTTAAACCCTATGGTGTTATACTACTCATTAGAATCGTCTCCAAGAGACAATTCTAATGAGTAGTAATACCATAGGATTTGATGCTAAAATGAGTGAGAAAATGTTGGATTTGATCAGTTTACTTCCCTTTTTCTGAAGCCCTGTTCCTCTTTATGTGTACATGTTTTATAGAACAACGTTTTACCATTTTATGTAAGTATTTTGTGTAGAATTGCTCTGAAGCGTTCAATTTAGATTTTATTGTATCATATTGTTTCATGATTTCTACAACAGTAGCCCTTCTTTTCTCAAGCAATTACATTTGCTAGCAAGGTGCTTACTTAACCTATTAATGCCATAAGATATATTCAATGACTGCCTATAGTACATTGTACCTGTTTAAATGGTTCATTATATAATGTCTTCCAGTTTGGAATAAATGCTTCAATTTCTTTCAGTTTGCTATAAAATGCTTCAATTTTTGCATAAAAGTGAAAACAAAATATATACAGTGAGGAAAACACTTTTCTTATCCAACAAAAGTTGTGCCTTTGTGATCTGGATTTGTTATGATTTCATGTTGTTTTAACAGTGTTTCAGTCATATTGCAACATCCAGCAGGAAGACCCCAGAAGCCCTTTATGCAATACTTCAGGCACAAATCAGCAACTGGATAAAACCACAATCTTCCATAAGCCAGTTGAAAGGGATTCCTCACATGAAAAATCTGTAGTGCCCAGACCGGGATTTGAACCCACAGCTGTGAGGAGCTTAGTGATTGTCAGTCACTGAAACTATGTATAACCACTAGGCCACAGAGGCCCTAGTACCATAAATGTACTCAAACAACTAATGATTGCTGCAAGCAATTGGGAGTCACACCAGACAATAAGAATCTACCTCTGATCTGGCTTCAAACTCTTTGCCACTCAGATTAAAATAAATCATTTCTACAGTTTACTGTGTTGTTTGCATTTATTCTTGTTTAAATTTGGAGAAAAAAATAATGCTTTCCCCACTGTTATTGAAAAATGTTTTGAGGAGCCCCATAAGGTTAACACCATTTGCTAATATCTATACAAGGAAACACAAGGCATTAAAAGGCTAAGATCAACTTCAACATACGATTTCCAAAAATAAAACTATTGCAAATGTTTATGGATGTTATCTACTGTACTAAGAACCCAACATGATCTGAGTAGCAGCTACCAAAATATGAATACATTGCTTTGTGTACCGCCTAGATTACGAGTCTGTAACTGAAATTACTTTTTATAAATCTGACTTTATTGCCATCATTTAGCATTGCAAACCATTGGCAGTTGTACATGTGGTATATGTGCTATTCATTTCCGAAACAAAACGGTTGGTACCCCAACTTTTCCCATCAAACACTTTTAGGATGGTACCCAAAAACACTAAGTTCACGGCAAACAGTTTGGCGCCAGATTAGATACCTACATCTGATCATGCCTCAAACCGAGTATGTGAAGAAAAAAAAATGAATTGCATTCATATTAAGTTTCATTTACATGGGAAAGAATATTATTTTTTCACAGTACAACTTGTTGGCCTGTTTCCCCTAAAAGTAAAGCTTGTATTTTAAATCTTTGCATGCTGGGTTATTTTTTTCGTCTGCAACAATAATTGTCGTCTGCTACGGTTTTAAAAACAGATTTTTCTAAATTTCTTTTCGAAACATGGTCAGTGTCAAACTGATTGGATCCACGGCGTCTCATCTGGATCCAAACTGTTTGCAAAGACAATCACTGTGGTGGATATATCCACCGCTAGCATGCAAAGAGTTAAAGTAACGAGATTTGTACAAAAACATAATTATACATTTGTCTTCTAAAATATAGTTAGAAAGTATTTTCAGCCATCAGACCCTATCTCTGCCAATTAATAGTTTTAAAATTCATGAGAATGAATAGAAAACATTCATATAATTATTGTGTTAGTAGGTTACAACCAACATTAAGAGTATAGATTAACCAATGGAACACAAACATTACAGTAGGCCAGTTAATACAAATCACAGCTCCAGACAAAGCCACACTTTCCAAACACTAACTTCATTATATGTCAACTAAACCCTATGTTGTCACTACTCATTAGAATCGTCTCGAAGAGACGATTCTAGTGAGTAGTCACAACATAGGTTTTGGGAGACAAAATTTTAAATGTTCACTTTACTTAGTCTTGTCTGAAGCTGTGTAAATGCATGGGGTACGAGTTTCCAGTAATGGTGACACAGCTGTCCTTTGATGTAGTTCATGCAATTGGTCATAAAGCTTTCTGTGTGATGAGGGCGAGACCTCACTCTGCTACGTATATTTCCAAAGATAAAGTATAAAACAATACAACTAAAAGTACACTGTATGTGCATATGCCATAACTTAAACAAAACCAAAAAGAAAACCTTTTCAGGAAAGAGAACAGTATCGTCAGCAAAAAAAGCAAAATTTGAGAAAAAACTTCATTGGCCAATATTTACCAGAACATGCTTGCTGCGACTTGAATAGTATTTTTTTTTAAATAAGTATTTGGATCCAGATCAGGAACTAATCTGGATCCAGATCAGCAGTTGAATTGGATCAAAGTTGTTGAGACGCTGACTTGGTAAATGACAATTGTAAATAAAAACAACTTGAAGACCTGCTATAAGTTTGATATTTCTGATCCTTTACAATCCTGATTTCAAAGCCAGAATCGTTCACACTACAGTTATCATGTGTTCTGTAACCACTGTGTCATGAGGATTCTTCAAGATTGGCTTCTGCTGAATGCAGAATAAAAACAATGCAGAAAGCTTCTTGAAAAGCTTTCTTCATTTCAAGTTCTCATTAAGGATTGCATGACTTCAGAAGCTGCTGATCTTAAATCTGAGAAATGGACCAACAATTGCAGGCCCTGAATTCCCTTTAAATGCACAGATAATTCCAGTATATAATTATAAACCATAAAAAGCAATTTCAAACTGGAGCAGAGTGAAGGTCTCACATGAAAAAGGATCTTAATAGCTTTGTCTAGACATGATTGTGTTTAGGGCTCTAGATGAGGGGAGTATAAACCTTTATACCTGCTCAAAACCCTACAATGTGACTACTTATTAGAACCATCTCTTCAAGACGATTCTAACGAGTAGTCACACCACATGGAGTGTAGTTTAAAAATAAAGGAAAAATTGTTAAAAATATTTAGTTTACTCACTCTTATCTGAAGCCCTGCAAGTGTTTATCAAATATATTTTCTTACAAAAGCACATCCCATTTACATGAAAGGCAATGAAATACAGCAAATAGTACTTTTTGAAATATATTTTGCTATACTTCAGGGAATTACAGTGGAGAATCTGTTATTCTTTCCCAATAAACGCGTTTACGCTAAAACTATAATTTGCAGTGCAAACAGTTTGGGGCCAGATCAGACGCCGGGTAACCCGGCGTCTGATCAGGCTCCAAACTGTTTGCCACCAAGATAAACAAGAATTTTCAGAATTGTCCAAAAGTTGTTCTTTTCTACGTTTTAGTGTTTTGCGTTTGCGTACGTTTGCGTTTAAACGGGAAAGAATAACGTTTTCTCCACTGTATATTAAGTGTATTGGAGTAGTTCTTGGAAACTTTATTTAAGAAATTTTAGAATTCCTGGTCTCATTTTATGTAAATGTTACCAAAAGCAACACAGTTTTCATATCATGCTACCAGCTAATAAGATCGTTTTTCTGCTAGGAAGAGTATGTCAATTTCAGGGCGATAGAAGCACCTACTGCATCAAGTCTACAAACCGTGCGCCTGTTTCAAACTGGATAACACAATGTCCCAAAAAGTTAAATAAATATCCTCTAGCCTTCCTAGAACACAAAGCCCGGGGATTAATCTCAAGACTGATGGTATATGATATATTCACTGACATTCATTATTATGTTTTCCTCCCCAAATCCATGCTCACCCCCTTTGAATACTCTGCTCTAAAAATATGCTGAATTTCTATTACTCTTTAAACACAAACATTGTTTTTTAGTCTGCAACTATTATTGTCGTTTGCTTCTGCTCTAAAATCTAATGTTTCTAAAATTTATTTTCAAAATTGGGTCAGAGTGCTAAACAGTTTGGATCCTGATTAGGCTTTGCATTACGTGTTGCCTCATCTGGATACAAACTGTTTGCATATGGTAATCATGGATTTGTTGTTCTGATACGAAAAGGGTTGAATCTATTCCTCTCAAAATTTCAAATTATACAATAACACAGTCATGTACAGTGATAAACAACTTGGATTTACACCAGGCTTGATCTCAACTCTTTCAACACCATGGACCTGTTTTAGTTATACTATACTCATTACATTTACAAACAGTGTAGACCCAGATCAGAGGGCTCCTATAGGAGCCCTCTGATCTGGGTCTACACTGTTTACTAATTAACAGACTATTATTTATGAAACTACCAAGAGTTCCAGGTAGACTGGTTCATGTTTTGCTAACTAAAAAGATCCACAAGGTTACATAATAACCCACAAGAGGTACTTAGAGTTGAAAGAGTTAATCCAGACTGTTTGTCAAAAATGTTCACGACTTACTTTCCCAACATTCAAAATGGATACTAGATTAGTTGTCTCTATTAAATTGCTAAACACTTTAACCAACCACAGCTGCCCCGATTAATCCCCTGGCGTCATCGTTTTGACATTACTTACAGAAATGCAGACAGGCTACTGTACAAATATTTCAATGGTTACCAGGCAACCAGATCAAGCTTTAGTATTTACAAGGAAGAAAACACCTGAGACCAAACTGTCTCTAAAAATAACCAGTTTTCACGATTTTCCATGAATCCCCCCCAAAAAACATAAAGCCCAAAGTGTCTATTGAATTATGTAAAAGTCTCAGTTACAAGAATGAACTAAATTCTTGTAATGCACTTGTTTTAAAAAAATATCAGGTTTTTTTTCCTATATTTCAGATAATTTTGTAGTTAACAAATTTTTCAAATAACAAAAATTTTAAAGTTAAGTTGTTCATATTTCTTCCCATACAAAGCTTCACTGCTTGCCTAATTGACCGTCAACTCATTCACCCCTAACTTCAAATGAACAATTCCAATCTCCAATTAAGTCAAGTCCATTTTTTAATAATGAATGATGTTTATTACAATGCATTTCAAATTGACAAACAGTGCAGACCCTGATCAGAGGGCTCCTTTAAAGGAGCCCTCTGATCAGGGTCTACACTGTTTGCATAAAACAAGTGTACTCTTCACAGGTATACTGTTTGTAAGAGGCCAATGAGTTTAAGTCATACTCCATATTATATGATCATGAACAGTTTCGGGGAATGTTAGTGCATTTAAAATGCAAAATAAAAATTGGTGCAACTATAGAATTACCATGAGTCCATCTGAATCGAAAAAATAAAAGTAAATAATCTGAAACAAGGTGACGGGACTAAAAATATAAAGCATTTAATGTGTACTGGGTTTTGAGTACATTTCCATACATAACTTGTAATTTCAGGACTGCTATTAATACAGCAATTGTAGGGCTTGCTTCATAAACCACGTCTTTAAAATTCAGTCAAAACCTGCTATTTTAACCATCTTAAAGAAAATCTGTTCATGGGGCTACAAGTTTCTATACAAGTGGCAGCTTAAAGGAGGGTGAACGTAAAGCAGAAGGTTCTGAAATGAACATTCTGCTTTACTACCGGCCTGCTTCAAACCCTCCTTCTGTTGAATATTTATACATAAAACTTCACCAAATACAAGCAACTCTTTCTTCTGAATTACTACATTGGCTAACAGAATAAGGAAATATTTCCCTAGGAAACCGTGCAGACTCATGTCAAACACATCCTTTCACCCATTACCCCATAAATATGCCTTTTTAAGCCTTTAACTTAGTACTCCTCTGAAGAAAACAGTTCCACTTTATACAGTTATGAATAAGTATTATAAGAAATATTTTCTAAACCCTAACAGATGATAGCTTAAAGCAGGTTGAAAGTTAAGCAGAATGCGCCTTATGGCGCATTCTGCTTTACTTTCAACCTGCTTTAAGTGGTCAACTATCTTCAATACTAGAAAAAGGCTATGGGGTAATGGGTTAAGAAAATAGTTCAGACACTGAACAGACAGCTCCTTTGGAATCTGTCTGTTCAGGGTCTAAACTGTTTTCTAAAATTGTCAATATACGCTTATAGCAGGAGAAGGGTTAAGCAGTTCTCTGCCTGAAAGACAGACAAACATGTATGGTAGTTGATAGGTTTTAATAGCTGGTTTTACTGTACTATTTTGGTAAATGACTATGAAGCAAGTCCTGGCTCCGAGGTTATAAAGCGTTTTAGTGGAGTCTGAGTGTGTTCCCAAGCATTTGATTGGTCAGATTTGAGCCTAGGCTCAAATCTGATCAATCAAATGCTTGGGAACGAGTTAAGACTAAAGTCAAAAGCTTTTATAACTTGGAGCCTGGTCCTGGAAGTCTTGACTTCAATGTCTGCCTGATAACTTTAACAATACAGTTATACCCGTGTTATGTGACAAATCAATCAAAACATTCAAAATTTGCTACAGCCTTATGCAGAACAAAAGTAATGCAGAAAGCTCTGGAGCTTTATGTTTTACTAAAATCTTATTTGTCCTGAATCATCTAATAAGAGCAGTACTATTCATGTTTCTTGTCAACAGGTTTGACTGTATGTCAGGGTCTTTAGACTGACATTGGGACCACGATTGGAAAATAGCAGCCCTAGAAATTACTAGATTTAACCCTTTCCTCCATGAAATCCCCTCAGAGTGCCTCTACCTCTCCTCTGTCACAATAAATGCACTCAATGAGTTAAACAGTCAACTTCCATTAACTCTGAATTACTGTATCTATATAATTTGGATATACAGTCGAACTTCGATATCTGGAACTCACTTAAGTCAAACTATCCAATACTTCGACACATGAACTGCATTATTTTAATGCTCGGTTAAGTCGAACATACCCATATTTCAAAGTTAAAACGTGGCTTAGCCACGTTTTAACTTTGAAATACGGGTATGTTCAACTTAACCGAGTTTGAGATATCGAAGTTCGACTGTAGGTGATTTGTAATGATGACTATATATACATGAAGGAAAGGGTTAAAACATTACTTATTCCTCATGAAACTTTAATATATGTACTGTAATTTATTGATTTTTCGATAAATATTTCCTAATTAAACTTAAATTGGTGATACTATACAATATTGTATATGACTTGTATGACTTAAAACACTGCTATTAATATTTCATATTCTGTTTCCTTATTTTTTAAGTACATAACATAGATTTATATTTTAAAGATTATTTAACCATTTTTAACATAATGCAATAACAAATACAAAATGCAATATGCATATCACACTTTCATAAAAAAAATACTCACTAGTGAAATCCCAAACAAGTAGTTCATGTTTATGCAGTTAATAAATGATTCAATACAGTACATTGAAATGTTCTCAGAAGACTGTTTAGGATTAATCTATTCCCTTTCCTCTTTCTTTTATAATATTTAGTGTTCATTCATATTGATGAAAATTAATTCATATTGATAGAAATCTCCAATTTTGTTTAATTTTCTTCTTGTAAAGTTTTTTCCATCTTTTGTCATTTACAAGTTTTTTGTCTTCATTATAAAGCTCTCAATACTTGTTAAAGCAGAGCACCAGATGTGGTGAGTATTTCTTATACAGTCGAACTTCGATATCTCCAACTCGCTTAACTCGAAATATTTGATATTTCAAAACACAAATTTGCCTTATTTCAAGCTCGGTTCAAGCTATTTGAAACACGGGTATGTTCGACTTTACCGAGTTTGAGATATCGTAGTTCGACTGTACATATTTCCTTCATTCTCAACCGTATGATGTGACTATTTACTAGAATTATCTTGAAGAGATTATTCTAGTGAGTAGTCAAAGCATAAGGTTTTGACGTAACATTACTCATCCTTATCTGGGGTCCTGCTTATATATATATAGGTATTTATGTATGACATAAAATGAAGTTGTCCTGGCCATAAAATTAAAACAACACTCACTTAGTCAAAGACACACAACCCTACCAGAAATCAAAGAAAGCGCACATGCTGGTTATACAACTAACAGTATAAAACATTTACTGCATTTACTTCTCAATAAGCTGCAAATTTATTTCTTGTCTAGTTTAACAGGCTTGCAAAATAATAATTCCCTTGTAACATAATCATGATGAACCCTTTCCTCCACAGATGCCCATTAGGAAACATTTACTTGCTAATGGTTGTAAAGTTAGCTTTACTTTCATATTGCATTAAGCAGCCACTTGTCCTAACCACTAAAAGTTTTCTGTTTTCTTTGGAATGGTCTATGGGGAAAGGGTTTTAGAGGGAACTATGTTTTCTTTGAGTATGATTATGGTTGAAAAAAGTTCTTGCATCATTTGACATTGAAATATTTACTACGACAGTTTGATATGTATCCATGTATACATCTGTAAGTATGACTGTGCAAACTTATAAGGGTAGTAGTACATAAAAGTAAGGTTCCATTATAAATATCCGAGCAGAGACTACGGTAGAGAATGTACAAACCCCTCAGCCCGGTTAGATGAAGGCGCTGGTCTATGAGCAATGCCTTTGGACAGATGTCTTAAAGAGATCAGCCAAAGTACACAGTTAACCCTGCTTTTACAAGCCATCACTGATCATGAGAAAGACAGCTACATAAAACAGCATGAAGGGAAGCAAAGCTCCTTTAGGAGCTTTCTGAATTGCTTTCATTCTGTTTTAAGCATCACCCTGCCTTAATCACAGAAACAAACCTCTCTTTGTGTGTTTGTAATTGCAGGTTTTACTGTTTATTATTCTAATTATTAAGACTACGGTGCTGAGATTTGGGGGTTACAATCCCAATGTAACAAATATTGCAGTCCAAATTAGCAGTATTACTGGAAAATATTAACAGTTAGAATTTAGAATGTCACTATTAAGGTCATCCCGCAATTAAGGACACGTTTGGCAAATGCCATCAGTGGTCTTACTAGGAGATTTCCTGTGCATGCATGAAATGGTTGCTCTTTCAGCTGATGTCGATAGGCAAGAAGCTATAAAGGGTAAAATGTGTCCCTATACAACACCAAGGGTTGCCAACTTGCAATATTAATGTGTTTGTTGTCTTTGGCTATCTGCAAGACTAATGTTAGACATGTACTGACTAGATATAAAATACAAATTGGCATGCAGATAATAAATTTACACTAACAACTTTGATAAACCTGAAAAGCAAGAACATCTACCGAATGCATTCACATGATATAAATGTTTTTGTTAATACAGTCGAAACTTGATAGTTACCAGTATTTCATAAGTTAACTTTCGATAATTCGACCTCTCTTATGTAGAATATACCCGTATTTCAAAGTTAAACGTTGCTAATCATGTTTTAACTTTGAAATATGGGTTTGTTCCAGCTAACGCGAGTTTGGAGTATCCAGTTTTGACTGTATATGCTAATCTAGTCTAAACCCTGAACCATTCTGAAAACGGTTCAACAACATTCCAATGATGGAAAGTGTCGTTCTGTTTACAGAGTTCAAAACATTTGTCAGCCATATAAGCAGACAATCAGTCCCCTAGCAAAAAACATATTAACATGAATGCAAGTGGTATAGTTTAGTCCCGCTACTATGACCACTTGGAAAGAAAGCTTCAAACAAGATGAAACTAAATCAGAGAGCTTTTGATAAAGCTTTCTGTTTTACTTCAATCCTGCTTAATTGTTGGCATCTGTCTTTAACCCTGTACCTTATAGAAGCGCCTTTAAGCACATTCCATTTAATCCTCCGTGGAAGAAAATAGTTCCAATCTATACAGTCATAAATATGTATTAGAAGAAATATTTTCTAAATTTCTAGCAGGTGGTAACTTAAAGCAGGCTGAAAGTAAAGCAGAATGCACCTTAGGGCGCATTCTGCTTTACTTTCAACCTGCTTTAAGTAGTCACCTATTTTCAAAACTAGAAAAAACTTATGGGGTAAAGGGTTATACACCATCAATGAATACTCTTCAGAGTGATCAAAAGAACGGGACTACATCAGTCAAACTTGTGTTACGCTGCCACTCAAAACAACACAGAGCTCGAGATAAGGAGAGTATTTCAAAAACTAAAATCTTTATATATGCATTAAACCCTATGGTGTCAATCGTCTCTTTGAAACGATTCTAATGAGTAGAAACACCATAGGATTT
Source organism: Gari tellinella (assembly GCA_922989275.2). Classification (NCBI taxonomy): domain Eukaryota; kingdom Metazoa; phylum Mollusca; class Bivalvia; order Cardiida; family Psammobiidae; genus Gari; species Gari tellinella. The sequence goes on from OV277863.1 coordinate 35,903,920, forward strand.
GGTGCTTAAATAAGTGAGAAAATGTTGGATTTGTTCAGTCTGAGGCCCTGAAATACAGGTGATTGCTTAAAGCAGGATAAGGGTGAAGCAGAAATCTCCTTTAACAACTTTCTGCTTCACTTTTGTCCTACATAAAGCATTAACTCTTTCCTCCCTGAAACTTTAAATGGACAATTTCAGTTTCCATTTTAGTCTAGTCCATTTCTTACTTTTAAGGGTTGTTTTTGTCAATGTTTGGCATTATGACAAACAGTGAATACCCTGATCAGAGGGCTCCTTTTGGAGCCCTCTGATCAGGGTCATCTCTGTTTGCACAGGACAAGTGTACTATTCACAGACGCTTATATGTGTGACTAGGGTTCAAAGAGTTAAACTGTCTTTCGATAGTTTCAAGCTTCTAAAAAGAATGACATAGCTTAACACAAGTTTTGAATATACCGGTAACAGAAAATTCCAGCAGAAAAACATCTGAAATAGACAGCTCAACACAACCACAAATATAATGTGAAATAGAAGGGATGGGTGGAAAGGGCAGAGATATTAACAGATCTCAAACATGAGTATACATCATCCGTCATCTACACTAACATGTCAGCAGTCACACATTGTATACATGCAGCGTATTGTTGATATACAAATACACGTGGGGGGAGCACACAGTGAATGGATTTTCTATCATCTATAATGCTGGCCTATAGTGTCTTATACATACTTTAATTTCAATGCATTGTTTGAATCAATGATTCAGTTCTAATTTGTATAAATATTAAGATTCTGGTTATAAATTGTATGCGACTAAATACTGTGTGCATTTTGTGTATGTGGAACAAATGGTGATAAAAAACTGTTTTTCGGTTTAAATGTTTCATACCTTGGAACTGGAATTATCATAGAAACCCAGAAACCCAGTCTTTCATAACCATTTTTCTCCAAATATAACCCTTTGAGTGTAGAATTAAAACTCAAATCGATGTCTACCGAATTTCTAAAACTGTCTCAAGACTCATACTTACATTATATGAAATCTCAGTGTCAAAAAGTTTTGATCCTGATCAGACACCTAACATACTCTGCATTCGATCTTGATCAAAACTGTTTGTTATGCATTGTATTTCCTTTGATCATTCAAAGGGTTAAAAATGCTTACTTTACTTTTTTTGTTAATTTTTCAACCAAAAAAAAAAAAAACTGATCAGAAAACTAGTAAACCGGGGAAAACAAACACTTGTGTCAGAAAGAGAAAAGATCCCTAAGGTCATCTCCATAGTAATGGCCTGATTACCTATTTAGCCATTGCTATGGAGACTACAAAACATAGAAACAAAAATAAAACCGTTGCTGATGAGGTTTTTCAAACTTTTGAAACCTGTCCTCCATCTTTCCCATAACCACTGCCTACACCAGTTTGCTTCATACAAATCTACACGTTTTTACGGTTTTAAACAATAAGTAAACTTCCAATACAAGCCGGGTGGGCGTCCTGTATCTTGGGAAATACGTGGACTCCACCTGATGGTCAGTAATGAAACATGCTACAGTGCACTAATGGGTATTGGTAAAAATCTGCCGCATACAGAAGTGTTGGCAAGTATTTAGTGTTATCAGAGGTCCAGATAAGGTGGGTAGCTAAAATACAGTAAAACCCCGAACTAAATGATAGTATTAAAGAACGTGACAGCTTAAAGCAAGTTGAAAGGAAAGCAGAAAGCTCCTACAGGAGCTTTCTGCTTTACTTTTATCTTGCTTTAAGCAACCTCTTACCTTAAACGTCAAAACTTTAACCTGATTTAGGTCGTAATAGAGTGATTTTACTGCACTTACTTCCTTATTTTGCCATCAAACCTTATGATGTGACTACTGGAAGATACAATTCTAATGAGTAGTCGCACCATGCAGTGGGTCTGGTGGCAACATAGAGAAGATAAAACAAGAACTGTTCTGTTTTAACTCACACTTATTCGGAGCTCTGTGTTATGAGATATTGGCGCAAAAGCAGCACTGTGTGATAAATAACCCACAACAAGAAAGAAACACATGAAAATCCTTGGTGAAATTATTTCTGTGGCCGTTAATAACTTGAAAACTTGCAATTACTTGCATTCGTCATTCATAGTAGAGAAAATATATTATTAAAGTAGTCAAAAAGCTATGTGAAATTCCCAGTAAATATTCAACAACTCCGGTCTCGACATGCAGAACATTTGAAAGTGATCATTTCTTTACTGCTAAATTGACTGTCAGTCTAGACTCCAAATATGAGGAAGTAAAATACACATTTTCAACACTTTATACCATCACCAAGTCCAATGTGGTGACTACTTGTAAGAATCGTCTCAAAGAGACAATTCTAACGAGTAGTCACAACACAGTATTTGATGAAGATATATAAGTTTTTGCATTTAAATATTCCTCTTATCTGGAGATTCGATTAATTCTTACAACCTAACATAATAAACCTACAGATTATGAATTCACAGATTTATTTCACGGATATTCATTGAGAACTCATTTAGAAATTATTCATTTAAAAATTACTTTTCTAAAGTAATGTAGAGATAAACTAGAGCATGTTTTCATTCAACCCTGAGTATCTAACCTAAAGTATATTTTTACATGTTGAATGATAGTAAGAAAGTTGTATCAACATAGGAATTAAAGGTGAAATATAGGTCAGAGCTCCAGATAAGGAGAGTATTTCAAAAAGTAAAATCTTTTATTTCTGCATTAAACTCTATGGTGTCACTACTCATTAGAATCGTCTCTTTGAGACGATTCTAATGAATAGTGACACCATAAGATTTGATGCTGAAATGAGCGAGAATAGGTTAAGATTTGTTCAGTTTACTCCCTCTAATTTGGAGCCCTGATAGGTGTAAAATTCTAACAAAGAGGTGGTCAGAGATATGTTAGGTTTAAGAGGGAGTAAAGAGAAATGTTCACAAAACTTTACGGCTTGCTTGGCCTATATCTAAGCAATAAAATTACCAAATACATAATACACATTTCAAGTCGAGCATGGCACAAAACACACATAAAAAATAATAAAGTCACCGCCACATGATGTCAATCACCTTAAAATCATAAGTACATTAACTTGATGCAATTTCTGCACAAATTACTTAAAAAATTTAATACAAAGAATTGCTGTGTAGTTTTTTATCAGAGTCTTTATATGATATCTTACATTGTTTTATGAGATAGAGAGGTCTAGTAACCACAGTAATAAGTAATATGAAACTGCAACTATTTAAAATACACAAAGACTGAAGGATGACTATGAACAGAAGCATTGATGGTTCTGCCCATGACTGATGAAATGATGATGATGTTGATGATGAGGAAGATGATGATAATATTTCTGTGAAACAGGATTCTACTATGATTTATACAAACCTCTTGATCTGCAAAATTGCCTTGACCCACACGTGATGGCAGTGGGAAACTTACCATTGTTTCCTAAAGCTTTTCGCTTTAAACTCGCTTTATTGTTACTATTGTAAAACCATGCTTTGACAGCCCTTCAACGGAGACTTATTGATTGTGTTAAAGACAGGAAGAAAGTAAAGCAGAAATCTCCTTTGGAGATTTTTGCTTTACTTTATTCATGTCTTTATATAGGAAGCAAGCTGCCTTATGCGGTGAAAGACTAGCCATCCTTTGAATGGCTGTAAGAGCGTGGTTTGGTTGTATGCAGTCTGATGTATTTCTACATGTATATATCACCTACAAAGCTACAACAGGGAGATGTTTTAACTGACCCTTAAACAAAGATTATACACATTACAGAAATGATGAGATATCTATGACAATGATGTGACGTTTGTTTGATGATATGTATTTAGATATGTTTGATAATAAAAGATCTTTCTTTGATCTGCAGGGTTTAACAATGTTCAAGCAATCTTACCTTCCTTTTCCATCAAAAAACCTGATAAAATTAAGCAGTGGACAAGTTTGAAGATATTCTATTATAATTATACACTGTTACTCACTCTCAGGTTGCATCCCTAAAAGGCAATAATTTTAGATATTGCCCCAGTAATGGGGCAATAACACCACAAAGTATATAGAAATATTGGACAGCTAAATACAGATGCTTTGAGACAAACATATGCCTCAATAATCTGTACTTATACTCTAAACAGTATTCCACTAGACTAAACATGACAGGTGTATTTAAATGCTTCCTAAGCTTTGACAATTTAGAATCATCGATTTGAAAACATCTTTTTTTTAATTTTCTAAATATGGATATATACAAAGAATACTCCCAACAGCTAGAATCCATAATTGCTTCTGACCTAAAGTTACATACCAAAATGCAGTCACAGAAACCACATAAATACAAACATAGCACTCTAAAAGGTAGAAAATATCCTATAAACAGTACCCTTGTAATGTATGAGTATGTTGAACTGATACTCACACAATGAAAGCTCGAAAGAATCGGCCAAAGAACCCAAACTCGAACTTTTTACATTATTTTTTGTTGCAACTTTTTGCAATGAAATACAGTAAAACCTTGATGTAATAACCAGTCAAAATATGCCCCATTTCCAGTGTTTAAGACAGGCGTTAGCTTAAGGCTAGATGAGAGAAAAGCTAAAATCCACCTGCCTTAAAAACTGAATGAGCCTCTTTTCCAATGGTTGTAATCATCTTACAAGGCTCCAGATAAGAGGGAGTACAATGGACAAATCAAACATTTTCTCAATCATTTTGGCTCCAAATCCTATGGTGCTACTACTCATTAGAATCCTCTCAAAAGATTATTCTAATGAGAAGTGACATCATAGGGTTTAACGCAGAAATAAAAGATTTCCGATTTTGAAATACTCCCCTTTTCTGGAGCTACGTTCTTACTGTTAATCAGAATAACTGATAAGAATAGTTTTATATAGATTGGACAATTCTGAAGTAATCTTGAACTAATTTATAGAGCACTATTTGGAACAGTTTATCAGAAATGATTTACAGTATTCAAGTTAACATTGATGGAGACATACTAGTACTTGAGGCCCGACATGCTGTATGTCAAGATTAATTAATGCACTCATATTTATAACTAACTTATTTTGTTTCTTTAAACAACTCTAGAATTTATTTCCTAAACAAAAACACAGTCTGCAAACATGGTAATGGAAGAATGATGCATAATATTCAAGAGTTGTCTTGTTGTTTACTTTGTCTTATGTATACCCCATATCAGGGCTCCAGATAAGGGGGAGTAAACTGAATGAATACAACATTTTCTCACTCAGGTCAGCACCAAATCCTATGGTGTTACTACACATTAGAATTGTCTGGAAGAGACGATTCTAATGAGTAGTGACACCATAGAGTTTCAAGTAGAAATAAATGTTTTAGTTATTCAAATATTTCCCTTATCTGGAGCCTCGCCCATATCCTGCCTCTCAGCTTCGAAGTCCTTTATATTTAATTCATATGCACGTTTAACACTTCTCCTGCTAATAACGTATTTTGATGCCATTTGAAAACAATGTTAACCAGATTGGATGGCTACTGAAGAAGCTGTCTTATCCTGCATAAGCTACCTGGTGTCTGATCTGGCTCCAAACTGTTTGCAATGGAAATAATAGTTTTAGCGTAAAAACATTTACTGGGAAAGAATGTCTTCTCCATTGTATGTCTTGGCAGGATAAGAGTTAAATACCGAAAATAGCCTTCAAAACACCCCAAAGTCCATCATTCTGTAATGATGTGATATTTGGCAATCAAACTTGTATTAAGCAACTACTAGATTGCAAAGTATTTCTATCTTTAAAGATAGGTGACTGCTTAATGCAGTACATAAATACATGGCCTTGCATTAAGAAGTCACCAGAAATTACTGATCACCATGCATGAGCATTCAGTAGTCTTTTAAAACAGGTATGACTATCCCTCAATACAAGATTGACATTACTATTGCATAATACACTGTATTTGGCAGTAAACAACAAAACAACCTTCAGAGACATCAGAGAGGATGGAGCAATGAAACTTATGGAGATGACCAGTTATCAAACCAGTGTATTGATATTCCAATCACAGAACAATGCAACTTTCTTTGGTGTGAAAAAGTTTTAAGGCAATCTTTTAAACAATTTACCTGTGACCATATTTTTTTGTGGGAAAGATTTTAAATATGGTAAAGAAACTGAAATTGGGTACAGTCAAACCTGTGTTAAGCATTTTAATTTTTTCCCATTCAAGATGTATGAAGATCCATAAAATGAACACTGCCTTCTTTGTGCATAATCTAAATTGGGTATATTTAGGGCTCATAATACTCATTACTGGTGGCAGCTTAATGCAGGACTGAAGTAATGCAAAGACGTCATATAGAAGTAATGCAAAGACATCCTATAGGAGCTTTCTGCTAAACTCTTGTGCTGCATTACGCCAAACTTTCTAAGCTTTCTGCTTATCCTAATACTTAAATAGAAATATTTATGCCTTTAATTTAATCCTCCACTAAAGAAAATAGTTCCATTTTGAACAGTCATGTATATGTACTGCAAGAAATATTTTCTATATCCTACCAGATTGTAGCTTAAAGCAGGCTGAAAGTAAAGCAGAATGCACCTTAGGTGCATTCTGCTTTACTTTCAACCTGCTTTAAGGTGTCAGCTGTCTTCAAAACTAGAAACTGGCTATTGGGTAGAGGGTTTACATTCATCTTGTGAATTAAGCGGTCGCCTGTCTTTCAAGACAGCCATACATCTTCACTGAATGAGCACTCAATACAAGTGTGACTGTAGATATGTCCCTTGTCTTTAACCCTTTCCTTCATAGAAGTGACTAGCTATGCCTCCGCTTATTCCACATGAATGCCAATATACAGTAAAACCCCTCTATCACGACCACTATAAACAAGGGTTATTGATGTATAAAAAGACATGCTGCAGCTTAAAGCAAGGTGAAAGTAAAACAGAAAGCTCCTAAAGGAGCTTTTGTTTTACTTTCATCTTGCTTTAAACAGTCAACAGCCTTAAACATAAAATGATTAAGATATTTTAGTGGTTCAGTTGTTATATTGAGGTGTTTTGTTTTTTATATATATATTTCTACCCATTTCTGACAAATGCACTCAAATGTAGACTTTGTGATGGTGTTTAATATATTATAGATAACAGCCTAAAGCAGAATTACAGATTGCTTTTAGCAGTCATCTACCTTAAACACTAATATATACAGGCAATTTACACCTATAACCCATTACCCCATAAATACACCTATATTTTAATCCTCAACTGAAGAAAATAGTTCCACTTTGTATAGTCATGAATATGTATTGTAACATAAAAAATATTTTCTTTATCCTAGTAGATAATAGCTGAAAGCAGGCTGAAAGTAAAGCAGAATGCGCCTTAAGGCACACTCTGCTTTACTTTCAACCTGCTTTAAGTGATCATCTTTCTTTTAAAACTAGAAACAGGCTATGGGGTAATGCGTTAAACTATGGAGGAAAGGATTAACCAACAGTTAAACCCCAAGGCTTAATCCAACTGGAAAAGAGATAAATTTGCTTAAAAGACTGAAAGAAATTTGTATGAACAGGAGATTGCAGTTCACATGATAAAAAGATGCTGGAAAACAATAAGTTTGTTTAGAAAAATCTTCAAGCCCTATCTTAACAATGAATAGGATGAGGTGAGAACTCGATACCTTATACAATAGTTTAGAAATTTGTTGACATTTTATCCATTTGAAATAATTCTATACTGATTTTATGAGTAAGACCTAAGTCACATACACAACACTTCAAGAGATAATTTAACAGCAATTTTGTGAATTCTGAATGCATAATTAACTCATCGATGCTGACAAACAAACTCAGACAATTATATCTTTGACCAAAAAAAATCAATGAAAAAAATGGTTTTCTAATAACAATTGCCCATATCTAAAGGATATGATTAAAAATATTATCTTGGTGTTTCAGGAATCAATATATTGAAAAAAATAGTTTGAAGATTCAATACTATGTGGGTTGCCATAGCAACTCTGTTTGTTTACCCTACCTGTTGATGGGCATCCGACTGTAGGTGAAGGTCATAGTCGAGCTGTTTGGAGAACTTCATTACACAGGACCGACACAACAGCTCGTCTCCCCGCGGCTCCAAATGGCTTAACGACACTTTGATCTTTCTTCTCTCATTTGGAGGCTGTGTAGATATATGAAATATCAACTACAGTGACACCTGTCTATAGCAGCCAATGAAACAGTAAGTATTAAATAAAGGTAACTGTTTAACGTAAGATATCAAGCAGTAATCAAGTACATCCTATGGATAGCAGCCTTGCAAAAGCTACATAATCGTATAGTCAGAATTATCAAAAAGTTGCTATTTTCTACATTTTATTGCTATGCATTTGCGTTTCGTTTAAATGGGAAAGAACGTTTTCTCCACTGTATATGAAAGTGACAGAATAATGCATGACAGAATAATGCAGACACCTCTTGTCCAGCACTAAGCAGCATTTTATCTTTTAATCAATTTTATGCGCGATACACTTTAGGTGTACCTCTAGGCAAACAGTTTTGATCTCAGATCAGGCCCCACAACAAAACTGTTTGCAGCTAAGTCAATATTCTATCAGAAACTGCTAAATTCTTTTACAAATATTTGAGTTATATCCACTGCAGACGACATTTTAAAATGGCCACCAAATATTTCCCAGCATACAATGGGTTAATACTGCCATTTTTCGTTCTAAAATATAAGATTTGTTGTATAAATACTATATTTGTGAAAATCTGACTAGTATGTCAAAGCATTCTGAATTAAGTTTATCATGTAAAATATACCCAGTAAAATATATCAAACTATATTTTTGGTATGTTTTAATAATAGTGGCTATATTATGACAAACACAATATTTTACATCAAACAATTGGATTACTAAATCAAGAGTGCCAAACTATCACAATATTCACCAACTTCAAAAACAAGAGCCCCATGGGGCATATTTCGCTCACCTGAGAATAGCTGAAAAAATGGAGATAATGATTTATGTCAAGGACTGACCTAGATATGCAACAGACTGGAACCATTTGAACAAAATATGTAAAGGATATTTAAGTGTCACCATACCAAATATAAAAGCTCTGGCCATATTAGTTTCAGAGAAGATGTTTTGTAAAACTGTGACCCCCGGGGCGGGGCCAATTTTGACCCAAGGGGCATAATTTGAACAAACTTGATAGAGGACCTATACGTAATGCTATGTGCCAAATATCTAAAAAATCTATTTTTAGCTCCTGTGACCTAGTTATGCAACCGACCAGAACCATTTGAACACTTTTGGTATAGGACATCTAGAAGTGTCACAATGCCAAATATCAAAGCTCTGGCCATATTAGTTTCAGAGAAGAAGACGTTTGAAAATTTCACTATATAACTCTATGTAAAACTGTGACCCCAGGGGCGGGGCAAATTTTGACCTCTGGGGCATAATTTGAACAAACTTGATAGAGGACCTGTAGATGATGCTATGTGCCAAATATCTAAGCTCTGGTCCTTGCAGGTTTTGACAAAAAGATTTTTTAAGATTTCCTTATTTTTTCACTTTGGTTGCCATGGCAACCAGAGTTCTGCATTGTTTCTAATTCTTTGAACAAATTTGAAAGAGCTTGACCTATGGAACATTTCTGTAAAGTTTGGTTGAATTCTGTCAAACGGTATAGGAGGAGATGTCATTTGAAGCAATTGTTAACGACGACGCACATACGCACGACGGACACAGGGCCATCCCAATAGCTCACCTTGAGCCTTTGGCTCAGGTGAGCTAACAAAAAAAGGCTGTTATTCTGCAAATTATGGAACAATAATTATGGTGGCTATCAAATACATGTATTATTATGTTGGACTTATGTGGTAATGTAACTTCCTATGAAGTTTATACATATTCCTTGAAGATTATTCAGGTAGTGAACAGGCAATCTTTGAGCCGTACCACCTAAATGATTGTACGCCTGTGCAATAGATAACAATTCCCCCCCCCCCCCCCCCCCCCCCATTAGAAGCGCTTTTTGATGCCTTAATTTTTCCTTTTAGAAAACCTTATCCATGCTACCATGTCCTGACAAAAGAGTTATAGGAAATGTTTCCTCCGTAATGACAAGTGGCTACTTAACTCTTTCCTCCCTGAAACTTTAAATGGACAATTCCAGTTTCCATCTAAGTCTAGTCCATTTCTGACTTTAAAGGGTTGTTTTTGTCAATGTTTGGCATTGTGACAAACAGTGAAGATCCTGATCAGAGGGCTCCTTTCGGAGCCCTCTGATCTGGGTCTTCACTGTTTGTATAGGACATGTGTACTATTCACCTGTACACTGTTTGAAAAGCACGCCTATATGCAGGACTAGGGTTCAAAGAGTTAAAGCAGGCTGACAGTAAGCTCATGCAGGAGCTTTCTGCTTTACTTTCAGCCTTCTTTGAACAACCATATCTAACACACTAAAAAGACAGGCATTCAAGATAGTACTGTGTCCCTTTTTTAGTATAGACAATATAAATTTTTTACTGTGCCATACCTGATACTGTGTCGGAACTCGATAATTCAAACTTGCTTTAGTTTGATGAACATACCTGTATTTCAAAGTTAAAACGTGGCTTAGCCACGTTTTAACTTTGAAATACAGGTATGTTCGACTTAAGCGAGACCGATTTTTTCAAAATTAAACTTAGTATCAGCTGGTTTTCACTTACTTTATCAGCTGGGAGGGGTATGCTGGCATTGGAAGGCAGGGGAATGTCTTCATCTCGTGGTAGTGGTATATCAGCCGGCAGACTTTTTGATACTGGCAATGGTATATCTGCATCTGATGGTAGCGGTATATCGGCATCTGATGGTAGTGGAATATCTGCATCTAAAGGCAGGGGGATGTCCACGTTGGCAGGGAAGGAAGGTCTTCCTCCTCTCTTAGTCGTAGGTATAATAATAGGAGCATTTGTGGGGGCTGCTGACCCCTCCAAACTCTGGCCTGAAAATGTGGAGACAAAATACATTTTAACCCTTTTCTCCATAACCAAACAGGACTCCAGATAAAAGGGAGTAAACTGAATGAATCTAACATTTTGCCACTCATTTCAGCACCAAATCTTAGGGCGCGACTACTTCTTAGAAACATTTCGAAGAGATGATTGTAATGATTGTAATGAGAGTAACATTATAGGATTGAATGCAGACATTAAGATTTTAGTTTTTGAAATACTCCCCTTATATTTTGGAGCCCTGGCCAATTACGCAATCACACATACATTCAAATGTATTAAAGGTATGTGGGTGTTCCAATCAAGATGAAAGTAAAAGAAAGCATGTGCAGTAATGAGAGAAATGGTTAAATTGCCAGTGATGACAAGATCAGGGCAGGCAGTCATAACACATAGGACAGTCTAATGAAGAACAAAGGTGTCAGATGCTGAAAGCTCTTTTTAAGCCTTCAGTAACATAGTCATGCTTCTTTACTAAACAATTTCGCAGTTTTATTCAACTAGAGTAACAAATGCTTTTCCAAACACAAAGCTCAAACATCTTTCCTTTTGTCTGTTGTCTTTTTCTCTAATCCAGAATTCAAACATCTCTCCTTTTGTCTGTTGTCTTTTTCTCTAATCCAGAATGAGTTGTCAACTAGTATGATGGAACCAAACTATGAGGTACTTGTTGACTAACGAGCTGTGACATTCTTCAAGCACACACCATATTTCCTCAACAGTTTATTGGATTCCCCAGCTTATTTCTCATGCTTCAATGACAGCTTGTATTATGATCACCCTGTCTAACTGGAGCATAGCTTTCACTGCATCATTCTTAACCCATTACCCCATAGCCAGTTTCTAGTTTTGAAGATAGGTGACTACTTAAAGCAGGTTGAAAGTAAAGCAGAATGCGCCTTAAGGCGCGTTCTGCTTTACTTTCAGCCTGCTTTAAGCTATCATCTTCTAGAATAAAGAAAATATTTCTTGTGATATATATTCATGGCTGTATAAATTTGAACTATTTTCTTCAGTGGAGGGGAAAATTATAAGCGGAAAAAGGTATTTATATGGGGTAATGGGTTAATGGCAACATTTTTCCTCCAAATGGATATAGTACAGTAAACCTTGTGTACATTACAATTTTGTCACTCAAAACAGTTGACAAATAAGTTGATAGCAGTTTAATGCAGGACAGAAGTAATGCAGAAAGCTCCCATTGGAGCTTTCTGCATTACTTTTGTCTTGCATTAATCAACAGTTTGTCTTTATAAAATATTTATCCTTCTTCACAGATTGTTTGCTGTAAAAAGTTCCACATGTACCATCCTTATAAAAGCCAGTTATTTTCAACATTAATGATTATAATCCATTCCCCGCAAGTGGAAATCACCAATTTGAATTGATACAGAATATAATAGTATTTGTATATAAGGAAGGTAGCTGCTTAAAGCACAATGAAAGTAAGCAAAAAGCTCCTATAGGTCATTTGCTTTACTTTCATACTGCTTTAACACTTCCTTAATAAATACATCTTTTTACACCTTTAATTTATTAATTCACTAAAGAAAATATAGTTCCACATTATACAGTCATGATTATGTAACCATAAGAAGTCTTCTATATCCTAGCAGATGGTAGCACAAAGTAGGTTGAAAGTAAAGCAGAATGCATAACAGGTTACCCTACCACATACATTTAACACAATCATCAAATTTATCTTAAATGCATTTATCAGGTAGGTAACCCACTGTGCTTACATTGGTATGTCCGTGGAAGTGTGTATATAGGCTAGAGTTAACCCAATACCCCATAAATATGCCTTTTTATGCTTTTAATTTATTCCCCCCAGAAGAAAAAGTTCCAATTTATAGCCAAGAACATGTAACAAAAGAAATATTACTGATATCTATATTCTAGCAGATGGTAGCTTAAAGCAGACTTTCAACCCACTTTAAGTGATCACCTGTGTTCGAAGCTAGAAACAGGCAATGGAGTAAAGGGTTAAGAAACATCTGATACAAGAATGTCTGCATTAAGTTTTTAGAGCAGAGCACATCTATTAAACATTCAAAGTGTTGAACTGACAAGTCAATAAATAAGAGAGGGAGGAAAAAAGTGCAGCAGCAAGAGTGGTGTAACAGCCACACTTCAGAAGCCATTTATCACCTAACACTTCAACAGAATATTAGAGGTATGGCAACACTAGCTTTCCTAACTCAACAATCAACATGCTATACCCTAGTCTTTCACAGTGCAACTCTTAAAAGGTAACATATCGCAAACATTTTGGACCCAGATTAAATGTTCAGTTACCAAGCCTTTGATCTAGGGCCAAACTGTTTGATACTCAAATTTCAATTTTTATAAATCAGTAAAAACGGTATAAAACGACGATTAGAAATTACTGTTAACCCTTTCCTCCATAGAAGCGCTTTTTAGCACATTTAATTTATTCATCTAATGAAGAAAATAATTCCAATTTATACAGTCATGGATGTATCATAAGAAATATTTCATATAGTCTACCAGATAGTATCTTAAAGCAGGCTGAAAGTAAAGCAGAATGTGCCTTACGGAACATTCTGCTTTACTTTCAGCCTGCTTTAGGTGGTAACCTGTCTTCAAACTAGAAAATGGCTATGGAGTATAGGGATAAGTCAAATCAAATCCGTTTTTGGTCGAATAATGGCTAATAATGAATGACAGTATTTGCAGCGATAGGGATTAACAGGGATTTGTATCTAATGATACCCCATTAAAGGAACATCAATTTCAGTTACTGTTAACAAGGACATAATGTCAATGGATTTCTTGTCTATCAACTTTCCATTCCTATCTATTAGCAACAATGCTGGAATCCTAGCGAACCCTCACTGTGACACTAATGGAAGAGAAGTTGAACAATGTTTCCCACCACTTGCATAATAGGAACCAAGTTTAACCCTTCTCTCCCCAATAGCCTACAGTGCAAATAAATTATATAGTACAGCCAAACTTGTGTTATGCAGCCACTTGATGAAATACTGTAAAACAGGTATTTTTCGCTTCATGAATATTTCGCATAATGTGATTTTGTATTAATTCTCGACAGCATGCAATATTTCTAGCAGGTGGTAGCATAAAGCAGGCTGAAAGTAAAGCAGAATGTGCCTTGAGGCACATTCTGCTTTACTTTCAACCTGCTTTAAGAAGTCACCTTTTTTCTAAACTAGGGACGCGAGGCAACACATTTGTGAATTAACATGTAAATTATATTCTCGCGAATAAAACCGGTTTTACAGTAGCAATCTTACTTGAAACAGGCCTTGGCCTGGCACCACCCTCAAGACATCCACCCCCTATCTTGGCCGGCTCCGATGTCAGTATTATGTTGTTGCTCTGAAAATATACAGAAAGAAATCATCATAAACAATGGGCAAGCAAAAATAACATTCATGATCCCTTCTGCTCTGGTTGCACATCAAACTTTCCCCAACTGCTGGTTTCCAGTGTTTCAAGACAACAGTTGTTTCAATAGCTCTTTTCCAACTAGACATAACTAGACATAACTGTTGTCCTGCATTAGGCAGTCACCTGTCCTTGTTGAATGATATATATCTTATGGTGCATATTCATGACTGTATAAATTGGAACTATTTTCTGCAGTGGAGGAATAAATTAAAGGTATAACCAGAAATGGGTGTCAAAGCCACCTGATGCTCCCCTGTTTAAAGTTTAAGTCTAAAAAACATCTTGTATCAAAAGAAAATCAATTTTCAGTTTAGAACTGTTATTAAATTAATGTTGAGTCTTAGTCTAGTTTCATTAAACTTTAAACAACCCGTGCAACCTTTAACCTGGTGATTTGAAGTCAAAACAACTAAGTCCAAATCGTGTCAAAAATTGACAAATATTAAAATTATTTTTAAATTTCATCTTCATAACATCAATGTTTGACTCCTAATGAACCTACATACAAAATTTCAGCACCTTAGCACAAGTATTAAACTATAAAGCAACCCGTCCAAAAAACTTTAACCTGGTGTTAAGTAGGAAAACACCTAAGTCCAAAGCGTGTCAAATATTTACAAAAATTAAAATTATTTTAAATTTCAACTTCATCACATCAATGTTGGACCCCTAATGAACCTCCATACAAAATTTAAGCACCCTAGCACAAGTATTAAACTTTAAAACAACCCGTCCAAAAAACTTTAACCTGGTGGTTTGTAGTCGAAAAACCTAAGTCCAAAACATGTCTAAAATTGACATAAATTAAAATTATTTTTAAATTCCAACATCATAACATCAATGTTTAACCCCAAATGAACCTCCATACAAAATTTCATAACCCTAGCACAAATATTAAGCTTTAAAACAACCCGTCCAAAAAACTTTAACGTGGTGATTTGAAGTCGAAAAACCTGAGTCCAAAACATGTTGAAAATTGACATAAATTAAAATTATTTTTAAATTCCAACATCATAACATCAATGTTTAACCCCAAATGAACCTCCATACAAAATTTAATAACCCTAGCACAAATATTAAGCTTTAAAACAACCCGTCCAAAAAACTTTAACCTTGGCCACGCTCACGCCCACGCTCACGCTCACGCCGGGGGTATGACATTAGCTCTGCTGTTCTACGAACAGGCGAGCTAAAAAGGTGAATTTATGGGGTAATGGGTTGATACTATTTCCATCCTTTAGAACCTTATTTTGAACAAGCTCAAATATCTGCATTGATAATCCAATTGCTTAACCCTTTTCCCTCATTGAAGCGCCTTTTAGCACATTCAGTTTATTCTTCCACTATAGAAAATAGTTCAAATTTGTAGCCATGAATATATACCATAAGAAATATATTATATATCCTACCAGATGTTAGCTTAAAGCAGGCTGAAAGTAAAAGCTTTAAGTGGCCACCATGAGCCTTCAATATTAGAAACAGGCTATGTGGTAAAGGGTTCACCTTTTCAACATTGAGGAACTTCTATTCTGAATTCTGAAATTGGTTAGTCTTGAAAGTTACAGAAATAATGTATGAATGACAAACAGTTTTGATCCTAATCAGCCCCATCTTTAGTGGTCCTTTATCTAGATGCAAACTGCTTGTAAGTTGTCTTCAATACAGGTTTTCAGTGTGTGTATATAACATCACAGAAAGGTCTGAGCAATCCCCTGCAGAAAACTGATTTGTCCCCAGATAGGGGGGAAATGTATTCCTTTGGTGATGAAAATATGCATGATGTGAGCAATCAAACAGAAATTACTCCATTTGAAGTACCCTTCAATGCCGCGCATCTCATGAATTGTTCATGCCATTTCTGTACATTGATCTTTGTTTAACCCTTTTAACACTGACAACCCAGTATTGAATATGCTTGCAAACAGTTTGGATCTAAATCAGGCCCCACATTTGTGGGGCCTGATATGGATCCAAACTATTTGTCAGTCAGATCCTGAATATGTTTCAATATAGAGGACCACCTCAAACCAATTCTAGAATTTCAGTAAAGAACATCTGTCAGCAGACAACAGTTTTTGAAAGTGTTGAAAGAGATAATCAACCTTTAAATATCTTGTTAAACTGTTTTAGATCTTGTCAATATCGTGAAATAAAACTTTTGTCTTTGCAGGTTTGCACAGTTCAAGAAATAGTATGGAAGTAAGAATGGTTGCTGACACCATTGGTATCATTTGTAATATAGTAAATACTCAGACTAATGGTTGACCCTCTGCAGAATATTCATATGAGCTGTGCCATGACAAAACCAGGCTTATTGCATTGCATCAGTACATACCAAGTACCGTTGTCATCCTAGGCTCTGTATCTGAGTTGGGTCTACACTGCCAAATACGGTATGTAATACTGTAGTGTAGATCAAGCCCAGCCCCCACATCATTGACACAGCGGCTTGCCTTGATCTCTACACTGTTTGCAATGCAACAAGTCAGGTTTTCTGTTGGCACGGCTCATATACAAAACTCCTCTCACTATGAACATTTCAAGGCTGAACTATTACATTAGCTGATTTAATATGGAAAATTTTCACAAAGATCTCAGTGGATCCATTCAATATCATGAAGCAAACATCTTTCAACAGCAGTGTATAAAAGACATGTGACAGCTGAAAGCAAGATAAAATTAAAACAGAAAGTACTTTCACCTTGCTTAAAGCAGCCACTTGCCTCAAACACCAAAATAATTATAATAATTCTGAGGTCGTCTTAGAGGGTATTTACTGTAATATGCCCTTTCAATACAAATACTAACATTTCAATTAAGACAGATAGATATATCTAAAGACAGATTGCAGGTTAAACCATTGCCCTTTAACCCTTTGAACCCTAGTCCCGCATATAGGCGTGCTTTTCAAACAGTGTACATGTGAATAGTACACAATCATGTCCTATACAAACAGTGAAAACCCAGATCAGAGGGCTCCAAAAGGAGCCCTCTGATCAGGGTCTTCACTGTTTGTCACAATGCCAAACATTGACAAAAACAACCCTTTAAAGTCAGAAATGGACTAGACTTAGATGGAAACTGGAATTGTCCATTTAAAGTTTCAGGGAGGAAAGAGTTAAATACACCTTTTTACACCTCTATTTCATCCATTCACTGAAGAAAATATTTCCCAATTATACAGTTATGAATATGTATGATAAGAAATATTTTCTACATTCTAGCAAATGATAGCTTAAAGCAGGCTGAAAGTAAAGCAGAATGTGCCTTAAGGTGCATTCTGCTTTACTTTCAACCTGCTTTAAGTCGTCACATATTTTCAAAACTAGAAACAGGCCATGGTGTAATGGGTTAATGCAGAACAATAGTTAAATGCAGATCTGATCTGATTACAAAGTGTAGAACAAAATTCTTTAACAAAGTTTGGTTGTATTTTTAAAACCGATTCTACCAATCCAAGACACAGCAAGTAAATGCTTTCAATTCGAGACAGACTTAAGAGAAGTCATACAAATGTTACCTTTCAAAGATATATAAGTGAAAGTATATATCCAGACAGCACTCCCCATGGTATTGTACTAGTGCAGTTTAATAGCAGTATTGTATATAGGAGGAGCACTAAAGATCAATAGCTACAAGACCCTGAATCTAAAACTCTAAAATATCTATGTAGACTTCCATCATTCTGCTCATAGTCACTACCTACTGCATCCACAGGTTTTCGGCGCGTAAGCTATGACACCCCCCCCCCCCCCCCCCCCTCCCATAAATCTTTCAAAATGAGTCAAAATACATCCATATGTTCAACAAACATCCTTAACAAATGTTTCAAGAAGTTTCAAGAAGTTTCAAAAAAAAAAAAAAACAAGAGGGCCATGGCCCTTAATTCGCTCACCTGAGGACATTGAAGTTTGTACCTAAGTTGACTGGGCAAGACAACATTTTAATATAACTATAAATGGAGTTATCTTCCAGACAAGAAAACATGACAAAAGTGAATTTTGTTGCCAAGCTTATGACCCTTATCCATGACACATCCTCTTATCAAGCTATTTCCATTTCCAATAAATGATAATTATTTCACTAGCGTCAACAGAACTGGAATTATTTTCCTGACAATAAAATATGACAAAGGGGAAAAACTAAATATTGCTGCCCTTGTGCATGGCATTTTCTCTCATCAGTTTCTTTCCATACATAAAATTTCATTACAATAGCATCAGTAGAACTGAAGTTGTCTTCTTGACAAGAAAATATCACAAAGGGAAATAACTCAAAAAACAATGATGTCAGAGTTATGGCCTTTGCAAATGGCACTTCCTCTCATCAGGCTCTTTCCAAATAGGCAATTTCATTTTACCCATTACCCCATAGCATGTTTCTAATTTTGAAAATAGGTGGCCACCTAAAGCAGGTTGAAAGTAAAGCAGAATGTGTCTTAACCCTTAGCCTGCCACTCACGACTATAGCTTTATATGCAAACAGCTTGGATCCGGATTAGACGCCGAGTAACTCGGCGTCTCATCCGGATCCAAGCTGTTTGACACTCGGACAACATTTTCAGCAATTTTGAGCAACTTTGAAGCACTTTGAAACTTGAAGCAGACGAGAAATATAGCAGACGACAATTTATTTGGCGGGCTAAGGGTTAATGCACACTTTGCTTTACTTTTGCATCTTACATTTTCATGACTGTTTAAAGTGGAATTATTGAAAAGACATACAGATAACTCTGACAAAACCAATATTAAACATATGTATAAATATGGCATAAGACATAATTACATAACTGTCAGTGGATCACTTCCAGATCCTGTTTCTCTAAGTATGAATCAGACTGAACCATATCTAAACTTTAGCAGACAACATGTTCAGCTGATCATGACCAGTTCTGTGATACCCACTACCAGTTCAGAGTTGCATAATATTTGACCTCAGTGGCTAGAACGCTTGGGCTTACCCTTACCAGACTGAAATGATGTCTGCTTAAAACCTACTGTATGTGAAAAGTGTACAAAAAAACAATTTAGAAAATGTTAAGTTGGTAAATGAGTGGCAAATAGGTTGGATCCAGATTAGATGTAGCATTATGATTATGTTGCATCTGATTTGGATCCAAAATGTTTGCAAATATTGGCTATTTGCCCATAGTATATTAAGGGTAACTCAGGTAAATACAGTTCTGCCTAAATCAAAAATACTGTAAAACCTGCCTAGAGCAGCACTTAAACTGTGCAGGGTGGTGTCAAATGTGACCCTAGGGATTTCATTTTAACAAACTATAGATAGATCCACCAGGAGATTCTACTGTACAAATATCAAAGCTTAGGGCCTAGTAGTTTTGGACAAGAAGATTTTTTAAAGATTTTTGCTTTTTTGCTTTTTCAAGCAGAGTTTGTGCTTTTTTTCCTTTTTTTGAACAACTTCTGTAGAGAAGCATCCAAGGAACATCATAAGCAGTTTGAACTCTCCCTACAATCGGCGGGTTTCAGAGGAGATGTCGTTTGAAGTAAAAGTGAACGGACAGACGGACAGACGGACAGACGGACGGACGGACAGACGGACAGACGGACAGACGGACAGACGTACTACGGACGGTGAGCGGTCACAATAGCTCACCTTGAGCCTTTGGCTCAGGTGAGCTAAAAATCGTATCATATATGTATACAATGAGAAGGTGGATGTGTATTCAGAGCCATCAACTTCCCAACCTTGTCATTTTGTCATTTTTGGACCGATTTTGACAAATGATGGCTTATTATTTACATTTAACAGTTCTGTTCAAAGAAAGTTAGCTCACAGCCCAAGCAAGACACGAGCACAAGTGAAGAAATAAAAAGTTCGATAGGCACCTTATATCGGAATCCTTCTGTCACCTTAATTTTTGGACTTGTTCGTCAGTCATTCACTGATTCAGCGATTAACAAGTGCATTTGCGACCATGCATTACACCATGGTACGGGTAATTAATAGAAAATGAAATATATAATAAATACCTTTTGAATTATCGGTAAATGAGCATTTCTGTTACGAAATAAATTTCTAGATAACTTTCGTTTTCAAGTCTGTTGACAAACGTATATGATCATTGGTCGTATTCGAATCATCGAGTTTGTTGTCAACGAAAACTGGGCGGAGCAAATGCGCGAAGATTTACTGATGACAACAATTTTGACCCGACTCGAATCGAAATTGTGGTCAAAGATTTGATGGTTTGACAACATTTTGTCAACGGAAAACATCAAGTGATGATTCGAATAGAACTTGTTGACAACTATTCTAATTCACGCGATAGTTGTCCTGATTCGAATACGACCAATTGAGACGGTTGACTTTTTGCGTCATTTCCTGCTTTGAAGCTGGTTCTCGGTTTCGCTAGAATGAGAATAGTTTGACTGGGCAACCAGTCGTTTGTTTGGGAAAATTTTGCGTGACGAATAGTTTCCGACTAAGGGGTCTCCCCACCCTTCGAGTCCCCATGCGCGTGTTCGCCGATTGCTTTGAATTTTTTACCAATTATCGTCAAAGAAAACTGTTTGCTGTAAACAATGAGCCATCATCTGTCCAGATCGTCCAAGATTTGACAAAATGACAGGGTTGGGAACTTGAGGGTTGCTTCTGCAAGGCGCTTTTTCATGGCAGCCTTTACTATTTTACTTATATAAATTAGCAAAAAAAATTTTTTTTTTAAATTTCATGAAACTTCAGGAAATGTTCTTTTATGATGATTATTGAATGTATGGATAGATTTTGGGGTATTTTATCCACGTTTGGTGGTGGTGGAGGGGGTTATAGCAGCTAGGGGTAGTGTCATAGCCAACGGGCCGAATGCCTATGACTGCATCAGCATGTATCGTTTTATTCAGCATTGATTTCTCAAATTTCCTCTTAACCCATTTCCCCATAAGTACCCATTTTATGCCTTTAATTTATTCCTCCACTGAAGACAAAATTTCAACTTCATACAGCATGAATAAGTACTGTATATCCAAGAAAATGTTAGCATAACCCATTACCCCATAAATACACCATTTTACGCCTTTCATTTATTCATCCACTAAAGAAAACAAATTCCAATTTATACAGCCATGAATATGTATCATAAGAAACATTTTATATTTCTTAGCAGACTGAAGCTTAAAGCAGGCTGAAAGTAAAGCAGAATGCGCTATAGGGCGCATTCTGCTATACTTTCAACCTGCTTTAAGTGGACACCTATATTCAATACTAGAAACAGGCTATGGGGTAATGGCCTAAATCAGGCTGGTAGTAAAGCAATTCTGAACTACCCAGAAAAACCATATGGTACGTATAGCTTGCTCTAAAGATGGTTGGCATCTTAAACTCGACATTATCCCAATAGAAAGTTTCTAATTTCGAAGACAGGTGACCACTTAAAGCAGAATGCACCCTATTAAGGCTCAACCTGCCTTAAGCTAACATCTGTAAGAAAAGCGGATTGAAAAGAGTTTGATCTGGTTCCATCACACAATTATAAGACTACCAAGTTTCTTTCCTAACACACCTAGCACTGAAAATAATACACTTTAACCCTTTCCCTTATAGAAGCGACTTTTAGCACAATGCATTTTATTCATCCGCTGAAGAAAATAGTTCCAATATAAACAGTAATGAATAATTGTCATATTTTTACTTTCCTTATTCTAGCAGGTAATAGCTTAAAGCAGGCTGAAAGTAAAGCAGAATGCGCCATATGGCGCATTCTGCTTTACTTTTAACCTGCTTTAAGTAGTCACTTATTTTCAAAACTAGAATCAGGCTATTGGGTAATGGGTTAACACATACAGGAAAGAATATTGAGTTGATAATTGGCTCATTAATTATTTAAAGCGCTAGAAGGTTTTGCTACATTTTATACACATTATTTCCCCCATATAAATGTATATATCAGCATACCATACAGTTGAACTTCCAAAGCTCAAACTGGCTTAATTAAACTCAATTTTTTCCATATTTCTACAGTTGAATTTCATTATTTCGACATCATTTAAGCTGAAAATATCTTGAGTCAAATTTTAAACTGGAATTATTGTGAAATATTGATAAGTTTTACTTAACTCTTTTTTAAAATGTACTCAATACATTTGAAACAGTGGAGACATCTTTATGTCTCTACCAAAACCGGTATATTTTGACTATACCAACTTATTCCTATAATAAGACTTCTCATTAGAAATGTCCCTTTGAGATCATTCTAATGAGTAGCCCAAATCTAAGTGAAGTAATTAACATTGAGGAGAAAGCAGTGATAATTTTAGAAATCAGATGAATGAGTCCTCGGGATGCACATTCTGTAAAAGAATGAGTCCTTGAGACAAACATTGAGTCTGTGAGGTGTAAAAGTAACCCAATATCCTTATTTTTAGTTTTGAAGACAGGTGACCACTGAAAGCATGTTGAAATTAAAGCAGAATGTGCCTTAAAGACATTAAGCCAGTCCTTTCATCGATTCCCCCCTCATTGTTCTCACTTGGTGTGAAAATACAGGTAGATCACGAGAAAATTGCTCAGGTAACGGCTCAGCCATCTGAAGCTTTGAATAGAGGCCCTGACATAATAGATCTCAATAGGTTTTACTAACCAAGCTATCAAATATTAGGTGCGGGCCTCACATGAGACGCCTGAATGATTCTTTGCCTAGACGCTAGCCGAGTAAGTGCATGGGCTCCATGCTTTGACTCAAACTTTCTAGGTGCTAGGTGTTACCACCCAAGTTTGGTCATGTAATGTCTTTAAGGCACATTCTGTTTTACTTTCAACATGCTTTAAGCCGCGATTTACTTATGGGTAATAAGTTAATAAAGGCCAGAAAAGCTATGGGTCCATGGCAAATTTAATGAGTAAAGGACTCAGGATGCATAGGTAAAATTATCACTGAGAAAGTATTGAAAATTGTCACCAAACTGGACCTCTTATCTGGTGGACTCCTGCAAGTTCAATTTTTATTCTTCAATCATTTCTGAATGATACTCCACTTAACCCATTTACTCCATAGATATTCCTTTTTCAACCTTTAATTTATTCCTTCACTTAAGAAAATGCTTCCACTTTATACAGTTATGAAAATATGCAACACAAATATTTCCTATAGCCTAGCAGATGGTAGCCTAAAGTAGGCTGAGAGTAAAGTAGAATGCTTCTTAAGGAGCTTTCTGCTTTAAGCAACCACCTGTCTTCAATACTGAAAACAGTCTACTGGGAAACAAGTTGAAACTTAAATAAGCAACCGAAAAAACTACCTACTTCCAGCCCACATTCACTGCACAATATGCATGTACAGCGTATGCTAGCCTCTTATCTACAAGTCGAGAAGAAGAAAGAAATTGAAGCATAAATTATCTCCCTTCACCTGCAGTCCTTGTCTGTCCATAGGCAACAGAATAAATTTATCAACTTCAGTTGCCTATAAACATTTAATGAATGCTTCCCTTGTGCTTTTTGGGAAGGTTCATCATTATTCTTAACTCTTTCAACACTAAGTAACTCTAGTGGGTTATTAGGTTCCCTTGTGGATATTTTGTTACCAAAATATGAATCAGTCTACTTGAAATTCTTTGTACTTTAGTCAATACTGCTCTAAATTGTCAAACAGTGTAGACCCTGATCAGAGGGCTCCTATAGTGTTTGCCAATGTAATGAGTATGTTTCAAACAGGTTCATGGTGTTGAAAGAGTTTAGGGGACACTGTATAAATGCTTCTAATTAATTTTGTAAATTGAGAGAAAAAAATAACCTATATAGAAGGACTTGCCCTGTGGGGAATCAAACTCATGACCCCTGGGTTGACACTTTTTACGTATTACAACTAAACCACCTTCTATGGAAAAAGCACTTCTATGGAAACATCATGAGGACAAAGAATTTCTTTGAAGGAATAGCTTAAAGACAGTCAATCCATCTTCATCTATTAATGATTGGCTGTAATATTAGCATTGGCAGACCTGTAGGAGTTAATGCTGTCTCGACTTAATTAATACACTACCAACCTGGCCCTTAAACTCACCAAAATATTCTTACCATAATTTCTGTATTAAAGCACAATTAATGGGTCAGACTTTTATTGAGATATATTTTTCTGAAAGCTGGTAGCTTAATTAAAGCAGGCTGAAAATAAAGTCGAATTCGCCTTAAGGCGCATTCTGCTTTACTTTCAACCTACTTTAAGTTTCAGTCACCGGTCTTCAAAATTAGAAACAGGCTATTTGGTAAAGGGTTTACTTTTTGAAACTCATTTTTGAAAATTAGATATAGGATTCAGTGACTTTTTATTTAAATTTCCATTACCACAAAAATATTACACATAATTATATAATGATTTTTGACAAAAATAAGGGGTGGGCTTCTATTAGGGTATGGGCCTCCAGGGCTCCAGATAAGAGGGAGTAAACTGCACAAATCCAGTAATATCTCACTTATTTTAGCATCAAATCCTATGGTGTTACTACTCATTAGAATCGTCTCTTCGAAACGATTCTAATGAGTAGTGACACCATTAGGGTTTAAAGCAGAAATAAAGATTTTAGTTTTTGAAATACTCTCCTTATCTGGAGCTCTGGCCTATATTACAGAAAATACAGTACACAGGTACTTGACACATACTTTATTATCTATTAACCCCCCCCCCTTTTTTTTAAAAAAAAAAATTTTTTTTTTTTTGCTATACTTCTATTATAGATACAAGGTAAACAGCGCAATTCAACACCTAGTCTTTACTATCGACTTAAGCTGATGCTATAATAGACTCGATCGCCGATATTCTCTTGTGGTACCCTCGGGAAATGATTAATTTATCAATATCTACTTTTTATTTCATCAAATTCCGTCAAATAACGCCACAGTATGTGAATTATAACGGAAATAAGCATCAAAAAGTTTTATGTCGTTTTCATGGTACATAGCAACGAATGTACATGTAGGGGTGATCTGTTATTTGTCCACAATAAACGGCCTATGCCACTGGAACTTTCACCAAATATTATAAATCATCTTTAAATGAAATATTATCGGTTTTATATAATTTACATAGAATGCAAAATTAAAAGAAACTTTACCTGTTTAATTTTGACCAATGAGATCGCTCCGTTCATTCAATTCATTCCGGTATTCAAAATGGCATTCACAATGAAATGAGTCTTTCACTTGTCAATTTCATGCCAAATTACATGTATATTTCATATAGCTGATAGTGAAGAGGGTCATGTTCCGACACAAACGCGTTTGCTCTAATGAAATTAGGTGAAAGTTCCAGCCGTAAAGGCCGTTAAATGTGCAAACCGACTAGATTACCCCTTATTTTGGGCAATAAATTCTGTACCAAGAGAACGACATAAAACTTTTTGATGCAAATTTTCGTTATAATTCACGTACTGTGGCGTTATTTGACGGAATTTAATGAAATAAAAAGTAGATATTGATAAATTAATCCTTTCCCGAGGATACCACAAGAGAATATCGGCGATCGAGTCTATTTTAGCATCAGTTTAAGTGGATAGTAAAGACTAGGTGTCGAATTGCGCTGTTTACCTTGTATCTATAATAGAAGTATAGAAAAAAAATTTTTTTTTTTTTTTTTTTAAGGGGGGGTGGGGGTGTTAATAGATAATAAAGTATGTGTCAAGTACCTGTGATACAGTAGTTTTGAGAATCAAGAATAATCTCTAACACTTTGGTTTGGCTCTCAGCATCTGTCATTCCATTCTGACAGAAGCTAAGAGCCAAACCGAAGTATTACGAGATTGTTCTTGAGTCTCAAGTCTAAGAATTAAGGTATATTGGTGTCAGATGCCGGTGTAACAGCCAATTCTTTCCCCCCTGCTAAAAGTTTCCCCGGGGAAAGAATTGGCTAGCCAAAACCTTCCCCGGGGAAAGAATTGGCTAGCCAATTCTTTCCCCCCCTAGTCAAAAGTT
Organism: Gari tellinella; assembly: GCA_922989275.2. Lineage (NCBI taxonomy): Eukaryota > Metazoa > Mollusca > Bivalvia > Cardiida > Psammobiidae > Gari > Gari tellinella. The sequence goes on from OV277863.1 coordinate 35,930,286, forward strand.
TCCCCGGGGAAAGAATTGGCTAGCCAATTCTTTCCCCCCTAAAAACTCATAATTGAGAATACTTTTAGCTAGCCAATTCTTTCCCCCCTAGTTGAAACTTTCCCCGGGGAAAGAATTGGCTAGCCAATTCTTTCCCCCCCCCCGCTATATTTTCGCAATTCAGTGGGGGGGAAAGTTTTGGCTAGCCAATTCTTTCCCCCCCTCTCAGTCAATCTGCGGAATTGTATCCTTTTGACGTTATATGGAGGGGGGAAAGTTCTGGCTAGCCAATTCTTTCCCCCCTATCTGTCAGTCTGTTGAAATGTATACTTTGGCTCTCTTTGAGGGGGAAAGTTTTGGCTAGCCAATTCTTTCCCCCCACCTCTCTTTCAGTCTGTGGAATTGTATACTTTGACCATCTAGGAGGGGGGAAAATTTTGGCTAGCCAATTCTTTCCCCCCTCTCTTTCAGTATGTGGTTTGGTATCCTTTGACTATATATGGAAGGGGGAAAGTTTTGGCTAGCCAATTCTTTCCCCCCTGTCTGTCAGTCTGTGGAATTGTATACTTGGACTATCTCGAGGGGGGAAAGTTTTGGCTAGCCAATTCTTTCCCCCCTGTCTGTCAGTCTGTGGAATTGTATACTTTGACTATCTTGGAGGGGGGAAAGTTTTGGCTAGCCAATTCTTTCCCCCCTATCTGACAGTCTGTAGAATTGTATACTTGGACTATCTCGAGGGGGGAAAGTTTTGGCTAGCCAATTCTTTCCCCCCTGTCTGTCAGTCTGTGGAATTGTATACTTTGACTATCTTGGAGGGTGGAAAGTTTTGGCTAGCCAATTTTTTCCCCCCTCTCAGTCAGTCTGAGGACTTGTACCCTTTTGACTTGACATGGAGGGGGGAAAGTTTTGGCTAGCCAATTCTTTCCCCCCTCCCCTCTCTTTCAGTCTGTTGAACTGTATACTTGGACTATCTTGGAGGGGGGAAAGTTTTGGCTAGCCAATTCTTTCCCCCCTATCTGACAGTGTGCAGATTGTATGCTTTGACTATCTCGGAGGGGGGAAAGTTTTGGCTAGCCAATTCTTTCCCCCTTATCTGTCAGTCTGCGGAATTGCATCCTTTCATTATCTTGGAGGGGGGAAAGTTTTGGCTAGCCAATTCTTTCCCCCCATATCTTGCAGTCTGTAGAATTGTATACTTGGACTATCTCGGAGGGGGGAAAGTTTTGGCTAGCCAATTCTTTCCCCCCTATCTGTCAGTCTGCCGAATTGCATCCTTTCATTATCTTGGAGGGGGGAAAGTTTTGGCTAGCCAATTCTTTCCCCCCTCTCTTTCAGTCTGTGGAATTGTATACTTTGACTATCTTGGAGGGGGGAAAGTTTTGGCTAGCCAATTCTTTCCCCCCTATCTGACAGTGTGCGAAATTGTATGCTTTGACTATCTCGGAGGGGGTATACAATTCCACAGACTGACAGATAGGGGGGAAAGAATTGGCTAGCCAAAACTTTCCCCCCACCAACATAGTCAAAGTATACAATTCCACAGACTGTCAGATAGGGGGGAAAGAATTGGCTAGCCAAAACTTTCCCCCCTCCAAGATAGTCAAAGTATACAATTCCACAGACTGAAAGAGAGGGGGGAAAGAATTGGCTAGCCAAAACTTTCCCCCCTCCAAGATAGTCAAATGATGCAATTCCGCAGACTGACAGATAGGGGGGGAAAGAATTGGCTAGCCAAAACTTTTCCCCCTCCGAGATTGTCAAAGCATACAATTTCGCACACTGTCAGATAGGGGGGAAAGAATTGGCTAGCCAAAACTTTCCCCCCTCCAAGATAGTCAAAGTATACAATTCCACAGACTGAAAGAGAGGGGGGAAAGAATTGGCTAGCCAAAACTTTCCCCCCTCCAAGATAGTCAAATGATTCAATTCCGCAGACTGACAGATAGGGGGGAAAGAATTGGCTAGCCAAAACTTTCCCCCCTCCAAGATAGTCAAAGTATACAATTCCACAGACTGAAAGAGAGGGGGGAAAGAATTGGCTAGCCAAAACTTTCCCCCCTCCAAGATAGTCAAATGATGCAATTCCGCAGACTGACAGATAGGGGGGAAGAATTGGCTAGCCAAAACTTTCCCCCCACCGAGATAGTCAAAGTATACAATTCCACAGACTGTCAGATAGGGGGGAAAGAATTGGCTAGCCAAAACTTTCCCCCCTCCAAGATAGTCAAAGTATACAATTCCACAGACTGAAAGAGAGGGGGGAAAGAATTGGCTAGCCAAAACTTTCCCCCCTCCAAGATAGTCAAATGATGCAATTCCGCAGACTGACAGATAGGGGGGGGAAAGAATTGGCTAGCCAAAACTTTCCCCCCACCAACATAGTCAAAGTATACAATTCCACAGACTGTCAGATAGGGGGGAAAGAATTGGCTAGCCAAAACTTTCCCCCCTCCAAGATAGTCAAAGTATACAATTCCACAGACTGAAAGAGAGGGGGGAAAGAATTGGCTAGCCAAAACTTTCCCCCCTCCAAGATAGTCAAATGATGCAATTCCGCATACTGACAGATAGGGGGGAAAGAATTGGCTAGCCAAAACTTTCCCCCCACCGAGATAGTCAAAGTATACAATTCCACAGACTGACAGATAGGGGGGAAAGAATTGGCTAGCCAAAACTTTCCCCCCACCAACATAGTCAAAGTATACAATTCCACAGACTGTCAGATAGGGGGGGAAAGAATTGGCTAGCCAAAACTTTTCCCCCTCCGAGATAGTAGCGTTTCCCCTAGGCATTTTTAGCACGGCGCAGCGCCGTGCCCCTTTTTTACCCCGCCATCCTGCCCTTTACAACCGCCGAGCTGCCCTATTTTCATGTTGGTGGCTTTTTTGCCCCTTTGGTCACCCGGCTGACTTGACACGCGCCGATAAGACCTTGACAGGATACTCGGTAAATTGCTTGATAGATCGCTAATTGACCCCTTACTGGGGCGATATGCATTGAACCATATCGTAAGCGTTCGCATCGTCACACGAATTGCGATAACGAACCAATGGAATGCTGAGAACTAAGGAAGTAAACCAATCAAAAAGAAGGATTTGTAATGTAAAAGTCCGCTAATATGACGCGTTATTCAGTTTCCCAAAATGTCTCGGGCGGGTTCTCCTTCATAGCACCTGCTATTTATAACCAAAACAAAAGTAATAAACTTATCTTTCAACTTTACACGATGAGAACGACAATGCGGATGTTATTGTTTCTACTGCGCATAATTTTAGCACATCCTACAATTTGAACGCCTCGCTTACCATCCTTATGATCAAGCGTAGCAATTACGTTTTCGCGACCACACCCATAAATAATCGTAACCCATTCTTAATAGATACTCGGATAGTGTCGGAAGTGACCGAACATTTTCAACAATGCTTCCAATAGTCCATCATTAATTTCCGTAGTCGATTTTCGAGTTTATTTTTAGCTCATTCCCTGTCATTTACAGCCACTGGAAGAAGCCCTGCCCACATTTCTAGACCAAATGAACTAGCGACAGAAAACTTCCGACGTCAAATCAACTCCAAATCGATCTTATCTATCTATTTCATTGAAACCGTTACGTTACTGTTTTATTGAAAATGGTCGTTTGAAAAAAGAATGTTTGATTTTCCCTAAACATCGCGGGGCTGGTAACTTCACAGTTAGCGGAAATAATTTTGTCATCAGTTTTCGCGAATATACGCTAGCGACTTTTTTTCAACAGATGATATTCCACTTAAAGTAATGTGACCCCAATCACCAAGTGAGAAACATAGAAACAGAAATACAAATGATGATTCGATTTCATGATAAAAAAAGAAGGTTTATTAAGAATGTTTGCCGTGTTTCTATGTGATAGGACAATTGATTTTTTCCACCAGTTTTCCTCGCCGTCGGCTTGCGTGAAGCGGGAAGAATAAATGTTATAATGCCTGTTAAAACTAAAGTTATTAAGTCTGAAGATTGAAGGGAAAACAAATGACATTCAGAATTATAGTACAAAAAAGGGCTACATATATGGAAATGGGAAAACAGTACAGACCAAGATTAGAGGGCTCTTGAAAAAGCCATCTGATCTTATTCTGCACTGTCTGCAATTTTCAGTTTTTCAAATTATTATTGCTCATTTCATGCTCAGAAACTTGGGAGCTACATGACATAGAGTTTATGTTTGGTATTTGTACTCAAGTCAAGATGTGCTTTAGCTCAGTACAACTAGTGTCATGTTCAACAAAGGCCAAGGCTATTTAGAGGTCAACTATGCTACTGTAAAAATTAAGCTTGGCAATAACTTTGGAACTACATGTGATAGAAACTTCATATTTGGTATGTGAACTCTATTTAAGAAGCTTCTGAGAACAAGTTGGTCATGTCAGACAAAGGTCAAGGTCATTCAGAATGATGGTCACATAATAGGGTATAGTGTTTTACTAACATATCTTGTGTTCCACCTTACTTTGCACCTTTTTAACTAAGAGGTGATTGCCGCGCGCTATAATGTGCCCTTTTCAGGAAAAATTACCATGCCCCTTTCAAATCCTGGGGGAAACACTAGATAGTCAAAGCATACAATTTCGCACACTGTCAGAAAGGGGGGAAAGAATTGGCTAGCCAAAACTTTCCCCCCTCCAAGATAGTCAAACCATACAATTCCGCCAGATAGTGAGAAAGAAATCCTACAGTGCGAAATTATAGGGGGGGAAAGAATTGGCTAGCCAATTCTTTCCCCGGGGAAAGTTTCAACTAAGGGGGGGAAAGAATTAGCTAGCTTAAAGTATCCCACTTTTGAAATTATAGGGGGGGAAGTTTTTGACTAGGGGGGGAAAGAATTGGCTAGCCAATTCTTTCCCCGGGGGAAGAAATTGGCTAGCCAATTCTTTCCCCGGGGAAGGTTTTGGCTAGCCAATTCTTTCCCCGGGGAAACTTTTGAGGGGGGAAAGAATTGACTGCTACACCGGGAGTCAAAGAAGAACCAAATTGTTAAAGTGATTATTCTTGATTTTTAAACCTGATAATGTGTTGAAATTCAAAACCTCCATGGTTTTGTCCCCAACTGCAAAATACATTCACTTTAACAAAGTCCTACCCACATCAAATGACAAGCATGGAAATATAATCTAATACATTTCCACCATCCAAAATACCATCATTTTCAAAGTGTCAACTTTCTGATTATAAATAAAATTGAAACTGAAAGCAGTTACTGATTTATTCGAGTTTTGCCACTTTTGTTAAAATACAATGCTCCCTATCACTTGAGTGACATATTAGTAAAATGAAGTTTTGAAAAGAAGGTGACTGCTAAATGTAGGAGAAAGGTAATGCAGAAAGCTCCTAACTGAACTTTCTGCATTACTTTTGTCCTGCATTAAGCTGTCACCTGTCTTGAGCAAACCGTCTCTTTAAATGACACTCAAATCATGAATTTAAGCACTATTGTAACTGTGTAAGACAGATGCTAGCTTAACCCATTACCCAATAAATACACATTTTAACCACTTTCATTAAAAATTAATACCTCCACTGAAGAAAATACTTCTACTTTATTATGGTCATGAATATGCACTGTAAGAAATATTGGCTATATCCGTGCAGATGGAAGCTTAAAGCAGGCTGAAAGTAAAGCAGAATTATATATTAATGCACCTTAAGGCGCATTCTGCTTTACTTTCAACCTGCTTTAAGTGGTCACATGTTTTCAAAACTAGAAAGAGGCTATGGGGTAATGGGTAAATTCAGGACTGCTTACTTTCATTTTACTTTGCTTTAAGTGGTCACATGTTTTCAAAACTAGAAAGAGGCTATGGGGTAATGGGTAAATTCAGGACTGCTTACTTTCATTTTACTTTGCTTTAAGTGGTCACATGTTTTCAAAACTAGAAAGAGGCTATGGGGTAATGGGTAAATTCAGGACTGCTTACTTTCATTTTACTTTGCTTTAAGTGGTCACATGTTTTCAAAACTAGAAAGAGGCTATGGGGTAATGGGTAAATTCAGGACTGTTTACTTTCATTTTACTTTTAAGCAGCCACCTGCTTTCTTAATTGAAACCAAGCAACCAGGCCTTATATGGAGTGATTGTAATAACTTAAATTATCTGTACATGATATTCTATGATCAATTTACAAATGGTTTTCATCCCTCAAATCAATGTCAGTGTTTATACAGGGTTTAACTTGACCAATAAATCTTGAAATCCCAATTTACAACATTGCAATCCTCCTCTCAGTTTTATCAGGCAACATGCCAACTACAGCATACCAAGTCCTTGTTAATTTGGTTGTTAACCCATTACCCCATAGCCTGTTTCTAGTTTTGAAGATAGTTGACTACTTATAGCAGGCTGAAAGTAAAGCAGAATGTGCCTTAAGGCACATTCTGATTTACTTTCAGCCTGCTTTAAGCGACAATCTGCTAGAATATAGAAAATATTTCTTACTATTCTCATTTATGACAGTGACAATTGGAACTATCGAGGAATAGCTTAAAGGCATTAAAAGGAGTATTTATGGGCTTAATGGGTTGGCTAAGAGTGATTGTTTTTCGATTTCTTGTCCCTTTCCTAATAGTCATTATCTTGGTTTACAGTCTCCGTCAAATTGTGAAAAACACATGATTGAAGTGGCATCCAATGTTTTACAAGGCAGGTAGCTTAACCTGAATATTGGTGTCTGTTATTCTCTTTTCAATGCAGGATAAAGAATAATGCAGAAAGCTGAAGGAGCTTTCTGCATTATTTTTAACCAGCATTAATCATTCACTTGTCTTAAAAAAAACTCCTTGTTACTTAAGTTAGTGGTTGCTTAACTCATGATTAATTGTATATTCAAACCTCTGCTAATGAGATACCAGGGCAAGATGGAATTGTAACTATTTCTAAATGGTGCATATCCACTTTAATAATCATCTAAATTCATTATCATCATTTAAAAAAAATACAAAGTCTTTTTCGTTGTAAATTTAAGATCACCAAACTCAATTCATAATATATGGCCGTCAATACATCAATTAAGTTATACATGTATCAGTTAATTTGAATCCATACTGGGAATGTAGCACTCAATTATATAGATTAGCATCACAATAAAGATAAAACTAACAAAACAGAGAGCAAGTGGGCATAGCTAGAGTAAAACCTATCAACAGCAACCACTCAATACAAGACAGACTTTCAATATCACATAAAGTTTGCAGCTCAATGCAGGATGCATTACTTTCATACTTAGTAACATCAAGCTGTAAGTTGCATTAATCCATTATCATATAGCCTGTTTCTAGCATTGAATATGGGTGCATGACCACTAAAAGCAGCTTTAACCCATTACCTCTTAGCCTATTTCTAGCTTTGAAACAGGTGACCTATTAAAGCAGATTGAAAGTAAAGCAGAATGTGCCTTAAGGCACATTCTGCTTTACTTTCAGCCTGCTTTAAGCTATCATCTGCTAGGATATAGAAAATATTTCTTCTGGTACATATTCTTGGCTGTATAAATTGGAACTTTTTTCTTCAGTGGAGGAATAAATAATAGCGTAAAAAGGCGTTTTTAAGGGGTAATGGGTTAAAGTAAAGCAGAATGCACCTTAATAAGGTGCATTCTGCTTTACTTTCAGCCTGCTTTAAGTTTCTATTTAATAGGATATAGAACACATTTATTGTATAATCATATTTCTGACTATAGAAAGTCGAACTATTTTCGTCTGTGAGTGTAGGAATAAATTAGAGGCATAATAAAAAGGGGTATTAATGGGGTAATGGGTTAAGACATTGGTATGTTTCTGTAATGAGAGGCCGTAGTACATAGATTGTACTGTATTCACAAATATTGATTTTGCATCTCAATTAATTGTTTTTCTAATCAGCTCCTCATTTGTAGACAAACCATACTGGGGGAAACAACTTTTCTCTGCAAACTTTTTGAAATTTACTTGGACCATCTTAATTAAACCTTTCCATCCCTAAAACCTCATGTTGACAATAAATATTCCAGTTTCCAATTATGGTCACCATAGCCTATCTCCAGTTTTGTAGACAAGTGACCACTTAAAACAGACTGAAAGTAAAGCAGAATGTGCCTCAAGGCACATTCTGCTTTACTTTCAACCTGCTTTAAGTGGTCACATGTTTTCAAAACTAGAAAGAGGTTATGGGGTATTGGGTTAATTCAGGACTGCTTACTTTCATTTTACTTTTAAGCAGCCACCTGCTTTCTTGAAACCAAACAACAGGCCTTAATATAAAATATTTGGTGAAAGGTTGAAAGTAAAGCAGAATGTGCCTTAAGGCACATTCTACTTTACTTTCAGTCTGTTTTCAGTGGTCTGTTTTAAGCTACAATAATTATTAATCTGCTAGGATAACAAAAATATTTCTTATGGTACATGAACATGACTGTATAAATTGGAACTATTTTCTTCAGTGGAGGAATAAACTGAATGCGCTAACAGGCACTTCCATGGTGTAAAGGGTTAAGAACCCTCTGAATTGGGTCTTCACGGTTTGCATAGGACAAATGTACTCTTCACAGTTGCTGTCTTTGCAAAAGACACATACTTATATCCATGACTTAGGGTTAAAAAGGGTTACGGAAAGCCTAAATACAGGTACTGATATCAAGCAAATTGCATCTTTATCAGTTACCATCACATACCACGTTACTCGGCATCTCATCTGAACCCAAACTGTTTTCAAATGTTTGCAAACTCACACTCAAGCATTATCAGGGGGTAATTACATTTATAGTTAAGTGTTTCACCAGCCACTGACATGCCTTAATCAATGAGTAGCTATTAGAAACTGCAACTGATCAATTCAGCCCTTAAAATGCTGCTGTTTTCCTGAATTTAAATCAGCCTTTAAATTCATCCTGAAAGTGTTCATGAGAAGTGTTTTATGCATACTGTGCATTAAACATGTTAATCCATCATTCCTAAACTTTATTGGCCCAGGGCCAAGGGCTTCTGAACAGGGTCTGCACAGTTTTGTCACTAAATCTATGAATACTGCTGGGACACATTCCTCGAGTCATTTTTCCAAACTGGAAGAGTCTGGAAGTTAAGCAATGTAAAGGAAAATATGGCAAATAATGCAAACCCTAATTAGTGAGGCACGTGCTACTGAACCACTCTTACACCATCTCTGAGTGGGTTTGAGCAGGTTTGTGGCACCTTGGAAGTTTTTGTGTGCAATAAACCAGTAGCTGATGTTACTAGCTGAAAAAGCTTGTAGATATCTAAACACAGGTGACTGTTTAATTGCAGAACAAACTTAATTACATTAGACTGCAGTTAGCTGTCATCTGCCTTAAGCAGTGTTCATCTCATTAGCCCCCCCCCCCCCCCCCCCCCCCAAAATTAAAAGTTCTCTAAAGACAGACAAAGGCTTATAATGCTGGAAAAAAAGTAATGCAGAAAGATCCTATAGGAGCTTTCTGCATTACTTTTGTCCTGTATTAAGCTGCCATGTAGGTCTGTCATTGGAATTTCTTTTATACACAGTCTTGATTGTAATAACTAGCACCTGCCCACACCCAGTCTGATATTTAAGCTGCTCATTATAAGTGGTGATATGTCATACAATCTTGACATTTCATGCATTATCAGCAGACAAGCAAAAAACACCGCCCTCATTACACCATGATATCAGACAGGCAGCAGCGTAAAGCACTGAATAAAAGTCAGAAACAAAATTAAAGCAGTGTAAAGCACTAAAAGTAAAGCAAATACTTTTCATGCACCTATGCCTATTCTGATAAAGAGATAGAGACTTAAGAAACAACATGCTGCTTTAAAGAATGTCAAATTCAAAGCAGAAATCTCCCACGGGAATATTTCTGCTTTAATTCCAGCATGCTTCAAAATATAGTAATCTGTTTTAAACGCTGAAAAACAGCTTTGAAGAAAAGTTAACTCTTTTAACACTAAGTAACTTGTGTGGGTTATTAGGTTCCCTTGTGGATCTTTCCAGTTACCAAAACGTGAACCAATTTACTTGAAATTCTGGAAAGTGTAATACATACTACTCCTAATTAGCAAACAGTGTGGACCCTGATCAGAGGGCTCCTGTAGGAGCCCTCTGATCTGGGTATACACTGTTTGCAAATGTATTTATTAGTATATTTTAAACAGGTCCATGGTGTTGAAAAGTCTAGACTGTACATACTCAAGAACATGAACCCATCAACCATCCACACAACCAATCTGATACCTAGTGTAAACACACATTGCCAAGATTCAGACAAGTCTGGGGCATTTAATTCTTCTCATACCCAACAAGTTTTCTTTTTTTAAAAAAATATGTTTGTCTTCTTGAATATTAGGCTATAGCTGTCTTTAGTCTACCTAAAAATGAGTTCTACTTCCCTTCTGCTATGGCTACACTGTAAATCTGAGTGTCAAACAGTTTGGAACCATACTAGATGACAAGTATTTTGGCATCTTACCTGGATCCAAATTGTTTGCAAAAGTTATCAATTTATGCTATGGTTAAAACAAGCTAATTATGTTTGGGGGAAAAAACATGGCCAAACCTATTCAAGCCCCATAAATAACAATGTATGATTTGGTCTAAAGTTGCATATGAAGTCTTCTGATCTGGGTCTACACTGTTTGCTAATTTAGACTACACTGTTTGCTAATTTAAACCAGCATTTATTAAACTACCCACAATTCAAAGTAGACTGATTCATATTTTGGAAACTAACTAGTTATGGTGTCCTGTCTAAACAGTCAACAGCTGTGCGGGATAATTGATAAATTGTTGTCAAACTTGTTTGAAGCAGCCACTCAAAATATAAACTGTCATTCTTCAATACAGCTAGGTGACAGCTAAATGCAAGGCAAAAGTAAAGCAGAAAGCTACAACAGGAGATCTCTGCATCACTTTTGTCCTGGCTGCATTAAGCAGTCACCTGTAGTTTAGATAACATTATGCTATTTCAAAGAATGACTGTTTAATACAAGTCTAACTGTATATAACTATTACTAAGCAAATAACAGATTCAGTTCTGACACAAACAGTCAATCCTGTATTTAAGCAAATGGGGTAGTCTGTTGATATTTAAATACAAGCGAGTCCTTTATGCAGGACAATAGTTATTAAATGCAAAAAGCTCCTACAAAAGTAATGCAAAAACCTCCAAAAGTCTTTTTACATTACTGTTTGTCCCATATTAATTTGCCATCTGCCATAATTATAGTATATTAATGTACCCAAATTCAGTGATCGCTGCAGGTTTGATCGACTGTTCTAAATAACTAATATTCAGCTTTCTGATAGACATATGTTGACATGCTACGAGTATTGCGATGTATACTATGATAATAAATTATGTAGATGTAATTAGTAATTGAAATTGATGTCAGAATGTAAGTAATATGATTACAAGTACATGTAGATCTAAGGATTGCAAGTAATATGGTTATACATGTACATGCATATATATCTAAGAATTGCTGTTCCTTTGTTATGTTCACCATTCCACATAGCAATCAGAATAAATCATCTATATCTAACCGAATCTATAGCATAATTATACTATGTAGTACTTCTGTGCACATGTTCTGGTCTAGAAATCTTGTTTCCACTTCGTCAAAGCCACATGTTTAACCCATTACTCCATAAATGTGCCTTTTTACACATTTAATTTATTTTTCCACTGAAAAGCTTCACTTTATACTCTAATTTGTATAGTTGTTAATATGCACTATAAGAAATAGTTTCTATATCCAAGCAGTTAATTGATTAAAGCAGGCTGAAAGTAAAGCAAAACGTGCCTAAAGGCACATTCTGCTTTACTTCCAACCTGCTTTAAGTGGTCACCTATCTTCAATACTAGAAACAGACTATGGGGTAATTGGTTAAAGTAGTAATGGCAACTTCAGTGGCATATGCAATTATAGCTTGAAAACAGATCAGTCAACAAGTGCCATTTCTGTATCCAAACATGTTGTCACTTAAAAATTACTGCTCTACAAAGGAATGACTTATTACAACACTTTCAGCTTACAGCAGCCAACTTTGAGGCTGGGAACATTTTCACATTTATGCCTCCATCAAACCTATGAGGTTTTTCAGGTCAATCAAATAGATAAACTTGTAGTTAAATGAACATGGCATTTACTTACACAAATGGAAACAGTCTAACTTGTGTTTCATGGTTATATACTCATAGGTTTTATCTACAGACATTGGTGGCTGATTAATGCAGAACAAACATAATGAAGGACAACAATAATGTAGAAAGCTCCTTTGGGAGCTTTCTACATTATTGGTGTCCTTCATTTAGCTACGTACGTACCATCTGTGTATAAAGACTGTCTATAAATGTTCTCTTGAACGGTTGGTGAATTCAAGTGACACTGTCGTATTAATCAATGAGCATAAACTAAACAGACTGCTTTGATGTAGGCCGTTCTTGTCATTGATCATCAAACAATTTATCAATGAATGAGTAATATTAAAGAGTTCTAACGATATATATTAATACAAAGCTTGGAGAATTGATACAAGATGGCATCATATAGAAAACACTGTGCTAAGCAAATATTATTACAAGGCTCAGTAACAAATGCCGTAAAACGTGTAGGCACCACTAGAAGTAGATGAATATTGGGAGCATCACTCAAAAGCACATGAATCTAAGAACACCACTTAAAAGTATTAAATAATATTTGTGGCAACCACTCAAAAGTAGAAGAATTTGTTATCACAACTCAAAAGTACATGAATATTGTGGCAACAACTCAAAAGTACATGAATATTGTGACCACTCAAAAGTACATGAATATTGTGGCAACAACTCAAAAGTACATGAATATTGTGGCAACCATGCACTCAAAAGTAGAAGATTTTGTTATCACAACTCAAAAGTACATGAATATTGTGACCACTCAAAAGTACATGAATATTTTGGCAACAACTCAAAAGTACATGAATATTGTGGCAACAACTCAAAAGTACATGATTATTGTGACCACTCAAAAGTACATGAATATTGTGGCAACAACTCAAAAGTACATGAATATTGTGGCAACCACTCAAAAGTAGAAGAGTTTGTTATCACAACTCAAAAGTATATGAATATTGCGACCACTCAAAAGTTTATGAATATTGTGGCAACAACTCAAAAGTACATGAATATTGTGACCACTCAAAAGTACTGGTACATGAATATTGTGAACATCACTCAAAATTAGATGAATTTGAATATCAGTCTTAAATTTGCAGCTTTATTACAAGTTAATGCAGGATAAAAGTTATTGAATTCAGAACGCTCCCAAAGAAGCCTTCTGCATAATATTAGTCCTTTTGCAAGCAGTGATCAAACTTAAGAGACTTCAATCATTCTTCACTGAGTGAATAATACAAACTGTAAGAGCATTCTTATTTCTAAACCAAACCATTTTTTATAATGTAACTATGATCATTTTGATGTAACAACTCATATGATCTAGTCTTGAAGAGACAATGCTTAAATTAGGAGTCACAACATAATAGGTTAGGTGTTGAGAAAATGTTAGAAATACCTCAGTTCTATCTAGAGCCATAGTTTACCTTTACAGATCAATAGAAAGCAATCCAATAGAATATAATCTGATGCTTGTTGATATAGCCTTTAATTTCACAACCATGGCAAAGTTTCAAATATCCTTTTAAAGCTGCATCATATCCTCTGGAAAACAGACACATTACAACCAGTATTCTTTCATGTACTTCAAAATCCAACTAAGTATAGTCCTTTTCTGACTATTTGGGTTTTTTGCGGGTTTTTTTTATCAATGTATTGCACAATGACAAACAGTGCAGATCCTGATTAGAGGGCTCCTTTAGGAGCTTTATGATCTGGGTCTTCACTGTTTGCACAGGACAAGTGTACTCTTCATAGGTACACTGTTTGAAAAGACCCCATATATGCATGACTATGGTTCAAAGGGTTAGAAGTTAAAATCATCTTTTATAACATTATACTAATGATGGGCTCAAGATCAGAGGGGGTGAATTAAAACTTTCTAAATGTTATTCCTAAAGGAGATTGCTTTTTTATTTTCAGTCTGCTTTATATGTTTATTAAGCAACACCCTGTCTTAAATCCTGAAAATCAGCTATAATCACAATAACCACACAGCAATGTTACTGTGTAAATCCTCTCTGCAAATGGGAATTGCACTTTTTTGTTTCTAAACTTTTACTTGATGATAATGTGACATTTAAAACTGCCAACATGTTACTTCTACCAGCTGCTTGTCACCACTTTATTTTCACTGCAGACCTATAAACTTGAACACTAGCAGCTGCATGGGCTCTAGATAAGGGGAGTTTTTCAAAAACTAAAATCTTTATTTCTACATTAAACCCTATGGTGTCACAACTCATTAGAATCTTCTCTTCCAGACTATTCTAATAAACAGTATAGTACCATAGGATATGGTTCTGAAATGAATGATTATGAGTAAATGTTGGATTTATTCAGTTTACTCCATCTTACCTGGAGCTCTTCTGACTAGTATTTTAGAATTATAGAGCCCTGATATGAGTGAGTGAAGCAAACATTTCCGGAGTTTTTTTCATTTAAGTCTCCACAAAATGCTACATTTTGATTACTCTCCCAGAGGATTTTAATGAGTTGTCACAACAATGGTTTTGGTAGAAATAAAAGGATTTCAATGCTGTATCTAAAACACTTCTGCTGTCTGGAGACTGGACTTAAGCATTTTCTCAAATAGCTAATTGTTTTCAGTATCAACGACAAATAGTTGCTTAAAGCAGGCCTAAAAAAATCCAAAATGTCCTATGAATTAAGCATTCTGATTTACTTTTGGCTTGCTTTAAGCTAACATCTACTCGGATATAGGAAATAATTATGTTTTCATGACTGTATAATTTTTTTTTTCAATCAGTGGAGGAATTAATTAAAGGCATAAAAATGCATATCTATGGAGTTATGGGTTAAAAATGGGCAGATAGATCTTATAATTCTATAAATTGCTTCAAACATTTAAATCATGCAAACAAAGGTAAACAAGAGGGCCTGAAGGCCCTGATATCGCTCACCTTTTGTACTGAAGCCTGATAGCTTTACCTTTCTGTTTCACCCGTTTTCATCTAAATCTATTCAAATTTGCAGTATAGCATGTAAACCATTTTGGAATACAACCTCATAATTCTAGTATAGTAGAGTACATCAAGGACTGATAACTAGACCCTAAAGAATACTGAAATGAAGCCTTTTCTAGCATTTCAAAGTATATCAAGGGCAGATAACTATTGTCACAATGATAAGTTTTAAACAATAATTGCACTCCTTTGAGAACCTATAGCTATATACATTGTGTGCAAGTATAATCAAAATCCATTCAAAACTGTAGCTGCAAGAGTGTAAACACTGTAAAATATGGCATTTTCAGCAATTCAAAGGTAGATAACTCTTGACCTATTAGTCCGATTTCAACCATAATCACCCTTTTTTGAACTTGTATGGTCATATACAATCTGAGCAAGTTTAAGAAAGCTTGAGTAAATATTGTGGCCTCTAGAGTGTAAACACTGTTAAATATATCATTTTCAGCAATTCAAAGGTAGATAACTCTTGACCTATTGATCTGATTACAACCATAATTAAACTCAACTGAAGTCTTATGGTAATATACAATCTGATCAAGTTTGAGAAAGATTGGATAAAATGTGTGGCCTCTAGAGTGTAAACACCCTTAAATATGGCATTTTCAGCAATTCAAAGGTAGATAACTCTCGACCTATTGATCTGATTACAACCATAATCAAACTCATTTGAACTCTTATAGTCATATACAATCTGAGATAGTTTGAGATAGATTGGATAAATATTGTGGCCTCTAGAGTGTAAACACTGTTAAATATGGCATTATCAGCAGTTCAAAGGTAAATAACTCGATCTATATGTCTGATTCCAACCATAATCGAACTCATCCGAACTCTTACAGTTATATACAATCTGAGCTAGTATGAGAAAGATTGGATAAATATTGTGGCCTCTAGAGTGTAAACACTGTTAAATATGGCATTTTCAGCAATTCAAAGGTAGATTACTATTGACCTATTGGTCCAATTTCAACCATATTCGAACTCATCCAAACTCTTATGGCAATATACCATCTGAGCAAGTTTGAGAAAGATTGGATAAATATTGTGGCCTCTAGAGTGTAAACACTAAAATTGTTGACGCCGGATGCCGGACATTCAAGTATTGCAAAAGCTCACCCTGAGCTAGCTCAGGTGAGCTAAAAATTACACACCTTCCATAGAAAGTAATATAGCTTTGATTCTTCTCTTCCAGTTTGAGAGTAATAGCGTTGATTCTAGTAAAGATTATATATGACACTTCAGAAAATAAAGTATAAAGATTAAAGAACACTATCAAACCTCAGTTAAGGGTTCACTCAAAAGAAGATTATATTGGTATACATGGCAAAGACTGCTGCTTAATACCCCATAGCCTGTTTCTAGTTTTGAAGATAGTTGACCACTTAAAGCAGGTTGAAAATAACTATCAGCCTGCTTTAAGCTATAATCTGCTAGAATATAGAAAATATTTTTTTAAATTACATATTCCTGACTGTTTAAAGTGGAACCATTTTCTTCAGTGGAGGAATAAATTAAAGGCATAAAAAGGCGTATTTATAAGGTAATGGGTTAATACAGAACAAAAGTAATGCAGAAAGCTCCTTTAGCAAACACCTGAATTTGGAGATGATCTTATGAAGGATTAGACTGCTCAACATAAGTTTGCATGTTTTCTGTTTCTTATATGCTAAGTGCTTGACCCTCAAACCTATAAAACTCTACTTCAAAGATTCCCTAAACGTAGAGCAATGCATTATGGATTCCCATAAAAGTAAAGTGGATCTCTTTGGTTGCTGAGGTTGTCTTAGGACAGTTTGATCTTTCCATAACTGACTTGGAATATACTGACTCTTAGAGCAATGTAATATTGGTGTCTGCCTTCTGCTAATGTTCTAGAATTAGACTTTATCTTTCTCTTTTAACACAGTGGACCTGTTTAAAATATACTTCTTACACCTGCAAACAGTGTAGAGCCAGATCAGAGGGCTCCTACACTGCAGTCTTAGAATACACTGTTTGCTAATTAGAGCAGTATTTATTAAACTACACAGAATTTCAGTTAGACTGGCCCATGTTGACTCAGGCAGTGTTCTGCCTAGAAATCCAAAACTATGGGCCCCAGGGCCCACTGGACATGAAAAAAGGGGGCCATTTTTTAAAAGTGTGGGCCCCACATTTTTTGTCATGAAAATAATAGAAAACACAATAAAAATAACTTGTTTTCCAATTACGACATTCACCAGTGGTGTGCTCTTATTCTTAAATTGCTTTAGTCTAGCCAGAGATTGTCATAGAATCTGACCCACCATTGTAAGCCAGCCACGTATGATCTTTTGACCACCTATGCTGAAAAGTTCATCCCTTCTTTTTCTCGGCGGATATACTATTCGTGCGTTTCGAAGAGCCGTCAACTTTATCAGACTCGGCCGTCGGCTGGGGTGGAGAGGGGTTTCTGTTTTTGAGAATCAATTTACTACTTACGGTTGTATTCTGATCCGCAACAGCGTCATGCACGTTTTCTCTTTGGTATACTTAATATTATTTTGGTCTAATTCCTTAATTTTACTCCGCGTATTTCGAAAACTTTGAAAAAAGTCTATCAGTGTAGCTGCCTTACGTTTTTGGTCAGCCATCTTTCAACGAAACAAACGAGAAGGCATGAGAGATTATCAGCGATTGGACTACAGTGGATACTTCCGGTCGACGTATCCAATGAAATTAGTCGTTTTAAATGCTCTAATAGTACGGATAGACTAAAACATTGACCGTCAGTGCGGGGAAAAAAAAAATTAGCGATTTTTTTAAGCGCGCCCTCGGGCCCATTTACGGGAATTTTTCCGCGCCTTTTGTGATTTTTATGCGCCAATGGCGCAAGGGCGCGGCCTGGGCAGAACACTGCTCAGGTAACTAAAATGACCCACAAGGGAACCTAATAACATACAAGAGCTATATTTTAAATTGTCACTTGTCTTTAAAACTTTCAGAAACAGGTTATGGCAGTAATTCCCTTCATTTTTTTGAGACCACTTGCCTGAAGCTGATAAAAACTGCTTTTTTCGCTGTATTATACCAAATTCTGTTAAGTGCAAATATCACTTGCCCGAATCAGAAACCACTTGCCCCAAGAGGCATCAGGCAAGTGGGTTAGGGACTGCTATAATGGGGTAAAGGGTTATAACCCATTACCCCATAGCCTTTTTCTAGATTCAAAGACAGGTGATCACTTAAAGCAGGTTGAATGTAAAGCAGAATGTGCCTTAAGGCACATTCTGCTTTACTTTCAACCTGCTTTAAGCCATAATCTGTTAGGATACAGAAAATATTTCTTATGAGACATATCCATTACTGTACAAATTAGAACTATTTTCTTCAGAGGAAGAATAAATCAAAGGCGTATAAAGGTGTATTTATGGGGTAATGGGTTACTACAAAAGAATGGCAACTTGACTCAGATATGTCTGTATTAAAGTCACCTATCTTAGCAGATCTCAATGCTTAAATCTACAATAGACAAGCTGGTTAGCCCAGGTAGGACTGTAGACCATTCAGATATTTCTTTTCTATGTTGAAGCCATGTCTAGTACTGACCCCTGTATGTGAGCCAATGAATGGCTATACGGGTACTGTATCAAAACTGGCACATGTCTGGGACACGTCTTCAATGAATCTGGGCGTACAGAGATTTCCAGAGATTTCACCTCTAGACTACAGTCAAATCTGTCTTAACCGACCACGTCTTCAATAGAGATATAAATATACTAACTACAGGTAGCAGCTTAACCCATTACCCCAAAGCCTGTTTCTAGTTGTTGTTTTTTTAAAACAGGTTACCACTTAAAGCAGGTTGAAAGTAAAGCAGAATATGCCTTAAGGCACATTCTGCTTTACTTTTCAGCCTGCTTTAAGCTACCATCTACAATGTACTAGAATATCGAAAACATTTCTTAGAGGGCATTATTAATGACAGTATAATCAATCTGAACTATTTTCTTTAGTGGGTGAATAATTTAAAGGCGTAAAAAGGCATATTTATGGGGTAATGAAGAACATATTAAGTGATGTAGAAAGCTTTCTGCATTAATTATGTTTTGCATTAAGCAGTCACCAGTCGTTACAGATTGCCACATTCATTCAATTTGCAGTGGTTTATTTCTGGTTAGACTGAACAGTATTTGGCAATGTTTTCTGTTCCTCTTATTTTCTCTGTTTACTCTTTCTTATAATTACTGTTATCGTAACATTTCATGCTGAGTCGGAAAGCATTTCTAAGATTAGGAATAACCCTAGGATTTCTGCATGGTGGGTTTTTAATAGAACTGCAGTTTACGTCCCTGTTTAGTTTCTAAAATTCAATTTCTGATAGCAAATTCCAATATGCTGTCAGCTTTAAGTCTGACGTCTATTGTTTTCAAAAATGTGATCAGATGGGTGGCAGACAGTAAAGTCATTGAATTTTGATTTAATATCATATAGAACAACTTGAATGGTTATAGATTCTGAGATGCGTTTGTGTGAATGGGGTGTTTACCCAAATTCTGCACTAGGGTCAAATGGGTACGAGATCTAGGTTCAAAGTCTCTGTCAAAAGACTGCAAAAAGCTTGGGATAAAGTTACTATTACACAAGTACAGAATTAGTAGCAACTAAACTACACTTAATTATTACCTCTGTCAAGCTGTATGTATAAAATCCATGAAAGTTAACCCCATAGTGTAAATCACCTATATCCAATGCTGTTAAAGGCAGATTCATGACTGTCATAAAGCAAGATGAAAAGTAAAGCAGAAAGCTCCTTGAACAGCTTTAAGTTACCAACCTATATTCAACACCACCTACGGGTCTTATGTGGAGCAGTAGCCGGAGGTGTCCTATAATGCATTTCGCTAATCTAAGGAGAAAAGGGTTGAAAAACAACACAGCCCCACATAATTACCCAGCATCACCTGGCAAAACATAAGCCTATAGCAATGTGTCTTGTATCTGTCAATCCCATCAGTCTTGTCTGTTTCTTGCACATTGGGATACCAGGCTGTGCAAACATGGTGTATCATGACAGCACCATCAATTCCACATGCCACAAGCTACCCTAATGATCCTACGTATTGGGACAGACCTGAGCAAACAGTGTAGACCCTGATCAGACTGCTCCTGAATGAGCAGTCTGATCAGGGTCTACACTGTTTGCTATTCAGTTTGCAACATTTGGAAATATTACTATGTGTTACGCAAATCATTACAGCATTTATACACATGGTGTCTAAGTTTAAGGATTGTAACTGTACCCGCAATTAATTTTTTAATCCTCCTCCCTCTTGCCACAGCTTCTGTGTAACATACTCATGATGTATACATTCCATGAAAGTTTTTTTGTTTTTGTGTATCAAAGACATACAGTACAACTTATATTGAACTGCCGATGTAAAGCATTAGAAAAACTGAGACTCCCAACAAGAGCTTCCATGTGAGCTTTCTGCCTTATTTTTTTGGTCAGGCATTAAAATGCCATCTTTATATAAGATTAATGTATATTCTATTCTTATTTTGTCGGAGTTGATGCAGCTAAACATCTAGAGATTTCCTGTGCATCTTCTTTTGAATTAGAGATAAACATTGAAGTTATCAGAACATGCAGAATATCTACATATAAACAGTAAATGTACATCAAAGCTGCGTCCAATGCCTGTCAATAGTAAATTGCATGAACCCTAAATACATACAAACAGTGTAGATCCTGATCCTGAAGGAGCCCTCTGATCAGGGTCTGCCTTGTTTACATATTTCCAATTACTTTTAGCCCACACCTCTATAGAGTCAATCTAAGTAAGCTGGTCTTTCAGAAGAAAACTGAGGAGTCCACTTGATATTTGAGTAATGTAAGGGTTTAGATATAATAGTTTGGAGTATCATGTTTATGCATATCCTTAATGCATCACCTGATAGCTGTCTTTTGTTTCAAGATTTGTATCTGCAAGAACATTCCTGCTACAAAAGATTACATTCATCATTATACGAAAGAGAGTTTACCGTCTGTTTATCTAAATCTTGTATTAAACAAGACTATGTAAACCATTACCTCCCCCCCCATATTTTGATCTGTATGCTGACTATAGTATATCTTCAATAACTCAAGCTTAAAGCTCCAGTTTATCCCTTTCCTCCATACCCTAAAGGATCTTCCTGCTTTACTTCAATCTTGCTTTAAGCTGCCACATGAACAGCAGTGATAAATATTCATTTCAGTGCTTATGTGGAGGAAGAAACCTTCAATGCAGAGGTTGGCATCCTTAGTAA
Source organism: Gari tellinella (assembly GCA_922989275.2). Taxonomy (NCBI): domain Eukaryota; kingdom Metazoa; phylum Mollusca; class Bivalvia; order Cardiida; family Psammobiidae; genus Gari; species Gari tellinella. Next base: position 35,951,683 of record OV277863.1, read on the forward strand.
CGGTACTTATGAAGAGCATAGGGGTCCAAAAGGGTTCAGTTTTCAGAGATTCTACTGCATCTCAAAATACAATATTCTACTGCATCTCAAATATATAACATATTCTACTGCATCTCAAATATATAACATTTTACTGCATCTCAAATGTAACATTGACTAGACTTTTTTCCACACTGTGCAATCATTATTGCCAATGATTTCTTGGAATTGCCAACAAAACAAAACATCTTACATAAACAACAAACCTATGACATTAATGGCAGCCTCCCTGAATTAATGCAGGAAAAAACAACATTGCATCTCATAAAAGCCATAAATAGTGGCTGGATTTATTGGATAGGCTATTTCACACAATTCTGAAAGTAAACTACGGCTTTATGACTCCTGGAAAGCCATAAGGTGATAAAAGCAGCATAAGAGACAGTTAACCCTTTCCTCCATACATAAGCCACCAGTGCAAAAAGCCTGCAGCCTGTTCACTCTTTCATTTTTCAATACTGAATAACTGGTTTTATTATATGCCTTCGTATGATATCGAGCATTTCCCTGTGTATCTGAACAGTAAAATACAAGAGTCTGTATCAGCCACTTGTAATTTACTCTGACCTCGTAACGTCATAACAAGTGCTGCGTTATTCTTTGTGGCATACACAAATTCTTGTTCTGCTTCAAATAACTATTTAATTGTTTCTGGTGTGTTACTTAATTCAAGGCATATAATAAACACATCACCAGTTGACAGTGTGCTACAGAGTGTTGCATTCAGCTCTCAGCGTTTTTGGTGGAAACAACCGATCAGACTCACACCAAGGCGCTCGTCATATCGATTATTTCCGCAAAAACGTCTCGAGCTAAATAATCACTCTGTATCACACTGTCAACCGGTAATGTGTATGTCTGATGAAAATGTTTTGCCAAAATTCAGATAAAATTGTTTGCTAAAATTCTAAAATCGGTTCAGTCTTCTTTATATTAACTCTTTGAACACTAAGTAACTCTTCTGGATTGTTAGGTTCCTTTGTTGATCATTTTAGGTACAAAAACGTGAACCATTCTATACGGAATTTTAGTTTGTTTAATAAAATAGCAAACAGGGTAGACCCTGATCAGAGGGCTCCTATAGGAGCCCTCTGATCTGGGTCTATACTTTTTGCATATGTAATGAGTATATATTTCAAACAGGTCTAGTATGGTGTTGAAAGAGTTAACGTATACAGGGTCCAAGTGACCAACAGTTTGGATCTAAATGATGAGGCCCCAAATTTAAATAACTGGGCCTGAGCTTAATTGATTCTAACTGTTTGAAAAACTTTTCAACACAGGTTTTCAGAAAAGTTAACTGTACATAATACATAAACTAATTACTTACTGTATAAAGCAAAATTTAAGAAAATAAGAAAGCTCCCGTAGAAGCTTTCCGCTAAATTAACTTTAATCTTACTTGATGCAGTGGCAACCTGTAATTACGTAAAACCATTGAAGAATCTTCAGGAGGAATATAAAATCACTTTTGCAGAGAATTTAAGGGCTCGGATAATTTTATTGTTTGGTAAGCTTAATAGCTGAAGTCAAGCATTATTATTACATGTATTTCATTATCAAAAAGTACATTATATACTTCACCGAAGTAAGTCTGTAGAGAAATATAAAATTTCCAGCAAACATACACTATATACTGTGCCATGGGGCCCCTATAATGCAAAGTGTTCTCCCAAATGGACATTAAATTGACATTAGCAAACAGTGAAGACCCAACTGAGACACTGTTAATGCTGTCCACAGGAAAAAGTGTCAAAAAAAATTCTAGTATTCATCTCGCAGACCTGCGTGAAGCTTAATAACAAAAAATTGGGTTTCGTGCAGATTCCAATAAACAGGTCTCTCAGAGGGATGCAGAATGTTTCATATGGCGAGTGAGTCAGAAAATAACTGTGACATCCATTTAGTCTTGATCCATAAATCCACCAGCAATTGTCAGGAGAGGAAAAAACCACACCACCATATTTGGCTAGTTTAAATGGAAGAGATTGTCATTTACAAAATCAGGCGTCCCCTATTAACTCATAATCAGAGAACCCTGAACATTCAAATGACAATTCCAGTTTCCAATAATGCGAAGTTTATTTTATACTATTTATGCTTGATTTTAACAATACATTGTAAAATGGAAAATGGTGCAGACCCTGATAAGAGGGTTCCTGTAGGAGGACAAATGGTGCAGACCCTGACCAGAGGGTTCCTGTAGGAGGACAAATGGTGCAGACCCTGATCAGAGGGTTCCTGTAGGAGGACAAATGGTGCAGACCCTGATCAGAGGGTTCCTGTAGGAGCCCTCTGATCAGGGTCTGCACTGTTTGTACATGACAAGCTTACCCTTTAATGATAGAAATTTCGCAAATGATGTATCTACACATCACTAGGGTAAATGAGTAACTAACTAGATTTTCAAAGGGTTCACGATAACGTTTCCAGCAATTTCTGTCCTCTTTTTTTTGTCTCAACCGAATCCTATACAATTGATCTCTGAGATGATTCCAGTGAGTAGTCACAACAGCTATACTTTAACCCATTACCCCATAATATGCCGTTTACATACGCCTTTCAATTCGTACTCCACTGATGGAAATAGCCATGAATGTGCACCACAAGAAATGTGGAGGAATCCTTAAGACCCCCTGTAACCGGGATTACATAATTTGCAAAGTATGAATTAATCCAATCCCCCCATAAATACGCCTTTTTAGGCATTTAATTCATTCCTTGACTGTGAAGAAAACAGTTCAACATGATAGTCATAAATATGTACCACAAAAATGATTTTTTTTATATCCCAACAGATTGAAACTTAAAGCAGGCTGAAAATATAGCAGAGAAACTAGAAACAGGCTATGGGGTAAATTATGGTTAATGTTACACTCTCATTCTTCAGTGCAGGTGACGAAATGCAGGCAAATATCTGAAGCACTCACATGTATAAGCATCATGATTCCTACACCATGTCTCCTGTCTCTACCTGCCCAAATCTTTGACAAGCACAGTAAATCACTTCCAGGTACTTCGGTTCAGATACACATAATCCAGTGACAGTTATTCCCTAGATACACAGATTTCCTATAGTTTGACCGAGTCACTGCGGGCCCACTAATGCCTGTGCCATCTACTAGCATCACTTGTAACGTGCCAACCTGATTATCAAGTCCTCACTATCCAAGATAACCAGCATTCTCCCCTATTTAACAATCTATACAGTCAATCTTGTATTAAGGGACCACCGTGAAGTAGGGTGAAGACCTATGATGACAAGTAAGGGTTAATGCAGGATAGAAATGATGCAGAAAGGGAGCTTTCTGCATCATTTTTGATCCCACATTAACCCATTACCCCATGACCAGTTTCTAGTTTTGTAGATAATTAGTGATCCATCAAAGCAGCTTGAAAGTAAAGAAGAATGTATATGTGCATATAAGGCACATTCTTCTTTACTTTCAGGCTGCTTTAAGCTTACATCTGCTAGGATATAGAAAATATTTCTTATGGTATATATTTGTGAAGGTATAATTTGGAACTTATAATATTTATCAGTGGAGGAATAAATTAAAAGCGTAAAAAGGTGTATTTATGGGGTAAAGGGTTAAGCAACATCATGTTTATTATTTATATAAATACTACACTCGAGTCTTCTACTGAATGGTCGATAATAATACAAGATTTTCTTGATATGTGAGAACATTTAAGTTTGCATTCAAAAAGGCATTTAATGTCTCTGTATACATGTGTTTGCTAAATGCAGCAAAACTGGTGTCCTGCACTAAGCTGTTATGGGTCTTAAAAGACTGCAAGCACACCCTCTCTTAGAAATGTGGCTCGGCCAAGATTTTACTGTACCTCTTCAGCAGAGAGAGATCCCATGTCATAAATAACGGAGTGTCAGATTTTTGGTCATGCCTCGATCACTATATTCAAGTAGACTCCATTCCACATATAGATCAGTAATATCATAGATCAGCAGTCAGGAGTGAAAGAATCAACCAACCATTCCTATACACAGCCTGGAGTAAGGTAGACCAATTCTAATTCACAGCCTTCCAGATAAGAGGTAGTAAAGTAATGCAATTTTTTCCCACCAACCAAACTCTATGTTCTTATATACTGAGTCTGACTATTAGAATCATCTCCAAGACTATAGTAGTCACAACATTGTTGGAAATATAAGCATATTACTTAAAGAATATCATAATGCCATACGATTAGAGTTACGTGGTCTGTAGTTTATATTTTAGACACATATTTAACCCATTATTCCATAACCTGTTTCTAGGTGACCACTTAAAGCAGGCTGAAAAGTAAAGCAGAATGTGCCTTATGGCACATTCTGCTTTACTTTCAGTCTGCTTTAAGCTACACTATATCATATTCATGACTGTTTCAATTGGAACTATTTTCTTCAGAAATGAAATAAATCAGAGGCATAACAAGGTGCATGTATTGTGTTGAACACTTTTCCTTATATATATTCCACTGGAATAAAACATACAAATAATATCTGAGTGAGTATCATAATTGATGTAAAGCTCGGGGTCATCCCCAAGTAGAACAACCATCAATTAGTGAGTTTGTTTTGAAGCTTTCAGTCAGTAACTGATTGACAAAGTGTATGCTTAATTTCATTAACAGCCTCTACACACACAAATGTTGAAAATTACACCCTCTCTTCATCAGCTGCTACTTCTCTGTGTGCACAAACACAATGTGTATACAATCTTCAGATATATATACCTGAGTAAATTTTAAGTATTAATTCCTAAGATGTTGCATGAGAAGTAGCTCAAAAAGGCCTGTAGCCGTTACCTATTTCTCAAAGAAATTCCTTTCCACGCATTCAACTCTTTGCACCATAGGTCCATATTATACAGTAATGAAAGGAAGACATAAATAGTTTCTATATCCTAGCAGATAATTGCTTAAAGCAGGCTGAAAGTAAAGCAGAATGTGCCTTAAGGCACATTCTGCTTTACTTTCAGTCTGCTTTTTGTGATCACCTTTCTTTTCCGTCTCTATTTCAAAGAAAGAGTTACCAAGCTTTAACTCAAAGGGATAGTGCAGAACAACATTACATGTAATTCAGAAAGCTGAAGACAAGTATTTAAAGACTTTTCCTCAGTCCATTGAGGGACCACCAGCATATTGTTCTGGAGGTGTCAATGTAACTGTAAAGCATGTGCAATACAATCTCAGAATACCTGGTTAGGTCCATGATTATACTCATGCTCTAGTGATTTTCAGTGGTTATTTCTAACCAAACTATCAAATATAAAGGTCCGGTCTCACATAAGACGATTCAATGGTTCAATATGCACAAGACCCATGCTTTTTGCAAGGAAATTGTCAGTAAATAATCTGGCAAGGCGTTATGACCAAAAGATCGTCAGGAGATGTCTTTAACTGAAGACCAGCTTCAAGACCTACTCTGTAGAGATACGCCTCTGTGTATAGCAGCCTGGTGTATAGTAATGTCCAAATGTCAACTTCTAGATAAGAGCAGTAAATGTTGTTCAAATCAATTTTCATATTCTACCAATGGCAAGTGTTTCATCTGTTTATATCTGAGTAATTAAAAGTCCCTTTTACTTCCACTGTTAAACTGTTATATGATCAAGGAAGCAGCTTTCAGAAAGTCCTCAGCTATGGTATCTCATCATTCACATAATATATTTTTGTAGGTAAGATACATGCCAGGGCTCCAGATAAGAGAGAGTAAACTGAACAAATCTAACATTTTCTCACTCATTTAAGCACCAACAATTCAAATGAGTAGGACACCATAGGGTTTAATGCAGAAATTAAGATTTTAAGTTTTGAAATACTCAGCTTATCTGGAGCCCTGCATGCTATATTATATAATCTATTCTGTCACTGCAGAAAATAGTTCCACTTTATACAGTCGTGAATATGCACCATATTGATTAAAAATATTTTCTACCCTAGCAGCTAACTTAAAGCAGGCTGAAAGTAAAGCAGAATGCACCATAAAGTGCATTCTGCTTTATTTTAATTTAAACTAGAAACAGGCCATAGGATAAAGGTTTAAACAAACATAACATGATTTTTCGTGGTTTTTTTTTAATCACTTTACATTTGATATTTTCCAGTGTCAGGTACACCACCTACCGTAATATATAGCTGAGATCCTAGAATAATATTGGTACACTTGGAGGGGCATGTCTACAAGTGTACATGTAAGAAGGAGCATTTATAACCAAGCTTCGGATAAGATGAAAATATAAACTTTTCCAACATTTTACTTGATGGTATGTCTCCACGAAACCATATGTTGTGATTTTTTATGGATTCTAATAAGTACCGGTAGTCAAAACATATGGTTTCTTGAAGAAATAATGATTTCAGTACCGTAGTTGAAATACTCGGTTTATTTTGAGCGAAATATGATAATGTAAGAGATGCGAGAGATTCACATTAACTCATATCCTCTTGCAGAAACTCTTTCTTATCTAAGAGTAGAAATGCACATGTGGAAAGTTCAGTAAAGCAATAAAAGTAGAAAATGTTCAATATGGCACCTATCTGTTTTGCCTATTCTGATTATCTTCAACATGATCTGCTTATCCTACATCCCACACTTCTAAAACACTCACTATCACTATAACCTAAACAATAACTTAGCCTACAAGGCACTGCTCCTAAGGGACATCACCCCTGTAAAAACTAACCATTGACAGCAAGAAGGCACCAGTTACTGCCCTTGGTACATTCACATTTCTGATAGATTATTTCCTGTATTGTACAAATTAAGTGTTCTAAAATGTTTCATCAACTCTGCAGCCATCTCAATAGAACAGTTTAACCATTTCCTTCAACGACAATGTCTTTTCACACTTTTACCTTTTCTTAATAGAAATGCCATTTCGAGTTCCTGTAGTCTCCTGTCCAGTTAAAATGCCATGAAGGAATATTTTACTACATGTACATACAGAAAGTAGGCAGTTGAAAGTAGGCTTTGGGAACTTTCTGCTTTATTTTCAACTTCTTTAAACAACCATGTGTACCTATCAAATCTAAACACTGAAAATAGCTTTAAAGAGAAGGATTAAAAGGCATTTGTTAGCAGTAAGTCTAAGACTTTCAAGTAATTGAAAACCTTGATGGCTATTCTCTATCGGGGAAAGATGCTGTGTCAACAGTCCGGATCCGGATCAAGATCATAAAGCTAAGTAACTAGGTCCCTGATCTGGATCTAAAGAATTCAACACCCATTTTTAGGTTTCTTGAATTTAAAAATTCATAAAACATTGATAAAATATGTAGCTGAGAGATTTTAAGCAGATGCTGCTATGACAGGAGGGTTTCTTTTTAACCCATTGTATGCTGGGTAATATTTGGGGGCCATTTTAAAATGTCGTCTGCAGCGGGTATAACTCAAATATTTGCAAAAGATTTTAGCAGTTTCTGATAGAGTATTGACTTAGCAGCAAACAGTTTTGATCTCAGATCAAAACTGTTTGCCTAGAGGTACACCTAAAAGTGTATCCCGCATAAAATGGGTTAAGCTTTAAACCAATGAGAGGTGGATTAATAGTCTGCTCAACTTGTTACCCAATAGCCTGTTTGTAATTTTGAAATCAGGTCAGAATACCACTTAAAACAAGCTGAAAGTAAAGCAGAATGCTCCTTATATAAGGAGCATTCTACTTTATTTTCAGCCTGCTTTAAGCTCCCATCCGGAAAGGTATATAAACACCTTTTTTAATTCATATTCAGGACTTCTTAGCCAGGGACTACTTTCTTTATAGTGTAGAAATAATTAAATGCATAAAAGGGTATATTTATGGAGTGATAGGTTAAGTAACATATCACAATGTTATTTTATCTTCAAAATATTTAACAAAATTATAAATATGCAAAGCAATTTAGAGTCCTCAATTCAGACGTCACATCCTGTAACTAGTCTGATCTGAATTCAGACTCTTTGTTTTTTGTTTCCAGCATTACAAAGATTTGAAGGGAAAGTAGTAATCCATCAAACTGCTGAGATTGAACTTGAAAACTAAACAATTCAATCCCATCAGGACTGACGGGCATGCCAAGGTTGAGCTGAGGCAACTCCTGTATGCCTCGGTAAAATCATTTCAATCTATTGGCAAGAAATTGTGACCAGAGCTCCAGATAAGATGGAGTAAAATGAACAAATCCAACACATGCACAAAGTCCTACGGTGTTACTACTCATTAGAATCGCCTCTAAGAGACAATTCTAATGAGTAGTGTGACACCATAGGGTTTAATGCAGAAATAAATATTTTTTATTTTTTTAAATACTCCCCTTATCTGGAGCCCTGGAAAACTTTCACAAAACATGCATAAGGTTTCAGTAAGATTTAACACAAGGTGTTTTGTTCATTGTCTAACATCTCTTAATTCTTTTTATTTCATTCTCTAGATGCTGTAAATTCTGCCAAATGTTTCCATATGGATGTAAATCAATGTTAAAGTGTTCTGAAATTATCATTTATGAGTACGGTATACTTCTAGAATGAAAATGCCATCAGACATTTTAGCATTAACTCTTAGCATATTAGCGGCGAAACTAAAACAACCCTTGCAAACAGTTTGGATCCTGATAAGATGCTATTTTGAACAGCGTCTCATCAGGATCTAAACTCACTGTTTGACACTCTGATTCTGTTTCAAAGAATTTTTCTAAAATCTATTTTTAGAACAGTAGCAGACAACAATTGTTGCAGACAAAGAAATTACCCATCATACAAAATGTTAAGCACCATCTGTTTTGTCTTTGAAACTTACATTCATAGAAAGTGAGTCCCCTGTAAGTCCCAAGTGAGCCATTAAAATTATTTTCTATAGTCATAGACCACACCACTATCATAAGTTACAATTATTTTAACTTTTAACCAATTACTCCATAAATTCACATTTTTACACCTTCAATAATTATTTATACCTCCACTGTGCAGAAAATAGTTCCGTTTTGTACAGTCATAAAAATTTATCTTAAAGCAGGCTGAAAGTAAAGCAGAATGCGCCTTAAGGCGCATTCTGCTTTACTTTCAGCCTGCTTTAAGTGGTTACCTATCTTCAATTTTGGAAACAGGCTATAGGGTATATAATTAGTTTAACCCTTAAATGATGAATTTCAATGTACTCATTCATTTTCTGATATAGTGTACAATGACAGTCAATTAGACACTCTTGAGCTTAACCCATTACCCAAAATAGCCTGTTTCTAGTTTTAAAGACAAGTGACCACTTAAAGTTTTACTTTCAGTCTGCTTTAAGCTACCATGCTAGAATATTGGTTAATGTCTCCAAAATGTTACAAAATATGAAGTACAAACAGTATAAATCACTAGCCACTAGCTCCTTCTGAGGACTAACATATATATATACTACAAACCACTCTTAGATTTTACATTTTCAGCAAGTTTAGGGATTGTCCCAGGATTACGCTTAGAGGATGATGATCAATAAACATTGAACTTAAGGCACAGTCTCAGAAGTTGGTTTTTGGCTTTAGACAAACAAGACAGTAATGTCCTTAAATATCTTGTCCAAGAAATTAAGAAATATTCCCCTCTGGGTTGCTCCTGTAGAATTGTCTTGCCACAGAAATTAGAGAAGATTGTTTAATGACTTCTCCCTTCTCTCTGCCATAGTAAAATAGAAATAAAGAGACTTGTGCATGTGGTGTAACTTGGTGAGCCCGAGTGAGTAGAATACTTAACCATGTTTAACCCTACTCAGACTGTCTCTATAGCAAAACACAGGTTAATGACACCTTAGTTTAACTCTTACAACAATAAGTAACTTTTGGGGCTATTAGTTGTTCATGTGGATCTGTTTGTAGATACCAAAACATGAACCAGCCTACTTGGAATTCTGGGTAGTTTAATAAAAGCAAACAGTGCATGAAGACCCTGATCAGAGGGCTCCTATTTGTGGGCCTTCTGATCTGGGTCTTAACTGTTTGCAAATGTAGCATTGCATTGGTGTAGTAAGACATATAGTTGCTAAAATACAGGATCGAGGATGATATTAACTCTTTCCTCCCTGAAACTTTAAATGGACAATTCCAGTTTTGATTTTTGTCTAGTCCATTTCTGACTTTTAAGGTTTTTTTTGGTCAATATTTGGCATTACTGACAAACAGAGAAGACCCTGATCAGAGGGCTCCTTTCGGAGCCCTCTGATCTGGACCTTCCCTGTTTGCATAGGACAAGTGTACTATTCACATGTACACTGTTTGAAAAGACGCCTCTATGCGGGACTAGGGTTCAAAGGGTTAAAGCTCCTGTAGCAGTAGAGCAGAATGCTCTTTCTGCTTCACTGTCATCTTGCTTAATCTGTTTCTGATATCATATAGAAGATAGCTCTTATGGTGTCTATTCATGTTGTATAAAGGAGGAATAAAAGGCGTGAAAGGGTGTATTTTATAATGGAGTAATGGGTTAAAACATTTTCATCTGTATTTAATATCAAGTGTGAATCCTCATTTACTTGCATGTTTCAGGACTGAGTATACAGTAACAGGTGCTGTATGGTGCTTTGCAGTGGATGGGGTAAAGGCATCCTAGTACATGGTGCAAATACGTATAAGAGAGCGGGTTAATTAATTCAGTCATCATTAATCCAGTCCTTTCACAACCTAGATTAACTAGACTTCAATGTAGTATTTACAAAATGAGATTTCATTTCATTCTTGGCTTCTCATTCGGATTCCTGCTGTTTCGAGGCTCTGATTATGTTTTCTTAAAAAATCTACTTACAGAATTGCCACAGACAATTTATATATGATCTATAACCACTTTATCTACTAGCCTCATCATGATTATGCTGGTAAATTCAAGTTTTGAATGGTGTGTATACTTACGTCATTTAAAACATAACAAGAAACAGAAAGTCTTTTTGACTAGACAAGAGTGACTATAATTTAATGCAGAACAAAGTCATACAGAAAGCTCCTTAACCCTTTACTTCATAGCTTCATTTCTAGTATTGAAGATGGGTGACCACTGAAATTTAAGCTGGTTGAAAGTAAAGCAGGATGCACAAGTCTGCTTTACTTTCAGCTAGCTGCCTTAAGCTACGGCCATGTACTAGCTGCTAGATTAAAGAAAATATTCATAAAATTGTGGAACTCTATGGATTAAAGGGTAAAGGAGCTTTCTGCATGACTTTTGTTATCCCCATTATGTAGCCATCTGTCTTTACAGTCCTCTACATCATGAATAAATGTTAATTTGATTGTACATGTATCTTTGCTTCAGGGCTCCAGATAAGAGGAAGTAAACTGCACAAATCCAACATTTTCTCACTTATTTTAGCATCAAATCCTATGGTGTCACTACTCGTTAGAATCGTCTCGAAGAGACGATTCTAATGAGTAGTGACACCATAGGGTTTAAAGCAGAAATAAAGATTTTAATTTTTGAAATAACCCCCTTATCTGGAGCTTTGCTGCTTGGAAAGCGTGTCCATGTACACTCTACTTGCTTGGAATAGTACTGTTTACACTCTACTTACCTTTGTTCTCATATACATTAACTTACAGTGATCGCATGTATGGAACAATAGTCTCCACGCTAGGAGACACACAAATGGGGCTAATTACAGAGAATGTCACCCCATGAATAATTCATGTCATTAGTATGTGTGATGTAAATGGAATCAATTCTATGGGCCATGAACCGGTACAACATGTGTTACTGTAATAATGCCCCATAACATCTACTAAATGGGGCGATAATTGCTCTGAAACATTCAATTTGAAAGGTACATACATACAGTCGTACATGTGTCAAACAGCCTGTCAAACATCTTAAGACAGTTACAAGTAATGCCAAATGCTTATCACAGTACACAAGTAATGCAGAAAGGTTACAAGAACTTTCTGCATTACTTCTGTTCTGCCAATAAGCAGTTCCCGCTTTTCTAGAGATATCTACACTAGTTTAAAGATTTGAAGGCAGTTTGATACATGTATGACTGTATATGACTATTCATAAATGTCACCAGAATCCCAAGCACAGGCTTTCTAATGTCCTACATTTAAAAGAGAGTTCTTGGAAATGATGAGCAAATGCTGTCTGCTTCCAAACTGCTGAAATTATGCACCTGATTTCTTTGAAAATATTCAGATAGATCTATAATTATGTAGTCAAAGGAGCAGTTGATTCTCTATTACCTATATACTGAGTTAAGTCTTCAAGTAACACCTGATCTTGATCAACACTTCTTGCAATTACATTATATTCCCCACTAACACTTTAAAGAATAATAGACATCTATACTTATCGGCCTTTTCATAAATAGAAATTAAAGTGTTTTCCATTAATCTTCATAGAAATCAACTCTTTCAACACTAAATAACTCCTGTGGGTCATTTTAATTACCAAAACATGAACCAGTCTACCTGGAATTCTGGGTAATTTAATAAATACTGTTCTAAATAATTGGCAAACAATGTAAACCCTGATTATCGGAGCCCTCTGATCTGGGTCTACACTGTTTGCAAGTGTAATCAGTATATTTTAAACAGGTCTATGGCGTTGAAAGAGTTACTGCTGTGTCCTTGATGATTGCAGGTGACAGTAACATTGGAAGTAAAGTAGAAACTTCATTCTGCATAAGATTTCTTCTCTACTTTCAGCCAGCACTAATTAAGCAGCCACACTAAAAAAAAGCTATGTGAGAGACTTAGAGAAGGGTTAATCTGCTGGTTTTTTGAAATCTCCAAATCATAGTTTTTCCCTCGCATGTCATAAATCATTACCACATAGAATATCTTCTGTTATTGTATTCCATACGATGCTCATCTTTTTTTCTCTACTAATCCATTTATTGTGGAATTCAAGAGAGAGCTTTACCCGTCAAACCTTACAAATTTGGCCAATGATATTGACCAGTTATCAGACTGGGATAGATTGATAAGCAGTTCAGTTAATAACTTCTATGCCAAGATACTGTCTGCTTAAAAACTGCCATATTCTTTTACAAGTCTTATTTCTTAAAATTAGATGTTTGTTTTAAGCATTTAGACTTCAGGAAACATCATTACAAGTTTCAAACAGTTTGATTCCTGATCAGATGCCAAGGTAACTCGACATCTAATCAGGATCAAAACTGTTTGCAAACACCAGGGCACTCCTGTTTCAGCAGATCGAGATTGGTTTAATATCATTGTCTGCTACAAAAGTCATGTCTGCTTGAACAACGTTTCAACGTGAATTTTTGCACATTTCATTTCTCATAATGTACATCAGAAAGCCTTATAATTAGTGGGTGTCAAACTGTTTGGAGACTGATTATAGGCTAATTTAAGTTCCTTGATGTCTGATATGGATCCAAACAGTTATCCGCCAGTTAAAGTCCTGCTCAGCAGAATAAAGGAGTGATCACAAAGAAAGTAAATGAAATATGGCATCATACTGCCAAAAAAAAGACTATAGTGAGAGGGTCTCAGTCGCTGCATACACAAAACACTGTCAATCTTATGTATACCCACAACTCTTTGATACCCCGTAGCATGGAGATGTAGATATAAGTTCAGCTGACTGCTTGATGCAAGATAAAACATAATGAAGAAAGCTCCTACAGGAGCTTTCTTCATTATGTTTTATCCTGCATTATAAGCAACAACCTGTAGTTAAGATTTCTGACAGAAAGTTGTTTAATACAAGATGAACTGTAACATTATATCATTTTTCTAATCTTCTTTGGGTTTTTGTAGACACCATGGGAGATCCATTGCTTCACATAATAGCATGTAGACCTCGTCCTGTCAGATAGGTATTTCATATTGGACTTGTGCAATGCTCGATTTTGTACTCATTGCTTACCATGATGCCTTTTTCAAACACACTTTTTCATTTTTTGAAAAACTACAAATTATTGTTAAGTTCTGCATAATTTATATGGCACCTATAAACAGTCCATGAAGATATAGCACCCATAAACATGTGCAGTCTATAAATATATATCCAGTATTCTTGGACCCTTTATCCCATAGCCCGTTTCTAATTTTGGAGACATGTGGTCACTTAAAGCAGGTTGAAAGTAAAACAGAATGCCCCTAAAGAAATATTGCAATGTTTTATGGAAGGATATGGATGCGTACATGTCACTACTTCCAGTCTGCTTAAAGCTACAATCTGCTAGAATATAGAAAACATTTCTTATGATACATATATCCATGACTGCATAAATTGGAAATAAAATAGAAGTGTTAAAAGACGTACGTTATGGGGGAATGGGTTAAGTTTTCTAAATTGCTTTTGTCTTTTATTGACCGTTGTCTTGGGAGATTTCCAGGTTTCTACAATATATTGTGTAACACTGATCTGTAAAATGTTACTGTATAAAACCAATTTGGCAAATGTAAACATTTGGCTTCCAAATCAGATGGCAATTTAATAAGCACCTGGCCAGAACCCAACCTCTTAGACACAGAGAATCTGTTATGTGCTGCAAAATAGAAAGTCCACATAGTTCTGAATACATCTTCAGGAGACTAAACTTCTCAACCTTATTCTTCCCTGTTCAACCCTTTACTCCATAGAGATAGGCATATTTACGCATTTGAACTATTATTCATACATTGAAGAAAATAGTTTCAGTTTATACAGTCATGTATTATGTATCATAAGAAATATTTTTGTCTATATTCTAGCAGATGGTAGCTTTAAAGTAGCCTGAAAGTAAAGCAGAATGTACCTTAAGGCGCATTCTGTTTTGCTTTAAACCTTCTTTCAGTAGTCGCCTATTTTCAATACTAGAAACAGGCTATGGAGTAAAGGGCTAAAAGAAACCAAATTCAATTCCAAAATGTTAACAACTAGTGTAACTCTAAGAGGCAAACAATTTTGGTGCATGCTCATACACCCTGTTACCCAGCATCTGCTTTTGCTCAAAATTGTCTGCAATAAAAGAAGATATTTTTAGAAAAAAGCTTTCATTCGGAAAGAATACCGTCTTCTCCATGTTAATCCTGAACAGCAAAATTTCAAATTTCAAACAAACAATGTGCAGTAATCGACAACCATTTTAGGTTTTTAAATGATTATATTTACTGTCAGAGATAATTATCTTAAGAATTTCTAAAATATCTCATCAAATTATGAACATTCAATATTAACTAAACGAGACTTAACTTAATTCAGCTCTGCAGTAACAACATTAACCCTTCTAATACTAGTAGCGTTAATGCCTATATTGAACATTAGAAAACAGTGTAGATCCCTGATCAGACAGCACCTGAAGGAGCTGTCAGTATATTAATGGTCTGCATTTTCTTCATTATAGAAAATATCTAAAAGCAGAATGGTTAAAACATACTTAAGTGACCAATATCACCTTACTGCATCCCAGGTATCAATATAAATAAACTTATTACTTATCTAAACTATATCAATAAAGCTTGTTTAACCCTTTCCCCCATAGAAGCGACTTTTAGCGTATTTAATTTATTCCTCCGCTGAAGAAAATAGTTCCAATTTATACCCTCATGAACAATTACCATTACAAATATTTTATATAGCCTAGCAGATTTTAGCTTAAAGCAGGCTGAAAGTAAAGCAGAATGTGCCTTAAGGCACATTCTGCTATACTTTCAACCTGCTTTAAGTGGTCACCTGTCCTCAAAACTAGAAACAGGCTATGAGGTAAAGGGTTAAACAGAATAAGGTGACAGTCGCAGATTTCTTCGATGGAAAATCAAAATTCTGTAGACCTACCATGGAAAACAAAGACATATATAACGTTGTATGCCGGCTGAAATATCCAACAGTATTTAACCTGAACTTCCGATCAATTTGATCAATTTAAACACATTACCAACACATCTGCTTTTAACCAGTTTACCACTAATATGAGGTTCGAGTGCTAGCATCAATTACCACGGCCTGGAAATTTGTTCAAGCTAAGACGACACCATTTTACATTAAGGATTAATGAATGAGAGATAGCCGGTGTCATGAGTAGCATTCGCAAACAGTTTGGATCCTGGTCAGACACCAAGTTACTCCATGTCTGATCAGGATACAATCTGCTTGCAAAATGTATTTCATTTCTGGAAATTGATAGAGGAAAGGAGTACATTAAAGATTTTTGAGAGACATTAATTTTGAAGCAGATGACATTTTTTAAGCGTTCAAAGGGTTAATCAAAGAGTGCTTGAGCAACATTCTCATAATGGGACATCCAATCAATAGCAATTAAAGTTGTAGAAATACTATGATCTCCAGCAAGATGACAATATCCTTTTGCTCCTAAACTGCAGAGGTATTGTCTCTAGGCCGGAAAAAATGTCTTCTGCATAACTTTTACTATCAATTTTGCATTGTATGCACAGGGATCCAGATAAGGGGAGTATTTCAAAAATTAAATTTTATGTCTGCATTAAACCCTATGGTGTGACTACTCAGTCGTTACACAATAGGATTTGGTGAGGGTAGAAGGAGAACATGTTGAATTTGTTCAGGGTCCAAACTGTTTACACAGATAATCATGATTCCGCCGCTAGCATGCAAAGAGTTAGAAAAAGATAAAAAAATTATTTATTTCTCTGGAAGAAATATTGCAATGTTTTATGGAAGGATATGGGCGTGCAATGTCACTATTGGTTTGATCTGTTGCAAAAAACAACAAAACCGTCCAAGCTTCAACTGATCGCCAAAAACAATAAATAGCCAAACCCTCATTGAGCAATTCATTCTATAAATCACTTCTCTGATGAAAGCTGACCCTTTAATCCATTGCCCGATAAATACACCTTTTTACCCCACTAGTTTATTCATCCATTGAGGAAACTAGTTCCAATTTACACAAGTATCGATGAATATACAATATATACCATAAGAAATATTTCTAAAATCTAGCAGAGTTTTGCTTAAAGCAGGCTGAAAGTAAAGCAGAATGCGCCTTAAAGCCTTTCTGCTTCACTTTCAACCTGCTTTAAGCAGTAAATTGTTTTCAAAACTAGAAACACTTCAGTAGGATGTAAGGGGTAAATAACCACAAGGCAGAGTATTTAATTAAATTTCAATTATTACTACTAGAAACAGGCTATTGGGCCAATGGGTTAAGGTAGAGCAACTGAATATACAGTATTGCAGAAAAGTCTTACAGGAGCTTAATTTCTATCATACTGCTGTTCTACATTAAACAGCCATTTGTCATAAACATCTACATAAGTAATTTGTCAACTGACAGAGGTCTGACTGTAGCCAATGTCTTGTGGGCATTTAACTTTTTGCATGCTGGGTAATATTTTTGTCTGCAACAATTGTCATCTGCTATTGTTCTAAAAATAGATTTTTTCTAAATTTCGTTTCAAATAGTGCAAAGTGCAGAACAGACTGGATTGGATCCTGATGAGACGTAGTTTGACGAGGATCTAAACTGTTTGAAAAGGTAATCATGTACTGTGGGACATATCTGTCGCTAGCATGGTAAGAGTGAATGCTTTGAAATTGTTGTCTGATACTATTCTACAGTTAGAATTTTTGAAAAAATATTTCTTGTAAATCAAAACTACAGACAGATTGTCAAACACTTTGGATACACCAAGTAACTTAGCATCTCACCTCTCTCCAAGTTGTTTGAAAAGGTAAACAATGTTTCACTCGAAACACTAAAATAATCCATACAAAAAAGAAGCAAATTTTATTACCGAAATTCTTCCGAAAGTTATGAGAGCTCATGAATATTCATATATCTTTATGTAATTAATGTACATGTCCTGGCATGATAGGGATTACTCAGAAGGGTAATGAGTACGAAACATGAGAAATACAATGTCAAACAATCTAAGCCAAATGTTCCTGTCAAAATAACTGCACTTCTGAAATCTCTAAGAAATGGTTTACAATCAAGCTTGAGCAAAACAGTGGCTAAAAAGATGATAAATATCTTTAAACACAGGCGGCAGCTGAATGCAAGACAAAGTAAAGCAAAATCTAGGTATGTACTTTTTGCAAATGTAATGAGTATATTTTATACAGGTCCATTATAGTGTTGAAAGAGTTTTAGGTTAGTTGGATATTGGTGATTTGGCATTTTTGACTACATATGGAGGAAAATGTGAAATATCAACTCTTCAGATCAGTTCCAGGCCCAAATTTAACCCCTCCTTTAGATTTCATTACTTAGAGATTTAACATAACACCAGCTAGGATTTCCAACGAAGTTATTTCTGCATCTGTTTTGGATAAACACTGTTTGCAATTCCTGTCAAGGTACCATTAGCACTCTATGAGAATATAAACAGTTGTCTGTAAATACTGGGCAAGAAATGTAAAACAATTCTCTCAACTTCCAACAACCTATACATTATTTGATATACAGTCAAAACTCAAAACTTAAATCGTTCCTACCAGTATTTTGTAAGTTGAATTTCGATACACTGATCTTGCCCAAGTCAAACATACCCGTATTGCAAAGTTAAAACGTGGCCTAAAGTCACGTTTTAACTTTGCAATATGGGTATGTTTTCGATCTGCAACACGAGTTAGAATTATCAACTGTATGTCCTTAGTACTGCGATCAGTACTGTACCAGTACTGTACTATGCTTGCTAATCTTGGGTCGTTTCCAACCTTACAAGAACTGAATGACATACTTCGCATGAACCGGTCTTATACTACTATACTGGTCTATAGCCTATTCACAAGACTTGAGCTAACTTGTTTGGATCGAGATGAGACAAATGCGTTCACAGTATAGAAAGAGTAATAGTAGATTCGATCAACTATAATGTACAATGCAGATACAGTATGAGTGTAATTAAAAGAAGATATTAATCTTAGAAAACAATTTTGCCTGACCTTGCTATTATATTTCACCCATAAATGAAAGAATACATTATGTGGCGGTAAGCTATACTTACAAGTTAAAGACAGTAAATATCTCTTTGCCGGCTTCAGCTTCCAAATAGCACAATTAATCTTTCACTAGGGGTGCCTGGTCTAAATTTTGTTTTATATTGAAATTCCTATCAGCAAACAGGGTAGACTCTTATCAGACACTGCAATATGCAGCGTTAAATTGATCAGAATCTTCACCGTTTGCCTTATAATGTCCCTTTATAGGACACTTATTACAAATGGGTCAATACTGGATCCAGATAAGAGGGAGTACGAAGCTAACCTTTTTCAACATGTTAACCATTACAAAACAAACATGCCTTTATTTGCCTTAAAACTTATTCTCCATTGAAGAAAATAGTTACAGTTCATACAGTCATAAATATGCACCATCAGATATTTATATATTTTAGTAGATGGTAGCTTAAATCAGGCTGAAAGTAAAGCAGAATGTGTCTCAAGGCTTTGGCTAAGACATAAAAAATAAATTGGATTTTTTTTAGCTCACGTCATGTAGTCCCTTATATACATTATTTATGCTTTCATTTCAACCCTTGACATTCAAATATTCAGATAAAACAAAAAATACCACCTCTGTATTGCAAATATCCATCATAACTCCCAAACCTTAAAGTTGATCCCTCCCTTTGACACATGTATGTGTACAAATCTCCATGACATGTACAATCAATACTCAGCCAGATAAGCTCACTGATGCACTCTTTCTTTTGAAAACAGTTTCATTACCCTTAATTTAGAATGCATTAATGTTTCATGATTACATTTCCTTCTCATACATGATTGACAACTTGTTGAAAGCACTTTTTAACAGCACAAACAAAATGTCACATGAATGAGGCAGAGCTCCAGATAAGAGGGAGTAAACTGAACAAATCCAACATTTTTTCACTTATTTCAGCACCAATTCCTATAGTGTTATTACTCATTAGAATCGTCTCAAAGAGACGATTCTAATGAGTAGTGACACCATATGGTTTAATGCAGAAATAAAGATTTTAGTTTTTGAAATACTCCTCTTACCTTGAGCCCTGATGAGGTTCAAAGACATAATCATGAAAAATGCAGAGACCCTTAGAACATAAAATACCAGTTTTAAAGCTGTGTTCTGAGTAGGAAAAACATTCAGGGGAATACAGTGTAGACCAAACAAGCTGCCTAAAACTATTTCAAGCAAGACAGTTGATCTCTGTCCGTATGTTCTGCTTTTAGTAGGTTAAGACCAAACTCTTTAAGGTGCATTCTGCTTTACTTTCTGCCTGCTTTAAACTACCATCTGCTAGAGTATAGAAACTATTTCTTATGATACATATTGATGACTGTATAAAGGGGATCTATTTTCTTCTGTGGAGAAATAAATTAAAGGTGTATTAATGGTGTAATTGCTTTAACCCTTTACCTCATAGCCTGCTTCTAGTTTTGAAGACAGGTGACCACTTAAAGCAGGTTGAAAGTAAAGCAGAATGTGCCTTAAGGCACATTCTGCTTTACTTTCAGCCTGCTTTTAGCTAAAATCTGCTAGGCTATATAAAATATTTGTAATGGTAATTGTTCATGAGGGTATAAACTGGAACTGTTTTCTTTAGCAGAGGAATAAATCAAATACGCTAAAAGTCGCTTCTATCGGGGGAAAGGGTTAAACAGGTAAATGCTTATCAGTAATGAAAGATACAAATAATGAAGAAAACTCTCATTGGAGCTCTCTGCACTATTTTAATACTGCATTAAGCAGTCACCTACAACAAAGACTTTCTCTGAATTGTTAACACAGGCTCTCAGGAGGCAGGCCATGTCGATTTTGGGGGACATTTTTTTTATTTCATTTAAAATTTTCAGTCTGTTGGGATGGAAATAACTCGGAGGTAACTTGAGACTTTAAAAAGAATGTTTAACACTTTCACACTATAAAACTGTCTGCTTTAAAAGTGCAGTCTGCGAACTTAATTTTGAAATTTCACTTTTATGTCCTTTTAAGTTAAAGACTGTGGTTTATGGGATATGCTGCTTGTGATGCTGGTCATCATTGAAGACATGTAAGGGAAAGACAACAGCCCAGTGAAAGTTGATTGTAAGGGGAGTATAAGCTACTGTTTAACCCATTACCCCATAAATACAACTTTTTACGCCATTAATTCAATCCTCTAATTAATACAGTCATGAACATGTACCAAGAGAAATATTTTCTATATTTTAGCAATCAGGCTGAAAGTTAAGCAGAATATGCCTTAAGGCACATTCTGTTTCACTTTCAACCTGCTTTAAGTGATAATCTAGTTTCAAAATTAGAAACAGGCTATGGGGTAATGGGTTAAGTAGTACATGTATCTGTACAATCAGAGTGAATAATGACTGACCATTAAGTTACCATAGACGATTATAGAGCTATTTTAACCCTTTACTCAATAGCTTGTTTCTAGTTTTGAAGACAGGTGAACACTTAAAGCAGAATCCGCCTTAAGACACATTCTGTTTTATTTTCAGCCTGCTTTTAAGCTACAATCTGTTATCATATAGAAAATATTTCTTGTGATGCAAATATTACATGACTTATAAAGTTGAACTATTTTTTTCTGCTGGGGAATAAATTTAAGGCCTAACAAGACTGCGCGTTCAATAAACGCTAATGGCCCCAACCCCCCCCCCCCCCCCCCCCCCCCAACCCCCGGTGGCATCCTTGACAATATATTCGGAATCTTTTCTAAGTCTAAATTAGGTCAAGGTCAAACTGAGCTTGGGTATTATTGGTGAGATGGTAATGGTCCAAGGCAATAACTGTATAAGTATCGAAGCATTGTAGTAAACAGTGTTGATTCTAGACGAAATGGTAAAATCTAGTTAACCGAGAAAGAGCCCATTTAAAAAATTCTAAGTTCATATTAGGTCAAGGTCAAGGTCAAAATCACGGTTCGGTGATATCGGTGGATAGGGAATGGTCCAAGGCAACAACTGTATAAGTATCAAAGCATTGTAGAAAGTTGTGTTGAAAATTGCTACACGAAACGGTAAAATCTAGTTAACCAAGAATTAGCCTTTTTAAAATATTCTTAGTCCAAATTAAGTCATGGTCAAGGGCAAAATCATGGTTTGGTGGTATTGATGGATAGGGAATGGTCCAAGGCAACAACTGTATAAGTATCAAAGCATTTGGGTAAGCGGTGTTGATGCTAGACGAAACAGTAAAATCTACTTAACCTTGTTACCGACGGACGCACGCACACACACACACACACACGGACAGGACGATTACTATATGCCTCCACATCTATCGATGCCGGGGGCATAAAAATGTGTATTTATAGGATATAATGTCCTGGTTAAAGCAGACAGTAAGAAATCACATGCAGACAGACATCTACAAAGGGAGATTTCTGTTATTATACTTGCAGCTGCTTTAAGCACTCATCTGTTAAGATGTAAGAAACATTTCTTACAAAGTTCTCTTTTATTGGGACAGGGCAGCTATATGAAATGACATTGCTTTACAAGATGAGTAAATGCATTAATCTGCTGAACAAGTGTTCATTAGGAAAGAACTTGTCAAAACTATTCAAAACAACCAGTCACAATGCGCATAGAAAATTCAGCATTAAGAAAATCTTTACTGCTGTCCCTTAGAGTTGGATAGTTTGTATCTTTAAATATTAAACATGACAATAATTTGTGCAGTTAAACTTATTTGCTAACAAATCATTACATACATGACCAATTGTGTATAACTATGCTGTAGCTTAACCCATTACCCTATAAATACGTCTTTTTACGCCTTGAATTTATTCCTCAACTCAAGTCATGAATGAATTAATAGTGTTTTACGGCCATGCATGACCAATTCAGTATAACGGTGCTGCAGCTTAACCAGTTAACCCTTAGCCCGCCAAATAAATTGTCGTCTGCTATATTTCTCATCTGCTTCAAGTTTCAAAGTGCTTCAAAGTTGCTCAAAATTGCTGAAAATGTTGTCCGAGTGTCAAACAGCTAGGATCCGGATGAGACGCCGAGTTACTCTGCGTCTCATCCGGATCCAAGCTGTTTGCATATGGAGCTATAGTCGTGAGTGGCAGGCTAAGGGTTAATAAATAAATATCCTTTTTGAGGCCTTGAATTTATTCCTCCACTCAAGAAAACAGTTATACAGTCATGAATATGTATCGTAAGCAATTTTTTCTATATATTCTAGCAGATGGGAGCTTAAAGCAGGCTGTAAGTAAAGCAGAATGCACCTTAGGGGTGTCCGGATAGCGCACATGTTTCTCACCAATGTGGTCTAAAGTATGATCCTGGGTTGAGGGGCAGTATACATGTGAGAGGGTACATCGGTTGCCTGTCTGATCTTTACTGAATATTTGCTTTGCACTAGTTGGACTGTTTTGAGTGTAAATTTAACTCAACTCCTGCTAGATTCTGCTGATTCAGTGTTTATTGTTTAGTTATATGACTTGATTGGTTCCTGTAAGTTTATTTGCCTCGAGACTATATTAATTATGAATGAAGTTACCGTTGCCCCATAATTTAGGACATAAACAAATTGAATTCTACCATCTGGAAATAGAAATCAATTGATTCACTGCTCTATTTCCTACTGATACACATTTAATGAAGTACACACAATTTCTATGGCCAATCAGTGTCCTATTTATCTTTGCAATCCCAGCACCCTCTCTCAGAATATCCATAACTCAATACAGTCTAGTCCGTATTTAACATCCACTCATATAAACAATTGATTCTGGTGTAAAAACAGGCTGATGTCAGCTTAAAGCAGAAAGAAAGTAAAGCAGAAAGCTCCTAAAGGAGCTTTCTGCTTTACTTTCATCCTGCTTTAAACATCAATCAGCCTTAAAGTCCCCCAAAGAGCTTCTTATTGGTGATTATTTCATTTGGTGAAACTGTCTATAGCAATGTTATCCCTAGCAACTAACGCTCCTATTTCTATCCTCGAATGAGGAAGAAATTGTAGCCTACAGCCAATTCCATTAAGTCAAATTAAATTCTCCCCATGTAGCTTCATATCACAATTACCTTTTTTTCCAATCAAACAAAAAACAACAACAAATTGTTTATTCATGAGTTAGTGAAATTGGGAGGAAAAGTAAAGATAGATGGAAACTGGAGGACAGATAGAGAGAAGAAAATAGAAAGAGAGAGTAGCCTACTCACTCTTTCTATTTTCTTCTCTCTTTCTGTCTTCTCTCTACTCCAAGTAGGAATGAAAAATAAATTATTTAAAAAATAAATTATTATTGCAACAGTTATTGATGAGAGAGAGACAGACACACAGAGAGCCAGAGACAGAGAATATAACTTTTTCGTACTTTAACTCTTTGAACCCTAGTCCCGCATATAGGCATGCTTTTCAAACAGTGTACATGTGAATAGTACACTTGTCCTATGCAAACAGTGAAGACCCTGATCAGAGGGCTCCTTATGGAGCCCTCTGATCTGGGTCTTCACTGTTTGTCATAATGCAAAACATTGACAAAAACAACCCTTAAAAGTCAGAAATGGACTAGACTAAAATGGAAACTGGATTTGTCCATTTTAAGTTTCAGGGAGGAATGAGTTAAGCAGCCACCAGTTTTATTAAGCAAAATGGTATTGTATACAGTATTTTAGTTTGATACATGTATAGTTTATTTGCTTTTAAAACAAAATACAACTTACTTTCTGAAGGATGTAAGAAGAAGAATTCAATGTAAAGCCCAAATCAATGAAATAATAATTGTTTTTCTTGCATTAAAGTCTCTCATTTATTTAACTCTATTTCTTCATTGATTCAATCCCAATGATTACAGTAAACCACTAATTATTGTTTTTACAGATTAAACCAGCTTTTATGGAACCACTCATTGCATTAGAAATTTTATGTGATACTCCTAATTAAGAAATTATCCAGATTGCAGAAAATTCGACTACACTTTTTTGTCCACACAGAATATTCCTTTCTGGATATTGTTTTTTGCCAATTGTGTCAAACTTGGTTTTCTTTCTCTGTTCACCAATGTAATGTAATTAGCAGTTTACGTAACTCAAGATTGGAAAGGATTTTCAAATACTACTGGTATAAGGGCTCCAGATAAGAGGGAGTCAACTTAACAAATCGAATGTTTTCTCACTCACTTCAGCACCAAATCCTATGGTATAACTACTCATTAGAATCGTCACAAAGAGACGACTCTAATTAGTGGTAACACCATAATAAGAGATAAAGATAATTAGAGATAATATAGAGATATAGAATTAAGTTTTTGAAATACTCCCCTTATCTGGAGCTCTGCTAAAATCCTTGTATCTCATACAACCCCTATATTGGTTTAAACAGTATTTTATTCAAATAATGAAATGGATTGGACAACAGGCATTGCCTATGTAAGTCCTATATATTAAGACTATGATTAAAATCATGTCTACGAGAAGTTATATAGTTTGGTAGCTTAGTGACATTATCCCTTTACCCCAATAGCTTGTTTTCATTATTGAAGACAGATGAGTATTACTTAACCCTTTCCCCCATAGAAACGCCTTTTAGCGGATATGATTTACTCTTCCGCTGAAGAAAATAGTTCCAATTTAATCAGTCATGAATATATAGCATAGGGAATATTTTCTATATTCTAGCACGTGGAAGCTTAAAGCAGGCTGAAAGTCAAGCAGAATGCGCCTTAAGGAGCATGCTGCTTTTCTTTCAACCTGCTTTAAATGATCACCTATCTTCAATACTAGAAATAGGCTATCAGGTAAAGGGTTAAAGCAGGCAGAAAGTAATGCCTTCACCCTTTCCCTTACGGAAGCACCTTTTGGCAACTTTACACAGTGACTGCTTTATATAATTCCTCAAACATGTTTTCTACACGGTCTTGATACAGAGCCAAAGGAAAGTTTTCCCCTCCAAAGGATGCTCTCAGCTTTACTTTAAGTCTGCTTTAAGCAACAGCTTGTCTAAAATATTGAAAATAAGCTAAAAGCACAGCCGACAGGATTAAAACACTTTTGGATAATAGGTGTTTAGCACTTCGAGCTAATGGGACTTGCAACACGGATTTAATAAGCAAGCAGATATAGTCTTGTTGTATATTAATGCTGGATGCAATTGGAGCCTTCTGCAAAACTTTTTTCTGCATTTGTATTAATATCTGCATTTTTTTGTATTACAAGCAATCCACACATCTTCTGAATGATCATTTAGCAACAGGCTTGATGGCAAAGTCTGTACTAAATACACTGTGAATCAAAAGATTATAATTCTGAGAAAAATTTCTGTAATTCACTGATCAGGAATTAAGAAAATTATTGCAATCATTTGCTGTCATGTTCGGGATATAATATCCAATTAACTATGCTATAATAATAGACAGGAATATCTCACATACAGGAAATTATAAACAATAAACTTCCAGGAAATTGTGTGAGCTATTATTCTGAGCACATTGAATTGCTGAAACAGATTAAAATCTTTTTCATTATTTCAATACTTCCATCCGTCTTCTTCAATACAAACCTCTTCAACGGTTTCCTCCATCACCAGTCACTACCAGTACAATTCTGCGGGGCTTCAGATAAGAGGGAGTAGACAGAAGAGGGAGTAGACAGAACAAAGCCAATATTCCCTAACTCGTTTCAGCACCAATTCCTATGCTGTTACTATAAAAGTTACTCATTAGAATCGTCTTGAATACCCCATAGCCTGTTTCTAATTTTGAAATCAGATGACCACTTAACCCTTTCCCTCATAAGCGCCTTTTATCGCATTCAGTTTATTCCTCTGCTGAAGAAAAAAGTTCCAGTTTATACAGTCCAGAATATGTATCATAAGATTCTTTTTCTTTTTTCTAATAGATGGTAGCT
Organism: Gari tellinella; assembly: GCA_922989275.2. Classification (NCBI taxonomy): domain Eukaryota; kingdom Metazoa; phylum Mollusca; class Bivalvia; order Cardiida; family Psammobiidae; genus Gari; species Gari tellinella. The sequence continues at coordinate 35,978,435 of OV277863.1, forward strand.
TAAAGTCGGCTGAAAGTAAAGCAGAATGTGCCTTAAAACTTGAAACAGGCTATGGAGTAAAGGGTTAAAGCAAATTGACAGGAAAACAGAATGTACCTTACGTTCTGCTTTACTTTCAGTCTGCGTTAAAACTTTTCCATCTCCTAGGTTTTATAGAAAATATTTCTTTTGGTGCATGTTCAAGACTGTATAACCATTTACACCATAGATGTGCCTTTTTACACTTGATACATTTCTATAAAATACAGGGATAACAGAGACTTGAGTGTATTAATCCCTTCTATGTTGGAAACCAGTATATAGATTCTGCAAACAGTGTAGACCCTGACCAGATGGTTCCTTTAGCAGCCCTCTCATAAAGGTCTGCACTGTTTTTTCACTTTTTTTCCCCACCTTAATCAGTAAATGCAACATGAACTGGTCCATGTTCATAAATGTTGTAGTCCATATAAAACAATCAGCATACGATATTAAGACACTGAAAACCTAGTGATGAGTGCACTTGTCAAACTGTGCTTGTAAAGAGTATACTTGTTGTATGCAAACAGTGTAGACCAAGATCAGAGGCCCTAAAGTAGCCCTCTGATCTGAGTCTATACTGTATATCCTTCTATTGCAAAAGCAACCCTATGCCATAACTGGACTAGACTTAATTGGAAATTGGGATTGTGCAATAAACATTCCAGGGGTGAACGATCAGTTAATTTAGATAGATCTCATTAAACAAGATCTTAGAATTCTTATGTCACTGTGTTCTCTTTACTAGATAAAATAAACAAGCTTACCTTCAACACAGACTCCGGCAACTTGAGTGTCCCCATCTTGAGTTTCCGTAAACGGTCGCCTTTAGGATCCATGGTGAAGTTTTAGTCTGGAAAATTCACAAAAACACTAATTTCAATCCACTGTTCAACATTTAGAACTACAGGGTTATACCATGTAATCACTAACTTTCAGTTTCAGACCACGAAAGAAGACTCCCCACTATACAATCCTCATGTTTTAAACAGCAAGTTCTCCATTTGAACCTCATAAATTATACAAGGAAGTAACTGTGCATTGAAACCAACCACTTTATTTATCTTCCTTAAATTGAAACTATAAGTTACAACATACGTAACCACCCCATGTTATACGACACCATATCTATCTCATTTTTATTCAATAGCCAAACTCTGTCACAGCATGGTTTCCTCAAGAAGTTGTTGCCATTCGGGATTAAGAAAATGAAAGTAGTCTCCAATCAATATTTGCAGTTTCGATCCTTCAATATCCTCTAGAATGCTATTTCAAAAATTGCTGAGAATCCAAAGCGGCTCAGCGTTAAGACTCATCCTTGAGCATTAACAAAATCAACCCTAGTGACGAATATACTTTTCATTAACAAATTGTTTAACAGTGTCCCTGTGAAGACGATACTTGTCCTAGCTATGCAAACAGTGTAGACCCGGATCAGAGGGCTCCTGTAGGTCGAGCCCTCTAATCAGGGTCTGCACTGTTTGTCATTTTGCAATATAATTTTAAAATCAACCTTAATAGTCAAAATTGGACAAGACTGAATTTGAAAATAGAACTGTCCATTAAAAGTTTCCCAGATAGAATGAGTTCAGATATGAAGTATAGTGTACTGCAAACTGTTATTAAACTGTACAAGCAGTTATTACATAAAGTCCAACAAAAGTATTACAGGGCTCCAGATAAGAGGGAGTTATTTCAACAAATCAAACATTTTCTCACTCATTTCAGCACCAAATCCTATGATGTTACTACTCATTAGAATCGTCTCTTCGAGACGATTCTAATGAGTAGTGACACCATAGGGTTTAATTCAGAAATAAAGATTTTAGTTTTTGAAAAACTACCCTTATCTGGTGCTCTGAGTATTCTGTGGTATTATGAGACGTTCATTCACCTGCTGCTGACTATACCACTTACAAACATTAATCAACATGTAATCAACATGAAAGTCATCTTCTGTAAAACCTTAGCTCTCATATCTTACTTAACAGATCAAAAGCTTTGATTCCAGAGAATATAAAAACACCCACATCCTATTAAACCACTTTGTATGATCTAGATTGGAAACATTTCTTTAAGCTGCAAGGAGGCTAGAAAATCACACCAGAGCCATATTGTGGCTACTATTTTAAGATAATATCCTACTCTGTTTGTCCATACATTCAAAGAAGCACTTTATGTCCACGTCTTGGTTAAATTGTTTTCTGTTTGGCTGCAGGGATCGGCACAAGGCTTAAAGGTTGTGTTTTAAGATAAGATCCTATTCTTCCTGTCCATACATTCAATGCAGCACTTTATGTCCAAGTAATGATTAAATTCCAGTTTTCCTATTAGCTGCAAGAATGGTAATTTAGGTAATGCTCAAAGTCAAGCTGCAAGAAAGCTAAAGGTACTGTTTCAAGATAAAAATCTTTCTTTTCTTGTCCACACATTTAATCTGTTCATACATTTAACTCTCAGAATGTTCAGTTAACTTTGTCATCTGCACCAAATGTTGTCTGCAGATGTTCTAAAATCAAAATACTCTGAAATTTCTTTTCAAAAAAGGGCAAGAGAGGCAAACAGTTTGGATCCTAATGAAAGTCTTTTGAGATGCTAAATTACTCATCCAGATCCAATTCTGTTAACTAGGGGCACATATTCCAGGTTTTGCCATTCACTTGCAAAGTCAGCAACACTAACATTTTATGTCTGTTTCTTGGTTAACCCCTTTTATGAGGGATACACTTTTAGGTGTACCTCTAGGCAAACAGTTTTGATCTCAGATCAGGTCCCACATTGTGGGGCCTGATCTGAGATCAAAACTGTTTGCAGCAAAGTCAATATTCTATCAGAAACTGCTAATTTTTTTTTACAAATATTTGAGTTATATCAGCTGCAGACGACATTTTAAAATGGCCGCCAAATATTACCCAGCATACAATGGGTTAAATTAGTTTCCTTGTGAATACATGCATGTGCCAGACAATTTCAAGAGGGGTATGATCTATCACCCGTCTACACATTGCATGATCCGTCAATATGGTGTATCACACACAAAAAACAATACGCAACCCCCCCCCATAAATTGGCATTAGTAAGAATGATAAGACATAAATAATTGATAGGAGGACTGCAGCTTCTGTCTGCCTTATATAATGGTCTCAGTTTCCAATCCAATGCTCTCAATTTTTTATTAACTCTTTGCATGCTGGGTAATTGTTTGTCTGCAACATTTGTAGTCAGCTACGATTCTAAAAATAGAATTTTTGAAAATCTTTTTAAAACCAGGTCAAATCGAGTGTCAAACAGTTTGAATCCAGATGAGGTGCCATGTTTCTCGGCATCTCATCAGGATCCAAATGTTTTGCACAGATAATCACAATTTGGCCCCTAGCATGCACACAGTTAATCCTCTCCATACTGTCCCCCCACCCCATAATCTACTGTTAAATCTGTCCATATTGCTTTGAAATTATTTAAACTTCCAGAAGTTAGCCTTAAAGACCAGTGACTGCTGTATGCAACATAAAATTGCTTAGTCCTGTATTAAGCAACCACCTGTTTTTAAAAGATGTTTTATTCTTTTTCAATGACTGATCACTGACGAGTGAAGAAAGGCTCAACTGTTTTTTGTAGAGCAATTCATGTATTATTTGTGGAAATGTGTCTCCAGAAGAGATTGATAGTGAATGAACATCTTATCTGGTAAAACAAGTTGTAAACATGTTTTACTGTACAGTCAATCTTGTATTTAACCCATTGCTCCAAACTCCTTTTTTGTTTACATCTTTAGTTTATTACTCAGCAGATGTCATGCCAGTATGCAGTATAAGAAATGTTAAATCTATTTTCTATCAGATGGTTAAACTCAAAGCTGGCTGAAAGTGAAGATGAATGCACTTTAACTCTTTCCTCCCTAAAACTTTAAATGGACAATTCCAGTTTCCATTTTAGTCTAGTCCATTTCTGACCTTTAAGGGTTGTTTTTGTCAATATTTGGAATTATGACAAACAGTGAAGACCCTGATCAGAGGGCTCCTTTCGGAGCCCTCTGATCTGGGTCTTCACTGTTTGCACAGGACAAGTGTACTATTCACATGTACAATGTATGAAAAGGATGCCTATATGCAGGACTAGGGTTGAAAGAGTTAAAGTGGTTGTTTGTCTTCACAACTTGGAAACAGCTACAGCTAGGTTATGGAGTAAAGGGTTACTACATTATTTCTTACCATGCAGTAAGCAGCCATCTGTCTTAAAAAAATCTCACAATTAAAGCATGCATTATTATTATGGGTGATCTGGACTCACTGGCTGCAAATTTTCAGAATCTATATAGCTATGAAGGCAATGGATGAAGTAAATTTAGGTAAAAAGCTAAGTGCTAAGTGTTAAAAGCAGTTGATGATGTAATTATAACTTGGTCTAACAGAGTACAATCAAGTCTTGTCTTTAGCAACCACTTAATTAGGAAACACACTCTTCTTAAGATATGTGGAGACTGCTTAATGTAGGACTAAAGTAATGCAATCAGCTTTTGAGCTTTCTGCATTACTTTAATTGTTCTGCCTTAAGCTGCCACCTTATATAAAAACCAGTCATAATATCTATTGAGTAGCAGCTAAGCTAGCGTAGGCTTAATTATCAGAACCACAGTATTAGATCCAGACATGACATGTATCAATGGAGCTATCAGAGAGTTCATGTACAGTACAACTTGTGTTCACCAACAATCTCAATTTAGACACTTGACAGCTAAATGTAGGACAAAAGTTAAGCAGAAAGCTCCTATAGGAGCTTTCTGCTTAACTTTTATCCTTCATTTAGCATACACATATATTAGAAACTGAAAACTTGGTCTTCTTTCAAGTGACACCTAATACAATATGGACTGTAGCTGTATCACCACAGTATGCCATATAGTTTTGTTGCCATACTATGTAATCATTCACCCTTCTAAGCAATGCCACAAACATTTTTTGCATTATATATTAATATCCACCATGTGTTTACTCAAATCCTTGGAGAGAATGAAATATGAACTTAAAAACGGTGACTGCAGGTCATAAAAGCCCATTACACAAGCCATAAACCAACCAGCCCAGGTTATTTCCTACACTTCTTTCTTAATTTTCCAAACCATTGGTCCCTCAATATTGGTCTTAGCTGTGAAATATATGGATATATTCCACAGCAATGATAGAATGCAGTCCATAAGCTTATAACCCTTTCTCCCATAACCACATGTGTCAATCACCTATATCCAACTAGACACACTATAGTATACACACTATTGTATTTTTAAAACTCCTGATATTATGGACCAAAAGACTTCAAGGTTTGTTTTCTGTGTAAGAAGCAGGTGACACCGTGACAGATTAAAGAAAGATGAACATAATGCAGAAAGCTCCTTTAATTAGCAGCTTCCTGCTTTTTTTTTTACAAATTTTGCTTTTAGAAAATTAACCGTAGATTTAGACATACTTTAATTATGCTGTATAAGTTGGATAGAGATGATTTCATTAGGGGGCACTCCGGGTGGTACAGCTTAAAGCAGGTTGAAAATAAAGCAGAATGCACCTTAACCCTTTCCTCCCTGAAACCTCAAATGGACCATTCTAATTTTCAATTTAGTCCAGTCCATTTTTGACTTTTTAGGGTTGATTTTTACAATATATGTCAAAATGACAAACAGTGTAGACCCTGATCAGAGGGCTCCTTAAGGAGCCCTCTAATCAGGGTCTACACTGTTTGCATAGGACAAGACTTAGTGTACTCTTCATATGTACACTGTTTGCAAATGACGCATATATGCGTGACTAGGGTTCAAAGAGTTAAGGCGCATTCTGCTTTACTTTCAACCTGCTTTAAGAAGTCATCTTCCTTCAAATTTAGAAATAGGCCATGGGGTATAATGGGGTGAATACAGGCAATTTCAAACTGTTCCAAGATTGAAAGTCAAATTGTATCAATATATCTATGTTTAAGGCCTCGTATGAAGGACAGGTGGCGGCTTTAAGGAGATTTCTGCTTTACTTTCACTTTGCTTTAAACACCATATTGGTATATCAAAGTGATAACGTGTGTGTGTAAGAGGGGTTTTACTGTACTCAAGTATTATTGCTGTAACTGATGTTGCTATAATCGCTATAGGATAGCTAGTTTAATGCAGGATAAAAGAGCTTTCTACTATATTTTATCCTGCATTAAGCCGTCACCTGTGTTTAAGAATAGAGATTCACCTTTGTTATAGTGGTTGCTCGTTTAACCCATATTACAACATAGTCTGTTTCTAGTTTTGAAGATAGGTGACCACTTAAAGCAGGTTGAAAGAAATAGAGCAGAATGCGCCATAATAAAATATTTCTGATGATACATATTCATGACTGAATAAATATAACATATTTTCTTCAATTGAGGAATAAATTAGAGGCATAAAAAGGTGTATTTATGGGCTAATGGGTTAACACAAGTTTGTTTGTAATTCACAAATGACAAAACACTTATGATCAAGACAAGAGAAATTCCTTGTATTACATATCAATTTCCGCTAATTCTATAATTGAATGAACATACTCTGACTAAATCTGATTTTCCTTTGTGTTTTTCCTCACAAAAATATGCATGCATATTAACGTTGGTTCCGTCTATCCTGAGATTTAATGTCTATTTGCAAGTAATTAGTTTTATGTTTTCTTTTTAATAATTAGATTTCATTCAACAAAGTAAATAATTACATTTATACCATTTTGTTTTGAGAAATTAACTTATAATGCTGACTTTCCAAATTAATAGACTTCTCCATTTTCTTAATATTGAACAATTTACATGAAGGATTTGTTCCAAACATTTCTGGGAATATGGTTAGCAGTGTAGACCCTGATCAACCTATTTTTCAAAGCTTCATTACTGTAATTCTGCTGAATTTCTACAGATCTGGATCTAGACAAGACACTGACTGTAACTTTGCATTACAAGCATCTCTGCAGAACAAAAGTGTATATTTCAAATTCTTCATCCTTTACCCTGCCTGTTCGTAAGTTTTGAAGACATGGGACCATTTAAAGCAGGCTGACAGTACAGCAGAATGCACCTTAAGGCACACTCTGCTTTACTTTCATCCTACTTCAAGCTACCATATCAGCTCAGATATGGCAAATATCTTGATGGTGCAGATTCATGACTACAGTCTAACTTGGGACTATTTTTTCTTCAAGGGAGGAATAAAATTTAATTAAATGTGTAAAAAGGCATATCTATGACGTAAAAGGATATAAACACCGTCTGTCTCAATTAAACCATATGCTTAAAAGCCTTTTATTCAACATACTCATCTCAGAGAGGAGATTATAAGAAGTCAAACTACGGTTTTAACCGGGGTTTTTTTTGGCGAGAATATAACTTACGCGTTAATTCGCGAACGTCTCTAGTTTTGAAAATAGGTGACTTCTTAACCCATTACACCATAGCCTGATTCCAGTTATGAAAATAGGTGACCACTTAAAGCAGGTTGAAAGTAAAGCAGGCGCATTCGCATTCTGCTTTACTTTCAGCCTGCTTAAGGCTATAATCTGCTTGATATAGAAAATATTTCTTAAAATACATATTCTTAACTGTATTTTCAATATAGTAATAAATTAAAGGCGTAAAAAGGCGTATTTATGGGGGAATGAGTTAAAGCAGGTTGAAAGTAAAGCAGAATGTGCCTTAAGGCACATTCTGCTTTACTTTCAGCCTGCTTAAAGCTACCACCTGCTAGAAATATTGCATGATGTCGCCAATTAATACAAAATTGCATTACGCGAAATATTCATGATGCGAAAAATACCTGTTTTACAGTATATGGTTTGTTGAAAGCACACAGAAGTAAATATGTTAGAAACTCTCATCATAATACTCCATCGATCTTACAATGGAGAAGACGTTATTCTTTCCGGCTTAAATGCAAACGCATTGCTACATGAAATAAAGAAAATGACAATTTTTTGACAATTCTCAATGCTCATGCATTTATCTGAATAGCAAACAATAAGGGTTTGAGCCTGATAATCAGAAGCCAGGTTAAACAGAGCCTGATAATCAGAAGCCATGTTAAACAGAGCCTGATAATCAGAAGCCAGGTTAAACAGAGCCTGATAATCAGAACCCAGGTTAATCAGAGCCTGATAATCAGAAGCCAAGTTAAACAGAGCCTGATAATCAGAAGCCAGATTAAACAGAGCCTGATAATCAGAAGCCAGGTTAAACAGAGCCTGATAATCAGAAGCCAGGTTAAACAGAGCCTGATAATCAGAAGCCAGGTTAAACAGAGCCTGATAATCAGAAGCCAGGTTAAACAGAGCCGGATAATCAGAAGCCAGGTTAAACAGAGCCTGATAATCAGAAGCCAGGTTAAACAGAGCCGGATAATCAGAAGCCAGGTTAAACAGAGCCTGATAATCAGAAGCCAGGTTAAACAGAGCCTGATAATCAGAAGCCAGGTTAAACAGAGTCTGATCTAGCTCCAAACTGTTTGCAATTGAAATAATAGATTTAGTGTAAATGTGTTTATTGGGAAAGAATAACGTCTTCTCCACTGTATTTAGATCCCTGGATAAGGATAAACAACTGTTACAGAATGATCAAATCAAAGTTGACATCAGTAAGTTCTTGGACTTACACATACAACAAGAGCACCAGATAAGGGTAGTTTTTCAAAAACTAAAATGTTTATTTCTGAATTAAACCCTATGGTGTCACTACTCATTAGAATCGTCTCTTTGAGACGATTCTAATGAGTAGTAACACCATAGGATTTGGTGCTGAAATGAGTGAGAAAATATTTGATTTGTTGAAATAACTACCTCTTATCTGGAGCCCTGCATACAATCATATTGTGACATGACTTCTTAGCATTGTGACAATACTACTTAATCCATTACACCATAGAAAATTATTAATTATCTACACAGTTTGCAAATGTAATTAGTTTATTTTATAGAGGTTCATGTGGTTGAAACAATTAAAAGTCTATAGATAAAATATATTTAGTTAGAATATTGCAGCATTGTAACTGTAAGAGTAACTTATATCTCAACCATATAATTAAAACATATATACACTTATTAGTTTGGATTTGATCTGACTCAAATTGCCAACTGCAGAAAATTATGCTTAGTATGTGAAGGGCTATCAGTTAATTTCACTAATGCTGTTGATTTGATGATGTCAACATATAACATGCCTATTTTTAATGCTGATTAATGAAAAACAGCTTAACAAACATAAAATTGTGCAACAGACTTTTAGCAGTCTTTAGGGACACTACCTGTCAAATTGTTTAATGCATCAAGTGTTAATCATTACACCAGGCCTGCTTCTGTACAACACTTCTGGTTCGGAAAATTCTGGCCTAAATTTCAGCAACACATTATCAAGTTTGAAGTTTACGGGTAGTATGTAAGTTTAGTTTGGCTCTCAGCTTCTTCCATTCTAGCAGAGGCTGCTGAGAGCCAAACCAAAGTGAGAGAGATGATTCTTGTGCCTCAAGTCCAAGAATCCTACACCCAATGGGGCATTCTGCTTTACTTTCATCCTGCTTTAACTCAATTATCCCCTGAAACTTCCGATGGACAATTCAAGTTTGCAATAAAGGCTGGTCCATTTTAGACTATTTAGGGTTGTTTTTTGTAATATATTGCAAAATGACAAACAGTGAAGTCTCTGATCAGAGGGCTCCTGCAGGAGCCCTCTGATCAGGGACTTCACTGTTTGCATAGGACAAGTGTACTCTTCACAGGTACGTATTTGGTAAAGGACGCATATATGCGTCACTAAGGCTCAATGAGTTAAGCGACCTCCTGGAAAGCTACTGGACTTCAGTATTTTATGTTAAGGATGGCTTCTCATCAGGATCCAAACTGTTTGCAAAAGTTATCATTGTTTCACCGCTAGCAGGCTATATAGGAGCTTAGAAACTATTTAACCTATAGACTCAATATTTACGTAAATAACTCTGTATTTAACCCATTACCCCATTGCCTGTTTCTAGTTTTGAAAACAGGTGACCTCTTAAAGCAGGTTGAAAGTAAAGTAGAATGCGCCTTGAGGCGCATTCTGCTTTATTTTCAGCCTGCTTTAAGTTAACATCTTCTAAAATATAAAAATATTATCTATTTATACATATTTATGACTGTATAAATTTGAACTATTTTCTTCAGTGGAGGAATAAATTAATCATGTAAAAAGGCGTATTTATGGGGTTATGGGTTAAGAACATACTGTGAATAGCCATGATTAAACATAAACTCTTAACAAAGAAATCATCAGTAGAAATGGGCCATTAACTTTAACTTTACAAATGTTGTTCATCCATGTAATATTTCTGAAATTCTTCTTAAAATAGCTTTTCTGTAACACTTATATTCAAGGGAAGGGCTAATTCCTTGTCCTTCCCATAGAAATTTTAATTTAAACTAAATAAAGCAGAAATGTTGTATTTTTTTATTAGGAGAAAGAATGTATGATCCCTAGAGCCTTGCATTTTCTATATTAAGTTATTTACGTCTATATCTGGCAAAACTGTTTGGCAAAAACATTATGGACATAACTTTTGACATTAATTTTTTTTTTAATAATCTACTTAAAAATATTTCTAGTCTGGTTATGTATTTTTGCTTTGTTCTTGTTTGTACTTTTTGTGTTTTGATCACAATTCAAGTCTAAATTTAAAACTAATCAATACTCATGTATTGTTTACTTGGAAACTCCAGTCACATTTCACTACAAGTATTTACATTGCTGACATGCCAAATGTGATAAAATGTTGTCTCATGTATAACAGCTTTCTCCTGAACAGGAAGGTCCAATTGTGTTCAATTAGATAACTACGTATGTATGCATAACAGCCTTTAAAGTACTACCAAACTTTTTGTCAGCAACCATTTAATAATTAACTCATTACCCCATAAATACGCCTTTTTACTCCTTTTATTTATTTATCTATACTGAAGGAAATGGTTCTCCTTTATACAGTCATTATTATGTACCATGAATGAATGAATTAATGAATGAATGGTGTTTTACGGCCCATTGACACAAAAAGGTCATTAAATAGAGCCAACATAAGAAATAATTTCTATATCCTAGCAGATGGTAGCCTAAAGCAGGTCAAAAGTAAAGCAGAATGTGCCTAAATGCACATTCTGCTTTACTTTTATCCTGCTTTAAGTTGTCACTTGTCTTCAAAACTAGAAACAGGCTATGGAGTAATGGGTTAATTAAATATTGCCCTCTCTCAAGAAATACAAGTTGTTGCCTAACCTATAACGTTTTATATTCCTTTTTATGCCTTAAATGTATTCCTCCACTGAAGAAAACAGTTCCAATTTATACAGTCATGAATATGTTAAAAAGAAACCATATTTTCTATATTCTAGCAGATGGTAGCTTAAATCAGACTAAAAGGAAAGCAGATTTTGCCTTAAGGTGCATTCTGCTTAACTTTCAACTTGATTTTAAGTTTTCATCTATGTCATCTATCTTCAATACTAGAAACTTGCTATAGGGGTAGAGGGTTAACCATAATAATCAATTATGCATAACTATATATATATAATGAGCTTATAATACTGTCAAGATTATTGCAGTCTCTAAAGGCGAATTATATAGCTTAATTAACCCTTTGAACCCTAGTCCCGCATATAGGCGTCCTTTTCAAACAGTAAACATGTGAATAGTACACTTTTCCTGTGCAAACAGTGAAACCCCAGATCAGAGGGCTCCGAAAGGAGCCCTCTGATCAGGGTCTTCACTGTTTGTCATAATGTCAAACATTGACAAAAACAACCCTTAAAAGTCAGAAATGGACTAGACTAAACTGGAAACTGGAATTGTCCATTTACAGTTTCAGGGAGGAAAGAGTTAATGCACATTGTGTATTACCATTTTAACCCATTCCCCCATATATACCCCTTTTTACACCTTTAATTCATTCTCTAATGATAAAAATAGTTCTATTTTATACAATCAGGAATATTCAGCATAAGAAATATTTTCTATATCCAGATCATAGCTTAAAGCAGGTTGAAAGTAAAGCAAAATGTGCTTTAAGGCCCATTCTGCTTTACTTTCAACCTGCTTTTTATGCGGTCGCCTGTCTTCAAAAACTAGAAACAGCTAGGCCATGGGATAATGGGTTAAAAGGTATCCAGAGAGCTTTCTGCATCACTTGTGTAAAACTGTCTTTCAAGATTGTCAAGTTTCATTATACTGACTGGTCATTTACCATAGGTCGAACTATATACCTAACAAGTCTTATAAAATATTCAAGAGGTCAGAGCCTTTGAACTGCTACTCTGCTTATCTTTGATCTCCCAAACTCAATCACTGTATTAAACTTGATATGCTTGAAATTGAAAAGATCACAAGCAAAGTAACTTTCTTCTAAGAGCATGAATAAACTTAATGGAGTAAGATTTCTGCTAGTTATATATGTATCATTTCAAGTGTTTATTTTAACAATGATAATTCTGAAAACCAGTTCTCAAGAGTCTCGACACTCATTGTATCAATACCATTAACCCATAATATTAGGACCTTTAAACGACGTACATTGTACACTGTTTTCATTTCTTTACTCTTTAGACATATAGCTAATTAAATTTATTAATGCAGGATAAAAGTAAAAGTTTCTTTAGGAGGGTTTCTGCTTTACTTTTCTCTTGCTTTATGTGGTGCTGAAATAAAGCCCCTGTTGAAGTTGTTGTGATGTAGAGGTTACTGTAACTAATACGACCACAATCAATGGCCATATGGGGAGACTAGAATAGATGACTCGGATATATTCCAACTCTCTTCCCCCTCTCTAATCAAATAATGATAAATTATTCAAGCTTAACCAATAATTCTACTGTTCGTGGAGCACACTGTGTCAAATGAATAGGCTTATGTTGGTCTCGTTACACAAAGAAAAGTTCTAATCAACAAAGAAATAAGGAGGTGGTCTCCTATGAAAAGAACTAGATTAAAATCAATATTGTACAAATTAAGTTTGTTTAATGCACATATGTGAAATGAACAAATATTTCGCAATCATTAATACAGCAGAACTTTGGTATTACAACCGGCCCATCAAAAGAAGTCTTGTTTGTCGGGTATTTGCATGTGGCTCCTACAAGCTCTTTCTTAACTTACTTTTAATTTATCCTGCTTAAACCAATTATTCCATAGATACACATTTTATGCTATTAATTTATTCCACCACTGAAGATAATAGTTACACTTTACAGTTATGAATATGCAACAAAAACAAATATGTTAATATTTAGCAGATGGTAGCATAAAACAAGCTGAAAGTAAAGCAGAATGCTTTATAGAGTGGGCACTTGTCTTCAATACTAGAAACAGGCTATGGGGTAATGAGTTAATTTTAAGTCAGGTAAAAGTAAAGCAAAAAGCTCCCTGAAGCCCATTTTGACACAAGCCTTGAAGTGATTTCACCTACACCGGTATATATATGGCTATGGAGGACAGGGTTAACCATGTTTTACTTGTTTTTGACAGTTCACCTCAGATTATAGTTCCTTAACCATTTCCCCCATAGCCTGATTTTAGTTTTGCAAAAAGGGGACTGCTTAAAGCAGGTTGAAAGTAAAGCAGAATGCGCCATAAGGCGCATTCTGCTTTACTTTCAGCCTGCTTTAAGCTACCACCTGCTAGAATAAAAAAAATATTCCCTCTGAATTCTGATACATTTTCATGACTGTACAGATTGAAATTATTTTCTTCCGCGGAGGATTAAACGGAATGCGCTGAAAGGCGCTTCTATAAGGTAAAGGGTTAATTAATAGACTGTTTTCAGTGTTTAACCAGGCATTCCCCCCTTATTAGACTTCAAATTGACAATTCCAGTTTCAAATTAAGTCTAGTTCATTTTTACACATTTAGAGTTCAACTGTACATATACAGTTCATTTCATTCTTTACTATAAATTCCAAAATTACTAACAGTGCAACATGACAAACAGGAGCCCTTTGATCAGGGTCAATACTGTTTGCATATAGGACAAGTGTACTCCTCACAGGTACAATGTTTGTAAATGACGAGTATACTAGTTGCCAGTTAGGGTTGAATCAGGGCTCCAGATAAGAGGGAGTAAACTGCACAAATCTAACATTTTCTCACTTATATTAGCATCAAATCCTATGGTGTTACTACTCATTAGAATCGTCTCTTCGAGACGATTCTAATGAGAAGTGACACCATAGGGTTTAAAGCAGATATAGATTTTAGTTTTTGAAATACTCCCCTTATCTGGAGCCCTGTTGAATGTGTTAACAGTAGGATAAGAAGAGTTGAGCTTTACTTTCAGACTGTCTGATTTTGCAGCCACCTATCAGGATGCTGGAAAATTTGTCTTAAACTCATTTTTCACAACCTTTTAAAAGATTGAAAAGGCATTTCTATAAGAAATATGTTAAGACATGAAACAGTCAACATGCTTAAAAAGCTTTTCAATGAGGGAGAGGGTTGAAAAAGATTGATGCATTAACAGACCCGTGGAAGTTTAACTCATTGAATTTCTAAACTGAGCAAATGTTGTATGATATAAATGTTTTATTCTAAAATTCTGAAATTCATATGAAAAACAGGTTCTAAAGACAAAACAATTTGGATCCTGATCAGGTCCCACATTTAATTGGGTCTGATATGGATCCAAATTGCTTGAAAAGATCTTAAACACACCAGATCGGCAGCATTGAAATAGTTGACAGGACATAGAAATGCATGGATCACAAAGCTTTTCTTTGGAATCTCAATAAGAAAAAAATAATATTACATTGACTTTACAATTTTGACAGACAACAATTCTTAACTTGATTATATTTCCAGTTGTCATAGCAATTCCTCATTCTCCAATGTATTTTCCTTTCAACTTTCCAGACATCTTAATGTATCCTATTGTCATTTTTATCTTCCCAAAGGATTAGCCGAATCCCGACTGGTGTTGTATGGATAAATGCACAGCCTTTTCTTTACCACATAAATAAACCTTTTTACACCTTCAAACTACTCCTCCACTGAAGAAAATTGTTCCAGTTTATACAATTATGAATGTGCATCGTAAGAAATATTTCTTATTTTCTAGCAGATGATAGCTTAACCATTCCCCATAGCCTGTTAAACTTTCTAGTATTGAATATAATATAAGTATATGCCACTAAAAGCAGGTTGAAAGTTACAAGCTGAATGTGCCTCAAGACTAGTCCGGCATATAGGCGTCATTTTCAAACGGTATACATTTGAAAAGTACATTGTCCTATGCAAACAGTGAATACCCAGATCAGTTGGACATACATGTCTTGTTTGGGGAACAGAGACAAGGGTCGTTGTAAGGAGGGATTCGTTGTTGGTAGGGCTGTTGTAGAGAGGGAACACTGTATAGCCAAGATTTAAAGGTTAATGTCAACCAACTCACTTGATTTTACTTTTTATACAATTAATATGTTTACAAACTGCAATGAGAAGATTTGCAGCGGTTAATAAAGGTGATAGCATAATGCAGGTTAAAATACATACATAAATCTCTTCAAGAAGCATCCTCCATTTAGTTTTTTAGTGAGCAACATAATATTATGTGTTCATGTTTCTTGTTTCTTTAAATTGAGTAGCTGGTATGCACAGGTTGTACTATATATAGTATCAATCTTCATGATGTCATCTACCGTAATATATGTACAGTCAAACCTGTATTGAGCAACAACTAAAATGACTTCACATTTACTGTATTCATGACAGGTGGCAACTTAACCCATTACCCCATAGCCTGTTTCTAGTATTGAAGATAGTTGACCACTTAAAGCAGGTTGAAAGTAAAGCAGAATGTGCCTTAGGGCACATTCTGCTTTACTTTCAGCCTGCTTTAAACTATTATCTGCTTATTTATAGAAAATATTTCTTATGATTCTTATTTATAAAAGTATAAATTGAAACTATTTTCTTCAGTAGAGGAATAAATTAAAGGTGTAAAAAGGCATATTTATGGAGTAATGGGTTAATGCAGGGCAAATGTGCATGGATTGGTAATTCTAAACAGAAGGCTCAGCTTCATCAAGAGCAAAAGTAAATTAGAAAACTTTCATATTTCTCAATTTCAAATTTTGGTTCCATTATATACAGCTAATGCATTTCAAGATCTCCATGATTGAAGAGTCTCTCTATATAGGGTTGTCTGGGTCTATTACTCTATTACAACATAATACAAGTGCAATTTAAACATACACTCGGCTAAAACAAGGTATTTGGCACAGTAGAGTAAAAATGATGTTATATGATGACTGAAAGTAACTGAATAGAGAGCTAATGCTTTTCTTGCATTCAATATTTGAAGCTATGACCAATCTTGATAGCCTCAAAATTTTAAGTCAATATCTAACTCCGTTGTTGAGATATTGTAACAGATATGCCCCAAAAATGGCCATTTTTAAGTGTTATGCTGTCCCACTTCAATAAATTTTAATTTTGAGCTCAGAATACAATATTTTAACCACCTTAAAATCAGCTGTAATTAAGACAGTCTCATAGATGTATTTGTTTACTAAGTTTTTATAGGTTGATGATGAAAATAGACAGTATATTAAGAAAGTTATGACCGTATAACTGAAATAGGTGATTTGGCCTAATAATCAGATTCACAGAGGGTATGCTTTGTTATATGTCTGTAAAGAACTGCTATATTGTCAATAAACTGGAGGTTAGTGTTTAAAATGACTAATTTTTAATCAAAGTTTGAAATACCGAAATATCTTTGAATTTGCACTTTGCATTTATAAAATTTTAGCATTCGAATGCGGAAAAGCGGAAAATGAATTTTCTGTAGTGTCCGTAACAGTGGGTTTAGAAAGTCAATTTGTATTTACATTAGACATTTTAAATTTCCAAATATTATTTCTATGAAGGTTTGTATGCAAAAACTAAAATATTAAAGATTTCCTTGATTTGAAAGATAGTTGTTTTCGTGATTTTAGTGTTACGGACACTACAAAAATTGTACACTTAAACTGATTATTCATCATATCAAACTTCAAGAGCTTTTTTCTTAGTTTTGCTGCTTTGCAGAGCAATAAGTTTTGTTATGGATTATTCCATCACTTAAATACTCTTGGAAAATACAAGAAAATCTTGTTTGATGTAACAATAGTAAGATGTTATATTGCAATCGAAAGAGGGGTGTGCTTCCAAGAAATTTTCCAGTTCACCAGACCAGTGCCCAGTTTAACAAGAAAGGGCTGAAATAGTCTTCTATCATGTCAAACTGAAAGAAAGAAGTCCTGAGTAATGGACAAAACCAACAATTTGAGTCCAAATGATGGCAAAGGTATGTAATAAAGACTTAAAGCATTGCTTGTTGATAAAATGTAGTGTCCGTAACATATTACAGGCATTTCTGTGTAACCATGCTCAAGTAGCCCAACGCTCAATTGTTACATCTGACTTTTTTAAATAATGTTCCCAAACAAAACAAATGTTGCAATTAACCCAATATAAGTGATCATTATCTTTCTCTCTTATATTTCAAACACCATTTAAGTCAAATTTAGTGATACAAATAATCTGAAAGAATTTTTTGACTCATGTACATGTATTACATCAAATAGAATTGTGTTCCTTGTATCAAGTCATATAGGCCTTTTAAACAACATATTTAAAACCTTAGTGTCTGTTTGATTCACAGCAATCATGTCTTTCCTAAACTTATTCCTTCTTGTCAAAAATGTTACGGACACTACATGATCTATTTAATTTATTGAAGGCAATCTATTGAAGTATTTACACATCTGTTTCTTTCATTATCTAAGCCATTTGACCAGGTTATACACTTGCAGACAATTTTGACTTGGTTTCTACAGAAACAAATGGTCTAAAGCACACATAACCCACTCATGATGATCTGTGTTTGACAACATTTATGAATTCTTCTAAAGTATAATTCTGTTCAGTCAGATCTGTAGTGCAAATGTTATAATGCATAACATGTATGAGAAATTTGAAAATAACTAAATGTAAAGGTTCAGGGAGCTCTTGTTTAGATCCTTCTAATCAAAACTTATACTGCTTGCAAGTAAAAGAAGTGCGTGCAACTGTGTGGTCAAAGGTTACGAGATAGTTCAATTGTATAGAATATAGACTCACATTATTGAGATCTTGAAAGGGCCCCAGAATCTAAGCCTAAACAATTTATGAAAAATGATTATAGATCCAACATCAAAGAACTCTTTTAACCCATTACTCCAAAGATACACATTTCAACAATTTTTAATTTGTTCCTTCACTGAAAAAAATTGTTCCATTTTCTACAGTCATAAATATATATTATAAAAAAACCATTTTCTTTATTCTAGTAAATGGTAGCTTAAAGCAGGCTGAAAGTACAGCAGCATGCACCTCAAGGAACATTCTGCTTTACTTTCAAACTGCTTTAAGTAGTCACCTGTCATCAATACTAGAAACAGGCTATGGAGTAAAGGATTAAGAGCCCTTTGATCTGTATCTGCACAGTTTATTACTTTAAGTTGATAGCATATAGTGCTGCATATTTCAATTGGGTCTGATCATGAAATTATTATTATGAAATAATCGATTAACGATTGAAATGGCAATATATCTTAAATATATTTTGCAGATCAGAGCAAGAGTTCATCACTGGGACAAACTAGATCTGCTGTTAAGAAATTGTACTTGAAGTGGAAGTTGAGAAGAAAAATGCGAATACTACACTGAGAGTTAAGATGAGAAGAAATTGTCAGAAAACAGAAAACCCTAAAAAATATTCAGGGCTGAAGAAGACTGACTAAGAAGAAAATACTACAGATTAACCTGATGGCATCTTCAGATCCTGAAGTACAAAATTTAATGTACAAGCTGCTCTTAGAAAGAATGGAGTTGTCAGAGATACAATAAAGCTCGCTGAAGGCACATTTGGAATCTTAAAGACAGAGTCTGAGGTCAAGGTCATAAGGGTCAGAACTTTTTGTGTTCATGAAAAGGCCTTGTCCATATACTCAAAACTATAAAAACAAGACATCAAGAGTCATAGCATTTATAAGCATTTTTTAAAACCTAAACACAGATTTCGAAAGCAAAAAGCGGGCCCTAAGTTTGAGGTCAAGGTCACTGGGGAAAAGAGAAAACTTGCCATTACAGGTACATGCAAGTCAAAGGACAATCAGAGGGTGAATGGAGACCATCAAAACTGTAGGCCTTCATCATAAACACCTGCTTCAGAATAGGAATAGGATGATATAACCACAGGAAACAGAAACCGCTAAGAAACAGTAAACAGCAAAAAATACCACACAGCAACTTCAACAGTCCAAAAGTTACAACTCTGGGGATTTTTTTGCTTTTGATTTGAAACCAAAGAAGAACCCATATGTGTTTATGTGGCAGAAGTTACAAATATATATGAAGAGGAGTGTTGGCTTAAATACATGAACAAATCAGGGGGTTTGTGCACATGGCCTAAACAAACAAGTGACTTTGTCGTAAGAGCTGATTGACAATACCATAGGGACACTTTAAACCCTGAAATTGTAAACAAAAGGGGCCTTTTAAGTTTCAAACAAGTGAATTAGACAATGTAAGGGTTACCCTTATATGAAAACACAAACAAGTCTGCTTTAAATAGTTTGGCATTGTAGCTTAACGGTACAGTTTGGAATTGTAGTGTCCGTAACAAAAGTGGTTTGAGATAATTGTATGTCCAAAGAAAATAATTGAACACATTTTGAACATTGAAAAGTGACTGGAATATAAAACTAAGTCCTTGTACTAGCAAATAGATGTGATTTTAACATTGGGTTTGGAGGATGACAAATGTTAGGTGAAACGTTGCAAGTTCATTTTTTTGAAGTTTTGCGCCTGTACGTATTAAAATTTAAAAAAAAATCAGTTTTGAATTTGAATTCAACTATATTTCATTTCAGTTATCTTATTTACATTCCATGTTTGAAGTTATGTGTTTAAATCAATAAATATGTTATGTTTTGAAGAAAATTAGTGTTGTTATATGCCTGATGTAGTGTCCGTAACATTTAGGTGACGTATACTTTAAAACCTCTACAAAAATACATTTGTAGAAGCTGCAAACTTAAAACAAGATTTGATATGCGTGGTCAAAGCTTTAACTTTTTGATGCTCAAAATTTCAAAATGCTACATTAAAGTTCATTTTTTGATCCAAGTGGGACACTGGTGTGCCAAATACCTTGTTTTAGCCGACTACAAAACTTCTGGCCATCTGCCAGCTTATGAAGTATCTCTTTGAATGTCCGAGTATGGGACCTTGTGATTTATAATAACAGAACCTTTTCTATGTTGGAAACCAGTATACTACTATAATGTATACTATGCAAAATGGCCACCTTTCTTAGAGAGCTGCTTTGGGAGTTCTCTAATCAGGGTCTGCTCTATCAATTTTACTCTTTTTTTCTAAACATTTTCTAATAAATGGTACATCAGCCATTCTAAGTATATTTTCTACCAGTCCTATCTTGTTATTTTTCAAAAGTGGAGATGTTTGTTTGCAATGTTAAGCAGAGAAAGAGATAAATAAGATTAAAGTGCACTGTTAAATCTGAGATCAAGCAGGAAGCATGCAGATTTATCTCTGCCAAACAGTCATCAAAAAGCACTGAATTAAAATTAACAGCTGTTACACTTTCACTCTTTCTCCATTTGCTTATCTTCAATAATAGATCTATGACAGATAGTTGCTTAAAGCAGGTTAAAAGTAAAGCAGAATGCTCCTTTAGGAGCATTGTGCTTTACTTTCAGCCTGCTTTAAGCTCTTTGGATTTTGCATCGCCCCATTAGACAGTAAAATATATATAAGTTGGCAGACAACAGTTATGCAGCAGACAATGACTCCGGGTTAAAAGTAGCATAAAAACCTTCACTGAAACTCTCTGATCAGAGTCAACATAGTTTGTCATATTTCTTATTAACTTCTATAGGAGCTTTCTGCTTTATTTCCCTCCAGCTATATATACATGACAAAGGTCTATCTGCATTACTGTTTTCCTGTGCCAAGCTGATACCTATTATAACTTCTAATTTATCTTCTTTCAAAATGGACTTTTAATACAAATTTAACTGTCCACAATAACAAATCGACTAATGTTTTTAACCTTATCGTATAATTCCTGGAGAAATGCTACTTCTGATATGATATCCTAACTGTTTATGATTTTTTTCAAATCCTTTTCCTGCTATTGATAAACTGATGTTTTTCAAAATATTGTAGACCCAGATCAGAGTGACAGACAGCTCCTGATCAGTTTCTGCACCGTTTTCAAATGGGATCTGTCTGGCATGATGAAAACTTTCTTTATTTTATAATGTATAATACGGTAATGAATGTAATAGTTCAGATAAATGAATGATGATAGATGTTCATAGTGTATGGAGTTTTACATATTTGATATTTCAGCGGGAGAAGGGTTAACCCACTACCAACGAAATTATTACACTTACACCTTTTAAGTTTAATTATTCTTTCACTGAAGAAATTAGTTCCACTTTATAATTAAATAGTCATGAATATGCATCATAAGAAATAATTTCTACACAGAAGAAAATAGTTCAACTTTATACAGTCATGAATATGTAATGTAAGAAATATTTCCTATATTCTTGTAGATGGTATAGCTTTAAGCAGGCTGAAAGTAAAGTTTTACTTTCAACCTGCTTTAAGGGTCATCTGTTTTCAAAACTGAATTGTTATGGGGTAATGGGTTAAAGCAGGTTGAAAGGAAAGCAGAATGCACCATAAACAACATTCTGCTTTATTGTCAACCCTTATTTTAACTACTATTTGTCTTCATTAAAGAAAACTAGCTATGGAGGAATGAGTTACAACTTGTTTCTTGCAACCATGAGGTTTAAACAGGTATTTCTCAGATGAGTTTATCTACTGTGTCAAACTGTCAATAAGAAACTTGTACCTGCCATTTCAGGTGTTCTAATTAAACAATCCCTAAGTAAAACAGCAGACATCTGTCAGGCAAACACATAATACATTTTAAATACAGATGAGTGCTTAATACTGGATGAAAGTAATGCAGAAAGCAGAAACGGACATGGCAGATAAAGTTTAAGCCTTTGAACCCTAGTCCAACATATAGGCGTCCTTTTCAAACAGTGTACATGTGAATAATACACTTGCCCTGTGCAAACAGTGAAGACCCAGATCAGAGGGCTCCAAAAGGAGCCCTCTGATCAGGGTCTTCACTGTTTGTCATAATGCCAAACATTAATAAAACCAACCCTTAAAAGTCAGAAATGGACTAGACTAAAATGGAAACTGCAATTGTCCATTTAAAGTTTCAGGGAGGAAAGAGTTAACTAAGACAGGAAGCTGTTTAACTCTTTCAACACCATGGACCTGTTTAAACTATACTCATTATATTAGTTTTGCAAACAGTGTAGACCCAGATCAGAGGGCTCCAATAGGAACCCTCTGATCAGGGTCTTCACTGTTTGTTAAGTTAGAGCAGTATTAATAAAATGCCCAGAATTCTAAGTAGTCTGGTTCATATTTGGGTAACTATGAATGTCCAAAAGGAAACCTAATAACCCACAAGAGTTACTTAATGTTGAAAATATAAAAGCAAAAGGAGGAGGGTTCAGATTCACTTTCATCTTCTTTTAATCACATAAAAAACAAATTGATGTATGTTTCCAACCATATCATATACTTCTTTGGAAAAATGCCACACCTGATATGATAGGCATTTTCCAATTAACTCTAATACCCAGTAATGGTTTATTTTTGCTTGAGGAATGCTTCAATTAAACTGTGGTTTACAAAAAAGTAAACGACTGACAAAAACTGCTTACAGCTGTCATGTTCTCTATGGAAGAATGAGAAATCTGAAAGACTAATCAAACATTCAAACAAGATGTACTGGAAGTACTGTATTTAAGATCATGCTCGAAACTTGTTTTCAAAATTTTCTTTTGCATTTTGTTTAACTTGACTAGCAGGATGCAGTCACCCATCTTATAGTTTTTTTGTTTTGTTTTGTTTGTTAACGTCTGTTTCTGCCATCTATGGGCTAATTGGACGCCCCAGAGGGAGGGTAGCAGATACAGACAACCTGGACACGATGCCCTTCTCTTATTATTGAAAGAGAACAGACAACCCGGGTGGATATATGCCCTACTCTTATTATCGAAAGAGTTCTCTGGTTCTTTTAGATGTCAAGTGTAAAGCACTCATACATGGGACCTCGGTTTATAAAGTCTCATCCGAAGGACTTGGTCCAGCGAGGAATCAAACTCACAACCCTTGACGACGTAGCGGGTGCTTTACCCCTTGACTTCGTCAGCCATTCCAGTTTTATAGGGATTTAAACTTATAATTTTTTATGATACTGCCAGAACTCCAGATTAGAGTGGGTTATCTGAACATTTCTAACGTTTTCTGTTCATCAACCAAACCCTATTCTGTGAATGCTCATTAGAACCATCTCTTCAAACAATTCAAAATAGTGGTTGCAACATAGGATTTATTAAAGAAATAAGAAAGTTTGTGATTTATTGAAGAAATAAGAAAGTTTGTGATTTATTGAAGAAATAAGAAAGTTTGTTTTTGAAATATGCGCCTTATCCAGGACTCTAGATAAGAGGGAGTAAATTGAACAAATCCAACATTCTCATTCATTTCAGCACCAAACCCTATGGTGTAACTACTCATTAGAATTGTCTCGAAGAGACAATTCTATTGAGTAGTGACGCCATAGGGTTTAAATCTAATGCAGAGATAAAGATTTTAATATCTGAAATACTCCCCTTTATATCTGGAGCTCTGCAAGTACTCTGGAGTTCTGTACAACATGTACTCATTTGGATGCATGAGCATGTTCAGTAGCCTGATCAACATAAGTCTGATTGTATTATAGCCATTGGCCAATGGTCTGCGCAATTTCACTTGACTATAACCGGCCCTTGGCTGAAGTTCTTACCTTAGTTGTGTGTTTCACTGGGCATTGTACAGTGTTCAGTTGCTTCACACTAACACAATAGGTAAGAAATGAAACCAATGGGGACAATAGAAAAAAGTTGTTATCCTTTTGAGCAGAGAGAACCGATCTCAAATCATCTTTAGGGATTATGCGAGATCATTACAGATCAAGCACCCTTAAAGCTTTACTTTGTCAGAATGGAGTTGCTCATGGGAAGCTATGTTCAGCTCTGTTACTGGCCTGGTTTAGTGGAGTGCGCCAATATGGTTCATCTCATTCAATAGCAGCTCTATACCCTTTATTGGGTATTTAAAATCCTCTGACGACGGAGCATGGCTGCCTACATGGCGAGGTAATTTAAAACAGCTATGCACGTAATCCTCCAGCTTGACAGACAATAATGTCTGTACCAAGCTGTCCTGTGAGTGTTAAGCACAGGTACGCCAACAACAACAACAACTTGACTTTAATACCTCACCTTTATTGACTTTCAGCATGCTTCCTGTAGTACTCTTCTATGTCTCGCTACACTCAGACAAAATTTTCTGTAAGAAAGGAAAACGACAAACCATTAAGATGATTTAAACTGCAAGTTGAATATTAATATTTGATTACCAGTACCCTCATTTATCTATAAGTGCATTCCTCTTTAAAAGAATCAGGAACATTTCAGATAATATGAACTCTAGGTTAGAAGGGAAATTCTATTTTATTTAGCGTAGACATTCTGGAATTAACAGACTGAAATAAGACAAGCATTTTCACCACCAAATTAAATACAGTAGAACCTCTCTATTATAACCATTAAGTTGTGTCAAATATTAGTCGTTTAAGACAGGTGACTGCTTAAAGCAATGTGAAAGTGAAACAGAAAGCTCCTACAGGAGCTTTCTGTTTCACTTTCACTTTGCTTTAAGCTGTCACCTGTCTTTTATACGGACAAGTAGCCTTATTTTTAGTGGTCGTAATAGAGAGGCTCTACTGTAGTCAGTGTTAACTCTATAGGACATAATATATCATCTGCTAAATTTGCTGTCTGCAATTTTATGCCAAATTCAAAATACATGGAAATATTTAAGATTAGATACAAGTGCCAAACAGTTTGGATCCAGATCAGATGCCACATTTGGCGGTGTCTGATATAATGAATCAAATGTTTGTAAAAATTAACTTTAGTTGCACATGGCAATGAAAGGATTAAACATGTTTTACTTCCAAGTTCCTGCTTCAGTGCTTGTAAATACTGATAAAGAAGTGATTCCACCAAAATTGAAGATGCCTGTTGTTGATATTACCCATTACCCCATAAATATGCATTTAATTTATTCATCCGCTAATTAAAAGGTAGTCCTATCATGTTTTTAAAGGCTTTTTAGTGTGTCCCCCAAAAATATCAATGTCCCCCTGGAATTTTGACAGGGGGACACAGTGTCCCCCAAAATTTTGGACCTAGGCACAACACTAAAATCTGCATTACCTGATGATCATATATATTTCAAAAGTGGAACAGTCCACATGAAAAATTCAGCACAGAATGGGGTAGCCTGGTCTGCAAAGTCCTGAGGAAAACATATATTGCTTACACACATACACACACAAAATATCCAACACATGAATCAAAATGTCAGAATATAGAACCAAGTCTGAAGCATACCATCGGCATTGCATGAGAGAATTCCATGGATGATGCTGACCTAATATCACTTAGTGGATGTTTTCACTTTTAATCCATGAATCATTTAAAACACCTTTCCTATCTGGTTGTTTCACTAACATTGTCAGATTATGATGTCACAACATTAGACAACATTGTCTGAACATCAAACGATACTTTGAACAATTACAATAGCTTTAAATAAACATACATTTAAGTACTTGGTAAACATAAGCCCCCAGCTTATGTAAATCCATCCTCGGATGACAGTTAAGTTGATTCAACTGTCTGTACTGTTGAAATACTTAACCCTTTTCTACCTATAGTTATCAGTACAAATCAGTTGAAATCACCTTACTTATTTAGTTTAGCGCTTAAAGCATTATGACAGTAAAGCAGAAAGCTCATGTAGCAGCTCTCTCCCCCCCCCCCCCCCCCCCCAAATATCATGTTTTAAGCTGTGGACTGTATTAAACAACATTAGAAATATGATCATGTGTATTTATTAGGACCGGATAGAGGGTGTCCTAAGGTGCTTATGGGATATTGAATAGCATAGTTAAATGTATTCTTAGAAGTTCATCTGTGTAGTTACGGGTAACTGGGTTCAACCCTTTACTCCCTAATCTTTCATTTTCTTTCATTTTTTAAAGCAGGTGACCACTTAAAGCAGAATGCCCCTTGAAGTGCATCCTGCTTAGATTTCAACCTGCTTTATGCACAATTCTACCGAGATTGGTGTTTAAAATGCGCAATTTCTTGTACATGTGCATTTTCTATGTATTAAAATTAAGTGAAATCGTGTGTAAGAAGCCTGACATATGCACCCACTTCGTAAAGAATCCAACTTAATGTGTCAAATTCTTATCGTGTTGGTTTACATTTTAAGTGGGTTTGTTTACAAATAATACTAACGCGCTGGTGCCGATAAAGGTCACGTGATTGATACGAAGCTCGGCGATAATTCATATAGACTGTGTGCAAAGCCGAGCGAAGCCGGAGCATTTCCGTAATAATTCTTCTTCGAGCGAATGCCAGCAAAACAGATTTAAAAGTCGATTTGTTTCCACCAATTTCACTGGTTTGTAAGCAATGTTGTCTCCATACTCATCAGGGATTACTTCTTTTTATAGGTTTATATTTCGAATGTGTGTACAAAAAAAAAGTAACATTTTCAGGTTTTAAAAGTGCATGATTTTGGCAATTTGACAGTAATGTTGGGACTTTAAGCTTCCATCTGCCAGGTTATAAGAGATATTCCTTAAGTTGCATATTAATTACAGTATAAAGTAGAAATCTTTTCTTCAGTCAAAGAGATTCTTGGCTTTAAATTGTTCAGACCACTTGCCCGAAGCTGACAAAATAACCTTTTTTCCTGATGAAAATGTCACTTGCCAGAATCAGACACCACTTGCCCTCCCCCGGTTTGGGCAAGTAGGTTAAGGCGAAATCTGCAAGGAATGAATTCAATACACAAAGAAAGGTGTATCAATGGAGTAATGGCTTTATAGTCTGGACAATTACACACTGAGTGACTGATATCAAAAGAGGGTTGAGTTGAAGCTAGTTGATCAAGCTTGTCAACATTATACTTTATTAGATATATATATCTTTGTTTGCTTAAGATTGTGCACTACTTTATATAAATGAAAATTTAATAACATTCATAATATTAAACTAATTACTATTACTGTTTATGACATACATGTCAGTCATGATGAGTCATCTCTAAATTTCAAAACATTCAGATTTCTTTAAGTACTTATCATTTGACTTCTTTTTGCCCAATGGAATGGATTGAATTCTACACTTTTGCTTTAGAGAAAAACAAGAAAGCATCAAACCCCAGAAAGTCTAGTCCTCAATAACTGAATTTGGCTGTTCAGAATGTTCGAAATTATGCCCCTCATCTAGAGTTCTAACCAATTATAAAACATAGGTTAAACAGCCCTCATCTCTCATAATCACAATCACAGGCCGCACTGTGGCTGATAAATTCTTGCCAATCAAAGAAAGAAATCAGATCTAGATCAAAGACAGACTCTAGGTTGAAGTAAGAATAAAGGTTTCAAAGATATAAAGAGGAGTAAAAGTTGAGTCATGGCAAGAATACAACCACCCCAGCCTCTATAATAGTTTCTAATCATTGGGCTGATGCTGTAGATAGGCTAGATGACAGTTTGTCTATTAGTAAAGGCTTTAAGCTTACAGAAATTGATGACAACAGAAATATATTTAACATATAACAGTAAAACCAGTAGCCATAAATTTAGCCCTTTACTCCATATATACACATTTTTATGCCTTTTAACATAGTCATCCGCCGGAGTAAATACTTTATACAATCTTGAATGAATATGCACCACAAGAAATATTTTCTACATTCTAGCAGATCTATGTTAGTCTATAGCAGGCTAGTAAAGCAGAATGTAGCTTAAGGCACATTTTGCTTTACTTTCAACCAGCTTTAGGTGGTCACATGTCTTCAGTACCTAGAAACAGGCCATGGAGTAACGGGGTTAAGAAACTGGAGCAATCACTGGTATGATAATAATCTAGCAACTGTGGCCAGTAGTAGTCTTTGTTTTACAGTGTCCATAATAGTATACACTCAACCATGCGCCAAATGTAACATGGTAAGAAAAAATATGTAGCCAGACCAGGGCTCAAACCTAGGACGCCTTGCTTACACCTGGCAAGTGCTCTTCCATCTGAGCTATCTTGTCCGCTTACACAAATCTCTTACCACTGGACCATAAACTCAGCCCGGCTACACTGGCTGCAGAAACATCTGATCCAGATTGAAAATCAAAATTGACCAATTTTATTCAATTTCAAATCAGAAAGAACATTTAACTTAGCATGTCGACCACAATGCGACATTCTAACATACATGTGATATTTTCTTGGACCCAAATAGGGAGATTTGGAAATTTTAATAGGGAGATTGGGGTGCCAATTAGGGAGCTTTTTTCGCGACACTTTTTCGCGACAAAACTAGGCGCAGACGATGAAATTCCAATAATTTTATATATATTTTCATAAGTTAATTACTAGATCTAATTGCTTTTTTTTTTAAATAAGTGAATAAAGAAGTCTATAGACCACTAAGACAGAGACAATTTTCACCCAGAGATATAGTTCTTATAATACTGACATGGGCCTATTATTCTAGTATTTTAGTACTGCAGAAGGATGGTTGTGTAAAGCTGGCTGAAAGTAAAGCAGAATACTCTTCAGGAGCATTCTGCTTCAGTAAAAGTTTAAGCCTGCTTTAAGCTAGATCTACAATCTGCTAGGATATAAGAACTATTTCCTATTATGGTTCTTATATTATTCATGATTAGTAAAGATAAAGTGGAACTATATCTATTTTCTTGAGAGAATGAATGAATTAGTTCAAATGG
Organism: Gari tellinella; assembly: GCA_922989275.2. Taxonomy (NCBI): domain Eukaryota; kingdom Metazoa; phylum Mollusca; class Bivalvia; order Cardiida; family Psammobiidae; genus Gari; species Gari tellinella. Next base: position 36,007,497 of record OV277863.1, read on the forward strand.
TTAGATTTCTATCTATTAGATCAAAAAAGAGTTAGCAACTTAACAATTTGTTATTAATTTTGCAAACAGTATGGATCCAGATGAGACACCGCATCATCTCGTCTAGATACAAACTGTTTGACACTGATATTTTCTGAAAGAAAATGCACAAACATTAATTCAGAGTATTCACTATTGTTGCAGACGACAAAGTCTGCAGACGACATTTACTAGCGCCATAAAATGGGCGTGGTTCTAACAACGAAATAACGCGTCTAAAATTTCTACTGCGAAAACTGATTGCAAATCAATTTTACGAGCGTAATTCGTCAAAAAATCTAACTTGATAATTATACATTTGCACAAATCGTATCTAACAAACAGAAGAATTTAGATCCAATGTTTAATTTTAATTGATTGTTTGAAAACGACGCTGGGAATACTTTTTACACTAACAAAATATACGTAATTCTCATAGCAAATATTAAGGTGCCCCATCATTTTGTAACGGTAAAATTTTCGAAGTATTTTTCTGTTACGTGAATATTCAAAGTATTTTGTGGTGGAAATCAATTCCTAAATGTTAATTCTGATTAGCTTCATCTAAAATGTGTGTTTGTCCAGAACTTACGGAGAATTGTCTGATTTTAATCCGGTCCGTATCGGGGACATAGCCTTCGCATCACTGCTTTTAGAAATTGTCGTTGTTAAAGTCTCCGATTCGGGGTGAACCTGTCAATCACATTTTTGATAACCAATTAGATCTACCGGTACTCGGCGCGTGTGGTCAAACTTTTACCCAACATTGTTATGATTCAGCCTGTCATAATAGTGCTACACTAACAACTTATCGACGATTACGTAATGTGTTTACACACATCAGTAGCGTTTGGTGATAAGCGTGTGTAGGGATTAGCCAGAGAACTCTGAAGTCAATCTTAAGATTTTAGAGTCGGCGAACGAGGTAAATGATATAAAAGTTCATATTGAAATATCGGGAGATTTCGTCTCCCGACCGGGAGATCGTGAGTAGAGGTCTAATTTCGGGTGCTCCCGACCAAATCGGGAGATATCACATGTATGCATTCTAACAGAAGCAGTGAAAACAATACCTTGCCTATTTTTGCTCTAAACCTGGCAAAAAATGAGGAAGCCATTAGAATAGCAGAACCAATTAAGAAATACTTATTGTACTTATCTATGCAATATACAATATACTTAGACTAAGAGTATTTCAAAAAATAGCTTACAACAAGTGCTTTTAATACACACTGACTTGATTTTTAACACATATTTAGCCAGTCTGATGGTTCAAACATAACTTACTGGGGAATCTTTTCTTCTACCTTTTATCTATCGACATAGCACCAATTTTCTTGAATGGCTCGTTAAGTCTTTTCTTACTTTCATATCTTTTTCTCTTTATTACCTTCTGTTTCTTGTGCACCATAGTAATTAGTATAAGTGTCAATTTGACAGGACTACGTAAAGATGTAGATAGATGTCAGTGATTTTTACCTGCAAGTCCCGAGTCATGGACTCATTAAAATCTTGTGGGACTCATAACTTTAAAATCTGTGAGTCCATTTTTGTAATAAAAGATATAGCTTGGACTCTGGCTTATCCATGTGGTTTAACTTTCCTTGGTGAATGCATTCAATATTTTCTTATTAAAATACTTCTACTTCTTTATAAACATTGTCAAATATTGACCATAGGTAAGTTAGGTAGTTATTGTATATTTTGCAGATCATAAAAACAGAAGAGGAGACTGCAATGTCAATAACTAATAACCTAAAATGGGAAATATTTAACAAATATTTTACCCCACCCACAAAATATTTCCTGTTCTTTTGCGTGCTGGTCCAAACTTGCTAAATTCTACACCAGTCAAAAATAATTTGTGCTGAGAAACAATCTCAAATTTAACTTGATTGTAGATGTAATCGAGAAACGATGATTTGAAAAGAAATTGATAAGGGATTACCTCATATTTTGACCGTCATTGTGGAACAGATTTGCTCTACATCAACTATCCAGAATGTGTTGATGGCTATCAACTAGAAATCGTTCGATTGGTCAAAACATCGTTCGGCAAATATCGATAGTATGTTCGTTTGTTTCCGTCGGTCAGTGAAAGTTATTTCCCTTGATTTGTTCTTCGTCCGGGAGGACCATTTTTAATGAAAGCCGGTACCCGTTTTTCATTAGATTTTCGTTTTGCCCCGCACAAAGCCGGAAACATTTACTGTTTGTGCGGGAAATGGAGAGGTAATAATTCAAGATTTCACATTTCCGTCTTTAAAACTGTTTAGACCTAAATTAAGTACCAGTTTACTTATTGAGCAGTCCACATTTCGATATTTTCTCTGTAAGATGCATCTCTTAAAACAGCTGTCACGTTTGAAGTCTGCAGACAGAGACATGATGAATACTGTTGTCTCCTATTCTCGTGTGGCTAAGCCTTAGAATATATAAAGCACATACAATGCTTTTAAGAATTTTTTTTTGTGGCTTAAAAAAACAGTTGAAACTCCGAATAAAGTATAACATCCATAAAAATAATAATAAAAAAATAATATAACTATAGGTAAAACCTATATACGGCCGAAAGCTGTTTCTACAAAGTATAGGAATAAGGTTATTTAATTTTTCAAGGGTACGAAATGACAAAAAATAGGGTCCGAAATGGCGAGTGTACGAAATGGCCCGTTGCCGCGAGAACAATACTGGTTCCCTGCCTCCTTTATCTCGATCAAACACTGGCAGCCATTTTGGAATCGCCAGACAGACTACTCGATTCAATAATCCGGTGTGGCGTACCAATCACATGATAGGGAAATGTCTATCGTTATAAGCCTGTGTACTCAATCGTGTCCACCTAGTGCACACAGGTAAATTATGTAAGACTTTACTAAAATATTTCCATAGAGGAGAGCCTAATGAGCCGCCTCTACTGAATTTCCGAACGCTCGGTTGGTTGTGAATTAGGCATTCCCTCACCGGAAGTGAAATCGTGCAAGATAAAATGGTGGCGCCCATAAAACTGTGCGATAATTTTTCAGGTCGATAGGAATATGAAAATTATTTCTCTATTTCTTGTTTTATTCACGCAACGCGTACACATTATCTAAAGGCGACCTGCGCAAAAGCTGGCCTTTGGCCAGCTTTTTGTTTCGGCCGTAATATCTAGGTCATTTCTACGTTTGAATACTGTACACCTCCCTGCATGATCTGAATGATTTACAGACGTTTCGGTAAATGACCAGTTCGGTAAATTGATTTTATTTAGTGAAAGGTCTGGACGTTTCGGTAAAAAGGTAAAGTATAGTCATTAAAGGATTAATATATCGCACCTCTCCCGGTAACAATGAGACTATGTCACGGTGTTTGTACCAGTTTTGCAGGTTGTTTTAATATGTGTGGATCCTGATCTACCAACGAAATAGATGTGAAGAGGGTAAAAATAATTGCATTTCTTAAATATATTGCTTTCATTTCTTCCATAAGGAGATGAGAACATGTTTGTTACATCTCAAAATAATTAATAACTAAAAAAAGTACTTTATTTTTTGGTATCTTCCTTTCATGTTTAAAACATATTTTACAGAATATTACTCAAAATGATACATAACTCAAAAATAGCAATGTACGTAATTATGAAAAAATAACTGCCAAGACGTACATTGTCGTTTCTTTGGACCCGTCGTTTTTCAAGATTAAGTATCAGTAAATTATGATCATTTTGAGATTCTGCTCAATAGATAGACCTGAACAGTTTTCCGGCAGCTACAACGTAGTGCGTAAATATGATATAGATCTAACTACTATAAAGTTTTTATATTTAAGTAGGTCGGTTTTGCTATACAAAGTCTTAACCTTAAGCCATAGAGCCCCTTTTATATAATTGATTACTTCACGACTTATCATAGTTTTGGTATAAAAACTGTAGGGTGGGCCGTTTTGACCCAGGGGCCGTTTTGACTCTGTGCCGTTTTGACCCGGTACCCTAGCGCTCTACCTTCCCCGACCAAAGAAGATCTAATTATTTATTTAACATTCACTCTCTACATAGTAGATCCTGATCTTAGAACTGATTCTAATCTGGGTTGCAAATATTTTCAAAGAACTCTCAATGCTCACTTTGATTTTTTTCCCATTTTCCATTTCCCACTTCAGTTCGTATAGTTTAGATCCAACCCAATTGTAAGGCATTATCAGATAAGCGCTATCAGTTATTGATCAAGCGAAAGGTGTGATATACAGGTACATAAACCTTTAATGACTATAATTTACCTTTTTACCGAAACGTCCAGACCTTTCACTATATAAAATCAATTTACCGAACTGGTCATTTACCGAAACGTCCGGCAGCCATCTGAATCAGTCAAATGTTTCTCGTATTCTCATGCTTTCTGATTGGTTGTTAAGGTTTGTTGCTATGGAGGGGGTTAACTCTTCAGTTCAGCTAAGTGTTTTTAGAATCACTTTAAATCTATCATATGGACAATTTCTGCGTCTGTGGCATCAATATTTGTTTGTTTATTTATTTTTAGTTATGCACAAGTATTGAATGAATTACAATAATATCCAACACGTTTTACATGTGAAATTTCGAAAAAAGATAATTCAAACCCAACTGATGTTTTTTTGGTCCTTAACTACATTTTCCAACATAATTTATCCGAAGAAAAGAGTTGATATATTTCTGGATGTCAGGAGTGTCCATTTAATCTGTTTTTGTAAGACACGAGATTATGAGAAACCACGAGAATACGATAATTGACGAAATATCTCAACAGCATCATCGTAGACGAAGGCAACCAAAACGACTTTGGAGCTTCATCAAGAGCAAGAAGACAGATGCAAGCAGAGTTTCCCTACTGAAGAAGGACGGCATCACTCACAGTGATAGCAAGACAAAGGCTGAGATACTGAACCAGCAATTCACATCAGTGTTCAGAAGACCCACGTGACCCGATGCCAGTACTCGGTGACTTGCCACATCCCACTGTTACCAGTATTACTGTCACCCAGAATGGTGTGTTGAAACTCCTGCAGCAGCTCAACCCAATCAAAGCTACAGGCCCTGATGAAGTGTATTCTCATCAACTGAAGGTTGTAGCCAGCCAGATATCTCCAGCCCTTACTCTCTTTTTCCAAGCGTCGGTTGATCAGGGGAAAGTGCCGGATGATTGGAAATCGGCAAACATCACTCCTCTCTTCAAGAAAGGTGACAAAAGCAACCCAGGAAACTACCGACCAGTTTCACTGACCTCCATCTGCAGCAAGGTGCTGGAGCACATCGTGCATAGCCAAATCATGCGACACATGGACGCCCACAATATGCTTTCTGACTACCAACATGGCTTCAGGAAACGGCGATCAACAGATACACAACTCATACTCACCATTGATGACTTAACTAGAAGCATTGATGCACAAGAACAGGTCGACTGCATACTACTTGATTTCAGCAAGGCTTTCGACAAAGTTCCCCACAACAGACTCCTGATGAAACTCCACCACTACTGAATTCATCAGTGGATCTCAAACTTCCTGAATGGCCGCGCACAACAGGTAGTGCTTGATGGACAGTCTTCCCCCTCCACTGAAGTGACATCTGGAGTACCGCAAGGGACAGGGCTCGGGCCACTCCTGTGTTTGTTGTACCTCAATGACCTTCCTACAGCTGTTAACTCTACTGCCAGACTATTCGCCGACGATTGCCTCCTTTACAGAAAATTCAAGACTGATGAAGGCAAAGCCATACTGCAGCAAGACCTTGACACTCTCCAGAAATGGGAAGATCAGTGGCTTATGCGATTCAATCCAGACAAGTGTGAAGTTCTACAGATCACAAACAAGAGAACTACAACTCTGTCAGAGTACTTCATCCATGGCCATGTGCTCAACAATGTCGAGTCAGCCAAGTACCTAGGATTGAACATCCACAAGACCCTCAGCTGGGACGACCGCATCAACAAGGTCACCAAAAAGGCACATGGTACTTTATCATTCCTTGGTCGCAACATCAGACGGTGCCCAACAAACATCAAAGCCCAATGCTACTCTGCACTAGTGAGACCATCGTTGGAATACGCTTCAACTGTATGGAACCCTGCCAAGAAGGAGAGCATAAACAAGATCGAGGCAGTCCAACGTCGAGCTGTCCGCTTCGCCACTGGGGACTTCCAAAGAACCAGCAGTGTGACAGCCATGATGCAGCAACTCCATTGGACACCTCTTGAGGTCAGAAGACACAACCCCTAGGTATTCATGATGTACTGTATTGTTTACAAGCTGGTTGACATACCAGCTGCACCATTCTTACAACAGACATCACAATCTACCCGCGGCCACTCAGCGAAGTACCTGATCCCACACACCAAGACTTCCGTATACTGGCACTCCTACTTTCCACAAGCTATTCGACTCTGGAACCAACTGTCTGGAACAATGGTGGTAGTGGACAGTCTGGACAGCTTTAAATCAACGCTGCTGTCCAGTTCTTCCTCCTACTAAGTGCAGAAATTGTTTTTATCCTGTTTTTATCCGAGAATTGTACATAGGATGTTCATCCTTTTATGCTGTGCCAAGTGTGATGATACTTAAGTGGTTCTGCACTATGAAGGAAGAAGAAGAAGTATATTTTTGAGTGACAAAGCCCATGTGAGTCATGGTCAATCCTCATTTCTTCAACTTCTTCAATCCGCATTCTCGCAAAATGGTTATAGATATATCCTCAATGATCCCCATACTTCCAGACCCTAAAAAAAACTCCAGAAGGCTTCAAGCAACACCAAAACATCTATCTACATTTATACTGTAAGTCATACAGTTACAATTGTGTGAATTGACTATACTATGACGAGGCGAAAATAGTAATTAAAGGTAAAAAAACTGCGATCATGAATTTGTTTGTTAACGTCGGTTTCTGCCATCTATGAGCTAATTGGACTCTCCAGAGAGAGGGGAGCAGATACAGACAGTCCGGACACGATGCCCTTCTCTTATTATCGAAAGAGTTCTCTGGTTCTTTTGGATGCCAAGTGTAAAGCACTGATACATCGGACATCGGTTTATAAAGTCTCATCCGAAAGACTTGGTCCGGCGAGGGTTCAAACATAGGACCCCTGATGTTATAATCTGGTGCTTTACCACTGGACTACGTCCTGCAAAAGTTAAAAGATAGAAAAGGGGAGATCATCCAACTACAACACCCCACCAGAGAGATCAATCAGACTTGCGTAGCGCTACCTGGACACAATGTCCTTCCAGCACAGCTCCCTCAAATACTGAGGTGTAGTAGTTGCGATGAAAATTCCCCTTAGAAGGGCTATGTTGGCATCTTACTCTTCATGGATGCCTCAGCTATTCTTGCTGGGAGTTTGTTCCACAGGGGTATGACTCTTGGGAAGAAGCTATGGCTGAAGTGCTCGATAGATCTTGAGTATAATGGTGAAATTGCAGGTTGTGTGCTGCCCTTGTCCTTGAGGAAACTAATTCCGACATATACTCATTACTCTGATGATGATGGGATGTCCTAGATCACGGAAATATATACTCACGGAAGCGAAACCTCGCGCTACATTGCAAATCTCGTGCGGCACAAACTAGACTTCGAGAGACTCGATAAGATAATGTCTATCGGTAGTCAATATGATTAAATTTCTGTATCGAAGCATTGTTCACGGGTTTATATTGCCATGAATTGATAAGAATGTCTACCAACTCGTTTAAATCCACTAAAATGTCGATAAACACACTCGAGATGGTAAATTTCCCACCCAGAAATGACAGACAATGAGGTAAAAAGATGTCACGTGACACATGATCTTGCAAAATTCAACCGCCAAGAGAGCTCAGACACTCCTCTATTCAACTTTGCCAAGTTGCTATTCCGTCTTGTATAATTATGTGCCTAGATGATTCAGGATCTTGAACAACATTGTATTTCGGTACCTATTGGTGAAGAATTGGGCTGCCCTGCGCTGGACCATTTCATTATGGTGAATCATGTATTTTTGAAAGGGGCTCCAAACTGAACTGCAGTACTCCAGATGAGGTCTAACAATAGCTTTATACAGTAAGTATTTGTCTTGGTCTCCTCGGTAGCTCTGTAGAGATTTCTTCTGATAAAACCCAGCATATTCTTTGCTTTTTTTGAAGCTCTGTAGATATGTTCTCTCCAGGCTAGATTCGACTTGATGTCTACCCGAAGGTATTTATTACTGCTGTTCTAGACTTGGCACACTCCTTTCAGATAGTACCGGGTATGCAAATTTCTTGCTGTTTTTTTATCTAGACACTTGTAAGACACTTCATTTCTGGAGATGAAACTCCATTCCCTACAATTGTTCCCAGGTTGCGAGAGAATCAAGATCATCTTGGAGTTGTTCTTGATCCGCTTTTGAATGGATTTGGCGGTAAAGGATACAATCATCGGCGGACAGTCTTGTATTTGACTCGACACACTCAGGGAGGTCATTGATGAAGATCAAAAAGAGTAATGGTCCCAATACTGATCCCTGAGGTACGCCACTGATGACAGGGACTGCCTCTGATGCGTGACCATCAACAAGTACCTTCTAGGTTCTTCCTGTCAAAACGCTTAATATGGCGCATGCCATCTGCTTATGTCATCATAAAAAGGGGTTCCGGTTTGGTATCAGATGTGGGCAGCAACATTATAAGCCGTAAAATGCGGAAAAACTGGGAAATATAGTGAAACTTTGAACGGAAGAAAAATAATTATGTTTTTTTAAAAAACAAATACCAAAATTGATTATGTACCTTATTTTTTTTTAATGTTTATTGGTGAAATGATTTCGAATGACATGTTTTTCAATATAAACTCTAATAAATGTTTATTGTGTGTAGTGAGTGTCTGGAAATTGACCTTTCACATGCGGTAAAGTCTAGATTTGACCTGAATGTGTACAGGCTAATACAAGCGCCTTTGTAACCCGGATGATGACATGCGCTTTTTGAACCCGAAAGACCGACTTGGATAGATAATATATTCATGGGTCTACACTGTTTGCATAGGACACATGTACTGTTTTAAGGTAGACTGTTTGTTAATGATGAGAATACTCGTCACCAGGGTTGAATGTGTTAATAATATTATGCACATCTCCTTTCAGAACTGTTTGAATTTAACCATGAGAAGTAAAAAGTCAAAGTCCTCTAGCAGTAGCACCAGCAAGACCAAGACTGATACAGATCTGTTGTCGGCAACACAGACGCATATCAGACAAAGGCTTGGACAGTCTACAATCCCATCACAAATATGTGGATTTGACAAGGAGAGAAGGTATATATACATACAGACTGACGGATGACTTTCCATTGGGGGTACACCGTACCTGTATTAACTTTTTACCCTATATAGCCTATTTCTAGCCACTTAAAGCAGATTAAAAGTAAAGCAGTAAACTAAAGGCACATTCTGCTTTACTTTCAACCTGCTTTAAGCTACCATCTGCTAGAATATAGAAAACATTTCTTATGATACAATATATTCATGACTGTATAAATACGAACTGTTTTCATCAATGGAGGAATAAATCAAATGCACCAAAAGATCCTCTATTATGAACTTTAAAAACATAAGTTAATTGATTGTATGAAAGACAGGTGACAGCTTAAAGCAAGGTAAAAGTAAATCAGAAAGCTCCAAATGGAGTTTTCTGTTTTACTGTGACCTTGCTTTAAGCAGCCACCTTAAACACCTAATAATTAACACAATTTAGTGGTCATAATAGAGAGGTTTTACTGTTCAATTTTCTGTTTTAGGGAACTGCTGGATCTTGTCAAGAGAACAGCTACAACAGGGGAGAGCAATTCACTATTGGTGATTGGACCTAGAGGCTGTGGAAAGTCCATGGTAATGTAGTAGTATTATCGAAGTACAGTTGGAACTTGATAATTTGAACTAGCTTTAGTTTGAACATACCCATATTTCAAAGTTAAAACGTGGCAATCCACATTTTCGCTTTGATAAAAAGGGTATGTTTGACTTAAGCCAGATCATGTTACCATAGTTCAACTTATGAAATACTGGGAAGTTGATTTAGAGAGTTCGAAGTATTGAGTTTCATCTGTAATTGTTTTGACAAAATAATTGTACTCCCTAACGTTATATACTGGGCTGCACGTAATATAGGTTGAGGAATACCTTGTGATAGTAAGAAATGAGTGAGAAAATGCTGGATTTGTTCAGTTAACACTCTCTTATCTGGAGCCCTGACATCAGTGATATAAATAGATATTCAGTTATGTGTTTAAAATAGGTGGCAGCCGAAAGCAAGATGATTACTGTTGCCACATGTATTTAACCCATTACCCAATAAATACGCTTTTTAAGCCTTTAAATTATTTCTCCACTCAGGTAACAATTTATACAGTTATGAAAATGTATTATAAGAACTATTTTCTATATTCTAGCAGACTGATGATCGCTTAAAGCAGGCTGAAAGTAAAGCAGAATGTGCCTTCAGGCACATTCTGCTTTACTTTCAACCTGCTTTAAGTTGTCACCTGTTTTCAAAACTAGAAACATACTATGGGGTATTGGGTTAACAGCGTCAATGAATATTTGTGGAGGAAGGGGTAAACACGTCCCATGGGGCTTGTGTGGCAGAAACTGAATAATTATAGTAAGTTTGTGCAAGTGATCATTTGTTATGAATTTGCTAACAGTTAAGATCCAGATCAGATGCCCACATACTAGTAATACGACATCTGATCAAGATCAAAGTTGTTTGTCAGAATTGAAGAATTTCTGAAGCAAACATGTTATTTAGCATTCAGTGTGTTAGGATGTTGACGGAATCGGCTCACTGTGACACACTCCAGAACTGGGTTATTTCCATTAAATTTTGTGGTTCATACCAGAGGGAATACTTTAGAGGGATGAATTAAAAAGTATGGTGAAGTCTCTATCCCAATTTAAAATTATATCTGAAATTACATTACATCTGAGACACAACTGGCACAGGAGAGAGAGAGACTGTAGTGTAGCTGATACTTACCACTTCTTCTAGTATTAACCCTTTACCCCATAAATACGCCTGTTTACACCTCTAATTTATTCTTTTACTGAAGAAAATAGTTCCAATTTATACAGTCATGAATATGTACCATATGAAATATCTTCTTTATTCTAGCAGATAGTAGCTTAAATCAGGCTGAAAGTAAAGCAGAATGTGCCATAAGGCGCATTCTGCTTTACTTTCAACTTGCTTTAAGTGATCATCTTTCTTTAAAACTAGAAACACATTATGGGGTAATGGGTTAACCCTGTAATATCACCCATCCCTCAGTATTGAAGACAGATGGTTGCTTAAAGCAGACTAAAAGTGAAGCTCCTTAACCCTGTAAGCTAAAGCTTGTTTCACTTTTTGAATACAGGTGACCACTTAAAGCAGGTTGAAAGTAAAGCAGAATGTCCCTTATGGCACAGTCAGTTTTTCTTTCAGACTGCTTTATGCTACCATCTGCTAGAACAAAAACAATATTTCCTATGATGCATATTCATGACTGTAATAACAGTATAAAATGGAACTATTTTCTCCAGAGGAAAAATCTACACATAAAAGGTATATTTATAGGTTCTGGACCGTTCTACGTTATTTTCAGCTTTCTTTATCTTACATATGCTAATTAAGATTTATGAAAGATTTTGTGTGGTACATATTCTTAACTGTATAAAGTGAAACTACATGTATACTCTTCAATGGAGGAATGAATAAAAGGTGTATCTATTGGGTAATGAGTTAACACAGAATTTAAAGTAACCACTCAATATACCATATGATATCTGTCACTATCCAGGGCTCCAGATATGGGGAGTATTTAAAAAAAAATCTTAATTTCTGATTTAAACCCTTTGGTGTCACTACTCGTTAGAATCGTCTCTTCGAGACGATTCTAATGAGTAGTCACACCATATAATTTGGTGCTGAAATAAGTGAGAAATTGATGGATTTGTTTCAATTTACTTCCTCTTATATTTATTTGGAGCCCTGGCTTTCGCTTTATTGTCACTGTGAAACATGCAATTCCACCAAGTTCTTGTATTTATGTTACAGTTGATACGCAGTGTGTTGAATGAGCTGACAGAAGAAAAATGTGTGAATGAGAATCTTCTTCAGGTGCATCTTAATGGTAAGAGCCAACACACTCTAAATACTCCTTTTACAGGTTTTTTAGCTCACCTGGTACGAAGTGCCAAGGTGAGCTTTTAGGATCGCTGGATGTCCGTCGTCCGTCCGTCTGTTCACAATTGTTCGTTAACACTCTACCGGCTACAAATCTCATTGGATCTTCATGAAACTTGATCACAATGTTTGTCTAGTAGAAATCTAGGTCAAGTTCGAATGTGGGTCATGTTGGGTCAAAAACTAGGTCACTAGGTCAAATCATAGAAAAACCTTGTTAACACTCTAGAGGCTACAAATCTCATTGGATCTTAATGAAACTTGGTATGAATGTTTGTCTCATTGATATCTAGGTCAAGTCGAATGTGGGTCATGTCCGGTCAAAAACTAGGTCACTAGGTCAAATCATAGAAAAACCTTGTTAACACTCTAGAGGCTACAAATCTCATTGGATCTTTATGAAACTTGGTATGAATGTTTGTCTTATTGATATCTAGGTCAAGTTTGAATATGGGTCATGTCCGGTCAAAAACTAGGTCACTAGGTCAAATCATAGAAAAATCTTGTTAACACTCTAGAGACTACAAATCTCATTGGATCTTGATGAAAATTGATCAGAATGTTTGTATCATTTATATATAGGTCAAGTTCGAATATGGGTCATGTCCGGTAAAAAACTAGGTCACTAGGTTAAATCATAGAAAAATCTTTTTACACTCTAGATGCTACAAATCTCATTGGATCTTGATGAAACTTGGTCAGAATGTTTGTTTTATTTATATATAGGTGAAGTTTGAATATGGGTCATGTCCGGTCAAAATCTAGGTCACTAGGTCAAATCATAGGAAAATCTTGTTTACACTCTAAAGGTTGATTGTGGGTCATGTCCAGTCATAGTCTAGGTCACTATAGGTCAAGTTTGCCATGGTGTACCAGGTGAGCGATTTAGGGCCATAGTGGCCCTTGTTTAGTTTAGCCAAAGTGCACCAAGTTTCTCACCATCCCAGAAAAAGTTACATGTATATATTTCTCAAGAAATGCTGTTACATTTTAGGGTATTTAATGTATTCCTCCGCTGAAGAAAATAGTTCCAGTTTATACCCCCCGAACAATTACCATTACAAATATTTCATAAACCCTAGCAGATTTTAGCTTAAAGTAAAGCAGAATGTGCCTTCAGGCACATTCTGCTTTACTTTAATCCTGCTTAAAGTGGTCACCTGTCTTTAAAACTAGAAACAGGCTATGGGGTAAAGGGTTAAAACCACTGACCAAACAACCCCAAAAGGCACAAGTTAAACCTCTCTTCTACAGATATAAGAGACATTGCAAACTCTTCCTACATCCTGACAGTTTTAATACCACCCACAACGAGTTGTTTGGGGTGGGGATGGTACATTGGTATCACTCTCTATCCATACGTCTGTATACAGAATTTTGTCCAGAGTTTCACTTGGCCATTCTTCAACGGAACTTTTTAGCTCACCTGGCACGTAGTGCCAAGGTGAGCTTTTAGGATCGCTGGATGTCCGTCGTCTGTCTGTCTGAGCGCACGAAAGGTCCTTTGTTGGGTAGGGAGAACAATAGATTCCATTCATTCCGTGATTGCCCTATTGTTATTGTTGGGTATTTTAGTGTACTGTTGGGTACTTTTAAACAAAAAATATACCCAACAAATGTCCAACTGTGAGAACGTCTGTCTGTCTGTCCGAGCGCACGAAAGGTCCTTTGTTGGGTAGGGAGAACAATAGATTCCATTCATTCCGTGATTGCCCTATTGTTATTGTTGGGTATTTTAGTGTACTGTTGGGTACTTTTAAACAAAAAATATACCCAACAAATGTCCAACTGTGAGAACGTCTGTCTGTCTGTCCGAGCGCACGAAAGGTCCTTTGTTGGGTAGGGAGAACAATAGATTCCATTCATTCCGTGATTGCCCTATTGTTATTGTTGGGTATTTTAGTGTAATGTTGGGTACTTTTAAACAAAAAATATACCCAACAAATGTCCAACTGTGAGAACGTCTGTCCGTTCACAATTGTTCGTTAACACTCTAGCAGGTTCAAATCTCATTGGATCTTGATGAAACTTGGTCACAAAGTTTGCCTCAATGAAATCTAGGTCAAGTTCGAATGTGGGTCATGTCCGGTCAAAAACTAGGTCACTAGGTCAAATTATCGAAAAACCTTGTTAACACTCTAGAGGCTACAAATTTCATTGGATCTTCATGAAACTTCATCAATATGATTGCCTCAATGAAATCTAGGCCAAGTTCGAATGTGGGTCATGTCCGGTCAAAAACTAGGTCACTAGGTCAAATCTTTGAAAAACCTTGTTAACACTCTAGAGACTACAAATTTCATTGGATCTTCATGAAAGTTCATCAATGTGATTGCCTCAATGAAATCTAGGTCAAGTTCGAATGTGGGTCATGTCCGGTCAAAAACTAGGTCACTAGGTCAAATTGTCGAAAAACCTTGTTAACACTCTAGAGGCTACAAATTTCATTGGATCTGCATGAAACTTCATCAAAATGTTTGCCTCAATGAAATCTAGGTCAAGTTCGAATGTGGGTCATGTCCCGTCAAAAACTAGGTCACTAGGTCAAATCATCCAAAAACCTCGTTAACACTCTAGAGACTACAAAATTCATTGAATCTTCATGAAACTTGAACAAAATGTTTGTCTCATTGAAATCGAGGTCAAGTTAGAATGAGGGTCATGCCCAGTCAAAAACTAGGTCACACGGTGTACATGGTTACATGGTTACCAGGTGAGCGATTTAGGGCCATAGTGGCCCTTTTTTAAATTATGCAGTATTGCTTACCACCATCTTAAGATGTACACCTGCTATTGTGGTTTTGATACGTCATTTTGTTTGAAAATTATGACGAGCATATGCTATACCCCAGCATAGTTGTTTTACAGTATTTTTTAACACCATCTGATTACGTATTTGTCACATCTTTTTTTAATGATCTCCTTTTTAGCTCACCTGAGCCAAAGGCTCAAGGTGAGCTATTGGGATGGCCCTGTGTCCGTCGTCGTTAACAATTGCTTCAAATGACATCTCCTCCTATACCGCTGAACAGATTTCAACCAAACTTTACAGAAATGTTCCTTGGGTCAAGCTCTTTCAGATTTGTTCAAAGAATTAAAAACAATGCAGAACTCTGGTTGCCATGGCAACCAAAGTAAAAAAATAAGGAAATCTTAAAAAAATCTTCTTGTCAAAAACTACAAGGGCCAGAGCTTAGATATTTGGCACATAGCATCACCTACAGGTCCTCTATCAAGTTTGTTCAAATTATGCCCCTGGGGTCAAAATTGGCCCCGCCCCGGGGGTACCAGTTTTACATAGAGTTATATAGTGAAAATTTCAAATGTCTTCTTCTCTGACACTAATATGACCAGAGCTTTGATATTTGGCATGGTGACACTTCTAAATGTCCTTTACCTATATTGTTCAAATGGTTCTGGTCGGTTGAATATCTAGGTCATAATTCACATTCAATATATGTATAGCGGACAGCAATTCAGCATTATAAGAGTTAGACCCTAGCCACATTTCCTACTGGCAGAGTTACATAATTGAACTCAGGTCAGCTGAGGTACTGTAACAGCAGCATAAGGTGTTGTCTGCTACATTTTTAGCTCACCTGGCACGAAGTGCCAAGGTGAGCTTTTAGGATCGCTGAATGTCTGTCGTCCGTCGTCCGTCCGTCTGTTCACATTTGTTCGTTATCTCTCTAGCACCTACAAATTTCATTTGATCTTCATGAAACTTCATGACAATGTTTGTCTTGATGAAATCTAGGCCAAGTTCGACTGTGGGTCATGTCCGGTCAAAAACTAGGTCACTAGGTCAAATCATAGAAAAACCTTGTTAACACTCTAGAGGCTACAAATCTCAATGGATCTTAATAAAACTTGGTCAGAATGTTTGCCTCATTGATATCTAGGTCAAGTTCGAATGTGGGTCATGTCCGGTCAAAAACTAGGTCACTAGGTCAAATCATAGAAAAACCTTGTTAACACTCTAGAGGCTACACATCTCAATGGATCTTGATGAAATTTGGTCAGAATGTTTGCCTCATTGATATCTAGGTCAAGTTTGAATGTGGGTCATGTCCGGTCAAAAACTAGGTCACTAGGTCAAATCATAGAAAAACCTTGTTAACACTCTAGAGGCTACAAATCTCAATGGATCTTAATGAAACTTGGTCAGAATGTTTGCCTCATTGATATCTAGGTCAAGTTCGAATGTGGGTCATGTGTGGTTAAAAACTAGGTCACTAGGTCAAATCATAGAAAAACCTTGTTAACACCATAGAGGCTACAAATCTCAATGGATATTTATGAAACTTGATCAAAATGTTTGTCTTGATGAAATCTAGGTCAAGTCCGAATATGGGTCATGTCAGGTCAAAAACTAGGTCACTAGGCCAAATCAAAGAAAAACAATGTTAACCCTCTAGAGGCTACAACTCTCGTTAGATCTGAATGAAATATTTTCAGAATGTTTGCCTACATCAAATCTAGGTCAAAATCAAATGTGGATTATGTCTGGTCAAAAACTAGGTCACTAGGTCAAATTATAGAAAAATCTTGTTAACACTCTAAAGGTTGATTGTCGGTCATGTCCAGTCATAATCTAGGTCACTATAGGTTAATTTTACATGGTGAACCAGGTGAGCGATATAGGGCCATAGTGGCCCTTGTTTATGCCCCTGCAGTTGGGGGCATATTGTTTTGTCTGTCTGCTTTTTTTTGTCTGTTTGTCAATTTGTTTGTCTGTCAGTCCACAACTTTAATCTTAGCCATAACTTTGTTAAAGTTAGAAACTTTATAACTTAGGTCATGTTCTACAAAGGTCAATGTCATTTTTGAGTTATTTCCCAGTGTCATATTTTCTTGTCTTTGAGATAACTCCAGTTCTACTGATGTTAACCCTTTACCCCATACATATGCCTTTTTACGCCTTTAATTTATTCCTCCTCTAAAGAAAATAATTCCACTTTATACAGTCATAAAACTGTAAGATATAAGAAATCGTATCTATATCTTAGTAGATGATAACTTAAAGCAGGTTGAAAGTAAAGCAGAATGGGCAATGAATAATCATATGGAAATACATATAACTTGATAAGAAGAAGTGTCATGGATAAGGGCCATAACTCTGCCAACAATATTTTTTTAAATTACAGTAGAACTTCGATGTGTCGATGTTGAAGGGACCATCATAAAAAACTCGACACATCGAAGCCTCGACTCATGTTTACCTGATGTTCCCTCGATTTTTTTCCAAATATACTCGATCTCCATAAAGCCGACATGTCCGTATGTTACCTGTTGATATTGATTATTTCCAATTAAAAACATTCGAACGGAATTATGTCTGCCTCGTATCGCATCCAAACTGGATGCATATTTACTCATTTTACCAAAAACGAATCTTAAAGATGTACGTTAGGCGAAAATACTTTCCCGTAACTCGATTTTCAGAAAAAAACAACGGTATGGACGGATGTGGCTTTTTATCTGCACACCGGTTCTTGTACCCATTCCAGCATATACACTCTCTCGAAACGCTGGAACCAGATTCAGGGGAAACCCTTTTCTAAAAATAGTAGCAATATCTCCTTAGAGGCATACGGGTAATTGCATCACTATTGATGCTACACATTTCTGGATGGGTTCCGCGTGAGTTGTTCTTTGTCTATTACACACACATTCTCTTCCGGCATAAAAACATCGACCGAACTACGCATAATGCTTTAACGTTCGGTTTATATTGACTTTACACAAAACGAAATAAGGGTGCTATGATTAAGTCCGTGACAAATTAAATATGGAAAAGAGTTGATGAATCAAGGAATACACGGGGCCTTTGACGCATTCAAAAGGTGTTGGCCTGTTTGTCCTGGATAATTAGGTAGTCAGGTCATTCTGATTCACGACAATCAATCGAGTAAAGATGATCACGGAGGTGTGAAAAACTCGACACACGAAATGCCGGTCAGTCAATTTTTGTACAGTCGAACATCGACACATGTGTAGTGAATTTTGAGTGAAACAGTACGTACGGACCGAGAAAAAAAGTCGATATAGCGAAAAACTCGACTTATAAAAATTCGAGTCATACGTAGCTTTTTAATAAGGTTATATAGGGAGAAAAGTTGGGACTTTAAGAAAAGATCGACACATCGAGAAACTCGACTCTTCGAAGTTCGACACATCGAAGTTCTACTGTATTCCAATTTGTCATGTTTTGTCTGGAAGATAATTCCATTTACAGCTACATTTATATTAAAATATTGTCTTGCCTATTAAGCTAAGGCACAATGACCTCAGGTGAGCGAATTAAGGGCCATGGCCCTCTTGTTTGTAATTTTAACAAATAAAATATTGTCTGAACTCAATAGAACTGTTTATCCTTTTTGTGTCATCTGCTGAAGGCAGGGTTGACACTAAGGGATCACTTTTCCGACGTCTATCAGGGTTCGACATTAACTTTTTTTTTCACTAGACATTCGGTCTTGTAGCCTGCAAACATTACTAGACCAGACCAAAAAGTTGGTAGACCAAACAGAAACAACTGAATCTTTGGTAAACTTCAATAATTTCGCAAAACTTTCTCTGTCTTTTTTGCTTTTCATAGCGTGTCTTTGACTCCGCCGTAGCTGTACTCGCCCCTTTCTCTTCCTTTTTCTTACCATTAAAACCGAAGCTGAATAAATCTGACATGATTTGACGTTACAATGTACACAAACAAAAAAGCGTTCGCTGAATGTCGTACTTATACTTGGCAGAAAAATGGATATTTTCGTTAACAAAACAAATAATATATCAGAATTGGGATTGATTTCGGTTTCGCACGTAAAAATTTATACAAAATTGTGTTTTTGGTAAAATAATTGCATTGAAGATACTTACGACAATCATGGTAGTGAAAAGCGTGGGAAAGTGTAATATCCGGTAACTACCGAGAAATATCGGTTCGCAGAATAAATTGTCATTTTCAATCCCAAAAACTGAGACTGCAGTTACCTTTTCGGATATTGTACCTTTCTAATTAAAAATGATCAATTCTTAAAACATTCAAAACGTAACTGTTATCAACACAATCAGGTGTTTTAAGTATAGCGCGAGATGATCAATTAATCACACCGATTTCTTTCGTAACTGAACCGGATTTTACTCATCGCCCTAATTACTGCGGGATAGTTACTACTGCTAATTTTAGAACAAGGATTTCCCGACTGCGTGCTTTATTTAGATGCGGAAACAGTTTTGAGGTCTGAGCAACCTACTTGTCTGAAACCACAGTGGCGAACTGGGTAGGATTTTTAGCTTGAACATAATGATGTCATTTTCTAAATGCGTGAATTTAAAAAAATCATCCTCAGATTTTAACTAGACCATTCGGGTTAGTAACTGCGAGGGATCACTAGACCAAACATCGCCGTTACTAGTGAATGTCTATCGGACGTAGGCCAATGTCGAACCCTGTCTATCCGTCGGTCTGTCCGTTCACGCTTTTTGTGTTACACCTCATAACTGCTGTTCTACTAAAGCTTTTAAGATGAAACTTCATTTAAGGAAAGAGCTTGACAAGTGGAACTGTGCTGCACAAGGGTCATAACTTTTGTATCAATATTGTGAGACATATTCCCCTTTTCAACATTTCCTTTTCACACAGATTTCTTCTGTTTTACTGAAGATTTTGAAATGAAATTTCTTTTATGGAAAAAGAATGTTAGACTGATGCTTGCTGGCAGGTGACACACATGTTCAGAGGAACCCAACTTTTTTGTAGTTTTGTTGGTCACATCTGAAAATGTGCACCTGCTATTCTGGTTATGATTTGTTTCTTCATTCTTGAATTATCTCCCTTTTAGTGATTTTAACAAATTGTGCCTTCATTTGATTATTACTAATACGTTGGGTATTTATTATCTGAACTATTAATACCAGTGCAATGGCTCACAATACTTAAGAAATGAATTGCGTACTTCCGGCATTCATGAGCTGATGGCACTTCCATGCTTTTACTAGCAAAGTGCGTGAAGCCCAAAGGGCTTCTCGCTTAACTTTGCTAGTAAAAGCATGGAAGTGCCATCAGCTCATGAATAACGGAAGTACGCAATTTATTTCTTATATTTATATTCCATTGTGAGCTGAGAAATGTACATAACCGTTCTAATAGACACTTTGCCCGTTGCTATCGTAGTAACGATCTCTATATATGGACTGAAACTAGTCCCAATCACATATTATATTTACTGGATACATTTAGACTTTTAACCGGTAAACTTTCTCGTTATGTTTAAAATCCCTTTTGAGATATCTAAAAGCACACGAATTTACAAAATACTTGTATGATTAGCATCTTAAATTTAGGTCGCGTTTTTTTAAACCGATTTACTCACACGCCATACATGTACTTGATTACTCCGCGTTAACCGCGCCTACCATACCGACTTCTCTGGATCGATTTGAAAGTGATCAGTATAGCTCTGCCCCTAAAACAGCCGGCTAGAACTGGATTTTAAGTGAGCATTCATTGAAATATGCAAGTCTCTTTTTAGAATAGTGTTATATAAGGACAATGCGGGGCGAATGTTAATATAAGGAAATATTTCCTCAGGTAAGATCTGGTAAGAAAACAGTGTAGACCCTTATCAGACAGCTACCGGTATACAGTTTTCAAAAAGTGTCAACTTTTGCTGATAGTACTTAGGAGAAGGGAAAAGGGCCAGTATTGCCGTACAAGAGGTTTTGAGATAGGTAGTTGTGTTTAGATATTGCATGTCTGCCAAATTTAATGAGGAACCAAATTATCCAAGAAAGTCTTGAGTTGGACCTTTATTAACCCATTATCCCATAGATTGTTAGCCCACCTGAGCTGAAGGCTCAGGATGAGCTATTGTGACCACTCCGTCTGGTATTTGGTGTCTGGTCACATTTTCAAACAACATCTCTTCTGAAACTACTGACCTGATTTCAACCAAACTTTGTTTGAAGCATCAGTGACAAGGGGGAAAGAAATGCTGTTCAAAGTTTCTGGTTAGAGTTATTCCCCTTGCTGTGGGTCCAGTTTTTCTAACATGACCATATAAGACAATTTTTAATGCATAAGAAAATCTTTGAAAATCTTCTCAGAAACTGAAAGGTCCAGACCTTTGATATTCCTACTTATGGAGCATTTTGCTTTACTTCTAGCCTGCTTTAAGCTAGCATATCCAAGGATATGAGACATATTTTATTAATGAATTATTTGCCTGGCCTTTATGGTTGTATCCCATTCTATTTTATGACTTCAGTGAGAGCCAGCAGCGCTAGATAAAACATCAGCACACAGGGCTGCCATTTCTCCGGATTTTTCCTAAATCTTCGGATTTGTTTTCTAGTACGTGGTAGCTTAAAGTAGGCTTAAAGTACTTCCAGCCTGCTTTAAGCAGCCACGTATCAACAAAACTAGACACAGGCGATGGGGTAAAGGTACGATTCGTAAAATAGCACTTGAAAAATGCAAATTTGGAAATCTTAGGATTTTTTATGTCAACTTATGGCAGCCCTGAGCACAATGTAAGATATAAGATCTCTCTCTATTGGGTTTTTGTGTCACAGAAAACAGTTTATTACACCTCAGGGAATGACACATCCAATTAAAGAATATCAGAGCTTCAGATAATGGGTGTATTTTAAAGAATACATTTTTTATTTCTGCATCAAACCATATAGTGTCACTACTCATTAGAATCGTCTCTAAGAGATGATTCTAATGAGTAGTAACACCATAGGATTTGGTGTTAAAATGAGAGAGAAAATGTTGCATTTGTTCAGTTTACTCCTTCTTATCTGGAGCCCTGGAATATATTAGGCCTTGAATTAGTTAGAAATGAATGTGCATTTCAGGACACAGTAAGGTTTAAACGTATTTAAGCATAGATATACATCCAGGTTGGAGGAGCGTCATAAATACTGAAAACCATATGTTGTGACTACTCATTAGAATCGTCTCGAAGAGACGATTCTAATGAGTAGTCACACCGTACAGTTTCATGTGGCCATAAAGGAGAGAATAGTTTCTTTTTTTTTATTTACACCACTTCTATCTAGAGAGATGATAATTATTTTGAGTGAAATCTCTCGAGATATGTTTGTAATAAAACAAATTTAAAAAAGACGAGAAAGAGTAATGATAGGAAGTCATATTGGATGGAAATGAATTGCTCATTTCATGACAACTGATTAAGATATGTTTAGCAATTAGTAAAAAGAGAAGAAAATCGTTAGCATTGGAACAGAATCGTTTGTCAACTGCTGATGAATATGCTGATAGTAGCATGCCATTTCCCATCTAGCAGCTCTGATAAATAGCTGAGTAAATTAGTGATAGCACACTGTTGAAAGGAAGTCACTTAATCCTATACCCCATAGCTTGTTTCTAGTATTGAAGATAGGTGACCACTTAAAGCAGGTTGAAAGTAAAGCAGAATGCACCTGAAAGTACATTCTGCTTTACTTTCGACCTGCTTTAAGCTACGATCTGATAGAAAATAGAAAATGTTTCTGATGATACATATTCGTGACTGTATAAATGCCATTAAATGGGACTATATTCTTCAGTGAAGGAATAGATTAAATGTGTATCTATGAAGTAAAGGATTAACCAATTACCCCATAGCCTGTTTCTAGTATAGATCATAGACGGCCACTTAAAGCAGATTGAAAGTAAAAGCAGAAGGACCTTGAGCTTGCTTTAACCTTACATAATTCATGACTGTAAAAAGTGGAAGTACATTTTTCAGAGGAGGAATAAACCAAAGGCGTAAAAGGGTGTATGTAGAGGGTAAAGGGTTAAAGAAATTTATATGATTTGGTTCAGTCTAACTAGTGTGCAGCAATGTTTCAGAAAAAAAATTGAAATTATAAGATAAGTGACTGCTTAACCCTTTCCTCCATAGAAGTGCCTTTTAGCACATTTGATTTATTCCTCCACGAAACAAAATAGTTCCAATTTATACAGTCATAAACATGTTTCAACAGAAATATTTTCTATATCCTGACAAATGGTATCTTAAAGCAGGCCGAAAGTAAAGCAGAATGTGCCTTAAGGTGCATTCTGCTTTAATTTCAACCTGCTTTAAGTGGTCACCTTTCTTCAAACCAGAAACAGAGTATTGGACAAAGGGTTTATTTTACACCAGGGGTCTGTATAAGGATCCTTTACAAATGGTATGTATATATACCTGTGAAGAGTACACATGCCCTATGCAAACAGTATAGACTCAGATTTGAGGGCACTTAAAGGAATCCTCTCTGGGTCTGTACTGTTTGTCATTGTGCAGTATTATGTAAAAACAAATCTTAACCCTTTACCCCCATAGAAGTGACTTTTCAGCGCATTTATTCCTTTACTTAAGGAAATAGTTCAAATTTATAGTCATGAATATGCATCATCAGAAATATGTTCAATATCCTTGCAGATGATACCTTAACCCATTACCCCATAGCCTGTTTCTAGTTTTGAAGAAAGGTCACCACTTAAAGCAGATTGAAAGTAAAGCAGAATGTGCCTTAAGGTGCATTCTGCTTTACCTTCAGCCTGCTTTACGTTATTATTTGCTAGAATTTAGAAAATATTTCCTATGATATTTATTTGTGATAGTAACCATGAATTGGAACTATTTTCTTCAGTAGAGGAATTAATTAAAGGCGTAAAAAGCTTATTTATGGGGTAATGGGTTAAAGCTGGCTGACAGTAAAGTAGAATGAGCCTAAAGATGCATTCTGCTTTACTTTCAACCTGCTTTAAGTGGCTGTCTTCAAAACTAGAAACAGGCAATGATGTAATGGGTTATTTAGGAAGGGTTAAATAAGGGTAAAGACTTAACCCTTTCCCCAATAGAAGCGACTTTTAGCGCATTTAATTTATTCCTCCGCTAAAGAAAATAGTTCCAATTTGTACAGTCATGAACATGTACCATAAGAAATAATTTATAAATACTAGGAGAGGGTATCTTAAAGCAGGCTGAAAGTAAAGTAGAATGCGCCTTAAGGCGCATTCTGCTTTACTTTCAACCTGCTTTAAGTGGTTACATGTCTTCAAAACTAGAAACAGGCTATTGGGTAAAGGGTTAAAGATTGAACGTCTTTAGCTACAAGTAACGACAGTCACAATTACTCACGGACCTCTCCACATCATCACGTGTGACATCATCCCACTTCATTCTCTAGTTGGAATCTCATTATTGCATATAGACTGTCTCATCTATTATTTAAGACATTTCTTTAGAATGCGGTTTTTAATTGTGTGGTTTGTCTGGTTTGAGTTTGATCGATTTGAAAATGCTGATCAAATATTTTTGGTTTTTAGCTTGCCTGTCTAAAATACAAGATGAGCTTATGCTATACCCCTGGCGTAGTTGGCGTTGTTGTTGTCGTTAAAGGCGTAATCAGTATTAAGAAAACTAATAAGTCCTTTACATGCTTGCAAAGCGTTTTACCACAGTGACCTTGAACTTAAGGACCACATTAAGTGTTTTAAACCATTCCCCCATTAATACACCTTTTTACTCCTATAATTTATTCTTCCACTGAAGAAAATAGTTCTATTTTATACAGTCATGAATATATATCATAAGAAATATTTTCCATATCCTAGCAGAAAATAGCTTAAAGCAGGCTGAAAGTAAAGCAGAATGCGCCTTAAAGAGGCTCGCAACTGGATTTAGCATTAAAAATAGTAATTTGTAAATATTTTCTGTATCCTAGAAGATTGTAGCTTAATAGGCGCATTCTGCTTAACTTTCAACCTGCTTTAAGTGGTCACCTATCTTCAAAACTAGAAACAGGCTATGGGGTAATGGGTTAAGATTGTTTGTTTAGATGAATGTATACATATAAATTACCTTAGGGCAATGTTATTCTCAGCAGGATTTGCACTTTTACCACATTATGTCTGTTAAGGAATTCCCTGTGTTGAGGAATGTGGTTGACTTTTAACTCTCTTTTATGTTTTTGCTGGCATAAACTCTTGTCTGCAGCTATCCTGACATATTTTATTATGTGCTTCAAACAAAATGGGTCCAAATGATTTACTGCTTTTAACCTTTTTTCTCATTAAAAATAAAAAGCTGTCTCCTTTCCTTTCCTTTAGGATAACATGCCTTTATGTTTTTCTCATAGAAAGGACTTTTCCTGCTTCTTTTGAAGCTTTCTGCACTCCCTTTAGTCAGCTTGAAGTTCATATTTGTCAGTATATTTGTCTTTATCAGGAGAGACTATAAAACCAATATAAACATTCACAAAATACGCCTGTCTGCAATTAATTGGATTCTGTAACAGTCAACTTTTGTAAAACTAGAACTTACTGTGAAGTACAGCATTATTACAACATTGAATACAACATTTCAGGTCAATATGTGGAAGCATGTACGAAATCAATCATTTTCTAATATTTTTAAGTTAAAAAAGGGGCATAACTCATATAATCATCTACAGGTCCTCTATCAAGATTTTCAAATTATGCCACTGTGGTAAATAAATGCCACCTGTGTAAGACACCTAATTAACACAATTAAGTGGTCGTAAAAGAGAGGTTTAACTGTATCTGATCTCAGGACTAATTTTTCTCTATTGCTAGATCAGTCCATGTGAAGCCATATAAGAGGGCTGGGAAATCAACGTAGGGCTGGGAAATCAACGTTTAAAGTTGAACTTTACCTTTAGGACTCTTAAGTTTAAATTGGTGATAACTTTTTAAGATCCAGATGAAACTCTGAGTGGCTCTTAGTAGCTAAGTTCTTCGGCATCTCATCTCACCAATTTAACTCTTTGCATGCTAGCGGCGGATATGATGACTGCCATAGTGATTTACCTTTGCAACAGTTTGGATCCTGATGAGATGCCGTGTAACATCGTCATGGCGTCTCATCAGGATCCAATTTGTTTGCAAAAATTGTTTATAAAAGAAGTTTTGAAAATCCTATTTAATGAAAAGTTAGCAGACAACAATAGTTGTAGACGATAAAATTACCCAGCATGCAAAGAGTTAAACCTAAATCTTGGCTCGATCTCTTTATGATACAGTAAAACTTCTCTATTATGACCTTAAAAGGAGGCTAATTTATTGTATATAAGACAGGTGACAGCTAAAAGCAAGGTGACAGAAAAACAGAAAACTCCTAAAGCGACCACTTAAAAGGAGGCAAATTGATTGTATAAAAGAAAGTTGACAGCTAAAAGCAAGGTGACAGTAAACAGAAAGCTCCTAAAGGAACTTTCTGTTTTACTGTCACCTTGCTATATAAGCAGTCACCTGTCTTAAACATCTAGTAATAAACACAATTTAGTGGTTGTAGTAGAGAGGTTTTACCGTGTGTAATAAAAAAAATGGCTGGTATTGTTAGAAAGAGAGCCTGACAAATTGAGACTAAACTACAGTCAAACCTTTTTTCAACACACAAAGTAAACCAAGATCTTGTTGGTTAAGACAGGTTGCAGATTAAAAAAAGTTTGAATCCTGATGAGACACCGCCTAAGGTGGCGTCTCATCAGGATGCAAACTGTTTGACACTCTGACCCTGTTTTGAAAAGAAAATTTTGAAAATTCTTTCTTTTTAACAGTAGTGGAAGACAATTGTTCCAGATGAAAAAATACCCAGCATTCAAATAGTAATCTTATGTTGAACTGGTTTGATGGTATTTGTTTTAGGATTACTACAGACAGATGACAGAATTGCACTGAAAGAAATCACACGGCAGCTGAAGTTAGAAAATACAGTCGGAGACAAAGTGTTTGTAAGTATCAACTAGACAGTTTGCTTAATCCTCGGGGGGTACTTCATTGATACACATTTAATTCATTCTTCCACTAAAGGAAATAGTTACACTTTATACAGTCATGAATATGTGCAATAAGAAATGGTTTTGGTATCCTAGCAGATTGAAGCTTAACCCTTTCACCGCCAGAATCGCCTAAAGTCGAATTTGCAAACAGTTTTTACCCTGATCAGACGCCGCGTAAGGCGGCGTCTGATCAGGATCAAAACTGTTTAACACGCGTTTCGATATTTCTTATGTCATACTCTCTTAATTCTTACTTTGAAATGATATTGAAAACAATAATATTGAAGCAGACGACACAATAACAGTGTAGGGGTAAAAAACTCAAAAATAATTTGGCGGTGAAAGGGTTAAAGCAGGTTAAAAGTAAAGCAGAATATGCGTTACGGTGAATTCTCCTTAACTTTGATCAACTGTCTTCAAAACTAGTAACGGGCTGGGGAGTAAAGGGTTAACTAATTCACCATTAACACTTTACCTTATAACCTATTTCTAGTACTTAAGATAGGTTACTACTTAAAGCAGGTTGAAAGTAAAGCAGAATGCGCTATATGGCGCATTCTGCTTTACTTACAGCCTGCTTTACGCTATCATGTGATATAATATAGAAAATAATCCCTTTAATACATATTCATTACTGATTAAATTGGAACTATTTTCTCCAGCGGATGAATAAATCATATTCGCTAAAAGGCGCTTCTATTGGGGGAAAGGGTTAAAACTTCAGATAGAAAATTCTCAGTTTCCAGAACAGTCTAGTACATTGTTTACTAATTAGGAATAATTTTACAATACATTAAAATTTTGTATATTGCAAAATGACAAACAATGTAGACCCTGATCAGTAGGCTCCTACAGGAGCCCTCTTACAGTCTGCAATACATTAAGCAAGTTTACTCTTCATAGGTACACTGTTTGTTATAAAGCACATTAGAGTTTAGTTGGTTAAACCTTTCTCTCAAAGTTTTTATGTGCCATTTAATGGCTGCTTAACCAATTACCCCATAAATACACCATTTTACGCATTTAATTTAGTCCTCCACAATAGAAAAAAGTGCTGCTTTGTACAGTCATGCATGAATATGCGCCATAAGAAATATACTTCTTACACTTTAGCAGATGGTTGCTTAAAGCAGGCACATTCTGCTTTACTTTCAACCTGCTCTAAGTGATCACCTGTCTTCAAAACTACAAATTGGATATTGGGTAAAAGGAAACAGACATTGACAATTTTGGCCATACAGGTGCTTCTTAAGCGTGAAACGATTAATCGCGATCTGAATTGAACCTCGATTTTATGCCCTGGATTCTTTCCGATTCAATTCGATTCAGCAAATGTCATTTTCGATTTCGATTTAAATGTATAAAAACTCACTTCTGAATAATAAGTAGTGAATCAGAATGTCCAATTAGCCCATAGATGGCAGAAACAGACGTTAACAAATAAAACAATAAAACATCCAAAGTATTACATAAGCTAATAGAGTAAGTACAGTTTTGTCCAGGAAATAATGCAGGCTCATGTCAGACAGTGTCTTTAACTCTTTGCATGCTGGATAAATTTTTTTGTCTACAACATTTGTTGTTTGCTACTGTTCTAAAATAAGCATTTTCAAAATTGCTTTTAAATTCAGGGTCAGAATGGCAAACAGTTTGGATTCTGATGAGATACCGTGTTACACAGTGTCTCATCTGCATCAAACTGTTTGCAAAGGCAATCACTGTGGTGGATATATCCACCGCTAGCATGCAAAGAGTTAAGAACACAGTGCAGACCCTGATTGGACAGCTCTTTCATAGATTTTGATAAAGAACTAATTTAGCCTTTTTACTCTTTCCGTTGGACCTGTTTAACATATACTCAATAGTCAATACATTGGAAACCAGTGTAGACCCAGACCAGAGTGCTCTTAGAGGAACCCTCTGACCAGGGTCTGCATTGTTTTCTAATTTAGACCAGTATTTATTAAACTACCCAGAATTCCAAGTTGACTGGTTCATGTTTTTGGTAACTAAAATGATCCAAAAGGAAACATAATAACCAGCAAGAGTTGAAAGAGTGAAGAAACCTGCAAGCAGTAGCAAGAGTTCTCATGTTTTGATGTGTTTTACAGGGATCTTTTGCAGAAACTCTGCAGTTCCTTCTGGCTGCCTTGAAAAGTGGTAAGTTTATTTATTGTTATACCTGATCTTGCATACCAAGTGAAAGAATAAAGCAAAAAGCTCATTGGAGGATTCCCCCATAAATACGCTTTTAACGCCTTTCATTTATTACTACATTGAAGAAAATAGGACCACTATTATGCAGTTGTGTACATTGTATATGTATCATAAGAAATATTTTCTATATTCTAGCAGATTATAGCTTAAAGCAGGCTGAAAGTAAAGCAGAATGTGCCTTAAAGCACATTCTGCTTTAATTTCAACCTGCTTTAAGTAGTCACCTATCTTCAATACT
Organism: Gari tellinella; assembly: GCA_922989275.2. NCBI lineage: Eukaryota > Metazoa > Mollusca > Bivalvia > Cardiida > Psammobiidae > Gari > Gari tellinella. The sequence continues at coordinate 36,036,957 of OV277863.1, forward strand.
AGAAACAGGCTATGGGGTAATGGGTTAAGAGAGCCCATTGAGTGATAACCCATTACCCCATAGTTTATTAATTGTTAGCTCACCTGAGCCAAAGGTTTGGTGATATTCAGGTAGCCAATCTAGCAGACTTTTGCTGTTTAAACTGGAAGATAATTGACTGTCCTTTTGAGAATACAGCTTTCACTCTCTACAACGGCCCTCCCAACAACGACTTCCTCCAAACAACAACTCTTGTCGCAGTTCCCTAAACAGGACAATTACGTCTGTAATATCGTCTGCTTAAAGTTGTCGTCTGCTGTTTTTCTCAAAGTTACATATTGAAAAGAAAAAAACTTAATGACTAGTGACAAACAGCTTGAATCCAGATCAGACGCCGCGTTACGCGGGGTCTGATCTGGATTCAAGCTGTATGCAAATGTGAACCAATTTCCCTCTCTATAACGACTCCCTCCGAACAACGCACATATTCTTTATCTCCCATTGGGTGTCATTGTAGAGAGGGAGCACTGTATTTTGTTTCTTGTTTATATTTTAGAAGTCTTTCTAGTGAGCTCCACCTGATTTCACTAAAGTTTGACTGTACTCACGAGAAATGTTTTATTTCCTTGTCATATTCAGGTAGCCAATCCAGCAAGCCCATCCTGTTTGTATTGGAGGAGTTTGACTTATTTGCCTTTCATAGGAACCAGACTCTGTTATACAACCTTTTTGACATCTCACAGTCAGCCCAGACTCCCATCTGTGTGGTCGGTGTCACCTGTAGACTGGTAAGAGCATAAAACCACTTTTGGGCTAGATCTGGATCCATACTGTTTGACACTTGGATTCATTTAATGCAAAACTGAATTTGTAAAGCGGTTTTTCCCTTAGCTTTGACAAATGAGGGACATTGTTTCCTCCAGATTTGTTAATTTTGGGGACAAAACTAATAGTTGTGGGGTCACTGCTTTCTATGCCCCCACACAACTTTGTTGGGGGTATACTGTTTTTGTCCAGTCTGTCTGTCTGTTTGTCCATCCGTCTGTCCACAACTTTAACCTTGACCATAACTTAGGAACTACATCTGATAGAGACTTGGATTACTGACAAAGGTCAATGTTGTTTAGAGGTTAAATAGGCTTAATTTAACATTTGTTATAGCTTTGGAACTACATGTGATAGACCTCATATTTGGCATGTGTACTCAAGATGCCCTTGAACTCAGTACAACTTAGGTCATGTGCGACAAAGGTCAAGTTCATTTAGAAGTCATGGTCACATCATTTTCACAAAAAAATCTTGCTTACTTTGAAATCAAATTTAAGGACACCATGCTGTTTTGTAAATGACCTAGTTTACAATATCCTTCCCACTGTTGCAGCTAGGATGTGTGATTGGCGCATAGAAAATTCTAGCAATGATATTTCCTTGGGCGGAGAATAATGCATGTAATGCTACATTTCTCAAAACCTTTCTTCAAAACTTTTAAAAGATTTGTACCATTTCGTGGGCACTATTTTGACTATGTCTGAAACATGGCACAAGCTGCCTATAAAGTATGCTAGATACATAGAAATATCGCTGTATTGTTGCTTGCCGGTATAACATATTCTTCTAGGGGCATGCATTTTGTGCGATAGGAAAAAACGCGGTAAATAATACATGACTTAGACATCAAAGCTGGAAAAATATCACTTGAAAATAACTCAACTCTTTCAACACCATGGACCTGTTTAAAATATACTCATTGCATTTGCAAACAGTGTAGACCAGGATCAGAGGGCTCAGAAAGGAGCCCTCTCTTCTGGGTCTGCACTGTTTGCTAATTTAGACCAGTATATATTAAACTACCCAGAATTCCAAGTAGACTGGTTCTTGTTTTGGTATCTAATGATCATCCACAAGGGATCCGAATAATCCACAACAGTTACTTAGTGTTGAAAGTTGACATGCAAAGAGTTTGTCCTCATAGCGTAGGAACCAGAGGCCCGTTTCATAAAACTTCGTACGAAAAATGTTGTCGTAAGTCAGATTATAAAAGTCTCAATTATTATTTATTTCTCCATCTAATCCTGTCTAGTGACATCTTTTTGGAATCGTCTTGAAAAGACGATTCCAAAAAGATGTCACAAGACAGGATTAGATGGAGAAACCAGAAATTAAATGTATATTAAAGTTTAGACTTACGATCGTTTTTGTCGTACGAAGTTTTATGAAACGGGCCCCAGGTATACATCCTATGCAAACAGTATAAACCTGCCAGAAGTCAGTGTAAACTTGTAATCTATAAGAAATTAGAGGTGTCCTCTTAGCCCATTACCCATTAGTCTGATTCTAGTTTTAAAATTGGGGACCACTTAAAGCAGGTTGAAAGTGAAGCAGAATGTGTCTTAAGGCACATTCTGCTTTACTTTCAGCCTGCTTTAAGCCACCATTTGCTTGGATAAAGAAGGTATTTCTTATGATACATATTTATGACTGTTTAAATTTGAACTATTTTCTCCAGTGGAATAGTAAATTAAAGGCGTAGAAAGGCGTATTTATGGGGTAATGGACTAATGGATGAAAAATGCAGCATTGTAAGGGTTTAATTAAAGATCCTTACTACAGGTTGATCCCTCAAGACTTATTGCTACGTATGTGTGAAATTATATATATGAAGTGTGCAATGACAAAACCTGGCTTATTGCATTGCAAACGGTGTAGATCAAGGCCAGCTGCCACATCTTTTACATGGCGGCTGACCTTCAACTTCTCTGTTTGACACCCACAATCATCTATAGCATTGCATTTAGCTGTATTATCTATGTTTTTTGGCAGTGTAGACAAACTAAGATGAAGAGCCTGTGATGACAACGGTGCTTGGTCTGTACAATGTTGCAATGCATTTATCCATTTCCCCAAAGCCTGTTTCTAGTTTTGAAGACAAGTGACCACTTAAAGCAGGATGAAAGTAAAGCAGAATGCGCCTTAAGGCGCATTTTGCTTTGCTTTCAGCCTGCTTTAAGCTACTATCTTCTACTCTATAGAAAATATTTCTTGTGATGCATATGCATGACTGTTAAAATTTGAACAATTTTCTTCAGTAGAGGAATAAATTAAAGCCGTAAAAAAGCGTATTTATGGGGTAATTGGTTAAGACAGGTTTTTGTCATGGCTCGGCTCTATTACATATATTACAGGATGTGATTGAGTTGCTTGAGAAGAGGGTGAAGTCTAGGTTCTCCCATCGTCAGCTACACATGTTTAATAGCCTGAAATTTGAGGAGTACCAACGTCTGTTTGCCCTTCTCCTCAGCCTTGGGGAAGATTTTCCAGACAAAAAACACGCCACAGAATGGAATAAACATGTAAAGGTAACATGTGAAAGTGTTGGCATAGTTTGTTTAACCCTTTGAACCCTAGTCCCGCATAAAGGCGTCCTTTTCAAACAGTACACATGTGAAAAGTGCACTTGTCCTATGCAAACAGGGACAAAAACAACCCTTAAAAGTCAGAAATGGACTAGACTCAAATGGAAACAGGGATTGTCAGTTTTAAGTTTCAGGCATGAAAGAGTTAAGTTCTCCTAAAGCTCTAGATAAGAGGTAGAAAACTGAACAAATTCAACATTTTCTTAATCATTTAAGCACTAAATCCTATGGTGTTACTACTCAATGAGTACCCTACGTCGCACTGCAGTTTGGTGACCTTGACCTCAAGGATCCATGGTGAGGTTTTGTGTTAAAGTCTTTCTGGCCCAACTACTACACCTACGTTTGCACCACAGTTTGGTGACCTTGACCTTTGACCTCTATGGTCAATGTTAAGGTTTTGCATTTAAGTCTGTTCTTGCCTAACTACTGCACCTACGGTCACGAAACTTAATATGCTGATTCACCGTAATGAGTAAACTAGGTTACACAGCAGTTTGGTGACCTTTGACCTTGATCTCTAGCATCAACATTAACGTTTTGGGTAAAAGTCTGTTCTGCCCTTAAACTTGTGTACCTACCATCATGAAACTTTATATGTTGATGCGCTTAAATAAGTACAATATGTTGCGCCACAGTTTGGTGACCTTGACCTCTAGGGTCTACGCTAAGGTTTTGTGTTAAAGACTGTTCTGGATTAAAAATGTACCTTCAGTCACAAAACTTCATTTGCTGATGCGCCTCAATGCATACACCAGGTTGCATCACAGGTTGGTTACCTTGACCTCTATTATCAATGTTAAGGTTTTGCTTTCAAGTTTGTTCTGGACTAACGACTGCACCTACGGTCACAAAACTTCATATGTTGCTGCACATCATTATGTACAACATGTTTCACTACAGTTTGATGACCTTGACCTCTAGGGTAAACATGAAATGTTTACCTTAAAGTCTGTCTGGCCTAGCTACTGTACCTAAGGTCACAACACCTCATATGTTGATGAGCCATACACCTCATTGCACTACAGCTTGATGACCTTGACCTGCTAGGGTCAATGTTAAGGTTTTGTGTTTAAAATATTTTTTGGACTATCAACCGAACCTACGGTCACATAACTTTGTATGCTGAAATGTCTCATTGAGTACACAATGTTGCACTGCATTTTAGTGACCTTGACCCATAGGGATAATATTAAGAGTTTGTGTTAAGATCTGTTCTGGACTAACTACTGCACCTGCGGTCACGGATGTGCCTCAATGAGTACAGCACAGTGCACCACAGTTTGGTGACCTTGACTTTTCTGTTTTAACAGCATTGTCATCAGTGTTATTCAGTTAGTTGTTTATCCTTTAAACAGATTTGAAGAAGGTACTTCACAATTCATGCATCATTTGCCGAATATCCTATGCTTTTTAGCTCACCTGAGCTAGCTCAGGGTAAGCTTTTGCAATCCTTGAATGTCCGGCGTCCGTCGTTAGTCGTCAACAATTTTAGTGTTTACACTCTAGAGACCACAATATTTATCCAATCTTTCTCAAACTTGCTCAGATTGTATATTACCATAAGAGTTTATATGAGTTTGATTATAGTTGCAATCGGACCAATAGGTCAAGAGTTATCTACCTTTGAATTGCTGAAAATGCCATATTTAACAGTGTTTACACTCTAGAGGCCGCAATATTTATTCAATCTTTCTCAAACTTGCTCAGATTGTATATTACCATAAGAGTTCAGATGAGTTCGATTATGGTTGAAATCGGACAAATAGGTCAGGAGTTATCTACCTTTGAATTGCTGAAAATGTCATATTTAACAGTGTTTACACTGTAGAGGCCACACTTTATCTAATCTTTCTCAAACTTGCTCAGATTGTATATTACCATGAGAGCTCGAATGAGTTCTAATATGGTTGAAATTGGACCAATAGGTCAAGAGTTATCTACCTTTGAATTGCTGAAAATGTCATATTTAACAGTGCTTACACTCTAGAGGCCACAATTTTTATCCAATTTATCTCAAACTTGCTCAGATTGTATATGACCATAAGAGTTCAGATGAATTTGATTATGGTTGAGACTAATAGGTCAAGAGTTATCTACCTTTGAATTGCTGAAAATGCCATATTTAATGGTGTTTACACTCTAGCAGTCTTTTTCAAACTTCCTCAGATTGTATATTACCATAAGAGTTCGAATTGAGTGCAATTATGGTTGAAATCGGACCAATAGGTCAAGAGTTATCTGCCCTTGAATAGCTCAAAATGCCATATCTAACGGCGTTTACACTCTTGCAACTACAGTTTTCAATTGATTTTACTTATACCTGCACACAAAGTATATAGCTATAAGTTATCGAAGGAGTGCAATTATTGTTGAAATCTAATCATTGTGGCAATAGTTATCTGCTTTTGATATACTTTGAAATGCTAGAAAAGGCTTCATTTCAGTATTGTTTAGGCTTTAGTTTTCTGCCCATGATGTACTCTACTATACTAGAATTAATAGGTTGTATTCCAAAATTGTTTACTTGCTATACTACAAATTTGAATGGATTTAGATTAAAACAGGTGAAACGGAAAGGTAAAGCTATCAAGCTTCAGGACAACAGGTGAGCGATATCAGGGCCTTCAGGCCCTCTTGTTGGTTCAGTGACTTTTTGACAGCATCCTCATCAATATTAAGTTTTTTGGTTTGTGTCAAAATGTGCAGAAGGTGAGATTCGTAATCTTTGATTACCCATTTTGGTTGATATTAAAGAAAGTGTGCAGCTTAATGCTGGATAAAAACAAGTAGAAAGCTCCCTTTGAAACCTTCTGTTTGATTGCATCCTGCTTAAAGAAGTCATTTTAAGAATACATATAATTAACATTTTTTGCAATTCTATGTTTAATGTTCACTGGTTTACCAGTACAGTAGAACCTCTCTATTACGACCACTAAGTTGTGTCAAATATAAGTCGTTTAAGACAGGTGACTGCTTAAAGCAATGTGAAAGTGAAACAGAAAGCTCCTACAGGAACTTTCTGTTTTACTTTCACATTGCTTTAAGCGGTCACCTGTATTTTATACAATCAGTTAGCCTTCGCTTAATTGGTGGTAATAGCGAGGTTTTACTGTAATTAACAATTTTTGCACTTCTATGTTTTGTATTCACTTGTTTACCAGTATATTGAATTGTTGATATATTTCAGGCTTTGTCCCAGGATGGCAGTCTTGTTGATATATTGAAAAGACAGTATGAATTCTGTAAGGATGTCCGTGCTCTGCAACAGCTGATGGTACATATCAATAAATATCTTAACCCATTATCCCATAGATACATCTCTTTACGCCTTTAATTTATTCATCCACTAAAGAAAATAGTTCCACTTTCTAGTCATGCATAAGAACCATAAATACTTGCTATATCCTAGACAGAGTTCCCATTCACGTACAGATGTACGTGATTCACGTATAATTTCAAAAAATCACGCATAAAATCAATGCCCTGAACGTGCATGCACGTACAGATTTATGTTGCAGATAATGCCGAAATCGGATGTAAGAAGACCAGTTTTATTAACAAAGAACAAAATACAAGTTAAACGTCGAAGTCCGACGTGTCAGTTTGGATTTGTTTTCATTTTCCTTATAGTGTCTGTCAGGCGCTTGACGATTATTATCATTCTTTATACGTAAAGCGCATCGCGAATATGATGATTAAGCGGTTTAAAATAGATTGTGGGATTTCCCGTCTCTGTGCCTAATAAAGTCGCTATTTTTTCTATCAAATTTTGTTTTTATAAGAATTCAATACTTATTTAGAGGAATACGTGTGAAAAATGCTGACAAATTATTAAAACAAAAAGTCCGGTCATAGGTCTAACTGTGGTCACTTTCGATTTCAAAACAGCGACGCCATTTTTTATGCGAAATCCAAACAACACAGTCGAAAAACTGGACGGGTTATCAGATGTATTTTATCCCGTCTATTAACAATGTTGAGGAAAATGCCTGATTTAATGAGACACAGTCTTAGCATAGGCCTACGCATTTGTGTAGTCTGCAAATATGTCGGCTAAGTCCCAATTGACGGCCTGGTTAAGAAATAATGTGAGAGATACGAACAGTACACATCCAAACAAATGATATAAAAATTTAGAGGTGGAACCACAAATATCCAAAGATCATCCCTGGTGCGTATCCATTGTTTTAATACAGATTGCTACTTTGTTATGGGACAACTCGTCGTAGATACGTCATAAGCCTTTCGGCCCCGGCCACATCATACTTTGTCCCTGGCGTCCTCGCACCAAAACGTTTCATATGCACCCTCTGAAATTTGTCTGCACCCCCAAAAAATAGCCCTAGAGGGTGCATGCACCCTCAAAATTAAAAGCCTGTGGGAACCCTGCTAGAAGATGGTAGCTTAAAGCAGGCTGAAAGTAAAGCAGAATGCGCCTTAAGCCGTAGCCGAAGGTGACATTCTTGTTTTCGAGGGTTGACAATTTGAATGTCACGCAAACTGATATCTTATATTTATTTTATTACACCGAGCTTATCAACCCTGGCTTTGGAATCGTCTCATTCGTATTTTATAAAATGTGTTGTGAATACCAATTTTGCGCGGACATGTACTTAACACGGGAAATGACGTCGCCGGGCACGTCACATTGTTTATAATTATATTACAAGAAATAAGAGTGGGCAAAAAAAATACTATCACTAAAAGTGACGTCACAAAAAGAACATCATAACGAGTGACAGTAGATATTTTGGATAGATGTAAAAGACATGCAAAATGTTAACTTTAGGTGTATGGGAAATTAACATTGTATCTCAAAGCGAGGTGTAATAATACAGTCTACTCTATCTAACTGATTTCGGCTCCCTGACAATGCCTCTATATTTTCAGCAGAGATCAAGGCTATTGATTTAGCTCTTGATTATATTGCTGAAGATTCATGTAGTAAACATATAATCTTTTCGGATTCTCTTTCTGTATTACAATCATTGAGTAAAGGTTCTACTAAAAATGTACTTATTAAAAATATTGTTTTAAAATATCATGAACTGTCTAATTCTAAAGATGTAAAACTTTGTTGGGTACCTAGTCATTGTGGAATTAAGGGCAATGAGAGGGCAGCTTGGAAGCTAAGTCTGCCCTGTAATTGCCTGAATCTGATATGGATCTTCCTTATTCGGATTTCAAACCACAGATTACTAAATTTATTCTAAGAAATTGGCAGGAGTCTTGGAGTGGGGAAACTCACAACAAACTCCATGCCATTAAACCTGTATAAGGTGAAAGTTTGAACTCATGCCGGTCGATTCGCCGGGATGAAGTAGTTTTAGCTAGATTAAGAATTGACCATTCTTACATTACACTTTCATATTTATTAAAACGTGAGGTTCAACCAGAATGTTTATTTTGTTTTGAACCTTACACAACACAATTCAGCACATTCTTATTGATTGTGCTGATTTAACTTTAATTCGTAATAAATATTTTCAGGCAGATTCTCTCCGTGAACTTTTTGAATTTGTAGATACAGTATAAACTCGGAAAACCGGAGTCCCAGAAATCCGGAATCCTCGGAATACCGAACTTTCTGTCCGGTCCCGATTTTTTTCCTTCTTATTTTAACCAAAAGTAAGTCTCAGAAAACCGGAACCTCAGAATTCCGAAAACCGAACTATTTTCTCGGCCCAAAACGTTCAGATACACATAAAATTACCTCGGAAAACCGAACATCCACTGTGTTTATCACCTCGCGTCTCAAATTTCACCATTGCGATTATGGAAAACTTATTCAACCGAGTCGACCGTCAAACACATCTTGGACACTTAGCGTATGTGTTAAGATTGCGTAATGGGTGGGGTGTTTATTGAAGATGACACGTGTATTTCACGCTTGTGACACTTGATTGCTTATTTAAATAAGGCTCGGATCTGACAATGCTACAGCAACAAAATTGCGTTCCATTGTTTGTAGTTTGTTCCAGTTTGTTTCGGAGTACGTCGGTACACTTTACTGTTTAGAATTCAAATTTATAAAAGTTCAGTATGGCATTCTGAAGACAGAAAGAAAGGAAATAACTCAGTTATATTTCATAATTATTGTTTGCAATTGCGTACTGAATGAGTGTGGTGTAGAAGCAAAGTCTTACTGTATAAACAACCGCTCAATTAGTTCATCCAATAAATAAACTACGCAAACGAAAACACCGACACTCGATTTGCACAGCAAAATTTCCTTTAGCGACATATTCGAAAATTCGGAAACGTTCTTGATTATACTGAATCTACGAACTTCCATAGAATAATGTGCTGCTCGAAATGCTAATAAAGTAAGCCCATCAAAAGTTAAAACAATGGTGGTTGTTTCGTTTTATAATGGTTGCGACAATCTAAAAATTGAAGTGTTTATTTAAAACACAGATGCTTCTAACGTGGGAATACGTTTATATCCTGTGATTTAACCCTAAAAATCAGAGTATACATGAGTGCACATTATACATGGCAAAAGACGGTAAATAATTATTGAGCTATTGTTAAAAATGCTCTGTCGTATTGAAAGTATATTCTCATTCTTGATCATTCTATCAAACAGTTTTGATCTAGATGAGAATTCACTGTTACGTTCATGTTATTGAGTCCGGTCTGTGAAGATGCTTCAGCCTGAATTCACTGATTCATGAAAAACTCAGAAAACCGAACACCTCAGAAAACCGAACTTTTTACCTGGTCCGGAGGGTGTTCGGTTTTCCGAGGTTTTACTGTATATATATAAAATACTTGAATTTTTAAAAGCCATTAATTTATATTATAAAATTTGAATAAACTATATTATTTTTAAAGATAAATTTTTGTATGTCGATTATGTTTTGTCCATATTTTGTTTACTTTCCCGTTGATCGTGACTGACATTGACATGATCTTTAATTTGATTATGTTTTAAGTTTAATATTGTCATTATTTATTCGGCTCTAAATGACCTTTTTGTGTCGATGGGCCGTAAAACACCATTCATTCATTCATTCATTCTATCTAGCTGATTGGGATCTCCACTATTTGCAGTCTCTTATTGTTCTTGTTTCTATTGGACATGTTTGTAATTTTATTTCTTCAGATGTATCCAGTTAGTCAGTTGTCAGTGGATCATCCTCAGCTTACAGCGTCAGACTTCCAGGAATCTATGAAAATGTTGACTGCTGATACAAAAGCTTCTTTATTACATGGTATGTGGTTAGCTTAGATGTCGTACCCTCATAGAAGTACCTTTAACCCACTACCCCATATATATGCTTATTATGCCTTTGATTTATTCCTCCTCTGAAAAAAACAGTTCCTATTTATAGTCATAAGTATGCCCCATAAGAATATACCTTAGCAGATGGTAGCTTAGAGCAGGCTGAAAGTAAAGCAGATTTTTTTTTAAAAAGCGACAACTTGTACCTATTGAGGATTACTAGCTTCTGTATGTTTGTTATCTTACCTATTACAGGAGTATCCATACTGGAGTTGTGTTTAATCATCTCCATGAAACATCTGGGTGACATATATGAGGGAGAACCATTCAACTTTGAGATGGTCTACAGTGGTAGGTTTCTTATATAAAATGCAAAAATCACAAATATATAGGTAATTGTCAAAGGGAACATAATTAAATGCAAAGATTCTTGACCGCCTGTATCACGGGTACTTGACACATACTTTATTATCTATTAACACCCCCCCCCCCCCCCCCCCCTTTTTACTATACTTCTATTATAGATACAAGGTAAACAGCGCAATTCGACACCTAGTCTTTACTATCCACTTAAACTGATGCTAAAATAGACTCGATCGCCGATATTCCCTTGTGGTATCCTCGGGAAAGGGTTAATTTATCAATATCTACTTTTTATTTCATCAAATTCCGTCAAATAACGCCACAGTACGTGAATTATAACGAAAATTTGCATCAAAAAGTTTTCTGTCGTTCTCTTGGTACAGAATTTATTGCCCAAAATAAGGGGTAATCTAGTCGGTTTGCACATTTAACGGCCTTTACGGCTGGAACTTTCACCTAATTTCATTAGAGCAAACGCGTTTGTGTCGGAACATGACCCTCTTCACTATCAGCTATATGAAATATACATGTAATTTGGCATGAAATTGACAAGTGAAAGACTCATTTCATTGTGAATGCCATTTTGAATACCGGAATGAATTGAATGAACGGAGCGATCTCATTGGTCAAAATTAAACAGGTAAAGTTTCTTTTAATTTTGCATTCTATGTAAATTATATAAAACTGATAATATTTCATTTAAAGATGATTTATAATATTTGGTGAAAGTTCCAGTGGCATAGGCCGTTTATTGTGGACAAATAACAGATCACCCCTACATGTACATTCGTTGCTATGTACCATGAAAACGACAGAAAACTTTTTGATGCTTATTTTCGTTATAATTCACATACTGTGGCGTTATTTGACGGAATTTGATGAAATAAAAAGTAGATATTGATAAATTAATCATTTCCCGAGGATACCACAAGAGAATATCGGCGATCGAGTCTATTTTAGCATCAGCTTAAGTCGATAGTAAAGACTAGGTGTTGAATTGCGCTGTTTACCTTGTATCTATAATAGAAGTAGATCTATAGTAAAAAAAAAAAAAAAAAAAATTTTTTAAAAAAAAGGGGGGGGGGGGGGGGGAGGGGGTTAATAGATAATAAAGTATGTGTCAAGTACCTGTGGCCTGTATAGCTCAGTGGTTGAGCGTCCTCTTGCAGTGCGGGAGAGGTCCAGGGTTCAATCCCTGGCCGGGTCTTCTCCTTCTTTTTCAAACCAAAGACTTCAAAATTGGTAGTAATGGCTTCCCTCCTTGCCACTGAGGATTTCGTGTTGGAATTATGACTGGTTCATTGGTGTGAGGATAGAGTGACTTGCCCGGTTCAGTCCCTGGTACACCTCATAAGTGCCCTTGCTAGTAATAATAATACCCGGAAGGGATATAAAGCAGTATCTATATAAAGTTTTTTTATAAACAAACAAAAGGGTGATAAGTATGCTGTGACGTTTTGTTGAAATAAGGCTAGTTATGTCCCCTGTTTTTGTCTTGTCTAGACTATGGGGAACTTGCTATGAGAAAGATAATGAAATGTTAAGATTCTTGTAAAGGGATATAAATGTGGTGACATTTTGTTGAAATGCTAATGGTCATTTCCCCTGGCTCGGAGGTAATAAAGCGTTTTAGTTGAGTCTGAGTGTGTTCTCAAGCATTTGATAGGCTCAAATCTGACCAAACAAATGCTTGAGAACGACTTTAGACTCAACTCAAAAGCTTTATAACCTCGGACCCTGAATTTTTGTTTCTGTCCAGAGTATGGGAAGTTTGCCATGAGAAGATCGTCCATGCAGGTGTTTGAGAAGGCTGTAGTGCTGAAGGTAGGAAACTAAAAGCTACAGTCAAAACATGTGCCCAACAGCCACTCTTTGAAAAATCATGAAACTCTTAGCCTGTTTCTGCTTTTGAAAATATTTTCCCCACTTAAAGCAGATTGAAAGTAAAGCAGAATGTGCCTTAAGGCACATCTGCTTTACTTCCAACCTGCTTTAACACATTACCCCATTGCCTTTTATTTTTCCTCCACTGAAGTATATAGTTTATACAGTCAAGAAAATGTATCATAAATTATTTCTATATTCTAGCAGATAGTGCCTTTAACCTGCTTTAAGTGGGCTCTAGTCTTCGAGATTAGAAACAGGCTATGGAGTAATGAGATAAGCTACCATTTGTTAGGATATAGAAACCATTTATGACTCTATAAATTTGAACTATTTTCTTCAGTGGATGAATAAATTAAAGGAGTCAAACGGTGTTTTTATAGGGGAATGGGTTAAAGGCAGATGATTGCTTTATTCAGTCAAGAGAAGTGACAAGTTTACTCATCATTTACAAGTAGTGTACCTGTGAAGAATACCCTAGTTCTATGCAAATGGTGTAATTTTGAAATACATGTAAATGTTAAAAACATCCATAAATAATTAAAAATAGACTCTCCTTAATTTGTGACTGGAATTGTTCATTTGTAGCTTCAGGGTTGAATTATGTGTAATTAATTACTAAGCAGTGTAATAATGTCAGGGCTCCAGATAAGAGGGAGTAAACTGCACAAATCCAACATTTTCTCACTTATTTTAGCATCAAATCCTATGGTGTTACTACTAACTCATTAGAATCGTCTCTTTGAGACGAATCTAATGAGTAGTAACACCATAGGGTTTAAAGCAGAAATAAAGGTTTTAGTTTTTGAAATACTCCCCTTATCTGGAGCTCTGAATGTGTCATGTCTTTCCACTCTATTTTAAAGGCATTTGAGCATCTTATTGCTCTGGAGCTTGTGAAGCCTATGGACAACAGCGGGGGGAGTAGAGTACAGAAAGAGTACCGCTTGATGAGCCTGCTAATACACCCTACCCAGGTACTGACAGCTCTACAGAAATACCCCAACTGTCCCACAGAAATCAGCCAGTGGGCATCCTGCTCCCTAGCTGTGACATAAGGAGGAGAGGAGATAGAAATCATCACGCTTATTGCAAATGAGCCATACCATGAGAAAGCCAGACTTATTGCATTGCAAACAGTGTAGACCAAGGCCAGCCGCAGCGTCAAAGACACAATGAGAAAACCTGACTTATTGCATTGCAAATAACAGGGTCTAAGACACAATGTCTGGTCTTGATCTACACTGTTTGACACCCACATGTATCTAAAGCATTTTATATCGCTGTATTATATATATGGTATTTGATAGTGTAGACCAAACTCTGATACAGAGCCTGTGACGACAACAACAGTGCATGGTCTGTACAATGATGCAAAGCAATAAGGCAGGTTTTGTAACAGCATGGCTTAAATATATATTGATGGCATAACTCATTGAGACCTAGTGACGCATATATGCATCATTTACCAAATGTGTACATGTGAAGAGTACACTTGTCCTATGCAAACAGTGAAGTACCTGGTCAGAGGGCTCCTACAGGAGCCCTCTGATCAGGGACTTCACTGTTTGGTATTTTGCAATTAGCAAGGTGGACGTAAAAACAGAAAGCTCCTTGCTTTAAGATGTCAATTGCCTGATTACTAACACAATTTTGCGGTTGTAATATAGAGTGATCAGATGAATCTCAGCTGTTTATTGTACATGTATATGGAGAAATCTGAGAGTTTTGTAGGAACATAAGCATAGAATTGTTATAATAAATATGATGTAATATATCCTAAAATACAGTAAACCCTCTCTATTACCACCACTAAATTGTGTTAATTATTAGGTGGTAACAACAGGTGACTGGTTATAGCAAGGTCTAGGTAAAACAGAAAGCTCCTTTTATCCTTTCCATTTTACTGGCACCTTGCTTTAAGCTGTCACCTGTCTTTTAAACGATTAATTTATAATAGCCTTCGTTTTAGTGGTCGTAACAGAGAAGTTTAATTGTTTTTTGTCATTTTGTAATTGAAAATATTGGAATAGTGCTCATGAGGCAGGTTGATACATTATTAATTAAAATAAGATAAATTACAATATTGTATGCTTTGAAAAATCCTTACCCATATTTGTCAGACCAGACATACCGGCGGACCTAGGTCTAGTGGTAATGCCTTAGACTGCCAATCCAGGGATCTTGAGTTGGATCACTCACTGGAGCATGTCCTTTGAATGAGACTTTAACCCATTACTCCATAGCCTATATTTAGTTTTTGAAGATAGGTGACCATTTAAAGCACATTCTGCTTTACTTTCAGCCTGCTTTAAGCTATTATCTACTAGAATACAGAAAATATTTCTCATGGTACATTAACTATTGTATAAAGTGGAACAATTTTTTTAAATGGAGAAATAAATTAGAGGCGTAATAAGGGGTATTCATGGGGTAATGGGTTAAATGAGGTCCCACATATCAGTGCTATATACTGGGCATGCAAAATAACTATTGAAAAAAGAATGGCATTGCCCAGGTTCCTCTGTATCCGCTTCCCTCTCTCTGGGATGCCCTATAAAGTGAAACTACATGTATTTTCCTTATTGGAGGAATAAATATAAGGTGTAAAACGTGTATCTCTGGAGTAAAGGGTTAATGATACACAGATTGACACGAATTCTTTCAACACCATGGATCTGTTTAAAATACACTTATTACATTTGCAAACAGTGTAGACCCTGATCAGAAATGATAAGAGTCTACACTGTTTGCTAATTTAAAGCAGTATTTATTAAACTATCCAGAATTTTAAGTAGACTGGTTCATATTTTGGTAACAACAACCTTCTTTAAGCGATAACCTGTCTTCAAAACAAGAAACAGGATATGTAGTAAAGAGTTAATGATCGAAGTAAAGAAAACTTTTCATTTAGATTTCAGTCTAGTTGGACTAAATAAATGCAGACTTTAGCGTCATAAATTTGAATTCTGATCAGACGACAGACCTTTCTTAGAGTCTGGTCTATATCCAAAGCTGTTTGGGAATGCCAGTATACTCTAGCTTGGCATGGAATGGCTTAACTCTTTGCACACTGGGTAATTTATTCGTCTGCAACAATTCTCGTCTGCTACTGTTAAAAAAAATAAAACTTATATTTCCTTTCAAAATCAGAGTGTCACACAGTTTTGATTCTGACGAGATGCCACATTACACGACAGCTCATCAGGATCCAAACTGTTTGCAAAAAGTATCATGGTTTCCCCACTAGCATGCTAAGAGTTAAAACAGATAATCAACAATGAATACATCTAAAACCTACTTCCAGTTTTTATTGAAAATAAAACCATATAGCATGTAAATCTATATACAGTTACACCTCGATATCTCGAGCTCGCTAAGAGTTAAAACAGATAATCAACAATGAATACATCTAAAAACCTACTTCCAGTTTTTATTGAAAATAAAACAATATAGCATGTAAGTATTAGTTATAGTTCATTTTTTGAAAATTATGCAATATAACCTGGAGCGACCGTAGGGAGCGAACAGGTTATGTTGTATAATTTTCAAACAAATGAACTATAACTGATTTACCGTTTGCCTCAAATATGGCACGTTGGCTAGTGTATGGCAGTTACCGTTCAACCTACTTTACCTATACTAAGTTATCGCTCAACCCAAATTACCACTCGACCTAGTTTGTCAGCCAATGAAAGGGCGATGGGCGGTGCTTTGTATTTTCGGAAGCCGGCGAGTTCACTATTACATATGACGTCACATGAAAAACTAGAAAATCGACCGGGAACCCTGTACGCGTGTAGAGCTCGCTGTAGGCATTTCCAATTAGAAACAAAACCGAGCATGAGCTAGCGTGTCACCCAAATGGAATTTAAAAATAGATTCAATTGAGGACGATTTTTATTTGTGTTCCGACAGTAAAGTGTTGAAAACTGGCGTGAAAGAGCTGCTGTGGACTAGCGTGACATGAAAATGCTTCATCAATTGATTTGCTAAAAAATACCAAGCATTAAGCAGCACCTGATCAACCAAGATTCGAGTCCTTTCTTCATTCATGCACTAATAGAGCCAAGCAATAATTGTTTTAAATTCAGTTTAGAACCCCCCCCCCCCCCCCCCCCACACACACACACACACAAATTATAGGGTTAAAACATCCTAAGTCAAGAGCATTCTTGGTTTTTAAATGACATTCATCTGGACTGTGTTGTTTAGTGCATTATACTATAAATGACAAAAATGTACATGTCACCGAAGGGGTTGAAGACGGGTGGCTGTTTAACGCAAGAATTAAACGCTTATAGGAGCCTCTGTATTGTTTGCCTTATGCATTGATAAAAAGCAACCGTATTTTAGTACAATATTGAAAATAAGCACATTTCTTTCGAGACGTTTTACAGTCAAATATTTGTAAAACGATTACACAAAAGAAGACAATACCCACAGGTCGACTGCTTAACCCTCTCAACCCTTATACAATGAACAATTCGAGTCTAGGCCATTTTGTAATAGGAGATCTACGATGTGGTTCTACAATGTTTGCAGTGGACACGTGTAACGGGTACATTTTAAATGACGAGTGTACTCGTCACCTAGGGTTCAATGAGTTAATGCAGGACATGATTAATGCGTTTCATATTAATTTCATTATGCACTAACTATAGTCTCCTGTCTACAGAAATATTTGATTTATTCGGGCCTCTTCATTGAAAGGCCGCAGTACATAGGTTATACTGTAATTCGCAGCTGAGCGGTTGCTGTATGACGTTATGATGCGCTACGCTCCTCCTTAGCACGCGGTGTCCTTGACCGGTTCATGACTTGTTTATTTCTCTGCCATACCCAAGTACAAAATTGAACGAATATGCGATATATTTTTTCATTTCTCGCTGAAATGGAGCCCTACCATTGGCTGGTAATCTAGGGCAAACGGTAAGTATTAGTTATAGTTCATTTTTTGAAAATTATGCAATATAACCTGGAGCGACCGTAGGGAGCGAACAGGTTATGTTGTATAATTTTCAAACAAATGAACTATAACTGATTTACCGTTTGCCTCAAATAGTGCACGTTGGCTAGTGTATGGCAGTTACCGTTCAACCTACTTTACCTATACTAAGTTATCGCTCAACCCAAATTACCGCTCGACCTAGTTTGTCAGCCAATGAAAGGGCGATGGGCGGTGCTTTGTATTTTCGGAAGCCGGCGAGTTCACTTTTACATATGACGTCACACGAAAAACTAGAAAATCGACCGGGAACCCTGTACGCGTGTAGAGCTCGCTGTAGGCATTTCCAATTAGAAACAAAACCGAGCATGAGCTAGCGTGTCACCCAAATGGAATTTAAAAATAGATTCAATTGAGGACGATTTTTATTTGTGTTCCGACAGTAAAGTGTTGAAAACTGGCGTGAAAGAGCTGCTGTGGACTGGCGTGACATGAAAATGCTTCATCAATTGATTTGCTAAAAAATATCAAGCATTAAGCAGCACCTGATCAACCAAGATTCTAGTCCTTTCTTCATTCATGCACTAATGGAGCCAAGCAATAATTGTTTTAAATTCAGTTTAGAAAACCCCCCACAAATTATAGGGTTAAAACATCCTAAGTCAAGAGCATTCTTGGTTTTTAAATGACATTCATCTGGACTGTGTTGTTAAGTGCATTATACTATTAATGACAAAAATGCCCATGGTAACGAAGGGGTTGACGACGGATGGTTGTTTAACGCAAGAATTAAACGCTTATAGGAGCCTCTGTATTGCTTGCCTTATGAATTGATAAGAAGCAGCCGTATTTTAGTACAATATTGAAAATAAGCACATTTCTTTCGAGACGTTTTACAGTCAAATATTTGTAAAACGATTACACAAAAGAAGACAATACCCACAGGTCGACTGCTTAACCCTCTCAACCCAACACTTATACAATGAACAATTCGAGTCTAGGCCATTTTGTAATAGGAGATCTACGATGTGGTTCTACAATGTTTGCAGTGGACAAGTGTAACGGGTACATTTTAAATGACGAGTGTACTCGTCACCTAGGGTTCAATGAGTTAATGCAGGACATGATTAATGCGTTTCATATTAATTTCATTATGCACTAACTATAGTCTTCTGTCTACAGAAATATTTGATTTATTCGGGCCTCTTCATTGAAAGGCCGCAGTACATAGGTTATAATGTAATTCGCAGCTGAGCGGTTGCTGTATGACGTAATGATGCGCTACGCTCCTCCTTAGCACGCGGTGTCCTTGACCGGTTCATGACTTGTTTATTTCTCTGCCATACCCAAGTACAAAATTGAACGAATATGCGATATATTTTTTCATTTCTCGCTGAAATGGAGCCCTACCATTGGTTGGTAATCTAGGGCAAACGGTAAATCTATATACAGTTGCACCTTGATATCTCGAGCTCGCTTTTGTTGAATTTCAATACTTAGAACGGCCTTAGGGAACCAAACTCATTTTCATGACTTAGCAATGTTTCATCTTCGAAATACTAGCATGTTTGACTTAACCCTTTACCTGATAGCATTGTTTCTAGTATTGAAGATATGTGACTACTTAAAGCAGGTTGAAAGTAAAGCAGAATGCGCCCTAAGGCGCATTCTGCTTTACTTTCAGCCTGCTTTAAGCTATTAATTGCTAGAATAAGGAAAGTATTAAATATGACACATATTAATTACGGTATAATTTGGAACTATTTTCTTCAGCGGATGAATAAAATGAATGTGCTAAAAGTCGCTTCTATGGGGGAAAGGGTTAAGGGAGATCTAGTTATCAAGAAGTGACTGTATTCTTGTAGTTGAAAGTCTTAGGTTTGTTCAGCTTGGCGGTGACAGTAGTTAGTTTTTAAGTCCCCCATTCGTACTGAATGTTCCTCCATACTGGGCCATCATGTTCTTTGCTGCAAACTTTTTATCTGTAACAGAGCAGTTACATAAAATGTATTGTCATATTCAAAAGAATATAAAATGGCATACTTGAAGACCAGTTACAGCTTGATGCAGAACAACTGAAAAACTCTTAAAAGAACGGTAAATACGCTATTCCTACCCACTCTACGCGTTCGTTAACCGTTCACTATCCGTTTATTATCCGTTTCGTTAAACGCGTTTCCTAGCCGTTTCTTTACGCGTTTAAAAGAGCCCGGATGAAAGGGTCATCACTTAGCCGACTGACCCCTTAGCTTCAGCGGTTTACACATCCAGCTTTATGACATGTGTATTACAGAACATTAGGTGGTATCGCCGATAACATTGCTATCTTTAATTGGCAATACACTGTTATCTCCCGATATCTGAGCGGCGGGTGATCAATGCTTGTTCTAATCACGGAATTACACATTATGTGTTCTAATTGATTGGTTACAGACGGGTGGTAAGTGCCTGTCGATAAGATCCGAAATATCCGCGTGAAACAGATAAATCGCAACATCTCTGGTATATTCGTTTATTAACGCGTTTAAACGGGTTAAGATCGTTAGGCGTTAAAGCGTTCGTAAACCGTTCACTATGCGTTTCTTACGCATAGATTAACGCGTAAATGGGTAGGAATAGCGTATTTACCACTGTACCTTCATCCTTTATTTAGCCATGCCTTTCGATTTATCTGCCTTAATCCCAAGTACAATCGTCATTTGCAAACATTTACGTAACGCGGTGTCTAATCAGAACTCAGACTGTTTGACACTCATTTCAATATTTCTTAACACAAGAACTTCAAATTTGAGATTTTTTTTTGTCAGACAATAACGTTTTGCAGGTATAGGGTAAAATAGATTATACTAAAGAAAACGACGATGCTAATAAATTGCTCAATCAACAACAGTCGTTACTTCTCGGACAATCCGAACCTCATTTTTGAGGTGTTCCGATTAAGAATTAATAAGCCAATTTTGGGCAATTGGCAGAGGTGTTTCTGAAAGTCGACTTTCTCCTTACCCTCAAGTTGAAATTGAGCTCGTCTTTTTTGACGGGACCTTAAGGCGAGTACAAGTACCAGAAGGCAAGTAGACATCACAGCAAGCCCTATACCAACGGCGATCATAACGTTATAGTTAGACGAATGGTTGGCTAGAGGTGGTGATGCTGAAATTATGAAAAACAATTGTCAGGCACGTTGCTACATATACGTCGGTACGCCCGGGAACTTCCACATTATTTGGCTATCATTTGCAAACAGTTTGGATCCAGATCAGACACAGAGTAACGCGGCGTCTGATCTTGATCCAAACTGTTCCACTTTTCTTCAGTTTGCAAAAAAAACAACACCAACAAATAAAACTTTATTTTGATTTCTTTCGCAAACGATATATTTAAACAGTGAAATTTCATGAAATCTCCCTGATTTGAGCCCCCCTCCCCCAAGCAATTGTCGTCTGCTACTGTTCTTAAACTGAATTTACAAGAAAAATATTTTCTAAGTGGGGTCTCTGTCTCAAACAGTTTGAATCCTGAGAAAGCACCGCGTTTCATGGCCTCTCATTTGGATCCAAACTATTTGCAAAAGAAATTAAGAGTTCCGCAACTAGCATGCAAAGAATTAACAGTCTACTGGTCTCCATGTCTTGATTCAACTTACATGTATAGAAAAAAATAGGTTCGGAAATGGACATGTTTCCATAATTCTGCGCTGTCACACTAATCTTGTATAGTGTGTCGCCTTCTAAACCTGTTAGGTGATAGTTCCATTTCTTGCCAAAACCACCATCCTCATACGGCCCATTTATCACGGGTGATATCTTAAATAGAAATAAAGTTTAGATTTAGGCTATACGAGAAAACTGTAACCCGGCGCCTGGACATCTTGAATAGAAATAAATTTTAGATTTAGGCTATACCGGAAAACTGTAACCCGGCGCCTGGACATATTCAATAGAAATAAAGTTTGAATTATGGCTATACGTGAAAACTGTAACCCGGCGCCTGGACATCTTGAATAGAAATAAAGTTTAAATTTAGGCTATACGGGAAAACTGTAACCCGGCGCCTGGACATCTTGAATAGAAATAAAGTTTAGATTTAGGCTATACGGGAAAACTGTAACCCGGCGCCTTAAATTTAGGCTATACGGGAAAACTGTAACCCGGCGCCTGGACATCTTGGAATAGAAATAAAGTTTAAATTTAGGCTATACGGGAAAACTGTAACCCGGCGCCTGGATATATTAACTAATTCGCCACTGAAACTTTTAATGGACAATTCCTATTCCAAAATAAGTCTAGTCCATTATTGACTATTTAGGGTTGATTTTAACAATATATTTTAAACTGACAAACAGTGTAGCCCTCATCAGAGGGCTCCTTAAGGAGCCCTCTGATCAGGATCTACACTGTTTGCACGGGACAAGTGAAATACTCCCAGATACACAGTTATAAATGACGAGTATTCTCGTCGCTAGGATTGAATGTGTTAATTAGAAATAAAGTTTAAAGTTAGGCTGTACGGGAAAACTATAACTTGGGCCCGGCGCCTGGTTTGTCTTTTGCCACCCCGCTTTTAAATTAAAATGTTTGCTGTTTTCAAACGGCTGTCATTTTCTGCGTTTAAGGATGAGGACCCCTAATTATATGGAACAAAAAACGGCGCCCTGCGTACAGCGATTGGCCAATCTCGTCAACTGTCGGGTCGTTTCGAACTTCCAAACCATGTACAAAATGTACTAGCATCGTTGACAGTTGACGATAATGATCTGATCTCTCTCAGTGCAGTACTGATATTGGCCAAAATTGGTCCGATCTTATTAGGGGTCCTCAACCTTAGCAACATTGCATCTTTGTTAAATGTCTACAGCGGAATGACAATAGTTTATTTGCAATATAAGGCCTCCGGCCCATAATACAATCAGTAAAGTAAATTGAGTGACATCGTTGTATAATTATATACACTTTTACAAATGATATGAACATATTGAATTATTCTATTATTTATAGAAAAAAAAACAACAAGAAAAACGTAACTATGACACTAGATCTAGTATTAATGTAGATCACTTTATTCATGACACCAAACTTATCACATTTTTAGCTCACCTGAGCTAGCTCAGGGTGAGCTTTTGCAATCCTTGAATGTCCGGCGTCCGTCGTCAACAATTTTAGTGTTTATTCTCTAGAGGCCACAATTTTAATCCAAACTTTCTGTAACTTGATCAGATTGTATATTACCATAAGAGTTTGGATGAGTTCGATTATGGTTGAAATCTGACCAATATGTCAAGAGTTAAATACCTTTGAATTGCTGAAAATGCCATATTTAACAGTGTTTACCCTGTAGAGGCCACACTTTTTATCCAATCTATCTCAAACTTGCTCTGATTCAATATGACTACAGGAGTTCAAATGAGTTTGATTATGGCTGAAATCAAACTAATAGGTCGAGAGTTATCTACCTTTGAATTGCTGAAAATGCCATATTTAAGAGTGTTTACCCTCTAGAGGCCACAATTTTTATCCAATCTATCTCAAACTTGCCCAGATTCAATATGAGTACATGAGTTCAAATGAGTTTGATTATGGCTGAAATCAGACTAATAGGTCGAGAGTTATCTACCTTTGAATTGCTGAAAATGCCTTATTTAAGGGTTTTTACACTCTAGAGGCCACCATTTTTATACAATCTTTCTCAAACTTGCTCAGATTGCATATGACCACAAGAGTTCAAATGAGTTTGATTATAGTTGTAATCAGACGCAAAGGTCAAGAGTTATCTACCTTTGAATTGCTGAAAATGCCATATTTAACGGTGTTTATACTCTAGCCACCACAATTTTTATCCATTTTTTTTTCAAACTTGCTCAGATTATATATTACCATAAGAGTTGCAATAAGTGCGATTATGGTTGAAATCAAACAAATAGGTCAAGAGTTATCTGCCCTCGAATAGCTGAAAATGCCATATCTAACAGGGTTTACACTCTTGCAACTACAGTTTTCAATGGATTTTGATTATACTTGCACACAAAGTATACAGCTATAAGTTCTCAAAAGAGTGCAATTATTGTTGAAATCTAATCATTGTGGCAATAGTTATCTGCCCTTGATATACTTTGAAATGCTAGAAAAGGCTTCGTTTCAGTATTGTTTAGGCTCTAGTTATCTACCCTTGATGTACTCTACTATACTAGAACTATGAGGTTGTATTCCAAAATTGTTTACATGCTATACTACAAATTTGAATGGATTTAGATTAAAACGAGTGAAACAGAAAGGTAAAGCTATCGGGCTTCAGTACAAGAGGTGAGCGATTTCAGGGCCTTCAGGCCCTCTTGTTGTTATACATATACATACTCTCGAACTTAACTGTCGCATTTTTACGACACGTCGGTTGGCGGGAGGGATTACTGATATATACTTTATATACTTTGATATATACTATAATACTTTTTACCCTCACCGGTCCATTCCTTTCGTCGTTGCGTCCACATAAATACCGCACTTACTTTGTTTTTCAGGAATTTCATAATGTTTTTATGTTAAGAATTACGGACTTAATCATTTTTCGCATAAGTAGAACTTCGATATCTCGAAATCAATCAAGTCGAACATTTTTGTATTTTTAAAGTAAGCCACGTTTTAATTTTGAGATACGGATATGTTCGACCTTTAGAAGCGAGTTTAACATATTGAAATTTAAACTAGAATTCGAGATACAGTGCATGTAGTTCGATTGTTTTGAATCAGACTCACCGGTTCGTAGTCATTACTCGACCACTTGATGATCTGGAACTGCTGTGGCGTTCCGCTGTCGAAGCCTGAAATCCATGTGAGGTTTACACTGTTGTATGTTATACTAGATCCACGAATGTCAAACGGTTTACCAGGGTAACCTGAAAAAAATACCGTACACCCCTTATTACACAAACCGGGATCAACTCTCCAGATTTCGAAAATCTCAGGATTCGGAATAGATCGAATTGTGACAAGGATCTACATTTTGCATAGGACAAGTGTAAGCTCTGTATCTGGGGCCCGTTTCATAAAACTTCTTACGACAAATGTTGTCGTAAGTCAAAACTTTAAAATATATTTAATCTCTGATTTCTCTATCTAATCCTGTCTTGTGACTTCTTTTTGGAATCGTCTTGAAAAGACGATTCCAAAACGATGTCATAAGACAGGATTAGATGAAGAAGAAAAAAATAATTGAGAGTTTTATAATCTGACTTACGACAACATTTGTCGTACGAAGTTTTGTGAAACGTGCCCCAGGTATACAGTTTGTAAATGACGAGTATTTATCTTTGAAATATGGGTGTGTTCGAACTAAGGCGAGTTCGAATTAACGAGTTTCGACTGCATATAGAATACATGTAGTTAGTATACGATATTTACCCAGACAGTTTCGCTAGTGACCATGGTCCAAGCTGACTGCCAGTCGGCGAATCTATATATACATCATTCCTACTAAATAAACCTAGTCTTAAATTGTCATGTCTTGAGTTGAAAGTTGACATGGTACTAATTGAGAAACGACTGAATTACTCTTGAGAAGACGTTGTTCTTTCCCAAAAAACACATTCACGCTAACACTTATTTCCATTGCAAACAGTTTGGAGCCAGATCAGACACCGGGAAACCCGGCGTCTAATCAGGCTACAAACTGTTTGCTATCCAGATTATAGTGAACATTCAAAATTGTCGAAAAAAAATATTTTCTACATTTTATCGCAATGCGTTTACGTTTAAACGGGAGAGAATTACGTCTCCTCCGCTATACCATATGCGTTGAGTTTAAAGTTGGCATAGTAGGTGCCCATTGAGTTCCTCATCTCCAGTGTATAGTCCCCAAAGTCCCCAGGCCCAATGTTAAAGATTTTCAACGTGGCCTTTCGTGAGCTCTCCTCGACAACTACATCTCCAAACTTCTTGTTCTCCTGTCCACGAGTCCATTTGTACATTGGGTCTGGGTCTGCAACGACATCCAATGTCATGGCAACGGTCGAGCCCAAAGAGGCCTTGTACTCGTAGACGTGCATAACATCAGGGTTGGGCTGGGGTGAACCTGCAATATGAAAAATGCGTTTCTTAGAGCTGAATAAATATCGTTCGCTGCAGTGTAATCACATTTATACTTACAGTGGAGAAGACGTTATTCTTTCCCAATAAACGCGTTTACGTTAACGTTTACGTTAATTAACACAGGTTTACGGTAAGAGTTCTACTCACATCTGACGGTAAGATACTGTCCTCGTGTAGCGTTGACGCCATTGCTCAGAGTGTTCCATCCTGTACACACCCACATGCCAGAGTCCCCACACCACACGTGGTTGCCCACCAAGGAAACGTCGGCGGACAGTGTAGCACTCATGATGCGTCTTCCGGTGTTTTCCTTCATGATAGACCAGGTGGGCTCTGGGTTAGCATGGAACCCACAGTCGACATTGAACGTCTCGTTTACCGTGATATTCAGCGGATAAAGTCCAAAGTTAGTAATTTCTGCAGGATCTGAAAGTATTTGAAATCAGCTCAAATAATTAGTAGTGTTAAACATGCTGGGTCTGAAAATAGAACAAACTTAAGGAGAAGGTCCCCTCATGACCACTCTGCTTTACTTTCATATGCTATTGCTTTGACTAAGGACCTTTTGGAGGAACCCTTTCCCGAACAAACGTGTTTGTGTGTAAATGAAGGTCATCTTTGACAGTCTTCAGATTTGATTTACATTAAAAACTCGATAACTCTAACTCGCGTTAGTTAAAAAAAAATCAAATCCTGGTTGTATTCAGACTTATTTCCGACACATATATCCTCGGGGTCCAGTGGGTTTTTTTCTACCACTTTTGGGAAATCGGTTGGTTACCATTCAATTAGGAAAAACTGCCCTAAATGGACGTAAAATACTTGAATTGGGGAAAAAATTGAGTCGTAAAACTCATTTTGGGAAAAAAACCTGAAATGCTCATTTTGTTTTCAATTGTGAATGCCCCCTTCCCCCTGATCTTGTTCCAAACTGTTTGCAATCAGGAACGTATAGTTGCAATAGAACAGAGCACATTAAAGTTTGCTGCATTTTTCATACAAAGCTATCTTATACACAAAACATATTTATGCATTTTCATCATATTATTCTTATATATGTAAATCTATCCTTAAAAAGAAATTCGAAAAATGTTTGTTTTAATTTTTTGTTTTACCATTTTAGCAATCAAGTAATTTTGGCCAGGTTGGTAAACAGTTTGCAACTTGACGTATGGACAAATTACTTAGTCTGATCATAATTCTTACCACCGTTTGATCAATTCGAATGATAATGCTGGTCGGGGTATAACATATATTTGTAAAACGCGAATGTTTTGTGATTACTTAATCAGCGTTAATACACGGATGGCTTATCTTAGGCGTTGCTGAGAAACAGAACGACACCGGAAGCAGTGTTCCGGAGGCAGCCGAATGATAACGAAGCATTCGTGATTTCTTATCAAGGCTAAAGATGATCAAGCAGTGCCTGATAGTCTGCCTAACGATCGATTATTGACACTCGGCCCAAGGGAGATAATGGTTTACGTATCATGAACAACAGTGATCAAGCAAGACAACTCTGTCAATATGTCCTGCATTCTTGGACATGATACCCATATTTTAAAGTTAAAACGTGGCTTAGCAACATTTTAACTTTGACATACGGGTATGTTCGACTTAAGCGAGATCATGTTATCGGAATTTAGCTTATGAAATACTGGTACGATCGATTGAAACGAGTTCACAGTATCGAGTACTTGACGTTCCTGTTAGAAAATATAGCAAGAGTGTCAATCATTAATAGATCAAGATGAAACGACCGTAGCTCTCAAAGTCCCATTGTGTTTTCAGACCTTTTCTTAATGCCTGAAATACAATAACGGTTAATAATAATGTTTGAACATTCTTATGGGCCAATCTGATCTATGAAATGATGGAGACGGACCTAAATCACCCAAAAGGGCGATTTAAAATCATAACAAACCGAAAATAGAACGTCTGACATAAACATTACCACACGGCTTAGTATCACGTGATACAGCCGAATTCAACTTCACTGGGGGCAACCGTATCTATCTCCGCCCGTCCATCCATCAGTCAGTTAGACTAACACACTTTTTTGTCCGCTCTCTAACTCAACTATTTTTTATCCGATCTTGCACAAACTTGCTGAATATGTTCATTGATATAAAATCAAGGTTTAGTTTGATTACTACTAAAATCGCATAAGTTTTTTTTAGTTTTTTGCCTGTTAATTAATAAAAAATGACTGTTTCTGTCATTTTTGCACTCTAAAACAAACAGCTTTTATCGGATATTCACCAAACATGCTGAACATATTTATTCTTATAAAATTTAGGTCTAGTTTGATTATTACTAAAATCGCATGTGGCATATCTGAGTTTTTGCCCTTTATGTATTAAAAAATGACTGTTTTTAGCAATTTTTGCACTCTAACACAAATACGTTTTATTTGATCTTCACCAAACTTGCTGAAAATGTTTATTGATATAATATCAAGGTTTAGTTTGATTACTACTAAAATCACATAAGGTTTATCTGAGTTATTGCCTGTTTATTAAAATAAAATGACTGGTTCAGTCATTTTTGCACTCTAACACATACAGTTTTTTATCGGATATTCACTAAACTTGCTGAAAATGTTTAATTATATAAAAATTTAGGTCTAGTTTGATTATTACAAAAATAGCATATGGCATATCTGAGTTTTTGCCCTTTATGTATTAAAAAATGACTGTTTCAGCATTTTTCGCTTTCTAACACATACAATTTTTATCAGATATTCACCAAACTTGTTGGAAATGTTTGTTAATATTAAATCTAGGTCAATCATCTTAACTACCAAAATCGCACAAGGCATGTTGGAGTTATTGCCCTTGAATGACTAAAATTTTGCTATTTTATCCTTATTTTTGCCCTGTCCACTCTGTAAAAGGACCTGTTTTTATTCTATTTTTAGCCAAACATTTAGTCAATGGTTGCATGTGCTTCATCTTTGCCGTGTTGGTAATAAGTTAAGTAATAAATGACCACTCCATTTCTCCTTTATCTCTTGAAGGATTTTCATTCAACTGTATTCGATTTTTTTCCTTGACCTAGATTTAATACCAATACACGTTGTCAGCAAGTTTGGTGAAGATCCAATAAAAAGTGTTTGTGTTAGAGAGCAGAAAATGCTGAAACAGTCATTTTTTAATTATTCAAGGGCAATAACTCAGACATGCCTTATGCGATTTTGCTAGTTATTTAACCTGACCTAGATTCTATACTAATAAACATTTGTAGCAAGTTTGGTGAAGATCCAAAAAGAAGTGTTTGAGTTAGAGAGCGGACAAGGCTGAAACAGTCATTTTCAGCAAGCTCAAGGTATAGATTCTCCGTAGTTTGTTTTAATCGTTTACCCACCGTGAATAATTATGTACACGTTGTTATTGGATCTCATAGTGTTTAACCCTGTGCCCAACTTTACGGAGTTTACAAACTATTTGAATCTAAAAAGACGCCGCGTAACGCGGCGTCTCAGTGCTTTTTGATGCAGGTCTGACAGTAAATCTCTCTAATGATCCGCTTTTATACAGACCCATTGTATTTTACAGGCTAAGAAGCTACCCTTATACTAAATGCAACATTTTTGCAAACAGTTTGGATCCAGGTCAGATGCCACATAATGCTGCATCTAATCTGGATCTAAACTATTTGCCACTCATTTACATATTTTCTTATATTTAGAAAATATAAGTTATTATTTTTTACATATTTCACATACAAACATTTGGAGCAGACAACAGTTCAGCATGATAATAGTCATTCCTCTCTGAGACCGTCTCCAATTGCATAACTGACCCATAGCTAGCTCTGAACTCAGGTCACTGAGATACATAACAGAAATGAAAGTGATGTCTGCTATTTTATGCTCAAGCACAACTTAGTTCGAGGCATATTACTTTTGGTCTGTCTATTTGTTTGTTTGTGTTTTGTTTGTTTGTTTATCTTTCTGTCTATCAGTCCACAATTAATTCTTGGCCATAAACATTATGGATCCAGGTCAGATGCCACATAATGCTGCATCTGATCTGGATGCAAACTATTTGCCACTCATTTACATATAGTTTCTTATATTTAGAAAATGTAAATAATGATATTTATTAACCTATTAACCCATACATATTCCTTTTTATGTCTTTAATTTATTCTTCCACAGAAGAAAATATTTCACTTTATACAGTCATTGTTGTCTTTAACAATTGCTTCAAATGACATCTCCTCATATACCGCTGAAAAGATTTCAACCAAACTTTACACGAATGTTCCTTGGGTCAAGTTCTTTCAAAATTGTTCAAAGAATTAAAAACAATGTAGAACTCTGGTTGCCATGGCAACCAAGTGAAAAGATAAGGAAATCTTAAAACATCTTCTTGTCTGAAACTACAAGGGCCAGATCTTAGACATTTGTCACATAGCATCATCTACAGGTCCTCTATCAAACTACAAACTATGCCCCTGGGGTCAAAATTGGTTATATAGTGAAATTTTCAAACGTATTCTCCTCTGAAACTAATATGGCCAGAGCTTTGATATCTGGCATGGTGACACTTTTAGAGCCCCACTCCGGGGGTCACAGTTTTCATACGTCTTCTTTTCTGAAGCTAATATAGCCAGAGCTTTGATATTCGGCATGGTGTTACTTCTAGATGTCCTTTATCTATTTTGTTCAAATGGTTCCAGTCTGTTGCATATGTAGGTCACAGGAGCTAAAAATAGATTTTTTCAATGGAAACTTTAAAAAAATCTTCTTGTCTAGAACCCTAGTACCCTGATCTTAGATATTTGGAACATAGCATCATCTACAGGTCCTCTATCAAGATTGTTCAAATTATGCCCCTCGGGTAAAAAATGACCCCGTCCTGGACATAAATCATTATCTCCATTTTGATGTACAGCTATTCTCAGGTGAGCGACATATGCCCCATGGGGCTCTTGTTGAGGTATTTTTTTCGAACAAATTTTGATTCTATAATTGATATAGCGGTTTTATTATTTGAAATAATTTTATGACACTTTCGGTCAAATAAAATCAGACAATTATGAACATACCATGCAGTTTAGAATTATATTATTTTATAAAATGACAAAAATATAGCTAATATTTAACTCGTACGGAAAATATCATAAAAAATTACAAGTGTAAGTACTGTTACGTTCAAATGTATTTGTTGAAAGCTAAAACATATTTTGTTATATTAAACCAGGCTATAATTGAAGCAATTGAAATAGATGTTCATGTTTTAAAATCAAACAATAGATATACGGATCTAGTAAGTTTTCATAGATTTCGAAAATTCATGTCAATTTTTTTCATTAGCAAAATGTCAAATTTTGTTTTTGAAAACTTGATATTTAAAACAGCTGCCCCTTTTAATTGTTATGAAATCTTTTTCACATTAAAATTTACACATTAACTGATATATTTCAGAAACAAAGTTTAGAAATTTAACTTTTCAAAATATAAAATCTCTGAAAAGTGCTATGTTCTAGTGCTTGAGAAGGGGTCATTTAGGTTAGTATTGCGAATTATCAAGTAATGTGATCTAATCGTGTGTTATACCATCGTGTAGATGAGATATTGCCCTTTCCAACGATATATAACACATACATATATTATACTTATGATATCGAAGTTATTGATGAAGTTGCATTAATTATGAAACACCTATCGTAAGTAGTTGCCATCAGTTAGTGGTTGCAATGGGGTGATAAGTCGTGTCGATAAGTTAGAGGTGGTAACGAGTCTATAAGTCGTGACCACGAGTTAGTGTTGACAACGGGCTTATACGTCATGGCATTGGGCTAGTCTTGACAACGAGATTACAAGTTTAGTTTAGTTTAACCATATTTTATTTCAAATTCCATGAAATCGGATCGGGCCACAAGTTCTACCTACATTTAATGTTGGTAGAACTTGTGGCCCGACCCGTTTTCATAGTAACGGCCCTCCCCTAAATGATTACAAGTCGTGACCCTGAGGTGGTGGCGGCGACGGGATTATAAGTCGTGACCTTGAGGTGGTGGCGGCGACGGGATTATAAGTTGTGACATTGAGGTGGCGGCGGCGACGGGACCAGTCGTGACCCTGATTTAGAGATAGCAAAGGTATTTAAAGTCATGACCATACGATGATAGTGGCACTTTGTTTTTGACAACGGGATTAGAAGTGAAAATGAGATTGTGGTTAAAAAAATGAAAGTAAAAGATTCATAAGAAGCGACCATTAGTTAGTGTTGGCAAGGGGTGATAGTGGCAATGAGCTTTTGGCAACGACATTATAAGTCGTGACCATGAGATAGTGGTTAAAAAAGATAAAGGGATTATAAGTCGCGACTAAAAGTTTGTATTGGCAACGGGGTAATAAGTCGTGACTCTAAGGCAGGGCTCCAGATAAGGGGGGTATTCCAAAAACTTAAATCTTTATTTCTCAATTAAACCTTATGGTGTCACTACTCATTAGAATCGTCTCGAAGAGACGATTCTAATGAGTAGTAACACCATAGGATTTGGTGGAAAATGAGTGAGAAAGTATTGGATTAGTTCAATTTACCCCCTCTTATCTGGAGCCCTGCTCTAAGGTGATTGCGGCAATGGGGTTAAAAGTCGTGACCATAAGATGATGGTTGCTATCAAGGGATTATAAGTTATGGCAACGAACTAGTGTTGGCAACAGGATTCAATAAAACCTCTTCACGTCATCTCTAAGCCGTCGTAAAAAACAACGTCTGTCTTGAATTATATACAGCTAATATGTCAACTTAGTGCCTACACTGCCCCGTGTGGTCCTTGGGCATGCCAGCTTTGTCAACTGGCAGAAAAGAATGGGGACCACTGCCATAGTCTGGCATGCTACAGTAGAAGGCTGCCAAAAGGTGTAGCCTTTTGAGTGATTTGATTGATGGATAAGTTCATCATAAAGTGGTGTATTTGTATGTCAGTCCAAAAACTGGAAAGGTTAAAATCCAGAATATTTGTAACTCTGATATTCGGGTTAGGGCTCATATTTCTAGATCAACTGTTTCAATTTATCATATTTTAGATGGATGTAAATGAGGTGTTAGTCGCGATATGGCTGAACTACTGTTAAAGCGACTTAAAACCCGTATTTCAACAACAACAACAACATCAGCTTACACTGCACGTCAACTTTGAAGGCGACCAATGTGACGTTTTCTCCTGTTTTATTGTTAGTGGCGTGACAAGAATATATTCCCTTTGCTTCCCTCAGAATGTCGATAAACTCGAGCTTCCAGCCGAACTTGTAGAAGTTGCTAGTGCTATATATAGTATTATTTCTGATCCAGTAGAAGCCCTCTAAGTCAGACCGTTTTGTAGTGTTGCAAACAAGCAGAAGGTTGTCTTTCTCCAGGACATGCTTCGTCTCTACGGCTACATTGTCATTTAGGGCTGGAAATTATAAATACAATATATCAGGCAACAAACTATACACTTTGCATCATACTTTTAGTAAGCATTACTTTTAAACTGTTTTAATGTTTGTTTGTGCCAATTATTAGTTTATTACTTTATATTATTTCAGAAATCCAAAATAATGCATGCAGATTCTTCGCCGAGAATGGATAAATTATGGCTACAGTATATATTTCAAATGCCCATAGACAAAAAGAACATGATACCTTATGTTTTTCTTGTTACCATGGTAACTAAGATATGCTTGAAGAACCTATACAGAACTTTTCATAGAGATACTACGGATATGTCATTTGGACACGTATGACCTTAAAAGTGATGCAACATTATCCTAGAACTGAGGGCCTTTGTGAATATCATTTTTCCTGCACTTATTTCTGAATTTCTTTTGTTCTGCACTTAATTCTGAATTTATTTTGTTTTGCACTTCATTCTGAATTTATTTTGTACTGCTTTTCCCCTCCATTGCACTTCTGAAACCTAGTTCAGCATATAGGCCTCCTTTGGACATAGTGTAAAGTGAAGAGTACACTTGTCCTATACAAACCTTGAAAACCAGATCATTGATTTCCTTCTGAGCAGGCTCGGCGCTGTTAGTCATATTACAATACAATGACAAAAAACCCTATAATTATTCAAAAAATGGACTAGACTAAAATCTGAAACTTGACTTGTCTGTTTGAATTGAAGTTTCAAGGAGGAAAGGGTTAAGCTTTACCCTTTCATGTTCAAATCTATTTTAAGGTTTTAACCCCTTCACCGCCATATTGTCGCCTGCTTCAATATTGTTTTCTGCAATATCGTTTCAAAGTTAGATTGAAGACATTAAAACTGACGCAATTTAAAAACAAGTGGCAAACAGTTTTGATCCTGATCAGACGCCGCGTGATGCGGCGTCTGATCGGGAACAAAACTGTTTGCAAAGCGATTTACAGTGGAGAATCTGTTATTCTTTCCCGTTTAAACGCAAACGTACGCAAACGCAAAGCACTAAAACGTAGAAAAGTACAACATTTGGACAATTCTGATAATTCTTGTTTATCTTGGTGGCAAACAGTTTGGAGCCTGATCAGACGCCGGGTTACCCGGCGTCTGATCTGGCTCCAAACTGTTTGCACTGTCAATAATAGTTTTAGCGTAAACGCGTTTATTGGGAAAGAATAACAGATTCTCCACTGTATGACGTCATTGAGAAATGAAAGGGTTAACTCTACCTTTACAGATGACTGTTTGTTTATTGAATGCCTGCCGTACCCTTTGGCCTACTTACAGACATGTATGTTATCAATCGACGACCAAAATTATCATCGACTGTAATATAGTCGCTAGTTTTTGTTGTTCTTTTACACTTAAAGTGATTACATGTATATATTTAGACGGTCAAATGCAAGTAAGTACGAGGGTTATACTTTTTTTTATCGTGTTCAACCACAATTTAATCGGCCCTTGGGATCTGGATCAAATCTGCTTTCAGTACACGTGTATATTAATTAAGCTTAGCGCACCAATTTCTCTTTTTTAAATTCTATAGTTCGAACTCTCTTAAATCGAACTTACCCAGTTTCAAAGTTAAAACGTGGCTTAAGCCACTCACCGCTTAGCTTAGCTACGTTTTAACTTTGAACACCGGGTGTGTTCGACTTCAGCGAGATCGAGTTATCAACATTCAACAAAATATTTTGGAATACGATTAAGTTCGATTTAAGCGAGATTCGTAGTATTGAGTTTCGACTAAAAATATGCAATCACACACACCTACCTGGTATAGAAAGTGGGGTAACGAAAACAATAAAACAACTTGAGAGAAGAAATAACACCGGTATAGAATTAACTTGTTTCATCCTCGACTCTAAACTCCCGAATAACAATATTTCAATATACCCATTCACCGCCAAACATTATCATCTGATTAAATAGCCCTTTTTAGCGCCATAACATCGCTTGCTTTCATACTGCTGCATGTACTTTTGTCTCTTATGTAGAGTTTTAGAGTAATAGCTGGGGAAATATTAAGGCATGTGTCAGATAGTTTGGATCCTGATCAGACGCCGGGTTACCCGGCGTCTGATCAAGATCCAAAATATTTGCAAAAACCGATTGTAGGCCCCAATTGCGGCGAAGGGGCAACTATATCAACTATCTAATCATTTACCATGACATCATTATTTCACAACATCGGGCCTACCCTGCTGATTATGAGTTCGATAAAGTAAAAATAGATATATTGTGATAGTAATTCATATCATTAAGTCATTCACCCCTGAAACTTTTAATGGACAATTCTAATTTCAAAATATGTCTAGTCAATTATCGACTATTTAGGGGTGATTTTAGCAGTTTATTTCAAAATGACAAACAGTGTAGATCCTGATCAGAGGGCTCCTTAAGGCGCCCTCTGACCAGGGTCTTCACTGTTTGCTTAAGACAAGTGTACTACTTACATGTACACTGTTTGTAAATGACGAGTATACTCGTCGCTAGGGTTGAATGTGTTAATCAAATGAACTGTTTATCTTTACTGGCATTAAGCTGAACTATATATAATGGGTGCCCGGGTAGCGCAGTGGTTATTTCAGAATTCGTCTTCACCAATACAGTAACTGTGGTTGGAACAATGCGTGACAGTGTAATGACCCTCAGTATTGGGACAGACAGGCCTGTGCAAACAGTGTTATCCTTACAAGACTGCTCACTCAAGAGCACTTTGATCAGGTTCTACAATAATCGCCATTCAGTTTCCACATTTTCGTCAAATTTCTATGTGATAGAAGCACAAATTTGTGATAGTAGCAACAGTTACACATGGTGTTCCAATAATTATGTTTTTTACGGGCAGTACATTTTGCGCCCGTCCGGCTAGGGGCGCTACGTTTTCACTTTAAAGAAATGACTGTATAGCCACAATTCGGGTATATATGTCGTGATTAACAAGATTTGTAATCTTAGACTGTTGCGCAATCGACGGTTACGCAAATAAAACTAAAAATAAACCCATTTATGTCTTAGTTTTGTAATGAACTCTCCAAATCTTCTTGCTGGAAGATTGCATTATTAATGTATCAGGGTACACTATTTCCTTTTATTACACCTCGCTTTGAGTTACCATGTTAATTTCACAAGGATAAAAAAGAAACATTTCGTATGTCTTTTACATCTATAAAAACACTGTCTCTATGTGACATTCTTTTTGTTTTATGACATTATTTTGAATGTCGTAGACCGACAAGTACTTCCTTATCAACTTTTAGCATTTTCTGTACGAGTTGCTTCCCTTTGTCCACTCCTTACAAAAACTTAAGTGTCTAGACAATCTGATCATGCTCTTCCTGACCCAGATTACTGTCATCAGACGACAACATGGCATCCAAACGATTTGCCACCATATTGGAAGAGGATAGTTGCCAACTAGACAATGAAAAAGACAATGTGTCTTCAATCTGCTTGTCATAACGTTCTTCTTTCTTTCTTGTAATGACCGGCGGACGACGTCGAGAGGTAAAGCACCCGCTTACGACTTCAGGGGTTGCGAGTTCGATTCCTCGCCAGACCAAGTCCTTCGGATGAGACTTTATAAACCGAAGTCCGATGTATGACTGCGAACGTTAACAAACAAAACAAAACAAAATCTGGTAATGATATATATCGTTTCCCGCGTTACGTACACGGCGGCGCTAAATTGGTATTCACAGCATATTTTAATAAATACGAATGAGACAATTCCCAAGTAATGGTTGATAAGCTCTGTGTAGTAAATTAAATATTAGATGGCAGTTTGCGTGACATTCAAATTGTCAACCCTCGCCTCGGGGTGACATTTTGTTTCCCGGGTTGACAATTTTAATGTCATTTAATATATATATATATGGTATTAATACTTTTTATAAACGATGTGCATAAATGGGTTAACTCTTTAACTGTCAACGGCACCAAAAGGCGACTTTGCAAATTGTTTGGATCCTGACCAGACACCACGTACAGCATTGCTTAAGTCAAAACAGCCCTAAAGTTGACTTTAAAAATATTTGAAACGAAACCACCAATGCAGACGAGTAAGAGGGTTAAAGCAGACAATTAAACTCGTCAGTGAAATAGTAAAACGATTTACTGGCAATTTTGTGAGAACTGTTACAATCAGATATATGGTTCAATCGAGTAACTGGCCTCATTTAGCTCCACGCTTTTCGTATATGACTATACACATATCTACAGTAAATTTTTCTTTTACGACCACTATATTGTTTTAATTATTAGGTGTTTACGACAGGTGACTGCTTAAAGCACGTTGACAGTAAAACAGAAAGCTCATTAAGTGTTACTGTCGCATTGCTTTAAAGTCCCATTGTGTTTTCAGACCTTTTCTCAATGCCTGAAATACAATAACGGCTAATAATAATGTTTGAACATTCTTATGGCCCAAACTGATCTATGAAATGATGAAGACGGACCTAAATCACAAAAAGGGCGATTTAAAATCATAACAAACCGAAAATAGAACGTCTGACATAAGCATTTCCACACGGCTAAGTATCACGTGATACAGCCGAAAACAACTTCACGGGGTGCAACCGTATCTACCTCCGCCCGTCCATCCATCAGTCAGTTAGACTATCACACTTTATTGTCCGCTCTCTAACTCAACTATTTTTTATCCGATCTTGCACAAACTTGCTGAAAATGTTCATTGATATAATATCAAGGTTTAGTTTGATTACTACTAAAATCGCATAAGGTATTTTTGAGTTATTTCCTGTTCATTAATAGAAAATGACTGTTTCAGTCATTTTTGCACTCTAAAACAAACAGCTTTTATCGGATATTCACCAAACGTGCTGAAAATATTTATTCATATAAAATTTAGGTCTAGTTTGATTATTACTAAAATTGCATGTGGCATATCTGAGTTTTTGCCCTTTATGTATTAGAAATGACTGTTTTCAGCAAGTTTTGCTCCCCAACACAAATACTTTTTTTTAATCTTCACCAAACTTGCTGAAAGTTTTCATTAATATAAAATCAATGTTAGGTTTGAATCCTACTAAAATCGCATAAGGCATGTTGGAGTAATAGCCCTTTAATTATTAAAAAATGGCTGTTTCAGCCTTTTTTGCTCTCTAACACAAAGAGTTTTCATCGGATCTTCACCAAACTTGCTGAAATTCTTTATTTATATAATATCTAGATCCAGTGTGTGATTATTACTAAAGTCCCATAAGGATTATTTTAGTTATTGCCCTTTATGTATTAAAAAGGACTGTTTCACCATTTTTTGCTCTCTAACGCAAATACTTTTTTTTCTTGACCTAGATTCAATACCAATACACATTGTCAGCAAGTTTGGTGAAGATCCAATAAAAAGTGTTTGTGTTAGAGAGCAGGGGGGGGGGGGGGGGGGGGGGG
This sequence comes from Gari tellinella, assembly GCA_922989275.2. Classification (NCBI taxonomy): domain Eukaryota; kingdom Metazoa; phylum Mollusca; class Bivalvia; order Cardiida; family Psammobiidae; genus Gari; species Gari tellinella. The sequence continues at coordinate 36,075,687 of OV277863.1, forward strand.
GGATTCCCGGGCGGGGGGGTACTCCCCCAGGAAACATTTGAAATCAAGCGCTTCATTTCCTGCATTCTGGGCCATTCTGAGGGTGCTTGAAGACTTATTAGGCAAATAGTAGGTATTGTAGAATTTTTATAGAAAAGTAGGAAAAAGTAGGAAGGTGATCAAAAAGTAGGAAAAGTAAAGAAAAGTAGGAACTGTGGTCGTAATAGAGCGGTTTTATTGTATATTCCACAAGAAAGCGATATAATTTATAAAGGAACTTTCTGCTTTACTTTAATATCTACTTCAAACAACCGCGCGTCTATCACAAGTTGTGATAACACTATCACGTGAGACCGAATGATCACATGGGTATTTCGAATTGATGTACGTGACTGATGTTTGGAAACTTATTGTCAGTTGTACACAAATCAACACTTCCAACGCCAAAATCTAGTACACGGATCAACTATAGATTAGAGCGAGTACACAGATGATATTGAACCCTCTCACAACCAAAACTTTCGTGAGATTTTTACCCCTTCACCGGCATGATGTCGTCTGCTTCAATATTGTTGTCTGCGATGTCGTTGCAAAGTGACAAAATAAGGCAGTATGGCTGAAGAAATTTCAAAACGAATGTCAAACAGTTTTGATCCTAATCAGACGCCTCGTAACGCGGCGTCTGATCAGGATTCAAACTGTTTGCAAACGCGCTTTTAAGCGTCATTGAGAGTGAAATGGTTAATGTCGCCCATATCTCCACCAGATCCTTTTGGGTGACAACAATTAGAACTTGTCGAAAACCGCCTTTCTTCCCCTCTGTCCCCGTCTCTCTTTCCATCTCTGTGCGCCAGTTTTTGTTCACCCCTGTCAGTCTGTGACTGTGGCTCTGTCTCTCTATCTGTCTATGTGCGGGAGCTTGTGTCATCGTGCATGCAGATTTAGAAATGTGAATGTGGACTGAATGTGCAGACGAACGATAGTATGGTCAGATTTACTTTTCAGATAGTTGATGTTTGATCTGGATCTGTTGTGTTTGAAAATGTTTTCAAAAGGCATTAAGCATTGTAAGGGTGGATAGAAAAAAATATGTCATTATCAATATAAAAAGTAATTTATATCAAGAGCAGACATCAACTCTCTTGGCGTTTAATACTTCGATCTGGATCCAAAATGTTTGCAAATAAAACCGTTATCCTAATGACAAAACATCTTACGACAAATGTTGTCGTAAATCAAAACTTTAAAATACATTTAATCTCTGATTTCTCCATCTAATCCTGTCTTGTGACATCTCTTTGAAATCGTCTTTTCAAGATGATTCCAAAAAGATGTCACAATACACGATTAATTGGAGAAATAAAAAATGATCGAGACTTTTATAATCTGACTTACGACAACATTTGTCGTACGAAGTTTTATCAAACGGGCCCCAGATATTGTCGATAGTTAGATTCTTAAATTCTCAAGTATTCTTTATTTCTCCATCTAAACCTGTCTTGTAACATCTTTTTGGAATTGTCTTGAAAAGACGATTCCAAAGAGATGTCACAAGACAGGATTAGATGCAGAAATTAGAGATGTTTAAAAGTTTAGACTTACGACCATTTTTGTCGTAAGATGTTTCGTAAGACGGACGCCTGTTTCATAGAACTTAGAACGACAAATGTTGTCGTAAGTCAAATTATAAATGTCTTAATTATTATTTATTTCTCAATCTAATCCTGTATTGTGACATCTCTTTGGAATCGTCTTTTCAGAGAATTCAGAATTAAACGTATTTTAAAGTGTTGATTTAAGACCGTTATTGTCATTCGAAGTGTAATGAAACGGGTCCCTGTTTCATTACATAAATTTGTATGTTTGTACGGGTATACTCGTTGATAGGGCTCCATGACTAAACATTTGCTTGCTGATTACGAATTCACTGGTTTTGCAAACTGTTTGGATCAAGAGCACACTGTTTGAAAGCAGAAGATTTCGCAGCAGGATAAGGGTTTATAAAGCTTTGTTGAATGTCTGCGTGGTGTACTACTGTAAACAGTTTAGATTTAGATCAGATATATGCTGTTTGATATGGATCATTAGGGTTTGAAAATGTTTTTCAAAGGCATTTAGCAAAGGCATTTAGCATATTAAGGGTGAATATAGAAACTATACTCAACAAAACATTTAAAGGGGCGAGTATATAGGGTAAAACAAATCAATAAATGTAAGTTTATTCAGAGAAATTTTAACAGTACCATGTAAAATTACATGTCAATTTCATTGTAGGGTACCACTCTCTTTATAAAAGTAGAAAACGATATCGCATTTCTCCTTAAAACACAAACTACCTGAAAAATTCCGTGTGCCATACTAGGTGGGTGGGGTAACAAATGACATAACCAAGAGCCCCACCTTATAGGGTATTCTCTTAATTTACAGCTTGTATCATGCGTGTCCAACACATGTATTGATAACTTTCTTGCATCTGCGGGGAAATCTGAGCATTAACGTGCGAAGATCTGCAATTGGAAGTATGTGCCACTTTTCAATAAGCATGTCTTTTACCTCCTTGACTGTCCTGAAGTGCCGATATCGACCGGATATACGGCGTTGCTGCATGTCCTATGCGTTCTCAATGTGATTGAGGGCTGGTAGTAGTATATGGGCCTCTTTGCATGTAAACAAAGATGACGTAATCGGCGGCCATATTGACCTACATTTGAACAGGGTGTTACTATGTTTATTAACAAGTCATGAGCTCATTTGCATATAAGGTTTTTAAGGGCTGTCGCGGATTTTAAGGCGGCCATGTTGGCTTTAGAGAGCGACCATATTGGAATCTGTCCCATAGGTGGTTCTCTCGAGTTGGTTATATACATACTAGAGTCTATCTATTTATAGAACAAGGTATAAAACTCGACCTGTCAATCGCTGACGCCAGATAGTCCTTGACATATCAATTGGCACCATTTTTAGATTTGGATCTTTTTTATAAATAACGGAATTGTTTCTTCTAAGATTTACGATAAACGAGATGATTTTGATTTTAGTATTGTAAATTATCCCCATCTAGATGGCGATGTTCCCCGTTCCACATCTTACGGGGTTTATATTTCACAACTTATTCGCTTTGCTAGGGCCTGTACCTCTGTTGAGGACTTCCACATTCGTAATAAAACTATTACTGAAAAGCTTCTTAAATAGGGGTACAGATTTCATAAACTTCGTCAAACATTTTCTAAATTCTTTTATAGAAATCTTCCTCTCATTAACAAGTATAAATGTAACTTAAAGTCTTTTCTGCGGCAAGGTATTTCACATCCGGAGTTTTATGGTGATGTGATTTACAGACTTCGTAAGATTCTTGGACATATACATTTTCAAAACCTATTTGTGAAACGTATTAGATTTTTCCTCAAAAAAGATTATGATCCAACTATATTGCTGCGCACTTCACGTTTGGTTATCGATCAATCTACAATTGATAACTATGCTTTCCTCTTTGGTTGTGCGACGACAGACAGGGCTTAGCACTACATGATGATGTATCTTTAAAGCCGTCCTTAACCGGGAGAGTTATGTCGGATTTTCGTGCTTTGTTTTTTCTCTCCCTCTCTGTCGTACCCTAGACCCTTCCATGTCTTACAGTTACTCGTAACTACAGACTAGTCGCTTGAGTACAATTTGACCGTTGCCATAGTGGGTTATTTTTAACACGGGCTTGAATGTTTAATTCTTTCCCATGTTACTAATGATCTTGTCATAGAATTTTTGCTAAATGTTTTACATGTATTTACTTACTGTGCTGGCGGTCTTTTTGATTGTGAGGTTGTGGAACAGGGTTTATATTTTATGTACACTGTTTGTCTTTATAGGTGAATAAAGGAGATAAGTGTGAGGTTGGGCGCCCCTAAACCCAGGTTTAACCCCCCAGTGGTTGTTAATAATTAATTAATTTATAGGTGGTTATTGATTGCTACTGACCGTACCAAGGCGGGCTCCTATGTTCACTTTGCTTTATGTTTGTCTTGCGTGTTGTTTTCTATTTAGTGTGGGAATGGTATTGCGTGTGTGTGTGTGTGTGTTTGTTGTGGTATGACTGTGTGTGTGTGTTCTGCTTGAGAGGTGGGTGTATTGTTTATGTTACGTTTCCTGCTTGAGTCTTTCGTATTTATTAGGGATAAATTGCAATTTGTTATGCAAATGAGCAATATGAAGTAAGTAATTTCATTGGCTGTTGCTACGCAGCAACCTTCCAGAAAACTGGTTCCTTCGTTCCGAGTGTGGCGTAGGTTTAAATTACATGCCGGGTTACAGCAAATTTTGTAAATTAAGTAGACATTGAAGGTAAGTTAAAAATAAACCCGTTTCTAATAGGAATCTAAGGAGTAATAAACTCAGAATCAGGTAAATAATAACCGTAAATGGCGTTATGGTGCCTTTTATTTTACAAAAATGATTGTTTACCGTTTCCAATAGTTATTAGTGTTCGATGCAATGTATTATGGAACCAATCGACCAGCCAATGAAATCGCTCTTTACAAAGCTATCATTTTTATCCAAAATAAATTCGGCTGTCAACTGTTGTTCTCTTATGTCCATTTTATTTGAGTTTGAATAAAGTTTGATGGTTGATGATTGGATTTTTGACTTTTATTTTATAAAATTTAATGTAATGTAAATTATGTATGATATCCCCTATAACGTGTGTTTACGCAGCTTTACGTGGTTTACCCCCGTGATCTCTTGGGGCGAGCTTCGTGACAAATGTTCTTAAAATTTCGTCCTTCTAAGTTGAACGACCTATACCTTCATACCTTTTTATGAATATGGTGTATTATACAAATAATAAATCTGAATAAGGGGAGATCCTTTGAAAGCACAGAAAACAGAGCAAATACTGAAATTGCAGACTCGGTTTAATTGAGTCTGTTCATGAGCAATACTGAAATATGCAACAGCGCTCACGCCCCCTAGCACCGGCTTAAGCGGAATTCAACCTTCAACCCGTTTTAGTGAGGTTTAAAAACGATTTTTTTTAATTTTCTGGCAATGCCATTTTTAGAGTTGGATACCTTGAACTCGTATAAATAGAATAAGGGTACAAAAAAGTCTACTCGAGAGAACCACCTATGATCTGTCCCAGAGGGAAAGTGAGGACATAAGGAATTGTTAGTTATTCAGTATTAAACAAAATATGCACACATAATGATGTGAATGAACAGTTGCTGTTGGTTTAATAATACAAGAGTCATTCCACACATTGCCGGAAGGTCTCTAGTCAAATGTTTGAAATGCCCGAGTGTTTTTCATCTCGTTCAAGCCAATTCGGCCCAGTCTAGCGTTTGTTATACATGTAGTTTCAATGGTTTATTCATTGGATTTTACTGATGGCATCTGAGCTGGATCACAACTATTTGCACATTCTTATAAGGTCGCCACTAGCAGATAAAGGGTATTTAAAAACAGTCATATACGCAACACCTTATCAGACGCCGATTTAGGTTTTTAAATTATAGCAAACGTATACCCAGCCTCGCTAAGAAAGTGATGTGTAATGTTAACGAAATATTTTCATAATCCTGCCATGCGACTGTCCTTATGTTTTAAACACAAGGTGTCATGAGGCCCGTGGTACGACAACAAAAACTGTCGTAATTCAAAACTCTAAAATACATCTAATTTCTGATATCTGCATCCAATTTTGCCTGGTTATATCTCTTTGGAATCGTCTTGAAAAGATGTTTCCAAAGAGATTTCACAAGACAGAATTAGAGGGAGAAATAAATATTGATTGAGAATTTTAGAATTTGCCGTACGACCGTTTTTGTTGTACGACGTTTCATAAGACGGACCTGGTGATTAAAGGACGGTGTTACACATTATTGCGTTATCTCTAACAGAATTTGTATTTGATGAGCACATATTCATTTCAAGCAATTTAAAGTTGGATTAGACGTCTCAAAAGGTCCCAAATTTGGTAGAACTCATCAAAAAAATTAATTGTAAACATCTGCTGTCATTTACTACATTTCATTTACTTTTTTTGCTTTGTTCTGTAACCGCTACACATATACACCTAGCATAGTTACGCCGAGTCTATATTTCATTCAGCTTTCTAAATCAAAAGTAAATTGAAATACATAACTTGTATACATATAGTGCATGCAAGTAAACACATTAATAAATATATTTCATTCGAAAGACTGTTATTGTAAAAGTTTAGTTTTGGGTAAAACTGGTATGCTGATACTTTTATTTAATGACGAAACTTTCAAGACATCTAGGGCCCGTTTCATAAAACTTCGTACGATAAATGCTGTCGTAAGTCAGATTATAAAAGCCTCAATTTTTATTTCTTTCTCAATCTAATCATGTCTTGTGACATCTCTTTGGAATCATCTTGAAAAGACGATTCCAAAGAGATGTCACATGACATGATTAGATAGAGAAATCAGGAATTAAATGTATTTTTAAGTTTTAACTTACGGTCGTTTTTATGAAACGGGACCCTGCCTGTGTACATTTGACAACATTTTGAATTTGCTGCCACGGTTCTCTGAACAAAAGTAGCAGAGTCCAGTAAGTCATATAATTTGTTCTCTTCTTAAACAAAGATTGTCACTACTTTCATTTTTAAAGTTAAGTGCAAGTAGTTAACTGCATGTAGGTTACCCCCTGGTTGAGATGGGGAGCTTTACTGCACTTCAAAGCCGAACTGCCTTATGTATTGGGGAGCTCATAAGCATCGTCCGGCATTTCTGAAATGCAAATAATCATAAATTTAAAAACAACTTCAACGTTATTAATGAAGTCCAACGTATACGTTGTGATCTGGTTAAGAGGAGCGCAATTTACTATGCTCTTGATCTGAGTTATAAGTTCTGTGTTTCTAATGTCTGAAATATATTTTAAAAGTTAGGGTGAAGGAACTTTGATTAAAGCAACATCGATACGAGTGTTAACGAGGCTGGATTCTGATCAGACGAACTCGTCTGATCAGAATCAAAACTGTTCGTAAAGTCACCTGTCGTCGTATTTTGCGATTAAAGAGTTAATCAAATATCTCAAGCACCAAAAAACAAATCTGGGAGCTGCCAAATTGTATTCTTTTGTGGCATATATCTATAGCAACTCTGTTGTATCTCTTGAATACTAAAATAAGTATGACAACTACAAAAAGTACAGTCAAACTTCGCTATCTCGAACTTGTTTAACTCGAACTATCCGATATGACGACACATGAACTTCATTATTTCATGATCGGTTATGTCGAACATAGTTTTTTTTTTACATATACCCGTATTTCAAAGTTAAAACGTGGCTTAGCCACGTTTTAACTTTGAAATACGGGTATGTTTGACTTAGCCGAGTTCCAGATATTGAAGTTCGACTGCATCAATTTTATCATACAAAATATTGCCTTGGTAAGAGCCTCCGACATAGAATGTTTAAAACAAGAGTAGTTCTATTAAATTGATGTGACCAACCATTATTCATACCTTCAGCCGTCTCTTCTCTTAAGTAGCTGTTCATGTTGTAATAATCCACTTGTACAGAATCATCTGTTGACACCCGGGCGCTAAAGGGAAAACATGTACTGTAAAACCTCCCTAGTACGACCACTTAATGTTTCTAATTACATGTATAAGGTTTTAAATAGAGCTGCTTAAATCAAGGTTAACTAAGGAACTTTCTGTTTTACGTACACCTTGCTTTAATCTTACACCTGTCTTTTATAAAAAATCAATTAGCCTTCTTTTTAAAAGTGTTACATGAACTGACATTAACATCATCGACTTTTTGAATTTGTAACGTTTCTAACGAGTAGTCACATCATTAATTTTGATGTTACATGTGTACATATTTATTATTGTGAGCGCTCTCCTTATATTTATCCCTAATATAAGAAGTGTATTACATGTATATATCTTTATAACATGCCAAACATGCCAACACTATACCTGCGTTTAGGTTTACAGCAGCTAAATTTATACTTAACGCCGTTCTTTGAATAAGAATGGATATATCTACAGATTAAGGACCAATAAGTGCAGAAAAAAAATCAGTCTTAACCATTTCATGATCAAATTATTTGGGGGATTTTTACCCCTTCACCGCTTTATTGTCGTCTGCTTCAGTATGGTTGTCTGCACGACGCGCTTCAAAGTAAGAATTAAGGTTATGTGACTTAAAAAATATCAATAAAGGGTTAAACAGTTTGGGTCCTGATCAGACGCCGCGTTACGCGGCGTCTTATCATGACCCAAACCGTTGGCAAACGCGCTTTAAAGCGTCATTTAGAGTGAAAGGGTTATACGTTTGTCTTGCTATTAGTAGCCATCTGCATTTACGACTAAATATTTCAATTTCAGTGTTGCTAAGCAGAAGTTGGGCTCTAGTTTGTATTTTGAAAAGAAACATTTTACCCTCTATAGCATTTACTGTACACATACGCGTAACCTGGTGCCTGATAAGGATCCAGACTGTTTGATACTTATATATATGATTGTCAGTCAAATTGCCTACAGTTATAAACTTTGGAAATCAAAGCAGACGATCAGTTTGCAAGCAGACGATATTATAAAAGTGAGTTTACTGTACGAGTTACAACGCCATAATGGCAATGAAAGGGTTAATGTAATAAGGTTAATGTTTTACTTTTGTCTCTGGTCATTGCCTGTGTCCTGCTGTAAGTCGGCATAGACCTGTGTCTCCCTCGTGGTATTCAATGCTTCATATCCATATTCGTCACTGCTGAAACAGATGTGCATCCATGATATAAAGTCGTTATTATATTTCAGAAGAAGATATGCTCAAAGTTTAAATCAAAGCACATGTAAGGTATAGTAATAATAGTTAAAAACCAATGCCATTTGCAAATGATCTTGTTTTACAGAATGATACAATAAAAGCCAACCTAAAAAACATCGATGTAATTTAAGTTTTTTGTTTTAACCCTTCCATGATCAAATTTGTCGTGAGCTATTTACCCTCTCACCGCCATATCGTCGTGGCAAACAGTTTTGATCCTGATCAGACGCGGCGTCTGATCAGGATCAAAGCTGTTTGCAAATGCGCTTTATGACGTCCTTATGAGTGAACGATTTAAGATAGGTCATTACTTTCTACAAGAAAAATATGAGACAGAAAGCTCTTATTGGAACTATCGGTATCGTCCTATATTAGCCTCTTTGCTGTCTTACGCCGAGTTCAGTGATTATCTTAAAGCAATTTCTATCTATCTATCTCTTCATACGGCATACAATCTCAAATGAGTATTATTCCTCAGAATCCAAACTGTTTGACACTTATTTCAATATTTCTTATGTCAGGATACCTTATCTTTATTTTAATGAAAAGGAGACCATACACCAAATGTTTGAAGCAGATGACGTCATTGCGAAAAAAGGGGTACGTTGTCACCTGTATTTAAGACATATTTCAGTTTTAATATGTACGCTAAATAAAATACACATTTGTAGTGTAAAAAGGAACATTTTAAGTATAAAAATAAGGTGCATTATTTACGTCAATGGTTGGTCACTGTATGTGCTTGGTTGTAACGCTTCATAAGCCTGTGGCTCCCTCGAAGCATTTAGTGCTTCATAGTGATGGTCGTCACTGCTAAAACAGACGTTTATACATTTTACATTGCAGTGGTAGAGATGTTCAGAATTCAAAACAAAGCAACTGTACGGTGTAACTATAATATATACACACACAACATATAAATATTCGTGTTTCACAAAATGGAACAATCGAAACATACCCTATTCAAAGCTGAATAATTATGGATAAGAAATAAAAATACAGAAACATCTTGTAAGAGCTGCGTGATTTACTTTTGTCTTGCGTTATGTTGTCACTTGTATTTAAGACATATATTTCATGTTTATATGTTACAGTCAATCTGTGTAATCAGCCATTCACGTAATGACTAAAATTTCAGTCATTACGTGAAATGACTGTTTCACTGAGTCATTTCACGAAATTCCTGAAATGTTCAGTTATTTCATGAAATGACTGAAATCGACAGACCGCTTTTACACAAATTGACTCGAAACATTTAACATGATTCAGGCAATGTGTGAAATGACTTTTATTTAATTAATTCTACAGCCGTTCTTCATTCATATCTTCAATATGCATATTTTTGTTTAAAACTTAATATTTAACAATTATTTCAGAAACATTGCACGCATTTTTCAGTGATTTAAGAGAAATGATTTTTACTAGTCTACATTTGATATGCATGTTTTGTTTTGATAGTGTAGTTTGCAACAATTACGATACACCAATCATCACGATGGTATAAATAAAGCTAAAGACAATTTAGTCATTTCGTGAAATGACTGAAGTTGTTTTTTAATCATTTCACGAAATGACTGAAATATTTTGGCATTTCATGAAATGACTAAGTGAAACAGTCATTTCACGTCTAAGTCATTTCACGTAATGACTGAAATATTCAGTCATTTCATGAAATAACTGATTACACAGATTGACTGTAACATATATAGGCTGAGCACATGTTGGAAGTTTGGAAAAGAAAAAAATTGAAAACTACGAACAAAACGAAGTGCATGTCTTACGCTTTCCTTTGGTCACTGTCTCTGTTTGGCTGTATTTCTTCATAAACCTGTGGCTCCCTCGTAGCATTCAATGTTTCATATCGATGGACGTCACTGTTACAGGGAAATGGACAGTTAGGGTAAAGGCGGTCTTATATTGTAGATAGATTTTGTTTTACAAACAACATATGTCAAAATCCCGTTATCGCTGGGATGTATTTAAGCTTAAAAAATAGATAATACACTTCGCTTATCTTCGTTATTTAGATAGAAGACATCTATCTTCCATATACACCAGCGGAACAACTCAGTCGTTATCCTATTCGTGACGTCATTTGTGCCCTCGCATTTTGTCGGATACTTTGGCTGTAGATGGGTACATACAGCGTACGCCATTATTTTTCTGATAAAAGGCTTTGAATATAACTAAAAGATGTTCGATAAAGTACATGTACTAGCTAAACTGTTGATCAAAGTACAATTAGACTTAATGATAGATGGGGAACTTAGCAAACCGTTTATTCAACGTTCGTTTTTATAACGAAATGAATGTTACACTTAAACACACATGCACACAATTCAGTTTTTATGTGCATTAAAATGGCAGGCTGCATTCTGATTGCATTTGTTAATCTCTCGTGATAATTTCTGTCCTTACCATCAAACAAACCCAACTAATCCGATTTATTACATTAGAGATATCAATAAGCCACATAAACCATCCGACCAGGCAGACTTGCACACAGGAAATGTGTGATTACAAACTGTATTCTCTACAGGTTGTAACTGTTTAAAAAGTTAATCTGATTTTCCCAAACTGTATTTCTTCTTTGTTGTAAACATATTCCGAAAGGGTATAAATGATGTTTCTCAGAAACAGAATGACGGCATCTATTAAGGTTCGTAATTCAAACTAAAAGTTGCTACAAAAATATTATGTTGAAAGTTTTTTAGGAAAACTTTTCAATTTTTGCATTTATAATACATGAACTTTCATAGAAACCAAGTTGTTATCAGCTGTCAAGTTTCCTTTCAAGCAGAGATTCATACATATTATTTCCTAGAAAATGGCACATTAGTATACAGCGCCCCTTCTCTACAACGACGAACAGTGGGAGACAAAAAAACTGAGTGCGTTGTTCGAAGGGAGTCGTTGTAGGGCGGGAAATTAATTTTCCTTGGGAAACAGCTTGAATCACGATCAGACATCGCGTAACGCGGTGTCTTATCTGGATTCAAGCTGTTTGTCACTCGTCATTAACTTTTGTTCTGTCAACATGTCCAATATGTAACTTTTAGGAAAAACAACAGACGACAAATTTAAGCAAACGATGTTACAGCAGTAAAAGCGTTAGATATAAAAGCCATGTTGAGAAAACTGCGGCAAGCGTCGTTGTAAGGAGGGAATTTTGTTCAGAGGGTCGTTGTTGAGAGGGAGCTCTGTATTGAGGACACTCTGTACACATTGTGCAAAGTGCTTCCAAAGGTAGTTGACATTGTTGTCTGCTTTGAAATGTGTAGATTTATACATTTCAATAAACCTACTAGCAAGTTTCAAACAGTTTAGACGCGTTACTCGGCGTCTGATTTGTATTCAACTTTCCTGCAAACGTCAAATCAGTCACGCAGGGCAATGACAGGGTTAGAGTAAAGGCAAAAACGACAAAACACTCACGCTTGATCGGCGTTTCCCTCTTCGTCATCGTTTGTCGGCCCTGCAATATGAGCATAGCCAAACCTCATTACTTCGACTCTCTTAAGTTAAAATAGTATGTTTTAAACATATGAATTTCAAAATTGCATTAGCCGCAAATAAATATGTTTTGACGTAAAAACGTGGTCGAGCCACGTTAACGAGTGTGCTAAACCCTTTCACCGCTAAATGTTTCGTGAAAGTTTTACCCCTTTACTGTTGCATTGTCGTCTGCTTCAATTTTGTTGTCTGCAATGTCGTTTCAAAGTTTAAAAAGGCGGTATGAGTTAAGACATTTCAAAACCAGTGTCAACTAGTTTGGATCCTTATCAGACGCCGCGTTTGCGCGGCGTCTGGTCAGGATCGAATCTGTTTGCAAACGCGCTCTTAAGCGTCAATGAGAGTGAAAGGATTAAGCGAATTTAAGTGACAGAGGGTCGGTTGTACATACAGTGGAGAAAACGTTATTCTTTCCCAATAAACGCGTTTACGCTAAAACGATTATTTCCACTGCAAACAGTTTGGAGCCAGATCAGACGCCGGGTAACCCGGCGTCTGATCAGGCTCCAAACTGTTTGCCACCAAGATAAATTATCAGAATTGTCCAAAATTTATACTTTTCTACGTTTTAGTGTTTTGCGTTTGCGTACGTTTGCGTTTTAAACGGGAAAGAATAACGTTTTCTCCACTGTATAAGAAAAATATTTTCTTAAAATTCCACGTGCAAGTGCATGAATTGATATATCGATGCAATATTCAGACACAAATTGGTTTAACAGATGAGTAGAATTTGAGAAATCATCTATTAACTCATTGAGCCCTAGTGACGCTGTATGCGTCTTTTACCAAAAGTGTATGAAGAGGACACGTGTCCTATGCAAACAGTGAAGTCCCTGATCAGAGGGCTCCTTCTATATTTAGAGAATTTAACAGCATTTCAAACCAATAATTTACAATATTATTAATTAAGGGTACCAAACAAAGTCTGAAATGAAGCTGGATTTAACGGCGAAAAAAGGTCAGACCGGAGTTTAACCCATTACCCCATAGCCTTTTTCCAGTATTCAAGAAAGGTGACCACTTAAAGAAGGGTGAAAGTAAAGCAGAATGTGCCTTGAGGCACATTCTGCTTTACTTTCAGCCTGCTTTAAGCTATAATTTGCTAGAATATAGAAACTATTTCTTATGATTTTTATTTGTGACAGTATAAATTGGAACTAATTTCATCAGTAGAGGAAATAAAAAAGGTGTAAAAAGGTGTATGTATGGTGTAATGGGTTAATAAATGATTTGCAACCATAGATACCGGCTGTAGACTTGGGCACAGCAGCTCTCCTCTTCCTCTTCATGACAACAATAACAATGACAACTACTACAGCAACAACAACAACAACTGCCAAGACTAAGACAGTAATCATGAATTTGGCGGACCCGGAGCTGTTGTCATCTTGCTGTGCAGTCCTGGTAATGCCTGAAATACATGTACGTGTATATTATCAACTTTGTCACGATATTGTTGATATGAAGGGAAAAACATACAATCACGCCCACAACGAATCAAACATATCAAAGCACGCACAGGCACTCATCTGCACTCACCAACAAGCAAAACAAGCAGGGTTTATCGTTCTGGGGCCCGTTACAAAAAACTTCGTATGACAAAAACGGTCGTAAGTCAAAATTTTAAAATACATTTGATTTCTAATTACTCTATCTTGTGTAATCCTGTCTTGTGACATCTCTTTTGAATCGTCTTATCAAGACGATTCCAAAGAGATATCACACGACAGGATTAGATGGAGAAAAAACAAATACTTGAGACTTTTATAATCTGACTTACGACAACATTTGTCGTACGAAGCTTTATGAAACGGGCCCAGAACGCTACGGGCGATTTTTGAGATAACTTGCAGTTAGTATAGATTTAGATGAGCCACCGAATTATTGGTGCCATAACTGTTATCTGAATTGTTTGACATCATAGTGCTAAATTTTACACATGAGAATTGTTACATGGCATGCTCTTACAGTGGAGAAGACGTTATTCTTTCCCAATAAACGCATTTACGCTAAAACTATTATTTCTATTGCAAACAGTTTGGAGCCAGATCAGACGCCGGGTAACCCGGCGTCTGATCAGGCTCCAAACTGTTTGCCACCAAGATAAACATGAATTATCAGAATTGTCCAAAAGTTACACTTTTCTACGTTTTAGTGTTTTGCGTTTGCGTTTCGTTTCGTTTAAACGGGAAAGAATAACGTTTTCTACACTGTATATAAATGTGTTTATCCTTTGGTTGACAGCAGACCAACACTTTGAGTACGTCGTGCTTATTTAACGACTGTGCCATAATAGTTCCAACAATTTAATATCGAGAATAATAAAACTTCAAGAACTGTAAGGATAATCTCTCTAAACGATACAATCATGCCTATCATAACCGCGTCCAGTTTACACACACATACAATGACTTACTAGATCTATGTACAGTAATAGTTAGGCTCTGTTGAACTTGTTTCGACAGTTTGTTTTTGGCAACACATGTATAATTCCCACTGTGACTCCTGGCCACAGGCTCGAGTCTTAGACAGGCCGACTGGAGTCCACACGCCTGACTGTACAGGCTTTCTACCATCGATTCATTGTACCACGTAACTAAAGCTAGAGGAAAACTGTCCGCGGTGCAGGTGGCTACTAGTGATTCCCCTTCAGATACATTGACCTGTGGAGGAACATCCAAGGTGAGTATTGGTTCGTCTGAAAAATTGAAGAATGTAGATTAATATATAAATACATGTATACATTATATACAGTTCTCTCTCTCTACAACAACACCTAATGGGAGAAACATATTGTGTGTGTTGTTCGGAAGGAGCCGTTAAAGGAAGGGAACATTAAGACTTAGCTTACATTTGCAAACATCTTGAATTCAGATCAGACGTCGCGTAACGCGGTGTCTGCTCTGAATTCAAGCTGTTTGTCACTCGTCATTATATTAATTCTATTAAAATGTTTACTTATATGTAATTTTGAGAAAAACAGCAGACGGCAAATTTAAGCAGGCGGTATTGCAGCCATGGAAAGGTTGTACATAAATGCAATGTTCGAGGAACAGTGGCAAGGGTCATGGTAAGGAGAGAGTCGTTGTTGGGAGGGAGCACTGTATGTCAAAGTATTGATAATCGATTTTGCTTCGTTATTTGTTCTTGACGAGGAGACACTGTCAAACTCGTACATCATGGTACAATTGATATTTCTTGAAGACAAGTACAGTGCTCCCTCTCTACAACAACACCCAATGGGAGACACAGATTGTTCGGAGGGAGTCGTTATAGGGAGGGAAATTGGCATACATTTGCAACAGCTTGAAATAAGATCAGACGCCGCGTAACGCGGCGTCTGATCCGGTTTCAAGCTGTTTTCCACTCGTCATTAATTTATTTTCTGTAAAAAATGTCCGTTATTTTACTTTTAGAAAAACAACAGACGATAAATTTAAGCAGACGAAATTGCATCAATAAAAACGTTAGACATAACTGGTCTGTTTAGGGAACTGCGGCAAGGGTCGTTAAAATTAGGGAGTCGTTGTTGTGAGGGCTGTTGTAGGGAGGGAGCACTGTAACAGATTTATGCTGGACAATAGTAAAGAGAAAGCTTTTGTTGTTGTTTGCCTTTTGATATGTCATTTAAGATTGAAACATTTCAAGTGTCTTTTTAAGCCAATCGGACTACAAGATTTACGATGTAAATCAAAACACACTATTTTGCAGACATAACTGCACAATTCCACACTTTGATGATAGTATCTTAAATGTAAAAGAGGTCATTTCTAAAATATTCTTCAAATCACATTTTTGAGCAGATAAATACTGCTTAGCTTGATTAAGTTTAATCCTTTTACCAACATAAGCGACTATAGTCGTCTTTGCAAAGAGTTTGAGACCTGTTTAGAAGATGCGTATCGACATGTCTCCGGTCAACTTGCATTGAATCTTACGTTGACATAACAGGTGAAATTATTAAGTTGATGTAGACTAAACTCTGCGATGAAAGGTTACAGCTTATATAATGGGGCTGAAATCAGTTTAGGTTGCTCCGATTAGAAAAAAAACAGTACTGCGGGGAAAACTTTTAATGTAAATTTGAGCTCTTTGACTATAGCTATGCTCATACTTTTTTCTTTTTTTTTAGTCGTTAATATTTCAAAGGCTCATATCAATATTTTGCATTTCAGTAGGTTCAAAATAAATTGCAGAAGCCTTTTTTCTTGTTTGTTTATTTTTACAAGGAGCAGGAGAGCCCTTTTCAAACTTCACAGAGATATCCCGAGACTACGGAATTTTCCCCCAGAGGTCAGTCAATACATTATGCGGCGTCTGATCAGAGTCTACACTGTTTGTTGATAGGAATTTCAATATAAAACAAAACGAAAATGAAAATTTAGACCAGGCATCCCTTGATAAAAAATGGACTAATCCAAAATATAAACATGGAAGAATACAATGGGTATAAATGGGTTAAACACTTAATGTCTAAAGAACTAGGGAAACCATGCTAAATAAAGTACAGTAAAATCTCTTTATTACGGCTACTTAATTGCGTTAATTATTAAATACTTACGACAGGTGACCGCTTAAAGCAAGGTAACAGAAAAACAGAAAGCTCCAATAGTTTTACTGTCACCTTGCTTTAAGCTGTCACCTGTCTTTTATACAGTCAATTTGCCTTCGGTTTTTTTAGTGGTCGTAATAGAGAGGTTTTACTGAAAATCCAAATCAGTGGAATCCTTTCACTATCAATGATGCCAAAAGGCACGTTAGCAAACATTTGTGATCCCGGCGTCTTATCAGGACTTGTTTAGAAATTACGTCAGTTATACTGACTTAAATCTTACTTTGAAACGATATTGCAGACAACAATACTGAAGCAGACGACACTATGGCGGTAAAGGGGTAAATTATTAGATCATGAAAGGGTTAAGCGAAATAAAATACTAAAACATATTGACAGTTTACTCACAAGGCACCAAGATAATAAAAGCATCGCTCTTGTTAGACGAAAATCCCTCACATTTGGCCAAACATGTCAGACGTTTTCCGTTGTCTGACCTCGTCACGTTAATATGCTCAGAATGAGTAGAACTCTTCTTGGACCTGTCCATCTTGGTGGCGACAGGAAAGGAGGGAATCATACTCTCGTCTATTCGCCATTCCGGTCTGCACAAAGCGCTGTACTGCCACAAAGTACACGTTACATCGAAGCTGTAAACATCTTGTATTTTGTCTACATCCCATTTCTTCTCAATTGATACTGCTTCAGGAGTAACTGTGGCGCAGAGATTAAGTACATATAAACTAGAATTAACATACACACTGAAACAACAGTAGTCAATATTCGATATCTCGAACTCGCTTAAGTTTTAACTTTGAAATAAGGGTTTGTTCGACTAAGGCGATGTCCAAATACTGAAATTCAAATGTAGGAATTAAGAAAAATTTGAAATATCGAAGTTCGACGGTACATACTTACATTATCGGACTAAGCATAAGTTTACTTGTACCTGGAAACATTTGAATCAATTTTTAAACGTCCAGTAACTTGGAGAGTGTTCAAGAAACATAATGTCACATGAATTGACCATTCACTGCCTAACCACGAGTACAATTGTTATCTGCAAACATTTTTATCCTAATCAAACGCCGCGTAATTTGTAACTCATTTCTTAACAACATCATACATGCTATATTGAGTGCTATAGAACTTGATGTCCTTTAGCTAGGGAAGCACAGTAACCACAGTCTTTATGACTACTCGACAAACAGCTTGATGTCGATGTTAAACTGTTGTGACTCGCTATTAAATTTAACCAAGAGTTGTGTGCCTCAGAACTTTTGAAAAGCATCAGTAAAACGGGAGTTTCTTGCGGTAAAATAGAAAATGTGGAAAAGGGGAATAACTCTCACAATATTGATGCAAGAGTTATGAATCTTCTGCAAGACACTTCCACTTGTCAAGCTTTTTCCATAAATAACATTTCATCTGGAAACCATCTGTATTACATGAGTTATAGGCAGACTAATGGAAAATGTTGAAAAGGTGGGTGACTCTCACAGTAGTTATGCACGAGTTATTTACCTTGTGTAAAACTCTTTCGTTCATCAATATATTTCCACTAGTGAATTTTCATTTCAAAAGCTTCAGTATTACAGAAGTACATTATGACAGGCAAGTAATGAACATTTTTAAAGGGGCATAACTCTCACAATATTGGTACAAGAGTTATGAACCTTGAGCAAGACACTTTCAATAAATGAAATTGAATCTTAAAAGTTATAGTCAAAAGAAAACGTGTGACGAAAAAAGCGTGACCGACGTACAGACCGACGGTGGGCCATTTTGTTTGTTTGTTTACGTCCGTTTTTTGCCATATATTGGCTAATTGGACGCCACAGAGTGAGGGGAGTGGATACATAGAAACCGGCCGCGATGCCCTACTACTCTTATTATGTTTTTAAGATGCCCAGTGTAAAGCACTGATACGTCGAGCCCCTGTTTATAAAGTATCATCCGAAGTACTTGGTCTTGACGAGGAGACACTGTCAATCCCATCTGTCGCGTCTTTGATCTACACTATTTGACACTCACATGCATCTAAAGCGTTTAAGCGACTGTATTATATATAGTATTTTGCAGTGAAGACAAAACTCCGTGGATGACAATGGTGCAATGCAGAGTTTGCCGTGGCACGGCTCATATATAGATACAATTGACAATTGATTAAAGTAGATGACGGCTATGCAGTGAAATAATGAAGTATGTGTTAGGCGCAAATTTAAATACAGATATGCCCTTAAAAATCTAGATGACACTCTAAAAGACTTGTGTCCTTTCAATGAGCAGTTTCTAAAAATATTCTGCATGTATTTGTTTTAACTCTTTCAACACCATGTACTTTTTTAGAAATTGACATATTCATTACATTTGCAAACAGTGTATACCTAGATCAGAGAGCTCCTATAGGATTAAGTGTTTATGATTTCAAAGCACTTACACAAGTACTGTATTGTTCTCGATGAACACTGTTCTTTTTGGAACACGTTGACAGTACAACACCTGAGGTTCTGACTGTTCCAACTACGTTCCATGTTGTGGAGACGTATGATACTTAATTTCTTTCCTGCCTTTTTTATCACAGAGCTAGTCACATGTAGGGCGGCTTCCTTGATGTTAATAATGTTTAGCTTTAATGAGGGTATTGGACGTCCTCCCTCACTACTGCATGACACGTTCACTGGCTGTCCCTCTTTTATAACACCCATTGTAATAATCGGTCTAGCAGGTTGAACTGTAAATGAAAACATTGGACTATGGTAACACTTATAACCAGTTTAAACAACAGTGTTCCCTCCCTACAACGACCATCCCATCAACGACTCCCTCCTTACAACGACCCTTGTCGCAATACAAATATATCTAACGCCTTTACTGCTGCAATATCGTCTGCTTAGAATTGCCGTCTGTTGTTTTTCTCAAAGTTGCATAATGGGAATTTTGACAGAAAAAAGCTAAATGACGAGTGACAAACAGCTTCAATCCAGATCAGACGCCGCGTTACGCGGCGTCTGATCTGGATTTAAAGCTGTTTGCAAATGTAAGCCATGTTCCCTCCTTATAACGACTCCCTCAGAACAACGCATATATTTATTGCCACCCATTGGGTGTCGTTGTAGAGAGGGAACGCTGTATAACCAGTTGAAACTATGATCGGCAAATGTTTCATACGTCTCCGTCAATATTGCATGAGGCAATGCGAAAAGACGGTTTATCAGACACAATTGTAAATGATAATCTTAGTTTCCACGAGAAATGGTATTCTAAACGAAATTAATATTTAAACCATTCACCCTATAACTATTTTTTACGCCTTCAGTCCATTTTCCCATTAAAACAAATAGTTCCAATCGATACACTCATGACTCGATTTGGCAGGACATGTTTTCTATATCCTAAGAGATAGTAGCTGAAAGCAGACTGAAAGTAAAACAGAATGAGTCTTAGGCGCATTCTGCTTTAATTTTAACTTTTTTTAAGTGGTCATCTATTTTAGTGCTAAAACATAGGAAAGGCCTAATCTCATGTTGCAATAACTTGTGGCCCAACCATTTTGTTTAATTTAAACAAATTTCATGACGCTTGTGTGAAGATATAAACTAATTGATCAATAACATATTATTGAAACTAAATGCTAAAAAAAAGGCTATTGGTTAAAGTAATAAAACTTGCTCCGCTGCCGTTATTTTCTACTTAGAATCGTAGTCTGTTTAAACCAGAAGAAACATCGGTTATAGTGTAAACGAGATAACTTTCGAAATAAAGCTCAATAGCACTAACAGATGCAAGCATTTTGGATCCAGCCAAGGTGTCTGGTTATTTTTCAAACTGTTTGACATTCGAATTGATATTGGTTTTTTTTTTTTTTTTTTTTTTTTTTTAAATTAAACTGCCTTAAATTCTAAACTTTAGAAATAAAAGCTTAAGATAAGTTGACGAACAGACAATGTTATGGAAGGGAATGTGTGAGACGGATTATGGCCTTATAAATTATAATGGCAGTGAAAAAGGTAGCATTTCCCGTGCTTATTGCATTACAGTAAAACCTCTCTATTACGACCACTAGAAATCAGGTTAATTGTCTGTATAAAAGATAGGTGACAGCTTAAAGCAATGTGAAAGTGAAACAGAAAGCCCCTGTAGGAGCTTTCTGTTTCACTTTCACATTGCTTTAATCAGTCGCCTGTCTGAAACGACTAATATTTGACACAATTTAGTGGTCGTAATAGAGAGGTTCTACTGTATATGAATAAAACAAGGGATCTGTCTTTATATGATTAAAAATAACATGGTAAACCCCCTATGTTGTGTTCATCTTACAGAAGACTAATTTATTGTATGAACACACGTGCTACTGATGATGATGGGTTGGGTTTGACGGCAGTGCGACACAAAATAGGCCATATAGCGCCGACGATTGTTGCGGGATGATGAGATGAGATGATGATGCTTTCAGGAAGATGATTTCGGCTTATCTCCGTCTTTGTCAAGCAGCGCATGGGATCGAAACCACCGCCCTGCCTTCCTTTTAGTTCTTGGCAGAGGTTACCGTATAATATCGGTCTGATAAACATAAACAATTCCCCATGACAATTAAGCCACAGAGCCACGACAAGGCGGGAAGTTATCTAGAGACTGTTGACAACTTAAAGAAAGGTGAAAATAAGCTTTCTGTTGTATTTTCGTCTTGCTTTAAGCAACTACTTGCCTTTAAAACACATAAAAAATCAGAAGATTTAAGGGTTGTAACCAAGAAGATTTACTCTATGGTAAAAAC
Source organism: Gari tellinella (assembly GCA_922989275.2). Lineage (NCBI taxonomy): Eukaryota > Metazoa > Mollusca > Bivalvia > Cardiida > Psammobiidae > Gari > Gari tellinella. Next base: position 36,097,310 of record OV277863.1, read on the forward strand.
ACGAAAAACATATAAAGATAAAATAGCTATTACCAACCTATTAGGTAGAGTGTTGTCTCAGCAAACAAAGGAGATTCTAGGGCCGCGTTGTTCACCTCACATCGTATCCGTTTACCATGTTTGTGCCGTGACGTATGTACCACTATTGTGTACCTAGGGTTGTTATTACTGACCGCATAATCAACATTGTTAACAAATATCTTCACTTTAGGGTTAGTTCCGCCGTGTGTTTCGCATACAATCTTTGTATATCCGTTAAGATCCCCAGCTATGCAGCCACTACACTCTTTGTCAATGGCATGTTGATTGAGAATCACAGGCTGACTTGGCCTCACTGAAAGGAGTGTATTCATTAAGTACCTGGGCCCGTTTCATAAAACTTCGTACGACAAAAACGGTCGTAAGTCAAAACTTTAAAATTCATTTAATTTCTGATTTCTAATCCTAGTATCTAATCCTGTCGTGTGATATCTCTTTGGAATCGTTTTTTCAAGACGATCCCAAAGACATGTAACAAGACGGGATTAGATGGAGAAAGAAATAATAATTGAGACTTTTATAATCAGGCTTACGACAACATTTGTCGTACGAAGTTTTATGAAACGGGCCCCTGTATTGGTATGATTAAACAGTCGTTTACATTTTTCTAACAAGAACATCGTTGGAAAGTCTGGATGCTCCACAAAAAGATATATCCCTGATTAAAGTATTTTAGCATGTGAGGCCATTCCTGTAAATGTTATCCTGTTACAAAACAACATTGTTGGTTTGTAATGACACTGGAATGTGTAAACAGTGTAGATTATGGTTATTGTTTACGTTGAGTAAACGCGTTACATTTTAGAATTTTTCAATCGCCAAATGCAACCAAATATTTACAGTTTGCAGATTTACGAATAACGACTTCGTGTAAGGATTGCATCGTGAATGACAAATTTGCCGCGAAGGAATTTCGTTACTTTAACAGCTTCTATGAAAAACGGTCGTGGCACCGTTTCTTTAATAACCCCGGAAAGTTATAACGGACAATTAAGTGTTGTCCATTATTTGGCTATTTAAGGCTAATTTTAATAGTATTTTGCAAAATGTCTAACAGCGCAGCCTCTGACCAGAGGGCTTGTGCAGGGGCCATTTAATCAGGGTCTATACTGTTTGCATAGGGCACTTGTATTCTTCATTGGTATACTGTTTGTTAAAAAAGAGAATACTCGTCCCTAGGTTGAATGTGTAAATCAGCCGTATATAACGCAGCATTGTGCCGTTATCGAACCAAAAGCAAACCTGTCGAAAGGAAATGGACCAAATATGCAGTGCTGCAGGAGTTAAGTCAGAAACTGGTTCCCCCGTAGATAGTGGTACCAGATTTAATGTTATACATGCTTAGAATGGCAAGAGCTAAAGAAACAATTGGCCAAGAGGATGTACCAGAATCCCCTTAAGGGAAGGCAGGTCAATGGTTGTGAAACCATGCGCTGTTTGGGATTAGCCGCAATCATCTTATTAAATTCATCATCTCATCTTAGCATCCCTCATCATTCATCGGCGCTATATGACCTATTTTGTATCGCAGTGTCGTAAAACCCAACTCATACAGACAACAGAGAGAAACCCAAAATGGCAATAGCTAAAAAAAATGGAGAAAAGTTGGAAGCCAAAAAATTTCATGTAATGGCTGATCACAACTGCATGCAAATCAATGTATTTGGATTAATTGGCCGAAACAGAATACAGTATGTTGACATTTTAAAAGCTGAATACGTTCGGTCGACATGCAGATTGTTCTTTGAATTTCAAGTTCCAAACTTATCGAAGCTAACTTATCGAAGCTATTACCACTGTAACTTATGCCAAACAATATATTTTGATCGGAGGAAAGGAAGCAAACAACATATTTTGTGCAGACGATATAAAAGAAGTGATCGGACAGGATGATAAAATGATATGTTTATCTAACCTGTAAATTACAGTTAAACCATTACCAAAAAGTCTGTTTCTAGTTTTGAAAATAGATGACTACTTAAAGCAGGTTGAAAATAAAAGCAGAATGCGACATATAGCGCATTCTGCTTTACTTTCAGCCTGCTTTAAGATATTACCTGCTAGAATAAGGAAAGTATTAAATATGACACATATTCATTACGGTAAAATTTGGAACTATTTTCTTCAGCGGATGAATAAAATGCATGTGCTAAAAGTCGCTTCTATAAGGGAACGGGTTAATACACTAACCATCCACTGCGGGATAATTTGTGATTACTGATACAATAAGATACAGTGTCACAGTGTATTTATAAGCAGTCTGTCTATTCTAAGGGTTCCAATGAATAATACAGTGGAGAATCTGTTATTCTTTCCCAATAAACGCGTTTACGCTAAAACTATTATTTGCAGTGCAAACAGTTTGGAGCCAGATCAGACGCCGGGTAATCGGCGTCTGATCAGGCTCCAAACTGTTTGCCAACAAGATAAACATGAATTATCAGAATTGTCCAAAAGTTATACTTTTCTACATTTTAGTGTTTTGCGTTTGCTTACGTTTGCGTTTAAACGGGAAAGAATAACGTTTTCTCCACTGTAGATGATTAGATTCACTGTTCGTAATTACCTGGTGTGTGTATTGCTACTCCATCTGTCAATCTATTCTCATCACACTGAACAAGGTAGGTCCCGTCTCTGTCCGTGTTCATCGACATTATTTCTAAATAAAATTCAGTGTCATTGTAAAACGTATTTTTGTTCATTTCAAAAGTTCCCCGCTCCTCAGAAATCACACAGCCGAGAGGTCCTTCACAGGTACTGTTGATAACCCTCCATGTATGATAGAAAGACCCAGATTCGGACACATCGGGAAAATATCGTATCTTTACATCAGTACCTGGCTTGAAATGCTTTGGTTGAAGGTAAAGGGTTCCACATTTTTTAATATCTTGCACTAGAAATTAAAAAAACAAAACAAAAATATTTATCTAATTAGAAGTAAAATATTTCCACAATTTTATTATTCTTAGATATGAAAATAAAACTTGAATTAATCGAACAAAAGTTACATTTGCTTTTAGTATACAGTATGGGTATACAACCAAAGCTTATATCATTTTTATACACTTTCTTTTCTTAATTATCAATAAGGTATCTTAACATATAATAATGATTTATGATGGAAATGGTTTAGTGTTGTAATGATCGTATGTTAACGAAAATTAAGTATCTAGTAATAAACTAATTCAAAAAGAAGAAGTATAACTTATGGAACGTGTCACTAATGAGAATACAAACAGAGAAAACCGAAATAAGCCAAAGTGATCAATGTCGACACATATTTACACTCAGTAGAATCGCCAGCCGTCGAAGCTTAAAATGGTTTTATGAGTCATCTGTTTATATATTTATAATAGAGGAAAACAAGATTGTGTTCAATAAACGCCCAGGCTCCCACAGGCATCCTTGGCAATATATTCTAAATCTTCTCTAAGTCTAAAAAGATCAAGGTTAAATTTATGTTGGATAGTATGAGTGAATTGAAAAGTGATCGAAGGCAACAACTGTTTAAGTATCCAAGCATTGTAGTCAGTAGTGTTGACGCTAGACGAAATGGTAAAATCTGGTTAACCAAGAAATAACCAATTCGAAATATTCTGAGCTCAAATCAGGTCAAGGTCCGGGTGAAATGATGTAGGGTAATATTGGTGGACTAGCAATGGGCGAAGGCAACAACTGTATAAGTTTTCAAGTAGTTAATGCTAGACAAAAGTTAAAATCCAGTTAACCTTTAACGCCAGGAACGCACAGAGACGCTCGGACAGGAAAATCACTATATACATACAGTAAAACCTTTCTTTTTCGACCACTGAAACGAAGGCTATTTGATAGTACAAACAAAAGGTTACTGCTTAAAGCTTTAAGCAGTAAACTGCCCTGAACATCTAATAATTACAACAACTTAGTGGTTGTGATAGAGAAGTTTTATTGTACTACATCTACCGGTAGATGCCAGGGGGCATAACTATCAGGAAATTCCAAACATTAGGAATCCTGATAGCCGCGGGATTAATACATTAGCGAAAATGCAAAGCTTTGATATTTCCTTATTGTGCCATTAGATATAACTATATCCATAATACCATTAAATGTACAGGTTATATACATATTCCTTTACAAATGATGAACTTGATTTGATGAAACATGAATATTTGGATAAGGTTTGTAAAATGAATGAACGATAAACAGCTACGTTAGGAAAGTTTTGGCAACCAACATACACATAAAAGAAAAGATGCTCGGAAATGATTTTCGTGCTTACATTTTCAACATGATATGCAAAACAGACAAACACAATAGTAGAGAATTCAACGAAAGTGTAAAACTCTATTACAGCTGACAGGGCTGCCATTTCTCCGGATTTTTACTTAATCTTCGGCTTTTTTCTGCTTTACTTCCAGCCTGCTTTAAGAAGTCACGTGTCAACAAAACTAGAAACAGGCTATGGGGTAAAGGTACAATTCGTAAATTCGCAATTGAAAAATGCAATTTACGAAATCGTAGGATTTTTCATGTCAACTTATGACAGCCCTGGCTGAGTCTGACAGAGGTATTACTTAAGGTATAAGTTAGTATAGGTATATCATAAATCTTTGAAAAATTTACCTATTTGCGTTGTTTTATTGTGATTATATAAGAAAATCAATGCGTTTTTTAAATAGCAAACGACCTTCATATTACTGTTAATCTAATGCTTGGATCTTGATATATTTATCAGGAGATTCGGGAAATTGGGACCCAGCGTGCTCTTAATATGGACAGCGTTTGAAACCCCTTTTTTCACAATGCAGTAGACCTTTCTTGTAAGAGGTCCGGGCACCTACCCACTCTCTAGATCAGTGCAAACTTTTTCTCCCATCTATGTACATGTCTGTTGCATCCGATCAACACATTGGTACATATTCTGCATGTACGATTTCCCTGCCAATACTATCGTCTGATTTAATCCTCTTACCGCCAAAAGATAGTCTGCATTAGTGGTGTCGTCTGCAATATATTTTGACTGAAGAAATGTCGATACAGATGTCAAACAATTTGGATCCTGATCACACGTCGCGTAATGCGGCGTCTGATTAGAATACAAAAAACTGTTTGCAAAGTTTCCTTTTGGTGCCATTGGCAGTGAAAGAGTTAATGAAAATTTTCCCTTAACCCTTACCCCGAGTACACTTGTAATTTGAAACAGTTTGGATCCTGATCAGACGCCGCGTAACGCACACTCATTTCAATATTTCAGTCAAAATAACTAAATATTTAATTTTAGAAATAAAAGCATCTTGTGTACAATTGTTTAAAATTGATGACGTCATGGCAGTGAAGGGGTAAAGACATAGTGCAGACTCGTGTCACAAAGATCCTATGCTATATTTTATCTAGAAGCTCTCTGATCTGTGACTACACTGCCTTCAAAAAGGAAAAAAACGTTAATAGCATACAAGAGTTAAGTGGTTTCATAAAAAGAGGTAACTTACAAATAAGGTTCACCGAATATTTAATCGGAGTGCGGCATCCAATTTCCGCAAACAGCTTTATGACCACTCCCTTTGTTGCTTTTACATCCAACTTGAAGGTTCCATTACTCTCACTTGTATTGAAGTCAAAGATAGATTTATCTATTCTTACATATCCATGTTTGTTTAGATGGTAGGATATAAACCACTTTACCGACATGTTGGCATGATACGAGGAAGCTGGTGTTAACTCAAAGCGGACATATCTGTCTTGAATTGCTGGTTTTTCATGCTTTATAAATCCACAACTTTCATCACCTGAAGAAGAACACACGGGTGTCACTACAGAAGAACAACATAAATTCACTTTATCAAACTTGATTACTTAACCCTTTCACTGCCAAATTTTCCGTGAGTTTTTTTTACCTCTTCACCGATTCGTTGTTGTCAGCTTCAGTTTGTTTTGTTGTTTGCAAGATCGTTTCAAAAGTAAGATTCAATGTAGATAGTATGACTTAAAACATATCGATACGAGTGCCAAACAGTTTGGATCTTGATCAGACGCCGCGTTACGGTAACGCGGCGTCTGATCAAGATCCAAACTGTATGCAAACGCGCTTTTAAGCGTCATTGAGAGTGAAAAGGTTAATAGTTGTTGTTAATATATGTTGTTGATAGATGAATAAATGAGTTGGGTTTAACGGCACTGCGACACCTGATATGTTACAGTGGAGAAAATGTTATTCTTTCCCAATAGCCGCGTTTACGCTAAATCGATGGAGCCAGATCAGACGCCGGGTTACCCGGCGTCTGATCAGGCTCCAAAATGTTTGCTACTCAGATTAAAATTAACATTTAGGTTTGTCAAAAAATTGTCAAATTCTGTATTTTATTACTATGCGTTTGCGTTTAAACGGGAAAGAATAACGCTTTCTCCACTGTATATGGCGCCAATTAATGATGAGATGAGATTATGATGAGGGATGAATTTAGGAAAATGATATCGGCTAATCTCATTCGCTACAAAGCAGCGCATGGGATCAAAACCAACGACCTTCATTCCTTATTATTCTTGGCAGAGGGTATAACTTTAACAAAAAACATTCTCTGTGAAAATTAACCCACAGAACTGCTGAAAGGTACATGTAGGAAAGTCCAGCGGATGGAGAGTTTACCTCATTCACCCTTGAAACTTTTAATGGACAATTTTAATTTCAAATAAGTCTAATTTTGACTATTAAGGGTTGATTTAAACAAAATTAATCAAAATAATAAACAGTATAGACCCTGATCAGAGGGCTCCTTAAGGAGCCCTCTGATCAGGGTCAACACTGTTTGCATGAGACAAGTGTAATACTTACAGGTACACTTTTTATAAAGACGAGTATACTCGTTGCTAGGGTTGAATGTGTTAATAGTTGACATACACAGATATGTGTATAGATCTACTGATGAAACTATTTTTTCTCAGATAGACACGTATGTAATTAGCCTTAACCATGCCATTCCAGACGATTTGAGCTAAGCCCGGGGTTAAACTTAGACTCCATAGGAGCGCCTTTTAGCACATAAAAACTAATTTTTTACTGAAGAAAATAGTTCCATATACATGTACAGTCATGAATATGTTTCGTAAGAAATAGTTTCAATATTCTAGCTTATGTTAGCTTAAAGCAGGTTGAAAGTAAGGCACACTCTGCTTCATTTCAAACCCGCTTTAAGTGGTTACATATATGTAATACTAGACACAGACTATGACGTAAAAGGTTTAAAGAATCATCTACACTTTCAAAATCCCTCTTTGTTTTACTTTTTTCATGTATTTCATTTGGGCTATGTGAAAATATGACTACATTAACCCTTATAATGCCACTTGACGAAGTTACCCATTTGACATAATCACTACTATAGTAGAAATCTTCTTGAATTGTTTTTCTGATGGGAGTCAAACGCAGTTTTGACAGTCAAATTTTTGAATTTGGTATCAATCAATTTAATTCTTAAGCGAATGCCGCAAAACGGAACTAGTATTGCCGGGCTTGCCGTGAATTGATTAGACAATCATTTTACCTTTGACAATATGCAAAATCCATACCAACACGATAAAAATAGAAAAATTAGTTTGGTTCCTCTTCCCCATGTTTAATGAGGCGTTTCTAATTATCAAACTGTATAACGAAATTAAACACCGTTAAGTAGTAACTACAACGCGGATGTGACGAGTCCTAATCTTACGTACATAGTTTGAAAAGAGACCACGTATACAGTGCAGAAGACGCTATTCTTTCCCAATAAACGCGTTTACGCTAAAACTATTATTTCCTTGGCAAATAGTTTGGAGCCAGATCAGACGCCGCATAACCCGGCGTCTGATCAGGCTCCAAACTGTTTGCCATTCAGAATAAAATAATCATTCAGAATTGTCAAACAGTTGCCATTTTTACATTTTATTACAATGCGGTTGCGTTTCGTTTTCGTACAAACGGGGCGGAATAACATCTTGTCCACTGTAAGCACATGCATGTAAGTCGTTCCTCTATTACTCCGACAAACTTAACCCATTACCCCATAAACAGTTTTAGGTTTAAAGGCAGGTGACTACTTAAAGCAGGCTAAAAGTAAAGCAGAATGCACCTTAAGGCTCATTCTGTTTTACTTTCAACCTGCTTTAAGCTATCGTCTTCTAGGATACAGAAACTATTTCTGATAATACTCATGGCTGTTTAAAGTGAATCTATTTTCCTCAGTGAAAGAATAATTTCAAGGCATAAAAAGGCGTATTTACGGGATAATGGGTAAACCGAACTTTTAATGGATAATTGCAATATCCTATTATGTGTAGTCTATTTTTTCTACTTTGTTGATTTTAACAATGTAAATAGAAAATGACAAACATTGGAGCCCGCTGATCAGGATCTACACTGTGTACATAGGACAAGTGCACTCTTCAAAGGTTCACGAGTTGTTAATGACGAGAAAACTCGTGGCTTGGGTTAAATATGTTGCCTTGAACCTACATGATTTTAAAGGGCAAAACGTGGTTTGTCAACAGTTAACATCGAATAATGAGTATGCTTGATTTAAGCGAACACAAGTTATCGAAGTTCAAAAGAGAGAGGATGCGTTGTCAAGATTCGATCGTATAAACTATCGTTACTCCAATCAGTGATAGCCGGATGCTTAGTGGTTTTAAGTGTCAAGCCTCACTACATTGAGACAGTTGAACTCCGATTGTACGACCTCGATAATGTCGACTTACCCGTACGTCTCTCGGTGACACCCAATAACTAGTCTGTTCGAAGTTGAAAACATCCGAATTTTAAGGTAAACACGTAACTACATGTAACCAACGTTACCAGATATTAAGGTCGGAGGTTCTAGTATTTGCTGAAAGAGATGGCTTGCTGCAGGAATAGTGTTCATGAGATCTTAAGAAATATAACGGTGAACTATACACATATGAATAATTAACTTTAAGATTTAATGTAGCCATACATTTTATTGAATAAAATGGTCTCATCTGCTCAATTAAACGCTTTCTTGAAATTAAAAGAGTACACTTTTTACCAAACAGAACTTTTAACTTATTACTTCCTTTCAACTTATTAATTGTAAAGTCTGATAAGAAAGGATGTAGGACAATTTACAAACAACTTAACCCATTACCCCATAAATATGCTTTTTTACGCTTTAATTTATTTCTCTACTGAAGAAAAAAGTTTCATGTTATACAGTCATGAATAAGTATAATAAAAATATTTTCTTTTCTCTAGCAGATGTTGACTTAAAGCCGGCTGAAAGTAAAGCAGAATGCGCCCTAAAGCGCATTCTGCTTTACTTTCAACCTGCTATAAGTAGTCATCCGTCTTCAAAACTAGAAACAGGCTATAGGGTAATGGGTTAATGAAAACAGGAATATGCCAAGACTCGGCATAAATGGCAAGTCGAAATGGTGTTCTTTTTTCTAAATTCAGTAATCTCTCCCAACGGATCAATTTACAGCAATGTTTTAAGACCACTTAAGACTCCAAATTACATTGGCTACAATATAAAATAAATAATCGACTTCTGGGAAGTAAGGGTGATGGTCCAGTGGTAGAACGCTCGCCTAGGAAGCAAGAGGTTACTGGTTCGAGCCCTGTCAGGATCACTGGAATTTTTCTGTCCTGCAGCTCATTTTTTGATTATTGTTTTTAATATATAATATATATATACCTTGGAAAGGTGTCCAACTCCCGCGGCAAACGTGCTTCGCGAAACGCATCGACTTCATTCCGAGTCTTGTTGCGCAGTCAATTCTCGATCGATTCTGAATACAAAGATACCATTGGACGCAGAAAACCCTACTGTACACCATAACATTCCATATAAAATCAATTAACATCCATAACAAGCCAAGGTATATACTATATATAAAAAAAATAATAAAAAAAACCTGTAGGTCAGAATATTGTGTTTGATCATAGAAACGGGTGTTTTTATGGTTTTATTCACTTAGTTTGTGTTTGGAGGTGCTATATTCGGGTAAAGCATGCGTCTGGCACCTGTGGTAATAGATAACTAGTATAGCACAAATGAGAAATAATAACCCCTTTCCTATTGTACAATCGTTTGTTTTATTGCATCTGACAAAATGGCGTCTATAAAAACTTGTATGTACAGTATTAACCCTTTCCGCAATAGAAGCGCCTTTTAGCGGATATGATTTATTCATCCGCTGAAGAAAATAGTTCCAATTTAATCAGTAATTGATATGTATTATAGGGAATATTTTCTTTATTATAGCACATGATAGCCTAAAGCAGGCTGAAAGTAAAGCAGAATGCGCCCTAAGGCGCATTCTGCTTTACTTTCAACCTGCTTTAAGTGGTCATCTATCTTCAATACTATAAATAGGCTACCAGGTAAAGGGTTAATCACTTCACAACCAACCCTTGCTGAACTTGCATTTGTAAACAATTTCGATTCAGATCAGACGTGAAGTACACTTGCAACTGATCAGATTTCCAATTGTTTCACACCAATATCGATAGTTTTTTTTATCAAAATTCCTAAAAACCAGAATTTGAGCAATGAAACGCAGACGACAATATTCTGAGCACAATACAAGTACAGTGTTCCCTCTCTACAACGACATCCAATGGGAGACCAAAATTGTGTTCGTTGTTCAGAGGGAGTCGTTATAGGGAGGGAAATGTGCATACATTTGCAAACAGTTTGAATCCAGATCAGACGCGGCGTCTGATCTGGATTCAAGCTGTTTGTCACTCGTCATTAAGTTTTTGTTCTGCCAAAATGTCAAAAATGTAACTTTGAGAAAAGCAGCAGATGACAAATTTAAGCAGACGATATTGCAGCAGTGAAAAGGTTGGACATAAATGTCAAGTTTGGGGAACAGCGGCAAGGGTCGTTGTAAGGAGGGAATCGTTGTTGGGAGGGTCGTTGTAGAGAGTGAGCACTGTACACGTTTATCATGTCGAGATAGTCGTTAATGTTTCTGTGAATACAAACACCAATGACAATACAAGTTGACACACAGTGAAACTCGTGTAAAACGGATACTGTATCAAACATAGCATACGTCTCTAATGGCAGGGGTGTGCTTAATACAGAACAAAATAATCTAGAAAATACCAATTAGGGCTTTCTCAAATCTATAGCTTTAGCAGACTGTCTGAAAAATGCGCATTAACCGTATCTGAAGTGGCTACTTCAGACAAGATTGACTGTAGATATAGATGAGTTAGTTTGGAGTGTTGATGGACACACATAATGGTACGGTAATTATAAGGCAAACATAACGTGTTTTGTGATTACAAACGCATTTATTCATTAACCCCTAATCCACGTACCGCGTACAGTGGAGAAAACATTAATTTTTCTCGTTCAGACACAAACAAAACGAAATGAATTGCAATAAAATGTTAAAAATTTAAATTTTTGACAATTCTGAAAAATAAAAAAAATCGAATGTCTAAAGGTTTGGAGAGTGATCAAACGCCGGATTAGCCGGCGTCTGACCTGGCTCTAAACTGTTGCATTGGAAATTATAGATTCAGCGTAAACGCGTTTATAAGAAAGAATAACGTCTCCTCCACTGTATATGTGTCGTTTACATACAGGATATCTGTTTAGAGTTCACATGTTCTATTCAAATAGTAATTACCAAGATTAGAGAGCTCCTATAGAATCCCTCTACTCATATCGATCTTCAGCTACCCTCTACGACTCAGCAAAGTCCTGGGGCCCGTTTCATAAAGGATCGTAAGCCTTTACTTAGGGTATATCCTCACTTAGGCCGCCATTTTTACGATACTACCATTTTATAAAGAATCTTAAGCCTGATCTTTGCTGCGAAAACGGTGCAATTTGTCGTAACTTTACGACAGCCTCAGACCACTCTTAACTCTGGCTGCAGTGTTGTACGTAAGTTTTTCGGTTAAGGTCTATGAAACGCTCTTGAATTAACTAAGATATCGTCGTAAGTCCAGGAGTTGCGATAAATAGTTAAGTTAAGATGAGATTCTCTATGAAACGCTACCCAGGCCCGTCCACTGTTTGATGTTGTCTGCCCACTATTCCCTACAAATTCCTAGGTCTGCCTTGTTACGCGTCCTTGTAAGATTGTTTTTGCCAGTCCAGAGCTTCTTGTTATATGTGTACATGCCCATACCATATAAGTTTTCTTCTTCTGACTATAGTAAATAGATTTGCATAAGGTCCTATTGCTTACGGAATTCTCCTTCTTACTTCGTCGATAGGTATGTGGTCTCTCTATGTTATTCCTAAACGTCTTCTGTAACATCTCATTTCAACAGCACTAATTCTTCGCTCAATCTCGGTAGATAGTGTCCATGATTAAGCAGGCACACAATAATATAGAAATCACAATCGATTTCCAAAGTCTTACTTTTGAATCAAGTCTTATGTTCTTGTTTCTCCAAATGGGGTTGAGTTTAGCAAGCGCAAATATTGCTTGAGCAATAGTAGCTATGACTTCTGATTTGGATCCTTGGTCATTCAGTAGTGCTCCGAGGTACTTGAACTTGTTCAATGTCAATGTTTCGAGTGTTTGGCCGTTTACGACGATGTCATCTATTGTGTCCTTCACTATACTATTTGTCATTATTATAGTTTTTCCGCACTAATCTCCATACCGTATGTCCTGGATGCGTTATCTATTTTTTTCACGAGATCTTGAATATCTGTTCCATGGTGCTCCTTTTCTCACTGAAACACGCCTGTTCTTCAGGTATAATTTTTTCTTCCTGAGATTTAAGTCCATTCAGTTTTATTCTAAAGAGTATATTACAAGGGTGGCTGATAAACAATTGATGTGCGGCATCATTGTGCATATGGCATTAACGAAATATAATCGGTATACAAAATCACTGAGTCTTAGTTTCTTAGATGATTCCCATCGCTTTTTTACTCCGACCTATAGCGGAGTAATCAGGTACAGCACTCCCTCTCTGCAACGACACCCAATGGCAGACGAAGAAATTTGCTCGTTGTTCGGAGGGAATCGTTATAGGGAGGGAAATTGACTTACCTTTGCAGACAGATTGAATGCAGATCAGACGCCGAGTAAGACGGCGTCTGATCTGCATCCAGGCTGTTTGTCACTCGTCAATATGTCTTTTTCTGTCAAAATGCCCAATATTTGACTTTGAGATAAAAGCAGACGACAATTGTAAGCAGACGATATTGCAGCAGTTAAGCTAACACATAAATGTCCTGTTTAGGGAATTGAGACTAAACCGTTGTAAGGCGAGAGTCGTTTTTGGGAGGGCCGTTGTAGAGAGGGGGCGCTGTACTTGCTTTGAACTTCGTTTCATACAACTCAAATAGGATATAATAGTCAGTCAGATAAGAACTCCACGATAGCTTATGGGTTAAAATCACAACTGTAGCGCATATCTGGTTTTGCTTTCTCTGGAAAGGTTCAATCCACAATGAGCTCAATACATTATTTTCTTTGAAATGGTTTTTAGCGTAAATATTTTGCCTAAAGTATTATTTACGAATTTATGTAGGTACTTTGTCTGCCTATCTCTTTCTGTCTCTGTCTCTCTCTTTCTGTTTGTATGTCGGTCTGTTTTTCTGTCTCTCTTGTCTCTCTATCTGTCTGTCTGCATGCCTGTCTGTTTCTTTCTCTCTGGAGATAAGAAAGGTCCTACATGACCTGGTTTCTTTACTCATTAGCTGTACAATGTAGCCACCTGTACTGACTTACAGTGGAGAAAACGTTATTCTTTCCCGTTTAAACGCAAACGTACGCAAACGCAAAACACTAAAACGTAGAAAAGTATGACTTTTGGACAATTCTGATAATTCATGTTTATCTTGGTGGCAAACAGTTTGGAGCCTGATCAGACGCCGGGTTACCCACAGTTTGGAGCCTGATCAGACGCCGGGTTACCCGGCGTCTGATCTGGCTCCAAACTGTTTGCACTGCAAATAATAGTTTTAGCGTAAACGCGTTTATTGGGAAAGAATAACGTTTTCTCCACTGTATGTCTCAATTTAGTGACCGCTTTGCACAGATCCGACTGTATTATTGACAGATTCCTAACATATCTGAAACTGTCAGACCCAATTTACTACTAACACGTTTCCGATGAAACCGTCTCTTTATGAAACTTCACAGTGAAATTGTCAGTATGTATCCAATTAACACATTCGCTGCCGTGACGTCATCTTTTAAAATCACTGTCGTCTGCTTTTATTCTTAAACTTATAACTTCTTACTTAAATTGAGCAAATTCACACTGTTATGAGTGTTAAACAGTTTGGATCCCGATCAGACGCCGCGTTACTTTTTGCAAATAACCATTGTACAGTGGAGAATGTGTTATTCTTTCCCGATAAACGCGTTTACGCTAAAACTATTTTTTCTTTTACAAACAGTTTGGAGCCAGATCAGACGCCGGGTAACCCGGCGTCTGATCAGGCTCCAAACTGTTTGCCACCAAGATAAACATGAAATATCAGAATTGTCCAAAAGTTGTTCTTTTCTACGTTTTAGTGCTTTGTGTTTGCGTACGTTTGCGTTTAAACGGGAAAAAATAACAGATTCTCCACTGTACTCTTGGTAAGGCAGCAAATGAGTTAATTAAATCCCCCTATCGAAATGCCACAGCCTTGAGCGTATACAAAAGACTTTGTAAAGAAATATTGAGATGCTAATTCAAAAAGATGAAAACAAAGTCGTAGTTTCTAGGTGCGTTTCCAAGGTTACAGAGCAGTTAAATGTCAATTTGAATACGCTACTAAAACGATGAAAGTACTATGATGTACAATACTTTTCAATTTCTATTTCACACCCGTATTATTCTGCCTATTTTGAGCAAATAGTATACATTATATTCCAGCAATTATATAAGAGTTGTCTGTTTTACTTTCAGCCTAAGACATTCATCTCTCAGGGAAGTTGTTTAATCACTCTTTAACATGACATTCTGTGAGTTGAAAATACATATCTATGACGAATATGTAAATGCACTAAAAGATGTTTAAAACTATACATATATAATTATTTAGGTATAGGGTGGATAAACTATAACAGATGGTCCGCGCAAGCGCTGCAATCAACTTTCATACATTTCCCTTGTTCTGTCTGCTTTCTTTTGAATCTATCTTTGTTTCAATAAGTGACGTTCTGATTAATAAAGCTGTCACATAACTCATACAGTCCCTCTGAACGTCCCTCTTTAAGGGTGTATCAAACCCATAAGCCAAGTTTTCAAAGTATTTAACTTATTTTTCTTTCATATTTATTTACAAAGAGCTGTTTATGATAAATGAAAAAAAGAGGAAAAAACATATGTTGTTGTGGATTATTTTGCACTACGGCAATTTGGTAAAGATGTGTCAAATGCAGAATTTTTTTCAAACTTTGTCAAATTTAAAGTATAAGATTCAATAAAATCTATTTTAAATAAAAACAAACATTGTAATTTTGTTTTTCATTGTGTATTTCATGTCTGTGGAAGTATTTTGACATAAAGAAACTAAATCAAGACCAAATAGGCACCAGATTTGGAAAATATGAATCTCTGAATAAAAAACATGGTTTTATCGGTAATAATATTTTTTTGAAACAAAAAATTATGAGAAATAGTAAAAAAAAAAATTTCTAGTATTGAACTTTTTCTTATACTCTACCGGATGAAAATCCATACAAAGGCAATTCAAAATATGAAAAGAAATCGATAGTTTAGTGCTGAATATTTTGAGTTATTGAAGAAAAAGGAGTTATCCCACCAAAAATTTACAAAAAGTACCATATCGATGATATTTAGAGCTTTTTTAAATTCAATGTAATGCCTGTTTTGTCTTAAATTAATTTTTGTATGAAGAAATACTACCATAGACATAAAATAAATAACACCAAACCAAAGATACATGTTTGTTTAATTTGAAATGGATTGTTATTGAAGTTGGCTGTTTGAAAAGGATAAAAAAAAAGTGGGTGGGGTAAATTGTATACCTTTTAAAATGACCGTAGAGCAAAAAGTTGTACACCAAGATGTACACTTTTTCTAGGTTTTCTTTCATCTTAAATAGCTCTTCAATACAAAACCATCATAGAGTGTTTTCATATACTTTGAAAAATTCCAAAATTCATGAGTTTGATACACCCTTAACTCAATCAGCACTGAAACTTAAAATGGAAAATTCATTTGTTTCAATTAACCATTTTACTCTCAATGACGCAATATAGCGCGTTTGCAAACATTTTGGGTGCTGATCAGAAGTCCGCAACGCGGCGTTTGATCAGGACCTAAACTGTTTGACACTCTTATCGATATGTATTAAGTCATTGGAAGCTCCATTCAGAGGGCTTTCTCAGTGCTGATGTTGAAAGATGCCATTTTCTTCAAAGGAACTTCTGCTTATGACGAAACGTTGATAAAAATGGGAGCAGTTTTGTAAAACCAGTAAAAAATGCATTGCCCACGCATGCCTGAAATTTAGTTGCATAAATTTTCGCAGCAAGTGGAAGAAAAAAGAAAATTCTATTAGGAATAAAACTCGTATCCGAACTTATCACTTCGGTTTGGAATAAAACTCATACACGAACGTATCCCTTCAAAATAGCAGATGAAAAGTGCTTGTGTTGCGACAGTACGAGGCAACCACTTAAATAGTGTAAGCTGATTGTATGAAGGACAGGTGGAAGCTTAAAAGCAAAGTTTTAGTGAAACAGAAACCTCCTACAGGAGCTTTCTGGTTACGTGTAATTTCACTTTTCCTTTAAAGCAGCATTGTCTTAAGTAGCCACTTGTCTAAAATACCAACAAATAAACGCAATATACTAGTCACAAATAGAGAGATTTCATTGTACATAAACAATCTTCACAAATGCCTCAAGTATACCTTTCACCTATATTCTTTTTTTCTCCAACACAGCATAGTTTTTGTTTCCTTCTATATATACATGTTACTTCATTAAAACTACTGGGCTTCTCTGGCTTCTTCATTTTTTTTTTACAAGAAGCCAACTTGTACAACCTTAAAATTAACCTTGAAACGTGTTTTGCAGACAACACTACTGAAACAGACGACAATAAAGCGATGAAGGGGTAAAAATCTCCGAATACTTTGATCACGAAAGGGTTAAGTCTAGTCAATGTATGCCAATTAGGTTTGTTTATACACATGAAGCAATATGTTGCAAACAAAGCATAAAAAATGTATTTTGCACATGTATACTGTATCACTGTGTATACTCGAACACTGGATATTGGTAGATGTACCAGCGAGTCGAGAGAGTTATCGAGTAATAGGCAGATCGCTCTGCAGTGCAGGTATGTTTTCATGATTTTCTAGAATAATATGTCTATGATGAATATGTATAAACATGTAATGGGACATTAAAGCACGATGTTTCTGGAATATGCACATTTCTGTTTTACCAAGAAAAACTTTCGTTGCCTAGTACCGGTAAATAACGACGACTACTGACAAAAAGTCATTGTTACAAATGTTAAACAATTGCATTACCATATTATTTATATTATACGAGTTATTTATGCAATCCTGATTGACACTTCTGAAACTTTGACCATTGTCTTTGACGCATGTGCTTTAAAAAGCGTAAAGAAATTTGGGTAGGTGTACGGCAACTTGTTACGCAAGTGAACGGCATGTTGCTTATCATTGTTGATTAACGAGTTGACTAAAACAATATGACGCGAGCCTTGGTGATCGTTATATCTGTTTTAGTCAAGTAGTTTATTAAAGATGATAAATAATGAGCACGAATATGAGATTCTATTTATCACATAAACATTTTGAAACCCCTATTAAGTCAGCTGAATCCGTAGTTTGTTGTCTCTCCACCATATGTACTTTTCGTCTAAAGTTCATGTTATTAAATGTAACGAAATTGCAAATGACGTCATTTAGCACCACACGTCAAGCAGCGCTTGTGAACGAACAGGTTGTCCCAAATATTGACAGGTTACAATCATTTATTGAATGGCAGAGGCGGTTTTATGTGATAAAAGTGTTCTATTACATGAGCAGCTATCAGAATATGATTAAAGTGTATTCATTGTTTCAATTTAAACTGATTAGGTGTCCTGCACTCTAGATCTAGCTCAGCTCTTTTAAGTAAATTAACAATGAAAAGTCTATAGCTCATGGAGAGGAAGAATATTCTTGATACACAGAGCTGCCATAGGGTGAACGTAACACTCCAAGGACAAACTATGACAGAGCAATACGTTTTAGCACCAAACGTCTGGTAGCAAAACCCCGTACAGTGACATATCAATATGCCGTACAGCAATATTTCATTCACAACCAATATGCCGTACACTTGACACAACTTTGTTTAAATTCTATTCTTACAATTTTGACCCAACAGAGGGATATTAGTGAGTTACAGGAATTGTTATGATATGGACTAAGTGTTTAATGTAAGTATTGTTGTCAGAAGCGTTTTAAACACTAATTATTATTATTTTTCGTCTGCAAACCGTTGTTATTTATCGGTACTAGGCAGCATGTTCATACGTCTTACGAGAGTTTCTCTGGATGAAACAGAAATGTTTTGACATCAGCATATCCCAGAAACATCACGCTTTAATACGGTATTATATACATGTTGATCATATACATTTTATGCTATGAAATCATGAAATACATACATGCATTGCAGAGCGAACAGTTAAATTTCTCGACTCGCTGGTACCTATATCCGGTGTACGGGTATACACAGTGCTGAATGTATATGTAGCGTATACTCGTCACCAAGGTTACATGTGTTAAAGCATACTTAAGTAAAACCTCTCTATTAAGATCACTAAATTGTGTTTATTAATATGTTTATCACAGGTGACTGCTTAAAGCAAATTGACAGTAAGCTCTTTTAGGAGCTTTCTGTTTAACTGTCAACTTGCTTTAAGCTATCATCTGCCTTTTTTACAATCAATTTGGCTTGGCCCTTTTTTGGTCGTGGTAATAGAAAGCTTTTACTGTGTACTGATTACCGGCAAAAGACACAAGACTTCCTGCAAGATATCGGGGAGGCTTCCTGATTTAACAAAAACATCCTAGTTTAAACCTTATCTGCTTCGATATCGTCTTCTTGTAGCCTGTCGTCTGCTTTAATTTCTTTAGGTAAGATTTCAGTCATATTGGTCGTAGAAAAATCGCCACATCGTTTAGATCCTAATCGGACGCCGCTGTCATATTCTTAAATAAAACTATTATTACAGTAACAACATTTTGGTCCATGTGAGTCTCAGCTGTGTCGAAAAGTGTTTGTAATAGTTAGGTCTTTTATAAACTAACCCACGGCTTGCAAAATGTTATTTGTAGAGCAGCTCGGATCAAGAAATAATGTCAATTACTAATCTTATCTATCTGTATATTCCATGTGCATTGATATTATGTGTCTTTACTTTTAAAAATAATGTTTCTTTTATTAATGTCTTGGCGATTCGAAGAAAGTATATATATTGTAAATATATTGTCTTTTAATTGTAGAGGTTTACACAGTAAAAGAAAAAGAAAATATTAACAGTTTCCAACATCTAAAGGATTTAAAAAATGATATATATTCTTTACCAGATACTCATTTCACCCCGGACATGCAAATAAAGTCTGATTTTGTTTAAAGCTGTAATACTTCTCATTAGTCCGGCCGCGGACACGTTTAACCTTGCTTGGAGTTGTATAGAAAATGTTTTTGTGGTTTTTGGTAGAATAGACCCTCAGCATCAAGGATCCGATGTATGACCGCCGGTCATCCTTGAGCATTTTAAGATATTCAAGATGGCGTCCAAGATGGCCGCCGGCATATATCTGGCTAACTGTTAGGTTTGATTCAATAAGCTTTAACAGATTTTTCAGCAAACTATTGCTCAATTTTATCTTTTGTGACATAATTAAAGTTCAAAATAGAAATAAAAATAATCTATAATTCAAAATGGCGTCCAAAATGGCCGACAAAGTACTTTTTATGTAAAAAAATTGCAAAGTATGTGCGTTACTTTACAAGGCTACGATTTGCTCCAGTTTTCCCCGTCGTGATAATATAATTGTTCATAATTAATAATAAAGCATGACAAGATCAAGTTGGCGATTAATTCATTCATAAATGAATTATAAGAGACTGTCACCAGAATAGAGTATACATAAAAACCATACAGCTTAAATGTACATTGAGATAGTTCATGCATAACGATGTAAAATGCAATAAATATTTCAGATTAACAGAAAAGTAATTAGTCAAGTCAAAACTCAAATATTATCAATCAGTTCATAGAACCCCATTAAGTACCTTTAATATATAATTTTCACTGTTTTTTAAGCAAAGAATGCTGAAATTATCGTACAAAAATAAAGTTTTGTGTTTGCATTACTGTGATATTTGTCACCACATGTCACCTTTCTTGTTAAATAGTTCAGTTACATGTGAGCTTCTTAGGAACAGGGAAATAAATTGATAGAATGGATACCAATAATTCTTCTTGGGATGCAAGCCTCCTGAGGTGGCACCTTTTTGAACCAGATAACTGTGTACAGTATCTTTCAGTATAAAACTATGTTCAGTATTCCTTTTCATCAAGCCTTTTAACATGTATTCTGTGAGTTTCTACTCTAGTACTGCTGCTGCAAAGAATCATCATATATTTGAACTATTGCTGAATGAGTACATGGCTACACAGACACTTGACTGAACAGTCTTTTGGCTTAACCATAGATTAGAATAAGAAAGAATGACATCACACATATAATTTCAAATATAACAAATTGCATATCTTTACTCCTGAATTACCAAAGTAAACAGAACTTTGGTACAGTAACTGTCAAACTCAGTCACTACAAAAGTGGTCATCTTGTATAAGAAGTGCATAGCTCTTGACATGATGATATACTGCAAGGCCGCTGGCCTATCAGGAGTGATAGCCGAGATGATTAAAGCAGCTTCGGAGTACAAGGGGTTTGAGATTTGAAGACGACTGACTGATGCGATTTTCAGTAATTGTGTGATATCTGAGGACAGCTAGGGAGGCAAATTACATCATCAAACAATAAAAAAGTGAATAACAAGCTCGCATGAGCGAAACTTATCATGTGGTAAAGCTCAAGGACCAGACAATAAAGTTGATGAACCGATTAAAAAGATAACTCTGTGCGTGAGATTATCAACATTGATGCATGTAGTTTCGCGTTGTTACGGGTATAGGTACTATTGGTTCGTTCTTCACCGTGTACCAGTCCATCTATAGCACAAGTAAATCTGCATGTGGCCTTTGTTGATCTGGAGAAAGCCTTTAGATTCAATACCAAGAATGAGCTTTTGGTTTGAGAAATGCGATTTGCATGTCAAACAGAGGTTGAAAACCGCTTACATGAAGCGGGCAGTACTACGAGAAGTTTTTGTGTATGGTTTGCATTAGGTATTTGATCTCAACCCTCTGTTGTACCAGTGCTTGATGTTCTGTTTTACTAGTGTATGAGGCTCTGTCATAAGGGTCTAGCAAAGGTGTTCTATTGGCGCTTCTGTACACAATTTTCTGTGATCACAAATTCACTGACAGGGTAACCCAAAAGGCTGGATGGAAGGATGTTATCAAACTGAGTTGACTGAAAGTTAACATGAAGAACACTTGGCTCATGATCTCAGAGTGGTCATTGGCTTGGTCTTCTTCGGGACTGTAGGGAATGTTCCTGTGCTGACTGTCAGATTGGAGAAAATTCAATTGCAGTAGTTATGTGACATTAATTGTAAAATTACAAGCAGTGTAGACTTTGTATGCCCATGCCGTCAGGACTAAACTTGTCTTTTGATGGAAGACCAGTTACTCAGGAAGGTGTCGATGGGGCTACGTTTGGTGTCTAGAATAGCTTCTGTAACATGGTGTTTGCTAGAAGAGGATTCGAGCTTGTCATAATCACAGGACAGGACATTTCAAAGAAATGCCTAGCACAATTATATCCTTTGAGACTCGTAGAATAGTGATCAACACCTGTTTGTTATTTTTTTCATTTAATATGGAGGCTATACATTAATGTCGTCTGCCGAAGACTTGCAGACAGTTTGCAGAACTTGAGCCTGTGATCAGTTGGATCTGTGGCGTTAAACAGGACGAGGAGGTCCCACAGATACAAGTAATGAGAACTAAAGGTTTGGGATGTTATGGACAGGTGGAGTGTGCCACTTCATGCATCAACTCAATAACGAGGAGGACCATTCTGCGCTTTAGACTTAGTAAGAGATCACAACCGCCATGGTTAGATTATGGAAGAGATGACCAGGTCCTGCGTGTCAGAGGAGCATATAAATTAGGTTTGAGGACATTCTAGCCACATTCAGCTTACCCGAGTTGCTAGGACATTCACAGCAGTTGAGAAATAAACGCAGGATCATGTCAAGTACAACTAACTTAATTGCAAGCTATGTTAGAAACCTGACATTACCTTTTGTTTCTAAGTATCATTTATAGTGTGCAATTTTATTCCCTACTAATAAGAATATTCATTTATATAATAGTACAATATGCATGTGCTAATTTATAAACGTACTGTATATCGACACCAATATGTTTATTAACTCCTTTACATAGGTTGCTGTGTGCGACATACTCATTTTCAAATTCACAATACATGCAGAAACAGGAATAGTATCCAATTTATATTACATCTCACATAATATTACTTCTTGAAAAACAAACAAAACAAAAACGCTGACTTTGGCAGCCATTCTGATTGCCATTTAGAAAACGAATCATATAATTCATGTTCAAAACACAATCAATGCTGACTCAAACTTGAATTAACCTCAAATTTTGATTTTTTCTGCAGAAGGCGATGATTAAGATAGATCAACATAAGACTAATCTTTCAAAAACAGTTATTTCATAATTCTAATTAATTCTTAAAAACACTCATTTGTCTTAAAAAGAGGCTAAAAAGAATGGTATGCTTGGTGGATAGATTATATACTCACTTTTTACATTTATTTTACACTAAGTATAAATTCAGGCTCCATATCTTTTGAAGTACTTCATCAACTCAAGTTTGTTTGAGATTTTTAGGGCTCATACGTTCACCAATGTATTCCAGTAAAACATTTATATTAAACGACACATTTAACGAAAATGAAACACACAAGGTATATTCTTATTTCAAATCAAAGGGAGGTAATTTGATATTTGAAGACTTTCTAGTCTTGATAACGCCGTGAATATTGCGATGGATGAAAGTCTAATGTGATTTTATTTTCTTTAAGCAAATGTTCAAGCGGCTGAATATGAGCACCATTGTATCTCCTCTATGGAGAACGTTTATAATAAAAAATGCCGTTTTCCGGAAAGAATTATCGACCTTTTCATTTTCAATACAATGTGCAAGTTATTTAGCCACAATGATAAGTTTATATATGAGACGCTGATAATTAAGAATACAAAAGTGGGTACTTTCTGGGTTTTTTTGCTTATTATATAATATTGAAGAGACAAGCATCTGTTTTGCATATTTTGTCGGCCATTTGTTGACGCCATTTTGAAATTAACAGTATACTTTTCTCTGTTTTTTTAAACATCGAAGTAGTATTGAACTACTTTTAATCTTGTTTACAGTTTACAATTACCTAATCAAAACTGACAGCAGTTTCATTTTTATTCCCGCAACCATCTTTGACGTCACCTTGATACTTTGTCGGCCATTTTGGACGCCATTTTGAATAAAGCATTATTATTATTACTTCCATTTTGAACTTAAATAATGTCAAACGTTATAAAAAATGAACCATAATCTGCTGAAAAATTTAAATCAAACCCAACAGCTAGTCATTTTACATCGTTATGCATGGACTAACTCAATGTAAACTTAAGCTGTATGTTTTTTATGCATACTGTATTCTGGTGACAGTCTCTGATAATTCATTTATGAATGAGTTAATTGCCAACTTGATCTTTTCACGCTATATTTATTAATTATGAACAATCATATTATCACGACGGGAAAAACTGGAGCAAATTGTAGCCTTGTAAAGTGTCATTTTCATCTTATTTCACATAAAAATGGTCCTTGTCGGCCATTTTGGACGCCATTTTGAATTATAGATTATTTTTATTTCTATTTAGAACTTTGATAATGTCATCAAAGATGAAATTGAACTATAATTTGTTGAAAATTCCGTTATAGCTTATTGAATCAAACCTAACAGTTAGCCAGATACATGCTGGCGGCCATCTTGGACGCCATCTTGAATATCTGGAAACGCTCAAGGATGACCGGCGGTCATACATCGGATCCTTGATGCTGAGGGTCTATTCTACCAAAAACCACAAAAACATTTTCTATACAACTCCAAGCAAGGTTAAGCTAAAATATCCGTATCTGCTACCAGACTACATAGTAGGGGTGTCGCGATATTATTCCATAATAAAACTTTATAATACATAAAGAAATATATGACACAAATGGAAAATTTGTTATACTAGAATTAAGTGTAAACGACTATCGATTTACACTTGCGTCAATTTACGGTCCAAATCTCGACCAGCCGTCCTTTTACAATAAACTGTTTGACAATAAATGATCTTGGAAATATCTCATATGCAATGTATGGTGATTTTAACTTAGTTTTAGATCCAGATAAATCTCAATATAGCCACGAATTATACACAATGTTGAAATTCATTCGTGTTATAACTATAAACTCTTAAATAATAAACATGCTAGAAACACACTTTTACAATATATTTAAAACAGACAGCTAATTGACCCTTTTAGAGAACTTAATCCTCAAAAGAACTTTTTAATTGGAGAATACGAAAACCTTTTCAGCAAGCACAGCTTGATTTTTTCTTAATCACACCATCTATGGCAACATATTTGTCAGACTCATTCATACAGCAGAGTTTTTGTTCTAACCATCAATTTAATGAGTTTCAACATTATTTTGGCTTATGAAAGCGTATTAATGAGATAGAGTATATTAATACAATAAATAGGACAATTTAATAAATAAAAGATCAATATTCGTTACTAGTATAAAACAGAGATGCGATAAACGATATTCCAAATAATGAAATTCAATTTAGTAAAACTGACCAGCTATTCTTAGATACCTTATTAATGGAATTTCGGGGGAAATCGATTTCATACAGCTCTTATAAGGAAAGATAGATCAAAATAAGGAAACTGAACTGAAAGACGCAATATATAAAATTTAACATAATTTAACAGAGCAAAATTCAGGCGAACTTGTTTAAACAAATAAATGAAAATAAGATTAAAGGGTATATACCCAGATTTAAGGTAAAATGGAGCATAGAAGGTGAAAAGCCAACTAAATATTTTTATGGTCTAGAAAAAATATAAAAGACGATGGATCGCAAATAGCTAAACAAAACTTAATTCTAGAAGAGATTAGGAGTTTTTACGAGACTTTATATAAATCAAAAGACGATATTACAAATCAAATGGAATATTACTATTTTTTTGAAAATGTAAACATACCGAAATTGAGTACATAGGAATCAGAACTTATAGAACGAAATATAACCATTGATGAAGCTACAATTTTTTTGAAAAAGATAAAAAATAATCGAAGTCCTGGACCCCTGGTACATCAGGATTTAGCGCAGACTTTTATAAAGTGTTTTGGAAAAAACCCCAGTATATTTGTTGTTAGAGCATTAAACGAATCTCATAACATTAATAAATTGTCTGATACTCTTACCCAGGGTCTAATTACGTGTATTTCCTAAAGGAGGCAGACCTTAACAAGACTTTAAGAATCGACGTCCGATAACGTTATTAAACACAGTTCATAAAGTAGGAACTGGGTGTAGCAAATAGAATAAAATATTTTCATCCAGGTAAACAGGTTTTCTTAAAGGGCGTTGTATAGGAAA
The DNA here is from genome assembly GCA_922989275.2 of Gari tellinella. NCBI lineage: Eukaryota > Metazoa > Mollusca > Bivalvia > Cardiida > Psammobiidae > Gari > Gari tellinella. Next base: position 36,123,186 of record OV277863.1, read on the forward strand.
AGTACTAGATAAATATAGGACTTGCTCCATTATACTGAAGAAAATGATATTCCAGGAATTTTACTTTTAATATGTTTTGTAAAAGCCTTTGATTCTCTGTCATGGTCTTTTGTAAGAAAAACATTGCAAGCATTTAACTTCGGTTATTCAATACAAACATGGTTTGATGTATTTTCAAAGGTTGTAAATCAGCTATATGTGGATTTATTTTAGACTTCTTTCGATTATTAAGAGGCAGTAGACAAGGGGTCCTTTATCATGTTATATCTATATTTTATGCGCAGAAATTCTATCTATTAAAGTAAGATCTAATCCAAACATTAGAAATATAAAAATGAATCAAGCTTAATTTAAACTTTCCCAATTTGCAAACAACACAAGTATAATATTGGATGGTTCAAGCGAATCTCTTAATGGAACTCTGGGGCCCGTTTCATAAAGATCCTTACGACAAAAACGATCGTCAGTCAAAACTTTAGAATGCATTAGATTTCTGATTTCTCCGTCTAATCCTGCCTGGTGACATCTCTTTGGAATCGTCTTGAAAGATTAGATGGAGAAATTAATAATAATTGAGACTTTTATATTATGACTTACGACAACATTTGTCGTACGAAGTTTTATGAAACGGGCACCTGGACACTATCTCAAAGTTTTCAGAAATATCGGGTTTAAAGTTAATTTTGAAAAAAAAAGTGATATGGATTGGTAAGACAAAACATAGTTCCGATACAATTAAAACTAAATGGAAACTGACATGGAGCCAGCAAAATGTTCAAGTGCTAGGTATACATTTTCATGAAGATTTAGCTAAAATGATAAATTTGAATTATAGTTCAAATCTTATTGAAATCGAAGACACCATAAGAAATTGGAATAGAAGAGTATTAACACCAATAGGCAAAATTACGGTTATAAAAGTTTGCAAAAAATAAATCATTTGTTTCTTGCATTACCGAACCCTTCAGATAAAACGATACAGCAAGTTTCATAACATAGTTTTACCTACATGTGGGGCGGGTGTAATGGAATAAAGCAATAAATTATAGTAAAATACTATGAAAAAGGAGGTTTAAAATGATAAATCTGCGAGCTTTTATCGCTTCACTTAAGATCACATTGATCAAAAGGCTAATAAAATAAATAAGGGCGGATGGATAGACGAAATAAAAAATAGCATTGAATTAAACAAAACGCTGAACTTTGGGAACTATCTCTATGAATCATTAGCAAATAAATGTATTAATATATTTGGGCTGAAACATTTATAGCATTTTCAAAATTATTCAATAATCACATTATAGATAAAAACGAAATTCAAGATTATCCATGGTTTTATAACCATATGATTTTGGTTGGGCAATTTTTTTTTCTTGAAGTCATGGTTAAATGCAGGATTACATTGTATTGGAAACATAGTAAAGGAATATGGATCTATCATGAACCTTCAGGAATTTATAAATAAATAAAGCCTGACTCCGCATTATTTAATCTACAATGGAATTAAACTTGCAATTTAAAAGGGGCTTGAAAAGTTACAAATACAGAAGAGAAATTTAAAATCCATACAGAAACAAGCTTTCCCGCCTTACATAAAGATACTTTTTTTTAAGATTCTAAAGGTTCAAAAGCAATGTACGAGCGTTTAAATAGAAGCAATGATAACCCGACTTGCATTCAAACATGGGGTAGTATTAGGAAAGTAAATGTTCAACAATGATTGGAAACACATATTTCATATGCCTTTTTAAGTAACTAATGATACAGATATACAATGGTTTCAGGTTAGTGTAATACATCGAATACTAGGCACGAACTCCTACCTATTCAAAATGAATATTCTGATAATCCGTTTTGTACTTTTTGTAACAAAGACATAGAAACTGTCGAGCATTTGTTTTGGTGATGCCCTATCAGCCAAACAATAATAAAAGCACACCTATTCCCATTCATAACGCTTTTTCGTACACTTAATATTGAAATAATGCTACGGTATTTGGTTTTAGACATAACGCGGGAAATGTAAAGAATCTTATTCTAATATTTGTTAAAATGCATACTTTATACTTTAAATGCAAATATAATAAATATTAACCTACAACATATGGTCTAAGGAGCTTCTTTTTTTTAAAAGTACAACGTATTCCAATCTATAGCAGTTCAAAAATAATTCTTAAGACTATTTTTATATTTTTTATAAACAATGGGAGCAGCTTAGTACAAAGGTTTTGATGGATATGGATAATATTTAAGTATGTTTTATTTTGTTGGTTTTTTGTTGGTTTGTTTGTTTTCTTTTGGTTTTTATGGCGTTTTTGGAAAACATTGTTGTTTGTACATAAAACACCCCAAAATAACACAAAACAAAAACAAAATTAGTGATCCTTGCTTAATGTTTTTTTTCTTATCCTACTTTTTGTATTGGAAATGTAAAACTTTAGAGTTTTGTCAGTGACATAGAATAATGTTATCACATGTTTTGTAAGGTGTAGCGATGAATAGCTCCCCGACCCCGACACACCTACATATGTATGACGGGGATAGTGAATGAGGTCCTTACTGACAAGACCTGAAAGAAAGAAAGAAAGAAAGAAAGAAAGAAATGTCTATGAGCATTGATATTCTGTGTGTTTACCTTGGAGAACGGGGCCCGTTTTACTAAACTACTTACGCAAATTTTTTGCGTAAGTCAAAATTTAAAATTTTAATTTATATTTTTTATTATCACTTGCTACAAACAGCAAATAGCCAGATTAGAGGACGCGCTTTTAGCCCGCCCTCTGATCTGGCTATTTGCTGTTTGCAAACGTTTATGATCGAAAAATAAGAGTTAAACGATTTTGACTTACGCAAACATTTTGCGTAAGTAGTTTATTAAATTGGCCCCTGGTATACACCCCTGAAATACAAATGATTAATTCCAGTCTTAAATTACGACTAGCTCATTTCAAAGTTTGCTTTTTAGTTTTGTGTTTGCAATAAATTGCAAACATTACAAACAGTACAGATCCTGATAAGGGGGCACCAATGGGAGCCCTTTGATCACGGTTTACTGTTTCCATAAGACAAGCTTACTTCACATGTGCACTGTTTGTGAATGACGAGTATAGTCGTCTTTAGGGTCCAATGATTTAAACTAAATCGAGTTTTTGAGACTCGGTTGTATAGCAACTATTATTGCGTTAATGCAAATATCAGGAAATACAGTAAAGAAAACGTTATTATTTCCAACTAAACGCCGTAACGCTGAAACTATTATTTCTAGTGCATTTGAAGTTTTGAGAGGGTTAAACCGGCGTCTGATATGGCTACAAACTGTTTACTACTTAGACTTTGCTTTATACAGTGGAAAGACGTCATTCGTTTCACTTTTAAATTCTCATACAAAACGTAATTTGTATTGATTGCAATGCGTTTACGCATAATTGCAATAAACTGAAAACATGTGTAGCTATATAGTGCCGAGCACGATTGGATATCTCGGGTCCTAATTGTTTTCTCTCACTTCAGTTTTTCCTTTGATAAATGTAGAAACCGGTTTTAACTAAATTTGCAGACGACAATTTCGATGCAGACAATATAACATACCCTTATTAAGATAATCTTCAATTGAATGTAATCCTTTCGCTTGCTAGTCACGTCGTTACCAGAATGGTCCAGATTAGACGCATCGAATCATCACGACGTCTGATCAGGATCAAAATTGTTTGACCATACTGTTGCAATTTTTAAAAGCGAAGGTAACGGGAAAATAAAATGTTAACACACTCTTGCAGACGACAACTATAAAGCATGCAGACGATATTGAAGCAATCGAATTTTTTACTTCACAAGTAAAGCCTCTCTACCACTGAAATGCGGGCTAATTGATTATATAAAATACAGATAACAGCTTAAAGCAAGGTGACAGTAAAACAGAAAGCCCCCAAGGAGATTTATATTTAAGCGTCATCTTTCTATAAGTAGCCACCTGTCGTAAACACCTAATACAATTTAGTGGCCGTAATAGAGAGGTTTTACTGTAGTCTATAATTACAGTCTGCGTTTGATAAGATAGGCGTTTTATTCTGCCATTTACCGCTTGACTGCAATGACGTAACATGCTTTAAATTATTGTCGTTGGTTCTATTACTTAAATATGGATTTTAGATAGTTAACTTAAAAATATTGAAAATGAGTTTCTATCATTCTGGATCCTAAACAAATGCCACGTAAAACGGCGTGCGAGCAGGTTCCACATGGTTTGCAAATAACTTGTGCACTCGAAGTGAGGCAATGAAGGCGTAGTAGTTACATTATTTGAATCAGGCAAGTATTTTGGAATACTTTTGATTATTTTCTAAAAATAACCGAGTACATATATAATGAAATCGATTTTTCCGATATGTGATGCGTATCAATTTTACGGAACATTTTAGAATACGTAGAGACGACAATGTCACGGAAGGATATAATGTACAGGGCTATTACCTGTATATGGCAACAAATCGGCATAGAGATACAATGCAACCCCGCTTCAACCCCTTCGCTATAACATGTTTCTAGTTTTGAATGCAAGTGACCACTTAAAGTAGCGTGAAAGTAAAGCAGAATGCGACTTAAGGCATATTCTGTTTAATTTTGAGCCTTCTTTAAAGCGACTCGCAACCAGATTGTGTATTTGCAAAAATAAAATAAAATGCTCAAATAAAACCAAATGTGTAGCATTATCAAGCATATGGCATTAGAAAAATATGATCAGTCCAAAAACATCCTTAAGAAAAGTGTTCTAATTAAGAAATAATCTATGTTCTACCGTTGTGAAACGGTATTTTACAACGGTCGTGCGCACCACAACTCCCGACCGTTGTAAAATACCGTTTCACAACGGTAGAACATAGATTATTTCGATTCTAACATGACCAGATGTAAGGAAATTCATTAGAAAGGAAATCAAATGTTCCATACTTATTTCCTCAGCGGATGAAGTTTTTCGACCGAATAACTTTTTCCGCGGCATTACAAGAATCTAACACCCATAAGCAAATTTACAATTACCGATCCATAATCTGGCATAGAACAAACATTACATCAAACAAGACAGACGAATGAGAAAACTACTGTAACGTTACTGGTTAAAAGTATATGGTCTTTACGGGCTATATGAATAACGAAAGAAATTTAAAAAACATAACGTATGAACGCACGTGGTCACGTCATGTCATATAACCGCGGGAGGAGCGGGGTAGGGAAGAGCGTGGTATACCGTCTCAGGTATACCACGATAGACCTGTTCTTTGTTTATAGAGACGAATTCACGTGTCATGTTAGAATCTTCATTTTTTAGATATTTTCCACCGTTTCATCCGTTGCGTCGAAAGACGCAACAGAATTTGAACACGGGTTCAGACATAAACCTGAATCGAATTATGTACTCTCAATCGCTACACATTGAAGTACGTTAAATCGATTCCAAAGATATGAACAACACGTGTTCGAGTGGGCTAAGGGGTACATAAGGGGTGACTTATTTTGCTTCTGTTCCCGCATGGAGGGTCCCGGGTTCGAATCCCACCAGAGCTGAATATTTTTTTAAATGCATTTTTAAACAAAATTTCTTATCCTAAAGTAATTCTTATCCGTTTATATAAGTGTTTGACATATATTTGCAATTTACTATTTTTCATGCTAAATCTGGTTGCGAGCCTCGTTAAGCTACCATCTTCTAGGATATAAAAAACTGGTTCGTGACTGTATAAATTGTAACTACATTCGCTATAAGGCGCTTATAACTACGGGAAAAGGGTTAAGTAGAACTTAAACCATTTTACTCTCAATGACGCTTTAAAACGCGTTTATAAACAGTTTGCAAACGCGGCGTCTGATCAGGACCCAAACTGTTTGACTCTCTTGTCGATAGTTATGAAGTCACACAACCTTAAATCTATCTTTAAAGCGACTCGCAACCAGATGGTGCATTAAAAATAGTGATTTGTAAATATGTGTCAAACGCTTATATAAATGGTAAAGAATTAGTTTAATATAAGAAATTCTGTTTAAAAAAATGTAGTTCAATAAAAAAAAATATTGGTCTCTGGTGGGATTCGAACCCGGGGCCCGGCATTGGCGGACAGAAGGCAAAATAGGGGAAACCGCTTAGACCAATGGACCACGGAACTATCCGTTTATCTCGGATCGATTTAACGTATTTCAATGTGTAGCGATCGAAAGTGCATACAACTTTCACAATTCGGCTCGGGTTTATGTCTGAGCCCGTGTAGAAGCAACAACAACAACTATACCGTCTACTAGTCGGTATAGAAAAACGATGGAAAATATCTAAAAATCTAAGATTCGGTGACGATTCTTGAGACTTTATTTGGACTGATCATATTTTTTTAATGTCAGAAGCCAAATAATGCCACAAATTTGCTTTTATTTGAGTATTTTATTTTATTTTGACAAGTACACCATCCGGTTGCGAGTCCCTTTAAAGCGTGTCTTGCAGACAACAATAATAAAGCAGACGACAATAAAGCGGTGAAGGGGTAAAAGTCTCCCGAATGATTTGATAATGAAATGGTTAATAGGCGTTGAATATAGATGGATGGTTAAAGAAGCACGAGTGTTAGACATGGAACATAAAAAGGGTCTTCCTAAATTACCTTCATCATGCTTAGCCCATTACGCCCAGTAGATTATTCCATGTTTATATATTGGATTAGTCCATTTTTATTTTTGCCTGGTCCAAATTTTCGTTTTCATTTTGTTTTATATTGAAATTCCTATCAGCAAACAGTGTAGACTCTGGTCAGACGCCGCATTATGCGGCGTCTGATCAGAGTCTACACTGTTTGCCTATGTCCCATATGTGGGATCGTGGGCACAAATAGGTTAAATCTTCCTCATGGCATAACTCTTTCGCTGCCAAATTGTTCGTGAGCTTTTTATCCCTTCACCATTTCTCTGTCGTTTGCTTTAATTTCGTTTCAAAGTAAGGTACAATGTAGTATGACATAAAACATATTGATACAAGTGTCAAACAGTTTGGATCCTGAACAGACGCCGCATTACAGGGCGTTTGATCAGGATCCAAAATGTTTGCAAAGTCGTCTATTGGCGCCGTCGGCAGTTAAAAGAGTTAATGCTATTTAAAACGTCTTCCGTTTACATTCGGCATGCTACGGGCGAATTTGAAATATGTTGCGAAAGGTATAAATCCAGATGAGACGCCGTGTAGCTCGGCGTCTCATCTTGATCTAAACTCTTTGCCTTTTTGATGATATATTCTGTAATTAAAGCGCTGAAACTCCAAGTTTGATAAAAATCGTAGACGACTATTTCTATAGACGACAATCCCACAGCCTGCATAAGGTTCGTTATTAGTGAAAGCGTGGGTTGGCTACTTGTTATTTCTCATATTATTTTCATATCATGTATTGGTTGATAACTTGCAGTAAAGCATCTCTAATCCGAAACTCTAGAACAGTTTTATATCGGTCCGTTAGTCAAGCGGCTACTATATACAGGACAGAAGCTATAACAAAGAGCCACTATGAGAGCTTTTGGTATTACTTTAATCCTCAATTCAACAGTCATACAGTGGAGAATGTGTTATTCTTTCCCAATAAACGCGTTTACGCTAAAACTATCATTTGCAGTGCAAACAGTTTGGAGCCAGATCAGACGCCGGGTAACCCGGCGTCTGATCAGGCTCCAAACTATTTGCTACCAAGATAAACATGAATTATCAGAATTGTCTAAAAGTTCTTTTCTACGTTTTAGTGTTTTGCGTTTGCGTACGTTTGCGTTTAAACGGGAAAGAATAACAGATTCTCCACTGTATTATTACAATGCAGCAATTCTATCCTAAACACTGTGTTGATACAAGTTTTACTGTACATAGATCTAAAGTAAAACATCTCTATTACGATCACTAAAGGGAATGCTAAATGATTGTATAAAAGACAGACGGCAGCTTAAAGCAACGTGCCAGTCAAACATAGGCTTCTAAAGGAGCTTTCTGTTTTACGGTCACCTTGCTTTAACAGTCACATGTCCTAAGCACCTAATAAGTAACACAATGTTGTGGTCGTAATAGAAATGTTTTACTGCATTTATTATACAGCGTTCCCTCTCTACAACGACATCCAATGGGAGACAGATTATGTGCGTTGTTCGGAGGGAGTCGTTACAGAGAGGGAAATTTGCTTACATTGCAAACAGCTTGAATCCAGATCAGACGCCGCGTAACGCGGCGTCTGATCTGGATTCAAGCTGTTTGTCACTCACCATTAAGTTTTTTTCTGTCAAAATGTCGAATATGTAAGTTTGAGAAAAACAGCAGACGACAGTTTTAAGCAGATGATATTGCAGAAGTGAAAGTATTAGACATATAATGTCGTTGTAAAGAGGGAGTCGTTGTAATGAGGGCCGTTATAGAGAGGGAACACTGTATTGTGTATAAGCTCCTATTAATGAAGCCATTGAATACTGTAACTGTATATCATATTGGCGTTTCAATACCAGACACGGATAGTCTACCGCAAATGTCGGACACGTTTGGCTTCCTGTAAATACACTGGTTTATCTTTAATGTATACTTGTAAAGATAGGCAAAATGGAAAATTATACAAGGAATGCTACAACTAGTGATGATTTTGATAGAGTGTCATTTCCCGTAATAGTAATTATGAGATTTGTGAGTTTGTTGGTAATATTAGTGAATGGCGGTGTCTTGATCTGTCTTGCCTCAATGAAACACAAACTATCTCGAGTGTATAGCTTGCAGCTGGTATGTATAAGTTTCAATGACTTTATTGCTGGGATTTCGAGCCTTCAGGTGTCCTTTGCGGATAGCGACACAATCAGCCACAGTTTCGTGCACTGCTGCATTTGTTTATGGTTTTTCGTTTCATGTCAATGTGCTACGTTGTACAATATACTAGCACTGTGTATAAGTAGACTGACTATAATCAGAAAGATAACACAGAAAGATAAGAACTGGACAATGAAACACAGTGCTATTGGTATGGGCATTGCGTGGCTAACTAGTATTTTGCTGTGTGGAGTGCCTTTCTTGATTTGGACTATTAATGAGGACAATTATCAGCACGGCGGATGTTCAATGGAAACCGTTTTCTTGGGCAACTTCCCGTATGTGATGAGGATGCTGGGTTCTATTTTCATTTTACCACTTCTCCTTACCAACAGTCTGTATACTGTTGCTGCATGTCTCCTGAAGAGAACGATTAAAAGGACGAGTGCAGTCAGCCCTCTCCCGTCCAGTATTGAAAACGCAATTCAAGAATCTGAAGAGCGAACTAAATCTGCAGCTCGTGGCATTTCATGTCACACACAGTTATCAAGACTAGCAGAAGCGGTCGAACAAGCGCACGTTTCAAACTTGTCGCAACAAAACACGTCACAAATGGAATCTCAAGAGACGGCGAGCACATCACTATCAGTAAACATTGCAATGGCGTCCTTTAAGGTATGGCCTACTGTAAATGATGGTTTTCAACCGGCTCATGGGCATCATTCAAAAGAAAAGACCAAGGTTAATACATGCAGCTATGCAGACAGACAGAGTATCTCGCTCTCTTCAAAGGCCGAGCTGAATCAACAAAGAGCAGACAACGCAAAAATTCACAAACACGGGAAGGCGTTTCTTGTTCTCTGTCTAATACTCGTTTTCTTGAACATATTTACCTGGCCTGCAGTTATGGTTCTAATGTCACAGGGTCTTTTGGATGGCTACCATCTATCACGTAGTGTTAAATTTCCGTTGTTCAGCACAATTGCCACTAACTCTGCCATAAATCCGGCACTGTACGCCATTGTCGTGCCAGAGTTTAGAAATGCTTTGAAAGACATGTTTAAAGCTTTGTTCATCAACTTCGAACGTACGTGTTGCTCAAGAACGAGGGTTCTTAATATCCATTAGCCCTTTCAGCACTAAATATCTATTATGGGTATTTATAATCCTTTTGGACTCTTCTAGTACAGACATTTTGAGTCTACTTTTGTATATCTGGTATGACAACTAAAACAATGAAAATATCAATCAGTACAACCCCTGATCAAAGGGATCCAATAGGAGCCCACTGATCAGGGTCTACACTGTTTGCATATGTAATCAGTAATCTCTACAGAGGGATATAGGGTTGAAAGGATTAAAGTACATGCATTTTACAGTGGAGACGGCGTTATTCTTTCCAGTTGAAACACAAACGAACCCCAAACACATTGCAATGAAATGTAAAAATGACAACTGTTGTACAATTCTAGATTTTCACTTCAATCTTAATTGCAAAAAGGTTGGAGCCTGATCAATCGCCTAATAGCCCGGCGTTTGATCTGGTTCCAAACTATTTGCAATGAAAATTATTAATTTAGCGTAAACGCGTTTATTGGGAAATAATAAGGCATTCTCCATTGTATTTTTTTCGTTGCTGTGACATCAACTGATTGACTCTACATTTAACACCATTAGTATACGTTTTGGTGGAAAGAAAAAATATAGACAGCACCATATGAACACCATATTTCATGCACTGCAAAACCAGTGTAGACCAAACATAACAGTTGATTAACCCTTTCAATGCCATGACGTCATCAAATTCAAACAATTGTCGTCTGCTTATTGTTTTCAAACTCAAATATTTGGTATTTTGACTAAAGAAATATTGAAATGAGTGGCAAATAGTTTGCGGCGTCTGATCAGGATCCAAACGATTTGCAAATACCTGCTGTACTCGGGGTAAGGCCGTGAAGGAGCTAATAAAATTAAAGCTTTATAATACATTAGTCTATCATACATGTAAGTATAGTCGATGTATAAAATAAAAAGGGAAGTTAAACAAAATGATTTTTCTGATACTGGGGCCCGTTTCATAAAACTTCTTACGACAAAAACGGTCGTAAGTCAAAACCTTTAAATACATTTAATTTCCGCTTTCTCTATCTAATTCCGTCATGTAACATCTCTTTAGAATCGTCTTGAAAAGACGATTCCAAAGAGATGTTACAAGACAGGATTAGATGGAGAAATAATTTATATTTAAGACTTTTATAATCCGACTTACGACAACATTTGTTGTACGAAGTTTTATGAAACTGGTCCCTGCTACTGAAAGATATTGTCCGGGTCTGCATCGTTGTCTTCTATAGGATCTGTCTGAAATTAGGTTCCATGCTTATATTGCTCGATTATATTACTCGCCGTTTACAAACAGTGTATCTATGGATAGTACATTATCCCTGTGCAAACAGTAGATTACGCGGCGTCTGATCGGATCTCAACTGTTTGCAAATAACAATGGAACTCGGGATTTGGAAGTAAATGATATTAATGTGCTTGTTGGGTCCGACAAAAGTCGGTTCGGTACAAGTTTAGATATATATCGAATTAAAAAAAGAGAAAGATTATGCCTTTGTTTAAAAAATATTTAATAAAAACATTACGCTCCTCTACTAAACTAGTTTCGCCTTTCGGCTCCATTGACTACTGAGGAGCCGAAAGGCGAAACTAGTTTAGTAGAGGAGCGTAATGTTTTAATTAAATATTTTTTAAACAAAGGCATAATCTTTCTCTTTTTAGCTCACCTGAGCCGAAGGCTCAGGATGAGCTATTGTGATACCATTCCGTCCGTCGTCTGTCGTCCGGTGTCCGTCGTACGTCCACATTTTCAAACAACATCTCCTCAGAAACCACTGACCCAATTTCAACCAAACTTTGTCAGAAGCATCAGTGGCAAGGGGGAACGAAATCTTGTTCAAAACTTTTGGCTAGAGTCATTCCCCTTGCTGTGGGACCAGATTTTCTAACATGACCGTATAGACAACTTTTAATGCATAAGAAAATCTTAAAAAATCTTCTTCTCAGAAACCAAAAGGCCCAGACCTTAAATATTTGGTATGTATCATTACCTAATGATCTTCTAGCAAGATTGTTCAAATTTTGACCCTCGGGCCAAAAATGGCCCCGCCCTGGGGCTTATCAGTTTTTCTTAGGAAAACCTTTAAAAATCTTCTTCTCTGAAACTGTATGGCCTAGATCATTAATATTTGACATGTAGCTTTGTCTTATGGTCCTCTACCAAGATTGTTCAAATTATTACCCCCGGGTCAAAATTGGCCCCGCCCCGGGGCTTATCAGTTTTACTCTCTGAAACTATAAGGCCAAGATCTTTAATATTTGGCACAAAGCTTTGCCTTGTGGTCCTCTACCAAGATTGTTCAAATTATGACCCCGGGCCAAAAATGGCCCCGCCCTAGGGCTTATTAGTTTTTCATAGGAAAACCTTTAAAAATCTTCTTCTCTGAAACAGTATTGCCTAGTTCATTAATATTTGACATGTAGCTTTGTCTTATGGTCCACTACCAAGATTGTTTAAATTATGACCCCCAGGTCAAAATTGGACCCGCCCCGGGGCTTATCAGTTTTACATAGACTTGTATAGGAAAACCTTTAAAAATCTTCTTCTCTGAAACTATAAGGCCAAGATATTTAATATTTGGCACATAGCTTTGCCTTATGGCCCTCTACCACGATTGTTCAAATTATGACCCCTGGATCAAATTTGGCCCCGCCCTGGGCTTATCAGTTTTACATAGACTTATATAGGAAAACCTTTAAAAATCTTCTTCTCTAAAACTGTAAGGCCCAGATCTATAATATTTGACATATACCTAGCTTTGCTATGTGGTTCTCTACCAGGTGTGTTCAAATTATGACCCCCTGACTAAAATTGGCCCCGCCCTGGGCTTGTCAGGGTTTTTTACGGGAAAACCTTTAAAAATCTTCTTCTCTTAAACCGTAAGGCCCAACTCATCAATATCTGAGATGAAGCTTCGCATTGTGGTCCTCTACCGAGATCAAATTATGACACCTGGGTCATAGCTATATCAAAATGTTGTCTTGCCCAGTCAGCTTCTTATGTTCTCAGGCGAGCGAAATGTGGCCCTCTGGGCCTCTTGTTTAATTAGTTCTATGATATTGGAGTGTCAGCAGACACATATTAATACAGTATTACGTTGTACATCTCATTTCATCTATTTTCTTTTCTGTCTATCCATTAATGTACAGTCAAAAATGTTTATAAGCAGTCATTAAATGAACAGACATTATTAGTTCTTTGGAATAGGTAACAGCTTAATGCAGGACAAAGTAATGCAAGCTTTAAGCTGAAATCTGCTAGGATATAGAAAAGATTTCTTTTGGTACATGTTATGCTGTATAAACTTGAACTATTTTCTTCAGTGGAATATTCATGGGGGAATGGGTTATCCTGTACTGTTTGAGAAACTAGTATATATATAGTACATCATTTGTAAACACAGATCAAAAGGCTCATAAAGGAGCCCTTTGATATGGGTCTGCACTATTGTCATAATTTGAACTATTTTTGAACCAACCCCTTCGATCATCAATGTAACTGGGGCCCGTTTTACTAAACTACTTACGCAAAATTTTTGCGTAAGTCAAAATCGTTTTACTTTTATTTTTCTATCGTTTGCAAACAACAAATAGCCAGATCAGAGGACGCGCTAAAAGCGCGTCCTCTGATCTGGCTATTTTCTGTTTGTAGCAAGTGATAATAAAAAATATAAATTAAAATTTTGAATTTTGACTTACGCAAATAATTTGCGTAAGTTGTTTAGTAAAACGGGCCCTTGGGTCATTATTCAGAAAATTGATTAGTCCATTCTGAAATGATACTGAAGAGTTACATGTAAAACAGGTTTTGACTGTGAAGGTGGTGTGAATGAAATTTACAGGAATCAGTATTATATCTCTTTTGCATGCTCAGTTAGTTTTTAATCCACAGTCATCGTCATCTGTTCTGAAAAAAACAAAAACTTCAAAGTTTCTTTACAAAACAAGGTTAGAGTGTCAAACTGTTTGGATCATGATGAGACGCCACGTTACATAGCATCTCGTCGGGATCCAAATTGTTTGCAAAAGTTATCATGGTTCTCAACTAACATGCTAAGATTTATTGTAGCTAAAGTAACAGAATATGCAACATACCCAGGAGTATCGTTATAGATTCTGAGACAAAAGATTTAATGCTTTGCATAATTTTCCTAAGTATGTCAGTGTTTTATCATCAACGTTACATTGCATTCTCATTTGATACACATTGTGATTGCATGCAGCTTAATATTATTTTATTGCATTATAGTTTAATATTAGATTGGTCCGCATTATCTTTATCGAAATATTATTTTATTACGATCATGACTATTAAAATAACAAATTTATACATTTGACATCTTCATAACCAACAACAGTTTTGTGCGTTTGTACGTTTGATGACAGCAGTTTGTACTTTAACTTTTTCATCATTAAGTAGTAAGTACCTCTTGTGGGTTATTAGGTTCCCTTGTGGATCATTTTAGTCACCAAAACCTGAACCAGGCTGATTGGAACTCTGGGTAGTTTAAAGGGGAGCTAGTCATTTCGTAACCGAGTCATTTCGTAACCGGTAAAATAAGTCATTTCGTAGCCGAATTTTTGGTCATTTCGTAACCGCGCAAAACCTAAAAGTCATTTCGTAACCGATTTTTTGGTCATTTCGTAACCGACAAAAAAGTTGAATTAGTCATTTCGTAACCACCAAAAATTAAAAAATGAATGGCCTCAAAGAAGGCATAAGTCATTTCGTAGCCTCGGAAAATTGTTAAAGTCATTTCGTAGCCGAATATTTTTTTCTTTATTTTTTTTATAATGTTTTTGTGCAGTTTTCTGACATTATTTCAACGAAAATGTGCAAATATGCAAAGTTAAAAAATATATGTTAAGAGAGTTTGGGGTCCGAAATAATTATAACCTTGATTAATATAATTGTAATCAAGTTGTTGAATGTTTTTTAAAACAGGAATATTATTACTTGTCTTTAATTCAATTAAATGGTCCATTTGTTAACAATGAACATGGATAATTGGTCGTTAATCGCTCAATGTATGTGAAGCGTGTCAAACATTAACTTGTATGTTGTTTTAACAGTTTACACATCGGACAAACACTCATACCAAGGCAATTATCGCCTCCCGCACGTGCCGGAAATGTGGAATTTTTTTTTTCACTTTAATTTCACAAATGACAAGAAAAATGACTTTGTAATCAATAATCACTGTTTATTTGTTATTACAATCAATAAGCACATATAAGTTCAACTGTTGACAGCATAAATACAAAATGACGGTTAAATACAGTGGTGCAATTTTCAATTCAGTCTAGTCCATTTTTGACATTTTTGGGTTGACTTTCACAGTATATGTCAAAAGAACAATCAATGTAGACCCTGATCAGGTGGCTCCTTAAGGTGCATAGGACAAGTGTACTTATCACGGATACACTGTTTGCAAATGACGCATATATGCCTGACTAGGGTTCAAAGAGTTAATATTTGATTGAAATAATGACAGGTGGTCGTATTAGAGAGGTTTTACTGTAGCTGGTAGAAAAGAAACTATGTATTGATAAATATCTTGGGATAAACATTTTCAAAAACGGAAATTGGTTGCGAACACAGCAAAAAATAGCAGAACGTTCACTATTTGCTATGCATAATATATTCATAATTTTAACAAGGTAGAAGCTGTAAATGATAAATGTAAACTTTTTATGAATATGCTTATGCTTATGCTATTTTATGCCGAATAAAGATCTGTATCTGATAAGAGTGAACGGTTTTCTATTTTAGGCATTACACACCAAATTATAGCTATTTAATATTAATACATAAAAGCATTTCATTATAGATGGCCTGCATCAAATAAATCATAGAAACGAATGTCTACATCAAAAAATGAAGAATTACTGAATCTAAGTAAACTTATTCATATTTCAAAGAAACTACAAAGTTCACTTATTTTATAAAAAATTAAAAACAATCGTATTAATTGCATCAGGTTATTCTTTCAAACCAATCAAATACACCTATATCATAAACCACACCCAATATCTAATTTTTATTGTTCGAAGTCTACAGGTTATTGTTCTCAAAACGTTCAACCAATCAAATAAATCTTCTTCATAAACCACACCACTACCAATTTTTAAATGTTCGAAGTCTACAAGTTGATATCTCACACCTTTCAACCAATCAAATAAATCTTCTTCTTAAGCCACACCCAATACCTACTCCTACAGCGATTGGATTTGTCACGGTCCATTTCACTTATCTCGCTAAATTAGACTAAAGTATCTTATTCATATTTACCCTTGTATCTGTAATTCAATTAAGCAATCACCTTGCTTTAAGCTGCCATCTGTCTTAAATACCAATAAAAAAATGTTTGACCTGTTTTTCAACTAAAGTGCATATGAAGGCAACGTTATGTACAAGCGGCTGCTCAAGAATGAATTTAATGCACAACTAGTTCAATCTTTTATTCCTACGTTTTCTAAATAGCCAGTTCAATTAGGCAGATCACTGCTTAAAGCAAAATAAACGTAAATCAGCAATCATTTATTTACTTTAAATTCAACTCTTATTCATATATACTTTTGGACCTGTATTTCAACTAAGGTGCGTACAGTGGAGAAAACGTTATTCTTTCCCAATAAACGTGTTTACGCTTAAACTATTTTTTTCCATTCCAAACAGTTTGGAGCCAGATAAGACGCTGGGTAATCAGGCGTCTGACCAGACTCCAAACTGTTTGCCACTCTGAAACAAATGAAAAGTCAGAACTTTCAAAAAGCTTTCCGTTCTACATTTTAGTGATTTGTGTTTGCGTTTCGTTTGCATTTTAACGGGAAAGAATAACGTTTTCTCCACTGTATTAATGTAACGTTATGTACAATTGGCTGCTCAAGATGGAATTTTCTGCACGTGATATAATGATCGATTAACGATAAATTAAACATCCAACTGTAAAGCAATTTGTGTCGGTGTTGGGTTTCATCTTAAAACACGCGCAACATATAATGAGCGATTAATGATCAATTATACACCTTTTATATATCTATTTATGTCGGATGTCGGTTCCAATTTTAAAGAATAGAACACTCATATGAATTTAATTGCATAGAGACACGTAATATTATTTCTATTTAAAACAATATTCAACAACTTGATTATAATTCTATTAATCAAGGTTTATAATCAATTCGGCCCCCATTACACTCTTTACATAATTTCTTAACTTTGCATGTTTGCACATTTTTGTTGAAATAAGTTCAGGAAACTGCACAAAAAATTTATAAAAAAAAAAACAAAGAAAAAAATATTCGGCTACGAAATGACTTTAACAGTTTTCCGAGGCTACGAAATGACTTATGCCTTCTTTGGGGCCAATCATTTTTTAATTTTTGGTGGTTACGAAATGACTTATTCAGCTTTCCTTACTCTTTCTTCGTACAACGGCCCTCGGAACAACAACCCCCTCCTTTCAAATACCATTGCTGCTGTTCCCAAAAGAAGACAATTATGTTCAACTATTTCGTGGCTACAATATCGTCTGATTTAAATTGTTGGCTGCTGTTTTTAGCTCACCTGAGCCTTCGGCTCAGGATGAGCTATTGTGACCGTCCGTCCTCCGGCGTCTGTCGTCCGTCCACATTTTCAAACAACATCTCCTCAGAAACCACTGACCTGATTTCAACCAAACTTTGTCAGAAGCATCAGTGACAAGGGGGAACGAAATCTTGTTCAAAGTTTTTGGCTAGATTTATTCCCCTTGGTTTTGGACCCGATTTTCTAACATGACCATATAGACAACTTTAAATGCATAAGAAAATCTTTAAAAATCTCCTTCTCAGAAACCAAAAGGCCCAGACCTTTAATATTTGGTATGTATCATAACCTAATGATCTTCTACCAAGATTGTTCAAATTTTGACCCTGGGGCCAAAAATGGCCCCGCCCTGGGGCTTATCAGTTTTTCTTAGGAAAACCTTTGAAAATCTTCTTCTCTGAAACTGTATGGTCTAGATCCTTAACATTTGACATGTAGCTTTGGTCCTTTACCTAGATTGTTCAAATTATGACCCCGGGTCAAAATTGGCCCCGTCCCAGGGCTAATCAGTTTTACATAGACTTATATAGGAAAATCTTTAAAAATCTTCTTCTCTGAAACTGTATGGCCTAGATCATTAATATTTGACATGTAGCTTTGCCTTATGGTCCTCTACCTAGATTGTTCAAATTATGACCCCGGGTCAAAATTGGCCCCGCCCCGGGGGTTTTCAGTTTTACAAAGACTTATATTGGAAAATCTTTAAACATCTTCTTCTCTGAAACTGTATCGCCCAGATCTTTAAAATTTGACATGTACCTTTACCTTATGGTCCTCTACGAAGACTGTTCAAATTATGACCCTGGGCCAAAAATGGTCCCGCCCTTGGGCTTATCAGTTTTTCATAGGAAAACCTTTAAAAATCTTCTTCTCTGAAACTGTAAGACCCGGATCATTTATATTCGAAAGTAGCTTTGCCTTTATCTACATATCAAATTTGACCTTGTATTATATGTTATATTGTAAATATTTATGTATTATGACGAGAAACTGTATAGTTTAAGTCAAATAAACGTTCTTCTTCTTCTTCTTCTTATAGTCCTCAACCAAGATTGTTAAAATTATGAACCCGGGTCAAAATTGGCCCCGCCCCGGGGCTTCTCAGTTTTACATAGACTTATATACGAAAATCTTTAAAATTCTTCTTCTCTGAAACTGTAAGGCCCAGTTCCTAAATATTTGTAACATAGCTTTGCCTTGTGATCCTCTACCAAGATTGTTCAAATTATGACCCCCGGGCCAAAAATGGCCCCGCCCTAGGGCTTATTAGTTTTTCATAGGAAAACCTTTAAAATCTTCTTCTCTGAAACTGTAAGGCCCAGGGCATTTATGTTTAACCTATAGCTTTTCCTTATGGTCCTCTACCAAGATATTTTTCACAATATTGTCTTGCCCAGTCAGCTTAGGTACAATGTTCTCAGGTGAGCGACTTGTGGACCATGGCCCTCTTGTTTTAATTCGATATATATACCTATCATATACATGTAAGCGTTGTTCAAAAGGTAATGATACTTGAATACTAACTTAAATATAATAAGTGCAAAATGCAGGTGTGATATGTCATTTTAAAGAGCAATTATTTACCTACACGATGACATAATACACGATAAGTCACAACATGAACCTACTGATCTCTAATCGAGGACACAGGAACACAGATTTTTTCAGACATTATATGTTGACGTATTCACTTCTTTAACTCCTCGGGCCTAAAAAGACAACCTGGTCCTGAAGAGCTTTCATCTTTTATTTCTTCTTTCTTACATGTAAATAGTGTATATATATGTAGGATCAATATCTCCTGTCGTCGCACCGTAGCAACCATGGACAACCAAAGAAAGTCCTAAGAAAGTATGTTCTGAAATGACCTGTATAAACAAATGTTCAAACATACGTTCCGACAATAATGGTTGCCTATTATACATAGCTTTATAGCTTCTTAAAGTATTAACAATGCTTTCACTCGCCACATTACAACAATAGCTGGTCTCAGAGCCACCAGCTGTATTTGTTTATCAGTGTTCACACTCTATAACTGGTTCCATTTAAATTACATACATATATTTGTCTATAAATTCTACGTAAATGTACAATATTAAGAGTGTACTCCAACTAAAAACAATGCTGAGCAAGTTAACATAAACAAAGATCACTTCATTACATAACGTGCGGTCTGGGTGTGGAATAAATATCGTAATCCACTAGTGAAATATAGTTTGTTGGTCTCCGGTCAAACCTTTCCTTCCGCAATACAAGTGCTACATATAGCGGAGTACCAAATGACGTCATTTGCGATGACGTTACCGTAAACAACGTCAGGTTTTGGCGGAAAATATATGTAGCAGAAAGACTACAAACTACGGCTTCGATTGATTAATAAGTGTATAAAAGTGTTATGTGATAAATAGAATCTCACATTCGTGCTCATTACATATCATTTTTAATAAACTCGTTGACTGAAATTAATATGACGCTCGCCAAGGCTCGCATCATATTATTTAAGTCAACTCGTTTATTAAAAATGATAAATAATGAGCACTCATGTTAACCACTCTTTTAATGGTACACTGACAATACAACATTTAACAACTCACCAACTTCTTCCATACTCCCTGTCTCTCTAAGCTGCGCAATGGGGTAATCAGTAACAAGTTAGCTTAATTATATAGCATGCTGGTTTTAAATGAGCAAATTAGAATTATACTTTTTGACAGTCAAAAGGAATTGAAATAATTAAAACCAGTTATATGTAGTGATCACTGTTAAACTTAAAAAGTACAATTTCTAACATTTGTTTTTGAAATATATCAGTTTATGTCTGAATTTTAATGTAAATAAAACTTCATATCAATTGAAAGAGTTAACTGTCTAAAATCTCAACTTTTCAAAAATAACATTTCTAATTTTGCTCATGACAAAGGTTGATATGTGTTTTCGAACGCTATGAAACTTTTCTAGATCAATACATCTACATTTGGCTTTTAAAAACATAGAAAAACCTACTTCAAGGGCTTATGTATAGCCTGGTGTGGTAAAATAAATCAGTGTTTTTATGCGACTTCGGCTTGAAAGGTAGCATAAGCACACATGATACAGATACTTTTAGACTTTGTCGTAGCTATTGTAAACATATTATCGCAGCAACAAGGAATTAACACCATCCATTTGATAAGGCAAACCAATTTCTATCACCTATCAAAACATTTATTCTTATTGCTTCCTTTTTGTTGCCTAGCAACGGACATCACGTGCTTTGATGTTACAATGTATGTGTTGTTGTTTATAAGAAACAGTTACGTAAGCTCAAAGCCATGTATTGATGCCACGAGCTTTCAATTACCTTCCTAACCATGTAAATAGTTACCTTGGAAACTAATAATTGAAAATGAAATTGACATAATCTTCAGGTCTAAAGAGCCGGTGTATGAAAGTGTATTGTATAGTATTATCGCCATCAAAAACATGTGAATTAGAATAGAAAAAGAGACATTATTTTCTATACAGATAATTTGAATACCCAAAGTATGATAATAACGTGGGTATTTGAAGTACATACATGTTCAGTAAACTCTTTCTGTAACGAACGCCAAATTGTGTTAACTATTAGGTGTTCATGACAGGTGACTGCCTAAAGTAATGGGACATTAAAACAGAAAGCTCCAAAAGGTGCTTTCTGCTTTACTGTCACCGTTCTTTAACTCTTTCCTCCCTGAAACTTGATATTGACAAAGCCAGTTTCCATTTTTGTCTAGTCTATTTCTGACTTTTAAGGGTTGTTTTGTCAATGTTTGGCATTATGACAAACAGTGAAGACCCTGATCAGAGGGCTCCTTTAGGAGCCCTCTGATCTGGGTCTTCACTGTTTGCATAGGACAAGTGTTCTATTCACATGTACACTGTTTGAAAAGGACGCCTATATGCGGGACTAGGGTTCAAAGAGTTAAGCTGTCCCCTGCCTATCAACCAATTACAATGTAGTTTTCGTTTTATTGGTCGTAATAGATTAAACAGACAATATTAAACCTTGATGTAAGAAAACGTTGTATACGTAAAACTTACTTCAAAAGGCCGGGTGTTTACAAATTTGTTTCATTAATGGAAACATTTAATTGTGGAGAATTACGAGTATTAAGTATGTATATTTACAAAGCATTGATTTTACGTCAGTCAAAAGTAAATGCAAACGAAAGTTAAAAAGGTACTTAACCATACCGGCACTGGAAACGTTTACAAACAGTCTAATTGCGACTTTACTTGAATTTGAAAAAAAGGTTGGATCCATGTCAGACGCCGCGCAAACTGTCTATCCCCTTTGTTTAGGTTTCGTAAATTAATTTTCTTAAAATTTATTCTAAAAGTAGGCGACAATGGTGAAGCAGATGGTATTGTAACTATAGATGGTTCTCTCGAGAGTTGAGTTTTGTACCCTCATTCTATATATATATCGTTTATAATTTATAATGACAAACCTATGGTTTATATGTTTTGTTTTACCTCAACCGGTTTCACAATCGATCTTCAGGAGGAATAATGATAATAATATATATATATATAAAACAAGGTATACAACTCGAGATGTCTAATGTTGACATGAGCTCGTCCTCGAAAATACACAATATCAAAATATTTACAAAAAGCAATAAGGCTTAACTGTATTTAGCACTGAAATGACGACACCAGGGCGGTCGTCTACGGTCGCCAAATTAGAATGAAATAGATATACATGATATGTGCACATTAATTATTTGTATAGAAAGTTATATTTAAACTACTGAAATAAATTAATTACCTTCGACAGTTTCGACATCTACGGATGTCTTTCTCAAGAATCGCACTGCGAAGATCGGCCCTCTGATCATAGTCTACACTATTAGTCATTTTGATTTATTTTGTAAAAGAAAAACAAACCTTTCAATAGTCAAAAAGGAAATTTTCTTAATTGAAAACTAGAACAACCTATCAGTGGCCCGTTTAATAAAACTTCGTACGACAAATGTTGTCGTAAGTCAAAACTTTAAAATACATGTAAATTTAATTTCTGATTTCTCTATCTATCTAAACCTGTCTTGTGACATTTGTTTGGAATCGTCTTTTCAAGACGATTCCAAAAAAATATCATAAGACAAGATTAGATGGAGAAATAAATAATAATTGAAACTTTTATAATTTGACTTACGACAACATTTGTCGTACGAAGTTCCAGGGGTCAACCAGTTAGCATGAACAACGCGTAATTATTTGTCAATACAGTGCTCCCTCTCTACAACGACACCCACTGGGACATAACAAATATGTGCGTGGTTCGGTGGGAGTCGTTTTAGGGAGGGAAATCGATTTACATTTGCAAACAGCTTAAATACAGATCAGACGCCGCGTTACGCGGCGTCTGATCTGGATTCAAGCTATTTGTCACACGTCATTATAATCTTTTTCTATGAAATGTCCAAATATATACCGCAACCGTGGCCTAGTGGTTAGGGCGCCCGCCTTGGAAGCGGGAGGTCGAAGGTTCAAATCCCGGAGCCGGATACGGGGTTGGAACTGATGTGGCCGGTTGGTGAGCCGCCAGCTAGTTAAATGGATGGTTACCGTAGGCCCGTCTCTGCCAGGCGCTCGGCAATAAGAGAAGGGATTCGGGAGGTACTGTGCGTGCAAAAAAGATAGGTGTCTCATAAGCCAAACTGGCTGGCCCTTTCAATAAGGCTGGCCCTTTGACAAAGCCTTTACCTTATAAAACCAGCAGACGACAACTTTAATCAGACGAGTTTGCAGCCATTACAGCTTTAGATCAAATGTTCTTGTTTAGGGAGCAGCGGCAATGGTCGTTTTTAGGAGAGAGTCCTTGATGGGAGGGCCGTTGTAGGGAGGAAGCACTGTTTATACAGACGATATGTTTAGAGCAGACGGTATAGCGTCAGAAATAATATCAGTCACATCTACAAATTTGATTCGAAGAAAAAATCTCATCATCTTATTAATATGCTCTATAAGGAAAAGTTAACAACAAATCAAAGGATATGATAATCGTAATGTAGGTAACTAACAAAGTGGGCTGGGTTGCAGTAACACGTACATTGTACCGTGCACCACCTCTACATTTTTTTCATGCGTATCAACTTGTTCGTTGGTGTCTTCTACACGATATTTTAGAATGGTCCCAAACTTTATTTTGTCACTGCTATATGTAATTTAAGGTACTTTTCAAACCTACCCTATGTGTAAAAATGGGCTATAACTTTGCTTTTGAGGGAGCTAAATATATTAAACAAGTACCAGAGGAAATGCTAGAAACGCCACCGCTCTTTACGGATATTACGGTGAGGTGGGGAAGTGTTTCGCATAAAAAACATGACTACGAAATGAATATTTGCTTGAAATATGCACAAATATATCTAAAACCGGGGTTCTCTGCTCCAATTTGATACAATAATGGGTTTTGCCCTATTAATAAAGGGTCAGATACAAAATACTGTTGAAACGTATGCCTAGTTGAAGAAATTCGTTACGTTGTATATATTTTGTAAGTTAGCTTAATTATACATGCATACCGAAATTTATCTAGAACCAAACATGGTTTATTTTATTTGTATAATCCGTTTAAAATATTTTAGCCTATTTTTAAGAGATCTGGTGTATAAACATGCCTCTTGGGCGAAACAACATTCTTGATTTTCATGATTTTCCGCTTTATTTTGACTATCTCATGAATATTCACCAGTTTTGAATTATGAATATAAATTAAGTTATACTTCATCTTAAGGTTTGTGTCTCTACTTTATTTTGGTACTTGTTTAATATCTCTAGCTCCCCCAAAAGCAAATTTATAGCCCAATTTTACACATAGGGTAGGTTTGAACATTAGCTGGGGGTTACTATGTTAACCGTTACATTTACCATAGCAGTGACAAAATAAATTTGGGAACATTCTAATATATCGTGAAGACGACTCAAACGAACAAGTTGATACCAATGAAAAAAGTCTAGAGGAGGTTGTACGGTAGGTGTTGCTGCGATCCAGTCTATAGGCTAGTACATAGCTCCTTCTCAACAAGGACACGCAATGGGAGACAAAATGTGTGCCCGTTGTTAGGAGGGAGTCGTGATAGAGAGGGAAATTAGCTTACATTTCAAACAGCTTGAATCCAGATCAGACGCCGCGTAACGCGGCGTCTGATCTGGATTCAAGCTGTTTGTCACTCGTCATTAAAAAAAAATTCTGCCAAAATGCGTCTTATATAACTTTGAGAAAAACAGCAGACGACAAATTTAAGCATACGATATTGCAGCAGTTAAAGCGTTAGAAATTATTGTCCTGTTTAGGGAACTGCGACAAAGGGCGTTGTAGTGAGGAAGTAGATCTACTTTATAACAAAAAGAGTTTCCAATAATTAATTCTTTCACTGACCGATGAACCCGTCTGTTTTTTACCTTTCGTAGTCAAAATATCGTCTGGTAAAGTTTGTCATATGCAGTTTTATGCCAATCCTTATTTTTTCTGTTTTTTTTTTTTTTAAAGTTTCACTGAAAGTAACATGACTGCCAAACAGATTGGATCCTGATTAGAAGCCGCGTTACGCGACGCCTGATTTGGGTCCAAACGTTTTGCAAAGTGTACTTAAGTCGACCACGGCAATGAAAATATTAATTATATTTCTTAAAACAGTATATGTAATGAAGTGATCTAAATGAAATATGGTATGTGACCTTGTAAATTGTTTCAGAGCTTCTTGGCAATTATATAAGACAGTTCGGATCAAAGGCATTCATCAACTAGACTTTTTTTTATATTCCTCATTTAATGACAGATATAGATACGCTAAAAGCCAGATATAATATAGACATAGTTTATTTGGTAACTTATACACATTGTATCTCGTTACATCAACATATATAAACAAAGTGTTTAAGAGGTAAAATCATATCACGTAACTGCATAATTATTTATGTATACACCAAAACTAAAAGAGGTCATATGATTGAGATCCGTCAAAGAAGAAAAGAAAAAAGGTTCCTCGGGTAGATTATGAGGAGAATGAACACACTTTTCAGGTGAACCACGTTAATGGATATAACACACATAGAGTTTCTACAAAGATAAGTCTAGACTTTTAATAAATTGAAAAACAAATCTGCCTACGTAAACAATCAATCGAAACACGTGCTGTAAAGAATTCATTTAACCAGACAGTAGTAATTTCTCGGATAAAATTAAACTATTAATTCCTTAAATTTACAGACGATATTGTCACAGTAGAATTACAGCTACATCTACAACGTTAGTTCCGAGAGAATACAGTTAAAATCTCCCTATTACGACCACAAAATTGTGTTAAATTCAAGGTGTTGAAGGCAGGTGTGCTAATTATTAGGTGTTGAAGGTAGGCTGGTCCTTACGGCAAGGTGAATGTAAATCAGCTCCTAAAGAAGCTTTCTGTTTTACGTTCACATTGCTGCTTTAAACCTTTCCCCCATAGAAGCGCCTTTTAGCGAATGTAATTTATTCCTCTGCTGAAGAAAATAGTTCCAATTAATCAGTCATTAATATATATTATACAGAATATTTTCTATATTCAAGCACATGATAGGTTAAATCAGGCTGAAAGTAAAGAAGAATGCGCCTTCTGCTTTACTTTCAACCTGTTTTAAGTAGTCACCTATATTAAATACCAGAAATAGGATACCAGGTAAAGGGTGAAGCTGTTACCTGTCTTTTGTACACTCAATTAGCCTTTTTTAGTGGTCGCAATAGATGCATTATTTTTTTCCCCTCAATTATGCTGCAACCTGCCAACACTGACTTATGTTTAGAGATGTTTCATCGTAGCTCTTCATAACAATGAAAGTATATATTGGGTGAAACAAAATTGGAAATAAAGTAGTTATAGAACTAATGTTTTTGTTAGGTTGATTCAAGTTTCGAACCCACGCCAAATAAAATTCCCCCGATTATATACTTGCTTATTGTCCTACGACTTATCCATTACGCTATGTTTCCGATAACTAATCCGCTCATTGTTTATACCTATAAGTAAACTTTTTCTTTAAAAATAATGACATGAGGATATCCGAAATGCTGATCTCCCTTATAAATGGACTCGGTGACCCCGTGACACGTCAAGCCCAGTTGTTTGACTATACTAATATGTTCTAAAAGGATAAGTAACAACAAATTGTGATAATGAGTAAAACACATTTACTCGAACAAACACAACTTGCGAAAATGTACCCTTTCATCAACCATCTACGCTGTCTGATTTAACCCTATCTCTGCAGACAGAAAATCGTCGGTTAAATTTTGTCGTCTGCAATTTGATGCTCCTTTGAAATACTTTTTATCCAGGTCTACACTGTATTCATATGACAAATGAACAGTTTATCAGTTTATAAGTGCACTGTTTGTAATACATGTAACGAGTAAACTCGTCGATAGGGTTCAACGAGGTAAATGATGATATTCCAGATACAATGACCAACATGAATGTGCATTAAACCCTTTAACCCCTTCACTGCCATGACGTCAACAATTTTAAACAATTGTCGTCTGCTTTTATTTCAAAATTAAATATTTAGTTATTTTGACTTATGAAATATTGAAATGGGTGTAAAACAGTGTGTATTCTGATCAGACGCCGCGTTATGCGGCGTCTGCTCAGGATCCAAACTGTTTTCAAATTACTAGTGTTATCAGGGTAAGGCAGTGAAGAGGTTAACTCATTATCCCCTGAGACTTTCAATGGACAATTCCAGATTACAATAAAGACTGGTCCATTTTAGAATATTTAGGGTTCTTTTTTATAATATATTACAAAATGACAAACAGTGAAGTCCCTGATTAGAGGGCTCCTGTAGGAGCCCTCTAATCAGGGACTTCACTGTTTGCATAAGACAAATAAACTCTTCACATGTACACTTTTGGTAGAGGACGCATATATTAGTCACTAGGGCTCAATGAATTAATGGTAAAATTTACCCCTTCACCGCCATATTGTCGCCTGAATAGAGTAAGCTACAATATCGTATAAAACCTTCGATTTAAGGTTGTATGACTGACGAAATTTCGAAACGAGTGCTCTACATGGATACGTTTAGACATTTAATAAATTGCCAAAACAATCTACCTATGCAAAGAATCTATCGTACTATATTATGTTATGGAACAATTCGCTTATAAGAAACAATAATGGAACTGTATTTTATAAAGAATGGTATGCAAAAGGTATCACATACATCGAACATATTTTTGATTATAGACAAAAAACATTCTTTACGTTTCAGTCTATGAATATTAAAAACTCTCTTCAGAACTCAGATTTCCTAAAATACAGTACCCCTCCCTATGTACAACGACCCTTCCAACAATGACTCCCTTCTTACAACGACCCTTGGCGCAGTTTCCTTAACAGGACAAGTATGTCCAACCTATTCACGATTACAATGCCGTCTGCTTAAAATTGTCGTCTTTTTTTCTCAAAGTTACCTGATGGACATTTTGACAAAAAAAAATAAAGACGAGTGACAAACAGCTTAAATCCATACCAGACGCCACGTAAAGCTGTTTGCAATTTTCCTTCCCTATAACGACTTTCTCCGAACAACGAACATAATTTTGTCTCCCGTTGGGTGTCGTTGTAGAGAGGCAGCGCTTCAGATCTACTACATTTTATTAGAAAGCATACCAAAAAACATGGAAACAAATATTGAAAACAGTATCACGGATAACAATATACGAGAAAAACTAGTGCAACATGTCCGAAAATCCAACAGTACACATAAATTACTATACAATAAAATGCTTAAAGAAACACAAAACAATACCATAATCAAACCTCATATTAAATGATTAAATGGGAACAGGAAAGCACACACATCGACTGAAAAAGAGTATACACAATATCATGTAAAGATATCAACTGTGGCGATATCAACTTTATCTAACTGAGAAATCTCTATCAATCATCGATAGTTATATAATTTAGGATACATGGAATTGAGTAGTTTTTCAAATTTGATAACTACCATATTGATATATGCAAAATACTTCATTTTCAAAAACTAAATATGCAAAAACAACTCCTCTATTTAGTAAGTTAATAACATATCTGAAACATATTGAAACTATAGAACGAATAATAGCAACGGCAAAAGATAAAATTGAACAACATAACAGCAAATGGGAAACATACAGATGAACCTATAATTTCCACAAATCGATGACAAACACATAGTGTTAAAAATCGATTAATCCTCACACCAA
The DNA here is from genome assembly GCA_922989275.2 of Gari tellinella. Classification (NCBI taxonomy): domain Eukaryota; kingdom Metazoa; phylum Mollusca; class Bivalvia; order Cardiida; family Psammobiidae; genus Gari; species Gari tellinella. The sequence continues at coordinate 36,151,950 of OV277863.1, forward strand.
CCATCTCATCCTTTCCGCTACTTTTCTCTACTGACTATACATAACTTATTTCTTGCTGTATATAACTAGACGGAAAAGTGCTTAGAAGATGGTATATACCATGTGATAGAAATGTTTATTATGACGACATCAATGTAAGTAATTTTTATCCGTTTGTATATGTATATTTACCAATTGAGAAATAATTTTTCATATCAGAAAAAAGTCGTTTTTCAAACTAGTTTAAAGGAATCTATTTCACCTTATGTACTGTCATAATTCTCAGATAAATTTAAATGGAATAGATATGTAACAGTCTAAAAAAACTTGAGTTTCGTTTGTTTGTTGTTATTGTTGTTGTATATTTTTGTGGGAGGGTAACAAAAATCAAAATAGAGAAACGTCTCTTCCTCTTATTCTACAGTGGAGAAAACGTTATTCTTTCCCAATAAACGCGTTTACGTAAAAACTATTATTTGCAGTGCAAACAGTTTGGAGCCAGATCAGACGCCGGCTTACAGTCAACGAATATGAGAAACCACAATTTGGTTCGGATAGTGAGGATGAGAAGAGGCTCAAGCAAGCCGAATTTAGAGCCGTTAAAAAACTTAAGTCTCCAAGCCTTCTTCTTACGTCCCTTATCACCCTTACAAGCGTTTTTTTCTTCTTTTGCGAGCAACGCCGGTGTGGGTCGACAACCTAGGTTCGAGTTCCCATTGGAGAGTCAGGCAGAGCAGCTTTTTCGAGGACAACGTGTCAGCACTGCCAGAGACGTCTGAATCTCCTGCGGTCAACGGGGTTACTACCGTTCTGAATGCCGAGTTACAGACAACAACAGAAGGGTCGGGTACTTATGACAGGCAACGTGCAACAGGTGTGTCAGCGACCGTCACGGGAGACAAGTCAACAGATAAATGATGAGTATTTATTTCAATTGCCTTACGTTAAAGACTTTGAGTTTGCGAAAAAAACGTTTTCAGCTTGATTTTCTAGTAATTTCAAAAATGTTAAAGGTATTTTGAAGGCACATATAAGTTTCTGGAGGCAGATTGGTACAAACAATGACATTTTAGATACTTTAGATAATGGATACAAATTACCATTTTTAGTGTACCAGAACTATGTCTGGCAATAACAGGTCAGCTTCAAATAATATAGATTTTGTAAAATCTGTAGTCCAGAAGCTCTTTAAAAAAAAAAAAAGGTGTGTTATTCAGACAGACTGTTTGCCCCCATACTGTTAGTCCTTTGAGTGTTTTTATTAATAAACAAGGAAAAAAGAGGCTGATTCTAGATTTGAGAAAAGTCAATCAATATCTGTGGAAGGACAGTTTTACGTTTGAGGACTGGAAAACGGGTCTGGAATATTTTGAAACAGGCTCGTTCTGTTTCAAATTTGATTTAAGTCAGGGTTATCACCGTATTGCCATTTTTGCTCATCAAACGTTATAGGGGTTTTCTGTTAAAGGAATTTAGCCAAATGTACGGGTAGGATTATTTCGATGAAACCTGTTTTAGGGAATTTAGTAGGTCTATTAACCAGATTTTCTTCTGTGATTGAGACAAGTACTTCTTGGGTCAGACCTGTGAAGGTTAGAGTAAATGACCCTTGTCTAGACGAACTCGGGATTGGTTTGATAATCTACGTAGCAATAACGTTAGATGCTTAACAAGGTATTTTTTTTACGTGATAAAATGGTGGACATGTGGTCATTCATTTCATTGTTGCAATAAAAATGTGATTTTATATTGGAAGTCAATAACTTTTTGCGGGGTTTGTAACATAAATGTGTGTGTGAATGTGTTCACTTGGATCGGTTAAAAGGATTATGGAAAATATTTCTGAAAAATGGTATCTACACGGTGAATAAACGTACACAGGATATAGACACCAAAGTGATCAGGAATTGAAAGCGAAAGTAGCGAGGTGAGTACTGTTATTACGTTTATCTCTAAAATCTTCTTACAAATAAAGTAAACATGAATTGCAAGATAGTCTGTAGACATATGTGACCACACTGATGCCAGGAATATAAATAAATTTACCTGGAAGACTGAATAAAAAGCTTTAATCACTGGTCATAGTCGCATCTTCGCCAACATTTGTCATTATTTTCGCTGTTTAAACACGTTATACAAAAAAGTGAATCGACAGTTCGATTTATTTTTCAATTCAAAGTAATTGTGCAAAATCTGCTTAAAATCAGACCAACAATAGCTGAGATAGTTGACGTCAAACCGATAGGACGTTGTACTGGGGATAGTATATTACTGTACAGGGGATAGCATTTCCAAAAATATTTCTGTACTGGGGATAGACGAATATAAAATATGTAACTAGGGCCACTTTTCGAGAAGTACGAAGTATTGCAATAACAGTCAGCGTGTATAAACAATACACACATCTTCATAGTCCATCAGATGTGTACAGTTAGGGACATCGAGCTAATATTAGACTTCAGGCGCTGTCCCTCACAGTACACAGGCGTTAAGGGTCATCATTGAGAGGTTATATTTTGCTCTAGGTTTTATTTAACCCGACGGATTTTGTTGGGCATCAAATATCTCAAAAGGTTAGGCATTGTTAGCGCACCTGAGTCAAAGGCTCAAGGTGAGCTATTGGGATGGCCCTGTGTCCGTCGTGCGTCGTCCGTCGACGTTAACAATTGCTTTAAATGACACCATCTCCTAAACTGCTTGACAGATTTCAACCAAACTTTACAGGAATGTTCCTTGGGTCAAGCTTTTTGTATTTTTTTCAAATAATTAAAAAACAATGTAGAACTCTGGTTGCCATGGCAACCAAAGTGAAAAAATGAGGAAATCTTAAAAATTATTCTTGTCTAAAACTACAAGGGCCAGATCTTAGATATTTGGCATATATCATCATCAACAGATCCTCTATCAAGTTTGTTCAAATTATGCCCTTTGTGTCAAAATTGGCCCCGCCCCGGGGGTCACAGTTTTACATAGAGTTATGTAGTGAAATTTTCAAACGTCTTCTTCTCTGAAACTCATATGTCCAGAGCTTTGATATTTGGAATGGTGACACTTCTAAAATATCCTATACGAATATTGTTCAAATGGTTCTGGTCGGTTCATATCTAGGTCGCAGGAGCTAAAAATAGATTGTTTTCAATGAAAACTTAAAAATCTTCTTGTCAAAAACTACAAGGACCAGAGCTTAAATATTGGGCAGATAGTATCTTCTACAGGTCCTCTATCAAGTTTGTTCAAATTATGCCCCTTGGGTCAAAATTAGTCCCGCCTCAGGGTCACAGTTTTACATCGAGTTATATAGTGAACATTTCAAACGTCTTCTTCTCTGACACTAATATGGCCAGAGCTTTGATATTCGGTATGGCCACACTTCTGAATATCCTTTACTTATTTGTTCAAATGGTTCTGGTCTGTTGCATATCTAGGTCACATAAGCTAAAAATATTTTTTTTCTATAAAAACTTAAAAAAGATCTTCTCGTAAAAAACTATAAGGGCCAGAGCTTAGATATTTGGCACATATCATCATCAACAGATCCTCTATCAAGTTTGTTCAAATTATGCCCCTTGGATCAAAATTGGCCCCGCCCCGGGGTCACAGTTTTACATGGAGTTATGTAGTGAAATTTTCAAACGTCTTCTTCTCCGAAACTAATATGGCCAGAGCTTTGATATTTGGAATGGTGACACTTCTAGATGTCCTATACGAATATTGTTCAAATGGTTCTGGTCGGTTCATATCTAGGTCGCAGGAGCTAAAAATAGATTGTTTTCAATGAAAACTTAAAATATCTTCTTGTCAAAAACTACAAGGGCCAGAGCTTAAATATTGGGCAGATAGTATCTTCTACAGGTCTTCTATCAAGTTGGTTCAAATTATGCCCCTTGGGTCAAAATTAGTCCCGCCCCAGGGTCACAGTTTTACATCGAGTTATATAGTGAACATTTCAAACGTCTTCTTCTCTGACACTAATATGGCCAGAGCTTTGATATTCGGTATGGCCACACTTCTGAATATCCTTTACTTATTTGTTCAAATGGTTCCGGTGTGTTGCATATCTAGGTCACATAAGCTAAAAATATATTTTTTTTCTATAAAAACTTAAAAAATCTTCTTGTAAAAAACTATAAGGGCCAGAGCTTAGATATTTGGCACATATCATCATCAACAGATCCTCTATCAAGTTTGTTCAAATTATGCCCCTGGGGTCACAATTAGTCTCGCCCCGGGGGTCACAGGTTTACATAGAGTTATATAGTGAAATTTTCAAACGTCTTCTCCTCTAAAACTAGTATGGCATTTGCCTCAGCTTTGATATTCGGTATGGTGACACTTCTAGATATCCTTTACCTATTTTGTTAAAATGGTTCCAGTCTGTTGCATATATAGGTCACATGAGCTAAAAATAGATGTTTCTTCAATGGAAACATAAAAAAAATCTTCTTGTCTAAAACCCTAGTACCCTGATCTTAGATATTTGGCACATAGCATCATCTACAAGTCCTCTATCAAGATGATTCAAATTTAAATATGCCCCTCGGGTAAAAAAATGACACTTCCTGGACATAAATCATTATCTCCATTTTGTCAGTTATTCTCAGGTGAGCGAAATATGCCCCATGGGGCTCTTGTTTTTAAAAATAAGACCACCGATAGATAAATCTGGTGTGTATCATCTATGTGTAATATGTAAACAACAATATAAACAACCTCTGAAGGAGTATTTTGAAAAGTTTTAAATTAGATTAACAGCGACCTGAAGTTTGACTTGAGGTCAGAAATTGGTTTCAAAACGATTTTTAGCAATAAGTGTTTTATTTTAACTAGTAAATGTGATTCAATTTGGGATTTTACGAAATGAGGCAAAAGTAAATTTCCTTCCTTTCTTATTATAATCGTATCTTAGCGTACTGAAGGATTATCAATTATTGTACGTGATAAATTAGTATGGTAATTTTATTTTGCCGATTTTTTTTCAGCTATCCGATGATTAAACCGCAGAATGACAGAAATTTCTACCCCGTATATATAGAAAATACCAGCTATACGGTATATGTTTCTACTCGAACCGTAGTTTCTGAGCTTGAAGATCTTAATTTTTCTCTCAAAAATATCTCTATTTAAAACATTGTGGAGCCTAATCAGACTTGTTATGAAAATAGACGAAGAAATTACCCAAGGATAACTGACAGTAAATTTTGATGCAAATGGACCAGTAGTTTAGAAAAGATTTTTGGTTTTATCGCATATATAGGCAACAGCATTGTTTTGTAAAATATTGCAGAGCCCTATGTGCTAGCAATACAGGTAGACCGATACAACCCCCTCCCACACACATACATTGAAGCAGCATCAACCAAAGATTAATTGACAACAATGTTCAATGAAACCGGTCTCAGAGAAGAAAATCGTTGGCAACACTCCTTTTAATCCGTTCGGCAAGTGCAAGTACTAAGAAAACTGCATTGGCAATGCTTAATAATGGCTGTTTCTTATTGTAATAGAAGTAGTATGACGACATCTAGAAACTTAAAGGAGAACGGTGCAGATCCTGATTAAAAATGCGGATGTGCAGGCTGCTCCGGATATGCACTGGTCGCAAAGGTAAAGTCTAATTTTGGCTCATACATATATAGATGAACACGTTGTATGTTTTTACCTTGAAAACCAGTGTTGTGTGAAAGGTTGCGCATTGTTGGTATATGAGTAACTACAAAAAAGCCGAGTCCAAATAGCAGCGATTCTTTCAAGAATGCTTTGATAATTTACAGTTTACTCTGTTAAATACATTCGACATGTATTTCACCACAAACTACTACCATCGCATTAAGGCGTAAGAAGGGAGAATGATATGTAATAAATGTAGTGGCTTTGGACTTAACTTCCTAGAAAAATGAAGATTATCCATTATTTCGTATGCTGGAAACGTAACAGCATGTAGTTTGCCATAAAAATCAAACGCAATGTACCATAATACCATTTTACGACACAAAACAATAAGTTTGTGTGAGTCTATCCCCAGTACAGCCTTCCACTATCCCCCGTACAATAAATAACCGTTGGACACTATCCCCAGTACATGTGACGGTCGGTTTTACATGGTATATCTTAGCTATTGTTGGTCGATTTTTAAGCAGCTTTTGCATAGTTACATTTAAATGAAAAATAAACAGATCTGTCGATTCACTTTTTTGTATAACGTGTATAAACAGCGAAAATAATGACAAATGTTGACGAAGATGCGACTATGGCCAGTGATTAAAGCTTTTTATTCAGTCTTCCATGTGAATCTATTTATATTCCTGGCATCAGTGTGGTCACATATGTCTACAGACTATCTTGCAATTCATGTTTACTTTATTTGTAAGAAGATTTTAGAGATAAAAGTAATAAAAGTACTCACCTCGCTACTTTCGCTTTCAATTCCTGATCACTTTGGTGTCTATATCCTGTGTACGTTTATTCACCGTGATCTATAGACAATTTTGGTGTTTGATGTTCTTTGTTTACACGAGATAATTTAATATTACAGTGACATGCATAGTATTTAGTCCATTTTTACATCAAACAATTTATTTGCACGTAAGGAATCCAGTCACGCTCGTGGAATTTCGTCACGCTTCATTGACTTTGCTATATGCAGCACAGGGTAGATTATACAGGTATACCGTATATACTGTACACTACAATTAAAGCGCCTGATACCCTGTTGTGAGACCACATGCACGTATACTTACTTATAGATGTATCCTTCTACTCCTCGCAATAGTAAGTCTACGAAACGACCCTTATCGTCTCCACTCGACGAAATTGATCTTAAGAAAACCAGAGCAGAAGATTCAGAGTCAATTGAAATGGCTGGAATCGAAGAACCAACTCTTAATCAGGCCGATATTAGGCAAATTACCTTGGCGCTAGAGAGCACATTCGAATCCAGATTGACCGATCTTGTTAATACGGTTGTTACAAGGGTGGTCTCGGACTTTCGCACTAAAATTGATGATCTGAAATCGGAGAATGAATCTCTTAAATCCCGAGTGACCCAACTTGAAAACGCAGCTGACTCAGCCGAGCAATACAGTCGTAGGAACTGCTTGCGCGTGACAGGTTTAAAGGAGAACCCTGGAGAGTCGACTGATGACGTCATAATAGAGATGGCAGGAGCGGTAAATGTGGACATCTCTGTGGCAGACATTGACCGAAGCCATCGTGTTGGAAAGGTTCTCACCACTCACAGCCCTTCCAAGCCAAGAGCTATTATAGTAAAGTTTGCTAATTACCATGCCCGCCAAACCCTCTTCAAAGCGCGTACAAGGCTGAAATTATGCGACTATGAAGGCATCTTCATAAACGAGGATCTTACAAAACACAGGAACAGCCTTCTGTACCAGGCCCGTCAACTTGTACGTAACAAACGGCTGCAAGGAGCATGGTCTTCTGACGGCACCATCCTAGTCAAGGACAACAAAAACGCGGTGCACAGAGTGAACTCAGCAGCTGAACTATCGCGTCATGACCGCGTTTAATTTTGCAAATTGTACATTAATCCTTCGAGAGCTGAGCGTCTGTAAACATGTATTTGTTAAAAGCTGCTTTCCAATGCTTTAAAACGTCTAGATTAGATTCCAGTTATAGGAACATGTGTGTCAATATAAACATTTTAAATCTCAAATGAGATGCCGAGTTACTTTGCACCTTATACTATTATTTATCCTGTGTGCACGTGTGAAAATCTTGTGCATTAGCGCTGTGATAGTTGTGAACCCCTTTCATTATCAAATTATTCGGGAGATTTTTACCCGTTCACCGTTTTATTGTCGTCTGCTTCAGTATTATAGTCTGCAAGACACTTTTCAAAGTTATATTTATGATTGTACGACTTAAAATATCGATAAGAGTGTCAAAACAGTTTGGGTTCTGATCAGACGCCGCGTAACGCGGCGTCTGCACAGGACCGAAACTGTTTGCAAACACGCCTTTAGGCGTCATTGAGAGTGAAAGGGTGAATACGTAATATCTAAGAATATTTAGTGCGTATGAACGAGTTCTTTTTGTGAAGTATAGATCGATCAAAACAACAACAGCTAAGATCATCCGCCCCATATACAGTTATATACAAACTGTATGTGCTTCAGTGTGTGTGTTCCTAGACAATGATATCGAAATTGGGTGAACTTAAGCAGCCTTGACTTGACACGGTCATACCGTGCATAACGACACGTTTATATACTTGTTTTCTCCTCTGTCTGCTTGAAAGCAGTATGGACACACATCAGCTGTCGCTATTTACTGGGAGCGATTTATCTGGGAAAAATCTGATTGCGTCAGTTGAACATGTCCTTTATGAAAAGTAACATATTGTTTATACGTTTAGTTCTCTAATGGTCTGTTGAATACAGTGTGGACACAGATCAGCTGTCACCTATTTTGGAGGCGACTTATCTGGAACCAATCTGTTTGCATCAGTTTTACGGTAGTTCTTCGGTTTTTTACAACATATACAATATGGTTTATAATTCCAGACAATTCTTTGCCTGGTTGTACACAGTGTGGACCCACTGAATTATCTGTACTGTATTTGTAAGATGTATTGTATAAAATGTAGCATAATTCATTGCTTGTATGTCTATGTCTTCTTTGTCTGGTTAAACACAGTGTGGACCCAGATCAGCTGTCACTTTTTATTAGGGGCGACTCATCTGGGGCCAATCTGTTTGAATTAACTGTACTGTATTTGTAAGATGTATTGTATGAAATGTAGCATAATTTATGGCTTGAATGGCTATTAATATTTGTCTGGTTAAACACAGTGTGGACCCAGATCAGCTGCCACTATTTATTAGGGGCGACTCATCTGGGGCCAACCTGTTTAAATTATCTGTACTGTATTTGTAAAATGTATTGTATAAAATGTAGCATAATTCATTGTTTGTATGTCTATGTCTTCTTTGTCTGGTTAAACACAGTGTGGACCCAGATCAGCTGTCACTTTTTATTAGGGGCGACTCATCTGGGGCCAATCTGTTTGGATTATCTGTACTGTATTTGTAAGATGTATTGTATGAAATGTAGCATAATTTATGGCTTGTATGTCTATGTCTTCTTTGTCTGGTTAAACACAGTGTGGACCCAGATCAGCTACCACTATTTATAGGGGCGACTCATCTGGGACCAACCTGTTTAAATTATCTGTACTGTATTTGTAATATGTATGGTATGAATTGTAGCATAATTTATGGCTTGTATGTCTATGTCTTCTTTGTCTGGTTAAACACAGTGTGGACCCAGATCAGCTGCCACTATTTATAGGGGTGACTCATCTGGGACCAATCTGTTTGAATTAACTGTACTGTATTTGTAGTATTTGTAAGATGTGTTGTATGAAAAGTAGCATAATTTAAGGCTTGTATGTCTATTAATCGTTGTCTGGTTAAACACAGTGTGGACCCAGATCAGCTGCCACTATTTATTAGGAGCGACTCATCTGGGACCAATCTGTTTGAATTATCTGTACTGTATTTGTAAGACGTGTTGTATAAAATGTAGCATAATTTATAGCTTGTATGTCTATGTCTTCTTTGTCTGGTTAAACACGGTGTGGACCCAGATCAGCTGCCTCTATTTATTGGGGGCGACTCATCTTGGACCGATCTGTTTGCACCAGTCGAACGGTATTTGTAATTTTTTTGTGCGGTTGAAAGATCTTTCTAACCTGTTAAATGTAGCTAATGGATTGTATGTTGATTCTCCATTGTTTTGTTGATACAGGGTGGCCCCAGACGAGCTGCAACTTGCTATTAGGGACCACTCATCTGGGATTAAACTTTTTGTATCAATTGTGTGGTCTTGGGTGAATACAATGTGTACCCAGATGAGCTTCCACTATGTATTAGGGGCGACCTATCTGGGAATAATCTGCTTGCACCGGTTGAACGATCTTTGCAACATGTATCTTATAAAATGAAACATATGGAGAACATTCATGTATTATTGCTATTTCCTCTCACTGAATACAGTGTAGACCCAGATCAGCTGTCACTATTTATTAGGGACAGCTCATATAGTAATGATCTGTTTGCATCAGTTGTAAGTTTGTTTTGGTAACATGTCCTTTATAAAATGTAGCATATGACGTACGTGTTTATTTCTCCATCGTCTGGTTGAATACAGTGTAGACTCGGATCAGCTGCCATTCTTTAATAAGGGAGACTTATCTGGGTATAATCTATTTGCATCAGTCGAATGGTCTTTGTAATTCGTTCTTAATGAACTGTATCATATAGTTTAAATGTTAAATTACCCTTTGACTGGATGCAGTGTAGACCCAGTCTGTATCAGTTATACGGTAATTATTGGAACTTGAAATTAATCTGTCTGATAATGTCAGAGATGTCTGATGGACAAATGAAACCACTTCCATGGTGTTCTTACCATCCTGGTGATACATTTCACATGACGTAAACACTTGAAAATTTACTTTCGAATAAGTTAACTATATAGAAAGCTACGTCAACTATTATTTTAGAACAAGTAAATGATAACCCCTATTCTTATCATGCAAACGAAACTATACTCGTTTGCGTTTCACATACATGTATGTGGATATTCCTTTTTCATGTTTTATTTCCTTCTCTTCAGTCTTAATAGAACCCTACTGGCATTGGGTAGTGAGAGCTCTTGTTGCAGCGTATATTGTAGAATGTTTCCATATTTGTATTCTGGACATGCCGTGGTACTGAAAACTGTATGTTTTCTATTCCTTGTATCTCTCATCACATGAAACCATTTTTTAACTACCCAGTTTTCAACCCGGTGTGTCGGAGGGTACATCACTTCACAGCATCCTTGCACTTTCTCATACTTATCCAGATTTACTTCTCAGTTATCCACGTATTCTCAATAAAACTTTACATGACGTCATCATCAAGGGTTGCTCTAAATGTTAAACAACCATACAAGAAACTTATAATTGGAGCTACATTCCGCATAAATATAATGTTTAGTATTAACATGTGCAGGTTGTTTACGGCTATCTTTGTTGCATGGTTTTTCATAATTCTTCGACGATCCGGAGATGTACACCCTAACCCTGGCCCTACAAGCACATATTCATCATCTAACTCTAGTATTTCGAGCGATTCTCAACCATCGATGTCTTCAACTTTTGATTTCTCCAATAACCTCTCAATAGTCCATTATAACGTTCAGAGTATCAAACCGAAACTTGATATTGTTTATTCTGAACTTTACCAATTTGATATACTCACCTTTTCCGAAACCTGGTTATCAGATAATACACCTTCGACAGATCTGTACTTTCCAAACTTTAACCCTCCAGAGCGAAAAGACCGCCTCGGCGACAATCATGGTGGAGTTATTGTTTATGTTAAGGAATCACTATCGTATAAACGTCGTCCGGACCTCGAATTAAACGGAGTAGAATGTATTTGGATAGAGCTTACGCTAAAGCAAAGAAACATATTACTTGGCACATTTTACAGACCCCCTAATGTATCATCTTTGTATAATAATGCTATAGAAGATAGTATTTCTCTCGCGGCAAACTCGGGTATTAAAGATATAATAATCACCGGAGATTTTAATTTTAACTGCTTAAATCCGTTATCAGCTAGAAATATTGATTCTTTATGTCAACAATTTGGACTTACGCAGGCAATAACGGAGCCGACACATTTTACCGAAAAATCAAATTCATTAATAGATATTCTCCTTGTAAGTAATGATAATTCTTTACTTAAATCCGGCGTGGCCGTACCATTTCTTGATCAACATGTAAGGTATCATTGTCCTATTTACGGCATTTTTAAATATGTTAAACCAAAGTCTTTAGTATTCACTCGGAAAATTTGGAAGTACGAGCAAGGAGATTATGAGCAGATGAAAAAGTGTATAAAGGATACTGATTGGAATCTATTAAAACATGAAAATATTGATATTTACGCAACGGACTTTACAAACACTTTAATGAAAATAATCTCAAAATTCATTCCAAATAAAGTTGTTAAGATCAAACCAAACGAACCTCCATGGATGACAAATGAAATTAAGAAATATATTAGATCCAGAAAAAGGTCTTATAAACAAGCAAAAAGATCAAATAACCAATATTACTGGGCTAAATTTAGAAAAATTAGAAACAAAACAGTATCTTTAATTAGAAAAAGCAAACAACATTACTACGACAGTTTAGCATCCAAACTTCAAACTAATAATCTTTCACCAAAGGACTGGTGGAATGTACTTAAATCGTTCCTGTCAACTTCCAACAAACCAACCATTCCTGCCCTAAATTACCAAAACCAACAAGTTCTACATAATGACGAAAAAGCCAAAATACTCAACGACTTCTTCGCATCACAATCTAAACTAAACGAAACTAACAAAGAGCCACCCGATTTACCTATCTACAATCCCGATTTAATTCTAAGACCGACACAAATAACCATCGACCAAGTTAACAGTATTCTAAAATCATTGCCTAATGGTAAAGCCCCAGGCCCCGACCAAATTAATAATTGTGTCCTGTCCCGAATTGCTAACGAACTATCTTATCCTTTGTGCGACCTCTTCAATACATGTTTATCTTGCTCAAAATTCCCTGCTATTTGGAAGGAAGCACATGTAACAGCGGTTTATAAGAAGGGAGACCCCTCACTTGTTAACAATTATAGACCTATATCTCTACTAAATGTATTAGGGAAAGTGTTCGAAAGACTCTTATTCCAACAGATCTTTAATTTCCTAAAAGACATTAACTTTCTATCTCCTTTCCAGTCTGGTTTTGTTCCTGGAGACTCCTCTATCAACCAATTAGTCTATATTTATAACGCTTTCTGTCAAGCAATAGACTCTGGAAAAGAGGTCCGCGTCATTTTCTTTGATATAAGCAAGGCATTCGACAGAGTATGGCACAAGGGTATTATATGTAAATTAAAAGCTGTCGGATTGTCTGCTGACTTTTTGAAACTCTTTTCGGATTATCTTGAAAACAGACGACAATGCGTTGTTCTACCAGGAGCAAAATCAGACTGGAATTACATAAAAGCTGGTGTTCCACAGGGGTCAATTCTCGGACCGCTGCTATTCTTAATATATATCAACGATATTGTTTCTAACATTTCTTCCAATATCAGGTTGTTTGCTGATGATACTAGTCTTTATCTAACCATTAATCACAGAAATGAAGCATTAGCATCAACCGAGTTATTAAACACTGACATCTCTATAATCTCTAAATGGGCATCAGATTGGCTTGTTACCTTTAATCCAAGTAAATCTGAATCAATGCTTATCTCTCGAAAGCAAAATACAAACATATTCCCTTCATTATCGATGGATAATCAAATCATTGCTGAAGTCACCGACCACAAACATCTAGGTTTATTTCTTTCTAACGACTGTTCCTGGCATTCACATATTGATTATATAAAAAGCAAAGCTTGGCCAAAAATCAATGTCATGCGCAAACTTATGTACCAATTAGATCGCAAATCACTTGAAACAATCTATCTATCTTTTGTTCAACCATTGTTGGAATACGGTGACGTCATATGGGACAACTGCACAATGTATGAAAAGGATGAACTTAATAAAATACAAAATGAAGCTGCACGTATATGCTCTGGTACAACTCGACTTGTTTCCTTACTTAACCTGTATAATGAAATTGGATGGGACAGCCTGGACACTCGCAGGAAACATCACAAACTAATAATGTTCTATAAAATGATCCATAATATCTCTCCGCCTTACTTGTCCGACCTTATACCACGTACCGTCCTTGAAACTTCTCGATATAATTTAAGAAATAATCAGGACATTCAAGTTCCGTATTGCAGAACAAACAATACTACAACTCCTTTTTACCAACTGTTATTCGTGACTGGAATACACTATCGCCAGAATTAAAATGTGCAAACTCTCTACAAACTTTTAAGCGACTCTTAAACAAGGACAGACTAAGAACACCTGCACATTTTTACATTGGTGATAGAAAGTCGCAAGTACTACATACCCGTCTACGTACAAAATGCAGTGCATTAAATGCAGATCTTTTTTCTAAGGGTATCGTAGAGTCAGCACTTTGTCAGTGTGGGGTGATTGAAGACACCTACCACTTCTTTTTTACATGCCCACTCTACCAACATATTCGTCATGAACTCTTCAATACAGTGTCAGCACTGTGTGAGCTATCATTGAATATTATGTTGTTTGGTGACACCTCTCTTTCTCTCAATATCAATACACACATATTCAAGGCAGTACAAACATTTATTGTTAGAAGCAAACGGTTCACCTAGTTAGTATTTTTGTTGCTGAGGATGCTGTGCTGTGAGTCAATATCGTTGTAGCTCATTCTCTTTACCAATGCCAGTAATAACTATAACAGCTAGAGGTATCTATTGAACATAACTAGATTGTTAGTAGTTGTTTTTCTTTATTATTCTTTCAAAATTTAATAACATCAAATATACTGTTGATTACATTATGTCATTGATTTATCTTCTTAAAAACTTTTAGAAACATCTTGTATAACGACATCAATGACCATATATTTCGCAATTACTTGTACATTGCACGTTCAGGGAGAGAAATCCTATAAGACTTTATTGTCTTTCGTTTCAATCCCTTCTTTCTGTTGTATATTTCTATGTGATGTGTATATTTGCTGAATAAATATGTTTAAACTAACAAGGTATTTGCCAGTAGAAACGTTGGTTTATTCAGACGCTTCTGAAGTCGCATCAGGGGCATATGTAGTAAATTGTAAAATCGGGGTTTTTAGTTCTGTTTGGTCAGAAGAATTAGACACTAGCTCGACGTTTAGAGAATTAAGAGCTGTGTAAATTAGCTTTCAGAGCTTTCGAAGATTTGTTGAGAGGCAGAAAAGTTATGTGGTTTTCAGACTCACAGAATTGTGTTCAAATTGTTAAGTGAGGGAGCACAAAATTGAATTTACAACAAGAGTCTTTGTATATATTCAATCATTGTTTGAATTTCAATATAGATCTAAATATTCAGTGGATTCACCGAGAAATGAACGAAGTGGCAGATAGCATAAGTAAATAATCGAGTACTGATAAGTGGGAGGTAACTAAGGAGTTTTGTGAGTACATAGACACTTTTTGGGGTCCATATGATATTGACAGATTTGCGATGTTTGAAATCGTAAAACAAAGCGTTTTAATTCTTTGTTTTTGGATTTTGAAACAGTAGCAGTGGATTGTTTAACACAAAATTGGTGCCAGTAACTATTTGTTTAGTTGCAAAGATAATTTTACATGTATTACATTGTAATGCGACTGCTACGTTGATTGTACCTAAATGGTTAAGTTCGGCGTTTTGGTCGATTCTGTTTAATGCAGATTTTTCTAAGAGAGACTTTGTATACGATGTTTTGGAGTTTGAAAAAGGGAAAACTATTTTTACTTGCCAGAAAATTCCCAAATGTACCTTTAATTTCAGAAGATCTTGCTGTAAGATTTGTTACAAGGGAGATAACTGATGTTGAAAATTTGAAGAGTTAAAATTGAGTAGCCTCCCTTATATTATTCCATCGGAATTATGTAGTACTGATCGTTCATGTTTTTCATGACAAAAAATGATATTTTGTTTACAATTGTGGGCGACAGAAGCGTATTAAGGGTTATTACGTTGTCCTGGACAATAGTGTTTTATTTGAATGATTTTATGTGACTGTTTATTACAGTATGGTCGATTAGATCAAGTTTTGCGGGCGACGGTAACGTTGTTGCTTTATGTGACGGTAACGTAGTCGTGGGCAATTGCTATTTGCGGTCGACTGTAACGACGTTACTGTATGTGACGGTAACGAAGTCGTGGGCAATAGTGTTTTATTTGCGGTCGACTGTAACGATATTACTGTATGTGACGGTAACGTAGTCGTGGGCAATAGTGTTTTATTTGCGGTCGACTGTAACGTTGTCACTGTATGTGACGGTAACATAGTCGTGGGCAATAGTGTTGTTATTTGCGGTCGACTGTAACGTTGTCACTGTATGTGACGGTAACGTAGTCGTGGGCAATAGTGTTTTATATGCGGTCGACTGTAACGTTGTCACTGTATGTGACGGTAACGTAGTCGTGGGCAATAGTGTTTTATTTGCGGTCGACTGTAACGATGTTACTGTATGTGACGGTAACGCAGTCGTGGGCAATAGTGTTGTTATTTGCGGTCGACTGTAAAGTTGTCACTGTATGTGACGGTAACGAAGTCGTGGGCAATAGTGTTTTATTTGCGGTCGACTGTAACGTTGTCACTGTATGTGACGGTAACGAAGTCGTGGGCAATAGTGTTTTATTTGCGGTCGACTGTAACGTTGTCACTGTATGTGACGGTAACGTAGTCGTGGGCAATAGTGTTTTATTTGCGGGCGACGGTAACGTTGTTGCTTTATGTGACGGAAATGTTGTCGGAGGCAATAGTTTTTTATTTGCGGGCGACGGTAACGTTGTCTCTTTGGTTGACGGAAATGTTGTCGCGGGCAATAGTTTTTCATTTGCGGGCGACGGAAACGTTGTTGCTTTATGTGACGGAAACGTGGGCAATGAATTTATGCATTTTTTTTAAAATGTAACGTTTGGCTTTATTATACATTTTTTAGATGTGTTTAAAGCAGGCATTATGAGGGAAATTGATTCTATTCAAGTTCATGAAGAAATGGTGTCGGCTCATGAAAATTTAAAGTAATTATCTCAGAGTTCAAAATCGGACAATACTGTGAAATCTTACAAAATACAGTTTAACTTATTTTGTAATTGGTGTAAGAAATATGATGTTCAACCTCTTTATTAAGATTATACTTTAGCATTGTATTTAGAGTATACTATCTTTTCGGAATCAAAGTTAAGTGCCGTTATTTACAGTATTTCATATGCTCATAAGTTGAGTGGTCATCAAGATCCATGTCTTTCTCATTTGGTAAAAAATGTTTATCGAAGGTTTACTGAGGTCAGTAGGGGCGTGTTCGATTATCAGTCCGGAATTGACGGGATTGACGGGATCGAAATCGAATGGTCCGGAATTCAATTCCAGAACTGTTCTATCAATTCTGCCCGAGGAGGTGGTGTGAGCAGAATTGTGACGTATCATCATGGTTCCCGGCACAATTTACGAACGCTTCGACAGCAAAGTTGTAATAAGTAGGGAACCAGACTACCATATTTGCATTCCGTTTTTATTTGATTTACTAATTCCATGGAATCGTTCCAAACAGTTCTGGAACTGATAATCGAACACGACCTAGGTCAAGCTCATCAATCTAAGAAGCCATTCACAAAGGAAAATATTGTTAAATTAGTTAACACATTAGGTACTGATGACTGCTTGTTGAATAGGCGGTTTGTAGCTATTTATTTATGCTTTTCGGTGGATTACCACGATATAGCAGTGGATGATCACTTGGTAATCCACTGCAGTGGATTATCACCAATCGCTTTTATTATGAATTTTCCCCGTAGGGCTCCCCAAGAATCGTAGTCAATCGTGTCTTATCGTTAAATTCCGGCAGTCCGATTTGTCGCGAACTACTCACCGGAAGAGCACGAATCCAAACTCGGGAGCAACGAAGTCATTCGGATGACGTCATTATACCGCCAACTGTCACGCACATGTGTTCGACATAAAACGTGGGGCTCAACACGGGATAAATAATGTACGTTCGCTTTCAATTTTTAAACAATTTCGTTTAAAAAGTGGCTTAAAAGCATAAATAAATAGAATAACTGTGTTTTTTCAGTGTAAGATCGAATTTAATCCATTTCGTGAACATCAGACTGTTATATTTTCACTCGTGGCTTCGCCACTCGTGAAAATATAACGTCTGATGTTCACTCAATGGATTAAATTTCGATCTTACACTGAAAAAAACAGTTATCCTCTATGTCTTTACCAAGTTTTGCAGGTTTTCTTAGATTTATTGAGCTGGTTGCCTTGAGACGCTCAGATGTTATTTTTAAATAAGATTGTATGGAATTGGTGATTAGAAAATCTAAAACAGATCAGTATAAACAGGGCAGTTCAGTTGTTTTTGCTAAATCAGATGGGAATTTGTGTGCCGTTAAACATTTGAAAAATTATATCTTATCAGCAGGGATTCATCAGGCAGATGAGTTTTTGTTTAGACATATTTCTTTTTTAAAAACAAATATTTCTTAGTCATTAAAAGATCTGGGTTTTGACAGGTCTCAGTACGGTTTACACTCTTTTAGGTCAGGTGGAGCCACTAGCGCGTCTGAACTTGGTGTGTCAGATAGAATGATAAAAAAGCATGGGTGGTGGTGGAGTTAAGATATTTCAAAAGATAAATATATTAATGAAAGTGAAACTACAAGAAAAGATTTGTCTTTTAAACTTTGCAGTTGAACTGTATTTTTCCCGTTCTTTTTCAGTTCGATAAATATTGACCGGTATAGGCCACTCCTATTATGGTTTTATTATTTATTACTTGTTCAAAGGGTAATTAAATAAATAATTTATGTTTGGCTGAAGGCACTGATAGAAAACATAAATTTATTTATTTGAGTTCGTTTTGTACAGTATTGACTGTATTTAGATGGTCACGTGAGTGACCAGTATAAATACTGGTTTTACACGTGGTCAAGGCATTCGAGGCTATACCGGACAGTATAAAGTTGGTTGTACTTGTGTAATGGACTCACCCGCCCAGCCCTTAAGAGTTTCGGAATATATGTAAATTGATAAATGAAAACTATTGTTTTCATTTAAGTTTGAACAATAAGATTTGTTTATTTGCATATTCTGATATTTTCATTTATTTTCAGATAGACGATTTTTTGTCGTCAAGTTAAAGAGAGTTTGTTTTGTCAGCATGGATGTTTGAGTGATTGTTGTGGTTCCATGGACTTTCTACTCTAGTTTTGGAGTAGAGTTTTAATTCTGTTGGCATAGTTTATGTATAAGTGCTTGGACACACATACCATTTACTAAATGGTATTTTCAGTGGAGCCACAGAGTGTGGAAGAGTGAAATTTTGTTAAATTCTGAAATAAATATTGACCTGTATAGGCCACTCCTATTATGGTTTTATTATTTATTACTTGTTCAAAGGGTAATTAAATAAATAATTTATGTTTGGCTGAAGGCACTGATAGAAAACATAAGCAAATATTGTTTTCCATATACCCTATTGGAGAGAAAGGTTGTGTATGTTGTTCGGAGGGAGTTGTTATAGAGATGGACAATAAAATCCCTTAGAGCACATTTGCAAAAAGTTTGAACCCAGACCAGACGCCGCGTAACAGTGCGTCTGATATGGGTTCAATCTGTTTTTCACTCGTCTGTACAGATGTATTTCTTTTGTCAAAATGTCCAATACGTAACTTCGAGAAAAACAGCAAAGGACAATGACATGTATAAGTAGACGATATTGCGGTAATAAAAGCGTTAGACATAGTTGTCTTGTTTGGGGAACAGCGGCAAGCGTTGTTGTTCACGGGAGCCGTTGTAAAGAGAGAACTCTGTATTACAGTTTGTTATCAATCTCAGTATATGTCAAACTGTGTATCAAGTCATTGACCCTTGAAACTTCAGGTTGACATTTTCAGATTCGATTTCAGTCAAGATCTAGTTCATTTTGAACAATTAAGGGAAAATATTTACAATTATTTCAAAACGATAATCAGTGCATAGCCTGATCATAGAGCTCATAGAGGGCTAACTATTCGAGACATTCACCCCGAATGGACAATTCCAGTTTCCAATTAAGTCAAATCCATTTTAGACAAGGTTGATTCTAACAATTTATTGAAAAATGACAAACAATGTATCTGATCAGGGAGCGGGGCCTCCGTGGCCTAGTTGTATAGTCACTGTGACTTACATCACTAAGCTCCTCACCGCTGTGAGTTCGAATCCCAGTAGGGTCGTTCGGATTTTTCAAGATGGGAAGCCTTCCAGCTGGCTTGCGGAAGGTCGGTGGTTCTACCCAGTTGCCGATTTGTGCCTGAAACAGTGCATAAAGAACTTCTGGGGTCTTCCTCCACCTATAATTAGCTGGACGTCGCGATATGACTTAAATATGTTGAAAGCAACGTTAAATCAAAACAAATCAATCAATCTGATCAGGGGGCTCCTACACACTGTATATACTGTTTCCACTCGATAAGTGTACTCTTCACAGGTTCAATGGTTGTTAATGACAAGTATGCTCGTCCCTTGTGTTGAATGTGTTATCTCTTGAACTGCCAACAGCGCCAAAGGGCGACTTTGCAAACAGTTTGAATCGGGATCCAAACTGTTTGACACTCGTACCGACATTTCTTCAGTCAAAACAGTCCTAAAGCTGACTTTCAAAATATTGCAGACGACACTACCAATGCAGACAATAATTTGGCGGTAATAGGGTTACAGCAGACGCTAAAACTAGTCAGGGAAAGAATTAATCCAACACCGACATGACTACATACTTGTATGCCTCTCTACTCTTCAATTAGGTCAATTAAAATAAACATCTATCTGTAATGTCTATTACAGTCCTCAATCACACTACCATAATATAACATACACATGTATTTAGATGCATTTGTTATATACATCAAAACAAAACAAACCAACCAACCAACCAACCAACCAACAGTCAAACCTGGAACGAGCCACCTTCATCAAAAAGATGTAAGGGAATAGTTTTATGAAAGGTGGTTGATTCTTGCTCTTAAATAATTTTCTGCATTCCATTTATCCTGCATTAACCTAGTGACATTTGAAACTTTAAATGGACTGTTCCATTTCCGATTAAATCTTGTCCAATTTCAACAATCATGTTTCAGTTTACTATATTTTACAATACCATATTTTACCATATGCACGTGTTTCAAAACGGTCTATAGTGCAAATCCTGTCAGAAGAGCTCCTACAGGAATTATCTGACCGTAATCTACACTGTTTACATAAGACACTTGTTCTATTCAAAAGTACACTTGGGTAAAAGCAAACATATCCTCAGTTGTGTTAAATGTGCTAATGACACCACTGACTGATATTAAAAAACTGTCCTTTCAATCCTTTGTTACAGGCTGCAATGCTATGGCATCGTGTTTTTTCTTATATGAGTCAATATTTTTTTATGTAACAATTCTGATGTCAAGGATGAGATTATTTTTATATTCTCTCTGAGGTTAATGGCTTACATTATAGCACCATGCATGTCCATACTGTGGAAATATGTTGCAGAAAGGGCTTAAATGTGCCCATGTTGTCGAGGTGTGGCGTATATTTAACACCATAGCAAAACTATTTCCTTGATGTAACAATCCTTTAAACAAGTGCAATGTCATTAAATGAATTAAAACAATTGTTTTAGGTGTTTCATCACAATGAATAACATCTAATAGATTTCCTTAATAGTAAATTTTGCAAATTATATCAGACGATTTTACTTTTCAATTATGTACGGTTTGCGCCTAAAATAACTGTCATAATTGACATTTTGTTTTCACACTGACAAAACATTCAGAACTTGAACATGATTCCTCTGATATTCCATACTATAGTATAATGAATACAATCATTTAGAGCAAAAGTTGCACCAAACTGCCATCGCCTGTGAATTGTATTTGCTAAAAAGAAGATGGTTACATCAAGGATTCTGCAGCTACAGCAATGTTACATTAAGGAAAATACAAAGATATATCAAACGTCAAAAGTTTGATAAACATGAACAAACTGTAAACAAAACAATTAAACATTTTAGAACTGTTAACACTGCTTAGCCATTGCTTACTTAGTATCAAAACTTGGGTTGTTTGAAAGTTATTCCATATTATTAGCGACAGGCTGTTACAGTAAGGAAGCAAATATGTTACATTAAGGAAATAAATGACTCTTCTGATACATTAAGCTTAAAGAAAGAGTTTGACTGCCAACTTAGTATACATATAGTCTCTTCAAGTATAAATGCTTTACTATAACATTCATTATGGGAACTAAAATACCTATGCAACTATGATTCTATTGTCCCGTTACATCACTGAATTCATATTGTTACGGCAAGGATTACAATATCATTGTGTACTTGATTTGCCAATTTCTAAATAAAAAAGGATGCATGATATATTCAACAATGAGCAGAATATTTCTTATCTAGTTTGCACTTATTTTTAAGGACTTGGGTTTACTGTAGCTTATAAGAAGAAACAAATAGTGTTAATGTGTTACAGAAAATATATAGAGATATTAATTCCTTGCTGTAACACAAAGTAGGCTCTGAATTAAAGGCTTACAATACAAAATTCATGCCATATTTTTAGTTTCTTGTCAAAAACAAGAGGCCCATAGTGCCACATTTCGCTCACCTGAGACATTGTACCATAGAAGCTGACTGGGCAAGACAACATGTTGATATAGCTATGACCCAGGTGTCATAATTTGATCTTGGTAGAGGACTACAATGCGAAGCTACATGTCGGATATGGACATAATTTGAACACACTTGGTAGAGAACTACAAGGCAAAGCTATATGTCAAATATTAAGGATCTTGGCATTACAGTTTCAGAGAAGAAGAATTTTAAAGGTTTTCCAATATAAGTCTATGTAAAACTGATAAGTCCAAGGGCGGGTCTAAATTTAATCCAGGGTTCATAGTTCGAGCAATCTTGGTAGAGGACCATATGACAAAGCTACATGTCAAATATAAATGATCTGGCCCTTACGGTTTCAGAAAAGAATATTTTTAAAGGTTTTCATATGAAAAAATAATAAGCCCAAGGGCGGGGCCATTTTTGGCCCGGGGTTCATACTTTGAACAATCTTGGTAGATGACCACAAGGCAAAGCTATATGTCAATTATAAAAGATCTAGGCCTTACAGTTTCAGAGAAGAAGAATTTTAAAGGTTTTCCTATATAAGTCTATGTAAAACTGATAAGCCCCGCCCCGGGGCTAATTTTACCTTGGGGTTCATAATTTGAACAATCTTGGTAGAGGACTACCAGGCAAAGCTATATGTCAAATATTAAAGATATGGACCTTTCAGTTTCAGAGAAGAAGATTTTAAAGGTTTTCCTATATAAGTATATGTAAAACTGATAAGCCCAGAGGCGGGGCTAATTTTACCTTGGGGTTCATAATTTGAACAATCTTGGTAGAGGACCACAAGGCAAAGCTATATGTCAAATATTAAAGATCTGGGCCTTTCAGTTTCAGAGAAGAAGATTTTAAAGGTTTTCCTATATAAGTCTATGTAAAACTGATAAGCCCCGCCCCGGGGCTAATTTTACCTTGGGGTTCATAATTTGAACAATCTTGGTAGAGGACTACCAGGCAAAGCTATATGTCAAATATTAAAGATATGGACCTTTCAGTTTCAGAGAAGAAGATTTTAAAGGTTTTCCTATATAAGTCTATGTAAAACTGATAAGCCCAGAGGCGGGGCTAATTTTACCTTGGGGTCATAATTTAAACAATCTTGGTAGAAGACCATAAGGCAAAGCTACATGTCAAATATTAATGATCTAGGCCATACAGTTTCAGAGGAAAAGATTTTTAAAAGTTTTCCTGAGAAAAACTGATAAGCCCCAGGGCGGGGCCATTTTTGGCCCCTGGGTCAAAATTTGAAAAAAGTTGGTAGAAGATCATTAGGTAATTATACATACCAAATATCAAAGGTCTGGGCCTAGCGGTGTCTGAGAGGAAGATTTTTTAAGATTTTCTTATGCATTAAAAGTTGTCTATACGGTCAGGTTAGAAAAAAACTGGCCCCTAAGCAAGGGGAATAACTCTAGCCCAAAACTTTGAACAACATTTCGTCCCCCCTTGTCACTGATGCTTCTGACAAAGTTTGGTTGAAATCGGTTCAGTGGTTTCAGAGGAGATGTTGTTTGAAAATGTGGACGTACGACGGACGACGAACGGGCGACGGACGCCAGACACCGGACGACGGACGGAATGGGATCACAATAGCTCATCCTGAGCCTTCGGCTCAGGTGAGCTAATAAATGGAAAAGTTTATTTAACTACTTATCCAACATAAAAATGAAAATATCGAACTGTTTTGCAATTTATTTTCCTTTATGTAACAATGTAATTTTCCTTTATGTAACAATATATTTCCCTTGATGTAACAACTAAGGAAAAAGCAAAGTTTTAGGAAGATTTTGAAATGATTTTCATAACAATAACTGTTGAAACAACGCCTACCAATTTCAAAAAATGAATTTTCAAATTCTGTATAAAGTCTTCCTATTTTGTTAATATCTTACAGCTGTTTTCCTTAATGTAACGGAATACCTCCTTGATGTAACACACGTTTAACAGGATTTGTCCTGTGGCTAATACTAGTAAGCAAAAGCAGCTCATGTTTTCTTTCATCACATGCTACCCTTATAAAAAGTATTCTTTTCAATGTTAAATACCTGTATACTTGAAAGAATTTGTCTTTTATTGATTTTTGGTCACTGGTTTCCTTGAAATAACGGTTTCTGGTCCTTGACGTAACAATTTCACTGTTACATCAAGGATCGTTACATCAAGGATGTATTTTACCATAAATGACCTTCTAACCTCATTAATTTGCATTAGATACTGAAACTACATGACACAACTTATTATACCTCGAATGCATTCATTTTGTGCAAAAAGAGAATAATGACTATTGCAGTCAAAGGCAGAATAATACATCGTTACATCAAGGAAGTGTTCAAAATGTATGGTACCAGCCTCATCACTAAAATTGTCAGTGATTCCTTATTTCAAATCACGTGCTTAAAACTTCTTTCCGCCATTATTGCCCCGATGTTCACTCTTCAAAATGGAGATGTTTTGCTATCAATACCGAAGGAAAGCAACTCTGTACTTAACTATAATTGAAAATTGTTACATCACTGAACAGGATTCCAGGGAAAGTGATTAACAATGAAAAAAAGTATTGAAACTGAGGAATTCCCCCAATTTTACTGTTTATATGAAGGCAGATATAATTAAAGTTACCTATATTGGCACACTACTGAAATATTTCAGATATTTCATAGAAAGTCTATTGATTGAATAAAAAATAACTACTTTAGGGACACTGCAAAACTGACTTTTCTTCTGTTTCAATGTCAAATAATTAAAAGATTTTGCATATCTCTTGCTCTTCTTTTGATAAAATGTGAATATAAACACGTTAGTATTAGCTTAAGATAAAAAAAGTAATATACCAAGTTAAAGTCTGCTTTCAGTCCGAATGACCGCTCAGCAGACTGTACATATACTCCCCTGATCATCGAGCCATCTTGCCTATGAGCACTGCGAACATATGGCGCAGTCAAATGCAGCCGCAGTACCGACTCAGACCCTTCACAGGTACCCATTTTAACCCCTGGGTGTAGAGGAGCAATTCGCGGTACATGTCTTGCTCAAGAACATTCCTGTACACCATCGGGGATTCAGAAAAATCCCCTAGTCAGACCGCTGGTCCGGCGGGGGATCGAACTCACGACCCCTGGTACCGTAGTCCAAGGTGTTAACCATTGGGCCACTACCGCCGGATGACAATTATCCCTTTTTTCGAGAATGATCTTTCTAAAATTTACAAGGACATGATTTTGTTACATAAAAAAATATTGACTCATATACACTCAGTGCAAACAGAAACGCACATCGAGGTCATGTGGAGATTAAGAATATTTTCTTGAAGAACATTAGAATACTAATACCATATCTCAAGATTTATTTAATTCTGTAACAAGTTCAGAAACAAAAAACTCAAAACCAGTGTGCTGCTTTTTAACCTTTTCACTCTTAATGACGCCAAAAAAAGCGCATTTGCAAATAGTTTGAATCCTGATCATACGCCGCGTAACGCGGCGTCTGATCAGGATCCAAACTGTTTGTCACTTGTATCGATCTATTTTAATTCATACTACATTGGATCTTACTTTGAAACGATCTTACAAACAACAAATTTGAAGCAGACGACAATGAAACGGTGAAGGGGCAAAAATCTCACGATTAATTTGGCAGCGAAAAAGAACTACAGCCTGTTTTTTAAACATCGCACCGATTTGTGCAGATTGTGTTTATCAATAGTGATACCCCCAGACAGAACTACTGACCTTAATGAAAAGATTAATTCACAAAAACGTTCATTCTAAATACAAATACATGTAGTGTAATGAAAAATGTGCGTTTCTTTTTGCACTGAGTGTATGTGCGGTGTCCTGGTCGGGCCATACTAAACATCAGGTGTTCAATAAAGGTGTGAATAAACGTACACAGGATATAGACACCGAAGTGATTAGGAATTGAAAGCGAAAGTAGCTAGGTGAGTACTTTTATTACGTTTATCTCTAATATCTTCTTACAAATAAAGTAAACATGAATTGAAAGATAGTCTGTAGACATATGTGACCACACTAATGCCAGGAATATAAATAAATTCACCTGGAAGACTGAATAAAAAGGCTTTAATCACTGGCCATAGTCGCATCTTCGTCAACATTTGTCATTATTTTCGCTGTTTATACACGTTATACAAAAAAGTGAATCGACAGATCTGTTTATTTTTCATTTAAATGTAACTATGCAAAAGCTGCTTAACAATCGACCAACAATAGCTAAGATATACCATGTCAAACCGACCGCCAAATGTACTGGGGATAGTGTCCAACGGTTATTTATTGTACTGGGTATAGCGGAAGGCTGTACTGGGGATAGCCTCAAGAAAACCTATTGTTTTGTGTCGTAAAATGGTATTATGGTACATTGCGTTTGATTTTTATGGTAAACTACATGCTGTTACGTTTCCAGCATACGAAATAATGGATAATTTCAGATCTAATTGTAGTTATTTTGTCTTTTCTCGATTTGTAGGTACATTTGTGTTATTTCTTGTAAAGCGCTTTTGAACGCACAACCCCTGTGTGAAAAGAACGCTATATAAATCTGGTATCATAATAATAATAATAATAATAATAATAATAATAATCTTCATTTTTCTAGGAAATTAAGCCCAAAGCCACTTAATTTATTACATATCATGTTCCCTTCTTACGCCTTTATGCGATGGTAGTAGTTTGTGGTGAAATACATGTCGAATGTATTTAACAGAGTAAACTATAAATTATCAAAGCATTCTTGAAAGAATCACTGCTATTTGGACTCCGCTATTTTGTAGTTACTCATATACCAACAATGCGCAACCCTTCACACAACACTGGTTTTCAAAGTAAAAACATACAACGTGTTCATCTATATATGTATGAGCCAAAATAAGACTTTACCTTTGCGACCAGTGCATATCCGGAGCAGCATGCACATCCGCATTTTGATCAGGATCTGCACCGTTCTCCTTTAAGTTTCTAGATGTCGTCATACTATTTCTATTACAATAAAAACAGCCATTATTAAGCCATGACAATGCACAGTTTTTTTTAGTACTCGCACTTGCCGAAAAGATTACAAGGAGTGTTGCCAACGATTTTCTTCTCTGAGACCGGTTTCATTGAACATTGTTGTCAATTAATCTTTGGTTGATGCTGCTTCAATGTATGTGTGTGTGTGGGGGGGGGGATTGTGTCGGTCTACCTGTATTGCTAGCACATAAGGCTCTGCAATATTTTACAAAACAATGCTGTTGCCTATATATGCGATAAAACCCAAAAATCTTTTCTAAACTACTGGTCCATTTGCATCAAAACTTACTGTCAGTTATCCTTGGGTAATTTCTTCGTCTATTTTCATAACAGGTCTGATTAGGCTCCACAATGTTTTAAATAGAGATATTTTTGAGAGAAAAATTAAGATATTCAAGCTCCGAAACTACGGTTCGAGTAGAAAAATATACCGTATAGCTGGTATTTTCTACGGGGTAGAATTTTCTGTCATTCTGCGGTTTAATCATCGGATCGCTGAAAAAAAATCGGCAAAGTGAAATTACCATACTAATTTATCACGTACAATAATTGATAATCCTTCAGTACGCTAAGACACCATTATAATAACAACAGACAATACTCACTCGACAACTTATACCATTAAAATTGTGTTTAGTTGTTAAATTTTATCAAAATTCCTTATATTAGACACTAGAAACCCACTAACAAATAGTGTTAAGAATTAATATTTACAACATCAAAGTAAACTTTGAGCGAATGAGTCCAAGGTACTCAGAGTACAACAAAAGCGGGTATGTATAATTATAGGTAATAACAGTCCAAGCTGTTTGCTATACTGTTAGTGCTGCCGGGTAAGGTCGTGAAAGGTATGATTTGTCATATATACTCGTATTTTTTTGCGATAATTACTGATGTAATTCAATTCAATCATGTATTGCCTAAAACATACATCAGCATGTTTAGAGCAAGATCAAATATGTACACACAAGCAAAACATGAATTTACAGAAGAGCCATAGAGTCGTGAACGGTTATTTATGGTTTTCAGAAGTGTTTGAAATATATTAAATGAATTGATGTGAAGATTTTTTCGTGTATCTGTATTCAAAAGTCAGGAATTGCTATCGAGATGTACAGTAATAGCAGACGTTTGGATCCGATCAGCACTGTTTTCTTTTAATTATATCACATTTACTTATTCAGAATGTTTAACATTATTCTTTTGACTCGTACCCGTTGGCAGACACTATATACATGATAAATGAATCCATGAATGAATGAACGAGTGTTATCCAATCGAAACAGCCAGTAGTAATGCTGGTTCTTTGCTGTCAATTAGCCCCGAGGGCGTGATGGTGTTGACAGGTTGACCTTGTAATGACCATATCCTGCGGTAAGCGAGTGACTCGGCGTATCACCTGAACTCGTTTTCTTCATAGGACGTCCGGTAGAAATACCAAAGACACCGTAAATTAAGCAGGTGACACTTTACTCCGAAACGTTTAAAATTAAGATATATAGCCCGAGAGAGATAAAAACACAGTTTAACGAATAACCAATAGTATGCAACGTCAAAAAAGTCTCGTATGCATCAAGACGGCGGCAAATGCCTAAAAGGCTCGACTTCACTATTCGTTCGTAATGACAAAACTGGATACTTTTTGCTCTGCATATCTGCCTATCTTATAAAACGCCTCAATTGAAAAATACTTCATTTGCAATAGCCTATAAAGAACTATTCTAAAAATAATGCGTTCATTCGCGCTATGTTTTGGGGACAAATTTGCAGAACGTTATTAGGCGGTGCTTAACGTAAACATCCGAGCTACAAAAAAGCGCTGAATGGGGGCTTTTCCTAATACGATCGCGTTGAATTAACCCTTTATACGTGTGAAACGAAAATTAGTCTTACGCAGGTAACTCGGCGTATCACCTGAACTCGTTTTTTTCATAGGACGTCCGGTAGAAATACCAAAGACACCGTAAATTAAGCAGGTGACACCTTACTCCGAAACGTTCGGTATAAAATTAAGATATATAGCCCGAGAGAGATAAACACGCAGTTTAACGAATAACCAATAGTATGCAATAGGCCGTGAGCCAGGCACCTGAAATTTGAGGTACGGGTACCATTCGGGTGAATAAGGTTCACTATGATTTTCAGGAAGCCCAAACCCTCTGCTTTTAGGGAATGTATGATAGCAGTAAATTCATGGCAGCTTTGTTGGCCTTTGAGGCATTTTTTTACCCCACCCACCGAGTTAACGTTGTAAAAGGATCATTGTTGTCACAATCGTACTTTTTGTACTGCATGCATTTTTATTGGTGCCTAATATCAAAACGGGTATTGAAACATGCCATTAAATGTTATTGACATTATTAAAGGTTTTAACTTTGGTAAAAACCAAATTTCCACCACTTTTTTTGACGAAAAAATCACCTTTTTATGCCTTTAGACAAATGTCTTTTGATGAGGATGGCATATAGTGACCCTACTGGCGGTGCGTACGAGTTAAACATATTTTACCGATTCTTGTAGCAATAACACCGTGTAATAAAATGCTTTGGTACTTAAACAGTTGTTGTTTAGGGTAATTCCCAATCCAACCATATCATCCAACCTCGGGTTGACATTGACCTTGACCGAATTTTGTCTACGAATATGTTATTAGGGTTGTTTATTGGTTAACTAGATTTTACTGTTTCGTCTAGCATCAATACCGCATATAAGAATGATTTAATACTTGCTGCTTTTGATCATTGCCAATTCACCCATATCACCTTACCTCAGTTTTGACCTTGACCTTCACCGAATTTGGAACTAAAATATGTTATAAGGGCTGTTTTATTGGTTCACTAGATTTTACCGCATCGTCTAGCATTATTACCGCTTAGTAGAATGCTATGAAACTTTCACAGTTATGGCTTAGAATCACTCTCAGTTAACCCATATCACCCAACTTCCATTTTTACCTTGACCGTGACTGAATTCGGACTTAGAATATCTTAATAAGGGATGTTTATTGGTTAACTAGATTTTACCGTTTCATCTAGCATTACGTGTAACAACTTTTATTAGAATGCTTTGAGACTTGCACAATTGTTACATTCGATAATTCCCAATCAACGAGTATCAACAAAACTTAATTTGGCATTGACCTTGACCTTATTTTGGACTAAGAATATGTTTTATGTGCTATGTCAAGGTTAAATAGATTTTATCTTTTCGTCTAGCACCGCTTACTCAAATACTTGGATACATAATTATACAGTTGTCGCCTTATACCATTCATAATCTATCCATATCACCCAACCTTGTGTTTACCTTGATACTACCACAGAGATCACTGTCAATGAGGACACACAAACTCGCATTGGGACCATACATTTCCGCTTGAACACTTGTGCCACCAAGCGTTACTATATAACAGTGCATCTATCAGCCAATTTAGAGACATTCTTGAAGATACGAAACACGAGAACTCTCACACACAGCTGAAAAGGTCACAAATGCAGAAATACGAGGAAAAAGTTACTAAAGTAACATAATTATCTAATAAGAGGCTGGTTCAACCCATTTGAAATAAATCAAGATCTGATTGGCATATCCACCGTTAATGCAGTACCTTGAGACATCGCAAAATACCTTCTGAGTGCGCATGCGATTGGTCAATGATGAGATTGGTCAATGCTCGTATGCACAATTTAAAGGAGATCAACCATGATGGAATAAAGAGCAACAAAGTTTAGACCTAAAGCAGCATGAAAGTGAAATCCAGTGGAAGACTGGCAGTTCTTATAGCTGATAATGCTTTTGTTCGGTCGCATCATAGTTATGGCACACACACGCAATCTCCAGATAAATTTCATTATTTTACTTATTGCTCTTTGGCAATAGTCTTTCTCAACATCAAATGGTTTGCTAAGAAATCAAACAATGCTGCATTAGCATTGAGCTAACAGAAAACGCTTGGCCTTGCTGAAGGTGTCCCGAAAAAGTCTGTCTCTGTGATTGACGGAATGAACCTCGTATAGAAAGTCAAAAGATACCAATGCATTTTTGTGGCTGCGCAAGCACTATTCTATCGATGGTACTCGAGGCGGCAGTGACAGTGATAGAATAGATGTATACAGGGGAGACGCTTCTGTAGCAATAAGGTTAATAATAATATTCTTATAGCATTCCTGGTGCATCAATGGATGAAAACTGAGCACAGTCAAAGGTTACAGAGGATTTGATTTGATTATTTTTTTTTACGTCGCTTTCAACAGTATTTCAGTCATATCGCGACGTCCAGCTAATTATAGGTGGAGGAGGACCCCAGAAGTCCTTTATGCACTGTTTCAGGCACAAATCGACAACTGGGTAGAACCATCGACCTTCCGTAAGCCAACTGGAAGGCTTCCCCACATGAGAAATCCGAACGACTCTACTGGGATTCGAACTCACAGCGGTGAGGAACTTAGTGATGTAAGTCACAGTGACTATACCACTAGGCCACGGAGGCCCCTAGGTTACAGAGGAAAATATCGCACCTTACGTTGAAATCAAATGCTTCAAAATAAAATACAATGGATGCGAGGAGGTACAGGGTCTTTGAAGCAGCCAAGAAGAAGCAAATGAACATATTTAAGAAATGCTGGACAAAGACATGCACAAGTTATATATGATATCGTGAAAATTGAGGACGCGATTGACACTGATGTTTGCAAGTCACTGAATTGAATGTATGTCTTAACATGTTGTGACACGGTCAGCGCATTTGCTGGTAAGAATAAAACACGCGCACTGAAATTGATGAATGGTAATGCTGAAGCTCAATAATGTTCCCAGACGTTGAATAGGAAAGGGGTACCCCTCCTGCTTTGATATACAGACTTGAGATATAAACGTCAGCTCTATGCCCTGTAAGCGTCATCAGCAAAAGTGAATGTTCAGCGGTACGGCTTATTATGTACCACATAGGGTAAGATAGAGCGCCACCAGCTACACCTCATGCCTGGATGGATGGATTAATTTATTTTGGTTTACGGCACTGCGCCACAAAATGGGTCATATAGCGCCAGTGAATGATGGGGAAATGATGAGACGCGATGATGACGATGACTTCGCGCAGATGATTTTGACTAATTTCGTCCTTTGCAAAACAGCAAATAAGATCAAAACCAACGACCAGTCTTCCTTAATTTTAGTTCTTAGAAGAGGGGGTAATTTCGTTCTAACAAAGAGAAACAATTCCGTATGACAATTAACCCACAGAAATACAACAAGATAGGAATGTCTGGACTCTTTAGTTAAGCACACTTTAAGAGCTAACCTCAAGGCTGCTATTTGGAGTCGATGATATTCCAAGTCATGTAGGAAGAGGATGGAAAGTTGTGAAAGAGGGTGAGATTGATCAGCTATCAGACGACTTGCTGGATAGAAAACAGATCCGACGTAGATGCTTGACCTACTAGCGGGGAGATGTGCTAGTAAATGTACTTTGCCTAAATGTGTATGCATTTCTTATGGTTTGAATAGTACGAACATGTGCAACTGTGATAATCAGGCAACTAGTACAGAATCAGATGATGAAGAACGTCCACTGGAAGAGGATGAAAACATTGAGAGTGAAGGAAATGTGAGAATTGGTATTCTTACATAAGAATTACAACCTACACTTCAGTGGTTGTAATGCATTGATTATTCGTCAATGCCGACTAGATGTTTAGACATTTTCATAACACTGTTGTCAATGGTTTGTAAGTTAACGCCAATAGATTGCCTTTAAACTTAAATCCTTTGACCCGAAATATTTGTTTTTCATCTGTTATGTGCTAGCAGGTGTATTTGAAAATTGCAGAGTCAAGGATTTGTACAATATTAGCCTTAGCATAAGAAGAGAGTTACAATGTCTTAGAACATTACTGCTTTAAGAGAACCCCGGAGGCACCCTTAGCAGTACTGTTTATTCTGAATTTTTTTAGAGGTCCAAATTAGGTCAAGTCCAAGGCCAAACCAAGCTTTGGTGATATTCCTGGATTTCGAAAGGTTCAATGTATTCAGTATGCAATGATCAAATCATTCCAGAAAGAAGTAATAACTCTGGAGAAACGGTAAAATCTATTTTACCAAGAAATAGCTCAAAAATAGCAGGGAATGGTTCAAGGCAACAACTGTAGAAGTGTAAAATCATTCTAGTGAGCTGTTTTCATGCTATATAAAATGTTAAGATATGGTTGACTTCGCACGAACGAACAGGGCGATTACTTTAATTATGCCACCTGCATCAAAAGATTCCAGGAGTCAAAACAGGGATTTTTCGTTATGAAAAGGATGACGTAATTTATTGTTTTCGCTTAAGTAAATTACTTAAACAATTCCAATAATGCCTAATGGCATGTTACAATACTTTTTTAATGTGATGCTTCAAAAAACGTATGCATGACCAAATGTATGATTGTGATAATGATGGTCCTTTACAATGTTAAACTTGGTGGGTGGGGTAACAAAAATGCCTTTTTTGCTAGAGTAAATTACTTCAACAATTCCAATGATGTCTAATTGCATGTTACAATACATTTTTATAATGATACTTCAATAAAAATGCATGCGCTACCAAGAGTATGATTGTGATAATGATGGTCTTTTCACAGTATTAAACTTGTTGGGTGGGGTAACAAATATGCCTTTTTTGCTAGAGTAAATTACTTCAACAATTTCAATAATGTCTAATGACATGTTTCAAAACATTTTCAATATGATACTTCAATAAATTTGCATGCATTACCAAAAGTATGATTGTTATAATGATGGTCCTTTTACAATGGTAAACTTGGTGGGTGGGGTAACAAATATGCCTTTTTTGCCAAAGTAAATTACTTAAACAATTCCAATAATGTCAATTGGCATTTTACAATACATTTTCAATATGATGTTTCAATAAAAATTCATACATTACCAAAGGTATGATTGTGATAATGATGGTCCTTTTGCAATGTTAAACTTGGTGGGTGGGGTAACAAAAATGCCTAAAAAGTCAACAAAGCTGCCATGATTTTACTGCTATCATACATGTCTTAACTAGTCACACATTGATCTTTCCGAAAATCATAGTGAACCTTATTCACCCGATTGGTACCAACCAACCCCTCCGGCTCACGGCCTACAACGTCCAACTACCGAATACGTGCACGTACAGTTTATAAAAGTTTAATAGAATAATTACACTGCAAATTCAATTCTGAAAACGAAACCTTTATAAACTGACCACGACGTTTGTTCAGAGAAATATGACCTGCGTATAGCGCGCTCATTAATTTGCACGAACCCTCGTTGCAGAAACCATCTAAGTGCCTAAACACCGTGAAATGTAACGGATACGCCTGTCGCTAGGCCGGCTTCAATCGTGGTACATAGATAGCACGCTTTGCCGTTAGTTAAACTCGTTTACCTGTAGGCATTCGTTTTGACAGTCGTGTGACTATTTATTAGATGAGCAAATATGCAGCGTACAAAGTGTCGATTTTGTCATACGTTCTGCAATAGAACGTCCAGTAGAAATACCAAAGACACTAAATTAAGCAGGTGACACTTTACTCTGCAACGTTTGGTATAAAATAAAGATATATAACCCGAGAGAGATAAACACGCAGTTGCTTTATTAAACATCACATATCGAGTAACCGATAGTATTAAACGTCCAATAGCTTATAAAGGACTATTTTGATTTTTGTTTCGTTCAATCGCACTATTTTAGGGCCAAATTATCACGACAGGGATATAGAAAATACTAGACCTACCATTATAATATTCTCACAATTATGAGACGCAAAAGGGCTTATAGTCCAATCTTATTCGTACCAAACCAATTCGCGTTGGTTTAAACACGCTGAATGGAGTTTTCCCTAAAACGATCGCGTTGAATTAACCCTTTATACGTGTGAAACGAAAATTAGTCTTACGCAGATTACTCGAGTAACTCGGCGTATCACCTGAAATCTAACTCGTTTCCCCCCTCATTCCCCAACAAGAAGCCTTTTTGCCAAAGGTCTATTTTTATAAAACTACGCAGCATTCAAAGGGTTTACGAAATGAACAACCTCCAAAGTAACCGCTTACCCAGATCAGCCATCTGTTAGTCCACATACATGTATTTTGGAGAATTTTCATTAGCATTTGAGAGAGTCTGAATAAGCATCGACCAATCGACATGGAGCAGTCAGCGTTTTTATATCTAGTGAAAGAAGTCACTCTTAAAACGCCATAAAATTGACAACTGCGTGCACAGTAACACCTGTCAAGTTTTATATGAGTATACAACTGTAGAAGACGGCTTTAACGATTTAAAATGCGTGGCGAGTAGTTGGATGGGGCCATTTAAAACTGTTCGTTCAGACGTTTTATCTCAGTTTACTAACTAATTATAGCCACCAATGAACTCATAGTGATAGTATAAAAGAGCGCATTGCTTCGCTGACAATCACTACTACTAGATGATGGTAAAGTCAATATTTCCAGGCACTCTATTGAAAGCTCTCTGATTTCGGACTAAGAATGCCTATGCTCGAAGATCAAGATTTTATTTTTTTTTCTTCGGCAAGGAATGTGTGTTTTCGCAGTTTTACCCCTGTACATTTATCGAACATGGTCAAACATTCTCTTCAGCAGAGCAGTATATGCATTACCAGAAGTCAAGGACATTCGAGAATATTGAAGCAGGGCTGAAAGTTATGCAAACACAAAATTCTATAGAACAAAAACGACTTGGCAGACGTGTGAGACCATTTAATGCACCTCTTTGGAATATTCAGTCCAAACAAGTGGTGAAACGAGGTACCTACCTAAAATTTTCTCAGAATAAAAACTTGAAACGGCGTCTTATGGATACACATCCCAAAAAGTTAGTGGAGGCTAGCCCTTTTGACAAAATTTGATTAATTGGATTGAGTGTAAATGACCCAAACATAAAGAATCCCAGACATTGGAAAGGGCAGAATAGACTGGGTAAAATTTTAACAGAAGTAAGAAATCAGCTAATGACAAGTCAAACAGACACGTCATAACAGTGAAGTGAAGATTATTATATTAACAATTGATGTATATTGTAAAATGTATAATGAATTGATGTATTGTTTTAATAGGTCTGATGACTAAACTTGATGAGAAAAATAAAAAAAATTGTGAATTAAACCTCTCTCGTTTGTATTTTGTCCTATGCCTTATAAATAAGTACATTTTACCCTTTTACTGTATAATTGTAGTCTACCTACAATGTCATCTGCATTTAATTACTGCAACTACTTCTACTACTACAACTACTACTACTACTATTACTACTACTACTACTACCACTCCTAAAAATAATGATCAACGGAGGACAAAAATAAATCAATAACCTATGGGAATTTACATGTTAAAAGACAAAAAGTGAATCGACAGTGACAAAACAGATTAACCTATGACAAAAATTGATATGGTATTGGTAGAAATTGAACCGGTTGGGACAGAAATTGATTTGGTTTTGACTAAAAAACATGCGTTATGACCAAAACCATTTACACAATGACAACAACATCCAGCGTTTACAATACTAAATAACTCTGGAATCAATAGTTTAGAGTTATTTCCCTTTGTCATACTTTGTCATATCATCTTGTCTGCAAAATGCTGCATACAATTTTTTTTTTAAGTCGGTCTTTACCTTTAGTTCTGCATACGTTAGGTGGCTTGACTGAGATTGGGAGACACATACACACTCAAGTAACATTAGGGTTTTCAACCCGCCACAAGTACTGACATGCTTATATTTGAAGCCGGAATACCTCAACACTAGCGCAGTAACGGATGGCAAATCCAATCTTTGTATACAGTTACAGCTGTATCAATACAAGACTAAAATGTAGATAGTGAAATAGTCAATTTGTAACTTTTTGTAGCCTTATTATCACATTACACGAATGCTAATACACTCTCAGCTAGTCTGTCTACGCATTAAACCAATTCCGTCACCTTCCGATTGCAAAATAATGACACTAATTATATTTATTAACACATTATTTCATAGCTTCTACCAACTTACTTAAACTCTAGACAGAGACTAGTTGGGCATGTAATGGAACTTTAAGAACGATATCTATTTGTAGGGGAATAGAAGGGAGGAGGAGGGAGGAGAAAGGAGGAGGAGGTAGGAGGACACCCAGCGTTTACAATGCTCAATAGCTGTACGGTTCAGCGTCAAAGTTGTCTAATCTTCTGCGTTTGGTTTTTACCATTTGGTAACACTTTTGTTCTTCTCTGTTAATCAATTTTCACCTGCTTAATTTACGGTGTCTTTGGTATTTCTACCGGACGTCCTATGAAGAAAACGAGTTCAGGTGATACGCCGAGTCACTCGCTTACCGCAGGATATGGTCATTACAAGGTCAACCTGTCAACACCATCACGCCCTCGGGGCTAATTGACAGCAAAGAACCAGCATTACTACTACAGCCCATGTTGCTCGCTTTGGCCGTGCGGGTGTAAAAAAGTCACATAGTATTCATTGAAAACCGTGAGTGTGTGTGTGTACACACGTACAGGCTATAATGTAAAAATTCCCACGGATTGTTTTGTTAATAAATATAAAGTTAAAGCAAGGAATATTGCCACCATTCCTTTTTTTATTGCATTACGCTATTCGCTTAGTAAGTAACTATACAGTAACATATTCAGTTAAACCCATTGCCCCATAAGTACAGTCATGAATATGCCTCATAAGAAATATTTGCTAGATCCTAGCAGATGATAGCCCAAAGCACGTTGAAAGTAAAGCAGCATGTGCCTATGGCTATGAGGTAATAGGTTAAATAGGTCTCACTCCGCTTTACCAGGCGTCTCCAAACCGTTTGATTGTAGATAATTTGGTATCCATGATACTCAATTATCCGCAATCAGACTGTTCAAATTTGTGATATATATGTATATCATTATAAAGTTACAAACTCTGTAAATTTGCGAAATATATATATTTAGACAAATTTATTATTTTCAGTTTAGAGGATTCTGATAGCACACTGGTAAATTTCTGTAGTGTAGGCCATGTACAGTAATACCTTTTTAAGTTTTTATGTACATAAATCTTAGTTCTGAGTGTTAGTGTATATTCTTTCTTCTCTAGGTACATTAATATATCTTCCTTTTAAGCCTTTTAAACTTGATAGAGTATCTGTTGATGATGATATGTGCCAAATATCTAAGCTCTGGCCCTTGTAGTTTCAGACAAGAATATTTTTTAAGATTTCCTTATTTTTTCACTTAAGTTGCCATGGCAACCAGAGTTCTACATCGTTTTTGAATTTTTGAATAAATTTAAAAGAGCTTGATCAAAGGAACATTCCTGTAAAGGTTGGTTGAAATCTGTCAAGCGGTGTAGGAGATGATGTCATTAAAGCAATTGTTAACGTGGGCGGACGACGCACGACGGACACAGGGCCTCCCAATAGCTCACATTGAGCCTTTGTCTCAGGTGAGCTAACAATGCCTTATCTTTTGAGATATTTGATGCCCAACCAAATCCGTCGGAGTTTGATAAAACATAGAGCAAAATATAACGATTCAATGATGACCCTTAACGCCTGTGTACTGTGAGGGACAGCGCCTGAAGTCTAACATTAGCTCGATGTCCCTAACTGTACACATCTGATGGACTATGAAGATGTGTGTATTGTTTATACACGCTGACTATTATTGCAATACTTCGTACTTCTCGAAAAGTGGCCCTAGTTTCATATTTTATATTCGTCTATCCCCAGTACAGTAATATTTTTGGAAATGCTATCCCCGGTACAGTAATATACTATCCCCAGTACAACGTCCTATCGGTTTGACGTCAACTATCTCAGCTATTGTTGGTCTAATTTTAAGCAGATTTTGCACAATTACTTTGAATTGAAAAATAAATCGAACTGTCGATTCACATTTTTGTATAACGTGTATAAACAGCGAAAATAATGACAAATGTTGACGAAGATGCGACTATGGCCAGTGATTGAAGCTTTTTATTCAGTCTTCCAGGGGAATTTATTTATATTCCTTTCAATTCATGTTTACTTTATTTGTAAGAATATTTTAGAGATAAACGAAATAAAAGTACTCATCTCGCTACTTTCACTTTCAATTCCTAATCACTTCGGTGTCTATATCCTGTGTACGTTTATTCACCGTGAACATGTGAAGACACGATAAATCTCGCCCCTCGCTAGTCTAACCAAGATGCATGATAGCGAAATATACGGGTTTAAAATCCTCGCGAGGAAACTGCTAGTCTAGACATGCGAAGAAGTGAAAGCAAAACCTTAATTCTTGCTCTTGTCTCTTTAACACACATGAAGAGGCGAAGAGCGAATATTAACGCTGAATGTTTCGCATGTTTGGACTGTACGCAAGCACATAAGAGTACACAACTTACAGGAACGTTTTACGCGTATTTAGATCAAATATCTGTACGAGTTTTTATAATGATTAAGTTTTGCGCATATATATGCCAGCTGTTTATCAGACGGAATTTGGGCAGCGGACGCCCCATCCCTAACAAAAATCGCCCAAGCACAGATTGTTCTATTATGGAAAGGTGTCTCAGTACCCACAATACGCCCAATTACATCTCAATACGCCGCTTAAAATAAAATCATTGTAACAGAGCATCAGAGGTACAGTGGAGAATCTGTTATTCTTTCCCGTTTAAACGCAAACGTACGCATACGCAAAGCGCTAAAACGTAGAAAAGAACAGCTTTTGGACAATTCTGATATTTCATGTTTATCTTGGTGGCAAACAGTTTGGAGCCTGGTCAGACGCCGGGTTACCCGGCGGCTGATCTGGCCCCAAACTGTTTGCACTGCAAATAATAGTTTTAGCGTAAACGCGTTTATTGGGAAATAATAACACATTCTCCTCTGTAACTGGTGAGTGGTGACCATTTAATTTCGAAAGTTGAGGCCCACATGCCCGGTTCCAGAAATGGCACAGTGGAGGGTGTGGAAAGGTGAAGCAAACTATCCGGATTTTTAAAAAACAAAATACAACAACAAACAAATGGTGAATTCATAGGGCATTGTAGAAAATCAAGTAGAGCTATACACATAAATAGCGATTTATAGAGGTCTAGATCTATATCTACACTGAAAGAAAAAATGGAATAAAACAAACACAGTTGGGGTGGGGGCTGTGTGCACCCCAACCTGGATTGGGGCCTGCCACATATTTTCCAAAATTATGGATCCGCGTCTGTAGACCCTGTGTCATACCGGTGCTAAACATGCGCAATACGAAGTAACGGGTGGTCAATGGTCTGATTTACTTTTCCAATTATGGTTAGATCTAGCGACATTAGATCTACTTTTTGATTAGCGTAGTAGCCGGGGAGTGACCCAATGTTCATTCATAGTAGGAGGCAAGAGAGAGTATTTTTGCCCTAACCCTCGCAATATTTGGGCCCCGATTTTTTAAACCCTAAAATTCACTATTTGACCCTACAAAGTAGCCAACATTGTCGCCTACCTTGTCAATATTTTTTTGACCCTCGCTGCTCCCTCATACAAATATACTTCGATATGCCCCTACTACCCCACAATGTAAAAAAAACATGTACGGCGTCCCTCCCCATGTCACCTCCACCTCCTCCTCACCCCACCAAAAAAAAAATAAAAAATAAAAAAAAAAAATGCTCCTACGTCCATGTTTTATAGATATAATATCATTTACACGAGAAACATGAAGGGTGACAAGTGTACATTCAAACTATCATGTGAACAGACGTCTGGGTCGGTATTTAGAGATAAACATTAAAGATATACGTCGTCTGCATACCTGAGTCACTGTTATCTTCGGCCATGCTTTCTGTTGGTATAGATAATAATAATTCACGGCTTACAAAACGGACTGTTTGAGCCAATTAGCGCAGTAATAATTCTCCTTTACTCGACCAA
Source organism: Gari tellinella (assembly GCA_922989275.2). Lineage (NCBI taxonomy): Eukaryota > Metazoa > Mollusca > Bivalvia > Cardiida > Psammobiidae > Gari > Gari tellinella. The sequence goes on from OV277863.1 coordinate 36,193,254, forward strand.
AACCACAGCATCTTGGATCCATAGGCCTACATGCGAAAAATGAATATTAAAATCTCGCTATCTCGCTATTTTGCATGTCTGACACACGAAGTTAATGCTTATTTCTCGCGTGAATCTTAGGGCGTGCTCGATTACCAGTTCAAGAACTATATGGAACGATTCCATAGAATTTGTAAATCAATTAAAAACGGAGTTGAACCCTTGCAAATAATATTATGGTAGTCTGGTTCCCCGCTTAGTATAACTTTGCTGTCGAAGCGTTGGTATATTATGTCGGGAAACATGATGATACGTCACAATTCTGCTCACACCACCTCCTTGGACAGAACTACGGAAGCCATGCCTTCTAACTTCTATCTTAAAAGGGCCCCGCTGGGCTTCCGTACAGAACTGATAGAACAATTCTGCAATTTAATTCCGGACCACTCGATGTCGATTCCGTTAATCCCGTCATCTTAGGGCGTGCTCGATTACCAGTTCAAGAACTATATGGAACGATTCCATAGAATTTGTAAATCAATTAAAAACGGAGTTGAACCCTTTCAAATAATATTATGGTAGTCTGGTTCCCCGCTTAGTATAACTTTGCTGTCGAAGCGTTGGTATATTATGTCGGGAAACATGATGATATGTCACAATTCTGCTCACACCACCTCCTTGGACAGAACTACGGAAGCCATGCCTTCTAACTTCTATCTCAAAAGGGCCCCAATGGGCTTCCGTACAGAACTGATAGAACAATTCTGCAATTTAATTCCGGACCACTCGATGTCGATTCCGTTAATCCCGTCAAATCCGGACTGATAATCGAGCATGTCCTTAAACTCGCGTATCTGTAGTCTGGTTCAAGTCGTACTTACGCCATGAAAAACCGTAATAATGGCCACCCCGTGCAATAGAGGAAATTGGGTGGAGTTATATGAGCTGTAATAGGGGTTATTCAAAACTAAATTACCAATTAAAAATATGTAGTTAGCAAATGAATTCGGCAGACAATCGTGTAACGAATAGTTTTAAAGCACTCCTATTTTCGGCTATTATATAAGTAAGTCGGATAACTTTTTTTATATATAATCGTTGGTGTAGTGGTTAGTGTCCCTGCTTCTCGTGCAGCCGACCAGGGTTTGAATCCCAGCCGGTGCAACGCAGTAGAATGACCCTCCCGTGCAAAAGGACCGGGTCTTTATACTACGTAGAGAAATGACCCCTAATCGTGAGGGGATCATTCTACTACGAGTCGATGGGGTCCTTTTCCTGCGGTCTGTGGTCATTTTCTACGTAGTGACATGATCCATGGTTCATTTTAGAAGTGATGTGTCATTCTACTGCGTTACAGGTGTAACCGGTTCAATATATCTATTAACTCTTTATTTGGAAATGTATTTTCAATATAAAACGTTATATAGTTTTACCATCGAATAACACCTCTAAGAACATTAAAATGAAAAATTCAATTAGTTTAAAAATGTTGATGAAATCTCAGAATTTCCTCAATTTTCGCCTACGGAACCTGAACAAACATGTATAAGTGTAGATCTATATGTACACCAATGAATAACGACGCAATTCATTCTTGATATGTATCAGATTTTGTGAAATGAACCTATAGCATTAATTTCTCCATTATATTTGGAAAAAATATTTTGGAAGTTATACGGTGAGACAGTAATAGGGTCAATGCATTAATTTGTAGCCAATTTATGAAGGCGTATACCATTTGTGCTAATTAAACTTTGAGTAGTTCAACACATATTAGTTAAGTTATTGTTTATTGTTTTTCCGCGTATAAAAATTGTGACAAAAGAGAAAAATACATTCCGGTGACGGGAATCGAACCTGGGCCGCCTGGACAAAAGCAGGGATCCTAACCAATACACCAACGGCTCAGTGCAGATGTAATATCAAACCCATTATATATAATAGCCGAAAATAAGGCTAGTGTTCCAACAAATAAGTCAACTTAAGGACAAACGCGCCCAATTCGTGCAACTAAAGTACGATAATTCAAGAATCGTTACTCAACGAAATCGTGCGTGTCGGTTACCTCCCGTGGACACTTGTGGTTTCAAACAATCTCTATTAATCGCGAAATATTAACGTGAAATTTAGCGTGGACCCGAGAACACAAACACACACAGATGCCTCTGGGTGCCTCTTGGTAATATCATGTAAGAATTGTGTATCTAGCATGTTGGGACTCTACCACAATAAACAGTCCAATTGACACACCCGCTGTGTCAGAAATAGGCATTTAACATCGGACCAATGGACTTGAAGTTAACACAAGATTTTGTGGCAAATGAGGTATCCTTAATTGACATGCTAGGGACCCCTAGTTGCCAAACAAAAGATGGATGTTTAGCACAGGACAGTAAAGAGTTTCTAATAAAAAATGACGAATTGTTTATATCGCCAATCATAGCAAAATTGCTCAAATGACGCTTTTCGTAAACGTCAAATATCACGCAACTAATAATCAAAATCATAAAACATTCTAGTCAAAGGCATCATGAAAGCTTCATATTTAATATACACAAGACGTAGGTCTATGGCGATCTATAACGATCAAATTTCCTACAAAAACGCAACTATGCCACCGGCTACTCCATCGCCTGTATGAACGCAAAATCTACATGCAGAAACTTGAGAGTGTGTGTTCAGATTAATTTTAAAAGCAGACATACATGTTGGGTTAAACACGAGTTGCATCTCTTACATACGAAAGACAGTCATCTCTACAAATACATGACTTGTGAGATAAACTGTAGTAAATGGTTGCAAAAGTTATTCAAATCAGACTTTCGATACAGTTTACACATTCTGCTCATGATTCGGTCCACTTTAAGGTAGGTATTTCTACGAAACAAACATTGAATAGATACCACCCCCCCCCCCCCGCGGACAGAGCGTTGGTGGTATCACCATCAGTCATTATGTTAATTCCAGGTGAATTTTTCGAATACTTTAAGCGAATATACGAATAGCAATTTGGGTTCTAGTTCCCATCCCTAGTTTAAAAACAAGCTTACTTATGGTAAAGAGTTACAGCTGTACCGGTATGTGTCAGAACGTTGTATCAGGTTAGACCTACATATGTAATGATAGTCGGGATATGCCAACGTGGTAATTGCTAAAGTGTCATTTGCTGAAATGCAAAATTAACCCTTTCCCCAATAGAAGCGCCTTTTAGCGTATTTGATTTATTCCTTCGCTGAAGAAAATAGTTCCAGTGTTTACAGCATAAACGTGTAACAAACGAAATATTTTCTAAATTTAAGCAGATGGTAGCTTAAAGCAGGCTGAAAATAAAGCAGAATGTGCCTTAGGGCACATTCTGCTTAATTTTCAACCTGCATTAAGTGGTCACCTGTATTCAAATCTAGAAACAGGCTATTGGGTAATGGGTTAACTGACGTGTTGTTCTCATGTATATTCATCGTATTTTCAGCCAAAAATGACAGTAAGTAGGATAATGATGTTTAAAAATGATCAGATTGTAACCAAGAAGTTGATTCCTACTGTTCCTTTTGCTAAAATTCGTCAAATTTGCCGGGTAGCCGACAAACACTCTTTGGTGAAAAGAAATCAGAAATAAAACAAATGGCAGCTCAATCTAGTATTTAGCAAGTGGCAGATTGGCAACTAGCAACTGGTTAATTAACTATTGGCATACATGTATATAACAAATGGCAAACGATCCATTAGCATTTGCCAAATGATATGTTCGACCCACATTACCTAGTGATTAATATGTACTGTATATATGTTTCATTTTGAACAGAATAAATATATTATTTCAATAAATTATACAATGTACTTCGTTGTATGCGCAAAAAACGATAGCATACGCTCGTTCAGTATCACAATCACGGCAAGATGATGAAATATTTTTAGGAAACCTGTATAATACAGTTAAACCTCTCTATTACGTTAATTATCAGGTGTTTATGATAGGTGACTGCTTAAAGCAAGGTGACAGTAAAACAGAAAGCTCATCAGGAGCTTTCTGTTTTACTGTCACCTTGATTTAAACTGTCACCTGTCTTTTATACAATACATTTGCCTTCGTTTAGTGGTCGTAATAGCGAGGTTCTACTGTACTACATTCCATAAACAAATGGGTTGGAACTTGGCGAGTGGCTGCTTCATGCTAAAACTGTTTTCTGCCGGGTACCTTCACCTGACTCCTGGCATTTGTTAAAAAGTAAACCACAACCTTCTTCCGGAATGTTCGAAATGCTTTACTATATTTTCATCCTGCTTACATGTAGGTCAACCATCTGTCGTAAACAATGAAACAAACTATAGGAAAGGGGGTTAAAACGATGACGTCAAAACGATAACATCGGCACCGGCGTTGCTGGTTTAGATAGTGGTTTGGTTTGATTTATTTGTTAACGTCCGTTTCTGTCATCAATGGGCTAAATGGACGCCCAAGAGACAGAGGGAGCGGATACAGAAAACCCGGGCGGGATACCTTACTTCTATTATCGACAGTTTTCTGGTTCTTTTAGATGGCCAGTGTCAATTACTGATACATCAGACCTCGGTTATATAAGTCTCATCCGAAGGACTGTGTCCGGCGGGGGATCGAACTCACGACTCCTGGTACCACAGTCGAATGTTCTATCACTGGGTCAAAGGTACACTTACGTAAAATCGTGTATACAGTGATGCACTTATAACGAACTTGGATAAGATGAAAAACTGCTTAATACAAAATAAAAATAATTCCCCGACTGCTTCCTTTTTTATTTCAATGGACTCCTGCTTGCTTAAGATGAACTGGAATCACTGGATATAATGAAAAACTGGATAAGACAACATGAGTTTTCTGTTGCTAATCGATGCTATTTTTATCTGATCAAAGAGGTAAAATGTTTTTCTTTAATTGTTTTGCCCGTGCGTTTTTACGCTTTTATAATCTGTCAAATTTTAATAGCTCATTTTAATACATTTTATGCATTATTTGCAACGATTAGCAGCTATAACTTAGTCTTATCTGTATATATATTAATACTGTTTGTGCAATACGTTTGTGGTACCTATTGTGATAAAATGTATCATAGTCTCTTATAATTCTATTCAGAATGGTTGTATGCATTGCTTTGTGATATATAAATGTATAATTTGACATGTATGTATACAAATGAGACTGAAATAAAGAATTTATCTTATCTGAGTTTTAGGTCCCTACCTGTAAAATGGTTCTGTTAATACAGACAGACAGACAGACAGACATAGTTTATTTGGTAACTTATACACATTGTATCTCGTTACATCAACATATATAATCAAATTGTTTAAACAGGTCAAATCATATCACGTGACAAAACTATTTTCTGATGCATAAATCCAAACAAAAAAGATCATATGATTGAGATCAATCAAAAAAGAACGAAAAAAGGGGAAAAAAATATTCCTCGAATAAAATATGAGGAGAATGAACACCTGTATTCAAGTGAACCACGTTATTGTAATTTTGTAAATAGTGGACGTCTAGAACAAACCGAGGCAAAGCAGAAAACTCCTTACGGAATTCTCGGCCAGCCCCCTCTGCTCAGGTATCCATCTGTTTTAAACACCGAAAGCTCACAACCGGGAAAAAGGTTAAAGCGATGGCACATTTTTGCATTATATATTAAATGTACATGTATATGTATATAACGTATAGTAACAAAGTAACAACATAGTTACGCACAGCGGAATATACGATTCACTCTCAAAAGCACACGTACAAAATCAGGTAAGCCAATTGCAACCGGTGTTTGTCCAAGTTAGACGTCGAGTAACTCTACGTCTGATCTGGCTCTGGCCTGTTTGTCCGCTATTTTAAGAAAGAATAATTGCTTCGCACTGTACTTAGTATGTACAAACTTATTTACAAGAGTAACAGTCGTTCAAGTAAGTTTATCATATGCGAAATGAAACCATTTAAAGGGCTGAAACATCAAATAAACGGGGTAAAGCAAATTACCAACGGACCCCTTTTAATTGCCGTGTTTCCATAAAAGCGACATGGAATACATTAAAAGGTAAGCACATTCGATTCTATCGACAAGTATAATCGTCGTTAACAAACAGTGTACTTGTTAAGCTTGTCATTTTCCTATGCAAACAGTGTAGACCCTGGTCGTAGGGTTCCTAATGTAGCCCATCGATCTGGGTCTGCACTGTTTGTACTTTTCAAAATACGTATATTCAAGTTAAACCTAAATATCAAAATAGACTATTCTAATTGCAAATTGGATTTTTCCCTTAACCCTTTGCCTGCTGGTCGCGACTTTATTGATTTTTGTAAACAGTTTAGATCCAGATCAGACGCCGCGTAACGCGGCGTATGATCTGTATCCAAACAGTTTGACACTCGTCTTTATGTTTCTTAACTTAAAAGGGATATATCTACCTTTAACAAACTTTGCAGACGACGATTTCGAGGCAGACGACATCACCGCAGGATAAGGGTTTAAAAGTATCATAAATCAGTAGAGACACGTGCTAATATAGTCTTATAGTAAATAACAGAGTTGACAAGAGAGAAGTACGGTGTAGCCCTCCCCAACCGGACATTTAAAAATCGAACATGCCAACATGCCAGTCATTATCACAGTTTGACAAGTGGCTTACACGTTACAAAGGTGGCAGTACTTAATTGCTTAGCTGCTCATCAACATAGTAGATCTATATTAAACAAAACTGTTTATGTTAATAAAGTTTACTTATTAAATATTCATAATAGGTTGAGTTTTCTATTTTATATGTATACAAAAAAGGTAACAGGTTAAATTTTCAAGAAGAAAAAAAGCATTTCTTATGTCAAAATTAAAAGAAAAAAAACAGATTCAATTTCTATCTTTCTTTCCTTCTAATCAATTTTGTACTAAAAGTATGATAAGTAAAAATTCCTTTATATGCAAACTATTCACAAAGAAATTTCGTTGTTTGGATAAGACGAAGTTTGGATAAGACGAACTAATTTGCAAGGTCCCCTGAATTTCGTTATAAGTGAGCATCACTGTATGCGTCACATGTGTTAAATGTGCTAATGACACCACTGACTGATATTAAATAACTGTCCTTTCGCTTCTTTTTTACAGGCTGCAATGCTATGGCGTCGTGTTTTTATATATTAGATCTACATCATTCTGTTTAGATTTTGTTTGTTCAAGAAATTCTACGAATGACGTTTGATTTGAGTTTGGATTTTTATGATTTTACGTCGCTTTAAAGCGACTCGCAACCGGATGGTGTACTTATCAAAATAAAATAAAATACTCAAATAAAAGCAAATTTGTGGCATTATTTGGCTTCTGACATTAAAAAAATATGATCAGTCCAAAAAAGTCTCAAGAATCCTCACCGAATCTTAGTTATTTTAGATATATTCCATCGTTTTTCAATAGCGTCAGCTGACGGTTTTGCTGTTGTTGTTGCTTCTCTACACGGGGTCTGACATAAACCGGAGCCGAATAATGCAGTATTAAGCGCTACCAGTGAAGTACGTTAATTCGCTACAATATATATAGAGAGCGTCCGTGGTCGAGGCGGTAAAGGCGTGGCCTCATTGTTCTTGTTTGTCTCCGCAATGGAGGGTCACGGGTTCGAATCCCACCAGAGCTTCTTCTTTTTTTTTTTGGAAATGCATTTTTTAACAGAATTTATTATCCTAAACTAAATCTTACCCATTTATATAATCATTTGACATATATTTACAAATTACCATTTTTAATGCTAAATCCGGTTGCGAGCCTCTTTAACAGTATTTCAGTCATATAGCGACGTCCAGCTAATTACAGTTGGAGGAAGACATCAGGGGCCCGTTTTACTAAACTACTTACGCAATTTTTTTGCGTAAGTCAAAATCTTAATATTTAATTTATATTGTTTATTATTACTTGCTACAAACAGCAAATAGCCAGATCAGAGGACGCGCTTTTAGCGCGTCCTCTGATCTGGCTATTTGCTGTTTGCAAACGTTTATGATCGAAAAATAAGAGTAAAACGATTTTGACTTACGCAAAGATTTTGCGTAAGTAGTTTAGTAAAACGGCCCCCAGAAGCCCTTTATGGATTGTTTCAGGCACAAATCGGCAACACTGCGGTTTAGAACAACCGACCAACCGCAAGCATGCTGGAAGGCTTCCCAAAATGAAAATCCGAAGAATGTTGTTTGATATGTAGAATAATAAAATGACTGACTAGCTCAATGACTGACTGCCCGCCTGCCCGACTGACTGACTGACTCACTCGCTCACTCTATAAAAACAAATGACTCCAGTGTGGGAACAATATTTTGATCTCATATTTATTATCTAAACAAACTAGATGGGTCTCTACTAGATAAACTAGTTTATTATACATGTCAGCCACCTTGTATCAGCCAACTTGTAATTTACTCCAACCTAGTTTTCGAAAATAGCATGTCGGAACTACTTTTTCGAACTGAAGAATCTATTTATATGTTCTACTGCAAATATAAAGTGTTTCTCGATATAAAGTGATTGGAATATTTCGTTTATTTGTTGTTGGTGTATATTGAAGGCATATAATAAAAACATCACCAGTTGACAGTGCGCTATAGTGTGATGTATTCAGCTTTCGACGTATTTGCCGGAAACATCCGAACAGACTCACGCCAAGGCGCTCGTTAGATCGGTTATTTCCGCCATAAACGTTTAGAGCTGAGTACGCCACCATGTCAACTGGTAATGTGTATATATGATTTATTGCAATACCGAGCTTTTCCGTGTGTATCTGCACGGTGAGATACAAGGGTATGTATCTTACTCCTTCTATTTCACTGTTTGATTTTTTTTACTCTGATGCGGTTTTCGATTAGCGTGACATCATGTATATGTACATATACAATTGCCATGTTATTATTTGTGGTATATCTTTGTTATGCTTCAAGTATATTTTGTTTCTGTGTATGATTTGAACAACTATTAAGCTGGCGGTGCTGTGTATTCAAGGCCTATAATTAACACATTATCAGTTGGCGGTGAGCTACATGGCGTTGTTTTCAGCTCTCGAAGTTCTCTGTATTGCACCGCCAACTGACAATTGTGTATATTTATAGAATCTATACTACAGAATCTCGCCTCACGCTATGTAGCAACAACAACAACCCACAATAAATACATTTTAAACCCCGTATTGTAAGTATCTGACAAAAGATAGTTTTCTGACAAAAAATAAAAAGTAAAATACAAATTGTTTGCGGAAAGCATAGCACTTTATAATCAGTCAAGGCATTCCGCTCCAAATTCGGAGTGTACATTCGCGGCTTTAATCCTTGCAAGCTTGTTTGACCACCGATTTCAATAAAATTTGTCACATTTATCCAAGAATGCATCACTATTGAGACGCACTTCTAATTTACTTCAAAACGCCTTAAAAACGAGTCGTCACTGTGGCACGTTAGTCCTCTAGGGTCGTAGCATCAGGTTAAAAATAGAAATGGTATTATTAAGATCCATACACCATTATAACCTTTCTATAAGGACGGGTTTCGGTCTGATAACATTAATGAATTCTTGTATTGACATTGTTGTAAAAACAAATCTAATATCAGAAACAAATTTCTCTACATTCTTGAAACTTATCTCGGTAAGTTTATACTTTCAGTTTAAAGTTTTTGACTGGTTGTACAATGGTGCTCCCAGTTTTTCACCGTTTCGCCATAAGCAGAAGTTTCTTATAAGAAAATGGCTTCTTTCAACCTAAGCATTGAGGAAGCCCCCCCTGAAGAGGGCTTCCAATGACTTGTTATGAAAACACTATAAATGTTATTTGTCAGCTGGACTCAGGGTCTACATGTAACATTATGGGTTTCAAACCGTTTGCAACATTGGTGCATGATGGTAATGTTATTATGCAAATAAATATGTTTAAACTACATGTATGATGGTAATCCAAAACTGCCACCTTCCTCAAAACTACTGCACTTGTGTGGGGGGATATTCTCAGCGTCATCCATTGGGTAAAGTAGAAATTACATGTGAAGTAAAATCTAAGTGTGAGAGACTAACCTCCTACATTGTAGAAACGGATCAAAATCCGCTATTATCAGCAGAGGCATGTGAAGCTCTTGGACTTCAAACGGTCAATATTGTGAATCAATTAAGTACCAATACAGCATAATTGACTGACAATGATATTCTTTGGAAATATTCAGATGTGTTTAATACAGGACTAGGTACACTCCCTGGAGAATACAATATCGAGAAAGATCCCAATGTGAAACAAATGCAACATGTACCAAGAAAAGTTCCGCAAGCTCTAAAGAAATAAATAAAAGAACATATAGTCGAATTAGTACACAAAATTGTAACACAACCAACTGATTGGATCAGCAGCATGGTAGCGGTTAAAAAGCGAAGCAAAATGAGAATCTGCATCGACCTTAAAGTGACCTTAAAAAAGCCATAAAAGACCACACTATCCAATGCCAACGTTGAAAGATATCGTGCCAAAGATAGCCAATGCCGAAGTATTCACATTCTTAGAAGCAAAAGAAGAATTCTGACCGATTAAGTTGGATGAATCCAGTAGTTTCCTGACTACATTCTGGACACCCTTCGGTAGGTATAGATGGCTACAAATTCATCAGCGCCAGGAGAATTTCAGAGGCGACAGCACGAAGTTCTTGAATGTCTTGAAGGAGCAGGAGTAATTGTCGACGATATTCTTGTCTACGGCTGTGGAGAAACCATGGAAGAAGCTAACAAAGGAGAATGTATGTGCATTTCTTGAGGTTGCCAGCTGTTACTGAACAAGACAAACTAAAACTAAGAAAAACTGAGGTAAAATATATGGATGAAATACTTACCTCATTTGGTGTGCGTCCAGATCCAATCAAAGTGAAAGCAATCCGAGACATGCCAAGACCAGAAAATATTAAGGCAGTGCAACGGTTTATAGGTCTAGTGACATATTTATCATTGATCTGTTCGCATCTCTCTGAAAAGTGTGAGCCTCTTCGACGACTAACTGTGAAAATTGTTGAATGGTCATGGCAACATCAGCAGTCAAAGAATTTATCAGTACCGAGCCGTAACTGGAATACAGTAGAATCTCTCTATCACTAAGTTGTGTCAAATACTAATCGTTTAAGACATATGACTGCTTAAAGCAATGTGAAAGTGAAACAGAATGCTCCTACAGGAGCTTTCTGTTTCACTTTCACATTGCTTTAAGCTGTCACCTGTCCTTTATACGGACAATTAGCCTTCTATTTAGTGGTCGTAATAGAGGGGTTCTACTGTACTATGACGTTCATCAGGAAGTGACAATACAATGTGACTCAGGTGAAAATGGGCTTGGACCCGCCTTACTCCAAGAAGGACAGCCTGTAATATATGCATCAAGAGCATTGTCAAAGACTAAACAAATATATGCGTAAATCGAGAAAGAGTGTCTTGCAATAGTGTTCGCGTGTGAGCATTTTGACCAGTTCATACTAGGTAACGAGCTAGTGACTGTGCAGTTTGATGATGTGCCGTTAGAGATAATTTTCAAGAAACCGCTCTTGTCAGCTTCAAAGCGTCTTCAGCGTATAATTCTGCGACTACAGAAATACAACCCCGATGTAGTGAACAAAAAAGGAGAGCACATGTACAAAGCCGATACATTATCTCGCGCAACACTGCCGAATTCTGAAAATTGTGAAAGAGACAATGAATGATCACAATTAGTTGATTTTCTCAACATTTCTTGAAGAAATATCTCGAATAGACCATGAACAGTGGGTTCCACAAATGTAAAACCAACAATCAAATAGATTCGTGAACTGTGATGAAACATTACAAACTTTGAAAACGACAATTCAAATTGGATGGCCAGACTCAAAAGAAGACGTGCCTGTGAGCTTGATGACATATTGGAAAGTTCGAGATGAGCTAACAGTGCAAAATGGCGTCATCTATAAGAGCAATCGCGTAGTCGTGCCGAAAGCATTGAGACCAGAAATGCTAACGCGCATCCATTCCAGCCATCTAGGAATAAATTCATGATTGCGAAAAGCTAGAAACTCGATTTATTGGCCGTCAATTAATGACGAAATCAAATAATACATCTGAATATTTAGTATATGTAATGAGATATGCATCAATCAACAGATAGAACTGCTTATTACACATGATATACTCAACCAACCATGGTCAAAACTGGGTATACATGTATATCTCTTCTCGCTGAACAAAAAGGACTTTTTAGTGACAGTGGACTATTATTCAGATTACTTTGAACTAGACGAACTTCAAAGCACCACAGCATCGGCTGTTATACTGTGTTTAAAGAGACGTTTCGCGCGTCATGACATTCCTGATCCAGTGATATCAGAGAATTGATCACAATTCAGTTCATCAAAGTTCAGTAACTTTGCAATCGACTGGGAATTTGAACACTCAACGTCATCCTCTTAACATAGCCAATCGAACGGTAAAGCTGAATCAGCAGATAAAATTGCCAAGAACATTTTTAAGAAAAATTACAAGTCATCAATTGACTTATAGAAGGCGATTCTGTACTGGAGAAACACTCCTACAGTGGACATACAGAGTACCCCTGCACAAAGACTCATGTCAAGGACAACAGTGCATTCTCTGCCTACGGCTCAATCGCTTCTGTGGCCAAAGGTTGTGACAAACGTGTTGAAAAAAGTCCAACTTAAACGCCAGAAATCAAAGCAACAGTTTGACAAGACCGCTAAAGAGCTCCCTGCTCTAAAGCTTGGACAGAACATTCGTATGAAAACATCTCCCAATGATCATCAGAAGGCATAGAAGTTTGGTACATGCGCTAACGACCTCGGAAATCGTTCCTATATCGTCAATGTAGACGGTGTAGACTACAGACAAAATCGGCGAGACATTCGAGCGACGAAGGAAGACACTGACCAAAGTACAAGGTCATCTAATGAACTTGTAGAATGTCTAGAAACAAGCAGTTCTAGTGAGAACAAAAACTGAACTGACTAAATTTGAATCGGCTGGCAAGAAATCAATTGACAGTGACAATTCAGGTGTAATACCAGTTACATATATGCCAATACCTAAGAGATCTAGTAAATAGACAGCAAAGTTGAAATAGTATGTCTTTAGCTTTAAGTTAATATATTATCTTGAAAACTTAAAGGTTTAGAAAAATGACAGTCAAGGCAATAAGGTTTAAGTGAAAATGGCAAAGTGACTGTTTAGCAGAGTTTAAGGAAGATGACAGTTAAAACCATCAGTTAAGTTTAATAAGGCAAAGTTAATTAATGTTCATGTTCTAATTTAACATTTTAGCTTTCCTTAAATGGTGACGTTATTATTTCAGTTCAGAGTTAACCCTTAGCCCGCCAAATAAATTGTCGTCTGCTATATTTCTCGTCTGCTTCAAGTTTCAAAGTGCTTCAAAGTTGCTCAAAATTGCTGAACATTTTGTCCGAGTGTCAAACAGCTTGGATCCGGATGAGACGCCGAGTTACTCGGCGTCTCATCCGGATCCAAGCTGTTTGCATATGGAGCTATAGTCGTGACTGGCAGGCTAAGGGTTAATATTTGATACGGATGTTAAGACTTAAAGTAACAAGAGTCCAAGGGGCCCTATGGCGCTCACCAGAGTACACAGTTCTTAGATTTAACTAAATGCGATTACTACCCCACTGCCTTGTTACAAGAAGCAAATGTGTCAGGATATTGTTAATGTGTGTCCTCCATATGAACTAGAGGGTGCAGAAGCCTTTTCTACGCTTTGACCTAATGACCTAATTTTTGACCTGACATAACTCATATTCATACATTGCTTAGGTTTTATCACTAAATTATCAGGGTGATCATTCTAAGCAAGTTGTGTGAAATTATTGCTAAAAATAAGACCCCTGCAGTGTTTAGAAGCTATTTCTATGTTTTGACCTACTGACCTTCTTTTCAAGCTTATGTAACCCATATTCACACAGTGCCTAGTTTATGTCAAAAACCATTTTAAGCAAGTTTCAAGGAGATCGGGTTAAACATATGGCAGCTTGAGTTGCAAAAAGCTTTTTCTAAGATTTTACCTACTGACCAACTGAATGACCCGACATGACTCACATTAATCCATTAATCCGTTAATTAATACATCAACTTTACATTCGATATTATCCAACACGGAAAATGACCACGCCCTCTGGTGGCTATGTTTTTTGACGGATCAAAATTCTTTGAACATCTATTAAAGTCTATCCATTGAGAAGCATTTTTGTGAAAACAAAATTGAAATCGGACCTGTGGTTTCGGAGTAAAATATTTTTGTAGATATTGTGCAAGGTTGTCATGGCAACAAGACTTTTAGACCCACACACTTTCTTTGAACAACTTTTGAAGCTCAAACCAACCATAAGTATGTTTCTGAAGAGTTTTGGTTACACTGGGGCTATTGGTTTCAGAGAAGAAGTTGTTTGCAATTGTTGACGGACGGACATCCTAACATTTCAGGTTTATGTGACTTTCCTATTGTTAAAAAGGTGTGAAAAGGAACATAAAGAAGCCACATAAACCCAGAACAAGCCACATAAACCCAACATGGACAAACGGAATGAACAGCTCTATTGTTTTCTTTTGTTCTGTGTTATGTAACGTAGTCCAATTTACCCAAAATGTTAGCGCGGACAGACGGCCGTGCCGACAAAGTCGGTTAAAGGGCCTTTTCTTTTGTTATTTTCTTTTGTTGAATAACGGGCCACGGCCCCTTATTCTTTTGTTACGGAATGAACTCCATTGTCTTCCATTGTTATGGTTTCTGTTATCTGGCCCTCTAACCAACTTTAGTAGAGCGGACAGACTGACGACGGACCGCAGGGGTATAACAAAAGCTCACCTTCAGTATTTTGTGCTCTGGTGAGCTAAAATACTTATATAGTTGTGCTTTCATTGAAACTTTTAATTGGGAATGTTTATATTTGGATGTTTTACCATATCATTTACGAAAATGATAAAACCTAACATTTCATAGAATATTTCATTAAGCTATGATAACTCATTTTATAAAAAAGGGAGATGTAAGGTCATTGTTTTACCGAAACCCATTATGACGTAAGCATATGATGGTTGTATGACGTATGTATGACGCAGTCAGTTAATAAACGTTGAAGCACAAACACAAATAACAAAATAATTGAGTTGTTGTGCACTTTTTCCGACCAAAACATGACGTTTTTATAGTAACGTCATCAGAAATGACATCTGAAGTAACCTTAGATGTAATAAAACCAGGAATTGTAATAATTATTACAAAACCTGTTTTTATTACATCTAAGGTTGGCTTAGTCAAAAGGAAATGTAATAAAATTAAAAATATTATAACATTTGACAAATCGGTTGGATCAAGATCACGTATATATGGGTACACCCTACAACTCTATAATTCACTACAAACATCAAACATTTGATTTACATCATTAAAATGTCGACCAGGAGCGGTTTATTACAATACCTGTTATATCCATTAATGTGGCTTTATGTATATGAAGTGATTAAACTATTGTGTGTGCGTGAGTTTGTGTCCTTATTGCTCGGGAATAACGTATATCCTTTGTTTGAGTACATTTTTGGAATACCCGTTGTCGCGTTACATTTTCAGGTGACTCTGACCTTGACATTTGACCTCAATTATATGAAATAATTTTGGTCCGATAATACATCCGATATAACACCAGCTAGAGGCACCAAATTTGTTGTGCGTGTACATCGGTGAATTGCGCAACGTACCGTAGTGCTCAGATTTAGGTAACCGTGACCTTGACGTTGCTCTTTGACCTTGGTTCTCATTTATACGAATAACCCTTATTCGGTGCATAAGTTCTACCCCACATCAGTTGGAAATGTACAACTTTTCATGCGAGTCATTTTTGTTTATCGGAGTGTGACAAATCAGTTGATGCTCATGTTACATTGACCTTAAATTTTCTCATCAACTATACCTAAGGCTTATTTCCTTGGTATTTGACCACAATCATAGGAACGTTTTACCGGAGATGGTTTACTTTAACCCATCAGCTAGGTTCACCACATTTTGCGTATAAGTACATGGGGATTTTTGTGCGTCACTGACAGTCTTCAGTAAAATGTTACAATGTCCTTGACGTCAGACCTCAATCCTATAATTAATTGTACAGAGCATATTCTCAAAACCGCACCAATTGCGGATACCACATTGTGTGTGTACGTTTTGTGATTTTATTGTGGTGAGTACCATTTCAAAGGTCACTGTGACCTTGATCACGACTCCAATCATAGATAAATAATTGTCTTAAGTTTTTTACTTCATGGTTTACTGCTTCCAAATTTGATGTTAGAGCACATCTGAGGAATGCGTCCGGCACGGTTTCAACCCTGTATTTTTTTACATGACCTTAAACATCAGTGTTAGCCTAATGTTGTCCTGATACAAAGTTTTTTCCTTATCATGTGTCCCTTCCACGTCAGCAAAGGGTGCGAACTTTATGAGTATGAATACATGATGGGATGGTGTAGTTTCTCATATAACTTAAAGATCACCGTGCCCATAATCATTGAGGAAGCTTTCTGGCACCATGTTTTCTATATCCTAAGCGCAGAGGATACCAAAGTTGTCTATCTATCTTTCATTAAGTCGAATCCCTACTGGGGACTTAGACTTTGACGCGCGTCTACTGACAAGACGTCAATAAGACGAGTTGTCGAGTTTGTAAATCCTGGCATGGCACAGTGTATCCCTCCAGTTTCAGGTTATTGTGACATTGACCATGACCAGGAAATGGCATAATTATTTCAAAACCCGTTGATAGTTCAGTTCCAGTTGGCATAGTCAACAGGAAATATAGTGAAAACAGGAATGTTATGAAATACTTGTCTAGTGGGTTTGCTCAAGATCAGATTGTCTAAACATGCTCTACAGCTCTGTTATAAACGAAAACATCTAACATTTGCTTCATATCATGCAAGGATTTATTACAAGACCTGTTGTTAGAGAAATACACGGGTGCATTATACTTTTAATACTCTAATTGTAAATATTGCCCAATATATATCTGTGATGACGTATTACCAGTTCATTAAACTAGGAACACGGTACATTTATTCAAATTCACAAAATTTATACATAATTGAGAAATATATTTCAAAACCTACAATTCCTGTTATAACCGCCAACAAGCATTAAAAATAAACAGGAATTGTAGTCATTATTTCAAACCATGTTGACATTTTAATTAAGTTGGCTACGTCAACAGGAAATGTGATAAAATTAGAAATATAATTTGTATGAAGTATATTGGATCTAGATCAGTTTGGCAAATAATGTCACCAAATTTTGTTAAGTGGTTTAAATTTGATCAAGATTAGATTTGTCTAAACATACTCTACAGCTCTGTTATTAACAAAATAACTCTACATTCGTTTTATATCATTCAAGAAATTGTGAGAAGCGACTTACTACAAACCAATAGTTATCACATTTTGTGTTATTTATGTCAACATGTTGTACAATGAATCAGGATTTGTAACAGTTATTTCAAACACTGTTGATATTTCAATTCAATTGCAATAGTCAACGGGAAATGTAATAAAGTTAAAAAATGTTTTGACAAACGGATTGAATAACTAATCAGAAGTGTCTTAATATATTCTACAGCTATGTTATGACGAAAAACATCTTGCATTCGCTTAAGATCGTTAAACAATTAGCCAGGAGAGTTTTGTAGAAAACCTGTTGTCCATGAGCTAATTAAACATATACTGAGGTGTTATACTTTTAATATCCAAAATGCCATTCCAGTCTTAAACATATGTGATTAATAAAAACACTTCGTTCGAAAAGTTACAGGGGATATGGTTTCTAAATATACATGTACATACTTTATTCATACTTGAAAATTCTATTCATGACTGTTGTTATTACAATTCCTGATGTGACTTTCAACAGGCATTGCATTTAAACAGGAAGTTTAATAATTATTACAAACCCTGTTGGAATATAAATTTCAGGTGGCAAAGTCAACAGGAAATGTTATAAAATTTTAAAGCTTTTGGCAAACGGATAGGATAACTAATCAGATTTGTCCTAACATGAGTTAGAACGCTGTTGTTCACAAAAACATCTGACATTGCTTCAGATTACTCCAATGTGTGGCAAAAACCATTTTGTACAAGACCGGTTGTCCAAATTTTAATCGAATCAGTGAGGCATTATACGTTTAATATCCAAAGTGTATTCTTTCCTAAAACATATCAGTTACAAAACGGAACAGGAACAGTTCATTTAATAGGCATATGGTATACTTTGTTCCAATAAATGTAATAAATACATAATTGGAAATCATTTTTCAAAACCTGTTGATATGACAATTGCCCTTATGACCTTCAACAAGCATTGTATTAAAACAGGTATTCTAATAAGCATTTCAAACATTATTGATAAATCAATTAAATTGCAATATTGAACGGGATATAAAATAAAACGAAAAATGTCAAACACTTTTGACAAACGGATTGGATAACTAATAAGAAGTATCTAAACATATTCTACAGCTATGTTATAACGAAAATCATATTACATTCGCTTCAGATCATTGAACAATTCGACAAGAGATTTAGAAGAAAACCTGTTGTCTTTGAGCTATTTCAAAATATGCGGAGGCGTTATACTTTCAATATCCAAAATGCAATTCCAATCCAAAATACATATGGGAATAAGAAGAACAGTTACTATGAATATATACATACTATATTCAAAATTAAAAATTATATTCAATGACTGTTAATATTACAACCTTATTATAACCTTCAACAGGCATTGCGTTAAAACAGGAATTGTAATAATTATTACAAACCCTGTTAAAATATCAATTTCAGGTGGCATTTTCGACAGGAAATATAATAAGATTTAACAAAGTGATTGGACCAAGATAAAATTTGTTTTAACATGAGCTACAATGCTGTTTTAACGAAAAAACATCTTTCATTGCTTCAGATTATTTATGTATATGACAAAAACCATTTTGTACAATACCTGTTGTGCAATGCTTTATCAAATCAGTGAGGCATTATACTTTTGAAATCCAAAGTGTAATTCTTTCCTAAAATATATCGGTGATGAAGCTGAACAGTTCATTCAATAGTCACATGGTATACTATATTCCAATACATGTAATTAATATACAAACCTGTTGTTATTTCAATTTCTCTAATGATCTTCAACAGGCATTGCATTAACACAGGAATTGTAACAATTTTTACAAACCCTGTTTAAATTTCAGTTTCAGGTTGCTGAGTAAACAGGAAATGTAATAACATTTAAATTGTTTTTGACAAAGTAAAAAGAGCAAGATCAGAGTTGTTTGAACATTAGCAACAACGCTGTTATTAACGAAAACCATAGTTCACAGGAATTGTAATACAATGTGATATGAAAATACATGTATTTACATTTTTCACAAGTGGATCAGATCAAAATCATATTTGTCAGAAGAGATTTAGTAAAACTGGAATTGTAATAATTATTACAAACTCTATTTTACTTCAATGCATGTTGACGGTTATAACAGGAATTGTAATAACAACATGTTCTGAAATCTCATTATCAAGTACATGTTTGTGCAAGTTTTGTGTACTTGAATATAATGTACCGTGTAACTAATTTAATGAACTGTTCTATGTCATCACATATATATTTTGACAAGATTTACAAAAAGGGTATTAAAAGTATAATGCCCAAGTGTATCCTTTTTATGTCAAACGGCAGGTATTTTAATAATTCCTTGAATGATCTGAGGCGAATATTAGGTGTTTTTGTTAATAACAGTGCTATAGAGTATGTTAAGACAAATCTAATCTTGATCCAATCCACATGACAATAGTTTGATAACATTTATGTTTTCATTACATTTCCAGTTGACTGCGTCAGCTGGTAATGAACTATGAACGGGATTTGCAATAACTATTAACTTTCCTATGCTAGGATTTACTTATTCAACAATTTTGGTGTCCGCTGCTGATAGGATATAGAAACATGCTCCGAACATTTTCTTCATTGATTAAGGTCTCTTTAAGTTATATGAGACTACGTCATCTCATCATGTGTTCTTACTTATAAAGTTTATATCCGTAGCTGCCGTGGTAGAATAACACAGGATAAGGACAAACTTTCGTATTAGTGGAGTTCGAGCCCAATGCCAATGTTACACTGACATTAAAATGTGACATGATACTGCGTCATCCAAAGGTATATTCACACATATATTTTGTTTCTTTGGCTGACAAGGTATAGGAAATGTACTCTTGACAAGATTATGCTATAACTGAAGTTGAAGGTCGTGGACAAAGTTGCAGGGTATCTAAACATTTCAATAACCGTATGGTATCCTCATGCCAAATTTGGAAGTTCTAGATAATGAATTATAGGATTTGATTTCAAAGAAATTCTGATTCATAATTAAGGTCGGGATCAAGGTCACAATGGCCTGGAAATGGAACTCCCCACAATAAAATCCCAAAATGTACACACCCACAAACGTTAGTATCTGTAAGTGAAAAAAGGTTTCCGTAATATGCTCTGTACAAGTTTATTATAGGATTTAGGACAGTCTTCAAGATCACTGTTTACTGAAAAATGTCCGTGACACGCCGAAATTAATATGTACTTACATGCAAAATTTGATACACCTAGCTGATGTGTTAAAGTAAAAATTCTTCAGAAAAAATGTGTCCTTTCGTTGTGTTCAAAGACCAAGGAAATAAGATTTTGGTATAACCAGTGAAGTGTTAAGTTTAATATCATATTTGCCATCAAATGATATGTGACACTCCGCAATACAAAGATCATTCACATGCCAAATTTTACATCTCCAGCTGACGTGGGATAGAATTTATGCTCCTGATAAGTTATTTTATACAATGAGATCAAGGTTAATGATAACGGTCAAGGTCACGGTTACCTAAAACTGTCACGGTACGCTGTGTAATTCAAGAATGTACTCGTACGACAAATCTGGTACCGCCAGCTGGTATTGTACAGGATCTATTATCCAGACAACCTTATTTCTTATAACTGAGGGCAAAGGTCAAGGTAAGAATGACCTGAAAATGTTACGGAACAACGAGTATCCAAAATATGTATTCATACAAAGGATATAATGTATGCCCGACCAATAAGGACACGGACCCACGCACACACCATAGTACAATCACTACATTTACCTAAAGCAAGATTATGGGACACAACAGGTATTGTAATAAATCGCTCTTGGTCGGTATTTGAATAATGTAAATCAAGTTTTCGATGTTTTAGTGAGTTATACGGTTGTAAGGTGTGGCCTTATAAAGTGATCTTGATCCAACTGATTTGTCAAAAGTTATAATATTTTTAATTTTATTACATTTCATTTTGACCAAGTCAACATTAGATGTAATAAATAAATACGAAAGACTCAAGCAGGAAACGTAACACAAACAATACACCCACCTCTCAAGCAGAACACACACACACAGTCATACCACAACAAACACACACACACACACGCAATACCATTCCTTCATCTACACACTAAATAGAAAACAACACGCAAGACAAACATAAAGCAAAGTGAACATAGGAGCCCGCCTTGGTACGGTCAGTAGCAATCAATAATTAACTATAAATTAATTAATTACTAACAACCACTGGGGGTTAAACCTGGGTTTAGGGGCGCCCAGCCTCACACTTATCTCCTATATTCACCTATAAAGACAAACAGTGTACATAAAATATAAACCCTGTTCCACAACCTCACAATCAAAAAGACCGCCAGCACAGTAAGTAAATACATGTAAAACATTTAGCAAAAATTCTATGACAAGATCATTAGTAACATGGGAAAGAATTAAACATTCAAGCCCGTGTTAAAAATAACCCACTATGGCAACGGTCAAATTGTACTCAAGCGACTAGTCTGTAGTTACGAGTAACTGTAAGACATGGAAGGGTCCAGGGTACGACAGAGAGGGAGAGAAAAAACAAAGCACGAAAATCCGACATAACTCTCCCGGTTAAGGACGGCTTAAAAACAGGTTTTGTAATAATTATAACAATTCCTGTTTTTATTACATCTAAGACGTCATTTAGTTACCCGCTCCATGCAGCACTTGTGGTTAAGCTGGGCAAACAATAAAAGACGGCACGTGGTATGGAGGGTGGAGTTACTCCACATTGGGCAAATCCCTCTCCCACATAGGCGAAAATGGGAGAGAAAAGCATATTTCAGTTGAAACAATTTAGGACCACATGCGCCGATGTTTGTCGGGAGTCCAGCTAAACGCTAAGTCTGCCACACTCCGACTTGACTGCCATGCCCTCCACGACGAGCACGTCTCAGTGGTATCGGGAGAGATTATAATAAATAGTTATACAGTAAAACCTCGCTATTACGACCACTTAAACGAAGGCTAATTAATTGTATAATAGAGAGGTGGTAGCTTAAAGCAAGGTGGCATTGAAACAGAAAGCTCCTACAGGAGCTTTCTGTTTCACTGTCACCTTGCTTTAAGTGGTCACCTATCGTACACATCCAAATAATTAACAAAATTTAGTGGTCGTAATAGGGAGGTTTTACTGTATTCCTTTTATTATACCAGCTACGAAACAAAGAAATCAATATTTCGAGAGAACATAGTACAAATAAGTGTGAAAAACAGACTCAACAGAACACAAAGAGATCGAGACTCGTAATAACCCACGCAAACACGAACACAGAGAAGCTCGCACAAACATTTGTTTATAATTATATACAGTAAAACCTCGCTATTACGACCACTAAAACGAATGCTAATTGAGTGTCTAATAGACAGGTGACAGCTTAAAGCAAGGTGACATTGAAACAGAAAGCTCCTATAGGAGCTTTCTGTTTCACTGTCACCTTGCTTTAAGCGGTCACCTATCGTAAACGCCCTAATAATTAAAATAATTTAGTGGTCGTAATAGCGAGGTTTTACTGTATTAGAAGAACAGAACAGGACAAATCTTAAAAAAATAGTTTTCACCAAGGTTCATGTATATTTAGATCTTATGGTATTGCAGATAAGGTTTGAATTGACATCATGTGTATATTCCGCTTTTCCGTAAACTATTTATGTCTTCCGGAGAAATTCGAAAATTCAGCACTGAACAATGATTCTTGTCGTAAACTGGTCAATGTAACAAATGCGATAGAAGCCCAGTGGTTCAATCTACCAATATCTACAAGTAAGTAAGTTAGTAAGTAAAAAATTTATTATTGTGCCATGTGCATAGTACATAATGTTATAAACTAAATATCGTTTAAACACAAACCTTTTTTAACTAGCCCAGTGGGCCTATAAGTCGCCACAATTAAAACGTAAATGTCGTGCACATATATATATATATACATTTTAAGAGTTTATAGTTAAAACAACATGATACAGTGGAGAAAAACGAAATGAAATGCAAACGCACTGCAATAAAACTGCGAAAATCAAAGATCACCGCAAACGCAGACGATCCGCTTCGACAAGTGTAAAACAGTTTGGAACCTAATTCAGACCGTCTGACGTCGAGTTACTTGGCGTCTGATCTGGATCCAAACTGTCTTCGCTGAGCATTTCAAACGGATAATACCTGAATACAAACACACCCTTTGGAAAGTATACTGACTTTCCCTGTAACAAACACTTTCCCGTTCAAACTAAACGAAGCGTAAACGCAATGCAATAAAATGTGAAAATCACAGCTCACTGCAAACGTCCACAACTCGCTTCATTAAGTGACAGGCGATTTGGAACCTGGTCAGACGCCGAGTTACTCAGCGTCTGATCTGGATCCAAACCGTCTACGCTTGGCACCTTCAAACGGATCACAAGCTCGTCCTTTGGGAAAGGATAACGATTTCCCATGCAAAAACACTTACATTTTCTCAGAAAAAGGTTATGTTAATATATCAATGTTACCGAATGATGCATATAGCAAACAATCTTTTTTTATGTTTAATTAAATAAGTATGGCCAAATTTGGCTGCGGTTTTCATTTACATGTATACAAATAGCGGGTCGCCTCAACAGAACATGGCGTACCCCAAAAAGCACAAATAGCTTAATCAAAGCCATAGGCAAAGTGGGCGACACATAATGTCAATTGTTCATCATAGCCCTTAGCAAGTGGGCATCACAACATGACAATTGTCACCATAGAAGACAACTTGTCATAATCATCAAACCCTTAACAAAATGGGCAACATATTATTGATATTTACCACCAAAGTTCGAATACAATGTTAGCAATTAACTGAGACTGGACTTCTAAGGCGACACGATTCTACAGAAACCAGTCCAGGAAGGTACAAAATGATTAAGAAATGAACTGATTTTTTTCGGCGTTCAAGCGAAATGAACGACAGAAAATTTCGGCAAATACAGAAAATTTCGGCAAATACCATGAATCGCGCTAGCGATTCATGGTATTTGCCGAAATTTTCTGTCGTTCATTTCGCTTGAACGCCGAAAAAAATCAGTTCATTTCTTATATTTACAATATATTTGCTGTAATTTCTAACATTAAATAAACATTTTGTCAGTACGCATGTATGTTTAATCCATCATTAAAGGTCGATAACACGAATAATGTGTAACCTATAAGGAACAGCCATGACCGATTTACTGAATCTGTGTACCTTCGAAAGCAGAAAAAATAAGTTCCATTGTCAACAACTTGACAGTTTGGCGCGAAAAATGCCGATTTATGACGTCATTAGAAGTGACGTAATTTTAAAGTAGGATAAATATATCGGGGTTTTATTGTCATAAAGAAACGCAGATATAGACCGCTGTTTATAAGGTAGATTCGTATGTCAATTTTCTTGCACTAGTAGGAAGGCATAGATCGGTTGAGAACAATTAAATTTTGAAAAAATCCGCCAAATGTTTGCTGCCCCAAGTTCCAAATATTAATTCGCGAATGAAAACTGCATATGCCCCGCCTCCCCATTCGAAACTTTTCCACAAGTCCCGCCCTCTCGAAAATTGGTGTATATATGAAATGAACACACTTTATGTCAACGGAAATGAATGGGGCGATTGTAAATATTTATTTATAACATCTTGTTTTGAAACTGTCATCTTTTCGCATCCCCCAACTGGTCTGGGGGAACTGTAGCAGTAACCCGGGCTTCCGTCAAACCAACGAAAATTAGAGTATTAAACAATTTGAAGCCAGCTTAGACGCCTCGTTACTCGGTGTGTTGTCTGCATCCAAACTGTCAACGATGGAAACCAACCATCTGGTCACAAACCCTCATGCTGGCAAAGAATAACGTTTTCCCATATAACAAACACATGCATTTGCTTGCAAAAGCTTAAGTGGATATTTCAACCATATGATAATATAATTGCAACGTCCTAATTTAGATTAAAACTGACGTTTCTTCATACAATGCAATCAGTTTTCGTGAGGCTATCCCCAGTACGGCCTTCCACTATACCCAGTACAATAAATAACCGTTGGACACTATCCCCAGTACATTTGGCGGTCGGTTTGACATGGTATATCTTAGCTATTATGGGTCGATTTTTAAGCAGCTTTTGCATAGTTACATTTAAATGAAAAATAAACAGATCTGTCGATTCACTTTTTTGTATAACGTGTATAAACAGCGAAAATAATGACAAACGTTGACGAAGATGCGACTATGTCCAGTGATTAAAGCTTTTTATTCAGTCTTCCAGGTGAATTTATTTATATTCCTTGCATCAGTGTGGTCACATATGTCTACAGACTATCTGGCAATTCATGTTTACTTTATTTGTAAGAAGATTTTAGAGATAAACGTAATAAAAGTACTCATCTCGCTACTTTCGCTTTCAATTCCTAATCACTTCGGTGTCTATATCCTGTGTATGTTTATTCACCGTGCTTATGTCATTATAATAATCACAATTAGATAGGAAATGAATCTCATCTTCTACGCTGTTGCTATCACAAAATCTGCGTAGTCGTTGGTCGCGTAATTCCCCTATATATCTACTTGTTTCAATTCTTAGCGATAAATACCTGCTCTAAACTGGCTTAACAATGAGTGTTCATATTTGCTGGGGTTCACTTTTTACATAGTTTTCACATCCAAATGTATTTTTGAAACGTCTCTATGTTCTAAGATTTGTACTTTTTCTGTACTAATATCAGTGTCGTGAGTTCGCACCCCGCCATACTTGCTTTGCATATAATGTAGTAGGTGTTCTTTTTCGATACAACTTTGAAAATTATTTTTGTCGTGTAGACGCATACCTGAATTAATACAGATACATTTAATATGAAAGGAAAATAAATTCACAATAAAAATACGAGATATCCATTTTATTTTCAAAAACATCTTATTGGCGAATTCAGATAAGATTGTAGATCTACCTAGATTCGAATTAACCAACGATCTCTGTTCCTAGAGTTAGCGGCACATTCCAATGAGCTATTGCGCCCGAATTGATTTTAATGCGTTTGTAGTATAATATATTGCTAAGTACAGTAAACCTCGCTTATTACGAACACCTCGGGACCTCCAAAAAGTGTTCGCTATAGCCGAAGTTTGTTATAAACGTATAACGAACTAGTATGCTATAGGCGAGGTTGATATAACGAATTGTATTATATGGACTTATAACGAACATCAAGTTCAGTTATGTTGACATGTACATGTGTAAATCTATTTGTTTATATGAAGCACAAATTAGGCAAAACAATAATATTTATGTTTTAATGAAATAGTACTTCAGTATTTTGCAAGCTCGTTTACCTTCAACATTTTTCAATAAAGTAAACGGAAATTGCCGACTTCAACGACGAGTCGGCGGAAAGTGATGAGTGCAAGGACAAACCTTATCGACAATATACCGGTATTGGTACGCCATGAGATCTAAACTCGACTGCACAGGAGCAAGTTTTGACGACAGCGCTAAGATGATCAAATTATTCGGGAGATTTTTACCCCTTCGTAGCTTTATTGTCGTCTGCTTCTATATACGTTTCAATTTTGGATTTAAGGTTGTATGACTTAACAAATATCGATAAGAGGGTCAAACAGTTTGTGTCCTGATCAGACGCCGCGTTACGCGGCGTCTGATCAGGATCCACTGTTTGCAAACGCGCTTTATGGCGTCATTGATAGTGAAAGGGTTACTACACTTAGCAGATGTCTACTAAGTGTTGCTACAGTGGAGAATCTGTTATTCTTTCCCGTTTAAACGCAAACGTACGCAAACGCAAAGCACTAAAACGTACAAAAGAACAACTTTGGATAATTCTGATAATTCTTGTTTATCTTGGTGGCAAACAGTTTGGAGCCTGATCAGACGCCGGGTTACCCGGCGTCTGATCTGGCTCCAAACTGTTTGCACTGCAAATAATAGTTTTAGCGTAAACGCGTTTATTGGGAAAGAATAACAGATTATCCACTGTAAACACTTTATTGGAATAAAATTTGCAGAGAACCATTCAATGTACATTCCTGCTAAATCAACAACTACTATTCATTCGTTTCAGAGTTTTGAATTAGAAGTTAACATGCAAGTAAAATGTATACCAGGTTGATATGGTTCTTTTTGAAGGTTTTTGTTTTTGTTTTAAATTGAAAAACAATCCATAGCGGAATATTTCTGACAAATATTTCAAAATCCCACAACCTGATTTGGAGGAAATGTATGATTTGGTACATCGTTGCCATAAAACAAGAGGAATACATTCATCAAAAGTGTCTTCCAATTATTACTTCTCACTGTCCACTGATGTTTCTGATAAACTTAGGTTGAAATTGGACCAGTCGTTTCTGAGAAATATCGTTTATAAATTGTGAACATACGGACGGACGGTCTCTGGACAAAAAGCGCCACAGAATACCTTGCCGTGGTTATGGCTTAATTGTCACCGGGTGTGTTTCTATTTATTTGATTACCCCTCTGCCTAGAACTAAAAGGAAGACAGGTCGGTGGATTTAATTCCATGCGCTGCTTCGCAACGAATGAGATAAGCTGAAATCATCTTCCTGAAATCGCCACCATCTGATAGTATTCCTCATCATTCAACGGCGCTAAAATGAAATGACCGTAAAATCCAACGCACCCATAAGCGATCACAATAGCTCAACTTTGCACATCGTGCTCAGGTGAGCTTAAATGAACTAGACCCAATTGGAAACTGGAGTTGGTTCACGTGAAGCCGATGGATCAATGACCAAATTCGAGTATCCACAGATATTATTGTTTTTCAATCTAACTACTTTAAATTTAGAAATAAAATCTATGTTTGCAAGTAGTCGATATTGTGGCATTTTACTCATTTAATGGACAATATTAAAAACAAGAAATATCTTTAAAAAAGATATTCGGCGGAATGAGTGGTTGAACTAAGGCTATATAGATGGGTTGGCAAAATTGAATTAAATTGAGGTTTTCAAAGAATTGTAATATCTTGGATTGAAAAGCAAAAAATACAAGTATTCAATTGAAACAGTAACTTTTATTTAATATGCAAAACTATCATGTACAGAAATGCAAAACAAAACAATAATTTAACTCATATCCTAGCTACTGGTAGGAGATCCTCACATTAATCTATTGTTCCATTCATAGAGTTTTTTGAAACAAAAATGTATAGGGCGCTTCTAGCATACACAAATGTACAGATACAACAATCATCATATCTTAAAATAGAAGCATAATTAACTTCTGTGGCCTATTTCATCAGCCCAGTGTGTAGTAAAAGCCAGCCTGTATCTCTAAATTTTACACCCAGAGTCCACAGCATGTAAAACTGTAATGGGACATAAACCAGCCTACAGGGCTCCAGATAAGAGTGAGTAAACTAAACAAATCACATTTTTCCACCTCTTTTAGCACCAAACCCTATGGTATTACCACTCATTTTGATCGTCTCGAAGAGACAATTCATATGTATAGTGACACCACAGGGTTTAATGCACAAATAAAGATTTTAAGTTTTGAAACAATTCCCTTATCTGGAGCCCTGGCTACTATCCAATCAGACTATTCAGTTTCAACAGGTGCTCTTAATTCTAAATTTCTGATCAAATATTATTGGTTGAAATGTGTGGCCAAATATAAATTAAGTGTGTCTAAATAGAAAACAGTCAGCTCCGCCGAAAAATGTAGTCAATTTATGAATCTCTAGGGTTGATTTTAACCATACATGTATATTGTAAAATGACAACTAGTGCAGACCCTGATAAGAGGGCTCCTATAGGTGTTAATTCTCATCAAAGTCCGACGCCGGACGACGCGTGATCACAATAGCTTACATTGAGGCTTCGGCAATAGTCTGATTATAATCATAAATGTCTAATCAAAGTACTGAAGGTTTCGGACATGCATGATAGTTTTTAAATTATTATTCCTGTTTAAAGGTGCTGTAACAATAAGGGAGTTAACCAGTGAGAAGCTAGCCTGTAAGGATGTTATCTCCCTAGATGCTCTTAAAGGGACTCGCAACCGGATGGTGTACTTGTCAAAATAAAATAAAATACTCAAATAAAAGCAAATTTGTGGCATTATTTGGCTTCTGACATTAAAAAAATATGATCAGTCCAAAAAAAGTCTCAAGAATCGTCACCGAATCTTAGATTTTTAGATATTTTCCATCGTTTTTCTATACCGACTAGTGGACGGTATAGTTGTTGTTGTTGCTTCTCTACACGGGCTCAGACATAAACACGAGCCGAATAACGAAGTTGTATGCACTTTCGATCGCTACACATTGAAATACGTTAAATCGAACCGAGATAAACGGATAGTTCCGTGGTCCATTGGTCTAAGCGGTTTCCCCTATTTTGCCTTCTGTCCGCCAATGCCGGGCCCCGGGTTCGAATCCCACCAGAGACCAATATTTTTTTTTATTGAAATACATTTTTTTAAACATAATTTCTTATCCTAAACTAATTCTTTACCATTTATATAAGCGTTTGACACACATTTACAAATTACTATTTTTAATGCACCATCTGGTTGCGAGTCGCTTTAAGGGAATTTCCTGTAGGGGAGCCTCGGCAGTAGGGCTTTTTCTTCATGAAATCTGTCGTGTACCATTTTATATAGCTTTCGGCCATATGGCACCTAAAAACAACATTATGGAACAGCAAGTTCATGATTGAATAAGCTAGTGTCCATGAAGTTTTTAGAAATATAGAAACAAATTAGGTCGATAGACATAATTTTATTTCCGATTTTTATATGACTTCAGATTTTGGGTTTAAATTAGGATCTCAATCTTTAACACAAACAACAGAAACTTTCATTAGTTTTTGCAATTTTTATAAGCAACAATGCTTCAATAAATCTCTAACATACAAAAATTAAATCAGTGACATTTTCATTTGGAAAGACAAACATGTGTTAGAAATGCATTCAACATATTCGTAAGGATTTTCAGTCTCAATCCATTACTCCTTAGAAACAATTTTAACACATTTTATGTATACCTCCAATCAAGAAAATTAATCAAATTTATACAGTCATGAATATCTATCTTAAGAAACATTTTCCTCTTTCTAGCAGATAATAGCTTCAAGCAGGCTGAAAAAAGAACAGAATTAAGGCACATTCTGTTTCACTTTCAACCTGCTTTAAGTGGTCACCTATCTTCAATTCTAGAAACAGGTTATGGAGTAACGGGTTAACACATTCATCCTTAAAACTTCAAATGGACAATTCCAATTTTAATTAAATCTATCCCATGTTTGGCTATTTAGTAGTGTTTCTTACAATTCATTCCAATATAACAAACAGTGCAGTCCTTGATCAGATATCTCCTTTAGGTCTGCACTATTCATTAACCCATTACCCCATACATTTTTACACCTCTTATTTATTCCTTCACTGAAGAAAATAGTTCAAAATAATATTGACAGTAAGAAACATTTTCTAATGTCTAGTAGTTGGTAACTTAAAGCGGGCTGAAAGTAAAGCAGAATGCGCCTTAAGGTGCATTCTGCTTTACTTTCAACCTGCTTTAAGCAGTCATTTATCTTCAAAACTAGAAACAGGCCATGGGGTAATGGGATAAGTACATGTGTACTCTTCACAGGTACATTGTTTGCTGAACTGCCATAAGTGTAGCAAACAGATTAAATCCAATTTTTTATACAACTACTTTACAAACACAAGCAGGGGACAAATGTTGCACGCAAAAGAAATTTGCATTGAAAGAGTTACGTCAGATGACAAATAATTGGTCCAATCAATAAATGCAGGATAATATTCTCAGTCAGACTGAATTGGTTATGTAGCTAATAAGATGGGGGGGGGGGTTCCTTAATTTTTAATCCCTTCCCATAGACTTTGTTTTCAATGCTGGATTTTTAAAACTGATTCTTATAGTTTTGAAAACAAGATCAAACAATTGAGGGGTGACAACAGGCACAAACAATTTGAATGTCCAACCTTGGATGGAGGGCTAATTTGGTTAACGCTGAGAGTTTCCCATGAGAACATGAGTATATTCAGTAGACTGAAACTAAAGCGGATGCAGGGCTTCAGATAAGGGTGAGTAAACTGAACAAATCAAACATGTTCTCATTCATTTCAGTACCAAATCCTATGGTGTTACTACTCATTAGAATCGTCTCGAAGAGACAATTCTTATGAGTAGTGACGCCATAGGGTTTAATGCAGATATAAAGATTTTAGTTTTGGGGATACCCCCTTATTTGGAGCTCTGCTGTCAGTCTGCTTTAACTCATTCACCCCTTAAACTTTAAATGGACAATTCCAGTTTTAATTTCAGCCTAGTCAATTATTTCTGCAAAATATTGTTCAATGGCAAACAGTGTAGACTCAGGAGCCCCCTGATCTGAGTTTACATTGTTTGCATAAGACAAATATACTCTTAAAAGGCAAAGTTTCTAAAGGACAAGTATACTCTTCACTAGGGTTCAGTGTGCTAACCCTTTTCTAGATTTGAAGATAAGTGATCACTAAAGCAGGTTGAAAGTAAACCAGAATGCACCTTAACCCTTTGAACCCTAGTCCAGCATATAGGCGTCCTTTTCAAACAGTGTGCATGTGAAAAGAAAATTGTCCTATGCAAACAGTGAAGACCAAGATCAGAGGGCTCCGAAAGGAGGTGTGTCATAATGCCAAACATTGACAAAAACAACCCTTAAAAGTCAGAAATGGACTAGATTAAAATGGAAACTGGAATTGTCCATTTAAAGTTTTAGGGAGGAAAGAGTTAAGACCCATTCTGCTTTACTTTAAGCCTGCTTTAAGCTACCAGGAAGATGCTAGGAAACAGAGAGTATTTCATACACTAAATGGTAACATGTTTATGATAGTGGAGGAATAAATTAAATCCCCTAAAAGGTACTTCTATGGGGGCTAGGGTTCAGTATCACTATCATCTTGTGAATTACAGTGGAGAAAACGTTATTCTTTCCCGTTTAAATGCAAACGAATCACAAACGCATTGCAGTAAAATGGAGAAAATGAAATCTTTTAAACAATTCTGACTATCTATTTTAATCTAAGTGGTAAACATTTTGGAGCCTGATCAGACGCTGGGTTACCAGGAGTCTAATCTGGCTCCAAACTGTTTGCATTGGAAATACTTTTTTAACATAAATGCATTTATTGGGAAAGAATAACGTTTTCTCCACTGTAACATAGGAAGTAATGCTTTATCCCATTAACACAAGATTGACTATACTGTCTTGATACACAAATCTAGATACATGTACATGTAATTTGATAAAAGAATAAAAATCTACATTGTGATCATAATTAAAGTTATATGTTTTAACCCTTTACTCCATCGCCTGTTTCTAATTTAGGTTTAATTCGCATTCTGCTTTGCTTTCAGTCTGCTTTAAGCTACCATCTATTAGGAAATAGAAAAAAATCTTATGATACATATTCATGACTATTTTCTTCAGTGGAGGAATAAACTGAATGTGCAAAAAAGCGCTTCTATGTGTGAAAGGGTTAAAAGTGAACAATCAAGGGCAGTCTGCAAGGCTGAAAACATAGTGACTAACTAAAATTAAAGAAGGTAGATAAAAATAAAATTAAAAGCAAATGCAATCCAATATAATGGAAAACTGACACATTCTTGAAAATATTGATGATTTATCAAAACCTGAGTGGCAAACAGTTTGAAGCCTGATCAGATGCCAAATTATTTGGCATCTGATCAGGCTCCAAACTGTTTGCAATGGATATTATTCTTATAGCCTATACAGTGTACATGTTTATTGGGAAAGAATAAAATGATTCCCACTGTACTACACTCATACAGACAATCTTAGAAAATTGCAAATGAATAATAAATACTTGAAAAATCTTCCCTTGTGTATTCACTACTTTCTGGAATATACATGTATTAACCAATAGCTTTAAATGGGAAATTCAAATTAAGTTTAGTCTATTTTTGACTATCTAGGGTTGACTTTGATAAAAAAAAAATGCAAAATGAAAATCGATGCTGACCCAGATTAGAGGCCTCCTGCAGAAGCCCTCTAATATGGGTCTACCCTGCTTGCATAGGACAATTTTACTCTTCACAGGTGTACTGGTTATCAATGATGAATATACTCATCCCTTGGGTTGAATGTGTTAACCCTTATTATATAAGCATGCTATTTCTCCATGTTTTAACCCTTTGAACCCTAGTCCCGCATATAGCAGTGATTCTCCAAAAATGGGTACAATCAAAATTAAACAAGCACCTTAGAGCTGATATCCCCTGCCGCAGCGATTGTCCAGAAGAAAGTGGCAAACTTTAATGTGGGAGGAAGGGGCAAATGGTGATCACCTGTCTTTAAAGATCAACATTGAAAAGCTTTTTACAAAGTTTTATAAAATACATTCAATTTTGTACATGTTAAAGCCTAAACAATACAAAAAATAAAGCCGTTTGTAGCATTATAAATCTAAGTATGACAGGGGCAGGTAACTCTTGATTGAAATTCAACAGTAATTAAACACTTTCAAGAATTTATAATTGTGTGCAAGTATTATTAAAAAAAAATCAGAACTGTAGAATTTACTAGAGTGTAAACACATTTTCAACTCATCAAGGGCAGAGAATTCTTGACTAATTTGCACATTTTCGACAAAAATTGAACTCATTCTATAAATAATAGCCATATATGATTTAATTTTTTTTTTTCAAAATCCATTCACATTTGTACACAATAGCATGTAAACAATAAAGCCATGTTGAGCATTACTAAGTACATAAAGGGCAGATAACTCTTACCACAAAGTATCCTTTTTTGACAATAATTGCAACCCTTATATTTATATACATCGTGTGTAAGTTAAATCAAAATCCATTAAAGACTGTAGTTTCTAGATGGTAAAAACTGTTAAATATGGTTTTTTCGACTCATCAAGGGCAGATAACTGTTGACTAGTTTCTCCATTTTAAAACATGATCACAATTATTTGAAAGCTAATAGCCATACATAGTTTAAGAATTTTTTTTTATCAAAATCCATGCATATTTATAGATACTAGGATGTAAACAATATTAAAATAAAGCATTTTCTAGCATTTCTAAGTACATCAAGGGCAGATTACTCTTGCCACAAGTATCCTTTTTTGACAATAATAGCACACCTTCAAGAACTTTTACTTATAGACATTGTGTGCAAGTATCATTTAAATCCATTCATAATTGTAGTTGTCAGAGAGTAAAAACAGTGAAATATGGCCTTTTTTACTTATCAAGGGCAGATAACTCATGACTGATTTCTCCGTTTTCAACAATAATCAAATTCATTTGAAATCTAATAGCCATACATAATTCAAGAAAGTTTATCAAAATCCATGCATATTTATAGGCTCTAGTATGTAAAAAATATCAAAATAAAGCATTTTCTAGCATTTCTAAGTACATCAAGGGCAGATAACTCTTGCCACAAGTATCCTTTTTTTACAATAATTGCACACCTGCAAGAACTTGTACTTATAGACAATGTGTGCAAGTATAAACAAAATATGTTGAATACTGTAGTTGCTAGAGTGTAAAAACTGTTAAATATGGCATTTTTAACACAAAAAGGGCAGATAACTCATAAATTCCTAAAAATTTCTGAAAAAAAATTGATTTCCCACGGTGCTCCTATGATGACAAATAAGTATACCAAGTTTAATCCAAATCTGTTTATAGGTTTCGGAGATACAGTTGCGGACGGAAAACGTGACGGACGCACGGACAGCATTTTTAACACAAAAAGGGCAGATAACTCATAAATTCCTCAAATTTTCTGAAAAAAATTTGATTTCCCACGGTGCTCC
The DNA here is from genome assembly GCA_922989275.2 of Gari tellinella. NCBI lineage: Eukaryota > Metazoa > Mollusca > Bivalvia > Cardiida > Psammobiidae > Gari > Gari tellinella. The sequence goes on from OV277863.1 coordinate 36,228,536, forward strand.
TATGATGACAAATAAGTATACCAAGTTTAATCCAAATCTGTTTATAGGTTTCGGAGATACAGTTGCGGACGGAAAACGTGATGCACGCACGCACGCACACACAGCCGGACGGACAGACCTAAAACAGTATCCCTCTGCCTTTCGGCAGGGGATAAAAAAGTAAAAAACAATACTGTGTTCAATTATGATCATTTCTATTGCATATTTGAATTTAAGTATCAAATGGATAAACTTAAAAGTTTTACCGAGTTAACGTTAACCGTCTTTGAGAAATACACCAGCAAAGCAAGAAGGTGTTTAAATCTGTTACGGGGGTTAGACACCTGTTGACAAAAAATAACTTCTTGTATACGTTATGGACATGTTTCTTAGATTATATTTTGGTATATATTGCTATGGCCTTTACGATCGTTATAAAACATTTGAGCAAGTGTCTTCATAGCAGGTAAAGCACCATTACAAGAAAATATAAGATTTAGAGAAGTTATGTTTTTGTTAGAGCCGGGTACAAAACTTCTTTATATGATACTCTGAAAGAATGATGGAACTCAGGTTATAACATAAAACGGAAGAAATAAACTATATCAACATGTTTCAAACACTTGGTGTGACATTACTTATCAATTCACAAGCATCACTGACATTAAAGTTTCATTTACTTTTGTTACGGGCGTTAGCTAAAACAAGGGCCACTATGGCCCTAAATCGCTCACCTGGTAACCATGTACACGTGTGACCTAGTTTTTGACCGGGCATGACCCTCATTCTAACTTGACCTCGATTTCAATGAGACAAACATTTTGTTCAAGTTTCATGAAGATTCAATGAATTTTGTAGTCTCTAGTGTTAACGAGGTTTTTCGATGATTTGACCTAGTGACCTAGTTTTTGGCAAGACATAAGCCACATTTGAACTTGACCTATATTTCATTGAGGCAAACCTTTTCATCAAGTTTTATGAAGATCAAATGAAATTTGTAGTCTCTAGAGTGTTAATAAGGTTTTTCGATGATTTGACCTAGTGACCTAGTTTTTGACCAGACATGACCCACATTTTAACTTGACCTAGATTTCATTGAGGCAAACATTTTTATGAGGTTTCATGAAGATCCAATGAAATTTGTAGTCTCTAGAGTGTTAACAAGGTTTTTCGAAGATTTGACCTAGTGACCTAGTTTTTGACCGGACATGACCCACATTCGAACTTGGCCTAGATTTCATTGAGGCAATCATATTGATGAAGTTTCATGAAGATCCAATGAAATTTGTAACCTCTACAGTGTTAACAAGGTTTTTTGAAGATTTGACCTAGTGACCTAGTTTTTGACCGGACATAACCCACATTCGAACATGGCCTAGATTTCAATGAGGCAATCATATTGATGAAGTTTCATGAAGATCCAATGAAATTTGTAGTCTCTAGAGTGTTAACAAGGTTTTTCGAAGATTTGACCTAGTGACCTAGTTTTTGACCGGACATGACCCACATTCGAACTTGGCCTAGATTTCAATGAGGCAATCATATTCATGAAATTTCATGAAGATCCAATGAAATTTGTAGCCTCTAGAGTGTTAACAAGGTTTTTTGAAGATTTGACCTAGTGACCTAGTTTTTGACCGGACATGACCCACATTCGAACTTGGCCTAGATTTCATTGAGGCAATCATATTGATGAAGTTTCATGAAGATCCAATGAAATTTGTAGCCTCTAGAGTGTTAACAAGGTTTTTCGATAATTTGACCTAGTGACCTAGTTTTTGACCGGACATGACCGACATTCGAACTTGGCCTAGATTTCATTGAGGCAATCATATTGATGAAGTTTCATGAAGATCCAATGAAATTTGTAGCCTCTAGAGTGTTAACAAGGTTTTTCGATAATTTGACCTAGTGACCTAGTTTTTTACCGGACATGACCCACATTCGAACTTGACCTAGATTTCATTGAGGCAAACATTGTGACCAAGTTTCATCAATATCCAATGAGATTTGGACCTGGTAGAGTGTTAACGAACAATTGTGGACGGACAGACAGACAGACGACGGACGACGGACGACGGACATCCAGCGATCCTAAAAGCTCACCTTGGCACTACGTGCCAGGTGAGCTAAAAAAAGTCAAATTCAGAAGTCAACCATAATTACATAATTTCTGTATAAACAATACTATCATGTTAGCATACAATTGAAACAGTTATTATAAGCTCATAATGAAAAGTTTTTTCTCAAGATCGAAGCTCAGTGACCTCTAATCATAAGCTACAGACCAACTTAAGCCTAAATGTTTAAGAAGTTTTAATAGAAAGATTTATAAATCACTTCCCATATATTTTGTTATCATAGAATGGAACAACAAACTGTATAAACACATTAATTAACATATGGCATGGCACCAATACCAGTATATATCATTATTCCCTATATAAATGTAACATTAACAACTAAACGTTCGTTACGGGTGTTAGGGAAAAAAATGAAAATACCAAAAAGGTTAATCATATAGCCGCCTTTCTTCTAAAATTCCATTTTTGTATTTGAAATTCATATGCACGGTACCTACGACAGAATCAAGACTAATGCATGGAACATTAATGTCAAAGCTGAACAAGTTTGAACATTAAGTAACCATTAGAACAGAATGTTGATTCTTATGAAACACAGCTTAATTAACATGGCGTTGATTGCTGTTAATTGAATTTGTTTTCAATGTCTTTCTGCTCATCTTTGTCAAGTTGAAAACATCGTTTTGTTTTCCAAACAGGCTTTACTGATCTCAGAGTCATGATTTGATTACACTTTTCTTTTAGACCCAGATTTCATCTCGGACATTAGGAAACCGATAAGAACTTCCATATTTACCAGTCTCAACCAAGAAGTTAATCTGAACGTCATCAGTGTTTGTGCTTGTCACTTTGCCAAGATATACTTCCCCCATCATATAGAGCCGCCACCCAATCGTTAACAGTTAGATGTGTTTCCTGAATATGACTACTGTTTGATACTAAGGTTTCATAAGCTGGTTCTTCTCGTGATGAAGCTGTTTCTGCAACTGTGCCCATTGTATTTCCGATGTACAAACAAGCTTCTGGCTCTCTCAGATTTTTGCCCACCTTGTACTAAATGTACACCTTTCTACTCTTCACATGTGGTTGCTTGTACATCGGCAATACACTGGGTACATTTGCAACTCAATTCTCTCGAGCATACAAACAAAGGGGAGCAACTTTTGCAATAATAAAATATTGTAACAGGTGTTAGACGTTACGGGTGTTAGACACATTTCATTAAACTTCAAGGTTAGAATACGATATTGTGGGAAATATTTACTTTAGGTGTTTTAAATACCTACCATTGGTTAGTGTCAAACAAAAAAACCACACCAGTTTCTCTGAGATCGACCACTTTTTATTACAAACGCTGTTACGGGTGTTAGAAATAGAAAATATCCCAATCGCAATATTTGAATTCCAAACGTTGCAGTCGTCCTAACTTTGGTACATCATTAAAATATGTCGCAGTACCATAAAATGCAAACATTCCATAACTGAAAAAGGTTATTATCATGTACATAATACAGTTCAACACTCCGATCCTACGTGGATGAAAAGTTGTTACGGGTGTTAGACATGTTTTGGCGACAAACAATTTTATATGATCAAAATTTTTTTTTTAAAAAGGTTTAAGTAAAACGTATATTTCCTGCAAAAGATAGATGTGTCAGATCAAAAAAATGGAATAAACCACTTCTTTGCATCAGTTTGGAGGAAACAACAGATGTGTGAGTATTGTGAATAGTACTGGAGACAGCCAAAAACAAACACTTCTAGCTAATTCATAAGATGATAGCTTCCAATTTATAGATCTTATGACATTCTAAGGCTACTAATTAATCACCAGTAGTATCTGTCATGCAAGAACTAGGGTTTTGTATGCCATTTCTATCTAAATATTTTAGTTATTCATATTTTTCTTTTGGAGACAAGATAATTTTGTAATTGTACCCATTTTTGGAGAATCACTGGTAGGCGTTATTTTCAAACAGTGAACATGTGTATCATACTCTTGTCCTATGTAAACAGTGAAGACCCGGATCAGAGGTCTTCACTGTTTGTTATAATGCCAATCATTGACAAAAACATACCTTAAAAGTTAGAAATGGACTAGACTAAAATGAAAACTGGAATTTTCCATTTAAAGTTTCAGGGAGGAAAGAGTTAACCCATTACTCTATAGAAATACATTTAATTAATTCCTCAACTGAAGAAAACAAATTCATTTTATTCAGTAATGAATATGTACCATCAGAAATATTTTCTATAATAAAGTAGATGGAAGCTTAAATAAGACTGAAAGTAATGCAGAATGCATATCCTGCCCTATTTCAACCTGCTTTAAGTGGTCACTTATTTTCAAAACTAAAAACAGGCTATTGAGTAAAGGGTTTACCCTTTACCCCATAGCCTGTTTCTAGTTTCGAAGACAGGTGACCAATTAAAGCAGGTTGAAAGAAAAGCAGAATGTGCCTTAAGGCGCATTCTGCTTTACTTTCAGCCTGCTTTAAGCTACTATCTGCTAGAATATAGAAACTATTTCTTATGATTCTTATTTGTAACAGTATAAATCGGAGTTATTTTCTTCAGTAGAAGAATAAATTAAAGGTGTGAAAAGGCGTATTTATGGGGTAATGGGTTAAGAAGCTGCTTTATGCAGGTTTAACTGTACAGTGCTCTCTCTTTACAACAGCCCTCTGAACAATGATTCCCTCTAAACAACAATGCTTGCCACCGTTCTCCAAACTAAAACAATGATGTCAAAACCTTTCACGACTGCAATACCATCTACTTAAAATTGTCATCTGCTGTTTTTCTCAAAGTCACTCTTTGGACATTTTGAAAGAAAAAAACATAATGGCAAGTGACAAACAGCTTGAATCCATATCAGACACTGCATTAGATCTGGATTTCAGCTGTTTGCAAATTTAAGCCAATTTCCCTCCCTATAACAACTCCCTTGAATGACATACATAATCGTTGTCTCCCATTTTGTGTTGTTGTAGACAGGGAGCACTGTACAAACAAAAAGATCTCTGTGTATTACATGTACTATTGAAATGGGTTTTTTAACTTTTTTTATATTGCTACATATAGAACAAACTTGTGGAATTATATACAGCATTCCCTCTCTACAAGGACTGCACCCAACAGGAGACAAAGAATATGTGCATTGTTTGGAGGGAGTCGTTATAGGGAGGGAAATTTTCAAACAGCTTGAATCCAGATCAGAAGCCGCTTAACGCTTAAAGCGGCGTCTGATCTAGATTCAAGCTGTCACTCGTCGTTAAGTTTGTTCTCTCAAAATGTCCATTATGTAACTTTGAGAAAAACAGCAGACGACATTTTTAAGCAGACGCATGCAGTTGTGAAAAATTGTCCTGTTTAGGGAACTGCAACAAGGGTTGTTGTAAGGAGGGAGTCATTGTTGGGAGGGCTGTTGTAGGAAGGAAACACTGAATGTCTCATCTATCTCTGCTTAGCCAATCAGTCCACACACCTAAACCTGATACACCTGTATAACTAAGTTTGGCTGGTCTATCCATAACACTTTTTGAATAAAGAGCTAAGTCAAAAACTCAACGTTTGGGCTAAATCTATAATTGATTTTTAGTGATCCAGATGATGACGCTGAGATTGTCATAGATTCACTATACTAAAGTGTTCACAAGCTTTTTCTCAGATTAAACCTATAGTAAGCTTATTTTAACCAAACATAACCCATATTCAAACTTGACCTAGATTTTGTCAAGATGGTCATTTTAATCAAGTTTGATCAAGATTGGACTAAAATTGTGGATACCATAGTGTTCACAAGCTTTTTCTAAGATTAAACCTATAGTGACCTCATTCTAACCAAACACAACCCATATTCAAACTTGACCTTAATTTGTCAAGATAGTTTTTCTGATTAATTTTGAAGATTGGACCAAAATTGTGGCCTCTGAGTTCAGAAGCAAAAAGTTGATGGATGCCTAACCCACAATCACAACTGACACAGCATCTCCTAACTACCGGTATGCTGATTTTTTTAAATGAAATACATGTATTCCCTTTTTGAAATATCACTACTAAGTAGACATTGATATCACAGTTGTTTCCAGTTTTTTTAAAAAGAAAGAAAAGAAAAACAAACACTGCAGACCTTGATCATGTGGGCTACATCAGGTGCCCTCTGATCTAGGTCAAGTTCACTTGTCCTATGCAATCAGTGTAGATCCTGATCAGAAGCCTCCTGCAGGAGCACTCTGATCAGGGTCTGCACTGTTTGTTATTTTTCAAAATATAATGAAAATCAACCCTAAATAGACAAAAATGGACTAGATTTATAATAAATGGAAATTGGAATTGTCCATTAACTCATTCACCCCTTGAACTTTTAGTGGATAATTCCAATGTCCAATTAAGTCTAGTCCATTTTAGATTATTTATGGCTGATTTTAATAACAAAATATTTCAAAATGACAAACAGTGATGACCCTGATCAGAGGGCTCCTTTAGGAGCCCTCTGATCATGGTCTTCACTGTTTGCATGGGACAAGTGTAATCCTCACAGGTACACTGTTTGAAAATGATGAGTATTCTTGTTGCTAGGGTTTAATGTGTTAAAAGTTTCAGGGATGAATGAGTTAACTATATCACTTGTCTTGGACAAGGAGTAGTCCTATCGCCACAATCATTATCTCACTTTGTTCTTGTATTCTTCCAATAAACTAATCTTCTTGACAGTCTCGTACCCAACCATATACAGGAATGAGGTGAGGGACGTGTGCATAAGTCTCGGCATCATCCCCTTTATCCAGAACTTATGCTTTTCTTCTTTCCACAGTGTCTGTACAGTCCTTCCGAATGTTTCGTTGTTTACCTGCAATTAATATACAATTGAACTTCGATATCTCAAACTCGCTAAATTCGAACTATTCCATTTGTCGACACATGAATTGCATTTTTTCATGCTTGGTATGTCAAATATACCAGTATTTCAGAGTTAAAACGTAGCTTGGCCACGTTTTAACTTTGAAATACAGATATGTTCGACCTAACCGAGTTCGAGATATAGAAGTTCGACAGTAATGAAAAACATACAGTAAAACCTCTCTATATATATAATTGTGACCACATAATTGAATTAAATTTTTAAGTGTTTATGACATATGACTGCTTAAACCAAGGTGACAGTTAAACAGAAAGCTCCTGTCACCTTGCTTTAAGCAGTCACCTGTGTTTTATACAATCAATTAGCATTAATTTTAAGCAGTCGTTCAAGAGAGGGTTTACTGTAATCACAAATTGTATGTCAAAATCATTTTGGTTAAAAATGACAAGGTAGTCAAAATACCCATTGAACAATAAATATTGCAGGGTAGTCAACAATAAGGGAATATTTACTACTTTGCAATTTTTTTTGGCTTTTTTTATGGGTAATACATGCATGTAGAAGTGTCAGCTATGGGGAGAATTATCGTAATACTAACAAGACTGCGCGTTCAATAAACGCTTATACCCCCGGTGGCATCCTTGACAATATATTCTGAAACTTTTCTAAGTCCAAATTAGGTCAAGGTCAAACTGAGCTTGGGTATTACTGGTGGGTTGGTAATGGTCCAAGGCAATAACTGTATAAGTATAGAAGCATTGTAGTAAGTGTTGTTGATGCTAGACGAAACGGTAAAATCTAGTTCACCAAGAAATAGCCCATTCAAAATATTCTAAGTCCAAATTAGGTCAAGGTCAAGGTCAAAAACAAGGTTGGGTGATGTTGGTGGATAGGGCATGGTCCAAGGCAACAACTGTATAAGTATCCAAGCATTGGAGTAAGCGGTGTTGATGCTAGACGAAACGGTAAAATCTACTTAACCTGGTTACGGACGGACGGACCATTAAGAAAGGGGGCATAAAAATTCTAAAAGGTAAGACACCCTGTTATTATAACTGCTGTAACTATCCTAAAGTTTGAACTTAAATTGTTTTTAGCACTACCCTGATGTACATTTTCCTAGGTAAAGCTAGCACTGTATGTCTGAGATTTCCAAGGTTTCCTAGGAAATTTGCTTGGCGTTTCCTAGGATGTCCAAGGGCATCCTAGTAAATAGTCTCATTTTTCCAAGGAAAGCTAGGAAAATGTACAGCCATGTGAGACAGCTGTTTAGCACTACCGGGATGTACATTTTCCTAAGTAAAGCTAGCTGACAATCCCTGTTCTCTCATTAGGCCTGAGAAAACAGGGTAGACAGGATACCAAAAGATGTCATTGACAACGACTTAACTACTAAACAATGTCACGTCTTGGCAGTGAATAATATATATTATGTGGGGAAGGGACTAATAACAACCAACAGCTTAAAAGTGTTGTCAGATTCTCTATATAATTTTTTTCTTAAATTCAGTAGTGTTATTAAATTATAAGGAACAAGACTGCGCGTTCAATAAACGCTTATGCCCCCGGTGGCAACCTTGACAGTATATTTTGAATTTTTTCTAAGTCAAATTTAGGTCAAGGTCAAAATCTTGGTTGGGTGATATTGGTTGATAGGGAATGGTCCAAGGCAACAACTGTATAAGTATCCAAGCATTGGAGTAAGCGGTGTTGATGCTAGATGAAACGGTAAAATCTAGTTAACCAAGAAATAGCCCACTAAAAATATTCTAAGTCCAAATTAGGTCAAGGTCAAGGTCAAAATCAAGGTTGGGTATTATTGGTGGCTAGGGAATGGTCCAAGGCAACAACTGTGTAAGTATCCAAGCGTTTGAATAAGTGGTATTGTTGCTAGACGAAACAGTAAAATCTACTTAACCTGGTTACGGACGGACGGACGTTCTCACAGTTGGACATTTGTTGGGTACTTTTTTTGTTTAAAAGTACCCAACAGTACACAAAAATACCCAACAATAACAATAGGGCAATCACGGAATGAATGGAATCTATTGTTCTCCCTACCCAACAAAGGACCTTTCGTGCGCTCGGAAGGAAGGACGGATGATTACTATATGCTCCCGCATCTGTCGATGCCGGGGGCAAAAAATTCGGAATATTTATTGTGTACATGGAGGTATAAAAAAATCACTGGTAATACGACTCATACCTTTGTATGAAACCGCGTTGCGCAATTTTGGCAGTGATTTAACTCATTTGTGAACCAAGATTTATCAAAACCCAATTAAATTTATGGATGCTAGAGTGTAAGCAATACTGAAACAAGAAATGTCACGTAGTGTGACAAATGCCCCCTTACTGCCTTCTTGTCAGATAATGTAATCATACCCTGTGACTTTGACCTTTGATCCATGGACAAAGGAGTTAAACATGGAACATTGTCTTTGTCTGGTGAACATTTGTACCAAGCTATTTTGAAATCCATCAACAGATAAAAAAAGTTACAGGCTGGACCAAATTTGTGACAGACGTACTGACGGACCTTCGAAAGTATGTAATGTCTGGACGGAAAGACAGACAATGTGATTACTATATGCTTGATTTGCCTTCAGAGTACATCAAAGGCAGATAACTATTGACACAATGTTCCAATATCAACAATAATCAAACTCTTTATTAAATACCTTTTATAAATCATTTATTAAATGCATTAAATCATTGTGTGCAGTTTTAGTGTAATTAAAATCCATTAAAAACTTTTTTTGCTTAGAGTGCAAACACAGTTAAATAAATGTGTAGAGGCAGTCGCTTGAGTGTAAAAAATACTGAAATAAGCCTTTTCTAGCATATCCGAGTACAACAAAGGCAGATAACTCTATTTCAAAAAATCAAATGAACCTATAAACCTACTCAGCTTCAGATCTTGATGTATAATAAACATTTGTGTGAAGTTTCATAAATATCTTTAGAATATACCGGCCAACCAAATAAGCCTTTTCTACCATATCTGAGTTGCAACAACAAAGGCAGATAAACTCGGTAACTAAATATTGAATGAACCTCAAAATCTACTCAGCTTTAGATCTTAATTTTACATATAACATTTGGGTTTCATAAATATCCTTCCAACAGTTTTCCGAGAAAATACCAGATAAACTAAATGTTGACAGACGGAAATGAAGGAGAGAAAGAATGAATGAATGGATGGACAGAAAGGCCAATAATATATAACTTTTAGAGATGGGCATATAAAAATAACTAAGTTCAACTGCCTGAAAGGAATGAGTGAAATCACGTGGAACTATAGTCCGGTCTATAGTGACTATAGCTCCAACAGAACACCGATGGTATGACCCGCAGACGGCCCATTCTAAGTTTTCATTGGTTCGACAAAGGATGTTTTTCTGTCGACCCTAATGCACAAGCGCCAGCCTCACTTTTGATTGACTAAAGAACGGACTATAATTCCATGTGAAGTTGCTCTGTGTAACAGGGTTTATTCTTAAGGGGGCTAATCAGTTCAGACTTGTTTGATTATTCTTATTTTATATGCTGAGTTCTCTCCCTTGAGCTTTCTCTTGTTTAAATTTTAAATGTTTGAACCTCAATTGTATCGTGAGTTAAAATCAAGTGCAAGGAAGGGAACCACAACTAGCCAGGTGTGGTCAGTCAGATATAGTCGGTCTATGAAGAAAGACATAACTCCATCCCATAGCATGTTTCTAGTTTTGAAGTAGCCTGCTTTAAGCTACCATCTGCTAGAATATGGAAAAACTTTCTTTGGATAGATATTCATCACTGTATAAGTTGGAACTTTTTTCTACAGTGATGGAATAAATTAAAGGCGTAAAAATGCATACTTATGGGGTAATAGGTTAAAGGCATTGTTACAGCCACTATTTAAGTTACCCTTCCTCCCAAGCGCACATACAGTAGCGGAGAGGCACAGGTAGCATTATATTAATTTTGGGGAACTGTCAAAACGATTGGCCCGAGGTATCAGGGAAGAATTTCGAACTGTTGCCCGATAGGCAAGGAAAGTGATCAGCGCACTCGTCAGATAAGGGTGGCTATCCAGATCCGAGCTTACCCCAGCGTGACAAACAGGACAACCAGGGGTCGTCCCGACTCGGTAAGGTTTACAACCCTTTATTTACTCCCACTTCCGGTAGTAGCAAAGGGAAGTAACACCCATGGACTACAGTTCAGTCGCCACTGATCAAGTGAACAGTCCAGTTCATAAAACTCTCTGGGTAAATATACCTTTGTTAGCAGTGTCTCCAGAACGTTCACTATGAAAGGTCAATCACCTGTCTTGAAATTAGAGACAGACTATGGGGTACAGGGTTAATATCATTCTGCTTTACTATCAACCTGCTTTACGTTATCGCTTAATGTCCTCAAAACTAGAAATGTAGTGTATGGGGTAATGGGTCGAACAAGAAACCCTCTCTCAACCCAACTTTTTACTCGGATAAGTTTGGTTTTCAGAGCTTAAACTGAGAACAAAAATCCAAGAATGTGGTATAAAACATTGTCTTGAAGCTCTTTATACATACATGCCATTATTTTTAAAATCATTACAAAACTCGTCCTGCCCTATGGGTTATCTTTAACTAAACATACTAAATTGCTTGTTTTGAATTACCTCCGTGATTGGCAACTTTGGGCAAATTGCCCTGCAGAAACATACATAAACTCAGTTTGTTGCTTACATTTAGCACACAATTTTGACCTGTGAGCTGTGACCTATAGGACCAGTCCACCCATAGAACTTAAGGGTGTAACAAGCCAAGAATTTGTTCAGGAGTTATCTAAACGTTCATGGTTTAATAAGAATAGTGTGTACTCTGTGTCGAAAATTTAATCATAATCGAATGAGAGTTATCGTTAGCGTGTAAGGGCAGGGCTCCAGATAAGCGGGGGTTAACGGAATAAATCCCAACATTTTTTCACTCATTGCAGCCCTAAATCCTATATTGCTACTACTCATTAGAATCGTCTCTTTGTAGACGATTCTAATGAGTAGTGACACCATTGGGTTTAAAGCAGAAATAAAGATTTTAGTTTTTGATTTTGAAATACAATGTACTCTCCTTTTCCAGAGATCTGGTAAGGGTACTTGTAAAAGGTTGTGATTTCGATTCCCATTAAGTTTTATTTCTTTTTTTATTATAATTATCGATATGTTTTATTTCAATAGTTTGCAAACAATTCTTTTATTGATGTAAAATGTGTCAATGATAACCCAAAAGTTAAGCTTTGAAATCTACGGTATCTATTTTTAAATGTATAAAATATATGTGTAAGGTCACCCAGTGCGATCTCTCCCAAATTAACATGTGTGTGTCTAAATGATTATCTTTATGAACATTGTTTTAGAGCCAGGTCAGAAGTCGGGTAACCGGGCATCAAATCAGCCTGGCACCAATCTGTTGGTGACTAAAATTGAAAATAAGTCGTCAATATTCTCTAAAGGCTGTAATTTTCTGTAGTTACATGCATTGTGTTTGCATTTAGATTTGTTTAAAACATCTTCTTCACTGTTATTGTTGTCTGCAAAATATCTCACATTTGTCCTACCGGTATCCACCTTTTCCTGTCCTTCTTCCAAGACAAACATTCTGTTACCCTCCCAACTTAGCCTCCTTCTGAGAAAAAAATTCCATTACCCACCGCTAAGTCATGTCAGAAAAGGCACTAATTATTTTTATCAAACAATCAACGGTCCAATGAGGTCATTACTCCTAGAAACAAATGAATCTTAGTGCTTATGTTGCTGTGTGTCCTGTAGCAATTATCATACACCCACCTCAAGATCTTTCTATATGTACTACGTACACTAATGTCCTGTGCCGAGTGGGGAGGGTGCAGGAGGGGGGCACCCCCCTCCTGCTGGTGGGGGTACGGGGGCTTCCCCCGAATTTTTTTGAAAATGAAAATGTGAAATGGTGGTTTCTGACATGTGTTAGGTAGCTTTTTCATGCGCTTGATTTCCACTTATTTTTTTCTCTCAATTTTATGGTATTGTTTTTATAAATAACCGAATTTGCAAGTTTAAAAGATTGTCTTGTTCAAAGGCCTTTAACTTTGCTAGACCTTTATATATAGTTCTAGATTTAAATGTTGTCAGACACAGGTAGTCTGCCTTTGATGTCTAGGCTCCCTATATCTAAGAAGAGTAGTCCAAGAGAACTTGGACTTGATCGAAGGGAAGTCTGATTTGCTTCAGTAAGACAGCAAGCTCGACTATCTGCTCCTTTGTACTAAAAGCAGTTATGGAATAAAAACAGTATTTGTAGTGATGTATGCTTTAAGTGGAGGGCATTTTCTAGGTTGATCAAAAATCTTAACGTGGATGTCTAAGTCCAAAAGGGGAGATAATTCACCCAAAATACCTTCTAGAATTATCCGCCTCTAGTCTGGGGCAAGTAAGATGTTTTAGGTAAAGCGATTATTGAATAAAAACATTAGTTACAGTGATGTATGCTTTAATAGGATGGCATTTTCTAGGTTAATCAAAATCTTAACGTGGATGTCTAAGTCCAAAAGGGGAGATAATTCACCCAAAATACCATCTAGAATTGTCTTCCTTGATGATTGAGGGCAGGTTAGATGTGTATGGTAAAATTAAAATGCAACATAAGTGATATATGCTTTAAGAGGATGGCATTTTCTAGGTTGATCAAAAACCTTAACATGCAACGCCGACGCAAGGGTGACTGTAATAGCTCTTCATATTCTTTGAATAGTTGAGCTAAAAACAACCAACCACCACTCAACCCTGCCCTACCCCATTCAATGAAGTCATTGCTCATACACAAAAGACAAATCATCTGTCTGTGTTGTCTGTATCGGACATTTTTTAAACTTTTACTCCATGGCCTGTTTCTAGTTTTGAAGAGAGGTCACCACTTAAAGCAGACTGGGCCTTTTTAACCCAATCCCGCATAAATACACCTTTTTACCCCTATAATTTATTCCTCCACTGAAGAAAAAAGTTCTTTTTTATACAGTCATGAATATGTAGAATAAGAAATATTTTCTATATCCTAGCAGAAAATAGTTTAAAGCAGGCTGATAGTAACAGGGCTCCAGATAAGCCCGCGTACTCAGTGAAATACGCGAACGTTTCGACCGTGTACGCGGTAATTTCAAAATATTGAAGTACTGTGTACGCGAGAAATTCTCAGGGACGTGTGTATCAATTCAAAAGCTGAGTTTTTGTCATACCTAGATTTGAAATAGTTAACCGCGACATAGTCAAATTTTATTGATTTGCGGTCTCGTAGCTTCGTTTTTATCGTATGGTAATTTTTACTTGCGCACCGTTAGCAAAGGGAGGTTACTGTGCACTCGCATATACATCTATATCTTCATCGATATAATTACGGACGATAAAATCCAAGTTCTCCGAAAGGTGTTTTGGTTGAAATGTCAATCTTAGCATGGAAGAATCTACATCTACATCGTACTTTGACGTAGTCAATCGTGTCAGAGAAACGATAGAAAGTTGGAAACAGTCGGTTGTCAAGAAACTTACACCGAAAGAAACTTGTGGTAGTTTGTTGAACGATATAAATTCGAACGTTGTTTCAAGGGTGGAGAAAAAACCCGCATAAGCGGCTAAAATGTTAGATTCTTGAAAATCGTAATTTACATACATCGTAACATGTATCTTCTACTTCTTCTTTATTACTCCCTACTGTCAATTTCTGACAATGACAGGGAGGTCGGGGACAGTGTTACAAAGGTAAAACATAATGATAAACAATGCAGATAAGAGCTAAAAGATCAATTATAAACAGAGGTTAAAACAGTTTAAAAACAACTAATGCAGTTAGGGGTTGTGAGATCTGAGGCTTAGTGCTGTGTGGTAGTTTATTCCAAAGTCTGATGGTACGTGGAAAGAATGAGTTTGAGTGATACTGTGTCCTAGTAGAGAAATGTATGACAAAGTTGATATTTCTGGATGGATGGGGATGTTTATGGTCTTCAACTATTAGGTTATTTAAAATTGTGTATAGCATTATTACTGAGGCATTATTTCTCCTTTCTTCTAAATTTGGTTATTTGACCTGCGATATGCCGATGAATTGAAAATCCATGTGTACTGATTAAAAAATCTGGGGACTGATTGTTTTCAAAATTGATCAGTACTGTACTGATTAGAAGAAAAATTATCTGGAGCCCTGAGTAAAGCAGAATGCCCCTTAAGGCGCATTCTGCTTTACTTTCAACCTCCTTTAATTGACCATCTTTCTTTAAAACTAGAAACAGGCTATATGGGGTTATGGGTTTAAGCTACAATCTGCTAGAATAAAGAACATTTTTCTTTTGATACATATTCATGGCTGTATAAATTTGAAGATTTTCTTCGGCGAAGTAATACATTTAAGCCTTAAAATGCATATCTATAAAGTAGGGTTAATCCGGACAGGTGATATTTTCAGTAATTAATACTACATGTACTTTTCTGTAGACAAATGAAAAATTGACAATTTCCTCAATTTAACAATTACCCCATATAACCGTTTCCAATTTTAAAGATATGTGACTAACTGTATGTAACAGACTGAAACCATTTCAACAACACTGGTAAAGAACCTCCAGAAGTGTCACCACCCTAAATATCAAAGCTCTGGCCATAAGTTTCAGGAAAGTAGATGTTTGAAAATTTCACTACATAACTCTATGTAAAACTCTGACCCGGCCTGGGGCGGGGTCATTTTTTACATCTTGATAGACTCGGGACCAGGTCCTGTAGATGACACTTTGTGCCAAATATCAAAGCTCAGAGTACTGTGGATTCAGGCAAGATTTTTTTAGGTTTCGTTGAAAATGTCTATTTTTAGCTGTGACCTATATCAGAAACAGCCCGGAACCATTTCATTGAAAGAATCTATATTTAGCTCCTGTGACCCAGATATGCAATGGAATGTAAATAGTTAAACAACTTTGAAAGAGAATCATATATGGCTCAATCCTGCCAAGTTTGGTATATATCCAAGTTGTAATTTAGTAGGAGATGTCGTTTTAAAGAAATTGTTAAAGACAAACGAACGGATGGACGACTGGCACGATCAAATAGCTCACCTTGGCACTATGTACCAGGGGAGCTAAAAAACAGCATATTTTCTATACCTGTATCCTTGCCCTTATGACATCTAGTGGATTCGTCAAAGTAGCAGCAGTAATCCCAGCCAGAGGGGCCGATATCCACATAATAGGCAACCGTGGCACTGAATCTGGTAAAATACGCATGAGCTCATCTGAAATAGAGAAGTCAGAAGTATTCAGGGGCCAGTCTTACCAAACGTCGTACGACAAAAACGGTTGTAAGTCAAAACTTAAAAATACATCTAATTTCTTATTTCTCCATCTAATCCTGTCTTGTGACATCTCTTTGGAATCCTCTTTTCAAGACAATTCCAAAGAGATGTCACAAGGCAGGATTAGATAGATCTAGTGAAATAATGAATTATTGAGATTTTTATAATCTGACTTATGACAATATATTTCGTACAGCGTTTCGTAAAACGAGCCTCTGGGCTTTAACTCACTACTCCATAGATATACCTTTTAATTCATTCCTCCTATAAGGGATCATGAAGTTCCATTTTATAGTTTTTAATATACAACATAAGAAATATTTCCTAAATCCTAGCAGATGGTAGTTTAAAGCAGGCTGAAAGTAAAGCAGAATGTGCCTTAATTTACATGTATTCACCCCTACCACTATTCATGAACAATTCCAGTTTAAAGTTAGGTCTAGTCCATTTATGACTATTGAGGGTTGTTTTCTGCAATATATTACAAAATGACAAACAGTGTAGACTCTGATCAGAGGGCTCCTTCAGGAGCCCTTTGATCTGGGTCTACACTGTTTGCATAGGACAAGTGTTTCTCTATACAGGTACACTGTTTTTCAATGACAAGTATACTTGTCACTAGAGTTGAATGTGTTAAGGCACATTCTGCTTTATTTTCGACCAGAGTGCATAACCCTTTACCCCATAGCCTGTTTCTAGTTTTGAAAATAGGTGGGTACTTAAAGCAGGTTGAAAGTAAAGCAGAATGCGCCCTAAGGCGCATTCTGCTTTACTTTCAGCCTTCTTTAAGTTTCCACCTGCTAGAATTAAGAACATTTTCCTTCTGCTACATATTCATGACTGTATTGATTGGAATTATTGTCTTCCGCGGAGGAATAAACGGAAGGCGCTAATAGGCGCTTCTATAAGGTAAAGGGTTAAGGTGGTCATCTGTCTTCAAAACTAGAAACAGGTTATAGAGTAAAGGAATAAATAAGGGCTTTATATCCTTTCACCTGCCTAACCCATTACCCCATAGCCTGTTTCTAGTTTTAAAGACAGGTGACCAATAACATTTGCTACAATGTAGAATATTGAAAATGTTTCTTATGATATATATTTCATGACTGGATAAATTGGAACTATTTTCTTCAGTGGAGGAATAAATTAAATGTGTTAAAATGCTTGTCTATGGAGTCATGAGTTAAAATTCAAATATACATGTAAAACAACACCAACATACTATAAACATATATCTTTTGAACTATAAAATTGGCTAATAAAATTCGGAAAACGTTTCCCAAGAAAGAATGTCATTTCAGGCATATCCTTTAACCCATTACCCCATTAATGATGCCTTTTTACGCCTTTAATTTATTCCTCCACAGTAGAATATAGTTCCAATTTATACCATCATGAATATGTACCATAAGAAATAGTCCCTATACAGGTGTCTCGGTTACGCACAATTGTCAATTTTCGTACGCATGTTTGCTCCAGATGAACGCATGTTTTTAATTAAGAGAGATCCGTATGCAAGTTTCACCTGTCAAACGCATTTTTTTGAGACCATGAAATTCG
The DNA here is from genome assembly GCA_922989275.2 of Gari tellinella. Taxonomy (NCBI): domain Eukaryota; kingdom Metazoa; phylum Mollusca; class Bivalvia; order Cardiida; family Psammobiidae; genus Gari; species Gari tellinella. Next base: position 36,246,352 of record OV277863.1, read on the forward strand.
TAAATTGTGTGATAATTGCAAGTCTTCTGCCAGTCAAGTGTGAAATATCTTACCACCCGTCGAGGCGGAGCACGGCTATCGGTTGACTGCGTCATATCAATTTTGGGTTGAAGTTTGACCACGCCCGCTGAGTGGGTTGACACATTGCTTTTGTTTAATTGGTTATCAAAAAAGATGATTGACAGTCTCGGACAATGAGCTAAGAAAACTCAGAGTCAGACATTTCTTTTCCCCGAAAATGAAATACGGATGATGATTTACCATTTTAAAAACTAAAAAACCCTGCTCAAAATCGAAGACGTGTTCCAACAACAATTAAGCGGTCACATGCAAACAATTAGATGTGCTCGACACGATAGTTCAGGACAAACAAACACTTTAGATGAATGCTAAACAGAAATTAACATTTATCATTTTATTAATTGATTTCCGCCACACAATCCTTTGAAATAAATCACGTTATGAGAGACACGTTAAGGATCATAATTTTAGTGCATATCGTTACAAAATGGTGGGGCGCCGTACTTTTTGCTATGACGAGCACGTCTATTTGTGAGTAAAAAAGGCATTCTCCAGCGTGGTTTTCTATCATCCATTAAGATTAAACATTGGATATAAATTTTTCTATTGTTACATATGCTTTGTGTAAATGTATGTTAAGTTAGACTTTGTAACAAAGTACGCTCGTAAAATTGATTTGCAATCAGTTTTCGCGGTAAAAATTTGGTTGTCAAAACTTTCTACTAGCGAGTCGACCACACCTATTTTAGGACATGCAATTGTTGTCTGCACAATTTTGTCGTCTGCAACTATTCTCTGATTTGATTTTTATGACAGTCAAACAGTTTGGATCCAGATAAGATTTGTGTCTTTAACCCTTTCCCCAATAGGAGCGACCTTTAGTGCATTTTATTTATTCCTCCGCTGAAGAAAATATTTCCAATTTGTTCAGTCATGAACATGTACAATAAGAAATATTTTATAATTCCTAGCAGAAGGAAGCTTAAAGCAGACTGAAAGTAAAGCAGAATGCGCCTTAAGGCGCATTCTGCTTTACTTTCAACCAGCTTTAATTGGTTACATCAGAGACATACAAACATGTTTGTATGTCTCTGGTTACATGTCTTCAAAACTAGAAACAGGCTATTGGGTAAAGGGTAAACTCATTCACTGTAAAGTTTTATTTTCGGCTCTAACCCTCTTACCGCTAAAAAAATGTTTGCATTGATACTGTCGTCTGCAGTTTTTTTCCAAGTCTGATTTCAGGCTTTTTAGACTGAAGAAATATTGATATGTGTGTCACTGTCAAATAGTTTTGATCCTGATCAGATGCCATGTTATGAGACAACTGATCAGGATCCAAACTGTTTTCAAAGTTGCCTTGATTAGCTTCGATTTTTCATTAGCAAAACAATCATACAATACAGTGGACAGTCGTATTCAATACTTGACATTATCATAATCCATTTTCCAATATGGCTTTTTACGTCTCTATTTTAGAAAATAGTTCAAATTCATAAAATTATGAAAATGTTCCATCAGAAATAATTTCTAAATTACCTAGAAAATGAAAGCAGGCTAAAAGTAAAGCAGAATGCACCTTAAAAGTTAAAACCCATTCTGCTTTATTTCAAACCTGCTTTAAGTTGTCACTTTCTTCAAAATAGAAACAAGGTATGGGGTAATGGGTTAAACTAAAATATGTTTAAATGCATATCTATTGAGTAATTAATGGATTACTTTCAACTTGCTTTAAGCTAAGCAGCATCCTGCTTTAAACCCAATTTGATATAGGTAATAGCACTTTTCGCTATGAAGGAATGGATTAAAATGAGAAATTCTACCAGAGCTCCAGATAAGGGGAGTATTTCAAAAACTAAAATATTTATTTTTGCATTAAACCCTATGGTGTCACTACTCATTAGAATCGTCTCTTCGAGACGATTCTAATGAGTAGTAACACCATTGGATTTGGTTCTGAAATAAGTGAGAAAATGATGGATTTGTTCAGTTTACTCCCTCTTATCTGGAGCCCTGATTCTACTGTTTTTTTACCTGAATATCTATTATAAAAAGTCCACCATAAGGCACTATTAGGCACATAGACCCCTAATGAAATCCAGTAACCTTTATAGAAACCTCGCACACCCGTTTCTCTAAACACATGTGAAGTCACTGCAGACACTGCTCCAAATCGCTTCTGGGACTGTTCCTTTGAGATGTGAATTCTCTGCATTGAGCGTAACTTAGACTCAGCCAACTGTCCACCTGTTCTCTTGTCAAACTGTCTTTTACTAAAACCTGCAAGCATTAGATGCTGGGTGATTATATCTATGGGTACAACTATAGACTGTGATATGAGAGATGCTAGCGCTCCACCAGCAAAGGCAGGCAACCAGCTTTGTCCCCAGGTTATATTGTCTTTCACATAACTTCTTGTCCTTTCATAGGATGTTATATAGAATATCCCAGGAATTATCTGGACACTACTGACTAGTACTCCTCTGTATAAACCTCTCATTCCCTCATTTTTTTGTATACTCCTTAGAGCATTAAATGTACCCGTGTACATTTCCTTTTCTTTTTGAATCTGTAAACGAGTCTTGACCAGGTTAAATGGGTAGAGCAGCCACCGTATTCCCAAGCTGCTGATCATAATGTAGAGGTAGTACTTTTTGGTGTCCATCATGTGGAATTCTATAACCCGTATCCCCTCCACCATTGCAGGCTCCTCATCTATGTTACTCATCTTGCTTGTCAAGCTGGTGAAACTATCAAATATGTAACATTGAGCAACCAAGAACAGAGTCTTAAACTAATGCTGAAGTCACTTCTGCCTCCTGAATGTAGTGATTGTCAAACAGGCATCATCTTACTGAAAGCAAAAAAGTATAAATCCTTAACTCTTTCAACACCATGGACCTGTTTAAAGTATACTCATAATGAATCTCATACTCGAAATGAGTCTCATTACATTTGCAAACAGTGCAGACCCAGATCTTATTTAAGGAAGTAGATCTATTTATTAAACTACCCAGAATTCCAAGTAGACTAGTACATAATTTGGTGGCTAAAAGGATCCACAAGGGAACCTAATAACCTACAATAGTTTCTTAGTGTTGAAAGAGTTAACCCTTTAAAGTTTGAACCCTAATCATGCACACTATTATGCATCCTCTATACAGTGTGCCTGTAAAGGGTACATTTGTCCTATGCAAAGTTGCAAACAATGAAGACCCAGATCATAGGGCTTGTCATTATCTAGACAAAAAAACGGGGGATCAGGGTCTACAAAGTAATTAAAAAACTACACTTGATCTATACTATTGATAAAACACTCAAGGTGTTTGTTGCTCTATATAAATTTACTAAATTCCCAAAATTTGGAAGGCCTCATTTGCATCGATATATCTATCTATCTGATTCTCTATCTTCCAAACAGTCAAACCCCTGCTGGGGACCTAGACTTGACGCACGTCAACTGTCAAAAAATTAGTAAGGAGAAAAATAAAAGCAAAAAAGAGAGAATGAGTAAAAATTTTAAAAACGGATTTAAAAACAGATCAGGTTGTTTATGTTGAAATGTGTTCAATCGGTTTACGGACGTTTCGCTACACAGTAAGTCGTTTCGCTACCCAAATTTTTAAAAATGATATTAACTTATATTTTTTGGTTAAATAAGATATGGCGATATATAATTATTTTAAAGCTAAAATGTGTATTACAAACTTAATTTTTAATGAATAATCGAAAAAATGATCAATTTATTGACAAAAATCGTGTAAGGCCTACTAAAAATAGATGCTCCTATATTTTACGTAGGCCTATAAATATAATACTTTGCTAGCGTAATTGCTACCTTAGGCTCATAATTATATAAATAGATTGGATCCAGACGAGACGCCTTGTTATGCGACCTGTCGTGACAGTGTCGTCGGGACCTTAAATGGCCTTTAGAAATGTTTGATGCGAAGTAAATGTATTTAGCGATATTGGATACACAAATGTAACATTATCTAAGACATGCGCACGTGCTGCCAGTGATTGACACGCGATACATTAATTGTTTGATCGCATTAAAGGTGTGATTCATCTTTGGCTTGTTGTAATAGCCCCTTTGAAGCTGTACCACCGATCACACTTACTTTAAAGACAATGAACATATATACATCTGCTTTGTGAAAGGCAAAAGTAATGCAAAAACTCTACGTTACATGTGTCAAACATTAAGCAATTAATCGGCACGTGCCTGTATATGGCACGGTGATCTTCAAAGACAATGTATATCTGCTTAATGCAGGGCAAAAGTATTGCAAACACTCTCCTATGAGTTTTCTACGTTACATTTGTCATGCGTTAAGCAGTACTTTTCTATACGCATGTCAATTTATTATGCGGATGCTTTAAATAGTCGCTTATTTTAACACAAATTTTACTGTTTTGGCACCTGCCTGCATATGGCACTGGTCAGGATGCAAACAATTCGCAAATAACCTTTCTACACTATCTAAGACAACGAAGGGGTTAATTAATAAAGATATGAGTGCCAAACAGTTTGTAACCTGATCAGATGCCGAGTTACACATGGTGACAAACACATTTTATTCAAAGGTGGGGGTGGGGGTTAATTTATAATTTATTCCTTAAAGAGGCTCGCAACCGGATTTAGCATTAAAAATGGTAATTTGTAAATATATGTCAAATGATTATATAAATGGGTAAGATTAAGTTTAGGATAATAAATTCTGTTAAAAAATGCATTTCCAAAAAAAAAAAAGAAGAAGCTCTGGTGGGATTCGAACCCGTGACCCTCCATTGCGGAGACAAACAAGAACAATGAGGCCACGCCTTTATATAATCATATACACTATATTAACTCTGGAATTTATTTTCTAATTTTATTCAAGTTTATTTTGGTAAAGTACCATCAAATTATATATATATATTTTTTCTTTATTCATGGTTTAAATTGATTCTCTGAGTTTTAATTACTACAGATTCATTAAGTTTCCCCTATTTTAAGTATTGGGTAGCGAAACGTACAGGTAGCGAAACGTCCGGGGTAGCAAAACGACTTCAGGTTGGGTAGCGAAACGACTGTAGCGAAACGTCTGGTAACCGTTCAATCTGGCCGACAGCCAGACTGAACTCGGGGTGGGTAAGGTCACAACATCAGGGGGTAAAGCATTCCAGTGGACTATGGTACGGGGAAAGAATGAGAACTTGTGATAATCAGTTTTTGAGTAAATTTGCTGGAATGCTTGGGAATGAGAATTTCTAGAAGATCTAAAGGGCTGAGGGGTGGGGGGGGGGGGGGGGGGGGGGGGGGGGGGCGGGGGGAACTATAATATTATAATAGATCTGGTAATCGGATTGAAACTTTATTATTGAGAATGTTTTGGAACAAGATCAGTCTCTGGTCGATACGTCTTAAGTCAAGTCGTCGCCAGTCACACTCAACACCCCTACAGGTCCACGTTACTGGTTGTTCACAGTTGCCACATGGGATTGGGAATACAGTAGAGGAATTTCCTACTACATCAGGAATCAATGTAGGACCCGGGTTTGACTCTATGTCTTTGGACAGGGTCATGATTAGAATACAGAGGAAGAGTGTATACCTGAAGGAGTATTTGTGCATACTCTTGGGCTTTAGAAGTGTTTTTAGCTTTGCAGTACAGCACCCCAACAGGAGTCTATTCGGGTGCTGGTGAATTCGCCTAGAGACGAACTCGCCTACAATTAGATATATAGTAACCTAAATGGTGAATTCGCCTAGAAAACATTTATATAGTGATTGTATTTCACACCTTGTAGTACAGGTATATCTACCGTTAACAAGTAGATAAAATAAAAATATTTGTAGAGGATCAACATATCTTGTTGTTTTCTTATCCAGATTTTTTTTTAACAAAACGAAAGATCAGTGTAGCCCCTAATCACTACACTTAGATTTGACAACCTGTTTGAAAGGGGGTGATGCCAACGTATTTATCATATTGAAAGTAAAAATGCCGCTTGCACCTACATAAAAAGTATTCGATATTATTGCACCTCGCTTTGAGTTACATAATATGATGATCAGGGGCTACACTTATCATCCGATCCTGCGGGCCCTGAGCCTGAGGTGGGTCAAGAACAATTTTCCCCCTCTCTCGAGTGTCACAGAGATGCAGAGAGAACTAGGGTGGAGGTCTCTGGAGCACAGGAAATTTGATGCGCGGCTCATCATGTTTTATAAGATATATCACAACATAGTAGCCATCAATCTCCCACAATACATACAGACACCTTCACGTGTAACAAGGCACATGCATCCACTCTCTCTCAGACAAGTACCAGGGCTGCCATTTCTCCGGATTTTTCCTAAATCTCCGGATTTTTTCCGAGTTTATGGTAGCTTAAAGCAGGCTGAAAGTAAAGCAGAATGCGCCCTAAGGCGCATTCTGCTTTACTTACAGTCTGTTTTAAGTAGTCGCATGTCAACAAAACAAGAAAAAGGCTATGGGGTAAAGGTACGATTCGTAAAATCGCACTTGAAAAATGCAAATTTGGAAATCTTAGGATTTTTAATGTCAACTTATGGCAGCCCACTGCATTACCCTATGGAACCAGCTACCTTGTCAAATTGTAACCCTGCCTGATCTTGAACAGTTCAAGAGGGCAGTGGTTAGCATACAGTATTAGCCTGGAAACCAATGATTTTAACCTTCACTTTTACTCTTCACTTGATAACCTTTTAACAGTGCTTTCTCTTTTATCTTCACACTACTTGATATTCAATGTCAGGTTCTTAAACTCTCACTTTTTCTTATACTAACACTTCCGACGCGCATCCGTGCCTGTAACACTCGAGAGAGGGGTCGGCACTATACGAGAGATAGATAGATAAACACTACCTGAAAATAAGTTTTGTTTTGTTATCGATACCTTACAATAGGTGCGAAATACAATCACTATATAATTGCTTTCTAGGCGAATTCACCATTTCGGTTACTATATATCTAATTGTAGACGAGTTCGTCTCTAGGCGAATTCACCATAAACCGTCTATTGATTCCCGTCTATTCACCTGACAACATGAGCAATATCCAGATAAGTGTGGGCTTGGCCTGCTCAGAAACAATTTCAGAATTTTAAAAAGAGGAGATTGTTAGCAAACGACAGTTGCTCAATGTTGAAACAGTTAACTAAGTAACCAGTGTTTACATAGCCGGCGATCAGCTGGTGACTTTCAAAATTTCAGGGACATGAATCGGCTGGTCAGCAAGGAATTTGTCGTCATCGGATCAGCCCTACTTCGGTTAAACTTACGAGATAACTCGTGATAAAGCGGTCAACAATTGTATGCCTATAAACAGTTATGGTTAACTTATAAAATCTCCAGATCTGCAAGTTCTTCCATTGATAAAAAATATTTCGTCCGAGTGACAATTTTTGTTGAACTTTGACGTCTTGTCTAAAGGACATGAAAATGGACGGGCTAATCTGCGGTGTATTTTGCGGTGGGATATAAAACCCCATACCACACCGTGCCCGTGCCGACGACAAATTACGGAAATTACCGAGTGTTTTCCTAAGTTCATTTTTCGATTTTTTTCGGATTTGTTTTTCACATGATACATTTTGATCTCTCTAATTGGTGCAGAAGTAATTTTGGGCTGTAATAAGTAATTTCCGAGAAAATCCAATTTTTGATTTTTAGGGGGTATAAAACCCCATACCAATATATTTTCACAAATTTTCGTTTTATAAAGCAACAAAGGTTTCTAGAAACTTCTTTTTGGTCAGCGGCTGTGTGTTTTATATATGTTAACAATATGTTGGTCTTTTTTGGGTTTTATAGTTTATATTTTTGTTTTTTACAGGATATAATTGAATCCGTGCCAACCCCGTGCCGTCCCGTGCCACTGACAACCGATCTGCATAACAAGTTTACAGAAGCTATTTTGTGGCCCGTGGCTGTTTGAATTGTGTTTATTTACACCCATGTTAGTCTATTCAGTGGTTTATTGTTAATATTTTGTATTCTACAAGATATAATTGATTCCGAGCCAGGATATAATAAGCCCCGTGCTGGTGTATAGTATGCGGGCATTCACGAAAGGCCAGTGGCAGGCAGTGGTTAGATTATGTGGACGGACCGTGATCTTCCTGGCTGAAATGGGTGACAGTGCTGTTTGCCTTACTTGCAACTCGAAGCTTCATTTCTTTTTTTCTTTCAGTACTGCTTCGAGATTATAATTATAGTGGTCAGCGGGCCGTGACAACCTGGCTGGCACATAGATATCTTAAAATATTTCAAGATAAAAAAAAGAAAAATGAAGTATTTATTTATTAATTTCGTTCAGTAAACTGATCAATGTATAGATCTAGTAGCCTGCCTTAAGTGAAACTAGATCTACTGTTTCCTATGAAATATTACATCATGATGAATTCATATTTTTATCAAATAAAAAATTACGTTTTTAAAATTGAACTTTATATCGAAAATCCTGATAGATCTATTAATGATACCGAAACAGTCTGTGAAATTTTGCCAAAATTGTAAAATAATTTTTAAAAAATTTAAGGTTGCGAACATCAGGCGAAACCGAGCTGACTAACAGCAACCTGTGAAATATAAAATTATAGATCTAGATCTAGTAGAGATTCTAATTAGATTAAGTATGTTTAATTTAAAATCTAAATCGATTTTTTGTGTGGAAAATTCCTAAGTATCTTAATGATACCAAAACAGTATGTACGATTTTAATTTATTAAAAAAACTAATAGAGCTATCACTGAAGGGCATAAGAACAGCTCCATGTCACATGTTCTGGACAAAGGTTTTCATAATCAAGGTCAGATGTGAAAGTCACCTGAACGTGGTATATGTGTCACTCGGCAATCCTAACATGTATCCCCACATTAGTTTTGGTAATCCTAGATAGTATAGTAGATATCTAGATCTATTATAGGAGATATTCTCCGGGAAATGGTTTTTCAATATGCAAGGTCAGAGATCAAGGTAAAAGTGACATGAAAGTGGTATGCGACACTATTCCATCTCATAATGTTTTGTTGAGGATTGCATGTCGTCCGTCGTCGTTAACAATTGCTTCAAATGACATTTCCTACTATACCGCTTGACATATTTCAACCAAACTTTATAGAAATGTTCCTTTGGTCAAGCTCTTTCAAGAAAGCAGCTGCCCAAGTGTTGTGTCCCTTATATTCTACAGAGGAAAGATATTCAAAGGGTCATATTTTCTGTCAAAATAGTTGGAGCCAAAATTCAAAATTACACGAACATCTCCATATATAAGAAATTATTCTGTGAAAGTTGTGAGCAAATTCTTTAAAGATCGTAGACGTTGATTACACAAGAGTTATTCTCTATATTTTGTGTAGGACAAACATCAAAGGGCCATATTTTTTGTCGAGAAAGTCGCAGTCAAAATTTCAAACCATATTAGCATATTTCAATATATACTAAGTTCTTAATCAGTGAAAGTTTGGATGACATTCCTTCGGTGGTGTAAGAGTAGTTAGCTAAACACATTATTAGACAGACAGACAGACAGACAGAAAGACGGACGGACGGACAAACAGACACAATACACACCATCAATATTTTTCCGAATATGTAGGCGGGTGACATATTGATGTTGTGCATTCTGTCTGTAATAAGCAGATACGGAAATTGATGAATATTAAAAAGAACTATAGATAGTATATTTTACCATAAACAAATGCATTCTTGGCTTGAAAGCTGATTAATTTGTAAAGGTGGCTATTCATTGAAAACTATATTTGTTTGAAAAAATGTTTTTTGAAACAATTGGCAATATATTTATATTTTTGTTTCCAAAATATCTAAACTTTCTCTCCTGTAATCCTTGGTGGTCTAGTATTGACCAATCATGACTTCACTGCGGCGATAGGTTCGATTCCCCGTAATGGAAAACACAGGGCTGCCATAAGTTGACATAAAAAATCCTAAGATTTCCAAATTTGTATTTTTCAAGTGCGATTTTACGAACCGTACCTTTACCCCATAGCCTTTTTCTTGTTTTCTTGACATGCGACTACTTAAAGCAGGCTGTAAGTAAAGCAGAATGTGCCTTAGGGCGCATCCTGCTCTACTTTCAGTCTGCTTTAAGATACCATGTACTGGGGGGAAAATCCGGAGATTTAGGGAAAATCCGGATAAATGGCAGCCATGAAAACACCATCACGGCTAAATAGTCGTTTGCTTCATTATTATTGTCTGCAAGATCGTTTTAAATTATATTCAAGGTAGTATGACTTAAAAAGATCGGTTCTTATGTAAAATTGTTTGGATCCTAATCAGACGCCGCATTACGTGGCTTCTGTTCCGGATACAAACTGTTTGCAATGTCGACTTTAGGCGACTGCGGCGGGAAACTGTAAATCATTTTGTCTGAACATCCGTCCGTTTTCCATGTTATGTGGTACAGTGGTGCAGTCGAAACTCGATACTTCGAACTCTCTTTAGTTCGAACATACCCAAATTTCAGATTTAAAACGTGGCTAAGTCACGTTTTAACTTTGAAATACCGGTATATTCGACTTAAAGAGGCTCGCAACCAGATTAAGCATTAAAAATAGTAATTTGTAAATATATGTCAAATGCTTATATAAATGGGTGAGAATTAGATTAGGATAAGATATTCTGTTAAAAATGCATTTAAAAAAAGAAAGAAAAAGAAGCTCTGGTGGGATTCGAACCCGTGACCATCCATGCGGGGACAGACACGCAAAATAAAGGAAACCCCTTAGCCCACTGGACTACGGGCTATTCATATCTTTGGAATCGATTTAACGTACTTCAGTTTGTAGCGATGGAGAGTACACAATTCGGCTCGGGTTTATGTTTGAGCCCGTGTTCAATTTCTGTTGCGTCTTTCGACGCAACGGATAAAACGATGGAAACTATCTAAAAAAAATTGAAGATTTGAAGACTTTTCTTAAGGATGTTTTTAGACTGATCATACTTTTCTAATGCCAGATGAACGATAATGTTACACATTTGGTTTATTTGAGCATTTTCTTTTATTTTTGCAAATACACCATTCGGTTGCGAGTCGCTTTAATTAAGTCACGGAGATAGAATTAACGAAATTCAAATTATGAATACTGGTAAGATCGATTTAAGCGATTTCGAAGTATCGAGTTTCGACTGTACAGTAAAACCTCTCTATTACGGACACTAAAAAGAAGGCTAATTGAGTGTATAAAAGACAGGTGACAGCTTAAAGCAAGGTGACAGTAAAACAGAAAGCTCCTACAGGAGCTTTCTGTTTTACTGTCACCTTGCTTTAAGCAGTCACCTGTCAGAAACACATAACAATTAACACAATTTAGTGGTCGTAATGACCTGCAATGAGTTTTCGGAGCTCGTAACCTATCTGTATTCTCTTTTCCATTCGACCTTCATACAGAGATCGACATGCAGTCGTACGGATTCACGGGCCCCGTGGTCTCTATGGTTTATCAAACAAAACAGTCGAAACTGAATAGTTCGAACTCGAACATACTCGTATTTTAATGTTAAAACGTGCCAAACCTTCTTTTTAAACTTTGAAATAAAAATATGATCGACTTAATCGAGCGCAAGTGATCGAAAGTCAACTAAAAGAATATTGGTAAGGAAATCATCAGACCGTAGCTTTTAAGAGTCAAGAAAGGTACAATCCTCCCAATTTTTTGCATAATTATATAGGCAGCACTTTACTGTTCAAATAATCGAAAAAATACTGTTGAAGATGAAATGTTATTTTACAACAAAATATACCATCATAAACTTTAGATTTAGACCTTTCAACTCATATGAGGTCGGATATTGTAATTTGAACAATAATGGTTTTATTGCAGTTACACTAATGTTCCCTATATATTCTATGTAATCTAAATCGATGGCTTCTTACTGGACAGTCGCTTATCGGCTATTTGTCAAGGGGAGTAACTCCCTCGATTACACCAGACATGTGAGCAAAATAGTCCCTAATGTTTCAGGACAATAACTTTAGTTCGATTTGACACATTGTTACCATTTTTTATAGTTAGTGTTCTCATTATACAAGTAAGCATGTCCGATTCAGCTATGCAGATTTTGGCATACGTTCGCATCTGAAACGGCGAGTTCATAAAGCCAATTTGAACTAAGTGAAATTCTATTGACTTTTAGCATCGAAAAGCTACATAATAGGCAGTTATTCCGCAGATTTGGTGCGGAACTACACACTAATGTCTAAAATATCTGCTATGCTGTCAGAAGAGTAAATGTAGGGGTAAATTTAACAAAATAACGTGAAAATAATTTAACGGTAGGCAATTTATTATGGCGAGTATTTAGGTTTTTGAAATGACCTGTGATTCATAAGTGTTTTCTGAACCTCTGTTATTCATTAACTGTCTATTTGTATCAAATAAAAAATTATCAAATAAAATGTAAATCAGGGAAAATCATTTTTCCTGAAGCACAAATTCTAAAAAATTGACAAAATTCGGTTTATGCTTTAACCCTTTCCCTTATAGAAGCGACTTTTAGCACATTCATTTTATTCATCCGCTGAAGAAAATAGTTCCAAATTAAACCGTAATGAATATGTGTCATATTTAATACTTTCCTTATTCTAGCAGTTAATAGCTTAAAGCACAGGTACTTGACACATACTTTATTATCTATTAACCCCCCCCCCCCCCCTTTTTTAAAAAAAAAAAAAATATATATATTTTTATTATACTTCTATTATAGATACAAGGTAAACAGCGCAATTCAACACCTAGTCTTTACTATCGACTTAAGCTGATGCTAAAATAGACTCGATCGCCGATATTCTCTTGTGGTACCCTCGGGAAATGATTAATTTATCAATATCTACTTTTTATTTCATCAAATTCCGTCAAATAACGCCACAGTATGTGAATTATAACGAAAATAAGCATAAAAAAGTTTTCTGTCGTTCTCTTGGTACATAGCAACGAATGTACATGTAGGGGTGATCTGTTATTTGTCCACAATAAACGGCCTATGCCACTGGAACTTTCACCAAATATTATAATTCATCTTTAAATGAAATATTTTCAGTTTTATATAATTTACATAGAATGCAAAATTAAAAGAAACTTTACCTGTTTAATTTTGACCAATGAGATCGCTCCGTTCATTCAATTCATTCCGGTATTCAAAATGGCATTCACAATGAAATGAGTCTTTCACTTGTCAATTTCATGCCAAATTACATGTATATTTCATATAGCTGATAGTGAAGAGGGTCATGTTCCGACACAAACGCGTTTGCTCTAATGAAATTAGGTGAAAGTTCCAGCCGTAAAGGCCGTTAAATGTGCAAACCGACTAGATTACCCCTTATTTTGGGCAATAAATTCTGCACCAAGAGAACGACAGAAAACTTTTTTATGCTTATTTTCGTTATAATTCACGTACTGTGGCGTTATTTGACGGAATTTGATGAAATAAAAAGTAGATATTGATAAATTAATCCTTGCCCTAGGATACCACAAGAGAATATCGGCGATCGAGTCTATTTTAGCATCAGTTTAAGTGGATAGTAAAGACTAGGTGTCGAATTGCGCTGTTTACCTTGTATCTATAATAGAAGTATAGTAAAAAAAAAATTATTTTTTTTTTTAAGGGGGGGGGGGGGGGGGGTGTTAATAGATAATAAAGTATGTGTCAAGTACCTGTGGCTTAAAGCAGGCTGAAAGTAAAGCAGAATGCGCCTTAGGGCGCATTCTGCTTTACTTTCAACCTGCTTTAAGTAGTCACATATCTTCAATACTAGAAACAATGCTATCAGGTAAAGGGTTAATAAGATATTTTAAAAATCATACTGGTACACTTTAAGTGTCATTAAGAAAACCTTATTTTTCAGAAATAAAATAGAGCAATTAATGCTTATGTGAAGCAATACGGTTTGAATAAAACTCCACATGGCAAACAGGGCGGGCCACGGTCGGACGACACTGTTAGAGACGGCTAATCTGGAGATGTACTGATTGCAACTGTCGTTATTTTCCATGATAGATTGCTGATTTGTATATAGGCTATAGGCTTCAAGTAATTATTTAGTTTAATCAAAACACAATGTGAACGAAGGCATGTGGGTGACCTAATAAAGCCAAAAGATTTATTTCCAAAGTCCATGAAAAACTTTGGGTTAAGATTTTGGCACGGGGTTCACAAAATTACGATTCTAGAAGATCGTTACCAACGGATAGATCAGATTGAACAATAGATCTACTAAAATAACCGAAGACTAACCCTAAAATAAATAGAAAAATCTATATCAATTATATTTATATATAACTATTTCGCCGTATGTACTCAAACAACTAACTATATCTTAAGCATACTAAATGTATTTTTCTCTCAATAATTATCACATACCATACACTAATAGAGTACCATTGGACAAAGGGTTGCGTAACAGCAGGGACGTAGATTTCCTGGTAACAGTAAGAATTTATTTCGAACTGTTAGTGATTGACACGCCCACATATGACGTCACTTGTAGATCATGGCTTAAAACATGTCCACTGCTTACTTGCAGTGTGATACTAAATATGGGTAACATGTATATTTTAACCCCTTTACTATCATGACGTCATTAGGTTAAAAAGAATGTCGTCTGCATTAACTTTTCAAATTCAAATTTTATGTAGATTCTATTTTGCCTTAAGAAATATGGAAATGAGTGGCAAACAGTTTGGATGCTGATCAGACGCCGCATTATGCGGTGTTTGGTCAAGATCCAGACTGTTTCCAGACCACCACTATACTCGTGGTAAGGCAGTGGAGGGGTTAATGGCCAGTGCATCTATGTACATTTTTTCCTAAAACGACTTTATAGTTATTTATAGCTGATTTCCGGTACAGGAATTACAATCCCTCTTCATCATGGATATTAACCTTTTTTCTGTTACCTCAGACCACAGGTACTTGACACATACACTAGAACTATTACCCCCCCCCCCCCCCCCCTTTAAAAAAAAACATTTTTTTTTACTATGCTTCTATTATAGATACAAGGTATCTATAATAGAAGTATAGTAAAAAAAAAAATATTATTATTATTATTTTTATTTTTTTTTAAAGGGGGGGATGTTCATAGATCTAGATGTATGTGACAAGTACCTGTGCCTCAGACTGATCGATTTATTTTAAAAAGAATGTAAAAAAAAGTTTTTGCTCGAGAAATCATTTAGCTGGGAGAATGTTGCATTGGCATGTGACATCACAGGCACGGATTCATTGTGGGGACGGGGGCTTTGGTTTCTCCATGGTTTCTCCATGGTTTTTCGCACCTTTCTCATAATATGCTTTAATATAGGAAGCTGAAATGTGGTTTATTACATTGTTTTGATGAACTGCACATTGAGTTTAGGTGTTGTCACCAACTTCCCCATGTGTTATGCTCTCTAGCAGGGACAGTAAATACTATATACGAGTGTAATACCGTAGTCCTGTCCCTGAAGGGCATACTATGTACTGTTTGGCAGTTTAGTTGTGTCATGTATCGTTAAAAAAATAACAGTAGACTTAAATGGCATTCGAGTTGAACATTTGATGATTCAGTGGAGAATGAGTTCAGATGGAATAGGCTCACAATTATACGTACATGTGGCGAGTACACTCGACAGAAGAGTTATGAATTTTATGTTTGTTGAAGCAGAATTCTGTTCTGGTTGACCATGGTTGAAAGTAATAGATTTCTGAGAATGGAGGTAGATCTATAATCCCTATAATCGTCAGGATGGGTCCCAGTTCGTCCGCCATCTCTTTCAAGATTCTGGCTGGAATGAGGTCTGGCCCGCTAGCTTTGCTGGGGTTAACGTTCTTGAGGAGCTTAGTCACACCTTCTACATGTCTACATGGATCTTGATTTCAGGCATCGCGATGGGAAAGCCTCACCATCTGGCACTGGTTCTGTACCGGGATCTTCATTGGTGAAGACTGACCCATATTGCTGATTAAGAACATTTGCCTTGTCTCTTGATTCGGTGTGCATTTTCCCATTGTCTTTCAATGGGGGCTATGCCGACAATTGTCTTTCCTTCGACTCTTGATAAAGGCCCAGAATCTCTTTTGCTTATTTGGTGCAGAGTCCCCACATCCCCAGAGTCAATGATATTCTCGACAATAAGTCCAGTATGCTTGCCTTTCTTCCCTCTGAACTTTGGCACGGAACCTTTTGTAAGTATCAATATCCTTCGGCCGTTTATATTTCCTTTGTTGCTTTACCGCATGATCCCAACATCAACCGATTCTTACAAATTCATCTTCTGTCCACGTACCATTCCGGTCTGGAACTCGCTACCAGCAGCTAGTCATTGCTGAGGCCCCTGATCTGGCATCTTTCAGAGAGGGACGAAAAGCAGTCGAACATTACGCCTTTCACTACAATCTGCCTACGATCTGTCTGTTTCTGTCTGTCATATATCTCTTTACTTTTCTCTTTCACCACTGCGCCGAATCATAGTAGATCTAGTCAAGTTTGACGGCGGATTCGTATCAACGTAAACGTACACGTAATAATATGTCCTCTCCAGATTATGATTTTATCTTCTCTTTTTCTTATGAAACCACCTTTTTAGTGTTTCATAAGGGATATTTATATCATTCTATTGATGTAACCTTTCTTCTTAGAATGCCCTCAGAATGCACCCCTTTGCATGGGGGTGGCAGGGGTGAACCTTTCCTATACCCTCCCCGGCTGTGTCCCCCCCCCCCCCCCACTGACAAGTTTCTGGATCCGGCCCTGTACCTCCTAGTACTGCTTTGTCTATTTCAGCTCTGACTCCGAGATTGTAGTTGTAGATCTAGTTCTTGGATATCCATGATTTATCTAGCTCTAGTCGATTGTTAAATGTGTTCAAAACAATTATTCGGATAAAGCTAGGCTTGAAAAATTATCTTGATATTATTTACCTAGTTTGAATTGTGTGTATGTTTATGCAATGATTTATATTAACTATTGTATACATGGTCGTTGATTTATGTCAGCCTCTAATATTGTATCATTGTTAAACAATTACACTGTCTACTGTTTCTGTTTTAATTGTGTCTAGAGAAATATTTTGTTCCAACCCAATTATGCTACCATATCTAAAAGTTTAATTCTAAAAATCTCCTATGCCTAGAATAACCTAGAATAACCGGAAGCCAATTCTCCGAATGCAATTCTATATATTGGTTTGAAACAACTAGGGTGAAAACGGCCAAGATGGAAATAGTTTGTGCGCGAAACGTTCAGGGTGGGGTGATGTTTGGGACGAAACGATCCATACTCTGTGTTTATAATGGGATTTGATTTTTTTTTTCATAGAATATCTTTATAACGATCATATTTATCATATATGATAGAATAAAACCCATAAAAATGGTTCTACGGTATAGATTCAACTCGTATGGATACGTATGGGCAGGCTCTCGGTAGTATACCAGTAGTGTGCCAGTCGTATGGGGTTTTTCCATGGACCGTGTTTATACCCACCCACCAAAGAGTAAAGGGAGGGGCTAAAACATTTTGTTTTGAAATGGCGAATACATATGGAGACTTTCCATTTGGCTTATGCGAAGAAGACTCGGAATTGCTCAAATCGTTTCATAAATTACTTAAAAGCGTTCGAAGTTTAACTATAAGTAATATTGAGTTTTATCAAAGGGGTAGATCAAGTATTCATGCTCGATATTACGCAACATCTTGCGTTTTACTGGAGCGATGTCAAGTATTGGAGCCAGTTTTGACAGATGTTATACCACGTTTGAAAGATTTTGATTTCTCGGAGGCCGTGAGAGCAAATGGGTATAGAAGCTTTGTCAGTATTACCGAGAGGTAGTGTATATTTTTATCTTATCATGTAGAATTGTCGTCTCCTTAAAAAATATCGTTAAGTCACTAAATGACAGTCTGATATATCCTTGATTCTCATACATCGGACCCTTCCCACATTTCCGGAAGCCTCACAAAAACGCTTGATATAGCGCGTGCGATCTGCTGACGTCATCGCATACACCGGTTCTGGTTTGGTATTAGATGTGGGCAGCAACATAGCCGAAAAAATGCGGAATAATTCTGGGAATTATATTGAAACTTTGAAGAAAATTTTATTTTCAAAAAACGAATACCAAAATTGATCACATATCATGGAGGTACCAGTTTCAGTGCACTTAACGTTCAAACTGATCATGGTGATAACAAATCATAAAAGTCTATGGAACAATTAATCCTACCTTTGTAATCAATTGTCTAGGTTAATTCCCTGTAAAAAATATTTTCAAAATGTTCTATATTTAGCGCAATCGCCACCGTTTCAATGACGTAGTCATTTAACATTTTGTTGTACCTATTTCAGTGAGGGTTGGTTTTATCGAAGTACAGACTGTATCAAAAGTATGTGATCAATAAAAATATTGCAAGAATCATTCCTGTAATGTTTCCCACCTATATAAATATTAAAGATTAGGATTTTCTCCCTTTTGAATATATAATTGGTTCCTTGTCTATACTGCCTCTCTCCCATTTGAATAAGAAAAACAACAACAGTACATTTTCAGTCATTCCTTTATGAATTATGTTGGTCTCTGTTCCAATTCAGTTCGGCAAGGAGTGGTCACATAATTTTGACAAGTATACCCTGTAGGCTATTTTCATCATTTTTATTTCTTCAAAAGAGTCGCTTAAATAATGTAAATCAAATAACAATATCAAGCCATTCAAAAAATAATTTACCAAAAAACAGTTTCCGTATATAAGGAGAGCATACTTTTGTATGTGTACTGTACATGAAACAAAATAGACGGGACCACTTATTTCATGTGATTTTGGTGTAGAAGATAACAAAAAATGCATACCACTACAAAATTATGAAAATCAATTGTAAAAAGTGTTATTTTGGAGCATGTGTTTTCGGAGTGAAAACGGACATAAGGAAATTGGTTCAAATTGCTATGCTTTATTTTTTATAACGTAATTGAGCTCTTCAGAAAGAAGATAGAGTTGTCGCAGTTTAGTGCACCGAAATAGGTACCTCACTGAAACAGGTACACTGACGATACCTTATTTTTTTGGCAGTGGCTAGGAGTTCAAACCCTTACCCCTAGACTGTGAGCCTGGGGTGATTGGGTTTGGCTAGGAGTAAGGAACTTTTATTTCTTATAAATGTGTCTTTTGTTTATGCAAAAAATGAATTATAAGAAAGAAATATGCACATTTCCATGCTTTTCATTTGTAATATGCAATGTTTAGATTCTTTCCCGTTGGTACAATCATAAACAATATCTAGAAATATAGTGTTGTCAGTCAGCCGTTCGAAATTTAGTGAGCTATCGAGAGTAAGATGAATTAACCCATATCCTGTCGTAATATCGTCTGCTTTGAAATTGACTTCTTACTTTAATTTAAATTTGCAGATGACAAAAAATGCATTTATAAATTGAACAGACCTATACAAGTGTCCATCAGTTTTGATTCAGATCAGCCGCTGATTTACGTGGAATCTGATCCGAATTGTAACTGATTGCAAATACCAGTCAGGTCGCAGTCGGCAGGTAAATAGAGCGAAGCGGGAAAATGGCATAATAGCGGAAAATCGCTACTTGGTTTTGTTAATCACACCCCTTTAAAGAAGTGTATAATTTACTTACACGCAGACATCACACGTGCTCGATTTTTTAATCAACCTTGATCCAAACTATTGCTATCTTCATGTAAGAAAGTTTTACTATTATTACCAGACCACGGAATTATACAAAACGGAATAGCAACTAAGCGAAGTTGAATAGGCGAGCATCTGAGCTCTCGCGGCGGTTGAATTTTGCGAGATTATGTGTCACGTGACAACATCTTCACTTTTTGTCTCGTTGTCCGCCAAATCTGGCGTGAATTTTACCGACTCGAGTGTTTTTGTTGACATTTTATAGGATTTAAATGATTTGGTGGACATTCCTATCAATTCACGGTAATATAAACCCGTGAATAATGCTTCGAAAACACACATTTATCATATTGACTACCGATAGACAGTCTCTTATCAAGTCTCGCGAGTCTCGTATGCGCCGCACGAGATTTACGATATAGCGCGAGGTTTCGATTCCGTCAGTGTATAATTCTGTGACCAGACTAACGGACAGAAATAATTACAATTTTAATTAAATATTTGAGCAGACATTATGCGTCCACACAAGATATTTTTGCTTATTGTTCTGTATCCAAACTAATAAAATCTCCATAATATGGCATATAAGAGATTTTTATAAATTTACTTTTGAATGTGGTTACAAGAAGTTTCACGGACGGGACAACTGCGCTGGGTAGAAAACATACTTACAAACACTTTACATGTGAAAAGTGCACTTGTCCAATGCTGGATAAACACATATTCACTAAGAGTTCTAGAATTCTATACAACTAGTGTAGACCCAGATCAGAGGGCTTCACCATGGACCATCTGATATCTGTCTGCACTGTGGGTTTTCATTTTCAGATGTTGTGTAAGTGTGTTGTACTAACATGCGTTTGAAAACAGTTCACTGCCTAAATCAGGGCAGAAGTTAAGTATATAAAGCTCTTTCGGAGCTTTCTGTGTTGTTTCTGACCTTTATATTGTGCATTGAGTAGTCGAATTCACAAAAGTAATAATTCAAGTTTTTCCTCAATTATGTTACTTATGAGTTACGTGAGAATTATCTGTTTTTGTATTATTGACATATACTGTGTGTATAACTGAAATAAAATCTATCCTGTTCAAACGATTTTCCAATTTTCTTAATAACCAATTTTTTCAAGTTTCACCATTTGTGCTAACCGAAAAAACTATTGTATGTAAGTATTCCTCGTGTGATTACATGCATGATCTGAGAGTATTGAAGGAATTGTTCTGTTCTGTTCATAAGATAACACTATCTATGTGCAGCGTTGCCAGTGACTGGAAGGCAACTACATAAATTGCTTGATTGCATGATTTTTATTTTTTTTTTACTTGTTGGTCTTTTAAAATTAGGGATGACAACGGTTAATCGGTAAACCGGTTAACCGTTCGAACGTCCGGTTATCGGTTAGAAAAATCTGTAACCGGTTAATTGAAAAAAATAAATAAAAAAGCTCAAATTCGTAGTTTAACATCTAAATTTCCATTAAAGTTTCTATATTTCACAAGGTATTTCGCTGGCAGGCAGGCGGCGTTAATCTGTCAAGGTGTATAGGAGATAGCCTTAGGGTGAGGGTGACATTTAACAATGTGATTGTAGCAATAAACAATCGGAACCTTACAGTTTGGTATTTGTTGTGCTAATCTCCCAACGGTCCTTTCCCTTAGCAGTACTAATTGAACTTTGTACTCTTCACAGCTGAAGAGTTAATTGCGTGTTTATGATCCGTCATTACATAATGTCTCGGTGCTTGGTAAAAAAATCACCCGCCTTCTTTTTGAGTAAAGGTTGTTTGTACAAGGTGTTGGAATTACTGGATTGGATTTAATTACTGCGAACGTGTAATGTTTTAATTGGTCAGTTAGATAGTTGATTGACAGCTGATCTATGCCCTTGATTAAATCCCTAATCTTCGATAAAACAGCAATCCAATTCAACGAACTAGATATAATGAACATCTTGATAACAGTAATAGAACTCAGATTAGATGTCAATTAACTAAGCATCTCATCAGGAGCCAAACTGGTTGTCATTTTTAGATTTGTTAACGTTTTAAAAAGCAATGAAAAAATGCCGCATACGTTGATTCGAAGCTTTAGCATAGGTTGCATTTTGTGTATCAAAGAGTCCCGTATAAGGCGTAGTAAAAACAATGTCTGCCCCTGTTCGGCATAAATAAAACAATACATTATAGATCTACGATAAAAATAGAGGTAACAGGAAACTGATATTTGGGTCGAGTTATCCTATAACGGTTCAAATAAAAAGTCGAAGTTTGTTAAATACGGAGGAGATAACCTATAGAAATAATCGGGAGTAAGTTATTCCACTTCTTCAAACAAAAGCACGAATAAAAATGTCCCTAAAGTTTAAAAGTAACGGCTTAGTTTTACCGGTGTAAACGTAATTAAATGTGATCAAGTTTTAACTGTTGTAATGGTGTCGAGGTAAATTGACATTCTCTCGCAACTGCGGGTAGAAATGAACGGTTAACCGTTCGGAAGAATAAACGGTTAACCGGTTAGTCAAATGACCGATTATTGCCATCCCTAATTAAAATATTACATCAACTCTTCAACCCCGTACCAGAGAACCTTATCAGGCCCATAACGCGCATTTTAGTCAAAATCCAAACTGTTTGACTCACTCTCGATCATTTCAAATCTTCCTACGTATGGAATGTACATAAATTTTGCCTCAAAGTAAAAATGTTCAAAACAGTTCGTCTTTGATTAGATGCTGCAGTTCTAACAACAAATGTCAATTTCAGTCGAAATACTTTTGTCTGATATAATTCAGATATCCATCAGGGTGCCCACGGACTCTGGAAAACAGGGAAAACAGGGAAAATGGTTCAAAAAAATTCCCTGCAGGGAAAAATCAGGGAATTTGAAAATTTGCTAAAAATCAGGGAATTATCAGGGAATTTGGCAAAAATTGGAGAGAGAAAATCTTGACTACTTATAGCCTGATGCTGACTTAATTTAAAAGCTGTGTTTATTTATGTTAGGAACATGTAGTAATTAAGCAATTTACAATGTTTATTAAGCTTAATGTTTATCCATATCTGATGGGTTAGTTAACATTATTCGTCAGTGCCTATTCTGTTAACTAGCTGAAATAATCAGCTTCTTAACTGAAGAGAAAGGATAATGGAGTTAGTAACCATTGTCCTAGAACTCAAGTGTCAAAGTAGTCAGAGATTGTTATGCAGTTGAAAAGTAAAAGTAATTGAATGTACCCTTTTCAGCCACAAAACCAAATCAGAGAATGATCAATATCAGCATCAGTAGTATTAGCATATCTAAATTAAACTATATGCTTGGGAAATATTTTGCCCACTTTGAGGCGATTTTTCTACACAGAATTATGTTGGTTTTATACCTGTTTGGAATGCTGGAAACGCCCCCAGAACGCCACCAGAGACCATCTAGAAATAAAATTTTCTCGGGGGAGCATGCCCCCGAACCCCTCTAGAAAGACTACATTCACAAATATACCTGTGCTCCCCAGTCGCAAGATGCTTCCTACGGGCCTGCAACACATGTGATAAATGCAATTAAGGTACTGGATTTTTTAGACCTAGCTGTGAACACTGCAGAATGCAGTGCTTCTGTAAATGTGACATGTTATATTAGAAAAAGATAAATTTATACAAGGCATGGCAAAACTCAAAAGGTATGAGTAAAGAATAAGTGTGACTTTATGATGTTGAAGGTATGGCTATAAGGGGAGGTTGGAAGCCATCTTACACAGTTGTATTTTAGCAGTGTAGGCCGCGAAAAAGATCAGGGAAAACTACCTTTCAGTCAGGGAAAAATCAGGGAATTTCAATTTTGAATTTCTGTGGGCACCCTGATCCATCCTTTATTTTTAGACAACAACAACATCTATATCAATATCTATAGTATATACTGACTATTAACTCTATAAGTCTAAAAGTGCATGTTAGCGGCGATACTACGTTTTACCTTGCAAACAGTTTTGATCCAGATGACTTCCAGACACTTATGTACACTTTGTTGAACGTTTTAACGTCACAGTTCATCCCGGGCTTAATTGAACCCTCACACTCTTTGGATCATACATTGTAAGTGTTGATCCAGAATCAAAAGTAAAAAAAATCTCTTATATGCCATATTATAGAGATTCCATTAGTTTGGATCAAGATCAATGAACAAAAATATATTATGTGGACGCATGGCGTCTGCGCAAATATTTCATCAAAATTGTAATTATTTCTGTCCGTTAGTTTGGGTCTCAGAAATTAGATTCTAGTAAATAAAACTCTCTTACATGGAGATATCATTAGTTTGGATCCAGGTTGATTAATCAATCATGGGGGCGTTGTGTCCGCGTATTAGCAAATACGCATCTTTAACGAAGTATGAAGAACAAAACTAGTCCAGGTAGCAAAATTTTCCCTATTATGCCCGGATCAGATGCCGCGAAAAAAAGCGGCTGATCTGTATCAAAACTGTTGGAAACTTGTACATGACTCTTCAATTTACAAGTGCTTTAATTAGTCTTACCATAACAAAAATTGCAAAAAACGACAATTTCAAGCAGACTATATTATGAAAGGATAAGGGTAAGTTGATCATACGATGGCTCACTATATATTCAGGATGACTGGCAGACAACATATTTCTTTTTACTGTGCTGTCACCAAATAACTGACACATCATATGTTACGAATGAAAAGCATGGAAAAATGATAATTCTTTATTAATATTCTTTTTTGCATTAAAGAAAGCCACATACTGTAAAGAAATAAAAGTGCCGTACTCCTAGTTTTTTAATGTCCCTTAGAATTGTAAAATGATTTAGAAGAACACATTTTCCAATATAACTCTAAATGTTTATTACGTGTAGCGAGTGTCTGGAAATTGACCTTTCACATGCAGTATAAATTTGACCCTATTATGTACAAGCACCTTTGTTACCCGGATGATGATGCAAACTTCCGGCGTAATAGGAATTAGCGGTGCTGCGTTTTACAGCTGAAGGTTAGTTTGAATAACTGGTATTTGTTTAAACAATGAATTTGTTTGATTAATTTAAGTGTTATTTTCAGTTAGAAAACTATTTTTTCTCCATATTCCTTCAATGTATCTCCCAGTTTCCATTTAAATTGATTGTCTTTATAATCGTTTTTCGCTAAGGGTTCCGGCGATATGAATGAAGAGGATCTATGGATCCAAAATATTTGGTAAGGGTAAATATCTAAACCAAACTCTTGATTAGTTGATTAAAGACTGTGAGGTGAACGTGTTGAAGTATTGATCAAGTTGTGGTAAAATTAGGCAGTGTTAGGCCCTCGGTACTAACATCTTGACTTTTGGCTCAATGGTTAGAACCGAACTCTAACCTACCAAGCGGGAGGTGTGAGTGCGAGTCCAGGTCCGGTCACAACAGAGTCTTACCCTTGAACTTTCGTTCATGTCGTATGCTACCCTCCAAGGGTATATGGTCAAAGCCTACAGTACCACTGCAAAAGCGTACCATTATTGGTTGAATGAAGCGTACCACATGTGTAACATGGAAATCGTTTTCATAATGATATCAACAAAAAGGGATTAAAACAAATACATTACAATGATTCTTTTTATGATCCTACATTGTTTATGTTTTCTTTTGGCATGCTTTCATGTACAATCCGTGACAATGTCCGAACGGTTTCGCTACAGCTTTACGAGAAAGGTCGTGACGGATCAGTGAAAAACCAAATTCCGTTGTGACATAGTTGTGTACCAGTGAAGGTTTGGTTACAAACTATTTAAAATAGATCTACTCCAGTATGGTTTAATTATATGTCTTATAATTCAACCATTAAAGGGATGAAAATACATATCTTTGGAGTAAAGGGTTAAGTGTGAAACAGTTTGGAGCCTGAGCAGACGCAGAGATTCACAGCATCTCACCCGACTCTAGACAGGGCTCCAGATAAGGGGAGTATTTTGAAAACTAAAATCTTTATGCTTGCTTAAAACTTTATTATGTGACTACTCATCTAAGAATCGTCTCTTTGAGGCGATTCTAATGAGTAGTCACACTGTAGGGTTTTGTTAAAACATAAAGGAGAAATTGTTGAAAATATCTAGTTTTACTCCCTCTTATCTGGAGCCCTGTCCTAAGATTGTTTGCAATGGACATCAGCTCTCTGAGTGCAAACACTGGGCTGCCATTTCTCCTGCAGCCCTGTAAACAATTTTGTTTGGAAATGTTTCAGTAGTTTGTATTCTCTACTACAGTAAAACCTCTCTATTACGACCACTAAATTTTGTTAATTATTGGGAGTTTAAGACAGGTGACTGCTTAAAGCAAGGTGACAGTAAAACAGAAAGCTCCTATAGGAGCTTTCTGCTTTACTGTCACATTGCTTTAAGCTGTCACCTGTCTTTTATACACTCAATTAGCCTTCTTTTTAGTGCCCGTAATAGAGAGGTTTTACTGTATATATAAGTGACTTTATCTGTTTGTACATTGTAGATGCTGCTTACACCTTCATCAGCTGTGTCGACATATTAATGTCAACAAAAACAGTCTGCTGTTTAGATCATCACACTATCTCAAAGAACTGGAAGACTATGTGGATACTTTGGGACAGTTAATTGCATGTCTAGGGTAAGTATGTGGTTTTTTTAGCTCACGGATGGATGTCCAGAAGAGCTTATCGTCGGTTACGTTTGAAAAGGACATACCGGTAAATACAATTCTGCAAAAAATGGATTTTTCCTATTTTCGAATACATATATTTTTCCGCTTTGAATGCGATAATATCAGTATTGATAACCAATAAAAAGGATGAGATATAGTCACATGAGCAAATCTTCCATTTCAATTGGTTCCAATTTTTGACCGGTCAAAAAGGTCGTAAATGCAATGAAAAACCGCCGGATACAGATGTGAAACAAGTCGTGTCATCGACATCATAACAAACCTTTAGAGTCTCTCTTCGACTGTAAGTAGCAATTATCTCAACTATTTGAATGCAATATGCAAACATTTGAAATATGCGACAAAGATGATACAAAATCGTATTTATTATTAACTGCAATTTAGCTGTTATTCAATATATGACCGGTCAAAAAGGTCATATATGCAACGTAACGTGTGACATGAAAAACAGTTTTTTGTGTCTCCTGAAAAGTTGGCATTACCGTCCTTTTCGAACGACACCGACGTTAAGTTGTTACCCAGTAGTTGATGAACATTTCCAAAACTGTTTCCGTTAGCAATTTCAAAAGAATATGTTAACCAAGTGTTTTACCCTTTGACCTATGGCTTTCATACTTGCATCTCACACATACTTTGGGACAAAACCTTTCCATCCATGCGAAGATTTAGAGCCCTGTAGGCTTGACCTTAACCTCTGCGTTTATGTTTCAAAATGTGCATTTTATTGTTGATAAGTGCTACTACTATATGATATTGTTTGACCTACTGCTTTAATACTTGCATCAAACATACCTTTAGACAGGAACTTTCCACTTGTGTGAAAAGTCTTAACCCATTACTCCATAACCTGTTTCTAGTTTTGAAGACAGATGACCACTTACAGCAGGTTGAAAGTAAAGCAGAATGTGCCTTAAGACACATTCTGCTTTACTTTCAGCCTGCTTTAATAAGCTATTTTCTTCAGTAGAGGGATAAATTAAAGGTGTAAAAAGGCGTATTTATGGGGTAATGGGTTTATCTCAGCCTGTACATGTAAGTTTTGAAATGTGTTTGAGTTTTGAAAAGTGATTTGTATAAGTTGATAATTCTGAGCTTGTTTCATAATTGATGTTAACATATAATAAAGTTTAAACTTTACAGGTATTTGAAGCAGCTGATATCATACACTAGAGATGGAGAGCTATTTCTTGATGAAAGCCAGCCATTGGCTGATGACTTACTCCTTGAGGTGGAGATGCTGAATACTGACTGCTTCTATGGCAGGTGCCTTGGATTTCAGGTATGCAACAGTAAATATAAAGATTACCATATTAGAATGCCTCTGTTACACCCTCTGAAAAGATGATACCCTCTATATTGGTAAATTATGATATTACAGTGCAGAAGACGCTATTCTTTTCCATTTAAACGCAAACGAAAAGCAAAAAAAATGTAGAAAATGGCACATTTTTTGACAATTCTGTTTTCTTAATTCAATCTAAATGGCAAACAGTTTGAAACCAGATTAGATGCCTGGTTACCCGGGGTCTGATCTGGCTCCAAACTATTTGCAATGGAAATAATAGTTTTAGGGTAAATGAAGAATCAATGTCTTCTCCACTATTTTAACCCATTGAACCCTAGTCATGCATATATGTATCCTTTACAAACAGTGTTTCTGTATAAAGTACACTTGTCCTATGCAAACAGTGAAGACCTAGAGTAGAAGTCTTCTTAAGGAACCCTCTGATCACTGTGATCAGGATATGCACTTTTTGTGATATTGCAATACAGTGACAAAAAAATAATGTTTAATAGTAAAATAAGGAATACATTATTGGGTCTACATTGTTTAAATCTATGGACAAGTGTACTCTTCAGTTACATTGTTTGTATAGAATGAGTATACTCGTCACTAGGGTTTAATGTGTTAAACTGTAATAGACATTAACCCTTTACCTTATAGAAGAGCCTTTTAGCGCATTCCGTTTAATCCTCCGCGGAAGAAAATAATTCCAATCTATACAGTCATGAATATGTATCAGAAGGAATATGTTCTTAATTCTGGCAGGTGGTTACTTAAAGAAGGCTGAAAGTAAAGCAGAATGCGCCTTAGAGCGCATTCTGCTTTACTTTCAACCTGCTTTAAGTAGTCACCTATTTTCAAAACTAGAAACAGGTTATGGGGTAATGGGCTCAGTGTGCTGTTTCTGAACGTTTTTATTAGCAGATCTGAGCAAAACTCAGGTTGAGCTTTTATAATCACTTTCATCTGTATGTCTGGGCTCATAAAATGATTTACAGTGCTCCCTCTCTACAACAACAGCCACTTTGAGAAAAAACAGCAGACATCAATTTTAAGCAGACAATATTGCAGCAGTGAAAAGTTTAGGCTTAATAGTATTGATATGAGTGGCTGAGCATTCAGAATTTAAAACTTGAAAACCTGGTTTTGTGGCATTGACACATTTCCTGTTTTTTATGCCTGTACAAAACTATGCCTGTACAAAACTATGTCAAGATTACCAATTTGATTGGCTGCCACATGTCAATTCTAATTAGTTTTTTTTAACCCATTCCCCCATAAATACGCATTTTCACGCCTTTCATTTATTCTTCCACTAAAGAAAATAGATCCAATTTTTTCAATCGAGAATATTTATCATAAGAAATTTTTTCTTAATTCTAGCAGATAATGGCTTAAAGCAGGTTGAAAGTAAAGCAGAATGCGCATCAAGGCGCATTCTGCTGTACTTTCAGCCTGCTTTAAGTGGTCACATGTCTTCAAAAATAGAAACAGGCTATGGGGTAATGGGTTAATCATATGATTAGGTGAAGGCATACTGATTTCATTGTTTGAAATACTCTCTCTATCTGGAGCTATGTGTTCATTTCAGTTCTGTGAGTCAATACAGAAGGTGTTACCAGGGATACTGATTGCCATGGCAACCTTCAGTGAGTGTTATGAAGAGAACTCACAAGTGATGCAACTTGCTACCTCAATCTTCAACAGTGGCAAGTATGTTGTGGACCAAGATCTGAGAGCTAAACAGGTTAGTTTTTTTATCCAAAGAGGTTTCTCTGCTCTGGATCAGGCATGCCTATTTAGGTTCTTTTACTCAGAGCACCATACAGCCATAGCTCCAGGCCTTTGTCCCTGTTGAGCGTTGGTCTATGCTGTTTTATTTCTAAAGCTTCCTTGACTTAACGTTTACAAAAAATTTCGGGTTTGATCTTGTATCCTGTTGGGACGAGGGACTGGAGCTGCAGTACTGTGGGTGTATGACGGTCTCCTCTTATCATGTGAGATAGGCCGGTGACCACTCACCTGTCACGTACATTCTTGCCTATGAAAGGGATGTGACATCTCTGAAAATTCCAAGGTTAAGGAAAAACTTTCGTGCACTGAAAAAAGACCCTAAATACTCATGTTGGTTTTTGTTTTATATTTGAGTCATTACAGGAGAAAACCTACCTTATTGAATTTCAAACAGTGTAGATCAAGGTCAGCCAACACGCCAAAGACACTGATCTACACTGTTTGACACCCACATGCATTTAAAGCATTTTATGTAGTTGTATTATATGCTGTATTTGGTAGTGTAGACCAAACTCTGATACAGATCTGAACAGAGTCATGAACTGAAATTAACAATTCAAAGAAATTAGACATTTCCCATATTTTTCCAGATGGTAGCTTTAATCAGATTAAAATTGAAGCAAAATTCTTCTTTAGGAGAATTCTGCTTTTCTTTCTATTTGCTTAAAGTGATAACCTGTTTTCAAAACTAGAAACAGGCTGTTGGTTAACTCTTTACCTCTTAGCTTGTTTCTAGTTTTGAAGACATGTGACCACTTAAAGCAGGTTGGAAAAGTAAAGCAGAATGTGCCTTTAGGTGCATTCTGCTTTACTTTCAGCCTACTTTAAGCTACTATCTGCTAGGATATATAGAAAAAAGTTCCTTTGATACATTTTTATGACTTTAAAAAGAAAATAATTCCAATTTATACAACCATGAACATGTTCCAGTACAAGTATTTCCTATATCCTAGCAGATGAAAGCATAAAGCTGGCTGAAAGTAAAGCAGAATGCACATACATAAAATTATTCTTTACTTGAAAAACCTGCTTCAAGTGGTAGCCATTTGTTCAAAACTAGAAACAGACTATGGGGTATGAGTTAACCTTTTCCTGCACTTATGTGCCATAGGATACCTCTATCTGCTCCTCCGAAAAGGTGCTAAAATCAATATACATTGATGATATTGAATAAAGGTCAGGTGGCAATTTAAAAACAATATTAATGTAAAACAGAAAGCATCTATTGGAGCTTTCTGCTTTACTTTCATCTTGCTTTATGCCTTAAATTCAGTTCGATGGAGGTGATTAGCATATTTAGCTATAATAAGGGTTAATCAGGGTTCAAGATAAGGGGAGTATTTTGGAAATTAAATATTTATTTCTGTATTAAACCCTATGGTGTTACTACTCATAAGAATCATCTCTTTGAGACGATTCTAATGAGTAGTAACACCATAGGATGTGGTTCTGAATTTTGTGAGAAAATGGTGGATTTGTTAAGTTTACTCACACTTATCTGGAGCCCTGTGTCGCAAATTTAGAGAAACCAAGACGGTCCTTATAAAGAGGTTTGCCTGTAGTTTATAGTAGTTGATGGTATAGACTTTCTACTTCAGGTTGTGGATATAACGAGAACCGCGGATGTTAAATTCTGCAAGGCGTTTTGGTCCATACCAGATTCACCACTGTTGTCTGTAAGTACTGTTGTACTGCTAGAAAGTTTGTGTAGTACTGTGTACCCATTGAACTCTAGTGACGCATATACACACCCATTATCACATACAGTAAAACCTCTCTATAACAACCACTATAGTGTGATAATTTATTAGGTGTTTTCGACAGGTGACTGCTTAAAGCATGGTGACAGTAAAACAGAAAGCTCCTTTAGGAACTTTCTGTTTTACTGTCACCTTGCTTTAAGCTGTCACCTGTCATTTATACAATCAATTAGCCCTCGTTTTAGTGGCCGTTATAGAGAGGGTTTACTGTAGATATGACTTTTAACTCTTTCAACACTAAGTAACTCTTGTGGGTTATAAGGTTCGCTTGCGGATAATTTTAGTTACCAAAAAATGAACCAGTCTGCTTGGACTTACGGGTAGTTTAATAAAAACTGCTTTAAATTAACAGTGTAGACCCAGATCAGAGGGCTCCCATCTGGGTCTACACTGTTTGCAAATGTATTGAATATATTTTAAACAGGTCCATTGTGTTGAAAGAGCTAATTCATTTCACCACTGAAGTTCCATTTTATACATAAATATGCAACATAAGAAATACTTCCTATATCCTAGGAGATGGTAGCTTAACACAGGCTTAAAGTAGAGCAGAATGTGCCTTAATGTGCATTCTGCTTTACCTTCAACCTGCCGTATACGGTCAGCTGTCTTCAAAACTTAAAAACAGGCTATGGAGTAAATGGTTATACAAACAGTTCATCTTTGAAAAATACACTTACTTGTCTTGTGCAAATAGTGAAGACCCAGATCAGACGTCTCCCATTTTCCAGTACATTGTAAGAACAATCTTTGATGGTCAAAAATGGACTGAACTAAATAATATTGTTAACTGGAACAGTCCATTTGAAGTTTCAGGGGTAAATGAGTTAGGAAACAACCAATCTTAAAAACATGGGTACTACAGTGCTCCCTCTCTAGTCTCTACAAAAACACCCAATGGGAGACACAGATTGTGTGTGTTTTTCAGAGGGAGTTGATAAAGGGAGGGAAATTGGCCTACATTTTCAAAAAGCTTTAATCCAGATCAGACGCTGCATAGTGTGGCAACTGATCTTGATTCAAGCTGTTTGTCACTCATCATTATGTTTTTATGCCCCTGGCATCTATAGATACAGAGGCATATAGTGATCGTCCTGGTGGTCCGTTTATAACAAGGTTACCTAGATTTTACCGTTTAGTCTAGCATCAACACCACTCACTCAAATGCTTGGATACTTGTACAGTTGTTGCCTTTGACGATTCCATATCCACCCATATCACCCAACCTTGATTTTAACCATGACCTAATTTGGACTTAGAATATTGTTAATGAGCTATTTCTTGGTTAACTAGATTTTACCATTTCGTCTAGTGCCAACACTATTTACTACAATGCTTTAATACTTATGCAGTTGTTGCCTTGGACCACTACAAATCCACCAATATTACCCAACCTTGATTTGGACCTTGACATTGACCTAATTGGGACTTAGAAATATATTGACGAGTATGCAGTATTTCCTCTCTATTACCATCACCTAAAAAGAATATTATTTGATGATTTTATAGACAGATGACAGTCTATAGCAAGGGGAAAGTAAAGCAGAAAAAGCTCCTAAAGGAGTTTTCTGCTTTACTTTTATCTTGATTTAGGCAGCTACCTGTCTTTTACACTGAACTTTTAACCTCAAGTATTGGTCATAATAGAGCGGTTATACTGTACTCAACATTAACAAATAATATAAAAAGGCTCTAAATTAGTAGAACAAACAATCTGGCAATGTTGACTGTTTTTATTCACCAACGTTTTGGCCTTACAAAGGAACTAATAGTGATGACCCTGATCAGAGGGCTCCTTTCGGAGCCCTCTGATCTGGGTCTTCACTGTTTGCACAGGACAAATGTACTATTCACATGTACACTGTTTGAAAAGGACGCCTATATGCGGGACTAGGGTTCAAAGGGTTAACTCAGTACTTTTACTCATTCCTTACAAGAAGCCCCATAAGTCCCCTCTACCCTGTTCTGCTAATATATGTACATAACCCTTTCCCCCCAATAGAAGCGCCTTTTAGCACATTCAGATTCAGTGCATTTCAGGTTCAATGAGTAAATCATGAATTACACTGTTGACATTTTCTGGAAGGTTTCATCCCTTCTTTCATATTAACACCTTTCCATGTCTGTACCTTAACCCTTTCCCTCATAGAAGCACCTTTTAGTGCATTCAGTTTATTCCTATACTGTAGAAAATAGTTCCAATTTATAAAGCCATGAATGTATATCATAAGAATTTTTTATATATATTCTAGCAGATGATAGCTTAAAGTAGGCTGAAAGTAAAGCAGAATGCACCTTAAGGTGCATTCTGCTTTACTTTCAACCTGCTTTCAGTAGTCACATATTTTCAAAACTAGAAACAGGCTATGGGGTAAAGGGTTAAATGCCTGTAGAGATATGTTTTCAAGTATATACCATGTTCTGATCAAATGCCATAGGTAACATTTCTGACATCCTCACAGCTGGCTGCATTAAAGTAGGCAGAAGGTAAAAGCAGAAAGCTCTAAAGGAGCTTTCTTCTTTACTTTAAGCCTGCTTTAAGCAACCAGTTGTCATGAATACAATCAAACCTTTCATAGCGACCTTCCCCTTATAGGGACTGCCTGTCTTATCCTCTCCTAAAAATTGCTCCCATTTTCCCATTATGTGGAAACTGCTAAAAGGGGCCAACCTGTGTTACATAACTTATGACCAAATATGCCGCTCTGGAAGTTCCATTTGGCAAATAAATGCACCTGTTTACAATGACCCTACAGTTGCGGGTTTATTATTGATTCTCAGTTTTTTATGCACTCTTGACGATCAGTCAGTGTGGGGGAGGGGGGAATACTGTTTGCCCCTTTCCCCCTGTCTGTCCATCTTTCCACATGTTTTGTGGGCTAAACTCCGCCTACAGTTTTAAAGCTACAACCTTATAATTTTATGAGTGTTTGCACATATACTTCAGATATGCACCTGGGTTACGGTTTTGATCTACTTTAATTCTTCACAGAATTACAGCCATTTGAACTTAGCCTTTTATTTTGCATATAAGGTTCATATAACGGTACATAATTTTTCCACATTTACCACAGATACGCATGTGGACAGGATGACAAACAACGTGGGCATCATATATGTCTTACAGACAAAGCCATCCCTCTAATTTGCATATAAGGTCCATGCAAAGGTACATACTTTGTCGGCTTAACTCCTACAGTTTTTAAGCTACAACCTTTTAATTTGGCAGAGTGTTTAAGTTTGGGCAATGGTAAGTTTTAACCCTTTAACCCATAGCCTGTTTCTAGTATTTAAGATATGTGACCTATTAAAGTAGGCTGAAAGTAAAGCAGAATGTGCCCTAGGGCACATTCTGCTTTACTTTCAGCCTACTTTAGTTTAATATCTGCTATATATAGAAAATATTTCTTATAGTACATATTCATGACAGTATAAAATGGAACTATTTTCTTTGGCGGATGAATAAAATGAATGCGCTAAAAGTCGCTCCTATAAGGGAAAGGGTTAAAACATGTTACATCCATCAAACATATCAGTCAATGTTACTGAGATCAGTGATATAAAGCCACAATGGTCCTCTTGTTTTAATTTAATGATGTACTCTTAAGCCACTAATGCAAATAACCTGTATCCATCTAATATAGCACATATCTCATAGTACTTACATGTTTATTTGCTCGCTTAAGGTGTTTTGATACCTTTAAAACTGCAAAATTTGTGTTTTTAACTTTTTTGCTAATTCTTTTAGCTGACATTCTGTTCTACAGATTAACAAAACCTTCAACACCAAACGAAACGCATTACACAGCTATCTGATCAATAAATCACACCTCATTAAGCACCCCGTAGTCCAGCCACGTGGCCATAGCCTGTGTCTAGTTTTGAAAATATGTGACTATTAAAGCAGATTGAAAGTAAAGCAGAATGCGTCTTAAGGCGCATTCTGTTTTACTTTCAGCCTGCTATAAGCTACCTCTTGCTAGAATAAAGAAAATATTCCTTATGAAGTTATGATACATATTCTTGACTACATATAAATTAGAACTATTTGCTTCAGCGAAGGAATAAACTGAATGTGCTAAAAGGCACTTCTATTGGGGGAAAGGGTTGTGTACATATATTAGCAGAACAGGGTAGAGGGGACTTAACCCTTTGAACCCTAGTCCCGCATATAGGCGTCATTTTCAAACAATGTTCATGTGAATAGTAAAATTGTCCTGTGCAAACAGTGAAGACCCAGATCAGAGGGCTCCGAAAGGAGCCCTTTGATCAGGGTCTTCACTGTTTGTTATAATGCCAAACATTGACAAAAACAACCCTTAAAAGTCAGAAATGGACTAGACTAAGATGGAAACTGTAATTGTCCATTTAAAGTTTCAGGGAGGAAAGAGTTAAGGGGCTTCTTGTAAGGAATGAGTGAAAGTACTGAGGTAAAGTCATCTGAACACTTCTCCTGCTTTATTATAACCCATTACTCCATAAATATGCCTTTTTACACATTTTGATTTTATTTGTCCACTTAAGAAAGTAGTTCCACTTTTTACAGTCATGAATATTATTGTATTTCTGTTCTTAATAACAATACAATTATAAAAGTAAATAATATTCACCATTCAATGTCCTGTGGAATGTTTCTTTGTATATATCTGGTAATCTGTCCTGGTAAATAACCCTCAGTGGATCTAGCAATGGTTCGACTGTATATTTCCGTCAGTGGAATACATTAGTCTGATTGGCTACAAATGCTGGGCAGTTTTGTGACTTAGCCTATAACAACACTCTTTGGTACGCGCTCCAGCTTCATCCCATGGGCCTTTCGGTACCAGGTGAGCGTGGCCTCAGATCACTACAATATGCACTGTAAAAATGTTTCTATATCCTAGCAGATGGTAGCTTAAATCAGGCTGAAAGTAAAGCAGAATGTGCCTTAAGGCACATTCTGCTTTACTTCAAACATGCTTTGAGTGGTTAACCGTCTTTAAACTAGAAACAAGCAATGCGGTACAGTGGAGAATCTGTTATTCTTTCCCAATAAACGCGTTTACGCTAAAACTATTATTTGCAGTGCAAACAGTTTGGAGCCAGATCAGTAACCCGGCGTCTGATCAGGCTCCAAACTGTTTGCCACCATGATAAACATGAAATATCAGAATTGTCCAAAAGTTGTTCTTTTCTACGTTTTAGTGCTTTGCGTTTGCGTACGTTTGCGTTTAAACGGGAAAGAATAACAGATTCTCCACTGTATAGTGATAAAGAACTCCCCCAAACACTGAAAATATTATCATCTAAAGTAATACAATGGCTAATAAGATATGGAAAGTTTTTCCTAGGAAAGACAGTTTTCCCCAGGAATGTTCTTAGAGATGTTATTCGTTGGTAAAAACAATGTTTTACCTCTCAATGTTCAATTGTACCCATTATAATAACTCTAGGAACATTAAAATGTAGAATTCAATGGATTTGAAAATGTTGGTGAAATCTCAGAAATTTCGCATTTTGATAATTTCCTCGGGTTTCGCTTAAAGAACCTGAATAAGTAGAAAAGTTATCAGAATCGGTAAAATAAACCAATGGCCAAAACATCTCCAAATTTAGAAGAAATCGAACAATAATGTTGGAAGTTATGTGATGAGATGTGATAGGGTCAATGCATTGGTATCTATGGTGATTTTACCCTTGGTGCTTAGCAAACGTTGAGTAGTATATGTGTTTTGATTCAGTGCTTTTGTTCTTTCAGCAACTACGATCTTTTACTTTTCCA
Source organism: Gari tellinella (assembly GCA_922989275.2). Taxonomy (NCBI): domain Eukaryota; kingdom Metazoa; phylum Mollusca; class Bivalvia; order Cardiida; family Psammobiidae; genus Gari; species Gari tellinella. The sequence continues at coordinate 36,283,314 of OV277863.1, forward strand.
CATGTAGAAGTCAGTGAAGTTATTTCCCTTGATCCAGAGAACTTTGAGCTGCCACTAGAGGGCAGCACAGATGGAACTACTGTTACTATAACACCCCCCTGTGCCCATACAGGTCCTGCTGCAGTCAAAGTCAGGATCATATCTCATTGCCTAAGAGATGGAATGGTATATACAGCGCTCCCTCTCTACAACGGCCCTCCCAACAACGACTCCCTCCTTACAACGACACTTGTCGCTGTTCCCTAAACAAGACATAAATTATGTCCAACATTTTCATGACTGCAATACCGTCTGCTTAAATTTGCTGTCTGCTGTTTTTAGCTCACCTGAGCACTTTGTGCTCAAGGTGAGCTTTTGTGGTCAGTCAATGTCCGGCATCGTGCGTCGTGCGTCATGCGTTGTGCGTCAACAATTTCTTCAAACATCTTCTTCTCCAAAACCACTTGCTTGATTGCAACCAAACTTCACAGGAATGTTCCTTGGGTCAAGCTTTTTCAAAGTTGTTCAAAGAATTTGAAACCATGCAGAACTCTGGTTGCTATGGCAACCAAAGTGAAAAAATAAGGAAATCTTAAAAAATCTTCTTGTCACAAACCACAAGAGCCAGAGCTTAGATATTTTGCACATAGCATTACCTATAGGTCCTCTATCAAAGTTGTTCGAATTTTGCCCCTGGGGTCAAAATTGGCCCCGCCCCGGGGGTCAACGTTTTACATAAGAGTTATATAGTGAAATGTTCAAACATCTTTTTCTCTGAAACCAATATGTCCAGAGCTTTGATATTTAGCATGGTATTACTTCTAGAGGTATTTGACTTATGTTGTTGAATCGGTTCCGGTCCGTTGCATATCAGGGTCACCGAAGCTAAAAATAGATTTTTTTTCCATGAGAACTTAAAAAATCTTCTTGTCTGAAACCATAGTACACTTAGCTTAGATATCATCGTTTACAGGTCCTCTATCTTAGTTGTTCAAATTTTGCCCCTGGGGTCAAAATTGGCCCCGCCCTGGGGGTCACCTTTTACAAATCTTCTTTTCTGAAATCACGTGACCCATCCTAGTGTCACCATTGTCAGGTGAGCGATCAAGGGCCATTCTGGCCCTCTTGTTCAAATTACATAAGTGGAAATTTTGATAGTATAAATAGAATGACGAGTGGCAAACAGCTTGAATCCGGATCAGACACCGCGTTACGCGGCGTCTGATCTGGATTCTAGCTGTTTGCAATTGTAAGCCAAGTCTTAATTTTCCCTCTCTACAACGACTTCCTCCGAACAACACACACAATCTGTGTCTCCCATTGGGTGTCGTTGTATAGAGGGAGCACTGTACATTCAGGGCTCCAGATAAGGGGGAGTAAATTGAACTAATCCAGCATTTTCTCACTCAGTTCAGCACCAAATCCTATGGTGTTATTACACATTAGAATTGTCTCTTCGAGACAATTCTAATGAGTAGTAACACCATAGGTTTTTATGCAGAAATTAAGATTTTAGTTTTTGAAATACTCAACTTTTCTGGAGCCCTGTTTAATATCTTTGATATAAAGTTATGATACTACTCAATGGGGCATGTACATTCCTTGAATGCGACATGTTTTTTATGCTCCCCGGGACTATAAGTCAGGGGCATACTGTATTACCCCTGTACATCTGTCCGTCCGTCCGTATACCATTTGTTCATTACTTTATTCATCTGTCCATATATGGATTTCTCACCTCCCAGGATAGTGTGACAACAGTGCTCCTTCTCCACAACAACACCAAATGGTGTTTTTGTTGTTCAGAGGGGGTTGTTATAGGGAGAGACAATTAAAACTTGGCTTTCATTAAATTTTGCAAAGAACTTGAATCCAGATCAGACCCTGTGTGACACAGCATTTGATATGGATTCAAGCTGTTTGTCACTTGTTATTTCATTTCTTCTGTCAAAGAGTCCACTCATATGATATGAGTGGACTCTTTGACAGAAGAAATGAAATAACAAGTATATGTTGTATGATATAGATTTTTTGAGACACAACAGCAGATGACAATTTTAAGAAGACAATATTGAAGCAGTGAAAGTGTTAAACATATTTGTCTTGTTTGGGGAACAGTGTCAAGCATTGTTCTAAGGAGGGAATCATTGTTGGGAGGGCCGTTGTAGGGAGGGAGTAATCTCTACTCTTTTTGAGACGGTTCTAACGAGTGATCACAATATACATTGTTCCCTACCTACAATGACCCTCCTAGCAACGATTCCCTCCTTACTACAATGCTTGCAGCTCTTCCCCAAACAAGACAATTATGTCTAACCCTTTCACTGCTGCAATATCGTCTGCTTAAAATTGTTGTCTGCTGTTGTGTCTCAAAGTTACGTATTGGACATTTTGACAGAAGAAACACAAAGATGAGTGACAAACAGTTTGAACCCAGATCAGACGCCGCATTACGCGGCGTCTGATCTGGGTTCAAACTGTTTGCAACTGTAAGCCAAGTCATGCTCAGCAATCTTAGGGTATTAATTTTCCCTCCCTTTAACAGTTCCCTCCAAACAACACACATTCTTTGTCTCCCATTGGGTGTTGTTGTAAAGAGGGAGCACTGTAGATTTTGCTAGAGAGATCAGGACTTTTGGTTTTGAAAGACAAACAATATGATATTATGACCACTAAAAGGTAATCTATTGTTTTTGGATGTGTTTTAAGATACGTGACAGACAAATGCACAAAGCAGAAAGCTCTTAACCCGCTACCCCATAGATATGCCTTTTTACGCCTTTAATGTATTCCTCCATTGAAGAAAATTGTTCCACTTTAAACAGAAAGGAATACTTTTGTAAAAAATATTTCCATATCCTAGCAGATTGCAGCTTAAAGCAGGCTGAAAGGCAAGCAGAATGCACCTTAGACGCATTCTGCTTCACTTTCAACCTGCTTTAGATGGTCACAAGCCTTCAAAACTAGAAACATGCTTTGGGGTAATGGGTTAAAGGAGCTTACTGCTTTACTTTCATTTTGTTTTTATTCTGCCATAGATCTGCATTAACTTCAAAACCTTAACCTCATGCAGTGATTGTTATAGAGTGGTGTTACTGTATGTGTACCAGAGCACCAGATAAGAGTAGTTTTTCAAAACTTAAAATCTTTATTTCTGAATTAAACCCTATGGTGTCACTACTCAGTAGAATCGTCTCTTCGAGACGATTCTAATGAGTAGTAACACCATAGGATTTGGTGCTGAAATGAGTGAGAAAATGTTGGATTTGTTGAAATAACTACCTCTTATCTGGAGCCCTGGTGTACTCACCAAATGTTGGGTAATTAATTTCTTTACTCATTCAGGCAATCACCAGAAGACGATTCCAACCCAAGACTGGAAGTTCGAAGACCTTGGGGCAGCCTAAATCTAAGGGCTTGTTGTTTCACTGCCATGGTGGAGGGTTTGTTTCACAGTCATCAAAGTCACACGAGGTAGGATTCCATTGTTCCGTTACACTTGTTATAATCCATGACCCCATAAGTACGCTTTTTTACGCCTTTAATTTATTCTTCCACATAAGAAAATAGATGCAATTTATAGAGTGATGAAAATGTTTCAAAAGAAATAGTTTCTATATTTTAGCAGAAGATAGCTTAAAGCAGGCTAAAAGTTAAGCAGAATGCACATTAACCCTTTGAGCCCTAGTCCCGCATATAGGCGTCCTTTTCAAACAGTGTACATGTGAATAGTACACTTGTCCTGTGCAAACAGTGAAGACCCTGATAAGAGGGCTCCTAGGAGCCCTCTGATCAGGGGCTTCACTGTTTGTCATAATGCCAAACATTAACAAAAACAACCCTTAAAAGTCAGAAATTGACTAGACTAAAATTGAAACTGGAATTGTCCATTTAAAGTTTCAGGAAGGAAAGAGTTAAGGCACATTCGGCTTACTTTCAGCCTGCTTTAAGCTATAATTTAGGAAGATATAGCACACATTTCTTATAGTACATATCCATGACTGCATAAATTGGAACTATTTTCTTCAGTGGAGGAATACATTAAAGGCGTAAAAAGGTGTATTTATGGGGGAACGGGTTAAGCTCACTTGAGTAAAGGTCAAGGTAAGCTTTCAGGATTAGGATTGCTTTTCCACTGGCAACTGACCGGCTGGATAAAAGTGATAGGATCTTTACCCCTTACCCCATAGATAAGCGTTTGTACGCATTTGAATTTATTCATAATCTGAAGAAAATAGTTTTAATTTATACAGTCATGAATATGTATCATCAGAAATATTTTCTATATCCTAGCAGATGGTAACCTACAGCAGGTTGAAAGTAAAGCAGAATGCGCCCTAAGGCACATTCTATTTTACTTTCAACCTGCTGTAAGTGGTCATCTGTCTTCTAAACTATAAACAGGCTATGGAGTAATGGGTTAAGGGAGTGTCTTCCATGATCTTTCTTTCACTCTCCAGTCAATCAGTCATTTCTCCTCAGGTTGTTGTTGTTGTTGTTTCTGCTAAGGTTTAACGTCCTACGTACAGGTGCTGAAGTTGTGTCATTCCGTTGACACCCGAAGTTGTCAACGGTCAGCACCTAGACCTATAAATGTATGGATGATGTACGTTCTACCTGCACGGTAATTGAGAATCTTGTTGCCGAAAGGTGGATTTTGCAGTCTGATTCGTAAATAGTTGAATTTTGTTGCCTAAATGCCAGTACAACAGTTTCAGATTAAAAATAAAGATGACTGAGGACTATAATAATGTCTTCATTTATATTATGGCAGTGGCAGTGCTGTAGAGCAAGAAGAGAGAAACGGGATCTAGCTAGTTTGCCTGGTCGTTCACATAAACTGCACTCCCTGTTGGTCGATGACCAGAAGATCAAATACACAGGCTTGAGAAGAAAGAATAGCCTGAATGGCTCACGTGTCCAAATGTTATCCCAGGTCTGTGATACATTGTGATCACCCTTGCTTGTCTACCATACTCTTCCGTTCTACAGGCACCAAGTTATAAAGCTTTTGAGTTCAGTCTAAGAATGTAGAGAGAAACGTGATCTAGCTAGTTTGCCTGGTCGTTCACATAAATTGCACTCCCTGTTGGTCGATGACCAGAAGATCAAATACACAGGCGTGAGAAGAAAGAATAGCCTGAATGGCTCACGTGTCCAAATATATATAAAGCTTTTGAGTTCAGTCTAAGAATGTTCTCAAGCATATAATTTGTCAGATTTGAGCTTTAGCTCAACAGCTTTTCCATATTGCATTGTTATGGACGTACATATTAATCTATGATTTCTTCGAAAATAGTGTTTGGGTTGAAACTCACAACAAAATGTCAAAATCTAAGAGTGGAAGAGTCAGATAGAAAGTGGCATACCAGTGGATACCAGCCTTCTTATTAAAAAGGAATCAACGGTTTACGAAATTGTCAGCAGTTTGTTGAACGATACAATTTCGAACGTTGATTTATCAGGAGAGAAAAACCCAGAGTACCGTACTCACAGTCATGCAAGTTCCAACAAACTTTTAAGATTCTTGGAAATCATCATTTCACTGGATTTTTATTGACAGATCCGGGATGAAATGCACTTCAAATATCAAATCTTTAGCTGCATCAAATAACTTTACTAATGGTCTTTAGGATGATACCTTTATCTGGCTATACTCTGGGTATGTAAAAGACCAATGGTTTCTCCAGCAGTAAGATACTGTCTGTATCCTTGCACCTCCACAAAAAACTAAAATTACTAATATCTGATGGGGGCGTCCACACCACAATTATAGGTTGATATTGACCTGGAGGGACGTTAATATTTCACATACTCCTCCTCATCTTAACCCATTCCCCCATAAATATGCCTTTTTAAACCATTAATTTATTCCTCCACTGAAGGAAATAATTTCAATTTATACAGTCATAACTATGTACAATAAAAACATGCTTTATATTTGTTAGCTTAAAGCAGGCTGAGAGTAAAGCAGAATGCCTGGCGCATTCTGCTGTACTTTCAACCTGCTTTAAGTGGTCACCTATTTTCAAAACTAGAAACAAGCTATTGGGTTATGGGTTAACTGGATCATGGCTTGCTTCTTGTTCTGGTTTGATTAGCTCCATAGTGTCTTGGTTGCACCGATACCTTGATGTCAGACAGCAGTCAATCTGACAATGTCCTTGTGCTTTACCCCATAGCCAGTTTTTATTTTAGAAGATAGTTCACCACTTAAAGCAGGCTGAAAGTAAAGCTGAATGTGCCTTAACCCTTTACCCCATAGCCTGTTTCTAGTTTTGATGACAGATGACCACTTAAAGCAGGTTGAAAGTAAAGCAGAATGCACCTTGAGGCGCATTCTGCTTTACTTTCAGCCTGCTTTAGGCTACCATCTGCTAGGATATAGAAAATGTTTCTTTTGATGCATATTCATGACTTTATAAATTGGAACTATTTTCTTGTTTGGAGCAATAAATTAAAGGAGTAAAAAAGCGTATTTATTGGTTAATCAGTTAATAGTCTCTGAAGCTAACCACTGCCTGTCGGTATGGGTTACAAGCCCTGCTTGACGGATGCGTTTGTCTGGTGAATCTCTCAGAGTCAACACCAGTCTTGTTTTGGCTGTCTTGAATTCCCCAACAGTGAGGAGTGTGATGGTTGAAGCTTGTTGCTCTCTCCATACAGTCCTATACTGGTGAAACTTTGTGGTATTCCTCGCCACTCTGTGGGCTAGTGATATTCTCCAGGGCTTCCACTGATGAATTGGCTACCTCTTACAACATCAGTGGCCAAATCAGCCTTGGGAGTAAGGTATGCTGGTAAAACCAGGCTTTAAGCTTCCCAGGTTACAAGTCCACATCGGTCTTTCTCACCTCTCGGACAGAGGTATCCCGAAATCTAGGGGGTGTGAGATAACCTTATTCTGTCCGGACAGTCAAGCCGAACTATCTTATGATTGGTTGTTATTGCCGTTGTTATGACGTCGTCATGACGTCGTCATGCATGCATTAGCGCATTAAAATACAACTCACCACTGTATAGCAAGTTAAACGCGTTTTTAGGGTTGACGAGGTGAGAAAATAAATCTAACATCACAGTTGAGTGTCAGATGAATATCCCACCCTCGTTTGAAGATATTTTTGGAACACTCGGCAAAGCCTCGTGTTCCAAATATATCTTCAAAACTCGGGTGGGATATTCTTATCTGACACTCACGGTGGTGTTAGATTCACTATATCTTCTTTAACCCATTACTCCATAGCCTGTTTCTAATTTTGCAGACAGGTGAACACTTAAATTAGGTTGAAAGTAAGGCAGAATGTGCCTTGAGGTGCATTCATTCTGCTTTATGCATTCCGACTGTTAAAAAAGTGCCTTTTCTACATTTTATTAGCTCACCTGAGCTAGCTCAGGGTGAGCTTTTTGCAATACTTGAATGTCCGGCGTCCGGCGTGCGTCGTTCGTCGTCAACAATTTTAGTGTTTACACTCTAGAGGCCATAATATTTATCCAATCTTTCTCAAACTTGCTCAAATTGTATATTACCATAAGAGTTCCGATGAGTTCGATTATGGTTGAAATCTGATTGATAGGTCAAGAGTAATCTACCTTTGAATTGCTGAAAATGTCATATTTAAGGGTGTTTATACTCTAGAGGCCACAATTTTTATCCAATCTATCTCAAACATGCTCAGATTGTATATAACCATAAGAGTTCAGATGAGTTCGATTTTGGTTGAAATCAGACAAATAGGTTGAGAGTTATCTACCTTTGAACTGCTGAAATTGTCATATTTAAGGGTGTTTACGCTCTAGAGGCCACAATTTTTATCCAATCTATCTCAAACATGCTCAGATTGTATATGACCATAAGAGTTCGATTGAGTTCGATTACGATTGAAATCAGACCAATAGGTTTAGAGTTATCTACCTTTGAATTGCTGAAAATGTCATATTTAAGGGTGTTTACACTCTAGAGGCCACAATATTTATCCAAGCTCTCTCAAACTTGCCCAAATTGTATATGACCATAAGAGTTCGTAAAAGGGTGATTATGGTTGAAATCGGACCTATAGGTCAAGAGTTGTCTGCCCTTGAATTGCTGAAAATGCCATATCGAACAGCGTTTACACTTTTGCAACTACAGTTTTGAATGGATTTTGATTTTACTTGCACACAAAGTATATACCTATAAGTTCTCAAAGGAGTGCAATTATTGTTGAAATCTAATCATTGTAGCAATAGTTATCTGCCCTTGATATACTTTGAAATGCTAGAAAAGGCTTCATTGTAGTATTGTTTAGGCTCTAGTTATCTGCCCTTGATGTACTCATCATACCATACTAGAATTATGAGGTTGTATTCCAAAATTGTTTACATGCTATACTACAAATTTGAATGGATTAAAAATTAAAACTGATGAAACAGTAAGATGAAGCTATCAAGCTTCAGTACAACAGGTGAGCGATATCAGGGCCTTCAGGCCCTCTTGTTACAGTTCCAATGCATTAGTTCTGATTAAATGGGACAAAATAATGTCTTCTGCAGTGTAGTTGAATATGCAATTAAGGAAATGTTAGTGACTACTTAGAATAAAGAGTTTCGTCGACCATTATCCCCGGCTGCCTATAAGGCTATTTCCTGTTTTATTGAAAACAGGTTGCTACTTAAAACCCTTTCCCTCATAGAAGCGCCTTTTTCCTCAACTAAAGAAAATAGTTCCTATCTATACAGTCCTGAACATGCATCACAAGAAATAGTTTCTATATCCTAGCATAATGTAGCTTAAAGCAGGCTGAAAGTAAAGCAGAATGTGCCTTAAGGCACATTCTGCTTTACTTTCAGCCTGCATTTAGTAGTCACCTGTCTTCAAAACTAGAAAAAGGCTTTGAGGTAATGGGTTAAAACTGGTCCGATTGCATTTCTGAAAATGCCTTTAATAAATATATGTCCAGAATTTCTTAACTTCTCTTCTTAGCGTATGAATAATTGGACGTGTAAAAAAAATACATAGTTATGGAGAAATGGATTAAAATGTTTTTCTCCTATCCCCGTCTGGTTTGAAATATTTTTAGCTCACCTGAGCTAGCTCAGGCTGAGCTTTTGCAATCCTTGAATGTCCGGCGTGCGTCGTCCGGCGTCAACAATTTTAGTGTTTACACTCTAGAGGCCACAATATTTATCCAATCTTTCTCAAACTTGCTCAGATGGTATATTGCCATAAGAGTTCAGATGGGTTCGATTATGGTTGAAATCGGACAAATAGGTCATGAGTTATCTACCTTTGAACTGCTGAAAATGCCATATTTAACAGCGTTTACACTCTAGAGGCCACAGTATTTATCCAATCTTTCTAAAAATTGCCCATATTGTATATGACTATTAGAGTTCGGATGAGTTCGATTTTGGTTGAAATCAGACAAATAGATCAAGAGTAATCTACCTTTGAATTGCTGAAAATGCCATATTTAACGGTGTTTACACTCTAGAGGCCACAATTTTTATCCAATCTATCTCAAACCTGCTCAGATTGTAAATGACTATAAGAGTTCAGATGAGTTTGATTATAGTTGAAATCAGACATATAGGTCGAGAGTTATCTACCTTTGAATTGCTGAAAATGCCATATTTAACAATGTTTACACTCTAGAGGTCACAAATTTTATCCAATCTTTCTCAAACTTACTCAGATTGTATATTACCATTAGACTTCGGATGAGATCAATTATGCTTGTAATCGGATCAATAGGTCAAGAGTTATCTACCTTTGAATTGCTGAAAATGATATATTTAACAGTGTTTACGCTCTAGAGGCCACAATATTTATCCAAGCTCTCTCAAACTTGCCCAAATTGTATATGACCATAAGAGTTCGTAAAAGGGTGATTATGGTTGGAATCTGACAAATAGATCAAGAGATATCTACCTTTGAATTGCTGAAAATGCCATATTTTACAGCGTTTACACTCTTGCAACTACAGTTTTCAATGGATTTTGATTATACTTGTACACAAATTTAAGGATGTAGCTATACGTTCTGGAAGGAGTGCAATTATTGTTGAAATGTAATCATTGTTGCAATAGTTACCTGCCCTTGATATACTTTGAAATGCTAGAAAAAGGCTTCATTTAAGTATTGTTTAGGCTCTAGTTATCTGCCTTTGATGTACTCTACTATACAGTAGGTTGACAAACTTGAATGGATTTAGAATAAAACGGGTGAAATTCAAAAATAAAGCTATCAGGCTTCATTACAAATGGTGAGCGATATCAGGGCCTTCAGGCCACTGGCACCAGAGTTGTGGACTTATAATATATATCGGTAGATGTATAGATAAAGTAAACACATACACATACACATAAAAAGTCCATGGCTCTGGTGCCAGTGATCTATATCTAAAAGATTTTTCCCCACCGATTAGCAATGTCTATGTTATTGCATTGAAATGTAAAAAAAAAAAAATAAAAAAAATAAAAATAAAAAAAAAATCTATATGGGTTGACTATTGGCATCTACCTGTCTGCTATCTATTATTATAAGACCATGGTATGTAACCAATTCTACACCGTGTCACTTCAACCACAAGAATAACTATCTAAAACGCATTCAATCCAAACCAAATCTTTTGCAATCAATAGATAAGATATTTTTCTATCCAAAATACACTTCTTCGACGGTTGATTTGAATACGTAACTACAAGAATCAAGATTGAAGCCGGTATTTTACCAAACAGGGTTTTCCTCCACCCCCTAGCTTCCGGTTGACCTCGGGTCAAGTTAAAGCGTTTGTAAGCGCAAATTTCATTGGCTGAATAATTCACGCGAGAGTATTCCCGTACAGTAGACAATACGTTATTCTTTCCCGCTTAAACGCAAACAAAACGCAACTAAAATGTATTGAATGACAGCTTTTTACTATTTTTAGCTCACCTGGCACGAAGTGCCAAGGTGAGCTTTTAGGATCGCTGGATGTCCGTCGTCCGTCGTCTGTCCGTCCTTTCACAATTGGTTGTGAACACTCTTGCGGCTACAAATTTCATCTGATCTTCATGAAACTTCATTACAATGTTTGTCTTGATAAAATCTAGGTCAAGTTCGAATGTGGGTCATGTCCGGTCAAAAACTAGGTCACTAGGTCAAATTAAAGAAAAACCTTGTGAACACTCTAGCGGCTACAAATTTCATCTGATCTTTATGAAACTTCATAACAATGTTTGTCTTGATAAAATCTAGGTCAAGTTGTAATGTGGGTCATGTCCGGTCAAAAACTAGGTCACTAGGTCAAATTATAGAAAAACCTTGTGAACACTCTAGCGGCTACAAATTTCATCCGATCTTTATGAAACTTCATAACAATGTTTGTCTTGGTAAAATCTAGGTCAAGTTCGAATGTGGGTCATGTCCGGTCAAAAACTAGGTCACTAGGTCAAATTGTAGAAAAACCTTGTGAACACTAGTGGCTACACATTTCATCTGATCTTCATGAAACTTCATGACAATGTTTGTCTTGATGAAATCTAGGTCAAGTTTGAAATTGGGTCATGTCCGGTCAAAAACTAGGTCACTAGGTCAAATTAAAGAAAAACCTTGTGAACACTCTATCGGCTACAAATTGCATCTGATCTTCATGAAACTTGTTGACAATGTTTGTCATGATGAAATCTAGGTCAAGTTCGAATGTGGGTCATGTCCGGTCAAAAACTAGGTCACTAGGTCAACTCATAGAAAAACCTTGTGAACACTCTAGAGGCAACACATCTCATTTGATTGTAATGCAATTTGGTCAGAATGTTTGCCTAATTAATATCTAGGTCAAATTCGAATATGAGTCATGTCAGGTCAAAACTAGGTCACTAGGTCAAATCATTGGAAAATCTTGTTACCACTCTAGAGGCTACAAATCTCATTAGATCTGAATGAAATATTGTCAGAATGTTTGCCTACATCAAATCTAGGTCAAAATCAAATGTGTATTGTTTCTGGTCAAAAATTAGGTCACTAGGTCAATGCATAGAAAAATCTTGTTTACACTCTAGAGGTTGATTGTGAGTCATGTCAGGTCATAATCTAGGTCACTATAGGTCAAGTTTTACATGGTGTTCCAGGTGAGCGATTTAGGGCCATGGTGACCCTTGTTTAGTATTAATTTTAATCTCAATGGCAAACAATTTGGAGCCTAGTCAGACGCCTGGTTACCTGGTGCCTGATCAGCCTCCAAATGGTTTGCAAATGAAATAATAGTATTAGTATAAACGCGTTTATTTGGAAAGAATAACGTTTTCTGTACTTGACGTCATTCGCGCGAGCGTCTTCCCGCGCTTCTGTCAAACTGAATAAACTACTGATTACAGCGTCACATTGTGCACAATTGTGCTCAACTTATATTAATGCAAGACTTTAATAACTGCATGATTAACAATTTCAACCAAAAATCATGAGAACGATATATATTTACACATCTTTCCGGTATATACATTCTTTTTTCAATCAGCCAATCAAATCTCTCGTCGCAAACTTTACTTTCATTTCATCTAAACCGGAAGCTAGGGGGTGGAGGAAATCCCTGTTTGGTAAAATACCGGCTTCAATCTTGATTCTTGTAGTTACGTATTCAAATCAACCGTCGAAGAAGTGTATTTTGGATAGAAAAATATCTTATCTATTGATTGCAAAAGATTTGGTTTGGATTGAATGCGTTTTAGATAGTTATTCTTGTGGTTGAAGTGACACGGTGTAGAATTGGTTACATACCATGGTCTTATAATAGTAGATAAGCAGACCGGTAGAAGCTCATCGTGATAGATCTATAAAAAAAAAAAAAAAAAAAAATATTTTTTATTTTTTTGTTTGTTATTCCAATCCCATACGATAGACATTGCTAACGTTTGGGGGAACATCTTATAGATCAAGAATCTATATCTAATAGATCTTATAGTAAAAAATAGCAAACCGGTAGGTAGAGGCAAATCTAGAGTCAACTCACATTTTTATTTTTATTTCCATTCCCATACAAAAGACGTTGCTAACAGAACGGAAAAAAGGTTCTACATCCAGAATCTAGTAGATAGAGACTAATAGAGCGTACACATCAAGATTTCCGCCTTCATATATAGTATACATTACTTACCGGTAGATACAGTTCTAACCACTGACACCACATTCATAGACTTATTATGTCTCTGTGTGTATATATATTCTTCTCTGTATGTATAAGAAATAAAAATGCATCTAAATGTAAATACACACATATTATAAGTCCATGACTCTGGTGCCAGTGCTTCAGGCCCTCTTGTTTATGGGTATTTACAGCACTGAACATGAAAAATTACTGTTAATATCTAGGCACCAGGAAAAACCAATAGCTAGACCAACGCTTAGCAATTGCAAAAGGGCAAAAGGGTTTAAACTCTTAGAATGCTAGCGGTGAAATCATAATTACCTGGCTAACAGTTCGGATACTGATGAGATAACGCTTAATGCGACGTCTCATCAGGATCCAAACTGTTTGACACTCTGACCCTGTTTTGAAAAGTTATTGCGAAAATTCTATTTTTAGAACAATAGCAGATGACAATTGTTGCAGAAGACAAAATTACCCAGCATGCAAAGGGTTAAATAAGAATTTGTTATGAGAATGTTTCGATATGTTATTCATTATCATGCTTCTCAGCTATAAAGTTCTGAAACATTCGATCTATAGTTAGTTAATACAAAAACTTAAACTAACTGTTTTTGTCTGGCAAGGGAGCAAAAAAGCAGACAAAAGCAGGGCTCCAGATAAGAGGGAGTTATTTCAACAAATCAAACATTTTCTCACTCATTTCAGCACCAAATCCTATGGTGTTACTACTCATTAGAATCGTCTCGAAGAGACGATTCTAATGAGTAGTGACACCATAGGGTTTAATTCAGAAATAAAGATTTTAGTTTTTGAAAAACAACCCTTATCTGGTGCTCTGCAAAAGGTTTGCTCTTATAAATAAAAACAGAAGAAAAAAACCTTCTACAACGGCCATTAAAATGATCTAAATTATTTCGTGTTTCAGGCAGTTGGCTGCTTAAAGCAAGGTGACAGTGAAACAGAAAGCTCCTAAAGAAGCTTTCTGCTTTACTTTCACATTGCTTTAAGCTGCCACCTGTATATGATACAATAATTTAGCACTTTGTTTAGTGGTCATAATATGGAGGTTTTTAGGACAAACAGGGTTGATGTTTGGAATATATTGCAAAATGACAAACAGTGCAGGAGCTGTCAGATCTGGTTCTACATTGTTTGCATAAGACAAGTGTTTTCTTCACAGCTAAACTGTACATATATTTTAATATAAGGGCAAGTATACTCGTCACTAGGGTTGAAAGGGTTAATAACTTTTTAGACTCATTTAACCCATTACCCCCTAAATTCGCCTTTTATAAATCCTCTGAAGAAAACAGTTCCACTTTATATAGTTATGAATAAATATTATATGAAATATTTTCTAAATCCTAAAAGATGATAGCTTAAAGCAGGTTGAAAGTAAAGCAGAATGTGCCTGTCTTCAAAACTAGAAACAGGCTATGGGGTAATGGGTTAATACATTGCAACTACATGTACTTAGTTATCATTAAAAGACACACATTGCAGACCCTAGTCAGAGGGCTCCTATAGGTCTAAAGTGCAGTGATATTTTTACCGGTGCATCCCGAGTCCTTATAATACTCATAAAATTTGCCAGGGACTCATTATTTTTAAAAGTTGCGAGTCCCATGGACCCATAGCTTTTCTGGCCTTTATTAACCTATTACTCATAAGCAAATAGTAGCTTAAAGCAGATTGAAAGTAAAGCAGAATGTGCCTTATGCTCATTCTGCTTTACTTTCAACCTGCTTTAAGTGGTCACCCGTCTTCAAAACTAGAAATAAGTAATGGGATATTGGGTTAATTGTTCATCTCAAGGACTCAATGTTTCTCTCAAGGACTCATTGTTTTACAGAATGTGCATCCCGAGGACTCATTCATCTGATTTCTAAAATTATCACTGAAAGTGTACTCTGATACATTGCAAAACTTTAATACATTGCCGGGTAATTTGCAAGTGGCTATTTTACTACATTTAACACACATTGCCTGCATGTAATTACGTTGATTGTGAATGCAAGCTGTTGCTAAGGGGAAAGTTATCCTGGATGGGAGCCCCGTGGCCGATTTTGCCTAGGTGGACCATGCAAGTTTAAGTTGTTGATCAACTCCATGCATAGTCATTATTTAACCCATCACCCCAAAGCTTGTTTCTTGATTTGGAATATGAAGCCATGTGCCAGTCAAAGCAGGTTAAATGTAAAGCAGAATGCACCTTAAAGCACCCCCTCTTAACCAACATACTAACGTGGCAACATGTGGTGCCGGATAACAATACAATATAATACAAATGTCATACTGTCGATGGATGAATGGAAGTGCGAAAATACACAATTTGAATAATTATCATTCAATCATGTATTAGCTCATGAAATGATGTTTGACATAACAGATACAGTAAAACCTCGCTATTACGACCACTAAAACGAAGGCTAATTGATTGTATAATAGACAGGTGACAGCTTAAAGCAAGGTGACAGTTAAACAGAAAGCTCCTAAAGGAGCTTTCTGTTTTACTGTCACCTTGCTTTAAGTGGTCACCTATCGTAAACACCCTAATAATTAACATAATTTAGTGGTCGTAATAGAGAGGTTTTACTGTATTTCATGGTAAAAAAATGACAACAGAACAATTTTCGATGATTTATGAAACATGCTTATTTACCTTGGGCCCATTGACCAGACAGGGGAGATGAATTAAGAGTGGGTGGATGGGCGATCCTGTTCACCGGGGCAATCTTAGTGGGGGGCTCCTGTGCACTGTTGCAATCTTAGTGGGAGTCTCCTGTTTATTCTTAATGGATATTGTTTTTCAAAACAGGTTAGTATGCATAAATAATTTGTTTGCACATAAAACAGTGTTAAAACTGTGATAAATACTTAGTGCAACAATGGGGGGCCTCTGTGGCCTAGTGGTATAGTCACTGTGGCTTACATCACTAAGCTCCTCACCGCTGTGAGTTCGAATCCCAGTAGGGTCGTTCGGGTTTTTCATGTGGGGAAGCCTTCCAGCTGGCTTAAGGAAGGTCGGTGGTTCTACCCAGTTGCCGATTTGTGCCTGAAACAGTGCATAAAGGACTTCTGGGGTCTTCCCAAACCAAAATTGCACACTTAATTAAGCATGCAGGAAGACTGCGAAAAGATTGCAATATGATTGCAAGCGCACACTACCTTAATTTTAAGACTATATATGCGTGCTTGTTTGGCACGCTTGCTAGCGAGCGACTAAAAGAATCGCAACCTTGATTATTAATTTTTAAGCATGTGCAGCCTTAATAAGCGTGCATTCTTACTAGTGTGCTAGTGTGCAAGCGCACAAGCGTGCAATTGGAACAATCGCAATCTTATTAAGTGTGCTGCACGCTTGAATTAAGCGTGCATAAAGGCCTCCGCATGCTTAAATTAAGCTTGCATGCGTGCAGTCGCGCGCTTATATTAAGCATGCAGCCACGCGCTTAAATTCTTGCAAGAACGCGGTCGCACGCTTAAATCAAATGTGCATTCAGGCGACCGCACGCTTATTTGTGGGCATGCACGCTTAAATTAATCTGATTATTGGAAAAATTACAATTGTTTAAACCATCCTCCATATTGGATTGTTACATCAAAATGATCTTGACAGTTTAAAAAACAACAACATTAAACAAATAGCATTTCATTCATTTCAAATAAAAGAGTATAGAGTAATATTGGAAGAATAATTGTTTAATCTATTTATGCATCACCATTTGGTCAGCTGCATGAATTTGAATACAAACAACTTGCATCATTATATACATGCAATTTGTTTACATCAGTCTGATTTTGAAGCAAATCAACTGAAAATCTCTGTAACATTCTTTTAAAAATTATTAACTAGTTATAGCTATCTGCTTCAGAATACAATGTAACATACCCGCTTATTGTCTATCCTGATAATTGTATGACTAAAACTTGCAATTGTGGAGAAATTGTCCCAGAACTCTGTAAACACACTTCTACTATCTGTGTTTGAAGATATGAATTTGGAGCCAAAACAGTCCAATCAGAATAAGGTTTACTTGTTCAGTGAGCCAATGAAATTTCTTCTATCAAACGCTCAGACATTATATTCAGCTTGCAGAGTCATCTTATGGCGCTAAATTATGCGCTTGTTGCAACCTTAAACAAAACTTAAGCCTGCGGTGGAAATCCTCACCGCACACTTAATTTGCTTTTATGGCACTAAATTACGCGCTTGTTGCAATCTTAAACAAAACGTAAGCCTGCAGAAGCATGTAGTGAAAATCCTCGCCGCACACTTAATTTGCTTGCGCGCTTCTGCACACTTATTTATTAGGACTGCATTCTTATTAAGACTGCAATAACCGTGCGCATGCTTGTTGCATGATGCTTGTCACGATCTTCCCACGTGCTAGTATTTTGGTTTGGGTTCCTCCACCTTTAATGAGCTCAACGTCGCGATATGACTGAAATACTGTTGAAAGCGACGTAAAATCAAAATAAATCAAATTAAATCAAATTAGTGCAACAATGAGACAAATTTGTATCAAAACATTTAGAGGTTGCTTTGAAAACACAGGCATATATTTATAATGATTTTCACAAGTATACACAGGGGCACAAGCACAAAACAATTAATGTTTTGTTTACAGATTTGTTGTACTTTGATATGTTTATTGCATGGAAATAGAGACACCTTAACCCTTTACCTGATAGAAGCACCTTTTAGCGCATTTTAATTTATCCCACCGCCAAAGAAAATAGTTCAAGATTATACAGGCATGAACATGTACAATTAGAAATATTACTTATATACTAGCAAATAGTGACTTAAAGAAGGTTGAAAGTAAAGCAGAACGCGCCTTAAGGCCTTAAGTACCAAAAGTAAGAAAATATTTCTGATGATACATATTCATAAATGTATAGAGTGTGTATTTATGGTGTAATTTAAAATAAAGAAGGATTAGTTTAACAGGACCAAATGTTTTGTCGGCTTTAGAAAGAATTCCGGTATTTAGAGGTTCCTGTTTGGAGGGGTTCCACTGTACTTAAAACTGAAAAATGCTGTTAGTTTGTCTGGCAAAAAGACAGAAACAAAAACTAGACTAAAGTAATGTTTTTGAGGTTCAACCATTTCCCTCCACCCCCATATAAATGCCTTTAACTCCAAAGCCTGTTTCTAGTTTTGAAGACAGATGACCACTTAACCCTTTCCCCCATAGAAGCGACTTTTAGCGTATTTTATTTATTCCTCCGCTGAAGAAAATAGTTCCAGTTTATACCCTCATGAACAATTACCATTACAAATATTTTATATAGCCTAGCAGATTTTAGCTTAAAGCAGGCTGAGAGTAAAGCAGAATGTGCCTTAAGGCACATTCTGCTTTACTTTCAACCTGCTTTAAGTGGTCACCTGTCTTCAAAACTAGAAACAGGCTATGAGGTAAAGGGTTAAAGCAGGTTGAAAGTAAAGCAGAATGTGCCATTACCGATTACCCTATAATTGCATTTTTCTAATTTTGAAGACAGGTGACTACTTATAGTACTTAAAGCAAGTTTGAAGTAAATCAGAATGCACCTTAAGGCACATTCTGCTTTACTTTAAGCCTGCTTTAAGCTACTATCTGTTAGATGTAAAAAAAAAAAAAAAAAAGAAGATTACTATTGAATTTATGGTGCATATTCATGACTTTATAAATTGGGACTATTTTCCTCAGTGTTGGAATATTTTACTAAAGTCGTAAAAAGGTGTATTTATGGGGTAATAGGTTAAGGTGCATTCTGCTTTATTTTCTGCCTGCTTTAAGCTACCATCTGCTGGGATATAGAAAATATTTCTTTTGGTACATGTTTATAACTACATATAAATTGGAACTATTTGCTTCAGTGGAGGAATACATTACATGTGTTAAAAGGGTACTTCTATGGCATAGGGTAGGGTGAAAGACCATTACATATATTGATAGGAATGGCTTTGTATGCTTTTATCATGTCTTTATTTTATAAATAGCCATAATTAGAAACTTTTCCTGCATCTTGACGAGTGCAATAAACAGGCAGAGTGGTGCTGGCCTTAAAGCAGGAAGCTTTCTTCTTTTACATCTACTTTAATCCTGCTTTGAGCAACAACATGTACCTGCAATCTGCAAGTTGTTGTCCGAAACAGACAAAAACTGTTGTTTTTTTTACTATAACATAAAACAATTTGATGCAAGTATCTCTTGCCAGTATTAGAAACCTCCTGTATTGGGCATTGAGCAAAGACTGTACCGATCTTAAAACACCGGTAACAAGCTACAGGGGAAAAGAGTTATTGGAGCTTTCTGCTTTACTTTCATCACCTGCTTTATCCCATTACCCCATAGCTTGTTTCTAGTTTTGAAAACAGGTGACTACTTATAGCTGGTTGAAAGCAAAGGAGAATGCGCCTTAAGGCGCATTCTGCTTTACTTTCAGCCTGCTTTAAGCTATTATCTGCTAGGATATAGAAAATATTTCTTATAGTACATATTCACGATCGTTTAAATTTGAACTATTATCTGTAGTGATGAAATAAATTAAAGGCGTAAAAGGCGTATTTATGGGGTAATGGGTTAAGCAGTCACCTGCTTTTATATATTTGAACATGCTCAATTTGTACATACAGCTATGGAGGAAAGAGTGAAATGATTCATAGACTCTTTATCTCATCTCTTTATGTGTGGTCAAGGCTCAAGATAAGCTAGTATTTCAAAAACTAAAATCTTCATTTCTGCTTTAAACCGTATGGTGTCACTACTCATTAGAATCGTCAGGAAGAGACAATTCTAATGAGTAGTAACACCATAGGATTTGGTGCTGAAATGAGTGAGAAATGTTGAATTAGTAGATTTTACTCCCCCTTATCTGGAGCCCTTAGTGTATTTGATATTTGGTTTTGTTGTAGAACTACCTGAGGATGTGGGCATGTAAACTGAAGATACCCATTCTGTCAGTAGACTATTCTCTATCACCTGAATTGCCCTTTCCTAGAGCTTTGGAGGAATGTTTTTATGCTTATGCATGGGCGCTGAAGAATCCAGAAAGTCTTGGTAGGTGATATTCTTAACCTTTTACTGCATAGCCTATTTCTAGTATTGAAGACATTAAGTGACCATGCACTAAAAGCCGGTGCATTCTGCTTTATTTTTTACTGATCAGACTCTTAAAGACATTACATGACCAAGCTTGGGTGGTAACACCTAGTCTGAAAAAAGTTAGGATTAAATCATGAATAGCATGCTTTTACTGTTACAATACTGTACAGATGTCTAGGCAAATAATCAGTCAGCCGTTTCATGTGAGGCCCGTACCTATAATAGGATAGTTGGGTTTGTAAAACCCATTGAAAAAACCCTTGAGCGTGAGCATGTGAGGGCCTCTATAGAAAACTTGAGATTGCTGACATTGGCTGAGTGCACGCTTCCCATGCTTTACAGTTATTTTGACACCTAGTGGGAACAATGGAGGGGGAATCAATGAATGGACTGGCTTAATGTCTTTAAGTTACACATTTTCTCACCTGGATCCAAACTGTTCAGGGCACTTGGATTGAAATGAATCGTCTACTTTCAAAGTATGTGAACTCATTACCCCATAGCCTGTTTCATTTAAGATGACAGATGACCACTTAAAGTAGGTTGAAAGTAAAGCAGAATGTGCCTTAAGGCACATTCTTCTTTACTTTCAGCCTGCTTTAAGCTACCATCTTCTAGGATATAGGAAATCATTCTTATAGAGCATATTCAGAACTGCATAAATAGGAACTATTTTCTTCAGTGAAAGAATTATGAAACGTATAAAAAAAGGGTCAAATACATCCAAAGTAAAAACTTTCAAATACATCCAATAGCTGATTTCATCATCATCATCATCATCATCCTGTTAGTGTTTAGTTTATACAGGCCGAATAATCCTTTAACATCTAATCCTGTCTTGTGACATCTCTTTGGAATCATCTTGAAAAGACATGTCTTCAGAACTAGAATTAGGCAATGAGATAAAGGCTAACTCTTTGCATGCTAGTGGTGGATATATCCACCACAGTGATTGCCTTTGCAAACAGTTTGGATCCAGATGAGATGCCGCATAATGCGGCGTCTCATCAGGATCAAAACTGTTTGCCATTCTGACCCTGAATTTAAAGAAATTTTGAAAATTCTAATTTTAGAACAGTAGCAGGCGACAAATTGCAGACGAAAAATTTACCCAGCATGCAAAGAGTTAAAAGTTGAAAAATAAATTTGCTTATTTGATTATAACAGGCTGGACTGGAGAAAATGTTTGCTTTGCTGGAGACAGTGCAGGAGGGAATCTTGCTGTATCGACAGCGCTGCGAGCTGTGTCATATGAGATCCGTGTTCCTGATGGAATAATGGCAGCATACACACCTTTCCTCATACAGTATATGCCTTCACCTTCACGACTCATGGCCATGATAGATCCCCTACTTCCGGTCGGCATTCTAACACGGTGTCTAGCAGGTACTGTCAAACATTTACCCCTTTCTCTGCCTTACACACGTACAGTGGAGAATCTGTTATTCTTTCCCAATAAACGCGTTTACGCTAAAACTATTATTTGCAGTGCAAACAGTTTGGAGCCAGATCAGACGCCCGGTAACCTGGCGTCTGATCAGGCTCCAAACTGTTTGCCACCAAGATAAACATGAATTATCAGAATTGTCCAAAAGTTGTTCTTTTCTACCTTTCCGTGTTTTGCGTTTTCGTACGTTTGCGTTTAAATGGGAAAGAATAACAGATTCTCCACTGTATACTGGTATTTATACCCCTGCAAATGAAGTTTGAGAGAGGGAATAAAGCATTTTTCAGTGTGTTGGTCGGTTTGTCTGTCCATTTGTACTCATGAATGGGTGTACTTGTGGGACATTTTAGCTCACCTGGCACGAAGTGCCAAGGTGGGCTATTAGGGTCGCTGGATGTCCGTCGTCTGTCCATCCATCCACAATTGTTCGTTAACACTCGAGTGGCTACAAATTTCATTTAATCTTCATGAAACTTTATGACAATGTTTGTCATGATGCAATCTAGGTCAAGTTTGAATGTGGGTCACTAGGTCAAATCATAGAAAAACCTTGTTAACACTCTAGAGGCTACAAATCATATTTGATCTTAATGAAACTTGGTCAAAATGTTTGCCTTATTGATATCTAGGTAATGTTTGAATGTGGGTCATGTAGGGTCAAAAACTAGATCACGAGTTCAAATCATGAAAATACTTTGTTAACACTCTAGAAGCTACATTTCTCATTTGATCTTGATGAAACTTGCTCAAAATGTTTGCCTCACTAAAATCTAGTCCAGGGTTGAATTTGGGTCATATCGGGTCAAAATTTAGGTCACTTTAGGTCAAGTTTTACATGGTGTACCAGGTGAGTGGTATTGGGCATTAGTGGCCCTATTCAAATTATGCCCCTCTGGTCAAAAATGACCCTGCCCGGGACATAAATCATTATCTCCATTTTGTCAGCTATTCTCAGGTTAGTGAAATATGGCCCATGGGCCTCTTGTTGGTTAATCCATAACTCATTACCCCATAAAAAAACACCGTTTTACCCCTTTTATTTATCCCCAATTGAAGAAAATAGCTCCAATTTATTCAACCATGACTATGCGCCATAAGAAATATTTTCTATATCAGAATAGATTGTTTCCTAAAGCAGGCTGAAAGTGAAACAGAATGCACCTTAAGGCACTTTCTGCTTTACTTTCAACCTCCTTCAGTGGTCACATGTTTTTAAAAACTAAAAAAAACACCAAGAAATAGTCTTTGGGATAAAGGATTAAATGATTAATTGATAATCAATCTTTTTGCAGCATATGCAGGAATAGCTGATGAATTTGCAAGTGCACTTGCCAAACCAATATTCTGCAACCCTGGTCAGTATGAGACCTGGGAAGAAGTGAAAGAAGAAGAAACACAGCATACAGAATATGTTCAACCATATGAACCACATGAGCTACCAGAGGGCACTATTTCTTCTGGGAACTGTAATGGTGCTAATGAACTTGCTGATCCAAGTGAAACAAAGGCTGCACCTAGCCTAGCCCAGTGTCAAAGTGTAGAAAGCTTAAACAGTGATCAATTTGTTGTCTGTGATATGGAAGAGTTGGAAATGGAAAATCAGAATTATACTGGAACAGTTGTGAGCTTAGTAGATAAAACAAACACCAACAATGATAATAAGTCTGAAGAAATGACTGAGACCAAAGCCACAAAAGAACAAAATGATGTGCCACTAGAGAACAATAGTGAGGTCTGTTGCAGACCTAAAGTGCCAAAAGAACAAAATATGTCACTGTGCAATAATGTAGATCAGTTAGGAGATAGAGGTGAGGGTTGGACAGAGGGAAGAGCTGCAACAGATGGTGTGGGAACAGTTGAAGACATACTCCGACAGATAGACTCTACAGCAGGGATCTGTGTAGAACAATGTACTGCTGATAATGATATGGATGTGATATCTAATGAAGCAGGTTCTTCATCATCACTATATGCCAGTTGTCAGGAACTAATCGATGCAGCTAACTCTTGCTCCAATACTTCTGATTTGATGAGTGCTTCTTGTCATTCTATAGAAGATATAGTAGAATACTCTACTGATGAAGCTCTTGATGATTTTGAAAATGACTTTAATGAGGAAAACGGACAAGACATATTGGATATTAAGACTTGTGATCACGAGAGTTTAACTAAAGACAGACTTGAAGCAAACAGAGCACCTGAGTGTGTTAAACAGTTGTCAGTTTCTGATACCAGCGACAGTGGTATTCATGTGGATATTGAAACTATCAATACAAGTAATCAACACACTGCAATTAATGAAACAATTAACCTCCAAGCCCCAGACAACTCCATAAACATAACTGATGAAAGTGATGTAAAAACTAGATCAATGACTGAGCCATCAACACCCTCTCCAAACCACGGTGTACCGAAGCAGAGGGCATTCTCCCTGGATTTAGCAACCACCTATCACCCAGGCCAGTTCCTAGATAACAATCTGTTTTCCAAGTCAGCTTCCCACTCACCAGTATCACCTGAGCTGCCTATAGCTTCGAGGTCATTCACACCAAAGCGATATTCGGTGCAGCGTAAGATCACACAGAGTCCTATACAGCTGTTTAAAAAGTTGCCAATAGTGAAGAACCTGTACATGTCACCCATGTTGGCCACAGATGATCTACTCAGTGGACTGCCACCACTTCACCTTATGGTAAGTTTACACACACGCCTAGGGCTTGCATTGGCAGGTCCTGAGGGGTATGGGTGTAACCAGGGATCCAGAACCCGCCCGATATTTTGACAAAAGTCTGGTTATCAGATTTGTTTAACCCTAGTGTCTATTAACCCATTACCCCATACATACGCCTTTTTACGCTTTTAATTAATTCCTCTACTGAAGAAAATAGTTCCAATTTATACTGTTATAAATAAAATTCATAAGAAATATTTTCTATATTCTAGCAGATAATAGCTTAAAGCAGGCTGAAAGTAAAGCAGAATGCACCTTAAGGTGCATTCTGCTTTACTTTCAGCCTGCTTTAAGTGGTCACATATCTTCAAAAATAGAAACAGGCTATGAGGTAATGGGTTAAGGGGAAGTTGGAAAACAGTGTAGACCCCTATCAGATGCTGCATTATGTGTTATGCGGCATCTCATGAGGGTCTGCACTGTTTGTTAATTCATATGAAGTGTTCTGCGGTACAGAAAAACTCTGTAGTGTCACCTTAGATCACCATTGTTTATCTATAATGAAAATTTTCCAGCAAGCACATACCGCCACACAGGGCTCAAGATAAGGGGAGTATTTCAAAAACTGAAATCTTTATTTCTGCATAAAACCCTATGGTGTTATTACTCATTAGAATTCAATCTATCTTGCCTATAGCCTTACCTTCATTATCAAGTTAAAATCACCTACAACAACAGGGTTTAGTGCAGATGACTGTTTTAACTCATTATCCCCTGGAACTTCTAATGGAAAATTCCAGTTTGCAATAAAGGCTGGTTCATTTTAGACTATTTAGGGGGTTTTTTGTACTAATTTGCAAAATGCCAAACAGTGAAGTCCCTGATCAGAGGGCTCCTGCAGGAGCCCTCTGATCTGGGACTTCACTGTTTGCATAGGACAAGCGTACTCTTCACAGGTACACATTTGGTATAAGACGCATATATGCGTCACTAGGGCTCAATGAGTTAAGCAAGATGATAGTAAAGGAGAAAGCTCCTTTATGAGCTGTCATTTAGCTTTAAGATGCCACCTGCATTTGTATAAGGATGAGACCTTTCCATGCATGCAAAAAGTTTTACCCCTGTGACCTTGACCTCAGACTCTGCCTTTAAGTTTGGAAATTGTGCCAGCGAGCTATATAATGAAATTGTTTACAAACGTCATCAATTATATGTGATTATAAAAGGAAGAGTTGTCGTGTTTTTTTAATGCTGAAATATATTGTTGTCAATCCTTTCGGTTAACAGTACAAATTTGTCTTAACTCTTTGCATGCTGGGTAATTTTATTGTCTGCAACAATTGTCGTCTGCTACTTTTCTATAAATAGAATTTTCAAAATTTCTTTTCAAATCAGGGTCAGAATGTCAAATAGTTTGGATCCTGATGAGACACCCAATAATGTGACATCTCATTAGGATCCAAATTATTTGCAATATATATACAGATAACATTTCCTTAACCCATTACCCCATAGCCTGATTCTAGTTTTGAAAATAGGTGACCACTTAAAGCAGGTTGAAAGTAAAGCAGAATGCATTCTGCTTTACTTTCAGCCTGCTTTAAGCTATTATTTGCTAAAATATAGAAAATATTTGTTATCAGACATATTTACGACTGTATAAATTTCAACTACATGTATTTCCTTCAGTGGAGGAATAATTTAAAGGCGTAAAAAGGCGTATATATGGGGTAATGGGTTAAAGCAAACACCCTTTGAATAATAGTGGACATATTTAGATGCTTATGACTGCTAGATCAAAAGTATAGGATAAAACTTAGGAGCTATAAGAGCTTTCTGAATTAGTTTTATCCTGCATTAAGCAATTGCTTGATTTAAAAGACTGCTCTTTAAGTTAATCTGAGTGGTTGCTTTACGCAGTTTGTCTGTTTTGGGCGTCATATCTCCGTATAACAAGTTTGTCTGTTTAGGGTGTCTAACCGTTTGCCCTAGATTGCCAGCCAATGAAAGGGCTCCATTTCAGCAAGAAATAAAAAAAAATATATCGCATATTCGTTCAATTTTTTACTTGGGTATGGCAGAGAAATAAACAAGTCATGAACCGGTCATGGCCACCGCATGCTAGGGAGGAGCGTAGCGCATCATTACGTCATACAGCAACCGCTCAGCTGGGAATTACAGTATAACCTATGTACTGCGGCCTTTCAATGAAGAGGCCCGAATAAATCAAATATTTCTGTAGTCAGGAGACTATAGTTAGTGCATAATGAAATTAATATGAAACACTCTGAATTTACCTTTCTGCATTAATCATGTCTTGCATTAACTCATTGAACCCTAGGTGACGAGTACACTCGTCATTTATAATGTACCCGTTACACTTGTCCACAGCAAACATTGTAGAACCACATTGTAGATCTCCCATTACAAAAATGGCCTAGACTCGAATTGTTCATTGTACAAGTGTTGGGTTGAAAGGGTTAAGCAGCCGACCTGAGGGTATTGTCTTCTTTTGTGTAACCGTTTTACAAAGATTTGACTGTAAAAAGTCTCGAAAGGAATGTGGTTTTTTTATGCCCCCAGCATCGACAGATGCGGGGCATATAGTAATTGTCCTGTCCGTCCGAGCGCACGAAAGGTCCTTTGTTGGGTAGGGAGAACAATAGATTCCATTCATTCCGTGATTGCCCTATTGTTATTGTTGGGTATTTTAGTGTACTGTTGGGTATTTTTAAACAAAAAATATACCCAACAAATGTCCAACTGTGAGAACTTCCGTGCGTCCGTGCGTCCGTCCGTAACAAGGTTAAGTAGATTTTACCGTTTCGTCTAGCATCAACATCGCTTACCCAAATGCTTTGATACTTATACAGTTGTTACCTTGGACCATTCCCTATCCACCAATATCACCAAACTTTGATTTTGACCTTGACCTTGACCTAATTTGGACTTAGAAAATTTTAAATAGGCTATTTCTTGGTTAACTAGATTTTACCGTTTCGTCTAGCGTCAACACAACTGACTACAATGCTTTGATTCTTATACAGTTGTTGCCTTGGACCACTACCAACTCACCAATATCACCAACATCACCAAACTTTGACCTTGACCTAATTTGGACTTAGAAAATTTTAAATAGGCTATTTCTTGGTTAACTAGATTTTACCGTTTCGTCTAGCATCAACACAACTGACTACAATGCTTTGATTCTTATACAGTTGTTGCCTTGGACCATTACTAACTCACCAATGCTCAGTTTGACCCTGACCTTGACCTAATTTGGACTTAGAAAAGATTCAGAATATATTGTCAAGGATGCCACTGGGGGCATAAGCGTTTATTGAACGCGCAGTCTTGTTTCAATATTGAACTAAAATACGGTTGCTTTTAATCAATTCATAAGGCAAGCAATACAGAGGCTCCTATAAGCGTTTAATTCTTGCGTAAAAAACAAGAATGCTCTTGACTTAGGATGTTTTCACCCTATAATTTGTGGTGTTTTTTTTCTAAACTGACTTTAAAACAATTATTGCTTGGCTGCATTATTGGGTTAAAGGACTCGAATCTTGGTCGATCAAGTGCTGCTCAATACTTGGTATTTCCATTTCCATTTGGGTGACTCGTTCATGCTTGGTTTTGTTTCTAAATGGAAATGCCTACAGCAAGCGCTACACACGTACAGGGTTCCCGGTCGACTTTCTAGTTTTTTCGTGTGACGTCATGTGTAAAAGTGAACTCGCCGGCTTCCGAAAATGCAAAGAACCGCCCTCCGAAATAAAGCCCTTTGATTGGCTGACAAACTAGGTCGAGCGGTAATTTGGGTTGAGCGATAACTTAGTATAGGTAAAGTAGGTTGAACGGTAACTGCCATACACTAGCCTACGTGCCATATTTGAGGCAAACGGTAAATCAGTTATAGTTGATTTGTTTGAAAATTATACAACATAACCTGCATTATTGCATAATTTTCAAAAAATGAACTATAAATAATACATATTTCCGTACAACAAGGGAGTTATGCGGTACAGGTAAATTACCGTGGTATACATATGCTTTGTGAGGAAGGTGGCTAGCTAATTTTAGATACCAAGAAGTACAGGTATATATGTGCTCGTCATGATGGGTGTGGACTTCAACAGGTGATAATATACCTTTAGGATAGATATATTCGGGTTAGAATTTAGCTTAGCTACTGTAAAAATCCTAAAAATTGGTACACCCTGTATAGCTCCTATAATTATTCTAAAGGTTGAACTATGGTAATTGCTTTTATCACACAGTAATTTGTCCAAAATATCAAGACTTTATGGCAAACAGTGCTTCTGAGGGCACAGTCTGATCACTGTTTGCTAAGGCCATTTCACATGCCTGCGGAGTGTCTGTCCCGAAACTTAGAGTCATTATGGTACACATGCAGGGCTGCAGATAAGGAGAGTATTTCAAAAATTAAAATCTTTATTTCTGCTTTAAACCCTATGGTGTCACTACTTATTAGAATCGTCTCGAATTAACACATACACGGGGCTCAAGAATGATAAGAGGGAGTAATTTTAACTGAACAAATCCAACATTTTCTTCAGCACCGTCCAAATCCTATGGTGTTACTACTCATTAGAATCGTCTCGAAGAGACGATTCTATTGAGTAGTAACACAATAGGATTTGGTGCTAAAATGAGTCAGAAAATGCTAGATATGTTCTGTTTACTCCCTTTTATCTGGAGCCCTGACATATTGTTTATAATTCATATTTTCAGGCTTGCAATTTTGATCCATTGCTTGATGACTCCATTGCGTTTGCCAAGCGGCTTCAGCAGTTAGGCAGGCCAGTAGAGCTTCATGCGTTTGACAGTCTTCCACACGGGTTCCTGTGCTTCGCTGACACCAGTCTGGAGTGTAAGCAAGCTGCCATTTACTGCATGGAGACAATTAGAAAAATCTTGCACATAGAAGAGCAATAAAACATTCTACGTGAAAACGCCGGTGATATTGAGTACCTGATAATTTATGTTACTGTTTCTTGCATAGAGCAGAAGGCTTTCAAAGCATTTGCTGTAAAAATGAAAAACAACCAACAAACATTTTAGGTAAATGTTTAATATATACAGTGCTCCCTCTCTACTACGACACCCAATAGGAGACACAGAATGTGTTTGTTGTTTGGAAGGAGTTGTTATAGGAGAAAATTAAGACTTGGCTTACATTAATTTTGCAAACAGCTTGAATCCAGATCAGATGCCACGTAATGCGGCGTCTGATCTGGATTCAAGCTGTTTGTCACTCTTCACTATATTTCTTCTGTCAAAATGTCTATATGTAAATTTCAGAAAAAATAGCAGACAACAATTTTAAGCAGACAATATTGCAACAGTAAAAGCGTTAAGAGATAATTGTTCTGTTTAGTGATCTGCAGCAAGGGTGGTTGTAAGGAGGGAGACATTATTGGGAAGGCCTTGAAGGGAGGGAGCACTGTATATTTATTGAACATTTCATGTCAGATCTATAGTTTATAAATCAGTCAATCAGACCAACGAGCCAGATTAGTGTCCGATTGTAAAGCATCATTAGACTGCAACTCCACATAGACACAAGGTAGGAGAGACTTAAACCTTATCGGAGAAAGTTTTCACACATTTCCTGAACTTGTTTTCTAACCTCTGCGTAGGTGAAAATATTGTTACATACCCTCACGCAGGGAAGCGAAAAATAGCATTGCTCCATCCGGATAATTTTTACAAGAGATAATGAAGCAAGCAGAGAGAACTACAGTCGAACTTCGATATATTGAACTACATATAGTTTAACTCGAACTATCCGATAGTTTGACATATGAACTGAATTATTTCATGTTCAGTTAAGTCGAACATACCCATGTTTCAAAGTTAAAGCGTGGCTCAGCCACGTTTTAACTTTGAAATACGGGTATGTTTGACAAAACCAACTTTTAGATATCGAAGTTAGACTGTACATTGAATCATATAGACGCCTGTCAGGGTTGGCAGATTTATATTGCTACAAACAGTATATCTCTATCTGCGATAAAGTTACAAATGGAGTTTTACTGTAACTATAATTTCCTAGGCTTGTAATGTTCAATCCCTCAAAAAACAGAATTTTTATGTTTCTCTTGAAAAAGAAATGAATCATATCACCCTACCCTAACTATGCTAAATGGAAATACTCCCAAAGTTGAAACTCATAAATATTGAGGTGTATTGTTGTTGAATGATGAATTAGACAGAAAATATTTCTTAATTTATTCCAGTTTTATAAGACCTTTATTTGAGTATGCAGATGTTATATGGGACAACTGTATGTGTAATGAAAAACATGAGCTTGAAAAATACAAAATGAGGCAGCTCAACTTGCCATAGGTGCTACTTAACCATTACCCCATAGCCCCGTTTTTAGTTTTCAAGACAGGTGACCACTAAGCAGGTTGAAAGTAAAGCATAATGCACCTTGTGCATTCTGCTTTACTTTCAGCCTGCTTTAAGCTACCACCTGCTAGAATATAAATTAGTATTCCTTTTGATATATATTCATGACTGTATAAATTTGAACTATTTATTTAGTGGAGGAATAAAGTATAGGCGTATTTATGGGTTAATGGGTTAATTATTCTCTGTCTATGAACTTCAAAAGGATGTTGGCTGGTAACCTCTTGATAAAAAGTAGAACACAGGGCTCCAGATATGGGAAGTATTTCAAAAATTAAAATCTTTATTTCTGCTTTAAACCCTATGGTGTCACTACTATTTAGAATCATCTCGAAGAGACGATTCTAATGAGTAGTAACACCATAGGATATGGTGCTGAAATAAGTGAGAAAATGCTGGATTAGTTCAGTTTACTCCGTCTTATCTGTAGTCCTGGAACAAATCTCAAACTTAAAGTCTTCCTAAAGTGGTTAATATACAGTCGAACTTCGATATCTCGAAGTCAGTTTTGTCGAGCATACCCGTATTTCAAAGTTAAAACGTGGCTAAGCCACATTTAAACTTTGAAATATGGGTTTGTTCGACTTAGCCAAGCATGAAATAATGCAGTTCATATGTCGAGCTATCGGATAGTTCGATTTAAACGAGTTCGAGATATCGAAGTTCGACTGTATATAATAACACTCCACACTACCATTTGAACCTCAGTTACCTGGTCACCTACCTACATGTAGTAAACAAGACATCATCTTATAATCTGCCGAAAATCTTACAACATCAATGCAATACGCTGCAGAACCAAAATGTACTAAAGTGGAGAATATGTTATTCTTTCCCGTATAAACGCAAATGAAACGCAAACGCACTGCAATAAAACACTGCAAATTACTATTCTTTGAAATTTCCAATAATTTATTTTTATCTGAGTGGCGAACAGTTTGGAGCCTGATCAGACGCCAGGTTACCCGGCTCTAAACTGTTTGCATTGGAAATAATAATTTTATTAGAACGAAAAACGTTTTCTCCACAGTACAATTGGTTCTTACCCACTGCTGTCCGACAATAGAACTATTAAACATGTGCTATATTTTCCCTAAACACCACTAAAGCACCCATACATTATTACATTAATAACTGTAAAACCCAAGTTCTTCTCACACAATCACACACCTTCAAACCAATTGTGGTACACTAAACCTGTATCTATTTTACAATATCATCGTTGAGTCTCCCTTATGCCAGTGTGGGGAAATAGAAAGTGCTGAGCACTACTTCATGATCTGTCCAAGGTATCAAACCATAAAGACCAACCCCTTTTGCACACTCCACTTGGTCTGCACTGTTAAGACTAAGATACTTCTCTATGAACGTCCAAATCTCCCACTAGTAGTAAAAGAAACTTTTTAACCCTACAATGCAGAACTCAAAGTGAAAAAATGAGGAAATCTTAAAAAATCTTCTTGTCAAAAACCAAAAGGGCCGGAGCTTAGATATTTGGCACATAGCATCATTTACAGGTCCTCTATCTAAGTTGTTCAAATTTTGCCCCTGGGGTCAAAATTGACCCCGCCCTGGGGGTCACCGTTTTACATATTAATAAGTTATATAGTGAAAAGTTCAAACATCTTTTTCTCTGAAACCAATATGACCAGAGCTTTGATATTTGGCATGGTATAACTTCTAGAGGTATTTGACATATATTGTTGAATTGGTTCCGGTCTGTTATATATCTAGGTCACAAGAGCTAAAAATAGATTTTTTCAATTAGAACTTAAAAAATCTTCTTGTCTGAAACCATAGTACACTAAGCTTAGACATTTTGAATATAGCATCGTCTACAGGTCCTCTATCAAAGTTGTTCAAATTTTGTCCCTGGGGTCAAAATTATCCCCGCCCCGGGGGTCACAGTTTTACATAGAGTTATATAGTGAAATGTTCAAACATCTTTTTCTCTGAAACCAATATGACCAGAGCTTTGATATTTGGCATGGTATAACTTCTAGAAGTCCTTCACATATAATGTTGAATTGGTTTCGGTCTGTTGCATTATCTGGGTCACCGGAGCTAAAATAGATTTTTTTCAAAGAAAACTTCAAAAATCTTCTTGTCTGAAACCATAGTACACTGAGTTTAGATATTTTGAACATAGCATCGTCTACAGGTCCTCTATCAAATTTGTTCAAATTTTACCCCTGGGGTCAAAATTGGCCCCACCCCGGGGGTCACCGTTTTACATAGAGTTACATAGTGAAATGTTCAAACATCTTTTACTCAGAAACCAATATGGCCAGAGCTTTGATACTTGGCATGGTGTAACTTCTAGAGGTCCTTCACATATATTGATGAATTTGTTCTGGTCTGTTGCATATCTGGGTCACCGGAGCTAAAAATAGATTTTTTCAATGAAAACTTCAAAAAATTTCTTGTCTGAAACCATAGTACACTGAGTTTAGATATTTTGCACATAACATCATCTACAGGTCCTCTATCAAAGTTGTTCAAATTTTGCCCCGCCCTTGGGGGTCACCTTTTACAAATCTTCTTTTCTGAAATCAAGTGACCCATCCTAGTGTCACCATGGACATGTGAGCGATCAAGGGCCATTCTGGCCCTCTTGTTCTATGTAATTGTTGAATCTCTCTGCATCTATAGATGGAGTCAGACTACAGACCTTATAGTTCTTCCTTTTTTTTAAGCTCAATTATAGTGTTCATATGGCAGGGATATTGGTGCTCATGTTTATTTCATGCTAACATTTATTTAAGCTTTGATGTAAAAGACATAAAACAAGGAAAGGATCTTAACAAACTTTGGTTTTGATCCATTCCTATTCCAATATTGTTAAATCATCAGATTATGATCAATATGTGGTCAATTATGGAATAATTTATGTTTAAACTAAGCAAGATGAAAGTAAAGCAGAAATCTCCATTATGCTCTACTTTTATCTAGCATAAGCTGCCACCTGTATTCAAAATACTCATTTTTATACGCCAGTGAAAACGGATGGTATTTCCTGCTTTGTCCATCTGTAGGTCGCCCGCCTGTCCGTGTGATTGTCCAGTGTCTGGGAGCCATAAAATCAACATAATCAATAGCAGTGGGGCCTTGTTGATGTAAAGGGCCATGGTCCTCTGTTTGTTGTCTTAAAGGTATCAGGGGGTCATGTTTGTATGGAAAAAATGTATTACAGAAATGGCCCCTTGGTAAACCTGTCCATATTCCTCACCACAAAGTTTGACTATAATTTATTGAGAATGTTTTTACTGCCTATATCCTATATCTTTTGTATGCAGGGCTCCAGATAAGGGGAGTATTTCAAAAACTTAAATCTTTATTTCTGCATTAAACCCTATTGTGTCACTTACTCAATAGAATCGTCTCTTCAGGATGATTCTAATGAGTAGTAACACCATAGGATTTGGTGCTGAAGAAAATGCTGGATTTGTTCAGTTTATTCCCTCTTATCATTCTGGAGCCCTGTGTATGTGTTAATGTATTGTAAAGAAGTTAATTTACTAATTGTATCAACTAATTTGTTTTGAGAACATTTGTTTACTGGTTGTACAGTAAAACCTCTATTAAGAGCACTACATTTAGGTAAATTGATTGTATGAATGACAGGTGGCATCTCAAAGCAAGGTTAAGGTATAAAGGAGATTTCTGTTTTATTTTCACCTTGCTAAATAAGTAGCCACCTGTCTTAAATACAAACTAATTACTTTAATTTACCTGTTGTAAAGGAAAGGTTGCACTATTTACTATTTTGCTGAGTAATTATGTCAACTGATTGTGTTAACTAACTTGTTGAGAACATTAATTTTGTTAACTGATTGTATTAGTTTATTTGTTGAGAACATTTGTTAACTGATTATATTAACTAATTTTGTTGAGAACATTTGTTTACTGATTGTAGCAACTAATTTGTTGAGAACATTTGTTAACTGATTATATTAACTAATTTTGTTGAGAACATTTGTTTACTGATTGTAGCAACTAATTTTGTTGAGAACATTTGTTAACTGATTGTATCAACTAATTTTGTTGAGAACATTTGTTAACTGATTGTATCAACTAATTTGTTGAGAACATTTGTTAACTGATTATATTAACTAATTTTGTTGAGAACATTTGTTAACTGATTGTATTAGTTTATTTGTTGAGAACATTTGTTAACTGATTATATTGACTAATTTTGTTGAGAACATTTGTTTACTGATTGTAGCAATTAATTTAATGAGAACTTTTGTTAACTGATTGTATCAACTAATTTTGTTGAGAACATTTGTTAACTGATTGTATTCAACTAAGTTGTTGAGAACATTTGTTAACTGATTGTATTCAACTAATTTGTTGAGAACATTTGTTTACTGATTGTAGCAACTAATTTTGTTGAGAACATTTGTTAATTAATTGATTGTATTCAACTAATTTGTTGAGAACATTTTTAACTGATTGTATTTTACTAATTTCTTGAGAACATTTGTTATTTAAACTGAATGTATTAACTAATGTGTGCTGAGAACATTTGTTAACTGATTGTAATTAATAACTAATTTGCTGTGAACATTTGTGAACTAATTTGCTGAGAACTAAATTTGTTAACTGATTGTATTAACTAATTTGTTGAGAACATTTGTTAACTGATTGTATCAACTAATTTGTATCAGTAGATTTGGAGTTATCTCCTGGACAAGAAAATATGACAAGGGAAAATAACTCAAAAAATTGACATTAACCTTCGTTGTACATGATCGAAGTTGTACATAACTCAAGAGCTTCTTCAGTTTAGTACACATTACAAATAAATAGTTTCTATCACGTGCAGTCCTAAGGTTATGGCTATTGTTAATTACCCTATTTTGAATCTAAATGACCTCTAGATGACCTTGACCTTTGTTCGAACATGGCCCAAATTGTACTGTGCTCAAGAGTTTCTTAAGGTGAGTACATATACCAAAATATAAAGTTTCTATCTTATGTAGTACCAAGGTTATGGCCAAGATTAAATTGTGGACTAACAGACAGGCAGACAGACAAACAAATGGACAACCAGACAAAAAACAAACAAATAGACAGACAGACAGACCAAAAACAATAAGCTCCCCAAATAAGTTGTGCCGGGCATAAAAATATAGCAGACAACATCATCTGTTGCTGTATCTCAGTGACCAGTTCAGAGCCATAGGTCAGTTAGGTGAGTTATGTAATAGCAGCTAGTTCTCTGGGGCAAATTGCTCTTATCAGGCTGAACTGTTGTCTGCTCCAAATGTATTGTATGTGAAATATGAAAAAAAATCATTATTTATATTTTCTGAGTTTAAGAAACTACATGTAAATGAGTTTATAGTTTGGATCCAGCTATTTGGTCTGTCTGTTTGTTTGTTTGTTTTTTGACTGTTTGTCCATTTGTTTGTCTGTCTGTCTGTCTGTTATGTAGAGGATCTTGTATGAGTGCTCATTATTTATCATTTTTAATAAACAAGTTGATTAAAGTTATATGATATGAGCCTTGGTGAGCGTCATATTCATTTTAGTCAACAAGTTTATTAAAAATGACAAATAATGAGCTCGAATGTGAAATTCTATTTATAACATTACAAATTTAAGCACCTATTAAATTGAGTGAAGCCGTAGTTTGTAGACCCTCTGCTATATAGATTCTCTGCCAAAACGTTACGTTGTTTACGTTAAGGTCGTCGCAAATGACGTCATTTAGGGTCTCGCTACATGCAGCGCTTGTGGACGAACAGGCTGGGCCATAGCCCAAAAAACGATAATCAACTAGTGGGTTAGGATATTTACATAATGGTTTTATGTCTCTCCCAGACTGCAAGTTATGTGATAAAAATCAATATGTTATAGATCAATATTTAATAAAAGACTAGACTGAAATGGGAACTTGTCCACTTAATTCTTAGCACGCTAAGTGATACCATGATAACCGTTGGAAACAGTTTTGATCCTGATGAGATGTCGCATGATGCGGCGTCTCATCAGGATCAAAACCATTTGAAACTCTGATCAAATTTGAAAAGAAATTTTGAAAAATTTATTTTTAGAACAGTAGCAGACAACTATAGTTGAAGAAGAGAAAATACCAAGCATGCAAAGAGTTGAAGTTTCAGGTGTGAATGAGTCATACTGCCATAATTATGTCTTTTTAGATCTCCATTTTCTTCCAATAATGGCCATTTACTACATGTTAAACTCTATTTTGTATATAAAAAGAATCATGTGATATTCAGTGTTGTAGTGTTTGAGTATGTTTTTAAACTGTTACCCCATAAATAATGAATCAGCCTGTTTATGCTTATTTTTTTTCCTCCAGTGAAGAAAGTTGCTCCACTTTATAAATTTTTAGCTCACCTGGCACGAAGTGCCAAGGTGAGCTATTAGGATCGCTGGATGTCCGTCGTCCGTCGTCTGTCGTCCGTTCACAATTGCTCGTTAACACTCTAGCGGCCACAAATTTCATTGGATCTTCATGAAAGTTGATGACAATGTTTGTCTTGATGAAATCTAGGTCAAGTTCGAATGTGGGTCATGTGCGGTCAAAAACTAGGTCGCTAGGTCAAATCATAGAAAAAGCTTGTTAACACTCTAGCGGCCACAAATTTCATTGTATCTTCATGAAAGCTGATGACAATGTTTGTCTTGATAAAATCTAGGTCAAGTTCGAATGTGGGTCATGTCCGGTCAAAAACTAGGTCACTAGGTCAAATCATAGAAAAACCTTAACACTCTAGAGGCTACACATTTCAATAGGTTTTCATGAAACTTAGTCAAAATGTTTGTCTTGATGAAATCTAGGTCAAGTTCGAATGTTTGTTATGTCTGGTCAAAAACTAGGTCACTAGGTCAAATAATAGAAAATCCTTGTGAACACTCTAGAGGCTACAAATCTAATTGGATCTTGATGAAACTTGGTCAGAATGTTTGTTTCATTGATATCTAGGTCAAGTTTGAATATGGATCATGTCTGGTCAAAAACTAGGTCACTAGGTCAAATCATAGAAAAACCATGTTAACACTCTAGAGGCTACAAATCTCATTGGATCTTGGTGAAATTTGGTCAGAACGTTTGTCGCATTGATATCTAGGTCAAGTTTGAATATGGGTTATGTCCGGTCAAAACTAGGTCACCAAATCAAATCTTTGGAAAATCTTGTTTACACTCTAGAGGTTGATTGTGGGTATACATGTCCAGTCATCATCTAGGTCACTATAGGTCAAGTTTGCCATGGTGTACCAGGTGAGCAATTTAGGGCCATAGTGGCCCTTGTTATATAATTATGCAAATAGAGATAGTAGCATAAAGCAGACCGAAAGTGGAAGATACCTTTATGGGCATTTTGTTTACTTTCAACCTACTTTAACCCATTACACCATAAATACGCCTTTTTATGCCTTTAATTTATTCCTGCACAATAAAAATAGTTCCAGTTTATACAGTCATGAATATGTATCATAAGAAATATTTTCTATATTCTAGCAGATAATAGCTTAAAGCAGGCTGAAAGTAAAGCAGAATGCGCCTTATGGCCCATTCTGCTTTACTTTCAACATGCTTTAAGTAGTCACCTATTTTTAATACTACAAACAGGTTATGGGGTAAAGGGTTAATAGTCATTTGGAATGTTTTTGTTAGTTTGACTGAGATAATCCCCTCTGCCAAGAACTGAAAGGAAGACAGATTGGTGGTTTTGATCGCATATGCTCTGCTTTGAAGTGTATGAGATTGGCCAAAATCATCTTCCTGAAATCATCTTTAATCACTATTATGGCCTATTCAATGCTGCAGTGCAGCAAAACCAAGCTTTATCCATACTGTCCTCAAAACGAGTTAACCCATTGCTCCATAGCCTGTTTCTAGTTTTGAAGACAGGTGACCACTTAAACAGGTTGAAAGTATAGCAGAATGCCCCTTTAGGTGCATTCCTCTTAATTTTCAGCCTGCTTTAAGCTACCATCTGCTAGGAAATAGGTCTTATCACGGAGTAGACACTGTGTCTACTCCGTGGTCTTATATTAAATTTTCATGACTGTATAAATTGGAACTATTTTCTTCAGTGGAGGAATAAATGAATGTACTAAAAGGCGCTTCTGTGGAGGAAAGGGTTTAATGTTCTGCATGCTACAGGTGAATTTGTTATGTTTATTTCAAACATTTGGATCCAGATCAAGTAACCAGGTATAGCATCTGGATCCAAATTGTTTCTGAAAGATCATACAGATATACAGTGGAGAAGACATTAGTTTCCATAATACGCAAACACATGTCAATAAAATGTGGAAAATAACAACTTGTTGATATCTTAATTAATTTTTATCTGAGTGGCAAACACTTTGGAGCCCAGGGCTGCCATTTCTCCGGATTTTTCCTAAATCTCCGGATTTTTTCCCAGTTCATGGTAGTTTAAAGCAGGCTGAAAGCAAAGCAGAATGCGCCCTAAGGGCATTCTGCTTTACTTACAGCCTGCTTTAAGTGGTTGCATGTCAACAAAACAAGAAAACGGCTATGGGGTAAAGGTACGATTCGTTAAATCGCACTTGAAAAATGCAAATTTTGAAATCTTAGGATTTTTCAAATCAATTTATGGCAGCCCTAGGAGCCTAATCAGATGCTGGATAACCTGGTGTCTGATAAGGCTCCAAACTGTTTGCAATGGAAATAAAAGTTTAGCTGAACTCATTTGTTGGGAAACAGTAATGCCTGCACTGTATATCAATGATTTCAGATGAGTTTTGAGGCAATTGCAAAGAGTGTAATTAGGTGATATAGGGTGCTTATGAAGTTTCTTGCTTAACCCTTTCAACCCTACAGCCCTCTGTATAGATAACTGATTACATATGCAAACAGTGTAGACCCTGATCAGAGGGCTCCTGTAGGAGCCCTCTGATCAGGGTCTGCACTGTTTGATATTTTTAGCTCACCTGAGCCAAAGGCTCAAGGTGAGCTATTGTGACCGCTCACCGTCCGTAGTACGTCTGTCCGTTCACTTTTACTTCAAACGACATCTCCTCTGAACCCGCGGATTGTAGGGCTGATTCAAACTGCTCATGATGTTCCTTGGATGCTTCTCTACAGAAGTTGTTCAAATGAAAGAGAAAAAGCAAAAACTCTGCTTGAAAAAGCAAAAAAGCAAAAAAAATTAAAAAATCTTCTTGCTAAAAACTACTAGGCCGTAAGCTTTGATATTTTTACAGTAGAATCTCCTGGTCGATCCCTCTATAGTTTGTTAAAATGAAATCCCTAGGGTCACACTTGACGCCATGCACCCTGCGCAGTTTAACTGCTGCTCTAGGCAGGTTTCACAGTATTTTTGATGAAGCAGAAGTAGAACTGTATTTTACCTGAGTTACTCTTAATATACTAAGGGCAAATAGCCAATATTTGCAAACATTTTGGATCCAGATCAGATGCAACATAATCATAATGCTACATCTAATCTGGATCCAACCTATTTGCCACTCATTTACCAACTTAACATTTTCTAAATTGTTTTTTTGTACACTTTTCACATACAGTAGGTTTTAAGCAGACATCATTTCAGTCTGGTAAGGGTAAGCCCCCAGAGTTCTAGCCACTGAGGTCAAATATTATGCAACTCTGAACTGGTAGGGAATATCATAGAACTGGTCATGATCAGCTGAACATGTTGTCTGCTAAAGTTTAGATATGGTTCAGTCTGATTCATACTTAGAGAAACAGGATCTGGAAGTGATCCACTGACAGTTATGTAATTATGTCTTATGCCATATTTATACATATGTTTAATATTGGTTTTGTCAGAGTTATCTGAATGTCTTTTCATTTTTTCTTGTCCAGGATTCAACCCTTTCACCACATATACTGACGTTTGTTAACCCATTACCCCATAAATGTGCATTTTTAGGCCTTTGATTTATTCCTCTACTTAAGAAAATAATTCCACTTTAAACAGTCATGAAAATGTAAGATGCAAAAGTAAAGCAAAGTGTGCATAAACCCTTAGCCCGCCAAATAAATTGTCGTCTGCTATATTTCTCGTCTGCTTCAAGTTTCAAAGTGCTTCAAAGTTGCTCAAAATTGCTGAAAATGTTGTCCGAGTGTCAAACAGCTTGGATCCGGATGAGACGCCGAGTTACTCGGCGTCTAATCCGGATCCAAGCTGTTTGCATATAAAGCTATAGTCGTGAGTGGCAGGCTAAGGGTTAAGACACATTCTGCTTTACTTTCAACCTGCTTTAGGTGGCCACCTATTTTCAAAACTAGAAACATGCTATGGGGTAATGGGTAAAATGAAATTGCCTATTTGGAAAGAGCCTGATGAGAGGAAGTGCCATTTGCAAAGGCCATAACTCTGACATCATTGTTTTTTGAGTTATTTCCCTTTGTGATATTTTCTTGTCAAGAAGACAACTTCAGTTCTACTGATCATACATGTGATATTTTCTTGGACCCAAATAGGGAGATCTGGAAATTTTAATAGGGAGATTGGGGTGCCAAATAGGGAGCTTTTTTCGCGACAAAACTAGGCGCTGGCGATAAAAATCCAACAAATTTATCTATTTTCATAAATTAATCACTAATTGCTTATTTTTTTCTAATCAGTGAATAGATAAATATATAGACCACTATGACAGAGACAATTTTCACCCATATATATAGTCTTTATATACTGACATGGGCCTTTTATTCTAGCATCTAGGCTGAAAGTAAAGCAGAATACTCTTCAGGAGCATTCTGCTTCAGTATAAGTTTAAGCCTGCTTTAAGCTAGATCTACCATCTGCTAGGATATAAGAACTATTTCTTATGGTTCTTATATTATTCATGACTAGTAAAGATAAACTGGAACTATATCTATTTTCTTGAGAGAATGAATGAAGTAGTTCAGATGGTCTAGATTTCTATCTATGGAGTCAGTATATCTAGAAAGAGTTAGCAACTTAACAATCTGTTATTAATTAAAGTTTGCAAACAGTATGGATCCAGATGATACGCTGCATCATCTATTCTAGATAAAACTGCTTGACAATGATAGTTTCTGAAAGAAAATGCACAAAAATTAACTCAGAGAAATTGTTTTAGACGACAAAGTCTGCAGACGACATTTACTAGCGCCATTTAGTGGGCGTGGTTTTAACACGAAATTTCTACCGCGAAAACTGATTGCAAATCAATTTTACGAGCGTAATTGGTTGTAAAATCAAACTTAATGATTATACATTTGCACAAATCGTATGTAACAAACAGAAGAATTTAGGTCCAATGTTTAATTTTAATTAATTGTTAGAAAACGATGCTGGGGAAAACTTTTTAGACTAACAAAATATACGTGATTCCCGTAGCAAATATTAAGGCGCCCCGTCATTTTGTAACGGTATAATTTTCGAAGTATTTTTCTGTTACGTGAATATTCAATGTATTTTGTGGTAGAAAAAAATTCATAAATGTAGCTTTCATATAAGATGTGTGCTTGTCCAGAACTTGCGGAGAATTATATCTGATTTTAATCCGACCCGTATCGGCGACATAGATCTGAATTCATTGCATCACCGCTTCTAAAAATTGTCGTTGCTAGGTCTCCGATTCGGGGCAAACCTGTCAATCACTTTTTTGATAACCAATTAGATCTACAACACATTAAAAGCAATATGTCAAACCCCACTCGTCGCGTGTGATCAAACATTGTTTGCAGCCTGCCATAAACATGCCATGTATAGTGCTACACTATCAAACTATCGACGATTGCGTAACGTGTTTACACGCATCAGTAGCGTTTGGTGATAAGGTGTGTATGGATTAGCCGGAGAACGCTGAAGCCAATTTTCAGATTTTTAGAGTCGGCGAACTAGGTGAATGATATAAAAGTTCATATTGAAAAAAATGAACCTGATTTAATGAAATATCGGGAGATTTCGTCTCCCGACCGGGAGATCATGAGTAGTGCTAAAATTTCGGGAGCTCCCGACGAGATCGGGAGATATCACATGTATGCTACTGATGCTATTGTAATGAAATTTTATGTATGGAAAGAAACTGATGAGAGAAAATGCCATGCACAAGGGCAGCAATATTTAGTTTTTCCCCTTTGTCATATTTTATTGTCAGGAAAATAATTCCAGTTCTGCTGACGCTAGTGAAATAATTATCATTTATTGGAAATGGAAATAGCTTGATAAGAGGATGTGTCATGGATAAGGGTCATAAGCTTGGCAACAAAATTCACTTTTGTCATGTTTTCTTGTCTGGAAGATAACTCCATTTATAGTTACATTAAAATGTTGTCTTGCCCAGTCAACTTAGGTACAAACTTCAATGTCCTCAGGTGAGCGAATTTAGGGCCATGGCCCTCTTGTCATTTCCTTTTGTTGTTATATCAAAATTGCAACAATAGACTGGTTCAAAATGCCTGTACTAGAAGAGTTCAAAAGCATCATAAATAACCACAAGAGATGTTTAGGGTTGAAAGGGTTAACCTTTAGATAATTATTTATAGATCTATATATAAATTTGAATCTGTCTTCCTGTTGAATTTTCCAGTTTATACTTTTTTCTAAAAGAGTATTCTGTTATATGTTTACATTTCTGCTCCACATATATATGATTATTTATGCTTTCAACTAGATCTTAATGTAACACTAAGATCTGTTTACCAGTTCAGAATGGACACGTTTTGTCAGAGTTTGGTGTTGACTAGTTTTTAGCTCAACTGAGCTAGCTCAGGGTGAGCTTTTGCAATCCTTGAATGTCCGTCGTACGTCGTCAACAATTTTAGTGTTTACACTCTAGAAGCCACAAAATATATCTAATATTTCTCAGACTTGCTCAGATTGTATATTAACATAAGAGTTCGGATGAGTTCGAGTATGGTTGAAATCGGACCAATAGATCAGGAGTTATGTACCTTTGAATTGCTGAAAATGCCATATTTAACAGTGTTACACTCTCGATCCCACAATACTTATCCAATTTTTCTCAAACTTGCCCAGATTGTATATTACCATTAGAGTTTGATTGAAATCGGACTAATAGGTCAAGAGTTATCTACCTTTGAATCGCTGAAAATGCTATATTTAACAGTGTTTACACTCTAGAGGCCACATTTTTATCCAATCTGTCTTAAACTTGCTGAGATTGTATATGACCATACATGTAAGAATTAGGATGAGATTGAGTATGGTTGAAATCAGACAAATAGGTTAAGATAAATCTACCTTTGAAATGCTGAAAATGCCATATTTAAGGGTGTTTACTACACTCTAGAGGCCACAATTTTTATTCAATCTTTCTTAAACTTGCTCAGATTGTATATGATTATAAGAGTTCAATAGTTTGATTAAGGGTGAAATTGGACGAAAAGGTCGAGAGTTATCTACCTATGAATTGCTGAAAATGCCATATTTAAGGGTGTTTACACTCTAGAGGCTACAATTTTTATCCAGTGTTTTTCAAACTTGCTCAGATAGTATATTGCCATAAGAGTTCAAATAAGTGCGATAATGGCTCAAAACGGACGAATAGGTCAAGAGTTATCTTCCCTTAAATTCCTGAAAATGCCATATCTAACAGCGTTTACACTCTTGCAACTACAGTTTTCAATGGATTTTGATTATACTTGCACACAAAGTATATAGCTATAAGTTCTCGAAGGAGTGCAATCATTGTGGCAA
Organism: Gari tellinella; assembly: GCA_922989275.2. Lineage (NCBI taxonomy): Eukaryota > Metazoa > Mollusca > Bivalvia > Cardiida > Psammobiidae > Gari > Gari tellinella. The sequence goes on from OV277863.1 coordinate 36,327,707, forward strand.
TAGTTATTTGCCCTTGATATACTTTGAAATGCTAGAAAAGGCTACGTTTCAGTATTGTTTAGGCTCCAGTTATCTGTCCTTGATGTACTCTTCTATACTAGAATTATGAGGTTGTATTCCAAAATTGTTTACATGCTATACTACAAATCAAATGGATTTAGATTAAAACGGGTGAAACAGAAAGCTAAAGCTATCAGGCTTCAGTACAACAGGTTAGCGATATCAGGGCCTTTAGGCCCTCTTGTTTGGCGTTAACACCTTCAACACTGTAAATCTGTATTGAAGTTCTATGCAAATAGTTCAGTTCCAGACCATGCCCTGACAAACGTGGAACCTCATCAGGATCTCTATATAGACCTGTATTGAACATTTTTGCAAACTGTTTGGATCCAGATTAGGCCCCACTTAATGTGGAGCCTTATCTAGATCAAACTGTTTGTCACTCTGATCCTGTTTCTGTATATATACTGAGGGGGTTATTATGGAATTTCAGCACTTTTACATTTTTAAACTTTAGCAAACAATCTATGTTTCTCAGTGTTGAAAGAGTCCAAGTTAAAAAAGTGCTTTGCCCACGCACAGAGCAAACCCTGATCAGATAAGTGTTTCCAATGAGGCGGTTTATGTATAGGTTATCCTGCATCAGGGCTCCAGATAAGGGGAGTATTTCGGGGAAAAAAGCTTCTTTTCTTCATTGAATCCTAAGGTGTCACTACTCATTAGAATCGTCTCGAAGAGACGATTCTTATGAGTAGTAACACCTTAGGATTTGTTTCTGAAATGAGTGAGAAATTGTTGGATTAGTTAGTTTACTCCCACCTTCCTGGAACCAGGCTGCTAGTACATGTTTCGTTGTTATAGGGGTTTTCCTGTTCTAGTGACCTTTTTATGGTAAAACTGAGTTCCAAACAGTGAAGAGCTTTCATGAGCTCTCTGATGAGGGTCTACACTGTTTGTTTCACCTTTATTTATTTTGGAAAATAGTTTCTCAAATCAGCAGTAAAATGAACAAAATATGTTCAAAAGTATAATAGATCAAGTGTAGTCCATATGAAAACTTGAACATAAAAAGGTTGGACAATATTAATTATTTACCTCATGCTTCTTTTTCAATAAAATTATTTAGAAGTACATAAAGTACAGAAGTTAATAATAAAAACAAAAAATGCTTTCTTGAATTAGTTTTCATTGTTGGGACATGTTACCCATATGCTATACTACATGTACAGTGGAGAAAACGTTATTCTTTCCCAATAAACGCGTTTACGCTAAAACTATTATTTCTATTGCAAACAGTTTGGAGCCAGATCAGACGCCGGAAAACCCGTCGTCTGATCAGGCTCCAAACTGTTTGCCACCCAGATAAACATGAATTATCAGAATTGTCCAAAAGTGATACTTTTCTACGTTTTTAGCTCACCTGAGCCGAAGGCTCAGGATGAGCTATTGTGATACCATTCCGTCCGGTGTCTGGCGTCCGGCGTCCTTCGTACGTCCACATTTTCAAACAACATCTCCTAAGAAACCACTGACCCGATTTCGACCAAATTGTGTCAGAAGCATCAGTGGCAAGGGGGAACGAAATCTTGTTCAAAGTTTTTGGCTAGAGTTATTCCCCTTGCTGTGGGACCATTTTCTAACATGACCATATAGACAACTTTTAATGCATAAGAAAATCTTAAAAAATCTTCTTCTCAGAAACCCAAAGGCCCAGACCTTTGATATTTGGTATGTATCATTACCTAATGATCTTCTAGCAAGATTGTTCAAATTTTGACCCTGGAGCCAAAAATGGCCCCGCCTTAGGGCTTATCAGTTTTTCTTAGGAAAACCTTTAAAAATCTTCTTCTCTGAAACCGTATGGCCTAGATCATTAATATTTGACATGTAGCTTTGTCTTATGGTCCTCTACCAAGATTGTTCAAATTATGACCCCGGGTCAAAATTGGCCACGCCCGGGGCTTATCAGTTTTACATAGACTTATATAGGGAAACATTTAAAAATCTTCTTCTCTGAAACTGTAAGGCCAAGATCTTTAATATTTGGCACAAAGCTTTGCCTTGTGGTCCTCTACCAAGATTGTTCAAATTATGACCCCGGGCAAAAAATGGCCCCGCCCTTGGGCTTATTAGTTTTTCATAGGAAAATGAAACTGTATGGCCTAGATCATTAATACTTGACATGTAGCTTTGTCTTATGGTCCTCTACCAAGATTGTTCAAATTATGACCCCCAGGTCAAAATTGGACCCGCCCCGGGGCTTATCAGTTTTACATAGACTTATATAGGAAAACCTTTAAAAATCTTCTTCTCTGAAACTATAAGGCCAAGATCTTTAATATTTGACACATAGCTTTGCCTTGTGGTGTCTACCACGATTGTTCAAGTTATGACCCCCTGGCCAAAAATTGCCCCGCCCTTGGGGTTATTAGTATTTCATAGGAAAACCTTTAAAAATCTTCTTCTCTGAAACCATAAGGCCCAGATCCTTAATATTTGACATGTAGCTTTGCCCTATGGTCTTCTACCAAGATTGTTCAAATTATGACCCCTGGATCAAATTTGAGCCCGCCCTGGGGCTTATCAGTTTTACATAGACTTATATAGGTCAGGAAAAACTTTAAAAATCTTCTTCTCTAAAACTGTAAGGCCCAGATCTTTAATATTTGACATATACGTAGCTTTGCTATGTGGTTCTCTACCAAGTGTGTTCAAATTATAACCCCCTGGCTAAAATTGGCGCCTCCCTGGGCTTGTCAGGTTTTTTTTTTACGGGAAAACCTTTAAAAATCTTCTTCTCTTAAACAGTAAGGCCCAGATCATCAATGTCTGAGATGAAGCTTCGCATTGTGGTCCTCGACTGAGATCAAATTATGACACCTGGGTCATAGCTATATCAAAATGTTGTCTTGCCCAGTCAGCTTCTAATGTTCTCAGGTGAGCAAAATGTGGCCCTCTGGGCCTCTTGTAGTGTTTTTGCGTTTGCGTACGTTTGCGTTTAAACGGGAAAGAATAACATTTGCTCCACTGTAGTTGTTTATACAGTACTCCCTCCTCTCAGTGGCCCTCTAAACAACGATTCCCACCTTACAACAAGGCTTGCCGCTGTTCCCTAAACAAGGCAATTATGTCTAACCTTTTAACGGCTGCAATATCGTCTGCTTAAAATTGTTGTCTTTTGGAGCATTATATGCTTCATTTCAACCTGCTCTAACCATATATACTTTTTTATACGCCCGTCATCGACAGTCGTATTATGGTATACCCAGCGCTGTCCGTCCGTACGTCCGTCCGTATTTTCAGAGTTATGCCCCTTCACACAATTTTTTTAACAATATATTGTTTCCTGATAATAATTTTACTTACATTTTGTCTATTGTAACCAAATTTCATATTTAGCTTTCTCATCATACAGGGAAGGCACCTGTGAATTTTGGTTCCTGTTAAATTTCAGACGTTGGCGACTATTTTTAGCAGAGTTATGCCCCCTTTATTGTCAAAAATGGGCATTTTTAGCTCACCTGGCACGAAGTGCCAAGGTGAGCTATTGTGATCGCCCTGTGTCCGTCCGTCAGTCACGTCCGTCAGTCCGAGCGCACGTCCGTCCTTCCGCGCCACTAAAGTGGGTTAGAGGGCCAGATAACAGTAAACATAACAAAAGAAGACAATAGAGTTCATTCCGTAACAATACACTAAGGGGCCGTGGCCCGTTATTCGAACAAAAGAAAATAACAAAAGAGAAGGCCCTCTAACCCAATTCGGTGGCACGTCCGAGCGCACGAAAGGTCCTTTGTTGGGTAGGGAGAACAATAGATTCCATTCATTCCGTGATTGCCCTATTGTTATTGTTGGGTATTTTTGTGTACTGTTGGGTACTTTTAAACAAAAAAAGTACCCTACAAATGTCCAACTGTGAGAAAGTCCGTCCGTACATCCAGGAGGCACATTATGGGGTCATTAACCTGGCAGTTTGGGTCATTAACCTGGCCAGTTAGTGATTGTGGGGTTGAAAGAGAGTATTGTGGGGTTAAAAAAGGCGTTTGTGGGGTTAGTTTTAGGGTTAGGGTTTATATAGCATCTAACCCCACAACACGCTCTCCTAAGACTGTCCGTCTGTCCGTCGTCAAACTTTTTCTTTAAAGATCTTCTTCTTGGAAACCACTGGGCCAATTTCTTCAAAACTTCATAGGATTGTTCCTTGTAGTGTACTCTGTCAGATTTCTTCAAATATAGGTCATCCAATCGAAATTGTTGTTGCCATGGCAACCAATTGAAAAAACTTTAAAAATCTTCTTGTCAAAAACTACAGGTCCGAATTGAAAATAATTTTACCCAAATGTGCCATTAGTGACCCTCTATCAGATTTCTTAAAATAATTTTCCTATCTTAAAAAACATGGCCGCTAGTGGGTGGTGCAGATTTTCCTTATATGGCTATATAGTGAAAACTTTAAAAAATCTTCTTGTCTGAAACCGCTGGTCCGATTTGTGAGTAATTTCACACAAATGATCCATGGGTGATCCTCTACCAGACTTCTTAAAATAATTTTGATATCTAAAAAACCATGGCCGCAAGTGGGTGGGGCACATTTTCCTTATGTTACTGTATAGTAAAAACTTTAAAAACTACTGGTCCGAATTGAAAATAATTTTACACAAATGTGCCATTGGTGACCCTCTATCAGATTTCTTAAAATAATTGTCCTATTTTAAAAAACATGGCCGCTAGTGGGTGGGGCAGATTTTCCTTATATGGCTATATAGTGAAAACTTTAAAAATCTTCTTGTCTGAAACCGCTGGTCCGATTTGAAATTAATTTCACACAAATGATCCATGGGTGATCCTCTACCAGATTTCTTAAAATAATTTTGATATCTAAAAAAACATGGCCGCAAGTAGGTGGGCACATTTTCCTTATGTTACTGTATAGTAAAAACTTTAAAAATCTTCTTCTGTGAAACTACTGGTCCAAATTGAAAATAATTTTACACAAATGTGCCATTGGTGACCCTCTATCAGATTTCTTAAAATAATTGTCCTATTTGAAAAAACATGGCCGCTAGTGGGTGGGGCAGATTTTCCTTATATGGCTATATAGTGAAAACTTTAAAAATCTTCTTGTCAGAAACCGCTGGTCCGATTTATGAGTAATTTCACACAAATGATCCATGGGTGATCCTCTACCAGATTTCTTAAAATAATTTTGATATCTAAAAAAACATGGCCGCAAGTGGGTGGGCACATTTTCCTTATGTTACTGTATAGTAAAAACTTTAAAAATCTTCTTCTGTGAAATTACTGGTCCAAATTGAAAATAATTTTACACAAATGTGCCATTGGTGAACCTCTATCAGATTTCTTAAAATAATTGTCCTATTTTAAAAAACATGGCCGCTAGTGGTGGTGCAGATTTTCCTTATATGGCTATATAGTGAAAACTTTAAAAATCTTCTTGTCTGAAACCGCTGGTCCGATTTGAAATTAATTTCACACAAATGATCCATGGGTGTCCCTCTACCAGATTTCTTAAAATAATTTTGATATCTAAAAAAACATGGCCGCAAGTGGGTGGGACACATTTTCCTTATGTTACTGTATAGTATAAACTTTAAAAATCTTCTTCTGTGAAACTACTGGTCCAAATTGAAAATGATTTTACACATATTATCCATTTATGACTCTCTAACAGATTTCTTAAAATCATTTTGTTATCTTTAAAATCATGGCCGCAAGTGGGTGGGGCAAGTTTTCCTTATATTTCTGTATAGAAAATCTTTGAAAATCTTTTTCTCTGAAACCATTGGTCTGATTTAAGAATATTTTTACACAAATAATGATTCATGGGTCACCCTTTGCCAGTTTTCTTCAAATGATCTTCCTAGCTCAAACATGGCCCCCAGAGGGTGGGGATGAATTTACCAATGATGGCTTATAGTGAAAACTTTACCATCACTGGTTCATTACCATGACCGTAACCATGGGTACTAGGTGAGCGATTTAGGGCCGCATGCGGCTCTTGTTTAAAAAACCCAGAACTTTTTTCTTTTTTATTCAATTGATTTCAAATTTGACATTTGGTTCCTGTTAAATTATTTTTTAACGAGTTATGCCCCTTTACATACTTAAATTTAAGATAAGCCACACTATCAGACAATAACTTTTAGTTTTCTTTCATCTTTGTATGACTAAGTCTAATAATGAGCAAGACTGAAAAGTTAAAGGGAAATGGACAGCTGGTGATAAATATCTTTTAAATAAAAGATATTGAAAAAAAATCGCCTTCTGTCTTTGAAATTTTGAAAAATAATAAAAAATGAAGTAGTTAGAGCCGTTTAAACTTTGTGATATATGACTGTGCAAGCGACCATGGGGGCCGCCATTTTGTTTACCTGTGTGACGTAACTAAGGCCTTCCGCGACCTTCCGATTATAGCGAGTCTAAACGGGAATGCCGTAGAGTGCGCGGAATTTACATCGATAACATTAATAAACTGAAATACTGAGAAAAATTGGACATGTGGAGGAAGGTAAAAACACTTTAGAACTTCAGTGTTACGATTTCGATCCTAAATTATCAGAGAATGTAATATTAGAAGACAGAGACTACGACAGGTCGGGCGAAGAGAAAGCGCATTCGCCGGACGAATTTGCGACTGCAATACTTGTGTTTAAATGCCTACGAAGGAGGTTAATACTTGCTGCAGAACAAATGAAATGACGATTGGGTGTCTTGGTGACAATGAGTGCATAGCAGAACCATCAAAATTTCGAGCTATTAGTGCTTAATCCAGCCATACTTGAGGTAGCGTATATCAGGCAAATCTCATAGGACACCGGAATCGGGCACGGATACTCTTGATAATATTTGCATACTGGTTGTGAATAAAGGCATCGAAGCCCTGTGACTTTCGAAAAAAGTTTCTCTGATATATTTAGTCTTATCTGTTAATATTTCCGTAAATATTAATCATAAACATCGGCTCCAGGATATCTTCGTTTTTATGGGGCTACGACTAAAACACGAGCAGATAAAGACGATAATACATGTGCCGATTTTTATAACATCCAGTCAGAGACAGTGTATAGCCATATGGCTATACACTGTCTCTGCACCCAGTACAAAACGGATGAGATATTACGTTTTTATTTAATAAAATAAGGGGGATCAAATTATTTTTCTGGTCTGTTATGAATTTTCCGTGATGTTTAACATCGGTTCTGCTCCTCAATCGGACATACATTTTTAGAAAATAGACCATTTATTCTCGGTATCGCAACATCCGGGAACTTTCGTACATCCAGGTCTCAATCACAGAGTTTCTCAATATCTCATTTGGATCCAAACTGTTGCTGACCTTTAAGTACAGTCAGTTTTGATTCGGATCTGGGTCCTAACTGTTTGTCAGTCTCTCGTACGGATCAAAGTTTCTTCACTGAGCTTTTCAATACATTCAAACCCTAGTTTGGATTTTCAATCACAGAGTTTCTCAATATCTCAGTTGGATCAGGAACGTAGATTATATCTACGTTCCTGGTTGGATCCAAACTGTTGCTGAACTTTTTGCACAGTCATTGACATGACAAATGTGGAATATCAATTTATCATCTAGCAATTGAGACTGGCAATGTCTGATTAAGATCCAAACTGATTAATTGTCTGCTGAACAAAGTATTTGATATTCTGATCTGGGTCAAAACTGAACGCTCTAGATAACGTGACCCGAGTGCTCATTTATTGTATTAATGTCGTTTTTTACTTATCGTTATATATCTTGAGCTTATATAAAGATCTATGAACATCATAATCGAAACAGATTCAGGACATATTTCAGCAGGCGGCTTTGATCTAGATCGCATTTTATGCTGCCATTCATCATCAACCACTAATCAATTAAGCTGCCTTGCAAATTGTACGATATGGACCGGAAATGTTTATACACATTCCCTTTCTGCCTAAGACCCCCTCTGTGAAGAAGTAAGAAGCTTTAGGCCTGCAGGGCATAAATATCCATATTACGTAATCTAATTAGCCGCACTTGTCAAACAGGGTTGTGATTTTAAACACAGGCTAGCTAGTTGGCTACTTAAATATGCGATTACACGCCACGAGCCTTTTACCCTTTACCCCATAGCCTGTTTCTACTTCTGAAAATATGTGACCACTTAAAACAGGTTGAAAATACTTTCAGCCTGCTTTAAGCTTTTATCTGCTAAAATATAGAAAATGTTTCTTATGATTTTTATTTGTGACAGTATGATATTGAAACTATTTTCTTCAGTATATGAAGGAATTAATTAAGAGCGTTAAAAGGCGTATTTATGGGGGAAAGGGTTACATCAAAACAAAAAAGCCAAGATCTTTCAAAAAAAAAGAAGAAAATTAGAAGATTGGACACTTCTAGCTCTTGTGGTTTTGTATAGATCTAGATGTGTATGCTGCTTTTTTAAAAAGGTTATAGAGTCTACCATAAAACTCGAATTTAAATTAAATTTCTTTTAGGCCTATCTAAAAGTTGTTTGAATTTTTTTCTACAGAAATGACGAGTGTAAAACTACACCCAGAAATAAGAACGATAAAACTAGATCCAATCAAAATCGGTTTTGGACTCAAGTAAGATCGCTCTATCAGATCGGGATCTAGAGAATCGCGATGATTAAATTAAAAAACCGATCTAGATCTACCCGTACAATATGTAGATCTAGTAATGAGACTTTTTTCATTAAGAATTTCTGTAGCGTTGAATTCCTAAACCGAGACGAACCAGCTGGAAAATGCTGATTTGTAAACGAGTTGGTAGATCTAAGCCAGTTCAACATTTAGGTCTAGATCAGCACAATATCGCACTGATTATCAGATTTTTTTTATTGTAGATCTAGATCTAATAATTATAATCATCAATCAAGGTAATATGGATGTCGCCATACTCTACTGTTAGCCATTTCGCAGGATTGTTTTCCCAGATTCTATAGCTGGGAATTGGAACGGACATTTCTCTAAGCCGATTTACGATAGTAGCTTCTGATCGTATCTGGATCTACACGACCTTTCAAGTTCATCATAATCAATATGAATATACCATCTATCTATTATCTTTTTTAACTGTATGCGACCTTGATTTAAGCTTGCCGTTACCTTTACTGACGAAGTGTGAACTGTCCGTCCAAGTTACAGTGGTTGAGTGAAAGAGCCAATCAGCGTTTAGGCCTTTGTGACGTCACAAAATGGATAAAAATCGAGGGTTCCGAATGATAGCTTTGCCAATATGGCGGCGCCCGTTCCAATTAGCGATAGCTTACCTGTATGCAGTAAATCGATCTTTTTCGTACCTTATCGATGAGTAATAATTGCAGGACCTTCATGAATGTTGCTTTTAGGATAAAATCTAGGATCTAAGACCATATTGTCATCAGCTGACCGTTTTCCTTTAAAACCAGAAACAATTTTATTGTAGTTAAAAATAAGCCCTCTTACAGATTTATTATATTTATAGCAAATAATAGGTGGTTCAAGATTTTTGAAATAATTAGGAATAGCATTCATCACATTTTTGTTTCGGAGAATACTTTGTAAATCTATGCAATCAATACCTTTATTTATGAAAGGGACCTTAATAAGATATCTTTTATGATCGTTTAAAGAATCAATATGAGGTCTGAGAACATGCTGAGTATAACTTTGTATTAAAGATGCAGTATTATAAAGAGGATCTGTGCGTAAAATTATTCCATCAGCCTTGTCGTCAATATCTCTTAAAGACGACAAAGACAACGAAGAAAGCCGAGAAAGCATTTTATAGCAGATTATGCAAATCTGTAATAGAAATCGACTGACGTGATTTACGCTTAATATTACCATTTATACGAATACCATGCGATCTTGATTTACGGTAGCGTGTAGAATAAATAGAAAAAATATCAATTGAAGGTTCTTTTGAAATATTGCCAGATTGGTATATATTATCATTCAAGCCTAAAGGAAAGTGTATCTGTAAATTTTTAATCCACTTTAATTCCGCTATAAATCTAGCCTTATTTTTGAAACTATTAGTAGCATTTTTATAATTCGTAATATGTTCGACAGGTTGAATTGAAATAAAATCTAATCCATGTCCAGATTTCCGAAAATGTTGATAAAGAAAGTTCCTCGGTTTTTTGTTTCTGCAAGTACGAAAATGTTCATTAAACCTAGTTTTGAGGGGACGACCGGTTTGACCAACATACTGGATACCACAACCTGGTGCTTTTCAAGTTAACACGTATATAATATGATTAGTTCGTCAGTTGATGTCTGAATCTATGACAACACTAAATAATCTACCGTTTACTGTAGATTGTATAATAGATTTGCAAGATAAAAACCTGTAACAGTAAAATCCCTCTATTAGGACCACTCAATTATGTTAATTAGTTTGTGTTCAATGCAGATGACTGCTTAAAGCAATGTTAAAGTAAAACAGAAAGCTCCTAAAATAGTTTTTTGTTTTACTCTTACTTTTCTTTAAGCTGCCAGTTGCATTTCATATAAATAGTTAGCTGCTTTTTTAGGGGTCGTAATAGTCAGGTCTCACAAACTTTAATTCACCTTTTCTATTCTGTGTTTCTTTTTTCGATGTAAGTTAAGCCATAACGATGACAACATAAATGGTGTTCAATCATATGTTCAAAAGGACTTTATATACTCCACAAATTAGTATAGCCAATGTCATTGACTGTATGTGTTGCTGCTGTTATAACGTATGGCATTAAAGTTCTTTGAGATACTCGTGGACACTTCAGGATAAGTGAAAGCAAAGTGCAAACTGTGATGGACATTTATATCGGGATCTACAAAAACCACTTCAAACTTACATTAAAATTTTTATTTAATAAAATAGTTTAATAATATTGTAACACGAGCGATACTTCTGGCCTGTGTTGTTGTTGTTTTCTTTACTTCCCCTAGTTACGCATCATAACGACGGATCCAGGACATAGAGTACGGGGACGGGTGGGGTTGGCAAACCGATCAGGACAACACTTGCTGAACAAGTTTAACTTTTAATAAAGGGTTAAATAACTTATGCAGATCTATATCAAAAGTAATAAGTGCTAGAGACGCTTTGGTATATATACAGACTTCACTATAGAGTCTTAACAGAGTCAGGTTAAATGTCCGAGTTGCGCCTATAGAGTCCTTGATAAACGCCAGAGTTAATCTCGTTATAAATATTAATAAGGGCGTCTATTTATTATATTGTTACTGTTTATGGGTTTCTTCTTTGTAAAGTTTATAATTACATTTCTGCGGGGCGGCTAATGGTAGTCATCTTAATATTCCTGTTTAGATATTAGAGTTCTTGGTTTGGTAAGTTTACTAGTACTGTTTACAGTAACGGTATTTGGTAGCTGACATTGTGAGGTTTGCCGCGCTCTTATATAGACTGTTGCGTCATGATATTTGTTGGTTGCATCACAGCGGTAATTCGCCTCACCATCCAATGAGAATGCGTTATTAGCCCATTCCGTCATCCTCGTCCAATCGGCTGCAGTGCGACGAAATCCGTACGGAATACCCCTCCGTCGCATCAGATATAGCTCTCCGATTATCTCTAGTTAGAATGGACTTACATCGTCCAAAGTCAATATTAAACACATTCTAAGAATTCATTATACCAAGGCAATGTATTTTAGACCGCCACAGTGCAATAAACATACAAAATCCTGAGTAAGGACGGCGCCAATAGTTGAACGTGAATTATCGGTGCCACGCTTACCAACAGGAAATGGCGGTTTCTGAGTGTAAACAAGCTGCAGATTCTCGGAGTTATTATGGTAATTCAATACATACTAAGGTAAGACCGAGATACGCATTGAAGTACCTAATATATCCAAATCATATAAATATCTACAAGTGTCTTAAATACTCGTAAAACGAGCAATGGTCAGTAATTTTGGTTCAGGGTAGAAGTGTCAACGCGAGGTTCTCGTATGTTAACACACCCTTCAAATGATCAACTCTTATGCGTGTACGCCGATATTCTGCAACGGAATACCGCTGTACACATACACACAAGTGTTTATCTTTATTCAACTTCACAATGGTGTGGCATAAGGGTACCTTTCATTACAATATTATAGTCAGTGTATGCCTTAAAATTCTCCAATGTAATCGATGTAATCGAAATGTTATTGCGATTACATTTTTCAAGTAATCGTAATTTAAACGATTACAGACTCTGTAATTTTAAAAAAGTAACCGTAATCGTAATTGCATTTGCTGTAATCGTAATCGAAAGTAACCGATTACATTTCAAAGTAATCGGTCTCATGTCTGCTGGAGTGTACCATTTGATAAACATAAAACTGTTAAAGAGATCGACGATATGACAAATATGACTATTCTATTGAAAGCAAATAAACTATACTGTTCAAAAAGTTTGTAGAGTTGTTATTGTAAGTTATTTACATTCAAATAAACAGTTCACGTTTCCAATCATAAAGTGAGTCAATCTCTGTTCGATTCCCTTTGATCAGGGTCTACATATTATGCATAGGACTACAGGGCTGCCATAAGTTGGCATGAACAATCTAAGATTACCAAATTTGCATTTTTCAAGTGCGATTTTACGAATCGTACCTTTACCATATAGCCTGTTTCTAGTTTTGTTGACTTGAGACTACTTAAAGCAGGATGGAAGTAAAACAGAATGCGACTTAAGCCACACTCTGCTTTACTTTCAGCCTGCTTTAAACTACCATGTGCCAGAAAAAAAATCCGAAGATTTAGGAAAAAATCCGGAGAAATGGCAGTCCTTGGACTAGTCTTTTGTACTGTTCACATGTATACTGTTTTAAATAACGAGTAAAGTCGTCAATAGGGTTGCATATGAACTAAGCTCAGGACTACAACGAACTTCGTAATGCTAAGGACAATATAGTATCGGAATGAACGTCTCTCGAATAGGCTTTCTAATCCGCACGACTAGTACAGGAACGACGGTCGTGCGAATAAGCTTTCTAATCCGCACGACGGTCGTGCCGATAAGAATCCTGAACCGCAAAACCGTCGTTCGGATTAGAAAGCTTATCCGCACGACCGTGCGAGGGTACCACAAGAGAATATCGGCGATCGAGTCTATTTTAGCATCAGTTTTCCATTGAACAATGGTAAGGAGAACTTATAGTAGTCTGCACCAGTGTGGATCTACATATATCCCGCAGATTGGCAGTGACAAGATACCCTTGAGTTTCTCTGTATGAACGTCGGTACTTGTTCAGCCACCAAGCCGTGAATTTATCTTATAGAAAATACACAGTCATGCATCTACCCGTTGATGATCCAGAGCACGCCATCCTATTGTCTCCAGCATGGTAGAGACACTCGAGTATCTGGAGTACTCACCCAAAGTCTAGGGTCGGCGCGACGTTGCACCATCTCAATTTTGTCAATGTTGGACTTTGTGTGAGTATCACAGACACTACTGGCGTACTCGGGTTGCGGGCGGACAAGGGTTTTGAAAGTTCATTCACGGATCTTTTTAGATTTACATTTCATGTTCCTCTTGAGAAATCACAATGTACGATTTGCTGTTGTTGTTATGCGGTTGACATGAGTGTTCCACGACAAATTGCTCGAGATGTCCACACCTAGATAGCAAGTACTACCGACAGTCTCAAAGGTTTGTCCATGTTATGTGTAAGTTGTGGGAATCGGTACCCTAGTCTTGGTGACATGAATTACCTGGCACTTAGAAGGGTTGAAGCCCATGTTCCACTGGTTTGGCCATTCTTGTAGTTTGTCGTTGTCTGCTTGTAGAGTCGAACCGTCTTCCTGCTTGTCGTTGATTGTCATGTAAACTGCCGTGTCATCTTCAAACACACTTACTTGCGATTTGATCTTTTCGGTCAGGTCGTTAATGCAACCCTTGGGGAACTCTCGTATTATATGGGTTTACTGTATAATGCCATTGAAGTGGTAATTAGGTACCACATAGATTTGATAGTTTGGACAGATGTCCTTAAGATATCGCTCATTCCAAATGATCTCATTCAAACACCTGCACGGTTGTGTAGTTCGCATTTCATAGACAAAAACATCAAATATACGTCCACTGAATCACTGAGTCAAGGAAGTAGCCTTCCTGTAAACATGTCGTAATTTCGTCATCATTGCATCTTGTCATCGTGCGTTGAACTTAAAATTTTTATAATTCACAACAGCAGATGTTAAGTGCTTGTGTGGCGGCTGTAAAAAGTCGCCCCGTACTTCATTCTCAGTGTTGTTATACTTTCTGGTCCTTTGGAATCATTGATTTCAGCGCATTTACAGTTGAAAGTTGAATTCCGCTTAAGCCGGTGCTAGGGGGCGTGAGCACTGTTGCATATTTCAGTATTGCTCATGAACAGACTCAATTAAACCGAGTCTGCAATTTTCGGTATTTGCTTTGTTTTCTGTGATTTCAAAGGATCTCCCCTTATTCAGATTTTTTTAAAGTGTATCGAGGGTACTTTTTGATCGCTATATTTAGCGTTAAGATGTGCAAGGAGTGTGTACTGACGCCAGCGCATCTGATTGTCGACCAGTTATACACGTATTCGATCAATAACCTGCAAGGCTCGGTTTAACTCACTGAGCCTTAGTGACGCATTTATGCGTCCTTTACCAAAAGTGTACCTATTAACCCTTTACCTCATAGCTTGTTTCTAGTTTTGAGGACAGGTGACCACTTAAAGCAGGTTGAAAGTAAAGCAGAATGTGCCTTAAGGCACATTCTGCTTTACTTTCAGCCTGCCTTAAGCTAAAATCTGCTAGGCTATATAAAATATTTGTAATGGTAATTGTTCATGAGGGTATAAACTGGAACTATTTTCTTCAGCGGAGGAATAAATTAAATACGCTAAAAGTCGTTTCTATGGGGGAAAGGGTTAAGAGTACACCGGTCTCATGCAAACAGTGAAGTCCCTGATTAGAGAGGAGCCCTCTAATCAGGGACTTCACTGTTTGTCATTTTGCAATATAGTATATAAAACAAAACACACCTTAAATAGTCTAAAATGGACCAGCATTTATTGTAAACTTGAATTGTCCATTGGAAGTTTTAGGGGATAATGAGTTAACTCCAAATCTCTAATCTCTTCTGTTACATTAATCTTCAGTGAGTGTTTCATTCCAGAATTTTCAAGACGGTAGAATAATTGACATCTTGCAATTCTTTTTGTGGTGTTCTTTTCCTAACAAACAATAATGTTCTGTACATTTTTGTTCTGTCTACAAAAGTCTTCAATATACGTTGATTTATAGCAAGTTAATGTTTGGTACTTGTTTGTAAACACAACACGCCACCAGTACATTAAATTGTAATCCCTTGTTATATAAATTTAATAATTTACAAGTCGGTCCAAAGATTGTGACTGTTACCGATGTGTCTTTAGGCTATACTCTGTGGAAGACGTCCTTTCCAAATATAATCGTTCGTGTTTAAAGGGTATGTTTCTTAAATGTTGACATGCTGGGCAAGCTTTTGATACAACCAATGCATCGTATTAACCCTTTGAACCCTAGTCCCGCATATAGGCGTTCTTTTCAAACAGTGTACATGTGAATAGTACACTTGTCCTGTGCAAACAGTGAAGACCCAGATCAGAGGGCTCCGAAAGGAGCCCTCTGATCAGGGTCTTCACTGTTTGTCATAATATCAAACATTGACAAAAACAACCCTTAAAAGACAGAAATGGACTAGACTAAAATGATAACTGGAATTGTCCATTTAAAGTTTCAGGGAGGAAAGAGTTAACCTATTTGCGATCAGTGGATCATTCCATGCTTATAAATTGGATTAGTAAATTTTTGATATAAGGGGTGTCTGGTATAAATTTTCATTTCGTTTTGATTTCATACTCAACTTTCAGTCCATTTTGACTGGCTTAATCAAGTAGGTTGCCTCCCTTGCAAAAAGCCGATAAAATCGATATGGACAAATTTCTAGCCTGACTGCCCTATATAGAATATAAAGGGGAATAATTTTCAAAGTCATATTTTAAGGTGTTGCATATACATGCATTTGTCAATATTTTAGCAGCTATAGAAATAAACTTTATTTTCTTCTTTTTCACATGATGTAAATTTTAATTTTCTATTTTAACGACTTTTTGCTTCCATTTTGATTTGAAAATGGTTGGTGTCGGACACATTAAACATATGAAAAATGAAAGTGTGTTTTTTGCTGATTTTGAACGCAAATAAAGCATCCTATTTAATATCTTCGAATTTTTTAGCAGTTATGAGGTGAAAGAATGTTTTCAAAACAGTTATAAAGTCTCTTTTGCTTTGAATTTGAATAAAGTATTTTTGCTTCCAATTTGATTTGAATATTGACAAATGTCGTGATGCTGAAATCGGTCATTTTTTCCCAAACCCATAATCGGCTATTTCCGTAATTCACCGTAATCGTTCCAGGGCAGTGATCTTACTAATCTGATTCCCGCTGTGTGTTGATTGGGGCTGATATCCATGTGTGATAAATAAATGCCATATATATATAGGGGGTAAAGGACCCTAGAAACATATGTCTATTATACATGCTTTCAGACTACCGGATATTTTGATTTAATGAATTCTAACTTAACTTATCAAACTTTCAATTTTTTATGTATCATTATTGTATAAGGTCCACTTTACCATGGACAGCATTAACTTTATACAAGTATTAGATAAATATAAATATGAATATGGTGGTCATTAGTTGGGATTGGGAAAACTATATGAAACTTTGTAATTTCTCTTAGGATTAAGTCTAAATAAATAAAAAAGTTTCACACTTGAATATATAGATGGTTACCTAAATTCGTTCCATAATTAGACATAATTATATGTATATCGCCTTGCACATTATATCATGATCTGGCCTCACGTTTGGATTTTGTATCAAATCACCACAAATTAAAACAATCTTTTGATTTTTTAAGACCGGTACATGTAAATGCTTTATGATGGATATAGACAATGCAGAAAGCTATATGTACTGTCTGATTTATTTTATCCAACCATCTGTAGTTTAGACTATTAAAGGTTTTGTATCAAGTAGTCGCTTAATACAAGATTGATTGTATCTCTTCTAAGAAGAACAATATTATGACAAGAGGGTGCTCTTTGGTAAGTCCAGGGCTGCCATTTCTCCGGATTTTTCCTAAATCTTCGGATTTTTTCTAGTACATGGTAGTTCAAGCAGGCTGAAAGTAAAGCAGAATGCGCCTTCAGACGCATTCTGCTTTACCTCCAGCCTGCTTTAAGCAGCCAGGTGTCAACGAAACTAGAAACATGCTATGGGGTACAGGTACGATTCGTAAAATCGCACTTGAAAAAAGCAAATTTGGAAATCTTAGGATGTTTCATGTCAACTTATGGCAGCCCTGTAAGTCGCCGATATACTGTTAGGAAAGGTAGGCGAAGTAGAAGCCTATCAAAGGTTGAGATCGATATTGACGACACAATGTAGGAGGTAGTGATGGTATAAAAGGCAGGGTAAATTCCAGCAAGGATCATAAGTTCTACACTATTCAAACTGTTAGACCAAGCCAACTATAAACCTGCAAGATGTCAATTGTTCTACCGACCATTGCCAACCGTGAACATTGCGATGAAACTACTAATGATTTATGGGACAGGAGAAACTTTGGGTTGGAAATGGAGCCGATCCACTCTAGACTTTTATTATGCCATGGCGTACCTGGTTCATCGACAGACATAACTGTGTTTGCATCAGTTCTACGTTGCAATAGGGTCCACCAATCTGTCATTGGATGACGATCGTAACTTTCTTTAACATCTGGAGTCTGGGATACGCCATGCCAACAAAACAATCACGTATTGCCACAATTTACAGAAGGTAGTGGGAATCGAAATTAACGCTCTTGCTTAATACTCGATGTTCCATAGCTGTCAACGACTTTAGTAAATCTAAGTTAACTTAAATTCTGATGTGTTATTGCTGTCAACTGAAAGTTCATACCTTTTGGAGGACGGTAGGGTTAAAATATTGGGATTCATCACAAAGTCTTCGTTTAAACATGGGAGAGGATGGAGTGCCACTAATGACAAAAGAGACATGCCGGTATTAATGCCGCTGTTGTTCTCAGATGAATTATTATTTATTAGTGTACTAGTTTGTCATGTTATGAAATGTTAACAAATATTACTTTATATGTTCTTATAATACACGTAAAATGATTGAAATAAAAATACAAAATTATGAATATGTTTCGTATTTATTTTCTGTATTAAAGTATGATTTTCTATATTTTTATGCTGGAAGCCGAATTAAACGATATGTTTATTTTGCAAACAATGTAAAACCTGACCGGAGAACTTAGTGTGTTTTTAACTTTCTATTATTGATGTTTTAAGATAATTGTTACAACCGGGCCACGAATGCAACATAAACTGTTCATTTTCATAAAAAAGTTAATACTGAATATGAAACATTCGGCATAAGCAGAGTTAGTAGCGTATAAGGTTAGTTTTGAAGATCCAGGGGCCCGTTTCATAAAATTTCGTACGACAAAGTCGGCCGTAAGTCTAAACTTTAAAATACATTTAATTTCTTATTTCTCTATCTAATCCTGTCTTGTAACACTTCTGTTGGAATGGTCTTGAAAAAACAATTCTAAAGAGATGTCACAAGACAGGGTTAGATGGAGAAATAAAAAAGAACTTGAGACATATAATCTGACTTAAGACAACAATTGTCGTACGAAGTTTTATGAAACATGCCCCAGGTATACTTTACGATCGTCTTTTGGTGACTTACGCTGGGGAAATCTTATTATTTCTAGTCTAAATGAAACTAAACGTGAACACGATCAGGACAGTATTTCAAAAACTTAAACCTTACTACTGCATTAAACCATATTGTGTTACTACTCCTTAGATCGTCTCTTCGAGACAATTCTAATGTGTGAACATCATAGGAATTGGTACTGCAGTGAGTGAGAAGTGTTGGGTTTGTTTAGTTTACCCCCTCTTATCTGGAGCCCTGACAATGCATTAAGGGGGTAGGTGCACCTTGGTAAAGTAAATACCAAATTCTTCAAACTTTGCATACTGATAGTAAAATTAGTTTCTATGACAAAACTGGTGAAAAAAGTGGGGGTACCGGACCTTTCTTTTTCACAATTTGAGATTTTTCAAGGCTACCCCCCTAAAATTGAAGATTCATAAAAACTCCTACTTTTTTGTACTACGGTTTTTCAATCTTTATTTAAACAATCTATTTGTACCAAAAGTATCCTAATTTATATTACCATAGTAAGAATAAACCCTGAAAATAATGTTTTTTCAAGATCCAAAATAAAAATATTTGATTTCACCAGAAAGAAGTAACATTTACCCCACCCACTTTTTTATAATGGGAGAATAAGGCACTGTGAAAATTGCCCTACAAATTGTAGCAAACTAAATACCAAATTTTTTATTTGTTGTTTTTAGCCTTGCAAACAAAAAGTTTTAGTGAAATAGCCAATACAAACACAGGGTCCCGTACCTTTTAAAAAAGATATAGATCATTTTATCTAAAAAATCCATTTTTTTCAATTTTTTGTGTACTATTACCAAAAATATTTTTTTTCCAAAAAATTTCATTTTATCTATTGAGTTATCTGATAATTTATACTAAAACTGTACTACCATGAAAATGTCATGCTTATATTCCGAGAAATTGAAATGAAATCGGATGTAACAAAATACAACCTACCTATTAAAACAGTGTATGCTGTTAACTACGAATAGGACATAAAACTTAAAAAGTCCCTTCCGGAACGAAAATTTCATTTTTTCCCCGGGAAAATAGTGTTTTATTACTGTATGCATTCACCAAAAATGAGTTCTTACCATTTTTTTGAAAACGAGTTCGTAAAATTTTTCGGAAATTTCATAATGCTCTAAAAGACAGGCCGACATCCTTAAACGTTAGAAAATGACAGATTTTTAATATACTGACTTTGGGTTTTTAATATTATCTGAGTGGCAAACAGTAAATCTTCCTTATAAACGGTTCTTGTTATATCACTTAGAAATAAATTGTATTGAAAAACTGTCGTTTTCTACTTTTCCTTGTACAGTGAATCCCCTCTAAACCGGACATGTGTGGGGACAACATAAATTTCCGGTTTAGAGGGGTTTCTGATAAAGAACGGATGTAAGCAATAGCTTTTTTCTTGAATAAAGATAGCTGATCATCTAAAGCAGATTGAAAGTAAAGCAGAATGAGCCTTAAGGGTTAAACTATTTTTTTGTTTGGGAAACAGTGGCTAGAATTGCTGTAAGGAGGGAATCGTTGTTCGGGTGGCCATTGTAGGAAGGGAACACTGAAACAAACTATCAAAGTGGGAGGAGTTTTATCGCGGGTTCACTTATAGAGTGACGGGAAAATGCATTTGTTCGGTTTCTATTCAAGCTCCAAACTATTGGCAACACAGATGTTTATCAAATAAATTGTTGGAAAAATCTGAATCTGAAAAACTAGATATACCAGTCTATAAATTTGTATCGTATACAAATGTATAAAATTAAAAAGATATAAAATAAATCGTTAAATGCTGATACGGTTGTAGAGCTATACATGTTATAGCTTCAATGGCTTATTAGTAGAAAGGTGACCTACGGTAATGGACCCAAGTATTTGTACAGACAGGCCTCAGAAAACAGTGTAGACCCTGATCTGACTGCTCCCTGATCAGATTCTTCACTCAAATCATGATTTTTTCACAATCAGATATCTTAAATATGCACGGGATTTCTCCACTTTATGCAGAAGTTGAAGTTTTTAACATTTACAAGCAGATGCAAGATGGAATACCGCATTAAAAACAGTAAGTACTCTCATTGGCTGGTTAAAGTTTTGACCAATGAGCCCATCCCAAATTCATTTGTTTCAAAAACGGCATCCATCTACCGTAACAAGCTGTTATTCTCCATTAAGTGGAGGTTTCATGCATATTTCGGATAGCTTAGAACAAAAAGATTATATTTTGACGGAAAAGTGTTGCCTTTAATGAAAGTAGATGAAAACCCCAGCCGTAAAGGCCGTTTACTTTGAAAACCGAATAGACTCCCCTATATACGCCCTTTCGTATGGATGTCAGAAACGAAAAAAATAATTTTACGAGGGCGCCACAAGCGAATTTACGTAATCTTGTCGATTTTAGCAGCAATTCAAGTTCACAGTTTAGACTACCTGTTCGGTTCCCATTGTATACCTTTTCTCTTTGATATGGTGGATAGTAAACATTGATTCTATAAAAGATGTATCACGTACCTGTGGGTGTGATGGGGGACAGAATGCACCAGTGACGAGTGGTAAGACCCCACCATGACATTTTGCAATACCGGTTTACTTTAAAATCAACCCTAAATAGTCAAACATGAACCAGTTTTAAATAGGAAATTAACACGTTGAACCCTTACGACGAGAGGCTATCAAAGTAGAACATCCCACAGAGCCCCAACCCACACCATCATCCCTAAGTAAGAGTGCATACACTAACCGGAGTGGGTAGTGTACATGAAGGAGTTAGATAACGTCAATGCCAAATTGCAGTCAATGCTGATACTTAATGTAAGAGACCAAATGCCCAGTAAATATACCAGCGGCCGTTCGATGACTATCCTCATTTACACAGATATAGACAGTTTTTCAGGTAAGAGGGAGTAAACTGAACAAATTAAACATTATCTCACTTATTACAGCAAAATATCCTACGGTGTTAATACTCATCAGAATCATATCGAAGAAACAATTCTGACAAGTATAGTGATACCATAGGGTTTTTCAGAAATTAATATTTTCGTTTTGAAATACTCCCTTAACTGGAGCTATATATAAGGAAAGGTTACCAGTTTTAATATATTTAACCTATTTGAACATATTCAATTGTATCAAGTTAATTTACAACGGAAAATATTATGTGCGCTCCAGGAGGGTTTACAAAATGGGAGCAACACCAACTCCAAGAGGATGCCATGCAGTTTGAAAACAGTTTGGGTTTGAGTTAGGTCCGTTTAGGACTGCTATTTTTTGGGCAATTAAGGGTGTATCAATGTCATGACTTTGGGAAATTTTCAAAGTATATGAAAACACTCTATGATGGTTTTGTATTGAAGAGCTATTTAAGATGAATGAAAAAATAGAAAAAGTGTACATTTTGGTGAACAACAGTTGGCTCTACGGCCATGTAACATTTACCCCACCCACTTCCTCTTATTTTGTCCTTTTCCAACAGGCCGTTTCAATAAAATCCATTTTAAATGAAAACAAATATAATAATTTGGTTTTGTGTTATTTATTTCCTATCTATGGTAGTATTTCTTCATACAAAAACTAATTTAAGACAAAAAAGGCACCAAATGAGAAATTTATAAAGCTCTAAATATGGTACTTTTTGTAAATTTTGTAAGGGGAGATAACTCTTTTTACTTTAATAACTCAAAATTTTCAACACTGACCTTTCAATTTCTTTTCATATTTTGAACTGCCTTAGCATGGGCTTTCATCTGGTTGAATATAAAAAAAAAGTTTAATACTAGAACTATTTCATTTTCAAACTTTTTTATTTTTTTTTCATAAAATAAAAAATCTAATAAAATCATGCCCTATACAAAGCATATTTTTGATATCCAAGGATCCATATTGTTCAAACCTGGTGCCTGCTTTGTCTAAATTTGGTTTCTATATGTGAAAATACCACCATAGACATGAAATAAATAATGAAAACCCAAATTATCATGTTTGTTTTGTTTTGAAATAAATTTTACTGAAGCTTGTACTCTGAATGGGTAAAATTTGAAGAAAAAAAACCGTCCAAATTTGACATACCTTTTTCAAATCGCTGTAGCTAAAAAAAAGGACACCACCATATATTTTTTTTTCATTTTTTCATTCATCATAAACAGCTCTTCCAAAAAACCAATGTTAGAAAGAAAGTTTGATACTTTGAAAAAGTGGCTTATGACATTGATGCACCCTTAAGACGTATGAAAAAGATATGCCGTAGCTCATCACTAACCAGTAACTAAGTCTTAAC
This sequence comes from Gari tellinella, assembly GCA_922989275.2. Taxonomy (NCBI): domain Eukaryota; kingdom Metazoa; phylum Mollusca; class Bivalvia; order Cardiida; family Psammobiidae; genus Gari; species Gari tellinella. The sequence continues at coordinate 36,350,761 of OV277863.1, forward strand.
GTTAATTGGAAAATTAAAAGAATGTCTACTCGAAGAATCGCCTAAAGTTGAATTTGCAAACAGTTTTGATCCTGTTACGCGGCGTCTGACCAGGATCAAAACTGTTTGACACCCGTTTCGATATTTCTTATGTCATACTCTCTTAAATTTGAATTTGAAATGATAATGCAGGCAATAATTTTGAAGCAGACGACACAAGAAGGGTGTAGGGGTAAAAACTCAAAAATAACTTGGCGCCGAAAGGGTTAACTCAGTCAACCCATGAACTATTAACGGAAAATTCCAGATGTTTCCATTTAACCCTTTACTCCATGACATATTCCTTGTTTTGAAGAAAGGTGACCACTTAAAGCAGGCTGAAAGATTATTTTAGCATGCTTTAAGTTACCATCTGCTAGAATATAGAAACTACTAATTTTTGGCTGTATAAATAGGATTTATTTATTCCAGTGGAGTAATAAATTAAGTGTGCTAAAAGGCGCTTCTATAGAGTAAACGGTTAATTCTAAGCCTACTAAAGGGTTGTGCCTAGTGTTGGTAGGCAATATACTGCAAAATGACAAACAATGCAGACTCTGATCAGAGAGCTTCTTTAGTTATCTCTATATATGTTTAACTTTAAAAAACAAATTTAATGAAGTATACACATGAATAAATAATAAACAAAAAAAGAACATAAACTAAAAGTATAATTAAGAGCACTGACTAAATATTTCCGTTTACGGCACTTTGATTTAAAAGAAAATTAAAACAAAACTATTTTTCTACACATAGAATACTCGTTTTGTTTTTTAATTGAGTTGTCCCCACTAATCAGCCGATGTTGAGCATAACTGCAAGGGATATGACGCATCATAACAAGGCTCAAAATGAACGTTACCCCTTCTCAGAAGCAACAACAACAATTTTTATTGTTTTCGAAAGGGGGTATTTAGATAATGGACTCCAAACAAGTTTAATCCCTTCACTGCCGTGACGTCATCAATTGAAACAATTGTCGTCTGCTTTTATATCTCAAATTTAATTTTTAGGTAATTTGATTTAAGAAATATTGAAATGAATGTCAAACATTTTGGATCCGCGACGTCTGACCAGGATCCAAACTGTTTGCAAATAACCATCATACTCGGGGTAAGCCAATGAAGGGATTAAACTGATGGTGAGTATTTAATGTTGCCTTCATGCTATTTAAACATGACATAATGTACTTCAGATTATGCAAAGGCAAAACCGATAACATGTGCTACCCCACCCACTACTTTACTATGACATAGACTGAAACAACATAATTATAGTAAAATATACCCACATTTGTTAAAATTTGAAACTTGTAGTTACGACAGACATTGAATGGATATAAAGACTCATTGAAAGCCATAACATCGAGGGCGTACCTTAGAAATCCTAAAAATTGGGAAACCCTGTATAACTGGAGTATTTATTTTAAAGTTTTAACTCACTACTTTTACCAAACAGTAATTTTTTTCAAACAATACAAGCAGAGTGGCAAACAGTGTAGACCCTGGTCAGATTTCTCCCATTAGGAAAGGTCTGATCAGGGTCTACACTGTTTGATCAGGTCTGTTTGTCCCAATACTTAGGGGCATTATAGGGTATCATTTTATCATTTTCTGTAGAGCATTTGGGGACATTCGTAAGACTATATCACAAAACAAGCCGAATCATTGTAACTACTGCAAGTTTCTTAAAATTCAAAGAATGTACATGTAACTGTATCTTGCAAAACCAATAGTAGTATGAGGCACTTGACAAGTCGTTTCTATACTGCAAGTCAAGTTAGGTGAACTAGGAGCCAATCACAGGCGGACAACGATATTGAGGAAACAATGTAGGAGGTAGTGATGGTATATAAAGCAGGGTAAATTCCAGTAAGTATCATAAGTTCTACACTATTCAAGCTGTTAGACCAAGCCAACTATAAACCTGCAAGATGTCGATTGTTCTACCTACCATTGCCAACCGTGAAAACTGCGATGAAGCTACAACTAACGGTTTATGGGACAGGAGAAACTTTGGGTTGGAAATGAAACCGAGCGGTTCTAGACTATTACTATGCCATGATTCGCCTGATTCATCGACAGAAATAACTGTTTTCGCATCTGATCTACGTTCCAGTAATGGCCACCCATTTGCCTCGCGATGATGATCACAGTATTGCTAAGACGGAGAGTCTGATATACGCAATGCCGACACCCACGGGTCGCCAAGGTGATAGAAAGCAGAGTGATTTGACATTATCGAAAGGAGGTTGGCTTAATACCCAATGTTACACAGCTGTCGTAGATTTGAGTTAAATCCAAGTTGAATCAATGATCGGTGCTTGATTGCTGTCCAATAAACGTACGTGTCATTTGGGCGAAGGGACGACGGAAGAAATCAGAATCATCACATAATTGAAAAACATCATTGGAAATGACGGAAATGCGATTAATGAAACGAGAGACATGCCGGCACCGTTGCCACTGTGGCTTTGAGATTAATAAGTATTACAAAGACACTTGGACGGTTTATTGTATTAGAAAAACGTACAAACAAATGTATGTATTGTATTACTTTTATAGATATTGAAAGAAATATATGCTTACAATTGACATCAAATTGTTGAATTAAACATGAAACCTCTTACATATGTTCTGTATTATTTCTTTTGTCCTACAATTATGCTATACTTTAATTTTTTCCCTGCTAAGTTTAAACACTTGCTGAAACCCTCTTACCGCCGAAATATCGTTCATTAGTATCGTCGTCTGCAATTTTTTTAAAGTCAGCTTAATGGATGTTTTGACTTAAAAAATGTCGATACGAGTGTCAAAAAGTTTGAATTCTGTTTAGAGGCCGCAATACGCGGTGCCTGATTAGGATCTAAACTGTTTGCAAAGTCGCCTTTTGGAGCCGTTGGCAGTTTTAGTTCTTTACATGATGGACACAATTTAGTGGTCGTAATGAAGCCGTTTTGCTGTATTTAGGGTTGATATTTACTTAAGAAATGAACGACAGAAAAGTAACGGCAAATACCATGATTTGCGCGAGTGACTCATGGTAAATTTGCCGATAATTTTCTGTCGTTCATTTCGCTTGAACGCCGACAAAATTAGTTCATTTCTTATATTTACAATATATTTGCTGTACTTTCTAATATTAGATTAACACTTTGTTAGTACGCATGAATGTTTAATCCATATTAGAGGTTGATAACATGAATAATCTGTACCATAAAAGGAACAGCCATGCATTCATAAATAGAAAATGACAGCCTTGTTTAGCATTCGAATTGTTTTAATTTAGGTTACAAACATTTTGTAACCTGGTCAGACACCAAATAACTTGTGTGTGTTTAGAATAAAAATAAAAACCATTTCGTCTTTAATTCATATAATCGAGAGGAAAAACAAGTATTTTCCTTTATATACATAGACTAATAATTATTATAAGGATGTGATTCATAATGACTTTAACGCTTCCTTACAGTTACAAAGGCAACGGTTAACCGTTTTTTCATCATATTACAGACAGACAGACAGACAGAATTCTTTATTGACTTAAACTTTACAGTTTCTCGTCATTCCACAATCAATTAACAATATAAGAAAGTGATAAATCATAGTGTGGACATCTCTGCATATCGTAACCTCATTATTAACAAAAACATGAAGCGTATATGAATTTGCTTCTTAATGTCTTTACTTTTTCGGAAAGAGTTTTATATGCAGAAATGCACGCATGAAACAAAAGAATTGTTGTAATACAATAGATTAATGTATTTAATGGAGGATGGACTTCAATAAAACATCCATATACACATAAATCACATTATTGCAACGCATATTCGCCCATATATATATATAAAAACACATATATGTATAAATATGCCTATGCAACCATGTGGACCATACAGAATATCGAATATATATTCATTATATAAATTGCACAATATATGCATGTAAAAAAGGACGATCGGCTTCTATAACCTTTCTATTTACACATATATCCACATATGCATGTCCACATACGCATACTTACACAATATGTATCTTGCAAAGAGACACAGTTAAGTAAATCAAAACATACACCTATGAGTGCTGCATTGCAATTTTACAACTAGGACTATTGTCATCAATACTACTATTACAAACTGAACACATTATCACCCCTTCATTGCTAACAACAGCATCACAATCATATGCATTTGAACAAAGTTTGGCTCCAGATCAGACATAGCTTAAAGTGGCGTCTGGTCAGGATCCAAATCAACCGACACTTACAAAAGTTGTTATTGTGTCAAACTGCCTAATTTTTTAGGAATTAGAAAAAGCAGACATCATGTTTGCGAACTGGCGATATTTGGCAGAGCGTTATGACGTTATAATACATAGTCGTAGTCTTGTTAATAAAATACGCAATTTATATGGCAAGACGTCCAAGTATTCTTCAAATCCAAATGTATATTTAATGCATCGATAGGTAGATAATGTTCTACAGTTAGTTATACTGTTAAACCAGTTTTGCTTGAAAACATCTATTAATCTAAGTTTAAAGACACTATGGAATTTTTGTAGATTCGTATTGTAAGGATTGTTCCACACCATACGAGAATCCATAGTTATCCAGTAACGACTTAACATTTTACGCCCAATTCTTTTTACCGGCAACTTGTCCCCTTGTACGCAAGACGTACATTAACAACGCAACTAAGGAAACCGAGATAGTGCATACAAACAGAATCAAAGGGGCATGGAAGCATGCCAAGGACTACTTCCGCCGTATGTCTGGGACCAAAGCTAGCCAATGGGAAGGTCACATGGCTGAGGTAAGACAGACTATTAAACAATAAATTTATTAAGTTTACCTAAAACTTTTGAAATATGGTAATCGTCGGTATATATATACTACCGGAATATCCCCCGGGGGCTATACTTATAGCTCCCAATTTAAGTAAAATTGCCCTGATTTATGATAATATACATTTTAAGACACTAACCCCAAAAACATTCCATGCCCCAGGTTTCTATCATTTAACCCCCCAGGGAAACCCTCTCCCCGGGGGTATATATCCCCCTAGTAGCAGGGTTTTAGTTTGTAAATATAGTAATCGTCGCTATATATATACTACCGGAATATCCCCCGCATGACTTATTAGAAATTGGTTTATGAAAAATGTATATATTTATCATGTGGTTCATTCCGTTAATATATATATGTTATTCATTGGAGTAAATATGGTAATCGTCGCTATATATATACTACCGGAATATCCCCCGGGGGCTATACTTATAGCTCCCAATTTAAGTAAAATTGCCCTGATTTACAATAATATACATTTTAAGACACTAACCCCAAAAACATTCCATGCCCCAGTTTTCTATCATTTAACCCCCCAGGGAAACCCTCTCCCCGGGGGTATACATCCCCCTAGTAGCAGGGGTTTAGTTTGTAAATATAGTAATCGTCGCTATATATATACTACCGCAATATCCCCCGCATGACTTATTTGAAATTGGTTTATGAAAAATGTATATATTTATCATGTGGTTCATTCCGTTTATTGATATGTTTTTCATTAGAGTTTATACCGTAATCGTCGCTATATATATACTACCGGAATATCCCCCGGGGGATATTCTGGTAGTATATATATAGCGACGATAACCAATTTAAATAGTAAATATGTTAAAGATATTTCTGAAAATTATTTATATAAACAATGGGATAGATTGGTAATTATTTTTATCAAGTAGTTTATTCGGTATTTATATATTACGGAATGAACTTCATGTTAAATGTATACCTTTTTTGAACAACAATATTGTTATATATACATGTACCGGGGGATATTCCGGTAGTATATATATATAACGTTGATTACCATATTTACAAACTAAAACCCTGCTACTAGGGGGATATATACCCCCGGGGAGAGGGTTTCCCTGGGGGGTTAAATGATAGAAAACTGGGGCATGGACTATTTTTGGGGTTAGTGTCTTAAAAATAATTTTTTATCGATAAAATACATTATTTTTATTCTGAATTAGGGGGATTAATAAATATCCCCCGAGGGCTATTATTATATCTCCCGTTTGTACTAATACAAACACGTTGAAAGGGTATAATAACAATACACAGGTTTCTGACTCTCCATACATATTATTTGAAATTCATGTTTTTTTAATTTTTTTACAGGTTAAAGGGACACAACCATATGGTAAAATTAATATTTGTAAACATTGATTACATCCCTTTATTCATAATATGATAACAATATCTAAAATCCTATTTTACAGGTTTATGTGGAGAAGTCGTGTCAAGGGAAATGTATTTCAAAGTTTCTTCACACTCTTGAAGACCCTGTATACGCTGAGACAGCCGTCCGATATTATTATTTCCAATCCATTATTTGATTCATGGGATGGGTTTGATGGAGCATTGGACAATGCAGATACCATTGAACCACATGTAACCGACTTAGAAACAACAGACTCTGAGGCAATGGAATTAGAAGCCGCTGACCAATACTTACTTGTGAATCCATCTCCAGATAGACGTAAGTTATTATATTCCTTTTATTCTGATATCGATGTATGTTTAAAATTAAATCAAGTCCATTTCACAAATACAATGACAATTTTATTTATTCAACAAGTTAGGCCAAAGGCCAATACTAGATAATGATTTAAAAATAACAGTTTGTTAAAACAGTTTTAACTGAAAAATAATGTAGACTCAGATCATAGAGATCCACGGCAGAAAGCCTCATGCCCAACAGGATTTCACCAGGAAAAAACTGAAGGTATGGGACGGAAGCCTTCAGAGACTCCAGCCAACCCCTACACACGGATGAATTTTACGGGAGCATCCAACCTTGGTCTGTCTTCTGACGAGGATTTCAAGCCTGGAAAAAAGACATTTAGAAACAAACCAAGGGGAAGAGGCAGGGGCAGGGGTGGCTCCCGTAAAAGCTGAACATTTGTGTATAATGTAAATAGTGTACATACAAGAGTAGATGGACAAATCAGTACGGGTAAGTGGATTATAACGTTTATTTACACATCCATACATTCATATCACTCCTGACTTAATTTAGTACATATTTCCGAAAATAGTCGAATATTTACGATTATTGCCGAGTGTGGAGGGGGGGGGGGGGGGGGGGGTGGTGGGCGGAACTACTTTTTTGTCAAGCGTCTGTCTAACGTATTTCATAACATCAGACATCTTGCAAAAAGAAAACCTCCCGCGGGGGATATTCCGGTATTTTGCCCGTAAGCGAAGGTTCAAACTATGACGAATCTAAACTAGCCATAATTGCTGAATCGTTATACAACACAGAGTTTGCACCTCGGATCAACTCACTAACACTGTCACTCAAACTTTCCGATCCGCCATTTTTCCTTGATTTCACTTCGCGGCTTTCACCATTACTGCCTATTCTTACGTTTTTTGTCTGTCTTATTCCTTCCCATCGAAAATTTAACCGTTTGCTTCCTTCAAAACTACTTTCTACATCGTATACAATGTATTCACAATTTCGACTTACAAAATATCCCGAATAAGCTTTAAATTCAATATTTTCATCAGGCGTAGATATTTCAAACACACAAGATTTGATCACGTGACATAATAATATTACAGTGCTCCCTTTCTACAACACATCATTGGAGAAAAAGAGTGTGGGTGCTGTTCGGAGAGAGTTGTTAAAGGAAGGGTGTAATTAATACCCTTAAAGTTGTGAGCATGACGTGGCTTACATTTGCAAACAGTTTTCAAACTGTTTGTCACTCGTCCAGATATGCATAACAATCATGATTTTAGCAAGGAAACTGCCCAGGTAGGGATTATCACCGAAAGTAGTTCAGGAAATGTCTTTAAATCTTTCAACAGCATGGCCCTGTTTAAAATATACATATTATATTTGCAAATAGTGTACACTATTTGCTAATTTAGAGCATTATTTATTTAACTACCCTAAATTCCAAGTAGATTGGTTCATGTTTTGGTAATTAAAGAGACCAACAAACGAACGTATAACCTACAAGAATTACTAAGTAATTTGATTTAGATGAGACACCGTGTAACTAATTTTGCAATAATTATTAAAACGTCTCTAGTTGCCCGCATGATGTTAGAAGTATATCGGTTCAATTATTTATTTATTCTGGTATTCATGTACATATTCAGAAACCACTTTATCTAATTTTACAGGCCTTGTCACTTGATGTTTTTTTCGAAGGAGGGTAACTCCGTTTCCTAGTGGTTATAGTCAACGTGACAATCATTAAGCTTCTCATCGCTGTGGCTTCGAATCCCAGTCCTGGCACTTCGGAATTTTGGTAGGAGGAAGCATTCAACCTGGCTTGCGGAAAGCCGCTGGTTCTACCCAGTTGCCGATATGTGCCTGAAACAGTGCTTAAAGGGCTTCTGGGGTATTCCTCAACCTGGAATTACCTGGATGTGGCGATATGACTGAACTACTGTTAAGGCGATGTAAAACCATAACAAATCCACAACATGTAAATCTACGACGAATTTACGTCCATTTTAGTCAAGTAAGGATGCATTCTCCGATTCCTTGAAGATGTGGCCAACATTGGCTTATTGTGGCGTGGACGTGACTGTCAATTGGATATGAAGTCGTTGCTATTCTGTACACGTTAACTCTGATCATGCTAAGTGCGACATGCCTAACATTTACAAACAGTTTGGATCGAGATCAGACGCCGCGTTACGCATCGTCTGATCTAGATCCAAACTGTTTGTCACTCGTATTCAACTTTTCTTTTCAAAAAGTATGAAATCAATTTTTAGTTTTTTAGCAGAAGATATATTTGAAGCAGACGACAATTCAGCATGATAAGAGTTAGTTGAACAAGTAGCCAATCACAAGGCGAGACCGATACTAAGAACACGGCGGAGGAGGAACTGGCGGTATATAAGGCAGGATATGCCAGCACGGATCATATGCACCTGAAAAAGCTTATGCGGGACTGTAAACGTTAGCATCAACAACAACAACAACGGATCATAAGCATCTTCGGCACTTAGGAGAGCCGTTAAACTTGAGAAGAAACAACAGAAACAACGGAGCATACGTACTTATTTGTTCAAGCTGTTAGACAGAGCAACAATAATCCTACAAGATGTCAGTTGTTCTACCGACCACAGTTCACCGTAGAAACTGCAATGAAGCTACCATGTATCATGTATGGGACAGGAGAAACTTTGGGTTGGAAATAGAAACGAACCAGTCAACATTAGTTTTAAGCCAGGTCAAACCAGATTTACCGACGGAGTCAACTATTCGACATTGCAGCTATGTCAATCCACATGCTCGGTAATGGTAGCATTTTTAAGATGACGAATCTGGGATACACGCTACTGACAATCACGGTTCACCACAACGATAGAAGAAGCCGGGATTGAAGTAACCGACAAAGATACTAGTTAAATAACCGGTGCCACATGGCTCTAAAAGACTAGAGCAAATCTACGGTGACTAAATCATCGATGCTCCATTGCTGTCAATAAAATCACATGCACTTCGAGTGAAAGAACGATGGACGTTTATGGACTCATTATAGAGTTAGAAACACCACATACTTCATGCAAACACTGACTGGACGGGTGTGATTAAAACTCTTGCTGCTATAATATCGTCTGTTATATACAGTGGGGAAAACGTTATTAATTCCCAATAAACGCGTTTACGCTAAATCTATTATTCCAATTGCAAACAGTTTGGAGCCAGATCAGACGCTGGGTAACCTGATCAGGTTCCAAACTGTTTGCAAATATTAGTAATAGTCATGATCAGCACTTACAAAATTAACAGGCGATTTTTAGCGAATACATGCTGGTTTTTGTTAGCACTATAATCCTTGGATGAAAGGTGTTTTTAATTGTTCTTGGGTTTATTTTGTTTATCGATGTACATCAAGGACATAATTATTATATTGTTGTAATATATTAATTTATTTATTACATTTTAATACGCATAAACTTGTTTTAATAAAATTTGCTTCCGTAAAAAAAATATATATGTGTTTTTCGTGTTTTATGTACCATGATGATATACAGTAAAACGTCTCTATTACGACCACTAATTTGCATGTCTTATCAGGTGTTACGGCAGGTGACTGCTTAAAGCAAAGTGGACGTAAAACAGATAGCTCATTTTAGGAGCTTTCTGTTTTAAGTACATCTTGTTTTAAGCTGACTGTCATCTGTCTTTTATGTGGTCAATTATTATTCTTATTAGTGATAGTAACAGATAGGTTTTATTGTATTGTTAATAGTTGTCTCTACATAGTTAATGATTGGCCTTGGATCACGATAGTGCAAGGTGTTCTTAATGTTCTATGGATGTTTTACTCCAAATATAATTCAGGTAATAGATGTTTGATACATGGATATTAAGCAGAAGAAGGAATAATGTACAGTACTCCCTCACAACAACGACTCCCTTCTTACAACGACAGTTACCACTGTTTCCCAAACAAAACATTATTTGTCACTCTTTAACTGTTACGTAGCAGCGTATTTGGTATCATGTCTACGTAGTCCATACACATTGCCAGTTTGGCAGTAAGATATATACAGTGGAGAAAACGTTATTCTTTCCCAATAAACGTGTTTACGCTAAAACTATTATTTGCAGTGCAAACAGTTTGGAGCCAGATCAGACGCCGGGTAACCCGGCGTCTGATCAGGCTCCAAACTGTTTGCCACCAAGATAAACATGAAATATCAGAATTGTCCAAAAGTTGTTCTTTTCTACGTTTTAGCGCTTTGCGTTTGCGTACGTTTGCGTTTAAACGGGAAAGAATAACAGATTCTCCACTGTACAGGGCGGTGTATTCAGCCCGAGACGATTTTGGCGGAAATAGCCTTTCGGTTGTTTCCGCAAAAGAACGTCGAGAGCTGAATACAACGCTATGCAACGCACTGTCAATGTCACATAATGGTGTGTTTAGCATATGCCTCCAATATACACCGGGCTCCAAGGTTATAAAGCGTTTTGAGCTGAGTCTGAGTGTGTTCTCACGCTTTTGATTGGTCAGATTTGAGCCGACTTAAGACTCAACTGAAAAGCTTTATAATCTTGAACCCAGTAACAATTAAATAAATCAAATTTTGCCCAGAAAAAAATTATTTGAAGCAGAACAAGAAATATTTGATGCCACAAAGAATAACGCAAAACTTGTACACGTATGATAATTTTTATACATGACAAATCAATATTTAAATATTTATTTATTGTCGGAACAGTTTATAACATGTAACATACGCTATGTATAGCTTTTTACCGACACTATTTTACCGACGTCCCGTTAAATCGAAAACGAGATGGGAGAAAAATACAAACAGTAAAATACAAAGAGTACAGTCTTTTGTATCTTACTGTACAGAATACACGCAGAAAAAATCTCGAGGGAGCGCTGTACAGGACGATCAAGTGGAAACCTACCGACTTCCTTGGAACAATACGATTGACTTTCAGTCCTTTGTTGAGATAACATTATTTATTATATGCCTTCTTTTGTTATCGAGATTTTTTCTGCGTGTATTCTGTACAGTAAGATACAAAAGTCTGTACCCTTTGTATTTTACTGTTGGTATTTTTCTCCCATCTCGTTTTCGATTTAACGTGACGTCGGTAAAATAGTGTCGGTAAAAAGCTATACATAGCGTATGTTACATGTTATAAACTGTTCCGACAATAAATAAATATTTAAATATTGATTTGTCATGTATAAAAATTATCATACGTGTACAAGTTTTGCGTTATTCTTTGTGGCATCAAATATTTCTTGTTCTGCTTCAAAAAGAATTTTCTGGGAAAAATTTGATTTATTTAATTGTTACTGGGTTCAAGATTATAAAGCTTTTCAGTTGAGTCTTAAGTCGGCTCAAATCTGACCAATCAAAAGATTGAGAACACACTCAGACTCAGCTCAAAACGCTTTATAACATTGGAGCCCGGTGTATATTGGAGGCATATGCTAAACACACCAGTATGTGACACTGACAGTGCGTTGCATAGCGTTGTATTCAACTCTCGACGTTCTTTTGTGGAAACAACCGAAAGGCTATTTCCGCCAAAATCGTCTCGGGCTGAATACACCGCCCTGTACAGTGGAGAATCTGTTATTCTTTCCCGTTTAAACGCAAACGTACGCAAACGCAAAGCGATAAACGTAGAAAAGAACAACTTTTGGACAATTCTGATATTTCATGTTTATCTTGGTGGCAAACAGTTTGGAGCTTGATAAGACGCCGGGTTACCCGGCGTCTGATCTGGCTCCAAACTGTTTGCACTGCAAATAATAGTTTAAGCGTAAACGCGTTTATTGGGAAAGAATAACGTTTTCTCCACTGTATATATCTTACTGCCAAACTGGCAATGTGTATGGACTACGTAGACATTATACCAATACGCTGCTACGTAACAGTTAAGGAGTGGCACATAATGTTTTGTTTGGGGAACAGCGGTAAGTGTCGTTGTAAGAAGGGAGTCGTGGTTGTGAGGGAGTACTGTACATTATTCCTTCTTCTGCTTAATATTCATGTATCAAACATCTATTACCTGAATTATATTTGGAGTAAAACATCCATAGAACATTAAGAACACCTTGCATTATCGTGATCCAAGGCCGATCATTAACTATGTAGAGACAACTATTAACAATATAATAAAACCTATCTGTTACTATCACTAATAAGAAGAATAATTGACCACATAAAAGACAGATGACAATCAGCTTAAAACAAGATGTACTTAAAACAGAAAGCTCCTAAAATGAGCTATCTGTTTTACGTCCACTTTGCTTTAAGCAGTCACCTGCCGTAACACCTGATAAGACATGCAAATTAGTGGTCGTAATAGAGACGTTTTACTGTATATCATCATGGTACATAAAACACGAAAAACACATATATTTTTTTTACGGAAGTTAATTTTATTAAAACAAGTTTATGCGTATTAAAATGTAATAAATAAAATAATATATTACAACAATATAATAATTATATGTCCTTGTACATCGATAAACAAAATAAACCCAAGAATAATTAAAAACACCTTTCATCCAAGGATTATAGTGCTAACAAAAACCAGCATGTATTCGCTAAAAATCGCCTGTTAATTTTGTAAGTGCTGATCATGACTATTACTAATATTTGCAAACAGTTTGGAACCTGATCAGGTTACCCAGCGTCTGATCTGGCTCCAAACTGTTTGCAATTGGAATAATAGATTTAGCGTAAACGCGTTTATTGGGAATTAATAACGTTTCCCCCACTGTATATAACAGACGATATTCTGGCAGCAAGAGTTTTAATCACACCCGTCCAGTCAGTGTTTGCATGAAGTATGTGGTGTTTCTAACTCTATAATGAGTCCATAAACGTCCGTCGTTCTTTCACTCGAAGTGCATGTGATTTTATTGACAGCAATGGAGCATCGATGATTTAGTCACCGTAGATTTGCTCTAGCCTTTTAGAGCCATGTGGCACCGGTTATTATGCCCCCAGAATCTACGATTCGGGGGATATAGTTTTTGTCATGTCTGTTGGTTTGTCCGAGCGCACGAAAGGTCCTTTGTTGGGTAGGGAGAACAATAGATTCCATTCATTCCGTGATTGCCCTATTGTTATTGTTGGGTATTTTAGTGTACTGTTGGGTACTTTTAAACAAAAAATATACCCAACAAATGTCCAACTGTGAGAACGTCCGTCCGTCCGTCTGTGCCAAAAACCTTAACCTTGGCTATAACTCTTGCATTTTTGTACCTGAACCTTTTATACTTGGCATGTGTCTTCCCTGTATCAAGACCTTTCCATCCATACAAACCTTTTTGACCTTGACCTTGACATTTGATCTACTTTTGTAAAAATCTTTAAATGGCTATACCGTTTGCACCGGTAGGCCCAGGGCTTTCATATTTTGTATGTATATTTCTTTTGTCAAGACCTTTCCAACTATATCAACATCTTTGACCATGTGACCTTGACCTTGACCTTTGACCTATTTAATCAAACTTTAACCAAAAACCTTAACCTTGGCTATAACTTTTGCATTTTTAAACCTGGGCCTTTTATACTTGGCATGTGTATTCCTCATGGCAAGACCTTTCCAACCATATAAAACTTTTTGACCTTGTAACCTTGACCTTGACATTTGACCTACTTTTGTAAAAGTCTTTAAATGGCTATAACATTTGCACCAGTAGGCCCAGGGCTTTCATATTTTGTATGCATATTTCTTTTGTCAAGACCCTTCCAACCATACCAACATCTTTGACCATGTGACCTTGACCTTGACCTTTGACCTACTTAATCAAACTTTAACCAAAAACCTTAACCTTGGCTATAACTTTTGCATTTTTAAACCTGGGCCTTTTATACTTGGCATGTGTATTTCTTATGGCAAGACCTTTCCAACCATATAAAACTTTTTGACCTTGTGACCTTGACCTTGACATTTGACCTACTTTTGTAAAAATTTAAATGGCTATATAATTTGCACCAGTTGGCCCAGGGCTTTCATATTTTGTATGCATATTTCTTGTGTTAAGACCTTTCCAACTATACCAAAGTATATGACCATGTGACCTTGACCTCGACCTTTGACCTATTTAATCAAACTGTAACCAAAAACCTTAACCTTGGCTATAACTTTTGCATTTTTGCACCTGGGCCTTTTATACTTGGCAGGTGTCTTCCCTGTGGCGAGACCTTTCGAACCATACAAAACTTTTTGACATTGTGACCTTGACATTTGACCTACTTTTGTTAAAATCTTTAAATGGCTATAAAATTTGCCCCAGTAGGCCTACGGCTTTCATATTTTCATATTTTGTTTATATATTTCTTATATCAAGACCTTTCCAACCATACCTACGCTTTTGCCCTTGTGACCTTGACCTCTGACCGGCTTTTGTATAAATCTTTATATGCCTATAACATTTGAACCAGTAGGCCTAGAGCTTCCATACTTTGTATGTACATTGTATGTTTCTTGTGTTAAGACTTGTTCAACCATGCCGATGTTTCATTTACCATGCGACCATGACTTTTGACCTACTTTTGCAAATAAGCATTACATTACAGAACATGACGCTGGCTGGGGGCATTTGTGTTTCACAAACACATTGCTTTTCATCCTATCTTCACCAAACTTTCTGAAAATGTTTGTTGACATAAAATGGAGACCAATTTGGATAACCAGCGGCACCAATTTATGCTAGGCCCTTTGGAGTAATGGCCCTTGAAGTCCTCAAAATGGCGCTCCACTACAGTTTCAGCTCTCTTTTACGTTTGATAGTCTGGATTCCCCTCCCTGTATCATCGGGGGCATTCGTGTAACTGGGACACGCTCTTGTTTAACTAGTATCTTTGTCGATTAGTTCAATCCCGGCTTCTTCTATCGTTGTGGTGAACCGTGATTGTCAGTAGCGTGTATCCCAGATTCGTCATCTTAAAAATGCTACTATTACCGAGCATGTGGATTGACATAGCTGCAATGTCGAATAGTTGACTCCGTCGGTAAATCTGGTTTGACCTGGCTTAAAACTAATGTTGACTGGTCCGTTTCTATTTCCAACCCAAAGTTTCTCCTGTCCCATAAATGATACATTGTAGCTTCATTGCAGTTTCTACGGTGAACTGTTGTCGGTAGAACAACTGGCATCGTGTAGGATTATTGTTTGCTCTGTCTAACAGCTTGAACAATTAAGTACGTATGATCCGTTGTTGCTGTTGTTTCTGCTCAAGTTTAACGGCTCTCCTAAGTGCCGAAGATGCTTATGATCCGTTGTTGTTGTTGCTGCTAACGTTTACAGTCCCGCATAAGCTTTTTCACGTGCATATGATCCGTGCTGGCATATCCTGCCTTATATACCGCCAGTTCCTCCTCCGCCGTGTTCTTAGTATCGGTCTCGTCTTGTGATTGGCTACTTGTTCAACTAACTCTTATCATGCTGAATTGTTGTCTGCTTCAAATATATCTTCTGCTAAAAAACTAAAAATTAGTTTTCATACTTTTTGAAAAGAAAAGTTGAATACGAGTGACAAACAGTTTGGATCTAGATCAGACGACGCGTAACGCGGCGTCTGATCTCGATCCAAACTGTTTGTAAATGTTAGGCATGTCGCACTTAGCATGATCAGAGTTAACGTATACAGAATAGCAGCGACTTCATATCCAATTGACAGTCACGTCCACGCCACAATAAGTCAATGTTGGCCACATCGGAGAACCTATCCTTACTTGGCTAGAATGGATGTAAATTCGTCGTAGATTTACATGTTGTGGATTTGTTATGGTTTTACATCGCCTTAACAGTAATTCAGTCATATCGCCACATCCAGGTAATTCCAGGTTGAGGAATACCCCAGAAGCCCTTTAAGCACTGTTTCAGGCACATATCGGCAACTGGGTAGAACCAGCGGCTTTCCGCAAGCCAGCTTGAATGCTTCCTCCTACCAAAATTTCGAAGTGCCAAGACTGGGATTCGAAACCACAGCGATGAGAAGCTTAATGATTGTCACGTTGACTATAACCACTAGGAAACGGAGTTACCCTCCTTCGAAAAAACATCAAGTGACAAGGCCTGTAAAATTAGATAAAGTGGTTTCTGAACACATATGTACATGAATACCAGAATAAATAAATAATTGAATCGCTATACTTCTAACATCATGCGGGCAACTAGAGACGTTTTAATAACTATTGCAAAATTAGTTACACGGTGTCTCATCTAAATCAAATTACTTAGTAAATCTTGAAGGTTATACGTTCGTTTGTGGGTCTCTTTAATTACCAAAACATGAACCAATCTACTTGGAGTTTAGGGTAGTTAAATAAATACTGCTCTAAATCCCTACCTGGACAGTGTCCTTGCTAAAATCATGATTGTTATGCATATCTGGACGAGTGACAAATAGTTTGAAAAATGTTTGCAAATGTAAGCCAAGTCATGCTCACCACTTTAAGGATATATTAATTACACCCTCCCTTTAACAACTCTCTCCGAACAGCACCCACACTCTTTTTCTCCAATGATGTGTTGTAGAAAGGGAGCACTGTAATATGATGAAAAAACGGTTAACCGTTGCCTTTGTAACTGTAAGGAAGCGTTAAAGTAATTATGAATCACATCCTTATAATAATTATTAGTCTAGGTATAGAGGAAAATACTTGTTTTTCTCTCAATTATATGAATTAAAGACGAAATGGTGTTTATTTTCATTCTAAACACACACAAGTTATTTGGCGTCTGACCAGGTTACAAAATGTTTGTAACCTAAATTAAAACAATTCGAATGCTAAACAATGCTGTCATTTTCTATTTATGAATGCATTGCGCTTAAGTGATATCTTTCATTGCCATGCAATTGCGCCCAAAGGCGACTTTGCAAACAGTTTGAAACTCGTATCGATATTTCTTCAGTCATAAGCCCTTAATTTGACTTGAATAAAAACTCCAGATGAAACTATCAATGCAGAAGATATTTTGGCGGTGACAGGGAAAAATCAGACGATAAACGTTTGCAATAAAAGAGTTAAACGTGAAAGCAAAACGTATGGCCATCACTTTAAATAACCAAAGACGACCATACAGTAGAACTTGATACACTACATGTATTAACACATTCATCCTTAGCGATGCGATGAGTATAAAAGGGATGTGCAATAAAACTGGTAATCCAATATACTGCAATGCGTTCTGAAAACAATACAATTCAATTTTAAGACTCGGAAAAATGGGGGTTTCTTCTACAATATTCACTTTTTTGTTTTGTTCGAACGAAATTAACCACTTTCAGAGAACGGGATCCCCCCTTGTTATTTTTAGAACAAATCGTGGTTTAAGTCGATTCAGAATCAGTGTGCATACCAGATTTAATATCTTTAAATATATATATATAAAATACATATCTGAATGAAAACGTAGTTTCCAACAAATATGTATCAAATACTGATGTGTGTCGGTCATGAAAGAACAAAATTCTTAATTTCAAAAATAATCGGCAAGAACTTTGTTTGCGTCTGAACATAGTCGCCCAAGTTGCATCATTTGAGTTCACTTTAATAACACACAATATATTGAGAAACATATTGCAATACAATGATGTAGTATTGCAATAATATTTATATTGCGATACAAAATTTCCGACAATACACATCCCTAGCTATGAGGTAACTCGCCATTTGCAAACGGTGTCACTGTAAAGAGTACTCTATGTAAACAGTGTAGACTCGGGTCAGAGGGTTCCTGGCACGGTTTGTCAATAAATCGTATTTACATTCGCCACATTCAATTCCATTGAAAAAAAATGCCGTTCATTTCGTATAAACACTATTTCTCGAGAGGGCGGGACTTGTGGATAAGTTTCGAAGAGGAGGCGGGGCATATGCACTTTCCATTCACGAATTAATCTTTGGAACTAGGACAGCACACATTTGGCGGGTTTTTCAATATTTGTTCTTAACCGACCTTTGCCTTTCTATAAGTGAAAAACATGATTCCCGACTAAATTTCTTCTTTATTAATAAGATAAATTGCAAGAAAATTGACATACCTTATAAACAGCAGCTATCTGCGTTTCTATATAACAAAGAAGAAAACCCAATATATGTATCCTACTTAACCCTTTACCTCATAGCCTGTTTCTAGTTTTGAAGACAGGTGACAATTTAAAGTAGGTTGAAAGTAAAGCAGAATGTGCCTTAAGGCACATTCTGCTTTACTTTCAGCCTGCTTTAAGCTAAAATCTGCTAGGTAATATAAAATATTTGTAATGGTAATTGTTCGTGAGGGTATAAACTGGAACTATTTTCTTCAGCGGAGGAATAAATTAAATACGCCAAAAGTCGTTTCTATGGGGGAAAGGGTTAAAAAAGTCACTCCCAAATGACGTCAAATCGGCATTGCGCGCCAAACTGTCAAAGTTGTTGACCTTAGAATGTAAACAATTAAACTTATTTAGTCACTCCCAAATGACGTCAATTCGGCATTGCGCGCCAAACTGTCAAAGTTGTTAGTTAAACATATTTTATTCAGGAAAAACATAACAGAATTATTAACATATTTGACAGCATAATAAGGATGTCAAAGTTGTTGACCTTAGAATGTAAACAATTAAACTTATTTGTTTGCTTTCGAATGTACACAGTAATTCGGTCATGGCTGTTCTATTCCCTTTAGGGTACACATTATTCGTGTTATCAACCTCTAATATGGATTAAACATTCATGCGTACTAACAAAGTGTTAATCTAATATTAGAAATTACAGCAAATATATTGTAAATATAAGAAATGAACTAATTATTTTGTCGGCGTTCAAGCGAAATGAAGGACAGAAAATTATCGGCAAATTTACCATGAGTCGCTCGCGCAAATCATGGTATTTGACGTTACTTTTCTGTCGTTCATTTCGAAAGTAAATATCAGCCCTAAATTCAGCAAAACGGCTTCATTACGACCACTAAATTGTGTCCATCATGAAAAGAACTAAAACTGCCAACGGCTCCAAAAGGCGACTTTGCAAATAGTTTAGATCCTAATCAGGCACCGCGTATTGCGGCCTCTAAACAGAATTCAAACTTTTTGACACTCGTATCGACATTTTTTAAGTCAAAACATCCATTAAGATGACTTTAAAAAAATTGCAGGCGACGATACTAATGCAGACGATATTTTGGCGGTAAGAGGGTTTCAGCAAGTGTTTAAACTTAGCAGGGAAAAAATTAAAGTATAGCATAATTGTAGGACAAAAGAAATAATACAGAACATATGTAAGAGGTTTCATGTTTAATTCAACAATTTGATGTCAATTGTAAGCATATATTTCTTTCAATATCTATAAAAGTAATACAATACATACATTTGTTTGTACCTTTTCTAATACAATAAACCGTCCAAGTGTCTTTGTAATACTTATTCATCTCAAAGCCACAGTGGCAACAGTGCCGGCATATCTCTCGTTTCATTAATCGCATTTCCGTCATTTCCAATGATATTTTTCAATTCTGTGATTTCTTCCGTCGTCCCTTCGCCCAAATGACACGTACGTTTATTTGACAGCAATCAAGCATCGATCATTGATTCAACTTGGATATTACTCAAATCTACGACAGCTGTGTAACATTGGGTATTAAGGCAACCTCCTTTCGATAATGTCAAATCACTCTGCTTTCTATCACCTTGGCGACCCGTGGGTGTCGGCATTGCGTATATCAGACTCTCCGTCTTAACAATACTGTGATCATCATCGCGAGGCAAATGGGTGGCCATTACTGGAACGTAGATCAGATGTGAAAACAGTTATGTCTGTCGATGAATCAGGTGAATCATGGCATAGTAATAGTCTAGAACCGCTCGGTTTCATTTCCAACCCAAAGTTTCTCCTGTCCCATAAACCGTTAGTTGTAGCTTCATCGCAGTTTTCACGGTTGGCAATGGTAGGTAGAACAATCGACATCTTGCAGGTTTATAATTGGCTTGGTGTAACAGCTTGAATAGTGTAGAACTTATGATACTTACTGGAATTTACCCTGCTTTATATACCATCACTACCTCCTACATTGTTTCCTCAATATCGTTGTCCGCCTGTGATTGGCTCCTAGTTCACCTAACTTGACTTGCAGTATAGAAACGATTTGTCAAGTGCCTCATACTACTATTGGTTTTGCAAGATACAGTTACATGTACATTCTTTGAATTTTAAGAAACTTGCAGTAGTTACAATGATTCGGCTTGTTTTGTGATATATCCTTACGAATGTCCCCACTGCTCTACAGAAAATGATAAAATGATACCCTGTAATGCCCCTAAGTATTGGGACAAACAGACCTGATCAAACAATGTAGACCCTGATCAGACCTCTCCTAACGGGAGAAATCTGATCAGGGTCTACACTGTTTGCCATTCTGCATTTTGCCATTCTGCATGTATTGTTTGGAAAAATTACTGTTTGGTAAAAGTAGTGAGTTAAAACTATAAAATAAATACTCCAGTTATACAGGGTTTCCCAATTTTTAGGATTTCTAAGGTACGCCCTCGATGTTATGGCTTTCAATGAGTCTTTATATCCATTCAATGTCTGTCGTAACTACCAGTTTCAATTTTTAACAAATGTGGGTATATTTTACTATAATTATGTTGTTTCAGTCTATGTCATAGTAAAGTAGTGGGTGGGGTAGCACATGTTATCGGTTTTGCCTTTGCATAATCTGAAGTACATTATGTCATGTTTAAATAGCATGAAGATAACATTAAATATTCACAATCAGTTTAATCCCTTCATTGGCTTACCCCGAGTATGATGGTTATTTGCAAACAGTTTGGATCCTGATCAGACGTCGCGGATCCAAAATGTTTGACATTCATTTCAATATTTCTTAAATCAAATTACCTAAAAATTAAATTTGAGAGATAAAAGCAGACGACAATTGTTTAAATTAGTGACTTCACGGCAGTGAAGAGATTAAACTTGTTTGGAGTCCATTATCTAAATACCCCCTTTCGAAAACAATAAAAATTGTTGTTGTTGCTTCTGAGAAGGGGTAACGTTCATTTTGAGCCTTGTTATGATGCGTCATATCCCTTGCAGTTATGCTCAACATCGGCTGATTAGTGGGGACAACTCAATTAAAAAACAAAACGAGTATTCTATGTGTAGAAAAATAGTTTTGTTTTAATTTTCTTTTAAATCAAAGTGCCGTAAACGGAAATATTTAGTCAGTGCTCTTAATTATACTTTTAGTTTATGTTCTTTTTTTGTTTATTATTTATTCATGTGTATACTTCATTAAATTTGTTTTTTAAAGTTAAACATATATAGAGATAACTAAAGAAGCTCTCTGATCAGAGTCTGCATTGTTTGTCATTTTGCAGTATATTGCCTACCAACACTAGGCACAACCCTTTAGTAGGCTTAGAATTAACCGTTTACTCTATAGAAGCGCCTTTTAGCACACTTATTTTATTACTCCACTGGAATAAATAAATCCTATTTATACAGTCATAAACATATACAAAAATTAGTAGTTTCTATATTCTAGCAGATGGTAACTTAAAGCATGCTAAAATAATCTTTCAGCCTGCTTTAAGTGGTCACCTTTCTTCAAAACAAGGAATATGTCATGGAGTAAAGGGTTAAATGGAAACATCTGGAATTTTCCGTTAATAGTTCATGGGTTGACCGAGTTAACCCTTTCGGCGCCAAGTTATTTTTGAGTTTTTTACCCCTACACCGTTCTTGTGTCGTCTGCTTCAAAATTATTGTCTGCATTATCATTTCAAATTCAAATTTAAGAGAGTATGACATAAGAAATATCGAAACGGGTGTCAAACAATTTTGATCCAGACGCCGCGTAACAGGATCAAAACTGTTTGCAAATTCAACTTTAGGCGATTCTGGCGTTGAAAGGGTTAATTAATACGTATCGTCGTCATCTTCGAGTAGCCATTCTTTAAATTTTCCAATTAACGTTATAGCATGGCTACTGGTTTGGCCTATTAGGTGCCCTTTCAGACATAGGGACTATGGATTCGGATGCTTGTCGACTTTGGAATTGTTTCTGTTGGAGAAAGACCTCCGTGCAGCTGGTGTCCAAGGGTTATGTCGCTTGTTTTGGGAAGCTAGCTTACAGAAACTAGTCGCAACTATAGTTATAAATAGCTCACTGGAATTTATAGTAATATATGTGTTTGGTCAATTTGCAATAGGCTTTACGCTATGTATTCTTTGAATTTGGAAGTGATTCTAAGACTTGTTGTTAGTTGAAGCCTAGCAGGTCTGGTTTTGTCCAACGAAGTAAGAGCAACTCCTTGCCTGCATGGTTGAATGGTCTTCAAAGGTCAACCCGTGCCCCCCCCCCCCCCAAAAAAAAAATCTATTTATCAATGAATGATTTGTCAGCTAGCATGTACAAAGTCAGGTCATATTAAATATGTATTAAGTTGTCACGTCTTGTTAGTCCTTATCAGAGTGGCATACAAGTTAACGTGTATTGCTCTGATTCTTAGCCCGGAGTCATTGAAATAAAATGGTTAAGTGGCGTCGAGAAACGACCATAAAATTATATGAAAACACTAAAACAAAAACTAAAATCGACAATCGAGTGTGTAAAAGTACGAACAAAACACCATGAAGAACATCAAAACGCATCTTCCCTATAAACAGTGAATGATACAGTGGAGTAAACGTTATTTTTCCCGTTTAAACGCACACGAAACGCAAACGTAAAACACTAAAATATAGAAAAGGACCATTTTTTGTCAATTCTTACTATTCATTTTAATTTAGACGGCAAACAGTTTGGAGCCTGGTCAGACATCGGGTTACCCGGCGTTTGATCTGGTTCCAAACTGTTTGCAAAATGGAACTAAAAGTTTTATCGTAAACGCATTTATAACATAATCTGCGGTCAGGGAGTTTCATAAAGCCATTTTCAAAATATCGTAATCAACTAGTGAAATATCGTTTTCGGGTTTCCGACCCAACCTGTTTGTCATAAAAACGATGCTTGTAACACGGCTGCGGCATTTTTCTATAGAAAAGTACCCCAATTTAATTTGGATACCGTTCACTTTGTAGTGGGCGGAGTTTCCCCGCCCATGCAATAACTGGTAGAAAACCATGCAGTTAACTAGGTTAACCGCCCAGTAATGGCGGACATCTAGTTAACCGCACAGTAATGGCGGACATCCGGTGTGTCAGATATCTGCATAGAAGAACCCCAGCTAAGAGAGAGAAAATGGAACAAATCCAAATTTTCTCATTCATTTCAACACTTAATCCTATGGTGTTACTATTCATTAGAATCGTCTCGAAGAGACGATTCTAGTGAGTAGTAACACCAGAGGGTTTAGTGTAGAAATAAAGATTTTAATTCTTGAAATACTCCTCTTATCTAGAGCCTTGGCATAGTAATGGCAACACAAGTCACACTGTAGAAATTATCCGATTTGTTTCAATAAACGATTTTGTGCAAAATTAATAATTCCTTTTCAACCAGTTTGCGAACTATAGCACAAAGCCGTTGATTGAGAAATGCAAACGTGTTCTCTACTGCAAATCGTTCAGTCATCACTGCGCCGATATCCATATTAATCATTTTAAGTAGAACACGCGCGAAAACTAGTGACGCAAATATTCCAAGAAACTAGGACATTCGTCTTTACAGCACAAATTCATTAACACATTGCCCGCGAAAGCGATCTATGCTGGAAGTTGTCGGATTGGTCAATGAGTATACGTTCCAGTCATTGATTGGTCTCTTTTATGGGGGTTACAAGTTACCTTTGATTAGCAAAGCGCTCAACATTTGGTATAACTTGCGCAGATAGCGGTATTGTTGTTGTCACTGATTGGTTGTTCAAATGGGGATTCTAATGGATGTCAAAAGCGCTCAATATTTGGTGTAAATTGCACAGAGTCCAACCTCTTGGTCTATATTTAGCCATGTTACAAGCGATATATTGTAGTTGCTACTGATTATCTAATTAAACACGCCCACATACACTCGTGCGCATGCGCGCACTCGTGTATAGTGTGCGCGTTTAATTGAGATAACTCGTTGGAGCTATGCAATATATATATACACCAAATGACTTCACTTGCGATGACGTTACTGTAAACAACGTAAATGTGGCCTCTAGAGTGTTAACACTATTAAATATGGCATTTTCAGCAATTCAAAGGTAGATAACTCTTGACCTATTTGTCCCATTTCAAACTCATTTGAACTCTGATAGTAATATACAATCTGAGAAAGTTTGAGAACGATTGGATAAAAAGTGTGGCCTCTAGAGTGTAAACATGTTCTAAAAATAGTACTTTTTATACTCCCAGAATCTACGATTCGGGGGCATATAGTTTTTTCCTGTCTGTTTGTTTGTTTGTTGTTCGTCCGTCCGTCCGTGTGACTGTGCCTAAAACCTTAACCATGGCTATAACTCTTGCATTTTTGCACCTGGGCATGTTATACTTGGCATGTGTCTTTCTTGTGTCAAGACCATACAAACCTTTTTGACCGTGTGACCTTGACCTTCTTTTGTAAAAATATTTGAATACAGTAGCTATAACATTTGCACCAGTAGGCCTAGGGCTTTCATATTTTGTATGTATATTTCTTGTGTCAAGACCTTCCCAACCAAACCAACGTTTTTAACCATGTGACCATGACCTTGACCTTTGACCTATTTAATCAAACTTTAACCAAAAAACCTTAACATTGGTCATAACTTTTGTATTTCTGCATCTGGGCCTTATATACTTGCATGTGTCAGGACCTTTCCAACAATAAAAATCTTTGTGACATTGTGACTATGACCTTGACCGTTGACCTACTTTGTAAAAATATTTAAATGGTTATAATATTTGCACCAGTGGGCCTAGGGATTTCATATTTTGCATGTATATTTCTTGTGTCAATACCTTTCCAACCATACGAACGGATTTACCATGTGACCTTGACCGTTGACCTATTTAATCAAACTTTAACCAAAAAACCTAAGCCCTGGCTATAACTCCTGCATTTTGCACATGGGCCTTAATACTTGTCTTCCCTGTGTCAAGACCTTTCCAACCATACAAACCTTTTGACCCTTTCACCTTGACCCTTGACCTACTTTTGCTAAAATCTTTAAATGGCTATAACATTTGTACCAGTAGGCCTACAGCTTTCATATTTTGTTTGTATATTTCTTGTGTTATGACTTTTCCCATCATTCCAACGTTTTTGCCCTTGTGACCTTGACCTTTGAACTACTTTTGTATAAATCTTTATATGCTTAAAACATTTGAACTAGTAGGCATAAAGCTTCCATACTTTGTATGTACACGGTATCTTTCTTCTGTTATAACTTCTCCAAATATGCCGATGTTTCATTTACCATGCAACCTTGACTTTTGACCTACTTTTGCAAATAAGCATTACATTACAGAACATGATGCTGGCTGGGGGCATTTGTGTTTCACAAACACAATGCTTTTCATCTTATCTTCACCAAACCTTCTGAAAGTGTATGTTGACATAAAATGGACACCAAGTTCGATAAACAGCGGCGCCAATTCATGGAAGGCCCTTTGGAGGTATGGCACTTGAATTCCTCCAAATGACGCTTTAATGGCCCTCCACGACAGTTTGCGCTCTCTAACTCGTACATTTTGCATTTGATAGTCTGGAGTCCCCTCCCTGTACCATCGGGAGCATTCGTGTTACTGGAACACGCTCTTGTTCTAAAAGAAACAGTATCTTGATCAGGCATCACAAATATCTCTATCCAAACTGGTTGTATAAATGGTCTTCAATAATGCTCATTAACTCCTTCACTGCCATGACGTCATCACATTTAAACAATTGTCGTCTGCTTCTATTTCTAAAAATCCATTTTTAGGTATTTAGACTAAAGAAATATTGAAACAAGTGTCAAACAGTTTGGATCCTGATCGGACGTCGCGTTACGCGGCGTCGGATCAGGATCCAAACTGTTTGAAAAAAAAAAACTCTACTCGGGGTAAGGCAGTGAAGGGGTTAAAATCAATTTTGCAGACTTGATATTAAAATAAAAAGCATACTTATATTCTTTGTGACACAATCTATATAGATTAAATAGCCGAAAGAAAATATTTGGTTTTATTACTCAAATAACTTTTATAATTTTTATTTTAAGCACTATAAAAACTAATTAGTGTTTTATATATTCCGTGTCGGTAAACATAACTTATATGTATACATTCAGGGGCGTTCCTAGGGGCAAATCTGAGATACGCAGAAATAGATGGGGGTTCTAGAGGGTATCTGGGCCGAAAACAAAAAGTTACTAGTAATTATTGAGATGAATACACTTAGTTTTCTACAAATAGATATCATTTTGTTTGCAAATTTAGGTTCCCCGAATAATTGAATAGTATGTTGCCATTTCATCTGAATGAATTCGTTGGTAAACTATGGTCTTAGAGATTTACTGATCTGGATCCGAACTAACGTAAAGAAATGGAAGAGGGTTTATTGACTAATCTTGATTCATACTAGCGGACAGAAATAAAAACAAATTTTGACCAAATATTTGCACAGGCGCCACACGTCCACATAAGAGATTTATATTTATTAATCTGGATCCAAACCAATGGAATCATCATATTTAAAAGAGATTTTTTATTAATCTGGATCGAAACTAACGGACAGAAATCATTTTAATTTTGACGAAATATTTGCAGTCTCCACGCGTTCCCATCAGACATTTTTATTCCTTAATCTGGATCTAAACCAGTGAAATCACCATATAAGTGATTTAAGTTCATAATCTGAATCCACCATACCGACAGAAATAATTAAAATTTTGACGAAATATTTGTGCAGACGCCACGCGTCCCCATCACAGATTTTTGTTTACTAATCTGGATCCAAACCAATGCTAGCTCAATATAAGAGGTTTTTATTTACGGAACAAGTGGGTTATTTATTAATCTGGATCCCAACTAACGGACATAAATAGAAGATTTATATATCCAAACAAACCATGGCAGATATACATTTAATTACAAGTTTGACGAAATATTTGTGCAGACGCCATGCATCAACTGCATGAGAGATTTATATTTATTAATTTGGTTCCAAAACAATGGAATCTCCATAAAAGAGACTTTTATTTATTTACTCTTCTCAATACGGAAAATGATTAACTATTTGGGTTTTTGCGAAAGCTGATATGTATCACACAAAGAAACGTCATGGCATAAAATTAAAATTTCAGAAATGCCTTTCCAACTTGACAACTGCTAATTTCATTTTCAACTGCAGAATTCAAATTAATAAGGGTAAATAAACTACGAACTGACAGGCGCGAACGCAACAGGGTAGCGAAACATCCAGTAACCTTGTACTGCACTGTCAAATTGTGCAGACCTTGCACCGCCGTCATCTCAGGCTCTGCATCTGAGTTTGGTCTCTATTACCAAATATTATATATACATATAATACTACTAAACAAAATAGTGTATATGCTTTTGAGTGACAAACAGTGTAGATCAAGATCAGCCACCACGTCATAAAAGACGCGATGACTGGTCTTGATCTACACCGTTTGCAATGAAATAAGTCTGCTTTTCTTATCGCACCTCTCATTAATATATATACTAAGCCAAGTAAAATATCATTTAAATATAATATTCATACAAGGTGAAATACCGGTATGAGGTGGTCCGGGGAGGTGGGAGGAAACGCACATTAATTTACCTTCAACTATATGTCTGCATGTATAGTAAAACCTCTCTAACTTAAAGCTGGTGATAGTAAAACAGAAATGAGCCTTTTTTATATACTTTCATTTTGCTTTTGGCAGTCATCTGCCTTAAACACCAAATTATTATTGTAAATTGGCTGTTGTAAAAGATGTTTTACTTTATATAAACGGAATATCACCACAGTGTGTTTATTTTCTATAAAATTTCATTTAAAGTAGCTTAAAATCGGGACTACATCTGCGAAACGCTATATATTCAACCGAATAACCATATGCGTATGTTAAACCGCTAGTGCGTATTAATATATAATGACTTTTTTTTTGTAGAAGTCCGCCATTTTTTTATCGGCTCGATTGAGCAGTGTTTTTTTCTCAAATGACCTTCATTTAAGCGTATTAGAGTATGACTTGAACTGTTTTAAGCTTAATTCTATTTGGAAGTTCCTGTAATTACTTTTCATTCATTCCATTTTCTCTTTTGTTTGACAGCAGACGGAGAAAACGTAAGCAAGTTCAAGGTCTTCTTGTTATTAAAAATAGCATCAACATCGGGAATTCCGAAACGTCACGCGCACCTGTTCTTTATATACATCGATTGTGTATAACTCGTGTAGCATAAAAGTAGTCCCGGCAATACCGTGTAGCATATATGCCATCTGATACGGACCATCTGATACGGAAAAAGATTGTGGGGCTTGTATTTGCCTGTTTTGTAGATAATTCAACCAAACAACACGGAGAGTATTGTTTTAAACATTCGTTTTACGACTTGTGAACTACTCTCCGGCTCTACACTGAAACAAACAAACAAACAAACAAAACACCACTCTGTTTTTAATCATGCCATTGATCTTTTAATTATTTGACTCATTTTAAAAATGATCTTACAAACTTACTATAACAATTTTATAATCTTGGTAATAATATTGGAAGAAATTCCATTTTTCCATGCATCTCAATATTGTATCATTTTTATTGTGAATGTAGTTATTTGTCTTTCTCGCTTTGTAGGTACATTTATATAATTTCATGTGAAGCGCTTTTGAACGCACAACTCCTGTCTGAAAAGAGCGCTATATAAATCGGGAATAATAATAATAATAATAATAATAAGTAATATAATGTAATATAATAAGTGTATTTAACTTTTGAATATCAGAGCCACTCTTAATAAAAGTATGCTTAATTCAGGCAACGAGCTTTGCCATTGGTATACAATGCTTTCGGTTGCACTTCCTGGATGCGGGCATGCACGCCACGGAATTTCCCGAGACATACTTGAGGCGGCGTCGTATCCCTGGCCTCTGAGTGTGTCTTGATCCACCAAGTAGTTCTCAGTTGTTCTAGGTGGATTTGTTAGTGACTCGGCGATCATATATTGTACTCGATTTATTCAAATTAGTGACTACTAATTTTAATATTTTATATTGAGGCGAGCGAAGCGAACCGAAAAAATTAGGGCAGAGCAGATCTAAAACATTTCCAAGTGCAATTTATGTTTGACCAGGGACAGTTTAAGACCTAACCCGGGTGAGGCATGATTTTTTGTGCATTATTCAACTTTTTACACTTTGTTATTTTTTTGACTTTCAAAATTTAAAGTACGCAACTGCGTACTTTGCGTATGCCTAGGTACGCCCCTGGGCCATTGTTAGGGATTATGCTGTAATATACATAAACGAATTATATAATTTGGAGAAAAGCATATGACTGTCAAGCATCATCCATACCTTGATAGGTCTAGATGTTGACCGTTGATAACTTCGGGTGTTGACGGGATGAAGCATCCTTTAGAACCTAGGTGGGACGTTAAACATTAGCAAAATCAACAACAATGGCTGTCAAGCTAGGGAATAGACTCTTGTAAAGACATAATAATTGTTTTTTCTATGGTCTTCTTGTGACCTCAATTGACCGACGGAATGACAACATTTAGTAGGAGGTGAGATAATGACTGTTATCTCACTACAGACAATCCTGTCTTAACCAACTACCCCAATAAACACGCCTCATATTACTCATTTAATCTTATTCTCCTGTAAAATAGTACCACTTTATACAATCATGAATTTTCACCACCAGAAATATATCCTAGCAGATAGTAGCTTAAAACAGACTGACAATAAAGCATAATGCTCCTTTCAATATTGAAACAAGACTATATGGGGGAAAAGGTCACAATCCATGTCTTGCAAGACTTAGGGATATGGCAATCTACTCCAGAACGGGATTAATGAAGGAGTTCCTTTGGACTATTTCTTCCGTTATATCTAGCTTGCAAATAAAAAGTTGTCTTTAAACAGTGTATTGCATATGTAACGTGTAGCCAATGGTTTTCCCTGGTGGTTAGTGGTTACCCATCCAGTTACTAGCATCTTAGAATGTTGCTTAACATCGCAACCCATATAAACTCTCAACAACTTGACTATAAAAGCCGGCTTCAACAGATAGACTTCCTTATTATACTTTAGATTACCAATTTATCTCCCTTGTATTCTGTTTGTAATTATCCATTGTATTGATGTAGGTTCGTGGTAGTCTCCGCTCTACCTGCAGCTAGCCTTCAAAATGAAGGGAAGGCACTTTTTAGATCACGGGGTTAACTCCCGTGATGCGTTATTTAAGGTTCCCATAGTGGATAGATGTAGATTAACTGCGTGCGGTGTGTTTGTTTTATAAGATTGTGGTGTGATGTGCCCTGGATGCCATATTACTCTGTATACAAACCTTTTTTCGTTTTTCTTCTCAATTTTTATGTCTTAACATCCATACGTGCATGTGAACTGTAATGCCGCTACTATAAGGCATTTTTGAGTTAATAAAGACCCCCTGAACATCTAAGAAAATCTTAGAAGCACTTTTTATATTGTTAAAACAAGTTAACCCTTTGAGCTTTTAAACGTGTGACTGGTAGAAGCGGGTTGACAGTGAAGCAAAATGTACATTTTTGCTTTACTTTCAGCCTGCTTTAGGCAGTCACATGCTTGGAAGCAGGAAATATCTCCTTTCATATATGCTCTTTAATACATAAATTGGAACAATTCCATCCAGTGCAGGCATATATCAAATGCGCTAGAAGGCGCTTATATAAAGGAAAGGGTTAACAGTTATAATATCTACTTATTTGGTGGTAATCCAATGCCAATAAAACTTTAGAATCTTAATCCACTGCCCTATAATCTGTTTAATAATATGAATACATTTAACATGAAAACGGGCTGAAAGTGAAGTGGAGTGCAATGTAATTTGCACTCTGCTTTACTTACAACTTTTAACCAGGATATAATATACATAATATGTCCATAGTCAAGAATACATATAATATATATATATATATATATATAAAAAAAAGGCGGAAAGGGAAATGGAAGGTAACATAACTTGCTTTCTGCTTTACTTTTCAATCTACAGCGAGACGTATACTCACACATCTGGTTTTAGGAAAATAATTTCTACCGAACAAATCAAAGACTAGAACCAGTACTTATCATTTCTCACATCAAGAGGACATTTAAATCAAAATTAAAAATATAAAGGAAAAAGAAACATATGTGGGGCAGTGGCTATGGATACTCATCTCTCATACTTCTGTATATGTTTGTTTCTGTTTGTGTCATATATGTTGCATGTGAAATACTTTATATAAATTTGTACAAGCTAAAACACATACCAAAGCTGTACGGTGTGTTGAGGATGGCGTTTCCCCGACCTCGACACACCTATTACGGGGATAATAAAGTATTAAAAAAAACAACAAAAAAAAACAAAAAAACTTTGTTCCTTATTATGTCACCAATGTTTTAATCATGGCATATGTCATCTTTTTTCATTTGTGATAATAAAACTTTCATATCATTCATTTTTGGTTTCTTATATATCCTAATTTATTTCCTGTCAAATTCAAACTGGCCTTTTTCTGGCGCAGCCCTTCTTTCCCTTTGCTGTAAATTAACAGCAATATTTTACTTGTATATACATGTAGAGATCTACTCCATTTCCATCACACATATATATGACGTCATGACCTGTCTAACACATTCTCTTTCAAAATACCATTTTGCTTGCAAACATGTCTTGTAAACTTACATTTTAAAGTTTAGAAATTCAGACACTTTGACCTAAAATGCATTTACATGAGTGTCAAACAGTTTGGATCCTGATCAGATGCCGCGTTACGCGGTGTCTTATCTCAATCCAAACAGTTTGCTTATAAATATTATTGTTATCGAGCTTGGCAGTTAAAAGGTTAATGATAGCCAGGTTGAAGCATGTATTTGACCGCTTTCTTATTTAGAGGGGTCTTATCTATCAGTCTTGTGTACTAGCCTGCAGACTTGTCACGCTTTGATCAACATGGCACCGGATAAGACCACCATTTGGCTGTTTGGTAAGTAATTACGAACCTATATTCGGTAAATACAAGAAAGAAGACGTTGTTAGTTTTTTAATGCACACGTTTGTGCTAAAACAATAAATACATATTATCAGTTGGCGGTGCGATACCAGGACAATGTAATCACCTAGAGACGTTTTCGGCGGAAAAAGCCGATTTTGAGTTGAGTCTGGAGTAGTTCTCAAGCATTTGATTGGTAAGATTTGAGCCTAGGCTCAAATCTGACCAATCAAATGATTGAGAATGACACCAGACTCTAGTAAAAAATATTATAACCTTGGACCCTGACGAGCCCTTTGGCGCGAGTCTAAACGGCTGTTTCCACAAAAAACGACGAGAGCTGAATACAACGTCCTGTAGCGCACCGCCAACTGGCAATGTGTTTATTATATGCCTTCAATATACACCACCAACAACTAAATAGTTGTTTAAATCAATGTATATCCAGAAACATTTGATATTTGAAGCAGTACAAGAATTATTTTACGCTACAAAGAATAACGCGGGAATTGTACATATAGTTCTACGTAAATTCGAAAACGAGGTTGGAGTAAAATACAAAAAGTAAACTACAAGGAGTAAGAATACTCTTGTATTTTACTGTGCAGCTACACGAGGTTAAGCTCTGTATCACGGGAAAGCATATGATAAAGCCCACTGCAAACTGTTTGGAGACAGATAATACGCAAGGTAAATCGGCGTCCGATAAGGCTCGACGCTTTTTGCCACTTGTCAAAAATAAATCGCCACCATTTTCAAAATTAGATCTACGACATGCTTCTCACCTGTTTTCGTTTACTTTAACCTCTTCACTGCCTTTCCCCAAGTACAATAAGTATTTGCCAACAGTTTAGATCCCGATCAGATACCTCGAAACGCGGCATATGATCAGGATCAAAACTGTTTAACACTAATTGCAATCATTTTTTAAGTCGAAATACCTGAAATTTATATTCGAGAAATCAAATCAGACGACCATTGTTTAAAACTGATGACGTCATGGCATCGAAGGGGTTAAACGGAAAAGAATAACGTTTTTCATAATTGTATGTAACGTTATCACAGTATGTAAACTCCGGTGTATACCTTCCGGAAGCTGCGATCAGCGAAGCGAGATATTTACCGATAGTTTATCTGACAGATTGACTCCGACCACTTTGACAAGTAAGTTTGCCATAACAGAACACGCTAGCTTATATTAAATACACAATCTACGATGGTGATACAGTTTAAAAACATTCCACATAGCTCTTCCTGCAATGATATGATAAATAAACGTTAAATCTTTGATTGATCATCGCTGCGTATCAAGGGAAAACGAACAGGTGCTTCAAAAAGTATCATACATTCTGTCAATTGAAGCATTTCCGCACCACACATGATAGAAATGGCAAAATGAATGAAATACCTACCTGAAAAGTATAATATTCCGTGGGAAAATGTGAATTTTACACGAAAACTTCGTTACAAATAAATTTGACCTAATTCCATTTACTGTATGACCAGCTGCAATACGACTGTATAAATAGCTGCAATTTATAATGGAAAAACTGTATGACTAGCTGAGATCACTGAATCCGTTACGAAACCAGTTCGTAGTGTTAAATTGTTATATATGTGAATTTATCAAATGAAGGCAACGAATATTCTTCAATATGCTCTTTATACATTACAAAACAGATTATTCTGACGAGTGTCAAATGTTTAGACGGTGGTCAGACACGATATCTTGGTTTAATAAGTACCGTTTTTCGAATCCCAATTTTCTATTGACATTGATACATTAAAACCCCTTAAACCCTTTACTCCTCATAACTTCCTATTTATGTATTAGCAAACAGAGACGGTTTCAACAGTTCTCTTATCAGGGCGTACGTTTTGGACTTATAGAAACGTGTTGAAATAGTCCTAAAGTCCTACTTTGTCCAAAACAATATTTTTTTCATATGATTTTTAAAAAATATATGAGACGTGTCATGACAACATCAGCCTTTTTACATTGCAAAAGTGTACAGACCAGGCACCGATGTCATGACAGGCTCTGTAGTCTGTACATGAGTTTGATTTAAGTATCACAACCTCACCACTCGATTGAGTAGGTGGTGGGCATTGGCGTAGCTTCCTATTAGGTAAGTAGGCACGTGCCTACACTTTTTTTCAGAAGTCCAAAAAATAAAAAAGGCTAAAAATGCAGAAAAAGCAATAAAATGGACGTCATGGGGGTTAGGGGTGAACCCCAATTGTTTTTAAATAGAAACATGTTAGTATTTTGCCTGTATCAAACGCGGGAAAAGACCTCAGAACGCATCTAGAGACTATCTAGGAATCATTTTTTCCCGGGGAGCATGCCCCCGGACCCACTAGTAAGAAAGTGTACCTTATTCATTGGTCTAGCCACTCCCTACCGCACATCCATGTATAGCTGCCTTTATGCAAAACAATGCTACGGTGTGCACACTATCCTCATATTTGGAACAATTTAAAAGTAAAATAAAAATGAAATAACATCGGAGTGGGTAGGTGTTAGAGATTAATGGAAGACGACCTGCCAATAATTACATTGTATTAACCTGGGGCCCGTTTCATAAAACTTCGTACGACAAATGTTGTCGTAAGTCAGATTATTAAAGTCACGATTTATATTTATTTCTCCATCTAATCCTTTATTGTGACATTTCTTTTAAATCGTCTTTTCAAGACGATCCCAAAGAGATATCACAAGACAGGATTAGATAGAGAAATGAGAAATTAAATGTACAATGTAAGTTCTGACTTACGATCGTTTTTGTCGTACGAACCTTTATGAAACGGGCCCCTGGAACAGACAATGTATGGTCTTTTTAGCCGACTTTTACATAGATTTATGTCAGAATTGTACCTGTCTTGAACCAGGGACCATATATAACATATATGGTCCCTGCTTGAACGCGCGAAACGCCCTCAGAACAAACCAGAGGCCATCTAGGAATCAACCCCTAGTAAGAGTGCGTTCCCTAAATTGGTATAGTTACTGGGACTTTCTACGGGCCTATAGTGTGCTCGATCAACTTGTCTCGACAAGAAAATTCCAAGTAGCGATTTTGTTAATGAAAAACTTACAGTATCAGACCCTATGATATGCTAATTGACGTGGGTTTTTTTTTTAAGAAAAGATGCAGACATCATCCGTTGCAAAAATGAAAGTTGTCTGGTTTTTTTAAGCGTTTCATTTCATTAATTCTTCATACAAATGTCTCCCCAGACCCTTATTAAATGCATATCCAGCAGGCGCGTAGCTACCTGGACGCAAAAAAACGCAACTGCGTACACATTGTCCTCAAAGATAGAAAAATTTAAAAGTCCAAAAATGCTATAAAAATCGTAGGGGGTAGGGGGTAGAGATAAAAGGCTGGAAGACAAGCTGTCAGGCAAAAAACATTATCCTAGAATCAATAATTTGTTATTCTGAGTCAAATTTTTACATAGTCTTTGAATGCGGGAAACGCCCTCAGAACGCACCAGAGACAATCTAGGATTAAAAATTTCCCGTGGGAGCATGCCCCCGGACCCCTCTAGAGTAAGAGTGTTTAAACCAATCAGAGGGGGTAAAAAGTATGTTAGTGGGATTTTACATATACATTAAAAAAAAAATGATGGTATTTTTCTGTTTAACCCGTTTTGATTTGCTCGAAATGCCCTCAGAACTCACCAAAGCCCATCTAGGAATATTTTTTCCGGAGGAGCCTTCCGCATTCCCAGTAAGAGTGCGTTGCTTTGCCCCTGACGTCGACATGTGCCCCCTCAATCACAGTTTGCTTCACCTGGGTACGGGGCTGCTTTATCATTTTATCAAAACGGACCGTAAATGCAAATGGTTCTGTTGTAGATCTGAATGTTACTGAATGTCGGTTTGAAATTAGAATCCATGATTTCAGGAACGTACATTAGACAGATTTCAGGAAGTTTCGCTAGTTGCCCTATATGAAAGATATTTTCCTATACTGTTATACTACATATGAAGTAAATTATGAATTTAAAGAAGTTTAATGATCTGAAATTTGTAGTTAAAAATAAAATTAACAGTTTTCAATTGTAAAAGGCGCTACTTCGCTTTAATTACATGTAGGTGATTATCGTGCCGTCAAACGTGCACATCCATGATTGCAGAAATTGTTTTTTTTTGCAGATATGTAGCTACAACAATATATGTTTATCGTACGTTTTAATTGAAAAAATGAAGAAAAAAACACGTATATAAATGGACATCTTTACATTCACTTTTGAACGATGTCACACAACTGTCTGTCATGTGGAATATGTGTTACAAGAAGGCAACAATAGGTTAAATGTGACAACTGTTTGCAATTGCAACACCGCACCTGCACTGGTAATCATCCTGATCAGTTTGGATCCTGAAGAAAATCACTTTAATTCATGATTGAAGGTCCGGGCCAAATTATTACGTAAAGTGATACAAGTTCTTTTTTTTATCAACTTTTTCATCAAATAGATTCTGATTAATGGTATACAAACGCCAAACATAGACTAATTAAGATCTATGCGACCACCTGTTGTTGGACCAGTGGTTTCAGGTGTGTTACTGTATTGCTAAGGTCTCGTTCATATAATGACATCTCAGGTATGCATACAATATCGGATTAAAATGAATCTTTGACATCCAAAACGTCTAAGGTAATCTAGGGCATAATATCTTAATCGCAGCTAACATACAGTGAAATCACGGCTGGTTATACAGTGAATTTTTATAAACAATCAGCTAGTCATACACCATTTCAGTTTGTAGAAAACACATTATTTTGTGTTTTTTAGTTTATGTTTCAATAACAGACACCTCAGGTGCATTGATATATTCTCGCTGCGAGTGAAATTTAATAATGTGATGGCAGAAATTTACTATAGGTGTCACTGGAACAGTTTTAAATCACGCTTCCACGGCGCGACTGTAAGCGGTGCCAGTGATCAGAAGCTTATTTCAGAGAGATCTTGCTTCTGATTCGGAAGATATTTGGTGAACTGAAAACAATTTATCATGCAAGTGTACTGGACCATTTATTACAATTGTTTGTATACAAAGGGCTGTAAAATAAAGGTAAATCTTACCGGCTTCGATTGAGTGGGCTTATTTCGCGACATTTTGTCGACTCGCTGATCGCAGCTTCCGGAAGGTATACACCGGAGTTTACATACTGTGTTTATAAATACAGCAATTTCAAATACAGTGGAGAAAACGTTCTTTCCCATTTTTAAAAACAAACGAAACGCAAACGCAAACCACTAAAATGCAGAAAAGGACAACATTTTAAGAATTCTGACTTTTCATTTTTATCTGAGTGGCAAACAGTTTGGAGCCTGATCAGACGCCGGGTTATCCGGCGTCTGATCTGGCTCCAAACTGTTTGCACTGGAAATAATAGTTTTAGCGTAAACGCGTTTACTGGGAAAGAATAACGTTTTTCTCCACTGTATATATGCTCATTAGAGCACCGCAATGAATTTTTAAAAAAAAAAAAAAAAAAAAAAAAACGTTGCCATTTCCTGCATTGATAGCATAGTTTCGTTCGAATGGGAAAGAACGGCGTCTTCTCCACTGTACATAGAAATGCCTGGGTCCAAGGTTACAAAGCGTATGAGTTGAGTCTGAAATCGTTCTAAATCATGTGATGGGTCAGATTTGAGTTTTTGCTCAAATCTGGTCAATCAAATGCTTGAGAACGATCTCAGACTCACCTCAAACGTTTTATAACGTCGGGACATGAGCTTGTTAGGCCCCTGAAAATGGTCTCTTCCGGTGTTAACTCGTTAATCCCTGAATTTAGAACAATTCCAGTTTCCGATTCGGTCATTTTAAGGCCCCTTGCATATGAGAGTTTTCTTACGGGCGAGTGGAAATGCATCTCGACGACAGTTTTTTTTCGCACGTACTTATACTAGAAAAATTACATAAAGAAAAGGTTTATAAGATTTAGTGTATTCCTTGGTAGCTCAGTCGGTAGAGTGATTGACTAGCAATCCAAAGGTCCTAGGTTCGAGTCCCATTCGATTCAAATATATTTTTGCAAATGTAGTATCCGATTTTATTGACTTGTCATTCCATTACGCAGTGATCAAGGGTCAGGTTATGTTTAGTCTTCGTTGGTTAGAATTAGTGTCGCTATATACGGTCCAATTATATATGTCCAATTACATGTACGTTTTGGTTTAATGACTTAAAAGTCAATAAAATCGGTATATAAGATTTGATCGAACTATAAAGCCACACATACAAGCTTATAAATATTTCAACCTTTTCAAGATCGATATCGCCTATTATAATGTTTAACAATACTATAAGCCTTGCATGTAAGTCTATGAATAACTAATAATGCAGTTTAATGACAGAATTTCATTTTTAAGGGAGATAACTGTATCTAAACTTCAAATTTCCCACATTTTTATAAGAAAATCTGGAATTTCTACAAATACTTACTGTAATGTTTTCTAATTTTTTCTGACCAACTATTTCACCAACCATATTTTTTATTAAAAAGAAAAAAAAAATACATTGAATGAGTCAGGTTTTTGAAAATTAGCATTTTGCAAGATTTAAATAGTTGATAACATCTTTCTGAACACCTTTATTCAAAATGTTTTTTGCTTTTCTTTTAATGAATGTTGTGAACAAGTTATTGCGCGAGACTTATAGTCATTAGCTTTACTTCTTTTTGAGAAATATATTCTCATCAAAATTCCAGGTTTTTGTTTGAAAAAGAGATCTTAAAGACAAACCAAACGATAAATTTTGCCTATATTAACAAACATTATTTTTTATGCTAGTATTATTCTTCAAGCAAATTTTCACCAGAGTCGTTCCTACTTTACCGCAGTTCTGGGGCTTTTTATCTGTTGGTTAGACCGAGATAAGATTATCCCCTCTGACAAGAACTAAAAGGAATGCAGGTCGGAGGTTTTGATCCAATGCGCTGCTTGACAACGAATGAGATTAGTCGCAATCATCTTCCTGAAATCATCATCATTTCATCTCATCATCACTCATCATTCATCGGCGCTATATTACCTAGTTAGTGTTGCAGTACCGTAAAACCCAACTCATCAATCCATCAAGTAAAGTTTCATAACACCATTCATGAAAACTAAGCTAACCCGCGAGCTACCGTAAGGGATGCGTTTAATAATATATTGCAAAATAACAAACAGGAGCCCTCTGATCAGGTTCTTCACTGTTTGCATGTGACAATTGTACTATTCACGGGTGCACTATTTGTAAATACAGTCGTAGCTAGGGTTGACTATCGTAATGTACTACAATACTTTTACATAAAGCAATCGGTCAAATGACTGTACGTGCTCGAGCAATGATTCTATCTCATTTAGGTAGTATATATGCACTACCATAATGACAGCTTCAATTGTTGTTTTTTGGTAACAGTTTAATTTAGACTCAGATCAGAGGCAAAGAAACTAATAGGCAAAGGTCCAGACTGTTTGACTACCGTTTTCACCCTTCAAATTGCAAAGCATCTAAATGTAAAATCAGGCAGAGACAAGTTTTTAACGGAATAATACTAATTCATTTACCATGCTGAAACACATATATACATGATAAAAAATAGAAAAGGGCGTTTAGACAGTACTTGTGAGAACAACTCCATCGATCATTACAGGATTGCATTGAACCAGAAGCCCTTTTATTTGGGAAGAGCAATATTATTGACGTCATATTTTTTAATTCATGTTTGCCAAACGAGTCATTGTATATTAACAACTCCCACTGAAATGTAATTGTTATATGTCGCTATAGCAGTTTGAATTGAGGCCAATGCGGTCTTTTTGTCAATAAACTGCCATTTCGTCAAAATGGTCTTACACTTGAGGGGACATTTTTCTCTCTCAATAAACGCTTATAAATAAGCAAAATCTATCAAACCCCTTCCCATTGCAAACAGTTTGGAGCCAAATGAGACTCCGGTAAACCGGCCACTGATCAGGATCCAAACCGTTTGCCACTCAGATTCAAAAGAACAATCAGAATTGTTTTGAAATGTCATTTTCTTAATTTTATTGCAATGTGTTTGAGTTTCGTTTGCGTTTAAACAGGAAATAATAAGGTCTTCTCCACTGTTTATACAACAACATCGAATTAAGAAATAATAAATTCATACCAGTGTTTTATCGTGCAATCGAACACTGGTAGTGTCAAACAACTTTGATCCGTTTGGCACCGTTGGCAGTGAAAGAGTTACGGGAAAGAATAATGTCCTCTCCACTGTATGACAGCAGGGCTACCATAAGTTGACATAAACAATCCTAAGATTTTTCAAGTGCGATTTTACGAATCGTACCTTTTCCCCATCGCCTGTTTCTAGTTTGGTTGACACGTGGCTGCTTAAAGCAGGCTAAAAGTAAAACAGAATGCGCATTAAGGCGCATTCTGCTTTACTTTCAGCCTGCTTTAAAGTCTGTATTATTATTATTTATTATTATTATTATTACCATGTATTAGAAGAAACATATCCGAATATTTAGGAAAAATCCGGAAAAATGGCAGCCCTGTGACAGATAGCTACTAAATGCATGATATACGTAATACAGAAACCTCCAAAAGGATGTGTGTGCATTTCTGCTGTCATTCCTTAACCCTTTCACTGTCAATGGCACCAACAGGCGCTTTTGCAAACATGCAATATCCTGATCAGACGCCGTATAACTGGATCTAAACTGAATCCTAACGGTTTGACACTCGTTTTGAAAACACGCCAGTCACCCTGCCTTAAATTTAACTTTGAAACGATATTTTAGACACCAATATTAAAGCAGACGACAATGTGGGGGTGAAAGGGTAAAAACCTCTCGAAAAGTTTGACCATGAAGGGTTCAACACCTGTCTTGAATGTTAGAAACAATACAATTACAGAACACTCTAACAATTACAAAATTAATCAATACAATACACATAATTTTAAGGCAAACGAGACAGAAAACATGAAGAGACTCAAAGACTCATTAGGAGACAAAGTGTGTGTTGTTCGCAGGGGGTTGTTATAGGAAGGGACATTGGCTTACATTTGCAAACAGATTGAATCCAGATCAGACACCGCGTAACGCGGCGTCTGATCTGAATTCAAGCTTTTTGTCAATCGTCATTATGTTTCTTTCTGTCAAATGTCAATTATGTGACTTTGAGCAAAAACAGTAGACGACATTTTTAAGCAGACGATATTGCAGCCGGAAAAGGTTGAACAGAATTGTCTTGTTCGGGGAACAGCGACAAGTGTTATTATAAGGAGGGAAGCGTCGTTGGTGAGAGGGTTGTTTTAGGGAGGGAGCACAGTAAATGCAATATAATATATCAAGAAAACGGGAGTACTGCCTTAGAATAGTATCTCTTTGAGCCATTGTTGCGAGTATATATTCAACCCTTACAAATACGGTAAAACCTCTCTATTGCGACCACTAAAATGTGCTAAATTTACGATGCATAAGGCAGATGACTGCTTAAAGCAAGGTGAACGTAAAACAGAAAGCTCCTTTATGAGTTTCACCTTGCTTTAAGCTGCCTGTCACCTCAAGGTGAGCTATTGGGATTGCCCTGTGTCCGGCGTCGTCCGTCGTGCGTCGTCGTTAACAATTGCTTCAAATGACATATTCTCCTATACCGCTTGACAGAATTCAACCAAACTTTACAGAAATGTTGCTTGGGTCAAGCTCTTTCAAATTTGTTCAAAGAATTAAAAACAATGCAAAGAGAAAAAATTAGGAAATCTTACAACATCTTCTTGTCAAAAACTGCAAGGGCCAGAGCTTTGGCACCTAGCATCATCTACTGGTCCTCTATCAAGTTTGTTCAAATTATGCCCCACAGGCCCGGATCCAGAAATTCCTGAGTGGGGGGCACACTTGGGGAGAGTATGGGAGGGGTGGAACCCCTCCCATAGGGGGGGGGGGTACGGCCCCCCCTGAAACTTTTTAAAATTAACATCAAAATGGTGCATGCTAGAATCATTCTAGAATGATCTTAACATCCCTCTGAAACACCCCAAAAAAGTGGTTTCATAAGACAGAAAGAAGATTTATACGTAAACTTGAGAAAAAGAAAAATCGTTTCTCAGAAAACTTTAATTTAGGGTCGGACATTTTTTTAAGTTAACACCAAA
Organism: Gari tellinella; assembly: GCA_922989275.2. Classification (NCBI taxonomy): domain Eukaryota; kingdom Metazoa; phylum Mollusca; class Bivalvia; order Cardiida; family Psammobiidae; genus Gari; species Gari tellinella. The sequence continues at coordinate 36,393,577 of OV277863.1, forward strand.
AAGATACATTCTGGAGGCATTCTAAGAAGAAAGATGATGTAAATATCCAAACACCCCAAAAGTGGTATTATAAGACAGAAGTTGATGACTTGTGACAACACGTAAACTCAATGCGCAGTGCATATACCAAAATTCAGCTTCATGTATGTCAAAACATGTATGAGAAAGGTGCGGAAAACCTGGATGGACATCATCAAACCTGTCAGACGATCGTATAATGACAAAAAGTGCTGATGCTAGTCTGTCTGGGTCTCGGTAAATCTGGATCTACACTGCTTGTACAGAGCACGTTTCCAGTCACAATACCGTGGTAAACTGTTGGCCCATTCAAACTTAAATTATTCTCCTTTGAAGCACCAAATGGACAAAGCCAATGGTTAATAAAATTATACGCCATGTCCATAAATTACTATGATTAAAAGTTTTGCTTTTTACAATACGAGCGTATTAGAGCACAAAATGACACTCAATGTGCAGTTCATCAAAACAATGTGTAAACCAAATTTCAGCTGTACAATTAAAGCATGTATCAGAAAGGTACTGCGAACAAACCTCGAGGGATATCACAATACCATTCAGACAGCCTATATAGTGACAAACAGTGCAGACCCTGAACAGAGGTATCATTTATGAACCCTCTGATATGGGTCTACTCTGTAGATCACAAGTTTTCTACTAGCACACTGTTAGCATTTTCAAACATAACTCATTCTCCTTTGAAACAGCAAATTGGGCAGTTTCAATGTTTGATTAAATTTATGTCGTGCCCATTTTTACTATTAAATTGAAGGTTCTGTTCTTACTATATACCACAAAATGACAATGTACCTTGAATGACTCTCCCTAGAAACATCAAATGGCAAATTCCATTTTCCAATCTAAGCAATTCCATTTTATACGCCCATCTCTAAAGGTGGTAGTATATTGGCATGACCCTCTCCGTTCGTTCGTTCGTCCGTCAACATTTGTTTTGTCCGAAAGCATTCTTTAGGATATTAATGAAACTGCACACACATGTTCTATGCATAAAGATCTGAAGTTGAGTCAAGTTTGAGGTCCATTCGATTTGTCGTTACAGAGTAAAATGCCATTGATATACTCAAATATGCTACACAAAGCTTGTCCGGAGTTGTCTCGGAAAACTGTTGGAAGGATCTATCTAAAGCTGAGTGAAATTTGATTTGTCGTTACATAGTTATCTGCCCTTGATGTACTCAGATCTGCTTTAAAGGCTTATTTAACAGTTTTTACCACTAAAGCAACTACAGTTGTGAAAGGATTTTGATTATATTTGCCCACAGTATAATCATAGAAGTATAAGTTTATTAGAGTGTTTGATTATTATTGAAATTGGATCATTGTATCAAGAGTTATCTGCCTTCGGTGTACTCAGATATGCTAGAAAAGGCTTTATTATAGTACATGTATTGCTTATGCTCTAGTGTCTACAAATTGGAATAGATTTTGACAAAGTTATATACATTTCTTTGCTAATGGGCGTATTATATAAGGTTGTTTTCTACAATTTCTTACAAAATGTCAAACAGTGCAGACTCTGAGCTTTTATTAGCCCCCTGGTTTGGGTCTACACAGTTTGAACAGAACAAGGTTTTCAAGTCATTACCACGCTGATAACATATTCAGATACAACATGACAAAAAAAAGTACGAAGCCTGACCAGACGGCTCATTTACGAATCCTCTGATCTTGGTCTGCATAGTTTGTACAGGACAAGAGTTCTTGTCACTATATAACACACTGTTATTAAATTATAATATATTCAAAATACCAGTCTCCCTTAAAACTCCAGTTTCCACTATGAAAAAATTGTTTTGAGAATATATTATTTAAAATGACAAACAGTGTAGACGCTGATCGAGAGCTCTTTTATGAGCCATCTGATCTGGACCGTGTACACTTCATCACAGGTTTTGCAAATTTAACCCATTCTCTCTCAAATATCAAATTACGGCAAGTCCATTTTTTGACATTATAAAACGTGGTTTCATTACAAAATGACAAACAGTGCAGACCCAAGCTCTCCCTGGGAAATTTTATTCTTAGATGGTCTTAGGTACGTTCTAAGGGCGGCTCGTGTATTCGACTGAACATAACATAAATTATTTAATCTAGGATAATAATGTTCGACTTATGTTTCTAAGTCTATACACCTACCCACTCGGATTTGTTTATGTATTCTTAACAGGAAATTCCGAGGGAATGCTTTCTTCGGAAAACTTTTTATTCCTTTATGGTCTCTGGTGCGTTCTGAGGGTGTTTCACGCATTCAAAATGGGTAAAATACTTACATCAAGATCAAGTTTTTTTTACTACTAATATTGGCAAAAATATTGGGGCGGTCCCGTGCCCCCCCCCCCCCCCCCCCCTTTCCCCCTGTTTCTAAGGACCTGGCTAAAAATTCCCTCTGGTCTGGGTCTACACTGTTTGCAAAGGACAAAAAGTAATTGTCACAGGATCTATAGTAAACTCTGAGCATTTTGAAACTTAACTCTTTCTCTCCTGAAACGCGTAACGAAACAAGTCCAATTAAATGTAAGTTCAGATTTTTTTTACCTATATTAAAGTTGTTTACCTGTTACTCCATGCCCTGTTTCTAGTTTGGAAGATAAATTGAACACTTAGACAGTAAAGCAGAATGCAACCAAATGGGGTATGTTGCTTTACTCTCAGTCTGCTTTAAGTGAAATAATCAATTAAAGGTGTAAAAAGCGTAATTAATGGGTAATGGGTTAATCAATTTCCCCATATATATGCCTTTAATTTATTCCTCCACTGAAGAAATTATGGTCACCTTTCAACTAGAAGCAGGCTATGGGGTAACAGTTAAGTTACTGTGGTTACGCATCTTTCTGTAGCCAGTGTTGACGATGATATGGTCGCAGACTTATAATATACAGTAACAGTGCGTGATCTATAGTTTTCCTTATATAAGATCTTTCATTTCCATAGTAACCACATTTCGTCTGCCAAGATAGTTAAAACAATGATCCAATTCGCCAAAACGCTTGCTATGTATAGATATAGCTGAGACCCTCAAGCGCTCATCAACCATGACACACTACCAAACGTGGCACACTGAGTCACAGTATGTAAACTCCGGTGTATACCTTCCGGAAGCTGCGATCAGCGAGTCGACAAAATGTCGCAAAATAAGCCACCCTCAAGCGAAGCCGGTAAGATTTACCTTTATTTTACAGCCCTTTGTATACAAACAATTGTAATATATGGTCCAGTAGACTTGCATGATAAATTCTTTTCAGTTCACCAAATATCTTCAGAATCTGAAGCAAGATCTCTCTGAAATAAGCTTCTGATCACTGGCACCGCTTACCGACGCGCCGTAGAAGCGTGATTTAAAACTGCTCCAGTGACACCAATAGTAAATTTCTGCTATCACATTATTAATTATCACTCGCAGCGAGAATATATTAATGCACCTGAAGTGTCTGTTATTGAAACATAAACAGAAAAACACAACATAATGTGTTTTCTACAAACTGAAATGGTGTATGACTAGCTGCTTATTTATAAAAAATCACTGTATAACCAGCCGTGATTTCACTGTATGTTAGCTGTGATTAAAATATTATGCCCTAGATTACCGTAGACGTTTTGGATGTCAAAGTTTCATTTTAATCCGATATTGTATGCATACCAGAGATGTCATTCTTGAAAGTGTTCATTGTGTTGGTAAATCCATAATTAGAATACTTTTTTCATCAATCACAACACTTACTATTTTTCTTATTGCTGACTGTTTCGTCCACTACTGTGGACATCCTCAAAGCTACTGGCGACGTGACGACTTCTCACTCGCGGCTTTGAACCTCGGGACTCTCCGCCAATCTTCCGTAGATTGGCGAAAAGAGGGTCGTAGATCCCGGAAAGGAAGGTCCCCTGGTCCCTGTTCATTACCGCCCCCTGTGTCCTGATGTGTATTGCCTCCTTTGTCTTTCTCATTCTCCAGTCACTTTCCCTTTCTACTATATTTGCCCCCTCCCAGTCTATCTGATGATTGTTTATGTTTTGGTGGTCTGTGATTGCACTTTTTTCCATCGTGCTTTCTGACATTTTTCTATTTGCCCTAGTGTAAGTGGGTTTTACTCTTGTATCACAATCTTTCTTGTGCTCAACTAGTCTAGTGCCGAATTTGCGGCCAGTTTCCCCTACATACACATTGTTACAATTCTTGCACGGAATACTATATATCACCTCCGCCTTGTCTTCCTTGGGTTGCTTGTCCTTTGGGTGCACCAAGATATTGCGTAATGTCTTGTAAGGGCGCATAGACGTGGATACTTGATGTTTCCTAAAAACCCGGCTGATGCCTTCCGAAAGTCCTTTTATGTATGGGATAACCACCATTCCTTTAGATTTCTTATCATTCCTTGTCTTTTTGTTCTTGTTGTTAGAGTCTTTTCTTTTGTTGGTAATGTCTTTTTTAACTCGTTGAATTGTCCAGTCAGGGTAACCACACTTCGCTAACGCGTCTTTTATGTGTCTCTCTTCCTTTTCCCTATCCTCCTGTTCAGTGACAAGAGTGTGACAACGGTCAAGTAACGTTCTGACCACACTTAGTTTGTGTTGGAGTGGGTGGTGTGAAGAGAAGTTCAAGTATTGATCCGTGTGGGTTTTCTTGCGGTATACTAGCAGTTTTACACTACCGTCTGGTTTCCTAGTAATTAAGGTGTCCAGAAACGGAATGGATCCATTCTCCTCTTCCTCAAATTCGGCACTAGACTAGTTGAGCACAAGAAAGATTGTGATACAAGAGTAAAACCCACTTACACTAGGGCAAATAGAAAAATGTCAGAAAGCACGATGGAAAAAAGTGCAATCACAGACCACCAAAACATAAACAATCATCAGATAGACTGGGAGGGGGCAAATATAGTAGAAAGGGAAAGTGACTGGAGAATGAGAAAGACAAAGGAGGCAATACACATCAGGACACAGGGGGCGGTAATGAACAGGGACCAGGGGACCTTCCTTTCCGGGATCTACGACCCTCTTTTCGCCAATCTACGGAAGATTGGCGGAGAGTCCCGAGGTTCAAAGCCGCGAGTGAGAAGTCGTCACGTCGCCAGTAGCTTTGAGGATGTCCACAGTAGTGGACGAAACAGTCAGCAATAAGAAAAATAGTAAGTGTTGTGATTGATGAAAAAAGTATTCTAATTACAGAGATGTCATTATGAGAACGAGACCTTAGCAATACAGTAACACACCTGAAACAAACACCACTGGTCCCGCAACAGGTGGTCGCATAGATCTTAATTAGTCTATGTTTGGGGTGTGCATACCATTAATCAGAATCTGTTTGATGCAAGTTGATAAAGAAAGAACTTGTATCACTTTACGTAATAATTTGGCCCGGACCTTCAAGCACGAATAAAGATTTAGGTAAGGCCTGCGTAATGAGATTGTGTATACTAGATACTACCGTCAGTACTTTGGGAAATGACAGTATTTTTCCATAAACCGACTGGCGCCCAGTGTCCTACACTACAAGTATTATATCTCTTGCTCTGTTTATTACGAGTGCTGAGCTGTACAAACAAAATGAAGGAGTTAATTACAAAAAAATGGACTCCATTGAACTTAACAACATTGCTAAAACTGGTGCAAGTCGCTACCAACTTTCAAAATTGCTACAAAGATATAGTACTTTTATAAGATCTTCCAACCGTTCTCCTGCCATAAACACTATATTTGGCTTATGTACAGGACTACCGAAAAGTAGAAGAAAAAAACTCTTCAAACAAAACAAACTCACACTCATTTACATCTGTTTGATTTCAATTACCATGGCCTTTGATATAGACACAAACCCTGGGCCAGTAAGATCAGATCTTTGTGGCATATGCTCGACAGTAGTAGGTTGGCATCCTGATCGTGGCATCTACTGCGAGGAGTGTAGCACATGGTATCACGCACAATGTCAACGTATGAGCACATTTGCATATGACTTTCACTCTATCTATAGGAAAGACCGAAAACGATGTACAGGAGGTGGAGTGTTCATCTTGGTTTCAAATAACCTGATAAGTGACTCTGTAGACATTCAGACCAATTCCGAAATTATTTGGGCGCACAACAAGCAAAAAGGCAAGCAAGACCTGTATGTATGCAGTGCATACCGTCCACACCGCGATTTCAGTGTGACTGAGGAGATTAGCCAGACTGTATCTACAATTGATAACTCACAAAACACAGTTATAATTGGCGGAGATTTCAACCTTGGTGATATCAACTGGAAAACCCACACTGTTCATTTGGGTGCCTCACACACTGAAGAGTGAAGTAAACTACTAGACCTTGCTGACGCTCACAACCTAGTGCAGCTGGTCCAAGAACCTACCCGTGTGATTGACACAACTCAAAGCTGTCTTGATATTTTGTTTATAAATAACTCCTCCCTTGTGGACAATGTAAAAGTAATTCCTGGCTTCAGTGATCACTGCATACCATTCTTAGACATAACTTCCTGCCCCAGAATGAACTTCAAACAAAGAAGGAAAATAAGCCTTTTTGACAAAGCAGACTGGATCAAGATAAAAAAGGAACTATCACTACTCAGTAATAAACTTAAAGCCACAGCACACAGGTTAAGCGTCCAAGAACTATGGGATAGTTTCACAACTAAACTCGAACAGCTAACAGACAAATACATTCCATCAAAATTCGTCAACGGTAAACAACACCTACCATGGATTGACTCAGAAATAAAAAAAAAAAAAGAAATAATAATCAAAAATAGGGACAGATTTTACGCTAAAATGAAAAAAAGCAAAACCAACACCCTAAATCCCAAGCTGAAACAAATAAAAGCTCTCATTCAAAAGAAAACACGATCATCATACTGGAACTATGTCAATAATATTGTGTGTGACCCTTCTGAACATAAACAGGGAACCACAAAAAAGTTCTGGAGTTTCATAAAAGGCATGAAAAAGGATTCGTCTGGAGTAGCCCCATTAAGAGAAGAGGGATTCTTGAAATCTAATTCCAATGACAAAGCAAACATTCTCAACCGCCAATTCTCTTCTGTATTTACAAAACCTGATGATGACCCCCTTCCAGATCTAGGAAACAACACAATTCCATCTATGAAAAACATCAAAGTCACTGAAAACGGGGTTAAAAAGTTACTCCTTAATCTTAAACAACATAAAGCTGCCGGTCCAGACAATATTAAACCCAGCATACTTAAATAAGGTGCATCAGAAATCGCTCCCATCATGATAATCATCTTCAATAAGTCACTACTCACTGGACAAGTCCCAGCAGCTAGCATGGAATCAAGCCTACGTCACCCCAGTATTTAAAAAAGGAGAAAAGTTTCAGGCAAAAAACTACCGCCAAATTTCACTGACCTGCATAGCCTGTAAACTACTAGAACACATAGTTGTAAGCAACACCCTTGACCACCTTGACAAACATAACATCTTAGTAGACAACCAACACGGCTTTCGTTCACGCAGATCTTGCGAAACCCAACTAACAGGCTTCCTACAAGAGCTTACACGATCAGTCAAACAGGGACAAGTCGACGTAGCTGTTATGGACTTCGGCAAGGCCTTCGATGTAGTTAACCACAACAGACTCCTCCTCAAATTAAATCATTACGGCATAAGGGGAATTACTCTAACATGGATCCAGGCATTCCTTGGCAACAGAACACAACAAGTGGTTGTAGATGGCTCCTTCTCAACAGAAGTCATTGTAGACTCTGGCGTACCACAAGGCTCCGTGTTGGGCCCTCTTCTATTTCTTCTCTTCATCAATGATCTTCCCTCCAGTGATACTTCAAATGTCAGACTCTTTGTAGATGACTGTTTTGTGTACAGGAAAATCAGGTCTGACACAGACACACTTACCCTGCAGGAGGACCTGAACAACCTGGAGAGATGGGAGAAGAAATGGAAGATGGCTTTCAACGTGGACAAGTGCCATATCCTTCACATTACAAAGGCTCGAAATATCACTAAGACCTGTTACACCCTCCATAACCAGTCACTAGCTACAGTACCTCAAATACTTACCTAGGCATTGAAATCTCCTCAAACCTCTCCTGGACACCACATATAAACAAGATAACTAGTAAAGCCAGTCAGAGCCTTGGTTTCCTAAAACGAAATTTCCATTCAGCTAAGCCAGAGACTAAGACGGCAGCATACAAATCAATAGTTAGACCAACCTTAGAATACAGTTCATCAGTCTTGGACCCATACCAAATCTGTGACATCCAAAAAATTGATAAAGTGCAAACAAGAGCTGCAAGATTTGTTACAAATAACTATTCTAAAGATCCAGGCATCGTTACTGAAATTCTAAATAAACTACAATGGGATTCTCTCCAAAAAAAAGAAGACAGCTTAGTCGCCTTAGTCTCTTCTTTAAAATGCAAAACGGCCTAGTAGACTTAAGACATCAATACCTAGTACCTCACACAAGACCTTCTAGACACTAACATAACCTATCTTACCAAATACCTCACTCGAATTCAGACTATATTAAATATTCTTTCTTCCCTAGGACTACGGTCTAAACATTTGACAATCGTCAGAATAATCTGTTTTGTAATGTATAAAGAGCATATTGCATGAATATTCGTTGCCTTCATTTGATAAATTCACATATAGTCTAATATATAACAATTTAACACTACGAACTGGTTTCGTAACGGATTCAGAGATCTCAGCTAGTCATACAGTTTTTCCATTATAAATCGCAGCTGGTTATACAGTCGTATTGCAGCTGGTCATACAGTAAATGAAATTAGGTCAGCTTTATTTGTGACGAAGTTTTCGTGTAAAATTCACATTTTCCCACGGAATATTATACTTTTCAGGTAGGTATTTCATTCATTTTGCCATTTCTATCATGTGTGGTGCGGAAATGCTTCAATTGACAGAATGTATGATACTTTTTGAAGCACCTGTTCGTTTTCCCTTGATACGCAGCGATGATCAATCAAAGATTTAACGTTTATTTATCATATCATTGCAGGAAGAGCTATGTGGAATGTTTATAAACTGTATCACCATCGTAGATTGTGTATTTAATATAAACTAGCGTGTTCTGTTATGGCAAACTTACTTGTCAAAGTGGTCGGAGTCAATCTGTCAGACAAACTATCGGTAAATATCTCGCTTCGCTGATCGCAGCTTCCGGAAGGTATACACCGGAGTTTACATACTGTGTGAGTAATGGACCCCCTGTAGTTTCCAGACGTGTGGTTCGAAGGGGCTAAATAAGGGGCACACGCCAACAGCTAGATTAATCAGATTTAAAAACAAATATAAAAGAAAGTAAAAAAAAAAAAAGCGGCCCAGCTGGGGGGGGGGGGGCACGTGCCCCCTGTGCCCCCGGTAAATCCGGGACTGCCCCTGGGGTTAAAATTGGCCCCGCCCCAGGAGGTCACAGTTTTACATAGAGTTATATAGTGAATTTTTGAAACGTCTTCTTCTCTGAAACTAATGGGCCAGAGCTTTGATATTTGACATGGTGACACTTCTAGATATCGTATACCAAAATTGTTCAAATTGTTCAGGTCGGTTGCATAACTAGGTCACAGGAGCTAAAAATAGATGTTTTTCAATGAAAACTTAAAAAATCTTCTTGTCTGAAACTACTAGAGCCAGAGCTTATATATTTGGCACATAGCATTGCCTACAGGTCCTCTATCAAGTTTGTTCAAAGTATACCCCTGGGGTCAAACTTGGCCCCGCCCCGGGGGTCACAGTTTTACAAAGAGTTCTATAGTGAAATTTTCAAACGTCTTCTTCTCTGAAGCTAATATGGCCAGAGCTTTGATATTTGGCATGGTGACACTTCTAGATGTCCTATACCAAAAGTGCTCAAATGATTCTGGTCGGTTGCATAACTAGGTCACTGGAGCTAAAATAGATTTTTTTAATGAAAACTTTTAAAATCTTCTTGTCTGAAACTACAAGGGCCAGAGCTTAGATATTTGGCACATAGTGTCGCCTACAGGTCCTCTATCAAGCTTTTTCAAAGTATGCCCCTTGGGGTTAAAATTGGTTTTACATAGAGTTATATAGAGAAAATTTCAAATGTCTTCTTCTCTGACTCTAATGGTGACACTTTTTAAATATACTTTACATATTTTGTTCAAATTGTTCCGGTCTGTTGCATATCTAGGTCAGTCCTGGACATAAATCATTATCTCCATTTTTTCAGCTATTCTCAGGTGAGCGAAATATGCCCCATGGGGCTCTTGTTTATACAGTCAATTTGCCTTCTTTTTAGTGGTCGTTATATAGAGCGGTTTTACTGTAATGTACATATACAGAGTTCACTTGTCCTATGCAAATAGTGTAAACCTAGATATCGGTTCCTTTAGGAACCCTTTTAGCAGGGTCTACAAGGTTTGTCATTTTGCATTGTTTTGCCAATTTGTTTTTAAAATATCAACCCTAAATAGTGAACATTGGACTTGAGTTGGAAACTAGAATTACTAGTTGAAGTTTCAAGAGTGAATGAGTTGAATATGCATGTATCTGCCAGATTAAATTTTAACTCCAATCTCAATACATCCAGAATTCAATCTAAACTGAACAATTTGCTACATTGGAGAAGACGTTATTCTTTCCCAATAAACGCGTTTACGCTAAAATTATTATTTCAATTGCAATCAGTTTGGAGATAGATCAGACGCCGGGCAATCCTGCGTCTGATCAGGCTCCAAACTGTTTGCCACTCAGATTAAAATAAATAGTCAGAATTATCAACATGTTTTTCTACGTTTTATTGCGATGCGTTTGCGTTTCGTTTGCGTTTAAACGGGAAAGAATAACGTCTTCTCCGCTGTAATTCCGAAATATTTCGTTTTTCCGAGGTTTAACACATGCAATCCTAGCAGCGACTATACTCACCATTTTCAAACAGTGTACATGCTTAGAGTACATATAAATATGCAAGCAGTGTAGACCCACATCAAATGGCTCATAAAGGAGCTTTCTGAACATGATCTACATTGTTCGTCGTTTTGCGATATATCACAAAACCAACCCTAAATAGTGAAACATTGACATGTATACTAAGGGCCGATTTCAAAATTGGAAAATGTATGGTTTCTATTTCAGGTTTCGTTGTATTAGTTGGGTGCCACGTTGCCCAAATATGTAACGACATCGACACCTCAGCTTGCAAGCTTTTATCTGCACAGCGACCGAACCTCTGCTCCGACCCGTCTATCTCTAAAACCGTTTGTCCTAGATTCTGCAAACTCTGCGGTAAGATATTATGAAATATACCGTTGTCCCACTCTATTATGACAACTTAAAAAGACTCAATGATAGAACATGATTGTGTTAAAGACATCTCCTGACGACCTTTTGGTCATAACGCCTTGCCAGATTATTTACTGTCAATTTCCTTGCAAAAAGCATGGGTCTTGTGCATATTGAACCATTGAATCGTCTCATGTGAGACCGGACCTTTATATTTGATAGTTTGGTTAGAAATAACCATTGAAAATCACTAGAGCATGAGTATAATCTGGACCTCACCAGGTAAACTGAGATTGTGTTGCTCGTGCTTTACAGTTACATTGACACCTCCAGAACAATATGCTGGTGGTCCCTCAATGGACTGAGGAAAAGTCTTTAAAGCCAGATAAGCGATGTACAGCTTAAAGCATGATGAAAGTAAAGCTGAGAGCTTCTATAGGAGTTTTCTGGTTTTCCTTCACGTTTGCTCTAAATCGAAATAAAAACATTATCTATTTTGCTTGATATGCTTGGTTTCTATAGTCTACATGTATAATGTTGCGAATAAAAGTGGAGAAGACGTTATTCCTTCCAGTTTAAACGCAAACGCAACCTAAACGCAAACGCATTGCACTAAAATGTAGAAATGACAATATTCTGAAAATTCTGAACATTCAATTTAATCTGAGTGAAAAACAGCTTGGATCCTGATAAAAAGCCGAGTTACCCGGCGCCTGATCCAGCTCCAAACTATTTGCTACACAAATAATAGTTTAAGCGTAAACGCGTTTGTTGGGAAAGAATAACGTATTCTCCACTGTATTTAACGGATGAGACAAATGCAGGGCGCCTCTGTGGCTAAATGGTACAGTCACTGAGCGAGTTTAGCTATCGTACTAGCGTTGTACTAGGGTTAGCTTGTATGACGTCACATATCTACTCTAGTTCACAATCAACAAAACGCCAAGAGTGAGACTCTAGTGTGTAAACAAATGCAAAGACGACAACCATTGACCCTGTATAAATCAAACGTCCAATACAGCGGTTCCTGAATAAGGAATAGTGCTGCTATGATTTTATTTATTTGTAAGTTTGGGCATAATATATGTATCTGTGATTTATTAATCTATCAGACCGTTACAAGCTGTCCCCATCTTCCACCATTTTGTTTTCCGCCATTTTGTTCTACCCTCATGCTGGGATGGGTTGAACTAGAGCAGCGGTAAAGAGTCACTAGGGTAGGAACCCCGTGCGTTTATTTGCAACTCTAGTTACTATAATTTACCCTAGTACGTCAGCTAAACTCGCTAACTGTGAGCTCCTCACCACTGCGGGTTCGAATCCCGCTCTCGGCATTTTGCATTTTCATGTGGGGAAGCTTTCGAGCTGGCTTGCGGAAGGTCGTTTGTTCTACCCAGTTGCCGATTTGTGCATGAAACGGTGCATAGCTTCAGGGGCCCGTTTCATAAAACTTCGTAAGACAAATGTTGTCGTAAGTCAGATTATAAGTCTTAATATTTATGTATTTCTCAATCTAATCCTGTCTTGCGACATCTCTTTGGAATTGTCTTGAAAAGACATTTCCACAGAGATGTCACAAGACAGGATAAGATAGAGAAATAAGAAATTAAATGTATTTAAAGTTTTTACTTACGACCATTTTTGTCGTACGAAGTTTTATGAAACGGGCCCCTGGGGTCTTCCTCCGCCTGTAAATTAAATAGCTGGACGTCGCGAAATGACTGAAATATTGTTCAAAGCGACGTATATTCATAACATATCCTAATGCAAAACAAATGCAACTCTTACTGCATTTAGTACGGTCTACGTATGAACAATGTCAAGTCATTTCGCTGCCATTATACCGGAAATATCCGTCAAATACAGTCGTGGTCATGCACATTACATGTACCGTCTGCTTACATTTTCCGTCTGCTTTAACTCGAACATTTTATGCGTTTTTGACTTAAAAAACTGATATGGATATCAAACAGTTTTGATTCTGACCAGACACTGCGTAAACCGGCGTCGGGCTAGGATCCAAACTGTTCGCAAGTATCAGTGTTGTCGGCTTTTGCAGTGAAAGGGTCAATGATACAGTGGAGAATCTGTTATTCTTTCCCGATAAACGCGTTTACGCTAAAACTATTTTTTCTTGGTGGCAAACAGTTTGGAGCCAGATCAGACGCCGGGTTACCCGGCGTCTGATCTGGCTCCAAACTGTTTGCCACCAAGAAAAACATGAAATATCAGAATTGTCCAAAAGGTGTTCTTTTCTACGTTTTAGTGCTTTGCGTTTGCGTTTCGTTTGCGTTTAAACGGGAAAGAATAACAGATTCTCCACTGTAAGAACAATGGAATGCAATGGTGTATACAGTGCTCCCTCCCCACAACGACCCTTCTAACAACGATTCCTTCCTTACAGCAACGCTTCCCAAAACAAGACAACTATGTCTAACCTTTACACATTTGTAATATCGTCATTGTAAATTGTCGTCTGTTACTTTCCTCATTATCACATATTGGACATTTTGGCAGAAAAAAACCTCATGATAAGTGACAAACAGCTTGAATCCAGATCATACGCCGCGTTACACGGCGTCTGATCTGGATTAAAGCTGTTTGCAAATGTAAGCTAAGTCTTAATTTTCTGTCCCTATAACAACTCCCTATGAACAACACACACAATCTTTGTCTCCCATAATGCATTGGGCGTTGTGGTAGAGAGGGTATATATGTTTGAAGCAGTGTTAATCATTATGTTTCACATATAGTTAACGTATATTCCAAACTTCTTTTTTTTATAAGTTTAGCTTTGGTACAGAAAGGTATAGTTTCCATATTAACCACAGGTAGTTAATTTATATGCCGTTGGTCATTACCAGTCAGTGCAAAAAACGTCGTTGGTCATTACCACCCAGTGCAAAACGTTCAATGTTTCATATAACCTTATTTAAAACACCCTCTCAAAGGGAAGGCGGGCTCAGGTTATAATTAACAGGTCTATCCAAATAAAAGATATAATTATTATGTTGCGTAACCACAAAATGCAACCTGGTTTTTAAGCAACCTTGTGTCTTCAACACTGAAAGCAAGCGTGTGAGTGCATGCTATTTGTGGTCAATGCTTTAACAAAATGAGTTTGTGGTTACGCAACATACTAATTATATATTTTATTTGGATAGACCTGTTAATTACAACCTGAGCCCGCCGTCCCTTTGAGAGGATGTTTTAAATAAGGTTATATAAAACATTGAACGTTTTGCACTGAAGAGCAGAATGCTTATTTAGAATAATTTTACATGTAGTTAACTTGCATCATGTTTTAAGCTACCATCTGAGTGCTACACTTGTAGTAGACTATATTTACAGTTACAGCTCTTGAGTGCCACAATTGTAGCAGGTTGTATTACTATTACAGCTCTTGAGTGCTACAGTTGTAGTAGGTTTTATAACTATCTCAGCTCTTGAGTGCTACAATTGTATGAGGTTTTGTTACAGTCTCAGCTTTTGAGTGCTACATTTGTATGATGTTTTGTTACTATTTCAGCTCTTGAGTGCTACAGTTGCAATACCACTTTAACAGACTACCATGATTGCAATACTACAAAGATGTGTGCGGAGGGAGAGGTTTGTTTCATTACATATAGTTTAAAGCACGCCATTATTTCCAGTTTCAATGAAACGAACCTTAAACGAACCCCAATCAAGTAAAATTTAGAAAACGGTAGGTGTTTGAAAATGCTGATGCTGTATTCAAATCTAAATGGCAAGCAGTTGGAATCTGATCAAACTCGGTGTCTGATATGACTCAAAACTGTTTTCAATGCTCATACATGTAGCTTTTTTAGGCGGCAGTTTAGTTAAAGCTGAAATGTCCTGAATGAGATCAATGCTTTAACTTTCAATATGTAATAAGCTAAGCCACGTTTAACCCTTTACCCAATAACCTGGTAATACCTTTGAAGACATGTGGTCAATTAAAGCTGGTTGAAAGTAAAGCAGAATGCGCCTCAAGGCGCATTCTGCTTTACTTTCAGCCTGCTTTAAACTACAATCTGCTATGATATAGAAACATATTGTTTATGGTAAATGTTCATGATGGTATAAATTGGAACTATTTTCTTCAGCGGAGGAATAAATCAAATACGCTAAAAGTCGCTTCTATACGGGAAAGGGTTAAATCAGAAACTTTTTTCAGATGCCAGTTCCTCACACACAAAAATCATCAGAGTGTCAAACAGTTGAATCCCTATGGGACGTCAAGAGTACACGGCTTTCTTCTCTGGGTCCAAACTGTTTGCAATAGTATTCACAAATTTGCACAGAGTGTACAAAAGGACAATGTAGAATGAGATCAAATCTAAACAAATTTTCAACAACAATAACGTGTAGTTTCAGGAGTTAATGGTTTAACACTTTCAGTGCTAAATTAATCGTGAGGTTTTTACCTATTCACCGCTTCATTGTCGTCTGCTTCAATATTGTTGTTTGCAAGATCGTTTCAAAGTAAGATTCACTGTAGTATGGCTTAAGAAATATCGATACGAGTGTAAAACAGTGTGGGTCATGATCAGACGCCGCGTTACGCGGCGTCTGATCAGGATCCAAACTGTTTGCAAAGACGACTTTATGCGACTTCGGCGATGAAAGGGTTTACAAGCGCCTAACTTCGCAAGCGACATATTCTGTTTAACTGTCCTTTAATCATTTTCTAATATCGCCCACTCTAGCCTTTTCATCGCTAAAAATCACGCTTTAACCCTGTCACTGCCAAATATTTCGTGAGATGTTTACCCCCCTTCACCGTTTCATTGTCGCCTGCTTCAATTTTGTTGTTTGCAAGATCGTTTCAAAGTAAGATTCAATGTAGTATTACTTGAAACATATCGATACGAATGTAAAACAGTTGGGATCCTGATCCGACGCCGCGTCACATATACACTGTTTGCAAAGAAAACTTTACGCGGCGTCTGATCAGGATCTAAACTGTTTGCAAACGCGCTTTTAGGCGTCATTGAGAGTGAAAGGGTTAAGTCCTTCACCGACTTACCCGAGCATATTATAATGGTTATTGCAAACATTTTGAATCCTAATCAGACGCCTCGTAAAGTTTTCTTTGCAAACAGTGTATATGTGAAGCGTACATTTGTCCTATTCAAACAGTGAAGATCCAGATCAGAGCGCCCCTTTAGCCCTCTGACCAGGGTCTACACTGTTTGTCATATTGCAATAGATCTACATTGAATAAGAACTCACAAAATAGTGAAAAAAAATAGTCTTGTTTAAATTGGAAATTGGACTTGACTATTTGAAGTTTCAGGAAAGAAGGACTTAAATGAGGACTTTAATGGAATTTGCAAATTATACAATAAGATCCACGGCTAAAAAAGACTTAAAAAAGTTGACACTTATTGCAGACGGAATGTTTCAATTACCATTTCTCTGCCAATGGCGAAACATCTTTATTTGCAAACATTCTGAATCCAGATCAGAAGCCGCGTGGCCCAGCGTCTAATCTGGATCCAAATTGTTTGACACTCATACAGTGTTCCCTCCCTACAACGGTCCTCCGAACAACGATTCCCTCCTTACAACAATGCTTTCCGCTGTTCCCCAAATAAGACAATTTCACTGCTGCAATATCGTCTGCTTAAAATTGTCGACTGCTATTTCTTGTCACGTAGTTGGGTCTTAAACACACACAAGTCCATTTGTGATTTATCTTTAATACAGCATCTTAACAACAAATTCTGATTTCTCTTATATAAGCTGACACCATAACATGAATTGCCTTCAAGTTCAAACATACTGAGAATGATCATAGTAGCCGTTCAGGCTAACTTCTGCCCAACTCTCTATCTAACAGCCTACTTCATCTGACTGTCTAAACTGGCCATGTCTATTCGACTACCTCTGACCATCTCCCTCATGCAGGTAATAATCCCTGGTATTTATATCTTAATTAAGGAAACACTTCCTTGAACAATATCGGAAACATTATGTATTTGCAAGGTCTGCTATCTAGTATCTCGACAGCTCGTGAACTCAGTTTATACTGTATAAATGTTACTAAAAGGCAACCCGTATCTTACACAGAATTAACACTAGGGATCTGGATCTAAACAGATGATGACGTCATTACGTCACATTCTTATCAAAGCTACACATTAGTGGATATTTCTACACAAGAAATATAATGACGAGTGACAAACAGCTTGAATCCAGATCAGACGCCGCGTAACGCGGCGTCTGATTTGGATTCAAGCTGTTTGCAAATGAAAGCAAAGTCTTAATTTTCCCTCCCTATAACAACTCCCTCCGAACAACACACGCACACGTTGTCTTGCATTTGGTGTTGTTGAAGAGAGGGAGCACTGCTACGGTATTCCTACATTTACCCCCCCCCCCCCCCCCTTCTCATCAGGCATTTAAGTGACAGACAACATATTTAGAAGACGATAATTTGGGCGTAGTGAAAGATATGGCTATCATAAAAGACTAACTGACGTTCCCACACAAGCGGTTGTTTTATTGCTAATGCCCAACGCGATGTTTCCTGCTTTAAACAAAGTGAATGCATATTACATAGAATAGACCACACTAGTCCGGGAGTCAATGGCTGATATTTAGCTAAACCTGGAAATGCCGGATGAACTTTTTTTTCTGCAGTTTTCAATAGTCTAGAGTGTCCTCATCAAGATCGAAGAGGGTGCCCGGTGATATCCCTTGAGCATTTCTCAAAATATGCTAATTAAGTCCGCCATTCCTGAAATTCCGTTATTTGGCCATATGTTAATTAGTATGCATCCTACCATGATGAAACTGGTGTCTATAACCAGGTTATCAGGGTCTACGAACATGATAAACCCCTCATTTCAGGAATTAAATGTTTTAAACATATGCAACTTATGCAAATCATGCAAATTAGGTCGGCCATTACAAAAATTCCGTTATTTGGCCATATGTCAATTAGTATGCATCCTACCATGATGAAATTGGTGTCTATAACCAGGTTATCAGGGTCTACAAACATGATACACCCATCATTTCAGGGATTAAATGTTTTGAACATATGCAACTTATGCAAATGAGGTCGGCCATTACTGAAATTCCGTTATTTGGCCATATGTCAATTAATATGCAGCCTACCATGATGAAATTGGTGTTTATAATCACGTTATCAGGGTCTACGAACATGATAAACCCAACATATCAGGAATTAAATGTTTTGGACATATGCAACTTATTCAAATTATGCAAATGAGGTCCGTCATTACTGAATTTCCGTTTTTGTGTAATATCTCTTTAAGTTCATGTGCTGCCATCATTTATAGTTGCTTGATAACAAAAACAGTTGATTAGAATCATCTGTAGTGATCTTACTGTAGATAGATAGTTCACAACCGCGGCACTGATAAACACAAGTTAGTTGTCACTGGAGAAGACCCATGTCCCACTGAAATCAAGAATGAAAACACCAGCATCAGATATGACAAGGAGATGTATCACGAAGAAGCCGGTACCATTATTGTGCAGCACGCCTTGAAGGGTGCCAGTGGAGCAAGGAAACTTGCTGTGGTGTCAGATGACACAGATGTGTGTGTCCTGTTGTCCTACCAATGACGATGGAATCACCTAGTAAAGTGGAGGGCAGTGATGGACTAACAGCTGACCGTCAAAAAGCATCGCGACATCGTGAAGCACCTCCTTCCTGCACATGCTATTTCTGGTTGCGACACTGTGGCATGTTGCTTTGGAGTTGGAAAGGGCTCTGTTTTCAAATCACTGAGGGCAGGATATAAGCTTAAGATTTCAGGACGTTTCGCTACCTGAATGTTTGCTTCCCTAGCATGTTCGCTACCTTGTGGTTTTCGTGGCTGGCCTTTTCGCTACCTAGACTTTTTCGCTACCCAGTGTTAATTTTCACACTTCTTATCTACTAATATGCAGGTGCTTCGCCCACATAATGGATGTTATTTACTGATCTGGATCCAAAACTAAAGCTAATGTACATTATAGGAATAAACAACATCTTTTTGACGTTCATGACGGTATGACTACATTAGCTTCGCAGGGGGTAAGTTTTGTAAACGCCCGAAGGGCGTTTTCAAATAAACTTACCCCCCGAAGCTAATGTAGTCATACCGTCATGAGCGGCAAAAAGATGTTGTTTATTCCTTATATTTATATTTTTATTTTCTGTCATCCATTTAATGTGTAGTTTGACCAGATTTGTTTTCATGTATATGAATATATCATATACCGGCCAAATGGGTTTGATAGATGTAATATCGATGTAATAGCCATTCCAGTTTCTAAATATGGTGTCAAAAGTAGTCCTTACTACATGTACTGTATTTACATGATAATTTCAGGGTTTTACGCAGTAAACTTTCTCGCTGTGCTTTAAGAACGCTCGTAAGAAACTAAAACAAAAATTTCAATCTGAATATCCATTATCAAAGCATATTTTAAACAATTAGGTGGCGCAAGTTTTTATACACGCTTTACACATAGCAACGTGAATAGCAACGCTGAAATGCGACTTCACAGTCAGCGTGTACACACACCCGCGGCTATCCGTGGCATATCCAATACACATAGGCTAGTTTCAATATGTCATAACGGAACATTACGTTACCAATTTAGTAAGAGTGAATGCATTATTTTGTGTTTGAGCGACTTTCCTATGTAATTCTGGTGAACAAATTGTTTGAACTTGTCAATTTCAAACCGTAATTGGAAGACAACTTGTCTAATCTATAAATAGAACACTCGGAGAAGGGAGAGAACGCGTACAGCTTTAATGACGGAGCGTTATATGATAACCTCCCTTAAAAACAGCATTTAATTTTTTTTATCGCAATTTGATTTTAATTGAACTCTCTGCGACTTTAAATAGGGGTTTCGAGATACCCAAACGGATAATCTAAAAGTAGATCTTAACTTGGTCGATATCTCTCCGCCGTATGGAAGATTTTCTTCGCGGCGAAGACTCCGCCCTCTTTCTAACTGGCTGGAACCGGATTCGATTCGTAGGTTCATCGAGAATTGACCTGCATATTTTTAATACGATTACATAGAGACTTTACAAGGTGAATGTAAATATAAAATTATAAGAGGTTTTATGAACTAATCTGGGTCCAAACAACGAACAGAAAAAAAAAAAATTTGGTCAGATATTTGCATAGACGTCACGTGTCCACATCATATATATTTATTTATTAATCTGGATCCAAACCAATGGAATCATTATATTTAAAAGTGATTTTTATTAATCAAGATCAAAACTCACGGACAAAAATCTGTTCAATTTAGACTCCATGCGTTCACACCAGACATTTTTATTCCTTTATCTGGATCCAAAAACCAATGGAAGTTACTCCAGTTAATAGTCAGGATCCATTTACTTACATACATAAATAATTACAAGTTGACAAAATATTTGCGCCGACGCAACTGTTATTTACTAATCTAGATCCAAACCAATGCCGCGGCTAGCTCAATATAAGAGAGTTTATTTATTAATCTGGATCCAAACTAATGGAACTTAAAGGTTATCTATTTATCTGGATCCCAACCAATGGACATAAATAGAAGAGATTTTTATATACTAATCTGGATTGAAAACTAACCATGGCACATATAATCATAAGTCAAAGTTGACGAAATATGTGTGCAAATGCCACGTGTCAACATCAACAATTTATATTTTATTGATCTGGTTCCAAACCAAGGAATGCATAAAATTTAAATGCATACTGTATTACGCTTAATTTAAATTACTAAGAGCAATTAACTACGAAAGGTCAGTAACAAAAGAAAAATGTTTTTAGTTCTGTAATAAAAATAGGAGGTAGCGAAAATGTACGGGAAGCGAAACATCCTACCCTAGGTAGCGACCTGACAGGCGCGAACGCAATAGGGTAGCGAAACGTCTAATAACAGAACACAACAGAACAGAACATAATTTTATTCAGATTTGTACAAAGTACATCATCTCAATCACATAGAAATAATCATACAATAAATGAATATCATCACGCGACAATTTGAAAAGTAACTGTTGCATCTTTGAGGATGAATACATCAGTTATTAACGTTAAGGGAATGCCTTATTCTAAGAGCATCTCGTACATACATGTATATACTTAAGTTACACAAAATGTTTTTGTTAGATGAGTTCAATAGTTCAATAAATTTAAACATTGATGGTCTTTGAAAATAATGTTTTTTCAGATACTTTACTCTTAAATCAACAAATCGAGAACAAATGCAAATAAAATGGTACTCGTCTTCTATATCGCCAGAATTGCAACATAAACAAATTCTCTCATTACGAGCTAATCGGTTTCGTGCAAATCTGCCTGTTTGAATTCTGAGTGAGTGTGATGACAATCTTATTCTAGACAAAATACATCTTAGCGAATAAGGTAAAATATCTAAATAGTTTTCATATTCAATATTGCTTTTCAAATATTTATACGTGTCTAGAACAGGACTGTTATCAACTGAAACATGCCACTGCTGTATAAAACTATCTATAACCCTTTGTTTAAACACATAAGGAAAAGTCTTTATATTTACCTCTTCGGAATTATAGAAAACAAACCCAAAACCATAAATGTTCAAAAGATTCTTAACACTAGCCACCCAATTAGTGTGCCCATTTTCACAATCATAAAGACCTTGCTGATACAATGTTTTAATTAGAATATTATCATTATTATTGACTAGTTTCAGCCAATACTTTATAATACGTACTATATCATAGTCATCTCCCAATCTACCGTTAACAATCCGTAAGCACGAGGATTTACACATGTCAAGTAACTTTATCCCGTGGGAATTACATGTACGGTCAAGTGAGGCCCGTGTTAGGGGCTCATCGGGAACATAATCAAAATAATCAATAAAATCAGTATGTCTATCAAAAACAATAAAATCATCCCTGTTACCCACCCTTGCGTTTAAATCACCACAGATATAAACACAACCGAGTGTATCAAAATGACCTATATCATCTTCAATAAGTTCAAATAAGTCAACATTTACAATATTATATGCAGGAGAATTTTCTCCCTAAATATAAGCCCCACATAAATAAGTATCATTTTCTAAATGAAAAAAGGTCTTATCAAGTTTCACCCATATTATAGTGTCAAAATGGTTTTTCACTATACTAATACCATCTTTTATAGAGTCTCTGTAATATAATACAATACCCCCACTTGGTCTTTTAGCATTACGGTGTTGAAATTTACGATACAAATTATGACCAGTAAACCCAGAAATGTTAATGTCTGTATTGCTACAAGCCCACGTTTCATAAAGAAATATAATGTCATGTTTTGACAAAATATCAACAAAATTAGCATCGTCTCTCTTGTCCCTCGTTAGTCCATGGACATTCCACGAAAGCACACGTAATTCATCCTCCACGTACCCCTAATCTTGCACTGGCTTCCCATCGATGTACAGGGTTTCGTAAGATACCCAGGCGTTCTTCCCTTCATGACGAGCAGCCTTCATCTTGGGATATAGTTTTCGCCTTTTCTCAATAATTTCAGGAGGGAACTGTTCGTGTACTTGAAAAGGTGTCCCTTGTAGCGCTTTCCACTGTTTACGCACAAATTCCCTCTCCTTAAAGTCCCTGAACTTTGCAACTATCTTACGGCACCTGCCATCTGATCTGGATCCCATCCCATAACCTAAGCTAAACACGGTTGGGATCGTAGATGCATCGTTTAATGCCATCATAGAGCAAGCTACCGCTTTCATGTCTGCCTGTTATGGTGTGAAGGAAGCAACAGACATGTCACAAACCAGGCTGTATGTATGGGGGAAACGGGCATATACAACCATACAGAGGCATTTGCAGAGAACGTGAATATGGCTCATTATCAAGCAATCATGTGGCGTACTCGCCAAAGATTTACCTGAACTGAACATGGAGGACTACGGATTGGAAAAGGATATCAGGAATAAGTCACTGACACCATCTGACATTTCGGATGGTGTTAAGCTTGTCCCTAATAGACATTTTTCACTGCCGCTGATTGCGAGTAGCGAGGCGCAGTACACGACTAGTTTGAGAGGGGTTTCTCAATAAATTCGGATCTATTTTTTTTGTCGTCTGCTTATTTTCTAATAACAAGTGGATTGCTTTCATCACTTATGCACTAATATAAAGTTTTGTCACGTATACTGAACATCAAATTTGATCTAGTCTTTATGACCCCCCCCCCCTTTTTGTGCTGCTCGATAGGCGTGAAAGTAACGGTGAAGCAGTGGCAAATTGTGCCCAGCCAATGCCACTAATCTCAAGTTGTCTCTTCGAGACGATCCAAATGAGTAGTAACACCATAGGATTTGGTGCTGAAATGAGTGAGAAAATGTTAGATTTGTTCAGTTTACTCCCTCTTAACTGGAGCCCTGAAACTTTAGCCAGGCTGGTCTATGTACACTAACAGTTTTACCAGATATGAATTGTGGGTGTAAAATTAAGAGACATAGACTGAATTTACTACTGAGCTGATGGCATCATGCTTCTATTTTAAGATATATAGTGGTATAGCTAGGTGTTTTGTTATGGTTTACTACCAATTTATTTTAATTGTTAACTATTTGTACAAATTGACCATACATTGATAGCAATATAATAAATGGCCTCAAGTGAGTTAAACACAATTGTGTTGTTTCATCATTTATTTACAAGAGTGAGATGGTAGAGATGTACAGCAGACTGCTGTTTCATACTACAGTATCTGTATGAGCATGCACAGTAGTTTTGTTTCAAGAAACTCCATGAATGAAGTTTGATATGTAGAACAATAGTTTAATCTGAGGATCTCCTACAAGTAGCTAAGATATGGGTTAAATTATTGTTTTGCATTTCTGTACATTATATTTTTTTAGTCATGGTTATGATATATCCTTGAATGTGAATTTTTTTGCTTTTTAATCCAAGATATTACAATTCTTTGAAAAAACCCAATATCATACAATGTTTCACACCCATCTACAGTATGACATCCACCACCCATTCCGCTGAATATCTTTTTTAAAGATATTTCTTGTTTCAACGGGTTTTCCTAACCAAACTATCAAATATAAGGCGCGGGCCTCACATGAAACGCCTGGCTGATTCAAGGTAATACAGGTATGGATAACAATCATGATTTGAGCAAGGAAACTGTCCCAGTAGGGTTTATCACCGAAAGTAGGTCCGGAAATGTCTTTAAGCTATATCTGCTAAAAAGAAATATTTTTATGATACATATTCCTATATTCACTGCATAAATTGAAACTATTTTCTTCAGTGGAGGAATACAATTATATATATTTGCTAGTTTGAATAGTAAAACCCGTTGGAAAAACTATTGAGTGTGAGTATGCAGGGCCTCTCTAGACAACTTGAGATTAGTGTCATTGGCTGGTCACACTTTGCCACTGCTTCACCGTTACTTTCACGCATATCGAGCACAAATGGGGTGGGTGTGGTAGTCCATCAAAGGACTGAGGAAATGGCTTTTAAAGCAGACTGAAAGTAAGCAGCATGCGCATGAAGGCGCACTCTGCTGACGACAAGAAAAAAGACGATAATTTCAATTGAAAACTACTCGCAATCAGCGGCAGCGAAACATGTCTAATTACATCATAGAGATAATCCGATGTGGCTGCAAGAGCAAGAATTCTCGCACTTCAAAGAGGTGTAGTTGCACAGCCGGTCATGGCTCGGAGTGCGATATCTTCTGTGCATGTTACTCAATAGGATGCACTCGAGTAAAGTAATTTCTCCATTTGCCATAGCAGCATTACCTCATATGGCATATTAATCACCATAAGAATGCAATTAATACTGTTGTAGTATTATTTGAAAGACAGTCTTCGACAATCTAGGAATGGAAATTTACATTATGACATCAGGTCAAATATTTCCAGCGGTATTCCAAATAAGCTAGATTTCATGAATGATATCCAATCTAATTAGCATAATTGATGTAATTAGTCAAGTGCGAGTCATTTAAATGCAAAACTGATGTGCTTATAATGTTCGTAGACCCTGAAAACATAGGTGTAGACACCTTTTTAGGAGGTTACCATGTATAATAAATGTGTTACAACCAATAAACATAATTTCAGTAATGGTCAACCTCATTTGCATAAGTTGCATATGTCCAAAACATTTAATCCCTGAAATGATGGGTGTATCATGTTTGTAAACCCTGATAACCTGGTTATAGACACCAATTTCATCATGGTAGGATGCATACTAATTGACATATGGCCAAATAACGGAATTTCTGTAATGGCCGACCTCATTTGCATGATTTGCATAAGTTGCATATGTTTAAAATATTTAATTCCTGAAATGAGGGGTTGATCATGTTCGTAGATCCTGATAACCTGGTTATAGACACCAATTTCATCATGGTAGGATGCATACTAATTGACATATGGCCAAATCACGGAATTTCAGTAATGGCGGACTTAATCAGCATATTTTGATAAATGCTCAAGGGATATCACCGGGCACCCTCTTGAATCTTGATAAGGACCACACTGACTATTGAAAACTGCAGAGAAAAATCTTCATCCGGCATTTCCACGTTTAACCTCTTGATTCCCGGACTACACCGATCCATTTTTAGCCTATTTGCTAAATATATGCATAAAACCCTGTAGATTTCACATTTGAACCGGAAGCAGAATCAAAGCGGTCTAAAAATATACGCTAAGTAGGTAAATACCGTAGGTACACAAAACTGAAGGTCTGTCTTGTAACGTGATTGAAGCAGTTGTGTAAACGTATATATAGTAGCTCGGTGCATTTTTCACCCTGCAGCCTGAACGTTGTATCGTGTTCGGCATCGAGGAACGTTGTATTTGAAATATAACCTGTAAAGTTTCTTATATTCACTACAAGGGACATTTTTATATTAATTATTCCAAAACGGTCCATCAGGGAGCGTTTTGGTTTGGATAACATTGCAGAATGTCTAATACACAAGCTTTACGAAACATTTTTGCAGGTCTACATACATAAATGTTCAAGAAATCCGGTATCTGTCGCAACTTTATCGGGTTAAATTTCTTAACTAAGCGAGTATCCACCGAAAACACAACGCCGGAGCATGCACATATAACCGGGATATTCCGTGCAACTACTCTTTTTTGATATTTTAAAAGAAAGACTCTCGAAAACAATATTTTCTTGTCCTTACCTCGTTGATTACTAAGGGCGCAGCCATTTTTGTTCCATAGCTTTAGCGTTGTGTTTACAGCAGCCGGCACGTAGAACAGCAGTCGGTGACGTTACGTCGTACCAGTGTGAAAAAGGAGTCTTTTGTTCCAAAAAATCCGGTAGAAATCTTGGAAGTGTACGCAAAGGTTGTTCACATCAAGATGGACCACATACAGTGGAGAAGACGTTATTCCTTCCCGTTTAAACACAAACGTTATTCTATTCCGTTTAAACACAAACGTTATTCTATCCCGCTTAAACACAAACGTTATTCTATTCCGTTTAAACACAAACGTTATTCTATCCCGTTTAAACACAAACGTTATTCTATCCCGTTTAAACACAAACGTTATTCTATTCCGTTTAAACGCAAACGCATCACAATAAAAAATAGAAAATGACAACTTTTCGATAATTCTGACTAACAGTTTGGAGCCTTGTCAGACGACAGAGTTGCCCATGCCTGAACTGGTTCCAACCTGTTTGCAACGGAAATAATAGTTTTAGCGAAACGCATTTATTGGGATATAATAAAGTTTCTCCACTGTACCAAAAATTGACAATGCATACAGCAAATTTACTGTTAACTACGAAAGACCGGTGGTGACTTCCGACTTCCAACTTCAAGCTTCACATTTCAGAGGTCCGACTTCCGACTCCCAAATTCTGACTTCCGACATCCGACTTCACACTTCAAGCTTCACATTTCAGAGGTCCGACTTCCGACTCCCAAATTCTGACTTCCGACTTCACACTTCACACTTCCGACTTCACACTTCAACATAGTTTCTTTATCACGTGTTTTGACGTCGTCGGCTTCTAAATATACAGCGGGTAGCATATGACTAATGTCTTTTAACCCCTATCCTGCTGTGATATCGTCTGCTTTGAAATTGTCGTCTGCAAAATGTGTTAAATTTAGATTTATATATTTTCAAGTTAATAAACATACAGAAGAGAGTCAAACAGTTGGGTTCAGATCAGACGCCGCGGCGTCTGATCTGGATCGAAACTGTTTGCAAAAACATTGAAGTCGCGATCAGAAGACAAAAGGTTACAAAGAAATGTCCATCGTGGAGACTACTCTAATAATGACAATGCCGTGTACATGAAGCAAACCGGCTGTTTTGATCCAGATCAGATGATCCGCTTTTTTCTTTTGGGAACCAAAGTACGATGGTCCGTTTATTCACTCAAATCCGTGTTTGCTCTCTATATAATTGTCGCCTGTTTTAAAATTGTCGTTTGGATTAAACATATT
Organism: Gari tellinella; assembly: GCA_922989275.2. Lineage (NCBI taxonomy): Eukaryota > Metazoa > Mollusca > Bivalvia > Cardiida > Psammobiidae > Gari > Gari tellinella. The sequence goes on from OV277863.1 coordinate 36,421,343, forward strand.
TTATTTAAAAAGCAACAAAGACTTTGGATCCACATCAAATGCCGAGTTACTCGGCGTCTGATCTGGATCTATACTCGTTTAATTGCTAGCATTGAAAGAGTTAAATCTAGAATCGATTACAGTAGCTGACATACAGTATGGGTAGGGAATTTCCGTTTGCTTTGTCGCTCTAAAATTAGGTAAATCTCATCACGTCATATATATATTTTATACCAACATAAAAGGATTTATGTGTAATTGTTCACCATTTCTGTAATTACCGGCCAATATCATTTGCAGTCATTCCGGTAATTACCAGTCAGTGGAGTAAGCAGGGAGATGTGATCGAACCAATCAGAGAGCAGCAAACTCATTCTGTGTTTGCTCTCTGAACTCGAAGGTCACTTACCGATTTTTCGTTACAACCACCACCTCCCTTCCTCCTCCTCTTTTTGGTTTCACGTCTTGTTTTATATTTTATGTTCATGTTACCATGTTATTATTGGCGGTTTTTGTGTCGCCCAGATATGGAAATTAGATATTTACTTTCTCTAACATTGATCTTAAGTTTATGGCATTTCAAATAAAATGCCCATTAACAATCGTCGCCCAGATATGGAAATTAGATATTTACTTTCTATAACATTGATTTTAAGTTTATGGCATTTCAAATAAAATGCCCATTAACAAGGTTTTTGTGTCGCCCAGATATGGAAATTAGATATTTACTTTCTATAACATTGATCTTAAAGTTTATGGCATTTCAAATAAAATGCCCATTAACAAACTGCGCTCACTCTATATAGTTCCAAAAATGAGACTACATGTAGTTCCTAAGTGTAAATTGTAACACAAGTACATGTATCTACACCGCAAATGATCCAGTCCCTGTCTCGCACAGTGGAAAGGAAAACGGCAAACACGGGCAGATATAAGTTGTGTATCGGTAGACAGAAATGCTGAATGGATTCCGCTCTCACCTAATGTATTATAAAAAACAGGATGACATGTCGTTCACAAACATTTAACACAATAGGAGAGCCAGTCCCTGCCTCAAACAGTGGAAAGGAAAATGCACACCTATTCCTACAGTATAATGAAATATACCGGTGAAAAAGGTGCTAAATGAGCTGAAGAGCATCTTCAGTCAAGTCCACATGCTACCTATAAAGTTTTATCACATGTATCTCGTGTTAAATTCACATTAGTTTAGCCTTTAAATGACCTTGACTTTGTTTGAAATTACCCAAGACGAATTGTACTGAGCCCTAAGGGCTTCTTGATCATAAGTTGATGTGAGTACAATACCAACTATCAAGTATATGCTAGGGACATCTTACATAAAAATCTTGATGGCCTAAAATTATTAAGCTGCATGCTAAAATGTAAATGTAGGAACTAAGTTATATTATCCTTAGTGACTGCCAATATTTTGACCCGACAGATTAAACTTAAACAACTACTACAGTATAGGTTGCACATGAAATTCCTCTCTGTCCCATGACATAATAGTTTTAGTATGTCATAGTTCGTTGTGGCATTCCGAAGATATGCAATAACCAAATTTATTTATTAAAGCAATTGCTTTGAAATTTAAGCTCACTTTCTATATCGATGTATCTTAAACAATAAAAAAAACAAAAACAATTATAATGATGTTGAAGTTGACCGTAATTAGGGCATTAACTAGCCCTAAGAAAAATTGACATACAGTACTTGTTAAGCTGGTTATATCAAGAAATAAAGTCCTAACCTAAAGAATGTGCTGGGGACTGAGTAGTTATAGTTTGGTTTTTTTTTTTGCACTGTGACAATTTCGAATATATGATATATGTATGGATACATCCTGAAATCCAGAATTAAGGTGTATTGGTTGTGCTACTCTGTCTCTACAACATGAAAATAACATTTACCCTATCAATACATATATAATATCTATAAATTAATATGTTTGATTAGGATATTACAAGACAATTCAGATACAAACAGACACGTGTATAGTCAAGTATGACTAAATTGCTCACATACAAAATTTGTCAGTGATGTGGCCGATTCGCACAAAAAAAACCAACTTATGGGGGAAATGTACCCATTTAGCAATATCGAGTTACATAAAGTAATACCACGTAGATGTTGGGCCTCATCTTCACAAACAAACTTAGATGTTGAACACAATTTCCAAACTCATGTTATATGAGATTGAAGACAGTTGGTGCTTTAATCTACTTCACTTATTTGACAATAAAATGTACAAGAAACATAACTCAATGAGATTTATGTATACATATAGGAATGCAACACACTTGATACCCTGAATTTGTATTATAGTCTTTGGTAATCTGTTTCCATGAAGCAACTCGCCACAATGTATTGGAGTAAGTCTTTAGGCAATCTTCAAAGTTATACCCTGGTTCATATTAATATTCTGTAGCATATGTCTGATGGTTATGGTAGCTGGTAAACAGTTACACTCTCGTGTACGTGGAGAAGGCAACCCGGTATAAGCGGAAATTGGCTGGCCATACCACGATCAGTAGCTGTAGAGTCATGTAGTGTCCACAGGCGCTTGTCCGTTGCCAAATTGGTGTTCACGTCCTCTGAAAATATTGCCAAAACATATAATGGTAATGTGTGATCTCATAATTGCAAATCTGCTATAATCGCAGTAGGAAAAGTTGAACCCATAAATACACTTAGGCAAGACTAGTGAATATACACTTGTAATCTCAGGCAAATTAGCCCTCTAGATATAAGCGCAAATATTGTAATCACAGAGAAACTGTGGCATACATAAAGGGAGTGTCAGGTAATCTGTCCCTGATAAATACATGTACATAACATACAAGTCAGCACCAGGGGAAAGTAGAGCAAGTAAAGTCTGACATGTACAAAATGTATAATGTGGGAGCAACTGAAATTATTTTTAATTAAATTTCACAAAGTGTGAATCGAGAGTCAATGTGAGAGCGACATGTGTCACCGTGTTTGAGCCATAGGCATTAAATCATTTTTAATTTATGCTTTTATTTATTATTTTATTACTATTATTATTTTGCTGTAGCAATCACACTGATAAACTATCCCCAACATGGTGCAAATATAGCAAAACTGACTATGTTGCCAACAGAAAATGTAAATATTGTAGCAACCATAATAAAACAACGTAACTCGTACAAAATTGTAAAACCAATTTTGGAAACAAGGCGACAACCCAACAATAATTATGAAAGCTGGCAACATGCGTAGTATATGTACTTCAAACCTTATAGGGATCAAAATGAACTGTGTAAAAACCAAGTGACAAATTGGGCCTTACGTGAGAAAAATAATCCTGAAAATAAATATAACTACTAAAGTAATATTTTTATGAAAAACTGCATGGACGAGACGTCAAAACGTCAATGACGTCAGCCACGACGTTATTTCCATAGACGACTGAGGAGCCGAAAGGCGAAAACTAGCTTAGGAGAGTAGCGTAATGTTTTTATTAAATAATCAAGGTGAAGAAATATATATATATCAATAAATATAACTACTAAAGTAATACTTTTATATAAAAAAAAACAACCTGCATTATCTTGACGTCAAATAAAGTCACAACGTCGATGACGTCAGCCACGACGTTATTTCCATTCACTACTGAGGAGCCGAAAGGCGAACTAGTTTAGTAGGTAGAGTAGCGTAATTTTTGTTAATTAAATATGTTTTAAACAAAGGCATAATCTTTCTCTTATTTTTTACTTCGATATGTATCCAAACTTGTACCGGTCCTCCAGTGAAGTGTCTAATTATTCGAAATGTATATAATTATTGAAAGATGCAGAATTTTGAGCATGCCTCTAACATGCCTCGCTGAATATTATTCCGCAGCAGATGGTAGGGTAAAACTTACTGCAACAAGAAACATTCCATAAGAATTTTCAAACACACAGCCAATTCATAAAATTATGGGTCTGGATTTGTCTGAAATGCCCGTAATAGACAAGAACAATTCAAATTGAATTCCACAATTGATGCAGTAACAAAAATGGGGTATAATCACCAGACAGGACCCCAAAGTATGCGATAAAATACTTCTGTCTGGGACGCCCACCTATTCTATAACGAATGATGGGACCACACCAGAAAGAACGTCTAGTGGGCAAATATAGTACGCCCACACATTCTATAACGAATGATGGGACCACACCAGCTAGCACGTCTGGAGGGCAAATATAGTACGCCCACACATTCTATAACGAAAAATGGGACCACACCAGCTAGCACGTCTGGGGGGCAAATATAGTACGCCCACACATTCTATAACGAATGATGGGACCACACCAGCTAGCACGTCTGGAGGGCAAATATAGTACGCCCACACATTCTATAACGAATGATGGGACCACACCAGCTAGCACGTCTGGAGGGCAAATATAGTACGCCCACACATTCTATAACGAATGATGGGACCACACCAGCTAGCACGTCTGGAGGGCAAATATAGTACGCCCACACATTCTATAACGAATGATGGGACCACACCAGATAGCACGTCTAGTGGGCAAATATAGTACGCCCACACATTCTATAACGAATGATGGGACCACACCAGCTAGCACGTCTAGTGGGCAAATATAGTACGCCCACACATTCTATAACGAATGATGGGACCACACCAGCTAGCACGTCTAGTGGGAAAATATAGTACGCCCACACATTCTATAACGAATGATGGGACCACACCAGATAGCACGTCTAGTGGGCAAATATAGTACGCCCACACATTCTATAACGAATGATGGGACCACACCAGCTAGCACGTCTGGAGGGCAAATATAGTACGCCCACACATTCTATAACGAATGATGGGACCACACCAGATAGCACGTCTAGTGGGCAAATATAGTACGCCCACACATTCTATAACGAATGATGGGACCACACCAGCTAGCACGTCTGGAGGGCAAATATAGTACGCCCACACATTCTATAACGAATGATGGGACCACACCAGATAGCACGTCTAGTGGGCAAATATAGTACGCCCACACATTATATAACGAATGATGGGACCACACCAGCTAGCACGTCTAGTGGGAAATATATAGTACGCCCACACATTCTATAACGAATGATGGGACCACACCAGATAGCACGTCTAGTGGGCAAATATAGTACGCCCACACATTCTATAACGAATGATGGGACCACACCAGCTAGCACGTCTGGGGGGCAAATATAGTACGCCCACACATTCTATAACGAATGATGGGACCACACCAGCTATCACGTCTAGTGGGCAAATATAGTACGCCCACACATTCTATAACGAATGATGGGACCACACCAGATAGCACGTTTGGAGGGCAAATATAGTACGCCCACACATTCTATAACGAATGATGGGACCACACCAGCTAGCACGTCTGGAGGGCAAATATAGTACGCCCACACATTCTATAACGAATGATGGGACCACACCAGATAGCACGTCTAGTGGGCAAATATAGTACGCCCACACATTCTATAACGAATGATGGGACCACACCAGATAGCACGTCTAGTGGGCAAATATAGTACGCCCACACATTCTATAACGAATGATGGGACCACACCAGCTAGCACGTCTGGAGGGCAAATATAGTACGCCCACACATTATATAACGAATGATGGGACCACACCAGATAGCACGTCTAGTGGGCAAATATAGTACGCCCACACATTCTATAACGAATGATGGGACCACACCAGCTAGCACGTCTGGAGGGCAAATATAGTACGCCCACACATTCTATAACGAATGATGGGACCACACCAGATAGCACGTCTAGTGGGCAAATATAGTACGCCCACACATTATATAACGAATGATGGGACCACACCAGCTAGCACGTCTGGAGGGCAAATATAGTACGCCCACACATTATATAACGAATGATGGGACCACACCAGCTAGCACGTCTGGAGGGCAAATATAGTACGCCCACACATTCTATAACGAATGATGGGACCACACCAGCTAGCACGTCTAGTGGGAAAATATAGTACGCCCACACATTCTATAACGAATGATGGGACCACACCAGATAGCACGTCTAGTGGGCAAATATAGTACGCCCACACATTCTATAACGAATGATGGGACCACACCAGCTAGCACGTCTGGAGGGCAAATATAGTACGCCCACACATTCTATAACGAATGATGGGACCACACCAGATAGCACGTCTAGTGGGCAAATATAGTACGCCCACACATTCTATAACGAATGATGGGACCACACCAGATAGCACGTCTAGTGGGCAAATATAGTACGCCCACACATTCTATAACGAATGATGGGACCACACCAGCTAGCACGTCTAGTGGGCAAATATAGTACGCCCACACATTCTATAACGAATGATGGGACAACACCAGCTAGCACGTCTGGAGGGCAAATATAGTACGCCCACACATTCTATAACGAATGATGGGACCACACCAGCTAGCACGTCTGGAGGGCAAATATAGTATATAGTACGCCCAAACATTCTATAACGAATGATGGGACCACACCAGCTAGCACGTCTGGAGGAGTGTATAATTCCGTGGTTTAAGTCTATTCTCCGAGACTGAACGCCTTTACGAGAGTTATGACGTAAGTAAGGTGTGCAGTTACTCTTTCAGGCGGAATTTGATTCTTTACGTTTGTTTATTACGTCTTGCGCGAGCGGGGGCGCTTCCGCATCGGAACTGTGAAGTTGAGTGTGAACCATGAAGTGGGAAGTCTAAATTCTGATGTTTGAACTATCAATGCTCTATAACAGATTCATATCATATATTTAAGGAAGTGTGAAGTTTGAAGTCTGAACTCTGTAGTGTGCATAGGAAAAGTCACCACCGGTCTTTCGTAGTTAACCCCTTTCACTCTCAATGACGCCGTAACTCGACGTCTGATCAGAACCCAAACTGTTGACACTAGTATCGATGTTTATTAAATCATACAACCTTAAATCTAACTTTGAAACGTGTCTTGCAGACAACAATACTGAAGCAGACAACAATAAAGCGGCGAAGGGGTAAATATCTCCCGAAAAATTTGATCATGAAAGGGTTAACAGATGAGCTACTGCCAGCGAACGGAGTTATCCCTTCAGTGCCAGGCTCGCCAATAATAACATTTGCAAACAATTGATCAGACGGACGTCACGTCAGGGCTGCCATTTCTCCGGATTTTTCCTAAATCTTCGGATTTTTTTCTTGTACATGGTAGCTTAAAGCATGCTGAAAGTAAAGCAGAATGTGCCTTAAGGCGCATTCTGCTTTTCTTCCAGTTTGCTTTAAGCAGCCACGTAAGGCGCATTCTGCTTTTCTTCCAGTCTGCTTTAAGCAGCCACGTGTCAACAAAATTAGAAACAGGCGATGGGGTAAAGGTACGATTCGTAAAATCGAACTTGAAAAATGCAAATTTGGAAATCTTAGGATTTTCATGTCAACTTATGGCAGCCCTGTCACGTTTTATGCGGGATCCAAATTTTTTGACACGCATATATATTAAAATAAAAAGACCAATCTTTATATAAACAAGAGCCCCATGGGGCATATTTCGCTCACCTGAGAATAACTGACAAAATGGAGATAATTATTTATGTCCAGGAGGGGGTCATTTTTCACCCGAGGTGCATAATTTGAACAATCGTGTAAGAGGACCTGTAGATGATGCTATGTGCCAAATATCTAAGATCAAGGTAGTAGGGTTTTAGACAAGAAGATTTTTGTAAGTTTCCATTGAAAAAAAATTCTATATTTAGCTCCTGTGACCTACATATGCAACAGACTGAAACCAGTTGAACAAAATAGGTAAAGGATATCTAGAAGTGTAACCATGCTGAATATCAAAGCTCTGGCCATATTAGTTTCAGAGAAGAAGACGTTTTGAAATTTCACTATATAACTCTATGTAAAACTGTGACCCCCGGGGCGAGGCCAATTTTGACCCCTGGGGCATAATTTGAACAAACTTGATAGAGGACCTGTATGCGATGCTATGTGTCAAATATCTAAGCTATGGCCCTTGTAGTTTTACAGAAGAAGATTTTTTAAGTTTTCATTGAAAAAAAAATCTATTTATAGCTCATGTGACCTAGTTATGCAACCGACCAGAACCATTTGAACAATTTTGGTATAAGACAACTAGAAGTGTCACCATGCCAAATATCAAGGCTCTGGCCATATTAGTTTCAGAGAAGAAGACGTTTGAAAATTTCACTATATAACTCTTTGTAAAACTGTGACCCCCGGGGCTGGGCCAATTTTGACCCGAGGGGCATAATTTGTACAAACTTGATAGAGGACCTGTAGGCGATGCTATGTGCCAAATATCTAAGCTCTGGCATTTGTAGTTTCATAGAAGATTTTTTAAGGTTTCATAGAAAAAAATCTATTTTTAGCTCCTGTGACCTAGTTATGCAACCGACCAGAACCATTTTTACAATTTTGGTATAAGACATCTAGAAGTTTAACCATGTCGAATATCAAGGCTCTGACCATATTAGTTTCAGAGAAGAAGACGTTTGAAAATTTCACTATATAACTCTATGTAAAACTGTGACCCCCGGGGCGGGGCCAATTTTGACCCCAGGGGCATAATTTGAACAAACTTGATAGAGGACCTGTAGATGATGCTGTGTGCCAAATATCTAAGCTCTGACCCTTGCAGTTTTTGACAAGAAGATTTTTTAAGATTTCCTTATTTTTTCACTTTGGTTGCCATGGCAACCAGAGTTCTGCATTGTTTTTAATTCTTTGGACAAATTTGAAAGAGCTTGACCCAAGGAACATTTCTGTAAAGTTTGGTTGAATTCTGTCAAGCGGTATAGGAGGAGATGTCATTTGAAGCAATTGTTAACGACGACGCACGACGGACGACGCACGACGAAGTACGCCGGACACAGGGCCATCCCAATAGCTCACCTTGAGCCTTTGGCTCAGTTGCGCTAAAAAGCAGACGATATTTATTGCAAGCAGACGATATTATAGCTGCCAATGTTCAAGACAGACTATGACGTCATAATTATTAATGACAGTGAAAATGGTGAGTATTGCTATAAGGTTCTGCTGTTATATTCTATTTTGATTTCTTTTTTATAGGTCTGTATGAGGAAGGAGCTCCATTCGTTCATCGATGGTCGTGTAGAATATGAACTGACATGCGAAAGCAAGACAGTAAGTTGCAATGTTGTCGTTTCCTCTTGTGCTCAGTAAATCGTGCATCCCTGAAACTTGTTATGGACAAATACCGGTTTCCAATTAAGTTTAGCCTATTTTTGACTATTAAGGGTTGATTTAAACAATATTTTACAAAATGACAAACACTACAGATCCTGACCAGAGAGTTACTGCTGGAACCTTCTGATATATGTCTACATAGTTTGCATAGGATACTTGTATTTTTCAGCTTGCTAAGCACCAAGTGTAAAACCTCCATAAGTTCCAATGCATTCCTTCCAAATTTAGAGACATTATTGCCAAGGGTTCGCCTTACGGATTCTGATAATTTTTACGCTTGTCTTCGTCCTGAAGGCAAAACTCGAGGAAATTATAAAAATCTGAAATTTCTGAGAATTCACCAAAATGTTCAAATCAATTGAATTCTACATTGTGATGTTCTTAGAGATGTTAAAATGAGTACAATTTAACATTGAAAGGTAAAACATTGTTTTTACCAACGAATAACATAACAAATAACATTAGATCTACATTGTAGAAGTCAATGGATCGAACTTTTTGAATGCAAATGCACTCATTCCTTTCTTACAGTGGAGAAAGCGTTTTTCTGTCCCGTTTAAATGCAAACATCTGATCTGGCGCCATACATGGGAAATGATAGTTTTAGAGTAAACGCGTTTATTGGAAAGAATAACGTCTTCTCCACTGTAAGCGCACTACACTAGGTACATGTAACCGTTCTATACGCAGAAACAAAGAACTTGCACAAGATAAAAAAGAGAGAATGACCGACATGAGACAACATGCTAGTATGTTATGTTCTTATGTTCTAAAAATGCGAATATTATCACCCACCTAGCTCCTTCTCTGACATGACGTCATCAGCTTTAAAAATAAATTCATGAACTCTAAATTTTAGGTACATGTATTTTTAATTCAGAAATACAAAACTGAGTGTACAAGAGTTTGGATTTTGATAAGACCTTGCAAAATGCGGTGTCTGATCGGGATTCAAACTGTTTGCAAACAAACACTGTACTCGTAGTAAGGCAGTGAAAGGGCTAACAGTGTTTAAGTTCATGTTTCAGTAAGGTGGTTCGCGGGTCTGCTAGTTCCCTGTCAAACTGCAATGAAACCTATTGATTAAATTGAAATATATCATATGGAGAGTAAAAAATCGTAAAAGAAAAAAGAATACCGTTCCGGTTTTTTTTCTTCTGACAGGACCTTTTGTCGAGAAAATTTCCGTTTTCAATTAACAGGAATATTTTCTTTGTAAAATAATACAATTTATTTATGCTTTTCGGTGGATTACCACGAAAAAGCAGTGGATGATCACTTGGTAATCCACTGCAGTGGATTATCACCAATCGCTTTTATTATGAATTTTCCCCGTAGGGCTCCCCAAGAATCGTAGTCAATCGTGTCTTATCGTTAAAATCCGGCAGTCCGATTTGTCGCGAACTACTCACCGGAAGAGCACGAATCCAAACTCGGGAGCAACGAAGTAATTCGGATGACGTCATTATACCGCCAACTGTCACGCCACATGTGTTCGACATAAAACGTGGGGCTCAACACGGGATAAATAATGTACGTTCGCTTTCAATTTTGAAACAATTTCGTTTAAAAAGTGGCTTTAAAGCATAAATAAATAGAATAACTGTGTTTTTTCAGTGTAAGATCGAATTTAATCCATTTCGTGAACATCAGACTGTTATATTTTCACTCGTGGCTTCGCCACTCGTGAAAATATAACGTCTGATGTTCACTCAATGGATTAAATTTCGATCTTACACTGAAAAAAACAGTTATCCTCTATGTATAACTCAAAAATTTCTATACATTTAAGTAAACTGTACAGATACTATATATAAGATATTGTGCAAACAAAACTATTTCATGAAATATTTTCTGGAAATATCAATGTTTAAAAAGTCAAATTCTTAAAAAGTCACTGAATTTCAAATTACAAAAAATCTACCTGTGGGACATATACCATTTTTAGGTGTAAGATATATATTACTTATATATGATATGTACTAGTGACAAAAATTTAATGAAATCTACAGAATACTTTACATTGTATACATGATTTCCAGAAATTCTGACAAAATGTTAACACAAACCGAATTACCTCCCTAGAGTTCAACTTTAAAATGCCGTCAGAAGTCAAATCTGTAAATTTGAGACAAAACAGCAGACGGCAATTGTAAGCAGACGATATTGCAACAGTGTAGGCGTTAGACATAATGGTCTTGTTTGGGGAAACAGCAGCAAGCATTGTTGTAAAGAGGGAATCGTTGTTCGGAGGAAAGTTGTAGGGAGGCAGCACTGTAAAACAGTCTGCATTCAGACCAGAAGACGAGTATCACGGCGTTTAACTCGTGCATCCCGAGGAAAAAAAGATGAACAATCCAATCTAGTCTAGTCCATTTTAAACTAGTTAGGGTTGATTTTAACAACATATTGTTAAAATACAAACAGTGCAGGAGCCCTCTGGAAAGGGTCTACACTGTTGGCACGGGGCAATGGTACTCTACACAGGTACTTCGTTTGGTAATGACGAGTATACTCGTCGCTAAGGTTAAATGTGCAGATCACAATCAGACTATTCGATACTCGCTCCGATGCCTCTTTTAGGTAAAAAATCATACATTGGGGAAAAAGCCTAGAGTACAATGCACTTGTACTCTCTCTCTCTTGTTCTCTCTCTCTCTCTCTCTCTCTCTCTCTCTCTCTCTCTCTCTCTCTCTCTCTCTCTCTCCCTCCCTCTCTCTCTCTCTCTCTCTCTATCTGTGCACCTGTACTCTCTCTCTCACTCTTTCTTCCTTCCTCTCTCTTTCTTTGTTTTTCTCTATATGTCTCTCTCCCTCTGTCTCTCCCTCTCTTTGTCTTCTTCACTCTGAATCTCTCTCTTTCTCTTTGTGTTAACCCTTATCCTGCGGTGATGTCGTCTGCTTAGAAATTGTCGTCTGCAAAGTTTGTTAAATTTAGATTTATACATTTTTTAAGTAAAGAAACCTAAAGAAGAGTGTCAAACAGTTTGGATCCAGATCAGACACCGCGTTACGCGGTGTCTGATATGGATCTAAACTGTTTGCAAACATCAATAACGTCGCGACCAGCAGGCAAAGGGTTAATTCATTCACCCTGAAAATTAGAAAAAAATATGATACATTTAAGCTTAACTGGCACGAAGTGCCAAGGTGAGCTGTTCGCAGGCCTTCCATTGGTCTCAATGCGAAAAAGTAGGAAAAAGTAGGAGTTTTCAAGGGGAAAAGAAGGAAAAGTAAGAAGAAGTAGGAAGATTTTCAATAAAATAATATAAACTCTATGATACAAATGCGTACAAAAATGACCTATGGATTCGTCGTGCTAATAGAAATTGAAGTAAATCGCAATCTTGAATGAAAAATATTCTCACCAAAAGACATTTTTATTCTTTAGTTATACTTTGGTTCAATATTCCCTTGAGGAGAGCCAACAGGTGTAGGGGGTCCGCCCGAGAAAATTTTGAAATAGAGCGCTTCATTTCCTGCATTCTGTGCCATTCTGAGTGTGCTTTTTGACTTATTGGTCAAAAAGTCGGAATAGTAGGAGGTTTTGGTAGACTTGAAAGTAGGAAAAAGGTAGGAACAAGTAGTAATGGTTGAAGACCTCTCTTTATATATTAGGATCGCTGGATGTCCGTCGCATGTCCGTCCGTTGTCCACAATTGGTTCGTGAACACTCTAGCGGCTACAAATTTCATCCGATTTTCAAGAAACGTAATGACAACATTTGTTTTGAAAAAATCTAGGTAATGTTGGAATATGGGTCGTGTCGGGTCAAAGACTAGGTGTCTAGCCCAAATCATAGAAAAACCTTGTTAACACTATAGACTTCAAATCTCAATAGATCTTAATGAGACTTGGTCAAAATGTTTTCCTCATGGACATCCAAGTCAAATTTGAATGTGGGTTATGGAGGGTCAAAACCTAGGTCACTAGGTCAATTCATAGAAAATTCTTGTTAACAATCTAGATGCAACAACATTGGGATAAGATTTAGTCAGCATGTTTTCCTACATAGAATATAGGTCACATCATTAGACCTTAACGAATAAAATGTGGCTAAACTATTTGACTCAATAAAATTTAGATCAAGTTGTAATATTTGTCATGTCGGGTCACCAGGTAGAATCATAGAAATACCTTGACAAAACTCTAGAAAAAGCAAATCTCATTATATCTTGATGAAACTTAGTAAAATGTTTGCCCTCTTATCAGAGGCAACACTGTTTGCATAGGACAAGTGTACTCCTCACATGTACAGTGGAGAAAACGTTATTCTTTCCCGTTTAAACGCAAACGCAAAACACAAAAATGTAGAAAAGTACAACTTTTTGACACATCGGACATTTCGTTTTTGTCTGACTGGCAAACATTTTGGAGCCTTATCAGACGCCGGGTTACCCGGCGTCTGATCAGGCTCCAAATTGTTTACACTGGAAATAATTGTTCTAACGTAAACGCGTTTATTGGGAAAGCATAACTTTTTCTCCACTGTACGCTTTTGGCAAATGACGCATATATGCGTGACTATGGCTCAAAGAGTTAAGGGATAAGTAATTTTTAATATTTGTTGGTCAGAATTAGTGTTCGCTTTAATGTTTGACAAGTCGGCGAAATTGGAATATAACATTTGACCGTCCTTAACAGCCAAAGAGCGAAGTTCACAACCCTTTCTGTACCATCAGTAACAACGGATATTTATTTGACAGCGCATTCGGTCGTGTCATGTTGCTACTGCAGCGGTGACGAATTTATAGCAGCATTTTCATTTTCAATTTGTTACAGTTTTAAGCTAATGTCTGTTTTTCAGCATTTTGAAGATAGGTATGGCCCATAAGAATGATCAAACATTATTATTTACCTTGGTTGTTATTTCAAATATCTTAAAAAAAGTCTGATTTCAAAATGGGACTGTAATATATGTTATAGGTGTGCGATGGCTCAAATGTGATGTTTCACTTTGGCAAGCGCAGTCCCCACACCCGGGATGTCTCCATTCACTGCTGTTCGGACGATCTTTGCAACTACCCTAAACAAGTGCAGATAGCAAGTAAGATGTTTGCAATATAGCGCACTGTCGGTACTGTGTACAGAAAATAAGAAGTTTTTAAAAATATAATTTATCTTAATCTCACTGGTAATCCGGCGTTTGATCTGGCTCTAGACTGTTTGCAACTGGAAAATATAGTTTAAGCGTAAACGCATTTATTTGGCAAGGATAACTTCTACTCCACTCTGGAATTACTGTAATTAAAACATAATTTGAACAAGTTGATTTTATCACATACAGTTGACCAAAGGATGCAGACTGAACGGCAAACAGTGTTTAACCTGTTTAAGGCCACTTACAAATTTAATATCCCAAATACTAAGTGTTATTGCGCGTTTGCCTCAGTTCCCTAAACAGGACAATTATGTCTCAAGCTTTTACTGCTGCAATATCGTCTTCTTAAAATTGTCGTTTCATATAAATGTACATTTTTATAGAATAGTTGACGAGTAACAAACAGCTTGAATCCAGATCATTCCTGACGTAGTTTAACCTCGCTTACATGCCGTGCGTTCATTAGCGCCAACTCTACAGAACCTGTCGCCGCTAACCTCTCGCCTCAGGGCACCCACAGCTTCACGTGCCTTCAACATTGCATGATTTTGTCTCTCTCCTGGTCACTCCTCCTTTGGGCGCCCTGAGGCAGAGGTTCGCGGCGAGAATTTCTGTAGAGCTCGTGCTAATGAACGCAGGGCAGAAGGGTTCTGCCCTGCGTTCATTAGCACGAGCTCTACAGAACTCGGGCCTATGAATAAAGTTCGACTGTTTGACAGTTCAAGGTAAAATGCTTCAGTAAAACCTCTCTATTACGACCACTTAAATTCAGACTAATTGGTTGTAAAAAGGACAGGAGACAGCTTAAAAGCAAGTTAAAAGTAAAACAGAAAGCTCCTATATGTCACCTTTGCTGTCATCTTGCTTAAAGCAGTCACCTGTCGTAAACACCTACTAATTAACACAATATAGTGGTCGTAATAGAGAGGTTTTACTGAATATCCTTTTTGAAACACGCAATCGTGTTAATGCAAACCTTGAGATTTTGTACATTTATTTTAAAGTGTTCAGATAACCTTCAAGACAGAGATCATCTTTAATGTATACATATAAGTGGCTTAACTCATTATCCCCTGAAACTTCCAATGAACAAGTCCAGTTTGCAATAAAAGCTAGTCAATTTTCAACTATTTAGGGTTCCTTTTTTAGAATATTTTACAAAATGACAAACAGTGAAGACCTTGAACTGAGGGCTCCTTCAGGAGCCCTCTGATCAGGGACTTCACTGTTTGCATAGGACAAGTGTACTCTTCACAGGTACTCTTTTGGAAAAAGACGCATATATGCGTCACTAGGGTTCAATGAGTTAATACATTGTTGTTTTCTAAATCAGCATGTCGTTGCTATGTAAAACAATCTACTACATGTACTCTCTGTTTAAATACTGGTACAAAACGTTTAAAATCAACATGTTATAAAAAGTCCCAGACGTCTGTGAAACCAAAATCACTTAGTAAATCTTTCACTTTCGAAGCCCAATTAGTCCCCCCGTTTTACATTTCGTGCGGACATCTTGATATATATATATATATTTCAATATTATATTGTAAATACGTAATAAATTGCACCAGTATTTAATTATTTGTACAAATTTGCTGACATACAAAGGGTATCTCCCAATCTCCGAAAACCGCAGCATTACTTGTACTTTGTTTAACGCCCAGTATAGCTTTACAGTATCTTAGGTGTACCCGCTCAATATCTTTGGGTTTGGAAAACCCCAAGACCCCACATCCATAAACGATTTCCAATCTATACATGTAAATATATATCATGTAAACTTCAACAAGGATGTGGAAAACTTCGTGTTTAGCAAACTTGGAGTAATATAATTTATATCAGCACGTTGTCTCTTATGTTATCAACCTTTCTTTGTTTTCACATCAAGTTCTTTGCTTCTGCATATACAGTGCCCCCTTCCTTCAACGACCCTCCCAACTACGACCCCCTCCTTACATCGACGCTTGCCACTTTTCCTCCAAACAGTACAATTATGTCCAACCTTTTCAAAGCTGCAATGTCGTCCGCTTAAAATTGTCGTCTGCTGTTTTTCTCAAAATTGCATAATGGACATTTTGACAGAAAAACCGTAATGACGACTGATAAACAGCTTGAATCCAGATCAGACGCCGCGTCACGCTGTTTGCAAATGTAAGCCTATTTGCCTCCCTATAACGACTCCCTATAGCGACTCCCTCCAAACAACACACACAATCTGTGTTTTTCCATTGGGAAGTAGTTGTAGAGAGGGAGCGCTGTACATGTACAACGGTCCCCTTCTGCATTATCCCGCAACATACACTGACCACCAATTCAAAAATATTTTACATTTGTTACTAAAATACTGTCTCCTTTCATCCATTTATGCCTAGCGTCCACTATAACCCTTTCCCTGATAGAAGCGACTTTTAGCACATTCATTTTATTCATCCGCTGAAGAAAATAGTTCCAAATTATACCGTAATAAATATGTGTCATATATAATACTTTCCTTATTCTAGCAGTTAATAGCTTAAAGCAGGCTGAAAGTAAAGCAGAATGCGCCTTAAGGCGCATTCTGCTTTACTTTCAACCTGCTTTAAGTAGTCACATATCTTCAATACTAGAAACAATGCTATCAGGTAAAGGGTTAAGGTAAAGAAGTACAGACTCTGATCAGACGCACTATGCGGCGTCTTATTAGAGTCTGATTAGAGTCCACACTCTTTGCAAACAAGAAATACTATCAAAAATAAAATGAAAATAAAGTAAATATAGACAGGTAGCGCTTAAATAACATGAGGGCCTTGAATGCCCTGGTATCGCTCACCTGTGGTAATGAAATGATAGTTTTACCTTTGAGCTTGTTTTAAAACAATAATTGAGTATCTTTTTTACTATTAGTACCAAGACTTTTACAAAAGGAAAAGTTAATTAAACTCCCCCATACATTTGATGTACTTGGGACTGTGAGAAAAGACAAATAAATAAGGGATTAAGCACGTTTTTAAAATAGTGATATATAGAGGATAACAGTGTGCATATAAGCCGGGACAATTAAAACACAAAGACATCTGTCTTGATAATAAGGTTAACAAAATATTTCCTAGCGTGGTACTTGCCTTTCAACTTAATGATCTAAACTAAAGTAAGTAAGACACTATTCCCGTTCCTGTATGCAGTCATAAAAAAGGATGGATACGTTCTCGTCGTGTCAATCAAGTATGTACGTGCACATTCGTCATGTAAAAAAATTGAGCATAAGTTAGGTAGGAAACGGGAATGGAATCTTACTTACTTTAGCTTTGATGACGTCAGTCAGTAGTATTTCTAAATACTACGCCCTTCGTTTAGTCAGTGCATACACTGCATAGTGTGAATTAGTCTGGTTCCCGGCCTAATATAACTTCGGTTATTAGGTCAGGCACTTACGAAAAATGGCGGCGCCCATGGAGAAGACCGGGTGAGTTAAAACAAGAAGGAACAACTTTAAGTTTTGATGGCAGGCGCTTAATATCTTAACATATGATTAATAGTATTAAGATAGGATTAAATATGAAAATGATTAGTATTGACGTTGTGTATTTTGTGTTTTAAAGCTTAAAGTCACATATTTTCGCGACCGTGCTTGCAGACAGTATACGTTTCCTGAAAAATTTCAATGAAAAGTAACGATGTGTCGGTATTTTTATGCCCCACTCTATATTGTTTTTGTCTGTCTTTCTTTCTGTCTATTTGTCCGTTTTTCTGTTTTTGACCGTCTGTCCACAACTTTACCTTTACTCTGGAACTACATATGATAGAGCCTTTATTTTTGGTTTGTATACTCAACCAGGCGCGTAGCTACCTGTACGCAAAAAACGCAACTGCGTACACATTGTCCTAAAAAAAAGAAAAATTGAAAAGTCCAAAAATGCAATAAAAATCGTAGTGGGGCAGGGGGTAGAGATCAAAGGCTGGAAGACAAGCTGTCAGAAAAAAAACATTATCCTAGAATCAATAATTTGTTATTTTTAGTCAAATTTTTACATAGTCTTTGAATGCGGGAAACGCCCTCAGAACGCACCACAGACCATCTAGGATTAAAAATTTCCCGGGGGAGCCCCCGGACCCCTCTAGAGTAAGAGTGTTTAAACCAATCAGAGGGGGTAAGAATTATGTTATTGGGAGTCGAATTTTACATATAGATTTAAAATGATGTTGGTATTTTCCTGTTTAACTAATTTTGATTGCTTGAAAAGTCCTCAGAATCTACCAAAGCCCATATTTTTTTCCGGAGGAGCATTCCGCATTCCCAGTAAGAGTACGTTCACCATTTGAATTAGCTTTGCCCCTGACGTCGACGTGTGTCCCCTCAATCGCAGTTCCTACGGGCCTGCGTTATCATCTTATCAAAATGGATCGTACATGCAAATGGTTCTGTTGCAGATCTGAATGTTACTGATTGTCGGTTTGAAATGAACATCCATGATTTAAGGAACGTATATTAGATCTATATAGGCCTACGTTCCTGATGATTTTGTCGTCAATGTCGTTTATTTTTTTATTCAATTTTTGCATAGATTTATGTTCTTTTATCACCTGTTTTAAATGCGGGAAACGCACTCAGAACGCACCAGAGACCATCTAGGAATGAAATTTTTACGGGGGAGCATGCCCCCGGACCCCCCTAGTATAGGGCTGCGTACCCTTCCTATTTGGTCTAGCTACGCCCCTGTCAACTTATGAAGCTCTGCAGTTCATTTTAACTTTAGTTATGTCCAACAAATGTCAAGGTCATTAAGAAGTAAAATCTGGTGAATTAAACATTGGCCATAACTTTGGAGCTACATGTGATACACACTTTATATTTGGAATGTGTACTCAACTCAAGAACTTCTTGAGCTCAGTACATCTTAAGTCATGTCGAGCAAATGTCAAGGTCATTTAGAGGTAAATTCGGGTGAATTAAACATTGGCCATAACTTTGGAACTGCATGTGATACAGACTTTATATTTGGAATGTGTACTCAACTCAAGAAGCTCTTGAGCTTGGTACAACTAAGGTTGTGACCAACAAACGTCAGGGTCATTTAGAGGTCAACTATGGTTAATTTAACATTTGCCGTAAATTAGGAACTACATGTGAAAGAGACTTCATATTTGACATGTTTACGCAATTTAAGAAATTCTTAAGCTCACTAGAGTTGG
The DNA here is from genome assembly GCA_922989275.2 of Gari tellinella. Classification (NCBI taxonomy): domain Eukaryota; kingdom Metazoa; phylum Mollusca; class Bivalvia; order Cardiida; family Psammobiidae; genus Gari; species Gari tellinella. The sequence goes on from OV277863.1 coordinate 36,440,845, forward strand.
GTCATGTCGAAGGTCAAGGTCATTTAGATTTCGAATAATAATGTCTCATAACATTCATATAATCGCCAATTGCGATATAAAAAATTGTTAAAAATGATACTGTTACATACAATTTGTATCTATCCAAACACGTCACTTGTCCAAAGTATTGACAGTTACGGAGACTAATATTAATTGGTTACAACAGTGATCAACAGCGATTAGATATAAAACAAAACGAACCCAATTGAACCAGGCATATACTGTGTGTTTAAGTAAAAATGATGTTCCGTTCTGTTCTGATAAGAACTCAAATATGATACTTGTAAAGTGTATATTAGGCCTATATATAAGAGTTAAGACATATTCTGTTAGATACAAGCCATTTTTAGAGTTTAGACTAATGTTGAATTAACTCTATTAGACCTCTAAATGACATTGACCTTTGACATAACCAAACTCTACTGAGCTTAAGGGATCATAAGCTGAGTACACATGCCAAATATGAAGTCTCTATCACATGTAGTTCTAGAGATATGACAAAAGACAAATTAACCATATTTGACCTCTTAATTAACATTGACCTTTGTTGGTCACAACCTTAGTTGTACCAAGCTTAAGAGCTTCTTGAGTTGAGTACACATTCCAAATATAAAGTATGTATCACATGTAGTTCTAGAGATACGGCAAAAGTTAAATTAACCATAGTTGACCTCTTAATAACCTTGACCTTTGTTGGTCAAAACCTTAGTTGTACAAAGCTCAAGAGCTTCTTGTGTTGAATACACATTCCAAATATAAAGTCTGTATCACAAGCAGCCCCAAAGCTATGGCCAATGTTTAATTCACCCGATTTTACCTCTAAATGACCTTGACATTTGTCCGACATGAAGCAAGTTGTACTTAGCTCAAGAGCTTCTTGAGTTGAGTACAAATCCCAAATATAAAGTATGTACTACATGCAGCTCCAAAGTTATGGCCAATGTTTAATTCATCCGATTTTACCTCTAAATGACCTTGATTCTTGTCGGACATGATCAAAGTTGTACTGAGCTGAAGAGCTTCTTGAGTTGAGTGCATAACTAAATATAAAGTCTCTATACTACGTAGTTCCAGAGTTATGGACAAGGGTAAAGTTGTGGACAGACGGACAAACAAACAGATAGACAGACAAACAGACAGGCAAACAGACATACAAAAACAATATGCTCCCAACTAAGTAGTATATAAGAACAAAAAAAACCGACACATCGTTACTTTTCAATGAATACTTTCAGGAAACGTATACTGTCTGCAAGCACGGTCTCGAAAATATGTGACTTTAAGCTTTAAAACACAAAATACACAACGTCAATACTAATCATTGACATATTTAATCCTATCTTAATGCTATGAATCATATGTTAAGATATTAAGCGCCTGCCATCAAAACTTGAAGTTGTTCCTTCTTGTTTTAACTCACCCGGTCTTCTCCATGGGCGCCGCCATTTTTCGTATACGCCTGACCCAATCACGTAGTGTCAGGGGAAGTAACCAGACTAAGTGTGAATATGTTTTTTAATGATTTGGCATAGTTGTACCTGACCCGGCATTGCAATGGTCTTCCAGTACCTTCAGAAATATAGCTGTGTATCAAGTTCACAGAAACACCAGGGCTGCCATTTCTCCGGATTTTTACTAAATCTTCGAAAAAAAATTCTAGTACATGGTAGCTTAAAGCAGGCTGAAAGTAAAGCAGGATGCGCCTTAAGCGCATTCTGTTTGACCACCAGCCTGCATTAAGTAGTCACATGCCAACAAAACTAGAAATAGGCTATGGGGTAAAGGTACGATTCGTAAAATCGCATTTGAAAAATGCAAATATGGAAATCTTAGGATTTTTCATGTCCACTTATGGCAGCCCTGAAACACCTGAACCACTCCGTGAACAGCTGATACTTTAAAACCGAAGTCCGATGTATCAGTGCTTACACTGACCATCGGAAAGAACCAGAAGGCTCTGTCGAAAATAAGTGTAAGGCATCGCACAAGGGTTTCTGTATCCGCTCCCCTCTCTCTGGGGCGTCCAATTAGCCTATTTTATGAATACATGGCAGAAACGGATGTTAACAGACAAACTATGAACAGCAAGTAACTGCTACTACTTCAACAGATAGTTTGTCACAGTGTAATTTAGGTCACTTGGCTGACAGCGATCATTGGCAGGTTTTGAAAATGCTAATAGTTTTGTGCATTAACTATATACCGGTCAGAAAATGCTAACATAACTATTTCAAAATTCATAAATTAAAAATGTGCTGATAACCCCTTTACTGCCATGACGTCATCATTTTTAAACCAATTGTCTGATTTTATTTCTCAAATTTAAATTTTAGGTATTTTGACTTAAGAAATGTTGAAATGGGTGTCAAACAGTTTGGATCCTGGTCAGACGCGATATCTGAAAAGGATCCAAACTGTTTTCAAATAACCATTGTACTCGGGGCACGGCTGTGCAGGGTTCAAAACGCGCAATTAATTATTGACAAATTAGGCGCCTCAAGGAACACCACATAATTCCATTAAACCTTTCCTCCAAATAAGCGCATCTACCACCTCTTGCACATGAGTACGAAATAAAAGAATGTTAAATCATAGTGTTGAAAACAGTTGGCAGATAAAAGCAAGAAAAAGGTAAAGCAAAAAGCTCTTGAATGAGCTTTCTGTGCCACATGCATCTCGCTTTATGCAGTATCTTGCCTTAACCCATTACTCCATAAGTACTCCTTTAATTTAATCCTCAACTGAAGAAAATAGTTCTAACTTATACAGTCATGAATATCCATCATAAGGATTATGTTCTATATTCTAACAGATGGTGCCTTTAAGCAGTCTCAATATGAAGCAGAATGTGCCTTAAGGGGCATTCTGCTTTACTTTCAACCTGCTTTAAGTGGTCACCTGTTAACAAAACTAGAAAAAGCTATGGAATAACGAGTTAAACAGTCTTTTATGCGTGGAATTATTGCAATAACTCTCCCTGTGTGCTTATTTCAATATAAATATATATATATATATGCAGTGCTCCCTCCCTACAACGGTCTTCCGAATAACGATTCCTTCTTTACAACAACGGTTGATGTTGTTCCCCAAACAAGACAAATATGACTCGTTCAACTCTGCATTATCGTCTGCTTAAAAATTGTCGTATTTTGTTTTTCTCAAAGTTACATATTTGACATTTTGAAAAAAACGTTATAACGTGTGTCAAACAGTTTGGACCAGCATCAGACGACGCGGTACGCGGCGTCTTATCCTGATTCAAGCTGTTTGCAAATGTAAGCCAATTTCCCTCCCTTTAACAACTCCCTCCGAACCACACACATATTTTTGTCTCCCATTGAGTGTTGTTGTAGAGAGGGAGCACTGTACAAGGTTGATCTAAAGACACTTCACTGTTTGTCCATACAGCATAAAAATACCTACAGTGGAGAATCTGATATTCTTTCCCGTTTAAACGCAAACTAACGCAAACGCAAAGCGCTAAAACGTAGAAAAGTACAACTTTTGGACAATTCTGATATTTCATGTGTATCTTGGTGGCAAACAGTTTGGAGCCTGATCAGATGCCGGGTTACCCGGCGTCTGATCTGGCTCCTAACTGTTTGCACTGCAAATTATAGTTTTAGCGTAAACGCGTTTATTGGGAAAGAATAACAGATTCTCCACTGTATGAAATAGCAAACAGTGCAGACTCTGATGAGACGCCGCCTAACGTAATTGGTTAAACTCTATGAATAAGTGCCTTTCTTTCCTTATTTCAGACTGTGGAAAAGATATCGAAATCATGATTGATAGTTCTGTCAATTCGCTACAAAGTGGGGACAAATCCCACTTGATTGCTTTTCTCTTTAAACTTATCCAACAACTAGACATTGGCCCAACTAAGGACCTAGTTGGCCTCTCTGAGTACGACTTGGCGCCACACGAACAATGGAGTCTCAACAAATACACTGACAAATACGACGTTCTCCGAGCTATCCAAGGCCTCAGTTTAGTCAAAGCTCCCAGCCATTTCCAGCTTGCGGACACGGACACTGCCGTAGAGTTCATTGTTCAACATGCACTGGCGCCATCTAGCGGGGATAGACCTGACCACAAAGATGCCGTCGTCATTATAGCATCCTCTGACACGGCTAGGCGTATTGCAGTGATTCTCCAAAAATGGGTACAATTACAAAATTATCTTGTCTCCAAAAGAAAAATATGAATAACTATAATATTTAGATAGAAATGGCATACAAAACCCTAGTTCTTGCATGACAGATAATACTGGTGATTAATTAGTAGCCTTAGAATGTCATAAGATCTATAAATTGGAAGCTATCATCTTATGAATTAGCTAGAAGTGTTTGTTTTTGGCTGTCTCCAGTACTATTCACAATACTCACACATCTGTTGTTTCCTCAAAACTGATGCAAAGAAGTGGTTTATTCCATTTTTTGATCTGACACATCTATCTTTTGCATGAAATATACGTTTTACTTAAACCTTTTTAAAAATAAATTTTTTGATCATACAAAATTGTGTGTCGCCAAAACATGTCTAACACCCGTAACAACTTTTCATCCATGTAGGATCGGAGTGTTGAACTGTATTATGTACGTGATAATAACCTTTTTCAGTTATGGAATGTTTGCATTTTATGGTACTGCGACATTTTTTAATGATGTACCAAAGTTAGGACGACTGCAACGTTTGGAATTCAAATATTGCGATTGGGATATTTTCTATTTCTAACACCCGTAACAGCGTTTGTAATAAAAAGTGGTCGATCTCAGAGAAACTGGTGGGTTTTTTTGTTTGACACTAACCAATGGTAGGTATTTAAAACACCTAAAGTAAATATTTCCCACAATATCGTATTCTAACCTTGAAGTTTAATGAAATTTGTCTAACACCCGTAACGTCTAACACCCGTTACAATATTTTATTATTGCAAAAGTTGTTCCCCTTTACAATATTTTATTATTGCAAAAGTTGTTCCCCTTTGTTTGTATGCTCGAGAGAATTGAGTTGCAAATGTACCCAGTGTATTGCCGATGTACAAGCAACCACATGTGAAGAGTGGAAGGTGTACATTTTGTACAAGGTGGGCAAAAATCTGAGAGAGCCAGAAGCTTGTTTGTACATCGGAAATACAATAGGCACAGTTGCAGAAACAGCTTCATCACGAGAAGAACCAGCTTATGAAACCTTAGTATCAAACAGTAGTCATATTCAGGAAACACATCTAACTGTTAACGATTGGGTGGCGGCTCTATATGATGGGGGAAGTATATCTTGGCAAAGTGACAAGCACAGACACTGATGACGTTCAGATTAACTTCTTGGTTGAGACTGGTAAATATGGAAGTTCTTATCGGTTTCCTAATGTCCGAGATGAAATCTGGGTCTAAAAGAAAAGTGTAATCAATTCATGACTCTGAGATCAGTAAAGCCTGTTTGGAAAACAAAACGATGTTTTCAACTTGACAAAGATGAGCAGAAAGACATTGAAAACAAAATCAATTAACAGCAATCAACGCCATGTTTATTAAGCTGTGTTTCATAAGAATCAACATTCTGTTCTAATGGTTACTTAATGTTCAAACTTGTTCAGCTTTGACATTAATGTTCCATACATTAGTCTTGATTCTGTCGTAGGTGCATATGAATTTCAAATACAAAAATGGAATTTTAGAAGAAAGGCGGCTATATGATTGACCTTTTTGGTATTTTCATTTTTTTCCCTAACACCCGTAACGAACGTTTAGTTGTTAATGTTACATTTATATAGGGAATAATGATATATACTGGTATTGGTGCCATGCCATATGTTAATTAATGTGTTTATACAGTTTGTTGTTCCACTCTATGATAACAAAATATATGGGAAGTGATTTATAAATCATTCTATTAAAACTTCTTAAACATTTAGGCTTAAGTTGGTCTGAAGCTTATGATTAGAGGTCACTGAGCTTCGATCTTGAGAAAAAACTTTCATTATGAGCTTATATTAACTGTTTCAATTGTATGCTAACATGATAGTATTGTTTATACAGAAATTATGTAATTATGGTTGACTTCTGAATTTGACTTTTTTTTTTAGCTAACGCCCGTAACAAAAGTAAATGTAACTTTAATGTCAGTGATGCTTGTGAATTGATAAGTAATGTCACACCAAGTGTTTGAAACATGTTCATATAGTTTATTACTTCCGTTTTATGTTATAACCTGAGTTCCATCATTCGTTCAGAGTATCATATAAAGAAGTTTTGTACCCGGCTCTAACAAAAACATAACTTCTCTAAATCTTATATTTTCTTGTAAATGTGCTTTACCTGCTATGAAGACACTTGCTCAAATGTTTTATAACGATCTTAAAGGCCATAGCAATATCTACCAAAATATAATCTAAGAAACATGTCCATAACGTATACAAGTAGTTATTTTTTGTCAACAAATGGTAGTGTAAGGGTGTCTAACCCCCGTAACAGATGGAAACACCTTCTTGCTTTGCTGGTGTATTTCTCAAAGACGGTTAACGTTAACTCGGTAAAACTTTTAAGTTTATCCATTTGATACTTAAATTCAAATATGCAATAGAAATGATCATAATTGAACACAGTATTGTTTTTTACTTTTTTTAATTTTGATTGTACCCATTTTTGGAGAATCACTGATAAGTGTGAACCTGAAAGTTACCAAACAGCTACAGCAGCTTAGTAACGACATCATTGTGATAAGCGTAGGCCCGGATAATAAGTTTAATAGCACACTGGACAACGTTGCCACGGACAGTAACCATGCCTTCCATGTTCCCACATACTCTAGCATAAACAACACCATGGTCTCTGCAGTGCTCAGCCTTTTGAAAGCGTGCTAGTATAGTTAACAACTTAACGGATAAATCAAAGAACGGCTTACATGTTTTATGTTACCAACTCTTTCACTGCCAAATCATTGTCTGCTTAAAATTGTCGTCTGCAAATTTTGCCAAATTTATTTGTGTAAAATTTTGACTAAATAAATATCTATACGACTGTAAATCCGTTTTGAACCAGATCAGACGCCGCGTGTGCTTTTATCAGTAAAAAAGAGTTACTAGGTTATAGGTCAAACCAGGAGGAAAAGCTAATCAGAAACGCTTATAAAATACTAGTAACCTGCCTTAACCCCTTCATCCATTTTTTGTTCCAAACATAGGTTTATACCGGTTTTATAACCTTGTTTTACAACAATGATTCATTTATCCCTCACGACATCATTACGTCATATGCTTTAAACAATTGCCGTCTGCTTTTATTTCTCACAACTAAATGTTAGGTATTTTGAATAACGAAATATTGAGAATTTGAGATGAGCGTCAAACAGTTTGGATTCGGATCAGACGCCGTGTTTTTTTACGCGGCGTCTTATCAGTATCCAAACTGTTTGCAAAATAACCATTGTAGATCTATTCATGGTAAGTCAGTGAAGAGGTTAAATAGTCATCAAAAAGTCGTTACCAGGCGGTTCCTTGGAGAAATGTTCTTACGTCTTAACCATTTGCCTGCTGGTCGCGACTTAATTGATTTTTGAAAACAGTTTAGATCCAGATAAGACGCCGCGTAACTCGGCGTCTTATCTGGATCCGAACTGTTTGACACTTTTCTTTAGGTTTCTTTACTTAATAAATGTATAAATCTCAATTTTACAAACTTTGCAGACGACAATTTCGAAGCAGACGAAATCACCGCAGGATAAGGGTTAAAGCACGGTAAACCCTCTCTGTTACGATCACTAAAACGAAGGCTTAATGATTGTATAAAAGACAGGTGAGAGCTTAAAGCAAGACATGACGGAGCATTCTGTTTTACTGTCACCTTGCTTTCAGCAGTTACATGCCGTAAACACCTAATAATTAACATAATTAAATGACTACAAATATAGAGAGATTTTACTGTACATGTATCACCAATTACTCAAACATGTCTGTACTTAGCAGGTCGGTTCAATGACTCTTACAAAAAGATTGTATTTTGAGTCTTGACCTAGATCTTTAAAAAGCAAGTACATAAATCTAGCTTAGACCTTTGAAAAAAACTTTAAAGAGTGTATAATATATAAAAATGTATCTGTAGTTTTTAAAAAGACAATCGCCAGCTTAATGTTTAATGAAATGATGGTAGAGAACACCTTAATGAACATTCTGCGTTGCTTGTTTATGTGCCAAACATATGTTATACCGGCACCTTGCTTTAGGCATAACAATGCTATTCATTTAACGCCTTCGACATAATGGCGTAATCTGCTTTAAACAATCGTCATATATGTTTTTAGATATATACGTTTTAGTTAATTGACTAAGGTGATATCATAATGAGTATCAAACAGTTTGATTCCTGATCAAGTCTGATCAAGATCCAAAATGTTTGCAAATGCGCCCTTTGGTGTCATTAACAGTGAAAGGGTTATGCATTGGTCTCCAAATAAACTTTAAAACTTATTTTGTGTTTGTCGTTGAAATCTACAAATGTCCAACTTTAACTAATTGTTCTCTAGCGACGAGTATACTCGTCCTTTACAAACAATCTATATATGGAGAACACATTTCGTCCTATGTAAACAGTGAAGAGCCAGATCAATGGACTCCTAAAGCAGCTCTCTGATCAGGGTCTTCACTGTTTGTCATTTTGTAAAATCAAATAAAAACAACGAACGATGGTCAAACATGGACTAGACCAAATTGGAAATGGGAATCGTCCATAAAATGGTATAGGAGTGAATGATTTAGTCTATTCATGTCTGGATATTGTGTTGACCGAAATATTTCATTATACAGCGCTCCCTCTCTACAACGACATCCTATAGGAGACCAAGCATATGTGCGTTGTTCGGAGAGAGTTGTTATAGGGAGGGGAATTTGCTTACATTTGCAAACAGGTTGAATCCAGATCAGACACCGCGTAACGCGGTGTCTGATCTGGATTCAACCTGTTTGTCACTCCTCATTAAGTTTTTTTCTGTTAAAATGTCCATTACGTAACTTTGAGAAAAAAAGCAGACGGCATTGCAGCCGTTTATAAGTTTGACAAAATTGTCTGGATTTTTGGAAGAGCGGCAAGCGTTGCTGTAAGGAGGGAATCGTTGTTGGGAGTACCGATGATGGGAGGGAGCAGTGTAGGTATAAAATGGTGGTCTAAAGACACGGCACAGTGTTAGACCATTTAGGCTACAGTAGATAATTTTATATGAAATAGTAAACAATGCAGACCCTGATGAGACACCGCAAATTGCCACGTCTCATTAGAGTAGTACACACTGTTTGCTAATTCATACTTTGGGGACAATTGGCATTGACGTAAGTGCACTAACTTCGTTCTGTCATGCACTTGCAGATAGACATATGGCTGATTAAAACATGGTAAGTATAGTTTTGCATCTGATCAGGATTTAATTCAGCTATTTTTCAGTATGACTGCAAGAACAGTGATCAAAGATTAACACATTCAATCCTAGCGACGCGTATCCTCGTTATTAACAAACATTGTACATGGGAAGAGTACACTTGTCCTATACAAACAGTGTAGACCCTGATCATAAGGCTCCTGCAGAAACTCTCTGATCAAAGTCTACTCATTTTGCAACATATAAGTGTTATAGTCAACCCAAAATAGTAAAAAATGGACTAGACCTAATTGGTCATTGGAAATTTTCATCAAAATTTTCAGTGGTGAATGAGCTAAAAGATATAAATTTAACAGTTAGACATTGGTCAGATCAAAGGTCAAGGACAAAAAATGCTTCATAAGTATGTTATCAAATTTATTTTTCGGTGGTAGGGTCAAACAGATCCCCGGTAAACTATTAAATTTGACCATTCTAACACACCTTAACGTGAGTTAATATGGATTCGAATATTCGTGCACCAAGAAATGTGACGCCGTTGCGGGAGTGCATATTGTAGCTAAACTGAAGTGTTAGAATCGGAATAATGAATTTATACCAGTGAACTATCCTGCAATATAACACAGGCAGTCGTTGAGATGCTGGTGATTAAATCATTAGGCCTTGAAGTCTTGTCTTGGAGTTTCTTAAACATAACGTTGCATTCAGGTGAGCGAATTAGGACGCTCATGGTCCTCTTGCTTTTATTCACAATGACGACCAGTGCATACCCATATCAAACGGTTTCTTTGGGAGCCCTCTATTCAGGGTCTACACAGTTTGCATATAAAAGCGATGTAATTGCAAACTGTTTTGACACTCAATAAAACGCGAAGTAGATCTAACTCGATATCTGATCAAGCTCCTGTTTGCCATTTAGATTAGTACAGGTGTACTCCAACATAATACCAGCACGGCACAGGATATAGCAAATAATGTTCGCGCACATATACATACATGCTAAATAGCTTGTTGACAATTCAACCCAGACGTGTACCCTATTCACCTCTAACGTTAACCCTTTTCCGCCCAGCCCTTAGAGACATCGGATGTTGGATATCCTGTTGTTAGTACAACTGTACAGGGGGTGAACCTCTTTTAGATTTCATGATGCAATTTTGCTTGATTTTTTCAAATAATTTTCCTAGCTAAAAACATGGCCGCCAGTAGGTGGGGTGAATTTACCTATGATGGATCTCTACCAGATTTTTTCAAATGATTTTTAATGAGAAAAGGCTTTCCAGGTGCATATGTCTTACACCACATCAGCTACAGATACAAATGAATATGAGTACATCATTCTGTAGTGTAATATGCCATTTAAGGTTACAATGACATTGACCGTTGACTTTGTATCATACTTTCTGTTCGGCACTACCTGGGGATACAAATATTAGTGTAGAGAGAAACAGACAGAAACAGTGCTACAGAGACAGACAGAGAGAGAGAGACATAGAGAGAGGAGCAAAAACAGAGAACATCTTTGGATGACAAAGTAACGCATAAAGCTACTGTGCCCTTGATCATGACCTTTGACCTCAGTTATAGGAAAAGTTTGTCTGTAAAATACATTTGCTATCACGCACCAGCTAGATGAACGAAACCTCTTTGGATGGTGAAGTGTCTCGCACAATGATAGTTCACTGCTGCCTTGGCCTTGGCCTTTGACCTCAGTCACAGAAAGAAACTTCGCCGGAATAATTATATTTCCTAAACCATATCAGCTATTGATACAAAATGTTGTGCGTTAGGACTTCTTTGGATTGTGGAGCATTAAATGTCATTTTCAGGTCACTCAAATGCATGTATCGATAATTATAGTCCAAAAAATCCATAAACCACATGTTAAGGCTACCAAACATGGTGTAGGATTACATCTCAGATTGGCAAAATGTTGCATACAAGTGTCAGGTACTCTGTTACTTTGACTATTGTGACCTTGATTTTGCCCTTTGACCACAATAACGTAGAGGCTTGCGGATCATATGTCTTATACCACATCAGAAAGGTTCCAAATGTGATTTGCGGTACTTGCGTGCGAAAAGAATTTGCAAGTTCTGTAGTTTGTACATTCCGATGATGTAAAAGCACTGCTACTTTTATTTATTTTTAAAAACATTGTCTAAACACTTTTCATGCACCAAGAATCTGTTATTCAGGGGCATATATATTTTGCCCTGTTTGTCTGTCTGTCATTTTCACATATCCTTAAGGTGGTTCGCGGGTCAGCTTATTCTGTGTCAGAATTCTTTGAAACCTTGATTAAATTGAAATATACCATATGGAGAGTGAAAAATCGTTAAAATGACAATAAGTTACAGTGCCGTTTTTTTCTGACTGGACCTTTTGTAGAGAAAAGCTCCTTTTTTAATAAACAGGAATATTTTCTTTATAAAGTGATATAACTCAATAATTTCTGTATATTCAAGTAAACTGTACATAGACTATAAGATATTGGGCAAACAAAAGTATTTCATGACATATTTTCTGGAAATATCAATATTTTAAAAAAGTCAAATTATGAAAATCTCAAATTACAAAAAATCTAGTCGTTTAACATATACTAATTTTACTCCTATTGGATAGATATAATTTAATTCTACTAGTCACAAAAATTTAATGAAAATCTACAGTGGAATTTACATTTTATACATGATTTCCTGAAATTCTGACAAAATGTTAACACAAAACGAGTAACCTCCCTTGAGTTCAACTTTAAAATGCCGTCAGCTCTAAATAATACCATAAGTCAAACCTGTAATAAAGGAGCATTGAATACTGTAGCCTGTAGATCTTTAAAGGCAAGTGACTGCTCAATGCATAACAAAAGTAATTATAAAAGCTCCTTTAGGATCTAGCTTTTAGCATTACTTTTGTCCTGTATTAAGCTGCCATCTGTCATATAGGCTATAAATCCTCAGAAATTTAGCTGTCACTCGACTATACTTGCATCTGATATAATTCATTATTACTAGACTAAACATAGCCTGTCCTTTGATCACTGCGTTATGAATTGACTAGTCGCTCAAATCGGACAATTTTTTAAAAAAAGTTTTGAAGCAAGTGGGAATCGAACCTAGAACCTCTGGATTGCAAGTCAATCACCGTATCAACTGCGCTAACGGAGAAGACACTGCAGTAGGTCAAACTTTTCTTTATCTAACTTTTCTACTATAAGCACGTGCCGCAAAGATCAGGTGAAAGTCATCAGCATTTCCGGAACTCGAGATGCGGGCCGCTCGCTGTCGAACCACCTTATCCTTTATTATTAGAACTTTTTCTAATAGATATGCGCCTTGCGCCTTGTGTCAAGACCTTTCCGACCATGCCAACATGCTGTCATTGCGACCTTGCCCTCTGACCTACTTTTGTAAAATTCATTAGATGCCTATAACTTTTAAACCAATATCCCAAGGGTTTTCATAATTAGTATCTATTTCTCTTGTGTTAAGACCTTACCAACCAAAACATGTGACCTTTGACCTATTGTATCAAAATATAACCCAAATCTTAAATTTGGCTATAACTTTTGCACTATTGTAAATGGGCCTTCTATACTAGGCATGTGCTATTCGTTCGTCAGTACATTTCAAACCATGCAAACTATTTTTGCTCTTCCGACTTCGAACTACTATAAATATTTTAATGCCTATAACCAAGAGGAAATGAGGGTTTCCATTTTTGGTATGTATATTCCTTGTGTTACACCTTTCCAAACATACTAATTTAACCTTGACCTTTGACCTATTTAATCAAACTTTAAACAAAAAGTTAAGTCTGGCTAAAGCTGTTGCACTATTGTAAAGATGCCTTTTATAATTCTTAGTTTTAAACTTTTAAATTACACATACAAAGAAAATTGAAAGCTAATCTGGACGCTTTCGCCCGTGTACTGCCATGCTTGTGTTATAGACAGCCGCTGTCAGTAGTTATTAGTTAAAACTTAAAAGGTATTGTTAAGGTGTGCAAGTTAAAAAGATTACTTTTGAAAGGCCCAGCGGTAGTTAAAAGCAATAGATGATGTCATTGACTTAATGACATTGTGTAATAAACGAAGTCTGGACAAGACTGCACATGTTGCATACTTTGCGGTATTAGTGTTTTCTTCTGACCTGTCGGAGTTATTTTTAGATTGGAACATTCTAAAACTTTCAAAGGGATGAGTTTTCTCTACATCCAGTTAATGATACGGATAGCTGTAACTTTTGTGCGTAATGTACAGTAGAGGATACCTTACTCTTTCCCGTTTAAACGCAAACGCAATGCACTAAACTGTGGAAATTTACTTTTAGAAATTTTAATCATATTTTTAATCTGAGTAGCAAACAGGTTGGAGCCTGATCAGATGCCGGGTAACCCGGCGTCTGATCTGGCTCCAACCTGTTTGCAATGGAAATAATAGTTTTAGTATATAAATGCGTTTGTTGGGAAAGAATGAAATATCAGTAAAGTTAGCGCAAGGGTCTCGTGCTGCACGAAGATCATGTTATCTCAAGTTGGAAAGTGTACGACTAGATAGATCCGATGTTACCCTGTTATCTATTTACCATTATGAACTATTCTGTTCTAAAAATAACTCCGACAGGTCAGAAAAATCGAACAATAGACTGTTTCAAACCCTGAGTGTCCTGATGAAAGGGAAGTAATGTGGTTTTGAGTTTTGAAAAAAAAAGGATGAAGTAGTTAACTCTTACCATGCTAGTGGCGATTATGTCCCACAGTGACTTCCTCTGCTAACAGTTTGGATCCAGATGAGACGTCGCCTAACGCAACGTCTCATCAGGATTCAAACTGTTTGACACTCTGACCAGGCTGTTTTGAAAAGAAATTTTGAAAATTCTATTTTAGAACACGGTGGAAGACGACAATTGGCAGAGTTGTAAATAAGCAGAGTATCCGAGTACTTACCCAATTGAAATTGGTGAAAAAAACCAATTATTTCAAAACTAATGGGTGACAGTACCCAACAAAAGCAAAAGGAAACCCAATTATTTGAAAGTGATTGGGTAAAAACCAAACGGATACTCAATTGCTTTTTAATTCCATCGGGTTATCAACTGAACTTTTACTTTAGTCGAACATGTGTAAACAAAAGTTGCATATAGAACTAAGTAAAGTAAACACTGAAAATCATTTTAGATAGTTAATAACAATACCCTGAGTGACCTGTTGAAAGGACAAGGATAGAAAATCCAAGTTTATTTTCCTACTGATACCCAATTATATTACAAATCAAGGGGTTCTGGACTGGGGAAGCCCAAATGAATTAGAAACCATGGGGTTGTGGTCAATGCAATACCCAATGTTTTTTTTTTTAATTTTCCGAAATCTTCGGATTTCTGCTCTTACTTTAAAATTTGGAATTTTGTGTGAATTTACCTAGGACACATTGATACGGGTGTCAAACAGTTTAGATCCAGATCTGACGCCGCGTTACGCTGCGTCTGATCGGGATCCAAACTGTTTGCATAATTATGTTAGCGTTATAAAGCCTGGTAACTAAAAGGCTAACGGTACGTTTTCTAAAATCGGGCTTGAAATTTTGGAAATCTTAGGATTTTTAGCGACTTATGATAGCCCTGATTTCCTCTTTGTTCAAGTGTTCACCGATTCAGTGCAGAGATAACATTTCTGTGAAGCTACCGGTGTGCTGGTAATCATCAACGAGCTGCTGATCTTTTCTATCATATGTGTTTAGTCCAGCCAAATTAGCCCCAAAAAGGGTCGAACCTAGAACTAATTGCAACAGAAACCTTTTCTGCTGTATTTATATCACACAGATGTACTCTTTATACAACTGAAAGTCCCAACTCGTAGCTAGATGGGAAATTCATTTTTGAGGGGTCTGAATTTGGTACCTGATTATATTTAGGCGGACACAATATTCAATCAGAGTTATCGGAAAATAGACAGTCAGCAATAATTGACTCACTTTTCCTTCATTTATTACAAGAATATGCATAATACTCTATCATATATAACAACTCTTTACAGTAAAAAATATTTCATATTGATATTTTAGGGTCTAAATGATAAAATATGGGGTACAATTACCCCACCCACTTTATAACATTAAATATTTTCTCTTTTTTTTAATTTTCAGTTCAAACCCCTCCCATGCTACAAACAAATAATCATTAAAAAGACATTCTACGAGCAAGCAAGCCAAATGTTTACACATCTACATTATTAGATGGCAGCATTCATAGAATTTGGTACCTGAGTATATGTAGGCGGACAAAATTTTCAATCAGAGTTATAGGAAAATAGACAGTAAGCAATAGTTGACATACTTTTCGTTCATTTATAACAAGAATATGCATGCATAACACTTCATCATATATAAGAACTCTTTACACTGAATTTTATATTATATTAATTTTTCAGGGTCTGAATGATAAACTATGTGGTACAATTACCCCACCCACTTTATAACATTAAATATTTTCTCTTTTTTCAAATTTTCAGTCCAGACCCGTCCCATGCCATTTTGTTACATTTTAACAAACAAATAATCATTAAAAAGACATTCTACGAGCAAGCAAGCCAAAACTTTACACATCTACAATATTAAATGACAGCATTCATAAAAGTTGGTACCTGCTTATATGTAGGCGGACACAATATTCAATCAGAGTTATAGGAAAATAGACAGTAAGCAATAATTGACTTACTTTTCGTTCATTTATAACAAGAATATGCATAACACTTCATCATATATAATAACCCTTTACACTGAAATTTATACTATATTGATAGTTCAGGGTCTGAATGATAAAATATGTGGTACAATTACCCCACCCACTTTATAACATTAATTTTCTTTTCTTTAAAATTTCAGTCCAAATCCCTTCTATGCCATTTTGTTTCATTTTTTACAAACAAATAATCATTGAAAATGTCATTCTACGAGCAAGCAAGCCAATTGTTTTTTTTTACACATGTACAATATAAGATGACATCATTCATAGTTAGTATTAATGAAATAATCCTAAATATATATGAGAATGTGCTCGAATTTGGGCCAATACTTTACGTTGTTACTTGAACGCAGACTTGTTTTATTGCAAAACAATTACCTTTAGACAACAAAATAATCGTTTGTCGGACAACAAAGGATGCTGTCGAATTAATTCCGTAATCGGTTAAAGGGAACCGGGCGACAACGCCCCTTAACACCTTATGTAATTCATTATTTATTTATCTTTTTCAGACAGTTCTGTCAGACGTTTTTTTTTCGATAATTGGATATTTTCTTTGTTATGTCGAGTTGAAGCTTACATGATATCGTTAAGTGAAAAACATATGAAGTTTTGGAACAATCCAACAGACTTTCCGACATGTGCAGTTTGTCTTACCCAAAGCCGTTTTGTTACAATAAAGCCTAATGAAGCAATGGTTTGATAAGCATTTTGTAATAGAAAGTAACAAATACATGTAATGTACAATACGAACATTCTACGGCTAACTTTGCGACCGTTTGGGTGCCAGCGTGGCGGCCACCAATCAACACGGAATGCCTCATAGAGACTGGGCAATTACTTTCTTCATGACCCACCCTCCGTGTCGTAGCAGGCCGACCTTTTTACTATTAATATAATTTGATTAACTTTGACATATGTCATTATGTGACGTCATCTGCGAAAAGGTTGCTTATCAGGGCCTACGATATTTGTCGCTCATGACAAAAAAAAGAAGAGAGAGTTACTTTCCGGGAGGATTTGGAGAATGTAGATTGACACTAGTCACTACATGATTTGATGGTAGACTGCATCTGCTGCGGGTAAATCTATGCCACAATGGAAACTAGCACTAACCTCCCCTGCCCATGCATCATGTCTTGTACTACATATCTTATAAACAGTGCTTTGAAAATCTAACGTGCAAACAGCTGGTTCAACGGTATATATTTTGCAGGTTTTGAACAAAATAAACAGTTACTTTGAAAGTCAAACATACGGCTACACCAGAACTCAATTCTTTTCTTCAGTCACGACATTTTCTGACTATTCAATTTGAATTCTTGGCAGTGTATAGTCTTTCCTACATTGTACATGAACAGTTATACCGGGCTCCACTACATTACTGCGGTTTCGGGCTAGCTGTATCCCTTTTCCCGGAGACTCAACGTCGGCTCACCATCAGTTAAAGGTTGGAACAAAATTTTAATGGGACATTCACTTTCAATTTTGATCTGAAATGAAAGAAAAATGATACTGTGTTCCCTGTCAAGTTTTCAACCAATAATGTTTTACCTTAACTCAGGTATTTGTGATATCCCATTTAGAAACATATCACATTGGCGGACTTCTTAGAATAAACCATTGTCAGTTTTCCAGACAATAAATACGAAAGACTCAAGCAGGAAACGCAACACAAACAATGCACACGCCTCTCAAGCAGAACACACACACAATCATACCATAACAACCACACACACATACACACACACGCGCAATACCATTCCTTCATCTACACACTAAATAGAAAACAACACGCAAGACAAACATAAAGCAAAGTGAATATAGGAGTCCGCCTTGGTACGGTCAGTAGCAATTAATAATTAATTATAAATTAATTATCAATAACCACTGGGGGTTAAACCTGGGTTTAGGGGCGCCCAACCTCACTCTTATCTCCCATATTCACCTATTAAGACGAACAGTGTACACAAAATATAAACCGTGTTCCACAACCTTACAACCAAAAAGACCGCCAACACACGCTTTACGATACGCGGAATCACAAACAATGCCTAGATAACATTAAAATTGTTCCTCACTGATGTTGTCAAGGTAAATCGGTGTCTTATCGTTTAAAGTTAGCTACTTTTAAATAAGTAGGATCACTGCTGTTTTATCGACATCTACATTGATGTATCAAAATGATGGAGATCTGAAATAAACAACAGTAAACTGTTAATTACTATCTTATAAACTAACTTCCTGTTAGTTTTCTTAACATAAACAGTAGGTATTTCCTAACTTTGTCGACGACTGCTGATAATAAGGCCGAGTGATTTCATTTGTAACACTTTGCGCATTATCAGTAGTATTGAAACAAAATGCATTAAACGATACAGATTAAAGATAAAGATTGGTAATTTATCATTTTATCAAAAAGGCACTTAAAAAAGAAAACAATACGTGTTTCGGGCAAAGGTCTGAAACAAAATAGGTAGGAACAGGCTCAAGACTTTTTTTACAATTGTTTTAGGTGCCAAAATTTGTCCAAAAGTCTATGTTTTTAAACAGTTTTTCCTCTGTTTTTGAAATATTATTTTTTGCAAAAAAATACACAATGACGGAAGTGTTTTGCTTGGTAGGTCGGGTTCTCCGAAACATAGAATCTGTTTTGCCTAAGTAGGCATACTGTAAACTGCTACCTTTGGGTACAAGTCCAGTCTTTAATGAGCCATGGGTATATGTGTCTGCTTCACTAGCATTGTGCAGTCTGAAATATAATACAAAGTAATAGTTGGGTGTTATGTCAATGTACAGTCTCAATTATTCTATCTATAGATTACTACTAGAGTGGAGAATCTGTTATTCTTTCCCGTTTAAACGCAAACGTACGCAAAGCACTAAAACGTAGAAAAGAACAACTTTTGGACAATTCTGATAATTCTTGTTTATCTTGGTGGCAAACAGTTTGGAGCCTGATCAGACGCCGGGTTACCCGGCGTCTGATCTGGCTCCAAACTGTTTGCACTGCAAATAATAGTTTTAGCGTAAACGCGTTTATTGGGAAAGAATAACAGATTCTCCACTGTAGCAAGATCAACTTTAGGAAAAGAAGATCATGTAGGAGATTCAAACACTGCAGCAGATTCAAACACAAGTCTGCAAACACCGTGCGACTTTCACCGATTTTCATATAAACCCTATTATTTTAATAATGATATAACGTAGACACATTATTTAGGTTCCATCCCGATTTAATTGCTGTTATGATTTTTCAAAAGAGGCTTGCAATAAGACTGATGTGTAAATTTTTTAGACTTGACCAGTGGAAGGAGATCGAATTAGCTACTACTATCGTATACCTAAGATTAAAAAATGATAAATATACATTCAGAGACACGATTCAAAACCAGTTTCACCACTCGACATTGGTGCATTTATTGTTTAATGAACATTCCTGTCTGGAAAAAAAGTACAAAATAATCTTTTTGTAATGTGTGACGTGTCAAACATTATTTTTGTCACAATGTTCAATGCTTATAGTGTCACAGATATCCCGTCCTTCGTAAGGTCAAGATTCCAAGTTTAGCATGACGTTGAACTGAGTTGCTTCAAGCAAAACATTTGGATCAAATGATGTTTGTTTTAAAACTGAGGTCTACCGGTACATACTATTTCAAAAAGTGCATGATTACAACCTCGTTCGTCGAAGTTTTACTGAGTTTTAATTGGTGAAAGGAGATTTTTATCATAATGTTCAGCAGAATATAAAGTATTACCTTAAACAAAATTCAAGACTCATAGTGGCGTAGGAATTTCGTCTTTTTCCGAATCTGAAGCCTGAAAAGGAACAATAAAAGTGTGGTTTTTTTTTCAATGTTAACGAGTATTCCAAAGTTGCAAATTATAAGTTGGAACCGTTTGTATATGAACTTTTCATTTTCCTTTAATATGATTACTCGGAGTATCTATGCTAGAAAATTGATTTATGACTCATTTTACGTGTCAGTTCCGTTTAAGTCACGATAAAAATTATATCGACTACGGAAAACGAAACTCAACACATAAAATACTTCATATAAGCGTCACATTATTCCTAAGTAGAGATTATTGATTTACCCGAATTTTAATTTTGTGGCCCGAATTGGCTTCCGTAGAAAAAATAAATGCCATGGGATTCACTAGTTTTAAGTAAATTGACTTCAAATTTCACTGTTTTCACATCATTTACAATAAATTACACGGATTTTTTTTATTTCAACTTTCTACTTGAAGATTTTCGTGCTTTAAAACAATTTTTCAGATAGGAAACGGAAACTTCCTTCTATTTGCTAAATGCATTGGGGCTCGTACAATAATTTTGACCGATTTCAGTAAAACAAATATTTATTGTCAAATCTATTGAAGATATCTGATATCTGATTAAAATATTCGAGTCTAACCATGGTAGTCTTAATATGTCTTGCCTTGCTATACTGCTGAAAAGCTGAAAATGAGTCCGTATCGAGGTAAACAAAGTAAAGTGCGCACCGCCGTCTTTTGGGCGACGACGTCATGAAATAGCTGTTATGACGCCATGATGTATCATATTTGTTTGATATGGTGACTGAATCGGAAAAGCCGAATTTTACAAACTTTGACACAAAATATTTTTTTTATTGAAAGGGGGATTTTGTGGGACTTTTAGTATGTAATACACTTTGATCTATATTTTCGCACAGTCGCAAAAAGTTTCTGTTGCAATTAGTTCTACCTCAGGATCTAATTTGACCGGACTAGTTAGGTACTGCTGCCAAGGATGCCAAATACAAGAGCAATATTCAACCATATACAAATGTATTTTGTAGGCTGTTTCTTTTATCTGTTCTTTTTCTGTTTATACATTTCTCTTACTGAAGCGAGGAGTGTTATTGACCTTAGATGTCGTGTTGTTTATTTGATGTTTCGCTGAAATTAATTTCTAGATATTTGGCATTTAAAGTAGGTTTTAAACAGTTATGTTCCATGTAGTGTTTCGGGGTATATGTGAGGGCTTCGTGGTGAATCCCAAGCACCTCGGATTTGTCGGGATTAAACTCCATTGGCCAGTCTTCTTCCACATGCTTTCATACAGTGTAAGGTATTGTAGTGTTTCTGATTAGGAATGTGAGTTGATGGTTAAGTAGACTATGGTGTCATCAGTGAACCGACTTGCTATAAATAGTTTTTTTTTAGTTTATTACAATGATATAACATATATATATATATAGTTAACCTAGTTTAGGTTGATCAGATTAACTGTATGTATAAAACATTTTGTATATAAAATGTTATGCTCTTATTACTGCTATGAAATATGTACCGCGTATGTTTATATTTTGTTTATGGCGATAAACATGCATAGCATGTTTGAGATGAAAATAAAAACTGAAACTTTTTTTAAGCTGGGCAGATCATTAATATAAGCTAGAAATATGGATTGGCCGAGTACTTAGCCTTGGGGAACTCCAGACATAAGATGTTATGCTGACTGGGGACTTGAACCAGTTCAAGTCATCAGTCAGCAACATCTGTCATTTTAAACCATGATTCCTACAGGCATGTTTTTATCCTGATGTTTATCTTTTCACCCTAGTATTTTAACCCCTATCACCTTTACACCCTTACTTCCTTATCTGTTATCTGTTCCTATTTCTACTAATAGTCATTTGGCGCGCAACTGCTCGAAATTACCCGTGAGGGTGTGAAGCAGAAATCTCGAGATAGATAGATAAAACATACAGTTTTGGGAGTGAAAACTGATTCAGATTGAATAGTTGAGATGTTAGCTTTGGCTGTCGGGTCAGAATGGATTTAGCCGTTGTGGTCTAGTAGTGCTATGCCTGAGTTTTCTGATTTGTTGTGCTTGATGAAGGAGTAAATAAATATCTGTCTGGCCTACAATGTTGGTATCGGTGAATATAACTGATCCAAGGTAGAACCAGTAAGCAAGCGAAAGCTCTACAAACTGAGCTATCGAGGCGGTCAATATGCATCATTTGCAAACAGCGTACCTATGAGGAGTACACTTATCCTATGCAAACAGTGTTGACCCTGATCTGAGGGCCCTCTGATCAGGATCTACACTGTTTGACATTTTGACTTATATTGTAAAAATCAACCCTAAAAAGTCAAAAATGGACTAGACGAAATTGAAAACTTGAATTGTCCATTTTAGGTTTCAGGGAGGAAAAACGGGCTATGGGGTAAAGGGTTAACATTGAGCATAGTGCTACAGTTACTTCGGTTACTGGACGTTTCGCTACCCTGTTGCGTTCGCGCCTGTCAGTTCGCTACCCAGGGTGTTTTACCCTGGACGTTTCGCTACCCGTACATTTTCGCTAAAACCCTGCTCGAAATTACCCGTGAGGGTGTGCAGCAGATAGATAGTTAGTGATCTGAAAGTTGCAGTTGAAAATGAAATTAGCAGTTGTCAATTTTGAAAGGCGCTTCTGAAATTGTGTGTAATACAGATCAGATTCCGCAAAAATCCAATCAGTAAATCATTTTCCGCATTGAGAAGAGTAAATAAATAAAATTCTCTTTTTTGGAGATTCCATTAGTTTGGAACCAAATTAATGAATATAAATCTCTCAAGTAGACGCGTGGCGTCTGCACAAATATTTCGTCAAAATTATAATTATATCTGTCATGGTTAGTTTGGATCCAGATTAATAAATACCACCTTGTTCCGTAAATAAAAACCTCTTATATTGAGCTAGCATTGGTTTGGATCCAGATTAGTAAATAAAAATCTCCGATGTGGATGCGTGGCGTCTGCGCAAATCTTTCGTCAAAATTGTAATTTTTTCTGTCCGTATTTTGGATCCAGATTATTAACTTAAATCACTTATATGGTGATTCCATTGGTTTGGATCCAGATTAAGGGATACAAATGTCTGATGTGAACGCGTGGAGAACGTGTGCAAATATTTTGTCAAAATTGAAATGATCTCTGTCCGTTAGTTTTGATCCAGATTAATAAAAAATCACTTTTAAATATGCTGATTCGATTGGTTTGGATCCAGATTAATAAACACAAATATCTTATATTGACGCGTGGCGTCTGTGCAAATATTTTGTCAAAATTTGTTTTTATTTCTGTCCGTTAGTATGAATTCAGATTAGTCAATAAAACCTCTTCCATTTCTTTACGTTAGTTCGGATCCAGATCAGTAAATAAAAATCCATTGTACGTGGGAGCACAGTACTTAAATAAGAGGTGTGAAAACTGGGTAGCGAAAAGACCAGCTGCGAAAGCCACAAGGTAGCGAACATGCTAGGGTAGCGAAAATCCAGTTAGCGAAACGTCCTGAAATCGTTACTTCAACTTTTTACTGTCGTCAATCGTTTTCCGATTATTACTGACAGGTGCTGTCGGGAAACAGTGTGCTAGATTAAAAGAGATTATTAACAATGTGCAAGTTATAAAAATATAGATAAAAGGCCCCAGAGCCGGTGAGTTTAAAAACAGATGTGTGGTTTACTACGTCAGATATGCAGCCAGTCCATCTTGGCAGGAGTGAATGACTCTAGGTTGGGGCTGGACTGCACATGTTCAGGTAGACTGTTCCAAAGCCGGTTTGTTCTGGGAAAGAAATAATTTGCGTGATACTGAGTTTTTGAAAATGGTATTAGAAAGTTAAGGTGTCTTGTCTGGTTGAGATGGTGATTGTCAACAGCTACAAGGTTACATATGAGCTTGAAAAACATGACCGAAGAATAATGATTTCTTCTTTGCGCCAATGTTTTCCAGTTCAGAGCTGTTAGCATTTCTGTTACGCTGCTATTGTATGAGTAATCATTAAAAACATAACGTGCTGCTGATCTTTGAACCATTTCCAGCTTGTGGATTAAATACTGCTGTGTTTTTGTTATGCGGAACAACTGCATTAATTGAAGATAGAACAACTGCATTAATTGAAGATAAAACTTGTCGACCTTTAATTGTACCTTGCTATTTTTACGACAATTTTTTTGGACCCGTAGAATAGAGATAGAATTTATCGTGTGACTTGTGACTTTTACGAAAATGTCGAAATCCTACACCGTTCGAATTGGAACCCATAACTTCCGGTAAAAATGGATACATTGCGATCGTTGACAGGGCCAATAGTTTTAGCGCGTACGCGCGCTACAGACCTAGAAAGTGTACGAAAGCTCAACTGTTGGTATGTCGCGTGTTTCTTTTTTATTTGTTGTATTTCATATTTGTCTCAAATTAATTAATCTCATTGAAAGTAATGCCATAAAGTGGTAACTTTTTGTTGGCTGTCAGTGTCTGTGTCAAGGTGTAAATATACCAGATGACTGTTTTTATCCTGTACCCTCCATCACCCATTTACATAAATGTGCGAGAATGTTTAGCTTTCATAGAGCGGCCCAGGACATCAACAGAAAGAAGAATAAGTGAACCAGGGCAAAACATTGAAAAAATGCCCACTCTTCTTCTTCCATTAATGTGCCGATCCCACTCTGGGGCAATTTCGCACTGAATCAATACTGATGATTATGATGTAGCGGGAGTTACTTGGGTGTGTACAGGTAACTGGTGGATAATCAATAAGTTCTAAACCGGGTGGCTCAGTAGCTCAGTGGTTAGAGTGCTGGCACGGTAAGCCAGAGACCCTGGGTTTGAACTTTGAGTCCCGGACGGGCCACAATTTTTTCACTCAGTCCTGTTACAGTTTGGTGCCGTGACCGCCCGTTGCATTGCATACCATGATTCCATGAGTGAGTTTCGGGGCGAATCTCTGGAAATAAGGGGGAGTAATGTATTGCTCAAAATTGCTGAAAATGTTGTCCGAGTGTCAAAAGCTTGGATCCGGATGAGACGCCGAGTTACTCGGCGTCTCATCCGGATCCAAGCTGTTTGCATATGGAGCTATAGTCGTGAGTGGCAGGCTAGGGTTAAAAGGATTTTGATAAAACCTTGTAAAATTATATACATGTAACAGTATGACCATTAGTTTGTTCTCCGATTATTGTTTTAATCAATTGAATTTTCAAGAGTTATCTGCCCTTGATGTGTTGAAAATGCATATTTGATGGTGTAAGTGTTACACTCTAGCAGTTTTCAGTGCATTTTGAGTATACTTGCTTACAATAAACTATATAATTATCTTCTTGAAGAATGAACACAGTCTTTCATTCAGTAAACTAACATTATTTCTAATCTTAATTTTTCATTGCAGGGGATCAGAGATAGAGGATATTAGTGTAGTGCGACAGATGCCAGAGCTTGAAGTTTGCAGTCTAAGGTGAGATATTATTACTTAAATGATGAAGCACCAAGATCTCTAACGATTGGTGATTGCTTCATGCAGGAATTCTGTCTTACTTTTGTTTCGTGTTAACCCAATGAGTCCTAGCTACAAGAATATTCACAAAGAGTACATGTGAAGACTACACTTGTTCTATACAAACAGTGTAGACCAGGTCGTCGTTTTGTTATAAATTATATAAAAAAAAAAAACCACCTAAATTGTAAAAAATGGACTAAACTTTATTGGAAACTGGAATTGTACATTTGAAATTTCAGGGGTGAAACTAATTTAGTTAAGCTGTCCCCTGTTTTATGACTGGTAATGCATTTTCTTGTTAATTGTACAGCTAGTTTTCATTTGACACCCTTTTCTAGTAAGCACTATTGTTAAAAAGTGACCAGTCAAACAATCACTATGAACAATTATATATACAGTGGCCCCTCTCTTCAACGACACCCATTGAGAGACAAAAATTGTGTGCGTTGTTCGGAGGGAGTCGTTATAGGGGGGAAAATTGGCTTACATTTGCAAACAGCTTATATCTAGATCAGATGTGGTGTAACGTGGCATCCGATCTGGATTCAAGCTGTTTGTCACTAGTCATTAAGGGTTTTATTTAAAAATGTCAATTACATGTATGTAACTTTGAGAAAAAACAGCAGCTGCAGATGACAATTTGAAGCAGACAATATTTCAGCAGTAAAAGCTTTAGACATGATTGTCCTGGTAAGGGAACTGAGGCAAGGGTCGTTGTAAGGAGAGAGTGGTTGTTGGGAGGGCCATTGTAGAGAGGGAGCACTGCATAACTATTCTATTATGAACTAAGTTGTGTAGCTTTGCTCAATTGCTTTGCCTGATTAGGAATTACATGTATATCTGAATCTGTACAAGTATAGTAGTTAACCCATTACCCTATAGCCTGTTTCTCGTTTTGAAGACAGGTTGTCACTTTCAGCCTAGCTGCTTTAAGACGCCATCTGCTAGGATAAAGAAAATATTTCTTATGGTGCAAAATCATGACTGTAATATACAGGGAAACTATTTTCCAAAGTGGAGAAATGAACTAAAAGAGTAAAAATGTGTATCTATTGGATAATGGGTTAAGTCTAAATGCTGACAGGCAAGACATTTAATTGCACAGAAATCTTGGTGAAAAAAATAAATTTCTGTAGTGAACACAAAGGTTTCCTGTATTGTTTGTTGCAGATCTACTGGTACCTACTACATTAACCCATTACACCATAAATATGCATTTTCACACCTTTAATTTATTCATTCACTAAAGAAAATAAGGCACATTCTGCTTTACTTTCAACCTGCTTTCAGAAGTCACCTATCTTCAATGCTGGAAACAGGTATGGAGTAATGGGTTGATAAATGCATTACCTTCAAATTTGCAAGCAGAAAATATTCTTTCGGATTGGCATTTAGTCAAGACTTTATCAGAAAAAAATGGCTTTTCTATTTCAGCGTAAATGACATCACAACCTTACAGGATTTTGCTGAGTGTAAAAACCTCAAGGAACTTTACATTAGAAATAACAAAATCCAAGACCTATGGGAAATATGTTACCTAAAAGATTGTAAAGAATTGCGAATCCTGTGGTTGGCCGATAACCCATGTGCTTCAGGTGATAACTACAGAATGACAGTTCTCAGAAATCTACCACAGCTGCACAAACTGGACAACATTGGTAATAATCTCTCTTTTGAACGTTGTCGTTAACCCTTTACTCCATAGCTTGTTTCTAGTTGTGAAGACAGGTGATCATTTAAAGCAGGTTGAAAGTAAAGCAGAATGCACCGTAAGGCTCATTCTACTTTACTAAGGCGCATCTTGCTTTATTTTCAGCCTGCTTTAAGCTACCATTTGGCAAGAATGAAGAAAAGTTTTCTTATGATACAAAATGACATATTGATCACTGTATAAAGTGGAACTACCGGGTATATGAATAAATTAAATGTGTTTCAATGGGTATCTATGGAGTAAGGGTTAAAAATCTTATAACCTAATAACTTAGTCTCTTATCTTATTTATGAAGCACATAGCTTGACACAGTCAAGTCACAGCCAGAACCATTACCCCATAAATACACCTTTTCATGCCATTAATTAGCTCGCCGGACTGTGTCCAAGAGCTTATGTTCTCACCCAGTCGTCGGTGTTCCCGTTCCTGTTCGCGTTAGCAGTTTCAAGAAAATCCTTATAACTTCTATGTCCCTTGAGTTATTGCTTTAATATTTGGCATGTGTGTGTATATGGACAATACCTTTCCATTCACACAAACAATTTGACCCCTGTGACCTTGAACTAAGGGCCTGCGTTTAGGTTTCAAAATCTGTGTTTAGGTTTTGAAAAATGCCTATAACTCCTGTGTTCATTAAGGTATTGCTTTCATATTTAGTATGTGTGTGTATATGGACAAGACCTTTCCATACACACAAAATATTTGACCCCTGTGACCTTGAACTTAGGGCCTGCATTTAGGTTTCGAAATCTGTGTTTAGGTTTTGAAAAATGCCTACAACTCCTATGTTCATTGAGGTATTGTGTGTATATGGACAAGACCTTTCCATGCACACAAAAAAGTTGACTCCTGTGACCTTGAACTTAGGGCCTGAGTTTAGGTTTCAAAATCTGTGTTTAGGTTTTGAAAAATGCCTACAACTCCTATGTTCATTGAGGTATTGCTTTCATATTTGGTATGTGTGTGTATATGGACAAGACCTTTCCATGCACACAAAAAATTTGACTCCTGTGACCTTGAACTTAGGGCCTGAGTTTAGGTTTCGAAATCTGTGTTTAGGTTTTGAAAAATGCCTATAACTCATATGTTCATTGATATATTCCTTTCATATTTGACATGCATGTGTATATGGACAATACCTTTTCATAGATGCATACAATTTCAACCCAGTGACCTTGACCTTGAACTAAGGGCCAGTGTTTAGGTTTCTAAATCTGTGTTTAGGTTTTGAAAAATGCCTATAACTCCTATGTCCATTGAGATATTCCTTTCATATTCGGTATGCGTATGTATATGGGAAATACCTTACCGTGCATAAATTTAAAAAGTTTGACCCCAGTGACCTTGACCTTGAACTTAAGTCCCACGTGTAAGTTTTGAAAAATACTTACAATTCCTATGTCCCTTGCGGTATTACTTTCATATTTGGTTTGCATATGTATATGGACAAGACCTTACCATGTCCACAAAAAGGTGACCTCTGTGACCTTGACCTCCAAGTCTGTTTTCAAGTTTCTAAGTGTGCTGAAGGCGAGCTTTGTTGTCTCTCTGACAACTCTCGTTTTTTTCTCCACTGAGGAAAATAGTTCCAATTTCTACAGTTATGAATATGTATGATAAGAATTATTTTCTATATTCTAGCAGATTGTAGCTTAAAGCAGGCTGAAAATAAAGTAGAATGCACCTTAACTTGAAGTTAAGGTGCATTCTGCTTTACTTTCAACCTGCTTTAAGTGGTCACCTATTTTCAAAACTAGAATCAGGCTATGGGGTAATGGGTTTAAGGCATTGAGATTTCTAAAAGTCAGGTGGCTACTTAACCTATCCCCCCATAGAAGTGCCTTTTAGTGCATTTAATTTATTTCCCAAGGAAAAAAAAGTTCCAATTTATACAGTCATGAACATGTACCAGTACCCAATGAAATGCTTTCTATATCCTAGCAGATGGTATTTGAAAGTTAAGTAGAATGCACCTTAATGTGCATTCTGCGTTTCTTTCAACCTACTTTAAGTTTTCACCTGTCTTCAAAACTAGAAACGTTTTTCATGGAAAAACATTTATAAAAGCTTAATGGGGAAATCAGTTTTTTTATGTATATATCATGTAACATTATTTTATCGGTGCATCTATTTTAAAGGAATCTGATGAAATAAATGATTTTTTTTATTGAATTTTAGTGTATTGTTTTAACTTTTAAACACATTGTAGACATTTCACTTAAAAAATAACTGTAGAATCAGATTCCTCATCAAAAAACACATAAGACCGCCAAGTTTCATGAGGATATAGTTACAAATAAAAAATAAACTTAATGCAAGAAAGTTTTCGGGTCCGCGACGGACTGATTTATAGAGGAAATTTTTCACCAAAAATGGTTGCACACACTGATTTTAAACTTTTATAACTTTTTTATTTTTATATATATAAAGATGTTTTAAAAAATAAAAAAAAAACAGTATTCTTGTATTAGTTTGTTCTTTCATTTGGTATATATTTCTACAGTTTCCCATGCAATTAAAAAATCAATGAGGGTTGCTATTAAGGATTAAAGCAGGCTGAATGTGTCATATTATGATAGTTTTAGGCAGATGTAACTGTATTTTAGTAAGGTGTTACTGTATAAAAATCAATATTTGTATTTACTTCCGGCTATGATACGAAAAATGTGCTTCGGTATAAAATCAACGATTGCGGTATATCCGAATTAAGTAATTAAATTATGAAAGGCATCTGTAATAACGGTCCTTATGGAGGTCAGTTATGAAGCATCGCATTTGGTGTTTCCGTTAATTTCTGTATATAAGGAGTCTTAATCTCCGTCTCTGGAGGGAGAACTTAGAAACTTAGCGAGTGCTAGTTAGGGTCATATAGCAATCAGAAGACCGGAGCATATGTTTTAGAAGAAATGTTAGATGAATAAAAGTTAAAACGAAGCCTGCTTGGTACTTATTCAATACGGCCATAGTACGACAAATGTAAAGCAGAATGTGCCTGAAGGCATTAAGTATCCCAGTTAAATCCATATGACACAATTCATTCATGACATGTAATGCGTTTTTAAACCATTTAAAAGATAGTACATAAATGTATATTTTTGCGAGATATATTAGAACAAAAAATCTTTTACTAATATGCAGGATTTTTTTTAGATATTTAAAATTGGTACTGTTAAAATGTTACAGACCTCAGCAGCCCAATAAATAAATCCCAAATATCTTGAGTATTCACATAGATATTTTTATTTCTATGCTGAAAACGAGTTTATGTTTGCAAACAGTGCAGACCCTGATCATTGATCTCCTTAAGGAGCACTCTGATCAGGGTCTGCACGAGCAATTCAGCATAAAAAGGGGTACTCTACATTTATGATTACTAGTTGTGCAAGATGAAGAATTAGAAGCCTCAAAGGAGAAAGGAGAGGAGTTGACTATACCAGAACCTACTGAAGCTGGGAACACAGAGCCAGAAACAAATGGGGAACCAGCTCCAGAGTCCGCAGATAAAAATAAAGAACCAGCACTGAAAGATCAAAGGACTTTAAGTTGGGAAGAAACAAAGTAAGTTTCACTGTCACTTTGAACTCTTTACTCCATAACCTGTTTCTAGTTTTGAAGACAGGTGACCTCTTAAAGCAGGTTGAAAGTAAAGCAGAATGTGCCTTAAGGCACATTCTGCTTTACTTTAAGCCTGCTTTCATTTACCATCTGCTAGGATATAGGAAATATTTCTTATATTGCCTATTTGTTTCTGTATAAAATGGAACTACTTTCTTCAGTGGAGGAATGGAATAAATGTGTAAAAAGCCGTATCTATGGAGTAAAGGGTTGCTACTAGTGGATGGAGCAGGCTTCCAATATATGCCTTATAATGAAGACATCTACTCATCAAAATGGGGGTCAGACATGAAAATAGTTTTATAGAAATTACGGTCCTCTCATGAACTTAAACAGATTTGTATTCCGATAATAAATGTGATATAGAATTCATGTTTGGCCTGTGTGCTGCACTCAAGAAGCCATTGAGCTCAGTGAAACTTTGGCAATGTCAGACAAAGTTCAAGGTCATTTAGAGGTCAAATATATCATGATCATAGACCCCATTAGGGGGCATAGTGCTTTGCAAACACATCTTAGTCCCATCTGTTGTCGTGTTGTTGTATTAATTTTTCCCACATTCAACTTCCCTTTCCATAACCAATGGCTCAATTTTTACCAAACTTCATAAGAAAGTTTCTTGGATAGTCCCATTTTGAATTGATTAAGTTAATTGCATTCAATGCAGAATTCTCTTCAAAGTAGAACTTTAAAATATATTTTCCTCATAAACTTTATAAGCAAGTCTTAGATGATTGCCAGTTGGGTATGTGGCATTGCCCAGTGGACCTCTAGCAAGTTTGTTCAATTCGTGACAACCAGCAGTTAATATAGTTCTCACTCTCTCAACATACTAGTAAACTACAATGACGATCCTTAAAGTATGTGACTGCTTAAGTAGGACAAATAGATGCAGATAATGCCTCTAGGAGCTTTCTAAATTGCTCTTTCCTCTGTCAATCTGTCACCAGTGTTGAATAATCACATTGACCCATTACCCCATAGCCTGTTTCTAGTTTTGAAAATGGGTGACCACTTAAAGCAGATTGAAAGTAAAGCAGAATGCGCCTTAAGGCGCATTCTGCTTTACTTTCAGCCTGCTTGAAGCTAACATCTGCTAAAATATAGAAAATATATTTTATCATAATATTTATGACTGTATAAATTGCAACTCTTTTCTTCAGTGGATGAATATACAAAAGGCGTAAAAAGATGTATTTATGGGGGAATGGGATTAAGTATTGGTTAGAGAGTGATTGTTGAGATGTTTTAGTGTAAGATGTTGTAATTTCAGTAAAATCCGTGAACAGTTAGGTCTCAAGCCTCTTCCAATTGAGAAGATAAGTTCACCAGTATCTGCCCCAACATCTTCCACAAGAGCCAGGGTAAGTTACTAACATGATTCAGAGTTGACACCCAATCAGATATGTGAACCTCTTAACCTTTTACACCATTGGCCTTTTTTTAGCTCACCTGGCATGAAGTGCCAAGGTGAGCTTTTAGGATCGCTGAATGTCCGTCGTCCGTCCACAATTGTTCGTTAACACTCTAGCGTCTACAAATTTCATCAGATCTTCATGAAACTTCATGACAATATTTGTCTTGATGAAATCTAGGTCAAGTTCGAATGTGGGTCATGTCCGGTCAAAAACTAGGTCATTAGGTCAAATCATAGAAAAACCTTGTTAACACTCTAGAGGCTACAAATCTCAATGGATCTTAATGGAATTTGTTCAGAATGTTTACCTCATTGATATCTAGGTCAAGTTTGAATGTGGGTCATGTCCGGTCAAAAACTAGGTCACTAGATCAAATCATAAAAAAAAACTTGTTAACACTCTAGAGGCTACAAATCTCAATGGATCTTTATAAAACTTGGTCAGAATGTTTACCTCATTGATATCTAGATTAAGTTCGAATGTGGGTCATGTCAGGTCAAAAGCTAGGTCACTAGGTCAAATCTTAGAAAAACCTTGTTAACACTTTAGAGGCTACAAATCTCATTGGATTTTAATGCAATTTGGTTAGAATGTTTACCCAATTGATATCTAGGTCAAGTTCGCATATGGGCATGTCGGGTCAAACACTAGGTCACTATGTCAAATCAAAGAAAAACAGTGTTAACCCTCTAGAGGCTACAAATCTCGTTAGATCTGAATGAAATATTTTCAGAATGTTTGCCTACATCCAATCTAGGTCAAAAACAAATGTGAATTGTGTCTGGTCAAAAACTAGGTCACTAGGTCAAATTATAGAAAATTCTGTTAACACTCTAAAGGTTGATTGTGGGTCATGTCCAGTCATAATCTGGGTCACTATAGGTTAAGTTTACATAGTGTACCAGGTGAGAGCGATTTAGGGCCATGGTGGCCCTTGTCTTGTTTAAAAGACAGTTGACCACTTAAAGCATGTTGAAAGTACAGCAGAATGCGCCTTATGACACATTCTGCTTTACTTTCAGCCTGCTTTAAGTTACCATCTGCTAGGATATTGAAAATATTCTTTATGGTACAGTCATGTTCATGGCTGTATAAATTGTAAGATCTATTTTCTTCAGTGGAAGAATACATTAAATGCGCTAAAAGGCTCTTCTATGGGGAAAAGGGTTAACCCTTCTTCCAATGAGTATTTATATATGAAACTCTGCCTGCTATGATCATCTATCACCTGAACTCTTACAGTGGCATATTAGATAAGGACAACTTTCCAGGAGGCAAGAATGCTGACTCATGTCAGACAGGTTCTGTAAGAGAATAGTTCAGACCCTGATCAATAGATTAATTTGAAGGGAAAAACATGATTGTTGAACATAATCTTATGATGCATTCACAGCTCTGAAATTGCTTTGTTTATTTCAAATAACATAAATAAATAAAACTCAATCTTACTCTGCCTTGATAATTTGTTAATTGTTTAGCTCACTTGGCACGAAATCTAGGTCAAGTTTGAATGAGGGTCATGTCCAGTCAAAAACTAGGTCAAATCAAAGAAAAACCTTGTAAACTCTCTAGAGGCTACGAATCTCATTGGACCTTAACGAAACTTGGTCAAAATGTTTGCCTGTTGGGATATCACCATTATGTCTGGTCAAAAACTACACTGTATGTCCATAGGTCAAATCATAGAAAACCTTGTAAATAATCTAAAGTCTACAAATCTCATTGGATCTTAATGAAACTTAGTCAAAATGTTTGCCTGTTGGGATATCGACATTATGTCTGGTAAAAAACTACACTGTATGTCCATAGGTCAAATCATAGAAAACCTTGTAAACAATCTAGAGTCTACAAATCTCATTGGATCTTAATGAAACTTGGTCAAAATGTTTCCCTCATTTATATCTAGGTCAAGGTTGAATGTGGGTCATGTCCCGTCAAAAACTAGGTAACTATGTCAAATCATAGAAAAACCTTGTTAACACTCTAGAGGCTACAGACAGATCTTATAAGAAATGCATGCAGACCCTGATCAGACAGTTCCGTCATGAGCTGTCTGATCTGAGTCTACATTGTTTTCAGATTTGCAAACACTGCAGATTCTGATCATAGGTTTACACTGTTTGCATCGTTTTTACAGGTATGATGTTTGTAAATGATGAGTATACTTATTGCTAGGGTTCAATGTGTTAAAACTTAACTCTTTGAACCCTAGTCCCGCATATAGGAGTGCTTTTCATACAATGTACATGTGAATAGTACACATGTCCTATGCAAACAGTGAAGACCCAGATCAGAGGGCTCCGAAAGGAGCCCTCTGATCAGGGTCTTCACTGTTTGTCACAATGCCAAACATGGACAAAGAATACCCTTTAAAGTCAGAAATGGACTAGACTAAGATGGAAACTGGAATTGTCCATTTAAAATTTCAGGGAGGAAAGAGTTAAGCAAAACTGAAATGCATGCATACAAACAACAAAAAGCCATGTCCTTTTATATTTCAGAATGCTCACATTTTGCAAGCAGTACTTATTCTAGTGAAAGAACTCGACAGAGACAGTCTAGAAATAGTTGACACATCCATTAAGAAACGCCTCGACTTATTATGATGTGGAAAACCTGTCTAAACATTTGGAGAAATCGTCAAATTGTTTAAAACATGGATAAAGATGAGATTTGTGAGAAATTACAATCAGGGCTCCAGATAAGAGGGAGTAATCTGAACAAATCCAACATTATCTCACTCATTTCAGCACCAAATCATATTGTGTTACTACTCATTAGAAGCGTCATGAAGAGACACTTCTAATGAGTAGTGACACCATAGGTTTAATGGAGAAATAAAGATTTTAATTTTTTAAGGACTCCCCTTATCTGGAGCTCTGATTACAATAAAACCAGGCCATTATGAATCACTCAAAATAATGTCAGTTTTTGTTGTGTAACTTATACAGTATAGTCTAATAGTAGGATATTAAGCAGGTGACTGCTTAAAGCAAGATGAAAGTAATACATTTAGCTTCTGTGGAAGCCGTTATTTGCTTTACTTTTATTATATTTACACCCTTTACTCCATAGCCTGTTTCTAGCATTGAGGATAGGTGACCATTTAAGCAGGTTGAAAGTAAAGCAGAATTCCCCTTAAGGCGGATTCTGCTTTTCTTGCAGTCTGAATTATGCTATCATCTGCTAGAAGATAGCAAATGTTTATTATGATACATATTCATGCCTGTATCAATTGAAACTATTTTCTTCACTGGAGGAATAAATAAAATACGTAAATATGTGAATCTATGGAGTAAAGGGTTAATCTAATGCCATCTATGTGACTTCTTTTGAGTGGTACCAATAGAGTGGTTTTGGTGTAGTTTGATTGTGATAGAAAGGGAAATAGCTTTAAAGATCAAGACAGAGCAAGTTCTGTATCTGGACATTTTACTACACAAATATAGTCTAACTGCGATATCGTGAAACTTGCTTTCATCCAATTTTCCTGTATTTCTACAGTTTAATTTCATCATTTTTACCTGGCATAAGTGGAGCATAACTTTATTTCAAACTTAAAATGTGGCTTAAGCAAGTTTGAGATATCGAAACTTAACTTGAGCTGAATACTCAACCCTGGCATAACCTTTACAGTGCTGGAACACAGTTTCTACAACCTTTGCAAGCAGTGTAGACGAATATCAAGGGCTCCAAATGGAGCCCTCTGATAAGGGTCTACACTGTTTGTCTTACTTTAAGAAATACAACTGCTGGAAGGCTAGGACATGCCTCTGAAAAGTCATTGTACACTGGTAAATTAAACAAGAGTTTTCAGCATTATCAGCATTATAAGGTTAAAACATCACAGTTTCACAATGCACTCATATGTATAGGCAAGTATATTGTCACAAGGTTTGCAAATACTGAAATAGTTAACCTTTTAATAGCCTGTTTCTAGTTTTGAAGACAGGTTGAAATTAAATCAGAATGTATCTGAAGGCACATTCTACTTTATTTCCAACCTGCTTTAGGCTACCATCTGCAAGGATATATTTCTTTTGGTTCATGTTTATCACTGTATGGAATTATTTTTTTCATTGGAGGAATAAATTAAAAGCTATGAAAGGCGTCCCTATTAATGGAGAAAGGGTTAAAGTAGAAAATAAGATGATCTGTAATCAGGATACATACTGTCTTTCATCAGACACTAATGTCTGGACATTTTTCCTGTCAATGGTTATTTAATAACAAGACTTCATCTTATTTTCATGATCACAGTATCTTTATTTACTGGTACAGATTTTTTTGAGTTGACAATGATGTTATAAGCATTTGAAATCAATAACAAATTTGCTATGAAGTTATTGATATTTTCTATTGTCAAGATAATTTTACGATGTGAAATATTATATGTGGAGTTAGAAGAGGATGTATTAAGTGACTGCTGAATGGAAGACCTGTCTCATCCATGTGCAGTACTTAACCCTTAGCCTGCCACTCACGACTATCGCTCCATATGCAAACAGCTTGGATCTGGATGAGACGCCGAGTAACTCGGCGTCTCATCCGGATCCAAGCTGTTTGACACTCGGACAATATTGTCAGCAATTTTGAGCAACTTTGAAGCACTTTGAAACTTGAAGCAGACGAGAAATATAGCAGACGACAATTTATTTGGCGGGCTAAGAGTTAATACACAAGGTTGCTGAATACAGAATATAAAATATGCAGAAAGGAGATGGAGTGGTAAACTTCATTGGGTAGTCACTTCATACAAGATTGCCTCTAGTTGAATTTTGTTATACTGAATTGTCTCTCTGACATGAGTGAGAAGACTGGTTTCAGATTCTTAACTCTTTCAACACTTACAGTGGAGAAAACGTTATTCTTTCCCGTTTAACACAAACATACGCAAACGCAAAACACTAAAACGTAGAAAAGTGTAACTTTTGGACAATTCTGATAATTCATGTTTATCTTGGTGGCAAACAGTTTGGAGCCTGATCAGACGCCGGGTTACCCGGCGTCTGATCTGG
Source organism: Gari tellinella (assembly GCA_922989275.2). NCBI lineage: Eukaryota > Metazoa > Mollusca > Bivalvia > Cardiida > Psammobiidae > Gari > Gari tellinella. The sequence goes on from OV277863.1 coordinate 36,478,039, forward strand.
CTCCAAACTGTTTGCAATAGAAATAATAGTTTTAGCGTAAACGCGTTTATTGGGAAAGAATAACGTTTTTCCACTGTATAGGTTACTCTTATGTGTAATTAGGTTCCCTTGTGGCTCTTTTAAGTTTAATACCAAAACATGAACCACTGTTCTTGGAATTCTGGGTAGTTTGATAATACTGATCTAAGTATGCAAACAGTGTAGACCCTGATCAAAGGGCTCCTATAAGAGCCCTCTGATCTGGGTCTACACTGTTCACAAATGTAGTAAGTATACTTCACCAGGTCCATGGTGTTGAAAGAATTAACATAATGATTGAAACAGTTCAGTCTTGGCCATCTGCTGTGTCATTGTAGCAGGTGATCTGGTTCTACACTGCAACAAGTGTTAAAGAGTTGTTTTGTCTTGTGATCTGGCTCAATGCTTATTTTAGTGTTATGTTTGTTGTTTATGTTTCTGCTGATTGTTACTCTGATGATGATGCATTCCACTGTTAACTGTTTATTGTATGTATGCGTGTAACTTTATGACCCATTGAGGTAGTAGCCCTGTTGACATCATGAGCGCAATCATTATAATTGTTATACCCCAGTAACAATGTCTGTTTTGAGGAGACATTAACTCATTCACACCTGAAACTTCAAATGGAAACTCCACTTGCCAATCAACTCCTTTGTTACTTATATAGGGTAAATTTTATCAATATGTTGTGAAATGACAAACAGTGTAGACCCTGCTCAGAGGGCTCCTACAGGAGCCCTCTGATCAGGGTTTACACTGTTTGCATAGGACAAGTGTTCTCTTACACAGATACACTGTTTGTCAAAGGTGAGTATACTTGTCACTAGGGCTGAATGTATTAACAGGAATCAACTTGTTTCTGTCTGATGACTTCTTCAACTATCACAAGAGTGATGTCCCTTGATGTCAGTTAATGGAACACTAGAACCCCACTAAGATGACAGTTGTACTTTTTTATACTGCATGATATCCCACTGATTATGGTTGCCATAAACACAGAAAATCAAAATATTTCATGTGATATTTTTTATAACATATTTCATTTATTTGCCAAAATACTTTTTGAACTTTTTAATGATTATTTCATTCAAAATTCATTAATTTATATTTTATTCAAAATCTATAGGTATACATCCAATACTGTTGTTGGTGTATCTCTAAAACTAAATCTCAATAACAGGTTGGTGTTAGGGATAAACATTAAACCCTGGTTTTGCTGAATTATATTTTCTTTAAAATTGTTGTATGAAAACTCTACAAATTTAGTTTTCATGATTTCTTCAACATGTTGAAGGGCTCAACAGATATTTGTATTGCGAGTTAGAAGAAGATTTGTTTGCACTACAAGTATTTAGAATATTTATTTGTGCTTCTGTATGAAACAGAATTATTTGTACTTCTGATATTGAGAAGATTTAGTTGTATTAAGTTGTACATGTATTAGATTTTACTGTTTTTGGAAATTTTCCATATTCTGTAAATGTCTAGGTTTCATAGTTATCATTTTTATACTCCCTTATGCCAATCTGATCTATTCATAATAATTGTGTATTTTATCATTTCCTCCGTCCAAGAATCACCAGGAAGCATTGTCAGAATTTCCTTACAGTCAAACTTGTGTTAAACTCCCACTCAAAAGAAACATATTTAAAAGTGTAAACTCATTCACCGCTGAAACTCCAAATGGACAATTCCATTTTCCAATTAAGTTACGCTGCATGTCATCTGGATCCAAACTGTTTGCACAGATTGTCACGATTCTACAGCTAGCATGTAGAGAGTCATATTACCTGACATCAACACTGTTTCAGCCTTTATCATGCTATAGCACTTTTTCTTCAAAAATCTTTACTCTATCACTGACCTGGAAACAAGCTGTATGGAGGTTCCAGACAAGCAACTTTTAGAATAATTTGGGGTAATACAACACTATAGAATACAAGTGTTTCGTTTACCAGTGATTTTCTTAATAATGTAAAATTCTGTCAATTGCTTTATGTCAAACATGCCTGTATTTTTTCTGCTGAACTTCGATGATAAGAGCTTTCTTTAAGTAGAACATAGTATATGATAGTTAAAAATCGGTAAAGTCAAGTTTTAACTTTAAAATATGCAGGCCTGCCATTTCTCTGGACTTTTCCGATTTTTTCGGATTTTTATCCTAGCAGATGGTAGCTTAAAGCTGGCTAAAAGTAAAGCAGAATGCGCATTCTGCTTCACTTTCCACCTGCTTTAAGTAATCATGCTTGAAAAATAGAAAATTTGGAAACCTTAGGATTTTTAATGATCAACTTATGGCATCCCTGAATATGTGTATGCTAAAGGTAAGTGAGGTCAATTATCGAGGTTGGACTGTATGTGTTGTTAATGCTTTTGTAGATACTGATGATGAATGAATGAATGAATGGTGTTTAATTACGGCCCATCGACGATACTGATGATGACCAAAGCTACATTCCTTTGCTGAACCCCTTTACTCCATAGCCTGGTTCTAATTTTGAAGAAAAGTAATCACTTAAAGCAGGTTGAAAGTAAAGTAGAATGACACATTCTGCTTTACTCTCAGCTTGCTTTAAGTTACAACCTGTTAGGATATAGAAAATAGTTCTCATGGTACATATTCATGTCTGTATAAAGTGAAGCTATTTCCTTCAGTGGTGGAATAAATTAAAGGTGTACAAAGGTATATTTATGGAGTAATGGATTAAGTTTAATGCACATTCCGCTATTTTTATGTTGATACTTCTTCTGATTAGTAGAAAAAGTAATGAGGTTGTACTGTACAGTTTTGTATGAACTTTATTCATCTTATGATGGTGACTTTGCATTTTGTTTTTATTTTCCATCTGTCTCATTTTATATGTCAGCTTACTTTATCTGGTTCTTCTTGTTATGATAATCAGAAATGTAGTCAGTGCATTTTACAATACAATAAATTGTAAAGAAGGTTGTAATATGTAAAACAGCATTATTTGTTTTCAGTGTATGTACTTTGATAATGGCAAAAAGAAACGAAGAAAATTATTAAACTGTTATTAAATGGTGTTGTCCTATTTCTGCTTTTAAAAGCATTTAAAATACACAGCATGTCTCTGACTAGTATTTTGTGAAAGCTTCAATAATACCTGTATCTTTCTTGTAGCACCAATCAAATTTACTCATTCACGTCTGAGATCATTTTCAAGCATTTGGCCCAGTGCTTATAAAGTGTTTGAGTTGAGTCTGAGTTGTTCTCAAGCATTTAATTGGTCAGTTTTGAGCATAGGCTCAAATCTGACCAATCAAATGCTTGAGAACGATGTCAGACCCAACTCAAACGCTTTATAAGCATGGATCCACAGGTTGGTCAGATTTGAGATTTCGCTGGCAAATGATCTCAGACTCATCTCAAACTTTTTATAGCCTTAGGACCAGAGGCCCGTTTCATTTAACTTTGTACGACAAAAACGGTCATACATCAGATTATAAAAGTCTCAATTATTATTTATTGCTCCATCTAATCCTGTTTTGTGACATCTATTTGGAATCATCATTCCAAAGAGATGTCACAAGACAGGGTTAGATGGAGAAATCAGAAATCAAATGTACAAAATTAATGTATTTTAAAGTTTTGACTTACTACTGTTTTTGTTGTACAAAGTTTTATGAATTGGGCCCCAGGTTTCTTTCTCAGCTGACTTCTTGCCAATAGTAAATAGGCTTAGATATAGAGCTGTTAACTCTTAGCACACTAGTGATGAAACCCTATAACCTTTGTTATCAGTATGGATCCTGATGAGACACCTCAAAGTGCAACGTCTCATCAGGATCCAAGCTGTTTGACACGCTGATCCTGTTTTGAAAAGAAATTTACCGATTTGGTTCAGTGGTAGCACAATTAACTGCAGTACCAGGGTTCATGAGTTCAATCCTCTGCCAGGCAAAGTCCTTCAGATGAGACTTTATAAACTGAGGTCCGATGTATCAGTGCTTTACACTGGGCATCCAAAAGAACCTAAGAAATCTGTCGATAATAAGAGTAGGGCATCACACCCTATTTTCTGTATCTGCTCCCCTCTCCCTGGGGCATCAGATTAGCCCATAGATTGCAGATTTAAGCTATCACCTGCTTTTCATTAATCAATGACTCGTAAATTTAGTGGTTGTTTTAGAGAGGTCTTATTGTACTTGAATAAATTGGCTATTTCACACCAGTTTGACAGTACATGCAATGTTCTACTGAAATGTTAAATAGTATAGAGTACAGGTATTTATACCAAACTTATGAATAATCAGCATTGTATTAGTTATACATTGTCGGAGCTGTGTCATGAGAAATAGGTGTAAAATCGTGTTGAGGGGTTACCCTAAAAGAGCTATTTGTAGTTTTTACAACAGGTTGCTGTTTAATGCAGGACAAAAGTACAGCAAAAAGCTGCTCTAGTAGCTTACTGCTGTACTGTATTAAACATTTGTCTGTACTCTGTAGAGATCCCAAGGCCTATTCGAAGAGTGGCTGTTTAACACAAGTTTGACTGTATTAAACTTAGATTAACCACCATGTTTTCTCAATGTAACAGCTGATATGGGGGGCACACTGATTTCAGCATTGCTAATGTATCTAGAAAATAGCATTTGTGGTGGAATATGTTTTGAAAATCAAATGATTTCACTCTGACATAGTATTTAAAATATTTAACCATAACGTTGTGTCAGTAGTATTTACATGTGAAACAGATATAAACATTGTTTTGGTGTGTTTACTATTGTATGTCTATGTGTGTAGATAGACTGTAAACCCATTACTCCATGAATACACATTATTACGCCTTAAATTTATACCTCCATTGAAGAAAATAGATCCACTTTATACAGTCAGGAATATGTATCATAAGAAATATTTTCTATACTATAGCAGATGGCAGCTTAAAGCAGGCTGATAGTAAAGCAGAATGCACTTTAAGGTGCATTCTGCTTTACTTTTAACCTGCTTTAAGAGGTCACTTCTCTTCAAAACTAGAAACAGGCTATGGGGTAATGGGTTAAAGGAAATGTCTTGTTTTTAATGAGTTTGTAAGAACAAAGCCAGATACAGTCATACCCCAATAACTTTAACCCTTAACCCCATAGCCCTTTTCAAAATTTGAAGATAGGTGACCACTTAAAGCAGGTTGAAAGTAAAGCAGAATGTGCCCTAAGGCACATTCTGCTTTACTTTCAGCCTGCTTAAAGCTATCATCTATTAGGCTATAGAAAATATTTCTTATGGTGCATAGTCATGACTGTATTATGTGGAAGTACTTTCTTCAGTGGAAGAATAAATTAAAGATGTAAAAAGGCATATTTATGGGTTAATGGGTTAAGTCAACTTACCAGTATTTCCAAGTTAAAATTTGGCTTATGTTTGATTAGAGCATTCTAGAGTTATTGAATTGTAATTGAAGAAGTACAGGTAAGATCATCTTAACCCCTTTACCCCATAGCCAGTTCCTAGTATTGAAGATCGCTGATTGCTCAAAGCAGATTGAAAGTAAAAGAGAATATGCCTTATGGCCCATTTTGCTTTACTTTCAGTCTGCTTTAAGCTACCATCTGCTAGGATAAAGGAAATCTTTCTTATATTGCACATTCATTGTTGTATAAAATATTTCTTCAGTGGACAAATAAATTAAGTGCTCAAAAATGTTTATCAATGGAGTAAAGGGTTAAGTGAGCTCCAGTTATCTAGGTTGGTTTGTATGAGTGTTGAGTGATGTTTGTTAAGATTATTATGATACATGTATGTCGTTATGTAATGAAATTATGAATAATGTCCATAACATGCCTTTATGTTAATGTACAAGTTTACCAATATATACTTTATAGTTTAACCCTTTACCCCATAGCTTGTTTCTAGTTTTGAAAACAAGTGACTACTTAAAGACATTCGCGACCAAATGTAATCTCCGATGGATCTCTATGAAAATTTCAGCATAGGTTCCTCAAACATATCTAAGTACCATGGTAAAAAGTAATAAAGGTTATAATGGTATTTTTTTGTCTATGGGTATTTGAAATGTATGATGTAGCCATTCTCGACAAAAAGTCGGCATGCATTATTTTGCCTTTCTAAAATGATGTACAGTAATAATTGATTCAAACAAACATTTAAACAGTTAAAAAATGTTGCTCACTTAACATTAATGCAAAGAGTATAGTTTGTTGCCTGATATTTAAGCATTTTTTGGGATGGCCCTGTGTCCGGCGTCCGTCATCGTTAACAATTGCTTCAAATGACATCTCCTCCTATACCGCTTGACAGAATTCAACCAAACTTTACAGAAATGTTCCTTGGATCAAGCTCTTTCAAATTTGTTCAAAGAATTAAAAACAATGCAGAACTCTGGTTGCCATGGCAACCAAAGTGAAAAAATAAGGAAATCTTTAAAAATATTCTTCTCAAAAACTGCAAGGGCCAGAGCTTAGATATTTGGCACACAGCATCATCTACTAGATATTTGGCACACAGCATCATCTACAGGTCCTCTATCAAGTTTGTTCAAATAATGTCCCTGGGGTCAAAATTGGCCCCGCCCCGGGGGTCACAGTTTTACATAGAGTTATATAGTGAAATTTTCCAACGTCTTCTTCTCTGAAACGAATATGGCTAGAGCATCGATACTCAGCATGGTGACACTTCTAGATGTCCTCTACATATTTTGTTCAAATGGTTCCGGTAGGTTGCATAAGTAGGTCACAGGAGCTAAAAATAGATTTTTTCAATGAAAACTTAAAAAATCTTCTTGTCTGAAACTACAAGGGCCAGAGCTTAGATATTTGGCATATAGCATCATCTACAAGTCCTCTATCAAGTTTGTTCAAATTATGTCCCTGGGGTCAAAATTGGCCCCGCCCCGGGGGTCAATGTTTTACATAGAGTTATATAGTGAAATTTTCAAACGTCTTCTTCTCTAAAACTAATATGGCTAGAGCATTGATACTCGGCATGGTTACACTTCTAGATGTCCTCTACATATTGTGTTCAAATGGTTCCGGTCGGTTGCATAAGTAGGTCACAGGAGCTAAAAATAGATTTTTTCAATGAAAACTTAAAAAATCTTCTTGTCTGAAACTACAAGGGCCAGAGCTTAGATATTTGGCACATAGCATCATCTACAGGTCCTCTATCAAGTTTGTTCAAATTATGTCTCTGGGGTCAAAATTGGCCCCGCCCCGGGGGTCACAGTTTTACAAAGAGTTATATAGTGAAATTTTCAAACGTCTTCTTCTCTGAAACTAATATGGCCAGAGCTTTGATATTCACCATGGTGACACTTCTAGATGTCCTTTACATATTTTGTTCAAATGGTTCCGGTCGGTTGCATAAGTAGGTCACAGGAGCTAAAAATAGATTTTTTCAATGAAAACTTAAAAAAAATCTTCTTGTCTAAAACCCTAGTATCCTGATCTTAGATATTTGGCACATAGCATCATATACAGGGCCTCTATCAAGATTGTTCAAATTATGCCCCTCAGATAAAAAATGACCCCATCCTGGACATAAGTCATTATCTCCATTTTGTCAGTGATTCTCAGGTGAGCGAAATATGCCCCATGGGGCTCTTGTTCTTAATTGTTTTCAGCTCCAATTCAATGAAAACACTCACTCAATCAAATCTGCCCGAAATAAATTTATGAAACTTCTTACAATAAAAGCTATAGGTGTGAATAATAAAAAAATGGTAAAAAACGCATTAGTTATAATGCTTTTATTGAAACTATAGGCACTTTCATACATATACCAACGGCCTAAATAAGCAGACGGCTTTTTCTATGTGATCTCGAGTTCACGCTTATATTCAATTTGACTGAAGTTCTGGGTTATTAACTTAGCCTTTTTAGATTTATTAACTTAGCCTTATTACATTTATCAAGTACAATTTCATGCATTTAACATCTATATTACGTGGTAAATGGAGATTGTTTGAAACCGAAAGTATCTACGGGAGGTAACCCATATGCACGATTTCGTTGAGTAACGATGCTTGATTTATCGTCCTTCGTTATACTGCTAGATGTCTCATGAATTGGTAGTGTATGCCGTTTAAGCAGGTTGAAAGCAAAGCAGAATGTGCCTTAAGGCGTATTCTGCTTTACTTTCAGACTGCTTTAAGCTATCATCTGTCAGGATATAGAAAATATTTGTGTTGGAACATGTTTATGACTATAAATTGGAACTATTTTCTTCAGTGGAGGAATAAATCAAATGCACTAAAAGGCGATTCTATCGGGGGAAAGGGTTAAAGTTCAATACTGTTGATGACAAATATTGTATTGAACAAATTAGAAGAAATTGAAAAACTTCTAAATAAAACATAAAAGATACTCTACACAAATCATTTCAAATATATAAGGAATCAAAGCTTTATCAGTCATTACCAGTAGACATTGTGTAACACTTCATCCAATTAAAATGCAAATTTTATTTTATTTTCTCACACAAAAATTTATGATGGCCTTTTCATGCTAGTATTTTTCTAGACTATCCAATATTTTTATCTCCCCTTTTATAGCAGAGAATTGACTTTACCACTTGTAGAAATCTCTTCAAGGAATTTATGCTTTATTTTGTCCCTGCTTTAACCCTTTACCCCACAGACTGTTTCTAGTTTTGATGACATGTGGCCGCTAAAGCAGGTTGAAAAATAAGCAGAATGCGCCTTAAGGCACATTCTACTTTATTTTCAGCCTGCTTTAAGCTACCATATGTTAGGATATAGAAACTTTTTCTTATGGTACATGTTCATGACTGTATAAATTGGAACTATTTTCTTCAATGGAAGAATAAACTGGATACGCTAAACGGCTCCTATTGGGGAAGGTGTTAGCAGTGCCTGCTATGAAGTGAAGAGTGAATCCTTACTGTGTTGAAACAGATCTATCCATCATTTGTAATCAGATCAAATTGCTCCTTCAGCATTGGCAAATTGTTTTCTATATTTAATGTTTTGGAGCCAAACCTCGGGCATGTCAATGTTATCTACTGTAGTAATTAGCATAAAACGAATTACGGTAGACCATTTGAAAATTCAGCATTGTAAGTGTTAATAATTTTAGTATTTTTACATATGTAGCCCTTCAGATTTTGTATAAAATACTGGTACCAAATGTGTCATGTTTAACTCAGTGAATCTCAGTCCCCCCTGTAACTTTTAATAGACAAGTGCAGTGTTTCTATTTAGGTAGTAGTGTCAATTTCTCACATTTTAGGGTTGTTTTCTGCAATACATTTTAATTTGACAAATAGTTCAGACCCTGATAAGAGGGCTTCTTTAGAAACCCTCTGTTCTAGTTCTACACTGTTTTCATAGGGAAAATGTACTCTTTACATGTACACTGTTTGTAAAGGATGAGTATACTCGCTGCTAGGGCTGAATGAGTTCAGCATTTTGCATCTTTTCTTGCACAACATCTTCATACACAATAATTAAATGGTGCTTCTTAGAAGTGTTCACTGAAAATTGTTCAAATAGCTTTATTAAAACTTGTAAAGTTATTTATGTTAGCATTACAGTTACCTACCTTATATACGACACGTGATTCTTCACCACATTAGCTACAGCCGAGATGTTATTGCTACTATAAAACACCATTTTCAAAAATGTGTCATGTTCTACACTTATCTTCATTGATTTTGCATTTAGTTTCATGTGAAGGGGAAACAATAATGTCTTCTTCACTGTAACAAAGGTTGTATAGTGGTAAGCTGCAGCTATTTTTGCACACACAGACATCCAGTACATGTAGGTAGCCTAGTTTGAAATGATATCACTTGTTAATTATAATGATATTTTTTTGGATACTTTTTAATTATTATGGCCTTGCTTTGTCTGTGCCTTCTTTTCATGCAATCTTTGTATATTTATAATTATACATGACCATGCACTTATTGCCTAGTTAATAATTGATCTCTTCACCGAGTATGACTTTAAACTACAAAATATTAATAAGAGTGTCAAACTCGTTGAATCCTGTTTGGACTTGAGAGTTTTTTTGTGTCTGATCAGGGTCCAAATTATTTGCAAATGTGAGTCAGGTCACACTCAGCATGATAGTGTTCAGACCATTACCCCATAGCCTGTTTCTAGTTTCAAAAACATGTGACCACTTAAAGCATGTTAAAGTAAAGCAGAATGCGCCTTAAGGCGCATTCTGCTTTACTTTCAGCCTGCTTTAAGCTATCATCTGTTAGAATATAGAAAATATTTCTTATGATACATATCCATTACTGTACAAATAAGAACTTTTGTCTTCAGTAGTGGAATAAATTAAAAATTAAAGGCGTAAAAGGGCATTTTTATGGGGTAATGGGTTAATGTTATTCATTCAAACCTCATTAACTGCTACATGTTCTTACTTGCTGCTGCTGCTTAACTTACCTGTATTTCAAACAGGTATGTTCGACTCGGCAATCATGAGATATCAAAATTTAAACTGGTGAAATATGAGCAAATTTGAATTTACCCATTACCCCATAGTCTGTTTCTAATTTTGAAGACAGGTTGCCTGATGGAATTGTATGATGAGGGTCTGCGCTGTTTGTGGGAATTTACCTCTTCACAGGCTTAGAAAAATTATCAGAAGTTAAACAATTCGGATTAATATACAGTAAAATCTCTCTATTACGACCACTAAAAATAAGGCTAATTGGTTGTATAAAAGACAGCTGACAGCTTAAATCAAGGTGACAGTAAAACAGAAAGCTCCTACTGTCATCTTGCTTGAAGCAGTCACCTGTTCTTATCTCCAAATAATTAACACAATTTAGTGGTCGTAATAGATAGGTGTTACTGTACTATGTTTTCTAGGAAGTTATTAACCAATTTGGCCATGAGAACTAGATCTCGTAGATCAGACTGAGCTGATGCACTAGAAATGCTGCATTTGATCAGTCTACAGTCTCTACACTGTATGTCACTCCTAACTCAGCAGTGCAGAACCTGATTAGCCATCACACATGAACAGTCAATCTGTAATGTGGAGACATCTTATGGCAAGTGACTACATAGTGTGCGATGAAAATAGAGCAGAAAGTTATAGGAGCTTTCTACATTATTTTACCCTGTATTAAGCAACCATTTGTATTTAAGTATTCCTTAACCCATTACCCCATAAATACACCTTTTAACTCCTCTAATTTATCCCTTCACTAAAGAAAATAGTTCAAATTTATGTAGTGATGATTATTTACTGTAAGAAATATTTTCTATATTCTAGTAGTTGGTACTTAAAGCAGGTGACCACTTAAAGCAGGCTGAAAGTAAAGCAGAATGCGCTTTAAGGCGCATTCTGCTTTACTTCCAACCTGCTTTAAGAGGTCATATATCTTCAAAACTAGAAACAGGCTATGGGGTAATGGGTTAAGGATCTTCTTTTGAGTGGACACTTAATCCATTATCTCATTGCATGTGGCTGTTTAACCCTTTCCTTTCAAGCAACTTTTAGCGTATTTAATTTATTCCTCCGCTTAATAAAACAGTTCCAGTTTATACCCTTATGAACAATTATCATTACAAATATTTTATATAGTATAGCAGATTTTAACTTAAAGCAGGCTGAAAGTAAAGCAGAATGTGCCTTAAGGCACATTCTGCTTTACTTTCAACCTGCTTTAAGTGGTCACCTGTCTTTAAAGTTAGAAACAGGCTATGAGGTAAAGGGTTAAAGCAGAATGAACAAAAAGCAGAATATGCCTGTTGTAAGCTACAATCTGCTGGGATGTCAAATATATTTCTCATGGTGCATGATTCATGGCTACAAATTGATACTGTTTTCTTCAGTGGAGGAATGAAATAGAGAATGTATGGAGTAATGGGTTAATACAAGATTGGCAGTATAATATGCCCTGCCAGATCTAGGTCTTCATGGCTTGATATGTACAAAGGACACTTTATCAGTATATGGCTCAAGTATAATGTGCTAACTAAGACTACATGTTGGTGTGTTGTGAAATTTACTGTGATGTTCAGAACTAATTACATGTACATGTACTGTGTTGTAGATGTGTACTCAGACATGTATTGCATGGCCATAAGTAAATGTTTTGAATAAAGAATGAAATAATGGTAAGTGTTGTTTGTTCCACGTCACACATGTAAACCAGGTTTTTCAAAGAAAACCCCTGTTATTAGAATGGGGTATGTAGTTGGGTGGGCGGCGGCAAACATTATCCGTGAGGGGGTGTTGCAGTATGAAAAGAAAGAAATTGCACATGGGCCTTTTATAATTTGCATGTGCCTTCATTTTGCCAAGACCTTTCAGAAAATGTCAACATTTTTGCCTCTATGACTTTAACCTTTGACCTACTTTGGTAAAAGTCTTTGAATGTCTATAACATTAGAACCAATAGGCTACTGGTTTCCATACTTGGTATATATCTTACTTGAGTGAAGATTTCTCCAATATGCTTATTTTTATGCCCCCGCATCTACAGATGCGGAGGCATATAATAACCGTCCGTCCGTCCGTCCGTAACAGGTTAAGTAGATTTTACCGTTTCGTCCAGCATCAACACGGATTACTCAAATGCTTGGATACTTATACAGTTGTTGCCTTGGACCATTACCTATCCACCAATATCACCCGATCTTGACCTTGACCTAATTTGGACTTAGAATATTTTGAATGGGCTATTTCTTGGTTAACTAGATTTTACCGTTCCGTCTAGCATCAACACCCCTTATTCCAATGCTTGGATACCTATACAGTTGTTACCTTGGACCATTCCCTATCCACCAATATCACCCAACCTTGATTTTGACCATGACCTTGACCTAATTTGGACTTAGAATATTTTGAATAGGCTATTTCTTGGTTAACTAGATTTTACTGTTTCGTCTAGCATCAACACTACTTACTACAATGCTTCAATACTTATACAGTTATTTCTGTGGAACATTACCAAATGACCCATATTACCCAAGCTCAGTTTGACCTTGACCTAATTTGGACTTAGAAAATATTCAGAATATATTGTCAAGGATGCCACCGGGGGCATACTTAGCGTTTATTGAACGCGCAGTCTTGTTCTACCATGTGACAATGACCTTCACCTTTGAACTTCTTTTGCAAATAAGCATTTTACAATATAGAACATGCTGCTGGCTGGGGGCATTTGTGTATCAAAAACACTGTGCTTGGTCTCTTTGTGCCTTACTCCTCCTGACAGCTTTTTTTTAGGCGGCCGCTCTCATTCTGACTTGGTCAGTGTTCTAGTTTCTTAAGTGTAAGAATAAATGAAATGTGTTAAAAGGTGCATGCATATGTGTCTAGGGAGGGAAGGGTTAAGTTAACAGTCACATAGATTTAGAGGTGACGGTGGTCTCATTGAATCGTTACAGGGATAGTAATCATACTATATACGTTGGCGTTCCTGATGGTTGGTTAGCAAATGGTTTGAAACATAAGAATTTTGTTTGTTTTCAAACTTTGAGAATTAACTCATTCACCCCTAAAACATTAAATGAAAAATCCAATTTCCAATTTAAGTCTAGATCTAGTCCATGTCTGACTTGCCAGCAGGGCTGCCATTTCTCCGGATATTTCCTAAATCTTCGGATTTTTTTCTAGTACATGATAGCTTAAAAAAGGCTGAAAGTAAAAGCAGAATGCGCCTTAAAGCGCATTCTGCTTTACTTCCAGCCTGATTTAAGCAGCCACGTGTATAAAAAAAACTAGAAACAGGCGATGGGATAAAGGTACGGTTCGTAAAATCGCACTTGAAAAATGCAAATTTGGAAATCTTAGGATTTTTCATGTCAACTAATGGTAGCCCTGTGCCAGAATGATTGATTTGACAATATTTTGCAAATATTCTGATCAGAGGCCAATCAGAAGTCCTCTGATCAGAGTCTACACTGTTTGCATTAGAGACGTGTATTCTCTGTAAAGTTGAAACATGGAGAAAGGACAAATGGAGAAGTAACTTATACTCAAATCTGCATTTTCCCGAAAATGGTGTCGTCCGTTACCTGTATGTGCGATAACGCTTAATCGATCGATAATTCAACTGCACCGGTACGCCGATAGCGGGCTATCGCGTTTTTATCGTGTTGAATGGTTACCTACTGTTAGTTTAAGTTACATAAAATCCTTAATTTTCACCCGATTTTCATTATAATGGTCTTAAAAGAAGGCTAAGATATTTATCTTTCACTTGTAAAAATAACAGATTTTATTTTAAAAATTGATCAGTTTTATGGCGAGTTAAAGAGTGGTTTCCAAATGAATTTGCCGATAAAAGGGAGCAAGCACTCGGGCATAAATATATCACGCCCCGTTACAAAACCTTTCATAAAACCCTCAATTTTCCACCGATTTTCAAAGAAATGGTCTTAAAGGAAAGCTTAGATATATTTCTTTCAGTTGTAAAAATGCAAGTGTTTATTTTCGAAATCGACCAATTTTATGGCGAGTTAAAGAGCGATGGCCAAATTAAATAGTCGATAAACGAGAGCAGGCGATCGCGAAATATACACTACGTCCCGTTTCAAAAACTTGAATTTAATCCATAATTTTAGTCCGATATATATATATATATATATTTAAAAAAAAGGTCTTGATATAAAGCCGTGACACTTATCTTTCGGTTGTAAAAATACCAGGGTTTTCTTGAAGCGAAAAAAGTAATGATGACCTACAAAGGTTGCTGGCTAATGAAATGACTAGACCAACTCGCGTAAGAAAAGAATTCCTTCCGTATAAAAACTTAAGCAAACTTCTAAACTTCTAAAAATGTGTTCATGCATTGTTACAATGTTCTATATGGAGGAAATATTTCCTTGGAAGCAAAAAAAAAATCCATTTTGTATGTAAAGTGACATTTGAAAGGAGTGCGCGTCAAACGGCCAAAATCCAAAACGGCCAAAGTTGTAACTGTATTATTATGTCGTATGTGATCATTATTATTATTGAAAGGAAAATTAGAATTATTAACATATTACTTCAAAAAAATGAATTTAGGGTTAGTTTTACATCCAGACTAAAATATACATATTATCCGTCCCATTTCTATGAAAGAGGTAACAGTTTGCATTATCTTCAGAAATTAATTGCAAACATGATAACATGAGATCTCCGTTTCTTTCTGCTTTACTTATGTCTTATATAACGGAGTAAATTATAAAGCAGCCAATGCCTTAAGCAATCTATTTTACTGACTGCTTAACTCTTTGCCTGCTGATCGCGACTTTACTTTTTTTTTTGCAAACAACTTGGATCAAGATCAGATGCCGCGTAACACGGCGTCTGATCTGGATCCAGAATGTTTGACACTCGTCCTTAGCTTTATTTACTTACAAAATGTCTACCATATTACACATCACAAAGGAATGTGACACATTACGTAACCGTATACAGAACCCGCACCAAATTAGCAGGACAATTATCAGCGTCATAAAACTGTCCCAGCATGAAGTCCATGCTTCTTGAACATGCCGATTATCTATGAAGATGGACACCAGCGGGTTGCCACTTTAATAAAAAAGATCAATGCTACCCGTGCGTGTAACTTTAACATGTGTTTTTGACTTCTGTAACCGCATGAT
Source organism: Gari tellinella (assembly GCA_922989275.2). NCBI lineage: Eukaryota > Metazoa > Mollusca > Bivalvia > Cardiida > Psammobiidae > Gari > Gari tellinella. The sequence continues at coordinate 36,493,623 of OV277863.1, forward strand.
GTTTATATATTATACAAATCACAAAAAATAAAGATAATAGAATTGAATTAAAAAAAAAAAAAAAACCAACATCAATGCACCTGGTTTGGTTGATGACTGGATTAACCCTCTCATTACTGAATACCAGTAACATGATGACTATTGCAATTGCAAACAGTTGTAATCCAGACCAGGCTCGAAATGTCGGATTCATAGAGTATGTCTCTTGAAATATAGTTTACCCCTTTTTCAAATTAAGCTCTTTATGACACACTTTACCTTTTCTCCGCATGAGGATCATCAGAGAGACAGACATACATTCATACAGAAAGATGGAGACAGAAAAGAAGAAGCGAGAGACTGACAGACAGAGATAAGAGAAAAACAGACAGACAGAGAGACAGTCACAAAGAGAAACAGAGACATAAATACAGACAGTGGCAGAGAAATATAGACACACACAAACTTCGTAGGTAAACGAAAAAATACGTTTTTCTCTCGTTTTCAAAACCTCACTAAACTATCAATTTATAAGCTATCGCCTCAAATTTTGTACTACGCGTAAGATAATGGTCTAATAAAACATCTGTATTAAAATTTATAACGATAAGATGACATTAAAAGCATTTATATTAACACCAAACTTCGTAGGTAAACGAAAAAATACGTTTTTCTCTCATTTTCAAAACCTCACTAAACTAACAATTTATAAGCTATCGCCTCAAATTTTGTACTAGTCGTGAGATCATGGTTTAATAAAACATCTGTATTAAAATTTATAACGAAAAGATAGCATTAAAAGCATTTCTATTAACACCAAACTTTCGTAGGAAAAACGGAAAATACAGTACTGTACGTTTTCTCTCTCATTTTCACAAACTCACTAAACAAACAAATTATAAGCTATCGCCTCAAATTTTGTACTAGTCGTGAGATCATGGTCTAATAAAACATCTTTATTGAAATTTATAACGAAAAGATAACATTAAAAGCATTTCTATTAACACCAAACTTTCGGAAAAACGTTGTTTTCTAGCCGCCAACGAGCGCCGCTGATTGAACGACACGATAAATCGCGAGCAGGCCGGATACTTCTCCATTTGTCCTTTCTCCATGGTTGAAACGACCGCGAAACGAGCCGCGACCACACTCTGCTGACAGTGTTTTAGTCCATACCCACATATTGATCTCGTATGTTGATTACAAAGGTCCTGCGACAAGTCAGATCGGCATCACTTCTGTTGAATAGCCGTTCATTTGCAAAGATGGTAATGACAGCCATTTTTTCTAATCATTAAAGCTTTTTTTTAACGCCATGGCCTTACAATTAAACGTTCAGTTTCGTGTTTGACCGCCAGTCCACAGGTCAATCTATTCGCCCTTCTACTGTTTCGCACCAGGGACGATCGATGGAAACGACGACTGAGCTTTAGGCTGTATAATAATTCACACAAGTTTATAACAGTGATTATAAACTTTTCTTTGGATAGTGAGATGATATCTGTAGGTATCAATCTGTATTTTGCGTAAAGTTCTATAACACGCTATGCAATGAATTGATGAAGCCCGAAATTACCCATGAGAGTGTGAGGCAGAATATTACAGAAAGAAAGAAATAAGGCAACATATCACAGTCCTGGTAATCCAGCGACGTTGTATAGGGCGAAGATCCAGATCCAAATGTGCGCATCATTGGAAGATCATCGTTGGGGATCCCGAGTTTCCGATCGGTACATGTATCAGTTATAAGGGTCGACCATATCACACTCTCCAAAAACGTGCTTTAAGAATATAGGCATGTGTAAACGTAATAAATTGCACTGTGGCATATGTAGAACTGTCAAGACATCAATTCGTTGGGCGCCATTGTTGTCGGGGGGCTACCGATAACCAATCAGTATAGGTTCTTTGATGACTTTATGTATCAATATCAATGGTAATGGTAATGACCACAGGGTTTCGGCGCGTAGGCTATGACACCCCTCCCAGCTGCTACCTCCACCCACCCACCCATATCCCACCAATAAAACTTTCAAAAAGAGTCAAAATGCATCTATATGTTCAACAAACACCCTTAACAAATGTTTCAAGAAGTTTCAAAAACATTGACTTTTGTTTGTATCAAGTATATACAACGAAAACTTCATAAGGTGGATGTGAATTCAGAACCATCAACTTCCCAACCCTGTCATTTTGTCAATTTTGGGTCGATCTATCCTGTCTTGAAATATTCGCTCAAGTAATACTTGACTCCACCCTCACGGGTCCCTTAAAACTGAAACCCACTACACCTGTGGATGTTGCCGACCTGGAGTCAATTTCCAGAGAATACTTAATGAAAATACACTTGACATGCTGTAGGCTCCTGGCGAGCCTGGCCCCTGTTAACGGTTGATTCATGCACGCAAATAGTTCTCCTTATAGTGACACAAACATTAAAATGTGACTACCAAGAATTCTTGGGTGCTCCGCACATATCTGAGAAAACTACCAGAAGGAGAAGATGCCAGACGGCACATGAAGTGAAAAGAAACAAATACACAGAGCTACAACAAATGTGTTAAGGAAGTGGCTGGCAGGCATGGCTTTATCCTATTGAAGTAAGATGCAGAGGTTTCCCGGCCCAATCAGTATGGACAATGCTTGGAGCACTAGGCATAGTAGGGAAAGAAAGGATAATCGCAGTAAGGATGCTTGGAAGTGCTGCATAAAAAGGGTCCAGCTGGCTCTGGAACAAGAGAGAACAGGAGAATTGGAAGCCATCCACAGAGGGGTAGTGCCTGATCAGCAATATTGTTCCACCATCCAGAGAGTGTCCTGGGCTTAAAGGAACGAAACACTTGTTGATGGGCGGAGCCTAGCTGATCATCTCAGTGGATTAGCAGCACAGATGCTGTTTAAACATATGAACTCATCATGATCTGTGACATAAAGCAGTCTCTATATTTCTGTACAAATAGTTGATATTGTAAACTTCTAGTAAGTGCACTTGGTCAATGGTAATTCCTGGCTGTCACCCTCACAGAATATCACTGATTTTCATTAACCATACAGTACTTGTGAACACTCAATTATTTTACTATAAAAGTCTTACTCCATCTGTAATCTGGATGTCCCGATGTGACTGGAATAATGTTAAAAGAGACATAAAATCTTAACAAATCAAATAAAATCAAGGATCTAATTTCTAATTTTGAACACATATGACCACTTAAAGCATTCTGCTTTACTGTTATCCTGCTTTAAGCTACTACACAACAAGATATCCGATATAGAAAATATTTCTTGCAGTGCATATTCATGACTATAAAATGGAGCTATTTTGAATAAATTAAACTTTCTTTGAAGGCGCAAAAAGATATATTTATGGAGTAATGGGTTAACTCATTAATGATTTGAATCGTCTCTTCAAGATGATTGATCCTAATGAGTAGTAAGTTAGAAATACCATAGCAGAGCTCCAGATAAGGGGGGTATTTCAAAAACTAAAATCTTTATTTCTGATTTAAACCCTATGGTGTTACTACTCATTAAAATCCTCTCGAAGAGACAATTGTAATGAGTAGTAACACCATAGGATTTGGTGCTGAATTGAGTGAGAAAATGCTGGATTTGTTCAGTTTACTCCCTCTTATCTGGAGCCCTAAACATAGGATTTGGTGCTGAAATGAGTGTCTTTTCTCCCTTGGCCACTACTTCTGGTTGCCTTAGATGAGTCTCGAACTTTTTTCTATTGTCTGAAACATCAGGGCTCCAGATAAGGGGAGTTTTTCAAAAACTAAAATTTTTATGTCGATCTGCACCAAGCCTTTTGAGACTATTCTAATGAGTAGTCACACCATAGAGTTTGGTGCAGACATGAATGAGAAATTTTTGGAAAACTTAAGTTAAATTTTTAAAATTTACTCCCTCTTATTTGGAGCCATGTCCCATGTCATGCTGGTTGTCTTTGGATGTAAGCCAATTGATGGTGTAACCATGTGGCTCATCCATGCTGATAGTTTTGGTAAAGTATACATCTGTGAGTCACAAATACTACAGTGCTCCCTCCCTACAATGACCCACAGGGCCCCGACACGATTAATTTTTAGGGGAAAAAATTGTCAGAAAGTATATATAGAGACAAGGGATACAACTGATTTTCAGTATATTCTCACCCCGTCTCTACAAAACCGGGCATATCATGAATAAATATTGATGAAACGACACCCTTTTTGCATTTCTGTCTAGCTAATATGATACCCTTCCATAAAAACATAACATAAAACCAACTGTAAGCATGCAATTTTAACAGTAACTGCGTCCACTCATTGAAATCACCGATTTTCGGAAAACAGGACAGGTGTTCGTTCATAGCCAACACAGCATTAGACACCTCTGTACGCTTGTTTAGGCGGTATTTTCGAGCATTACAGTAATACAGTTCCATAGATATCAATTTTGACACATATAAGTATTAGTTATAGTTCATTTTTTGAAAATTATGCAATATAACCTGGAGCGACCGTAGGGAGCGAACAGGTTATGTTGTATAATTTTCAACAAATGAACTATAACTGATTTACCGTTTGCCTCAAATATGGCACGTAGGCTAGTGTATGACAGTTACCGTTCAACCTACTTTACCTATACTAAGTTATCGCTCAACCCAAATTACAACTCGACCTAGTTTGTCAGCCAATGAAAGGGATTTATTTCGGAGGGCGGCGCTTTGTATTTGCGGAAGCCGGCGAGTTCACTTTTACACATGACGTCACACGAAAGAACTAGAAAATCGACCGGGAACCGTGTACGCGTGTAGGGCTCGCTGTAGGTATTTCAATTTAGAAACAAAACCAAGCATGAACGAGTCACCCAAATGGAAATGGAAATACCAAGTATTGAGCAGCACCTGATTGACCAAGATTCGAGTCCTTTAACCCACTAATGAAGCCAAGCATTTAAAGTCAGTTTAGAAAAACAGCAACAAAAAACCACAAATTATAGGGTGAAAACATCCTAAGTCAAAGCACTCTTGGTTTTTAAATGACATTCACCTGGAATGTGTTGATTCATCATACTATTAATGGCAAATATGCCTATGCCATTTTTGTAATTGGAGATAGATACGATGTGGTTCTACAATGTTTGCTGTGGCCACACGTAAATGACGAGTGTACTCCTCACATAGGGTTCAACGAGTTAATGCAGGACATGATTAATGCAGAAAGGTAAATTTAGAGCGTTTCATATTATTTTCATTATGCACTAAGTGCCACTAACTATAGTCTCCTGTCTACAGAAATATTTGATTTATTCGGGCCTTTTCTTTGAAAGGCCGCAGTACATAGGTTATACTGTAATTCCCAGCTGAGCGGTTGCTGTATGACGCAATGATGCGCTACGCTCCTCCCTAGCACGCGGTGGCCTTGACCGGTTCATGACTTGTTTATTTTCTGTGCCATACCCAAGTACAAAATTGAACGAATATGCGATATATTTGTTCATTTCTCGCTGAAATGGAGCCCTTTCATTGGCTGGCAATCTAGGGCAAACGGTAAAAGCTGATTTGTACTCAAATCATTGCCATACCATCAACAAATTAGCATGTTTTCATCGGCAGTAAAGTTATTCTTGTACATGTAAGCTTTTTTGGTACGGCAATGATTTAAGAAGAAATCAGCTTTGATCGGTGTAAAAAATGTATATCTTTGCAACTGCATGACTGTCATGTTCGATATTACCGCCTAAACAAGCGTGCAGTAGTGGCCAATGACTGTAATGCTCGAAAATACCGCCTTAACAAGCGTACAGTAGTGGCCAATGCTGTGTTAGCTATGAACGAACACCTGTCCCGTTTTCCGAAAATCGATGATTTCAGTGAGTGGACGCAGTTACTGTTAAAATTGCATGCTTACAGTTGTTTTTATGTTATGTTTTTATGGAAGGGTATCATATTAGCTAGACAGAAATGCAAAAAGGGTGTCGTTTCATCAATATTTATTCATGATATGCCCGGTTTTGTCGAGGTGGGGTGAGAATATACTGAAAATCAGTTGTATCCCTTGTCTCTATATATACTTTCTGACGATTTTTTTCTCTCAAAAAGCAATCGTGTCGCGGCCCTGTGCAATGACCCTCTCAACAATGATTCCTTCCTTACAACAATGCGGGTCTCTTCCCCAAAACAAAACAATTATGTCCAACCTATTCACAGCTGCTATGTCATCTGCTTAAAATTGTCTTCTGCTGGTTTTCTAAAAGTTACATAATGGACATTTTGACAGAAAAACTTGAGACGAATGACAAAAGATTGAATCCAGATCAGACCCTGTGTTACATGGTGTCTGATCGATTCAAGCAGTTTGTAAATGTAAGCCAATTTCCCGCTTTATAACGACTCCCTCCGATTAATGCACAAAATGTTTGTCTCCCATTGGGTGTTGATGTAGAGAGGGGATGCAGTATAACCATTCCTACTAAGTCTGTGTAGACGTCAAGGTATCAATCACAGTCAAACCATTGGGAGCTCTTCCGCAAGGATCAAGGATTCTATTGAGTTATGGGTAATGTTGAAGAGGCATAAGGATTTTGTTTTTTGAAATCGTCTCATCTCCTTTTCTAATGGCAACTGCTCGAAAAGAACAGGGGACCGTTTTATGAAACATCAAATGACAAAAACGGTTTTAAGTCTAAACTTAAACATACATATAATATCTGATTTCTCCATCTAATCATGTCTTGTGACATCTCTTTGGAATCTTCTTTTCAAGATTTGTAGTTTTGAAGACAGGTGACCACTTAAAGCAGGTAGAAAGTAAAGCAGAATGCCCCTTTAGGCACATTCTGCTTTAAGCTACCATCTGCTAGGATGTACAAAATGTTTCTTTTGGAGTGAACTATCACTGTATAAAGTGGAGTTATTTTCTTCAGTGGAGGAATAAATTCAAGGCGTTATAAGGGTTATTTAAGGGGGAATATGTTTAAACAGGTTTGACTGTAGACTCATATGTGATCATCAGATGGTATCTTTGGGAAAGAAAGGAGATAATCAGTTATCAGGGTTCCAGATAAGGGGGTATTTCAAAAACAAAAATATTTATTTCTGCTTTAAACCCTATGGTGTCACTACTCATTAGATTCGTCTCGAAGAGACGAATCTAATGAGTAGTTTTCACCATAGGATTTGTTGGTAAAATCAGTGAGAAGTTGTTTGATTTGTTCTGTGTACTCCCCCTTATCTGGAACACTGAGTTATACATACATGAGAGCTTAATTAGCTTATGCATGCAGATGGGGTGAATGACCACAATATGATACCTATGGGAGAAGTTTGGTGCCTGAAAATGTTTTAATTTGGTATCATGAAAGAGGATGATGGAATAACATTGTCAGTGGAAATTTTAGCTCACCTGAGCTAGCTCAGGGTGAGCTTTTGCAATCCTTGAATGTAAGGCGTCCGTCGTGCGGCGTCAACAATTTTAGTGTTTACATTCTAGAGGCCACAATATCCAATCTTTCTCAAACTTGCTCAGATTATTACCTTAAGACTTCGGAAGAGTTCGATTATGTTTGATATCGGACAAATAGGTCAGGAGTTATCTACCTTTGAATTGCTGAAAATGCTATATTTAACTGTGTTTACACTCGAGAGACCACAATATTTATCCAATCTTTCTCAATCTTGTCCAGATTGTATATTACCATAAGAGCTCAGATAAGTTCAATTATGGTTGAAATCGGACCAATAGATCAAGAGTTATCTACCTTTGAATTGCTGAAAATGCCATATTTAATTGCTGAAAATGCCATATTTAAGGGCGTTTACACTCTAGAGGCCACACTTTTAATCCAATCTATCTCAAACTTGCTCAGATTGTATTTGACTATAAGAGTTCAATTGAGTTCGATTATGGTTGAAATCAGACAAATAGGTGGAGAGTTATCTACCTTTGAATTGTTGAAAATGCCATATTTAAGGGTGTTTACACTCTAGAGGCCACACTTTTTATCCAATCTTTCTCAAACTTTCTCAGATTGTATATTACTATCAGAGTTCAAATGAGTTTGATTATGTTTGAAATGGGACAAATAGGTCAAGAGTTATCTACCTTTGAATTGCTGAAAATGCCATATTTAATAGTGTTAACACTCTAGAGGCCACAATTTTTATAGTCTTTTTCAAACTTGCTCAGATTGTAAATTACCATAAGAGCTCAAGAATAAGTAAAGTGTGATTATGGTTGAAATCGGACCAATAGGTCAAGAGTTATCTGCCCTTGAATAGCTGAAAATGCCATATCTAACAGCATTTACACTCTTGCAACTACAGTTTTTAATGGATTTTGATTATACTTGCACACAAAGTATGTACATGTAGCTTTAAGTTCTCGAAGGAGTGCAATTATTGTTGAAATCTAATCATTGTGGCATTAGTTATCTGCCCTTGATATACCTTTAATGCTAGAAAAGGCTTCATTTCAGTATTTTTTAGGCTCTAGTTATCTGCCCTTGATGTACTCTACTATACTAGAATGATGAGGTTGTATTCCAAAATTGTTTACATGCTATACTACAAATTTGAATGGATTTAGATTAAAACGGGTGAAACAGAAAGGTAAAGCTATCAGGCTTAAGTACAACAGGTGAGCGATATCAGGGCCTTCAGGCCCTCTTGTATAACATCAGATATTATTTGTTGTTGATCAGGGCCATTATAAGCAAGTACAAGGAATGCACAGTAAAACCTCTTATTACGACCACTAAAAAGAAGATTGATGATTTAAGACACAGGTGACAGCTTAAAGCAAATGAAAGTAAAGCAGAAAGTTTCTTTCATTTCTAAGCAGTCACCCTGCCTCAAACGCTGAAAATCTGACCTCATGTAGTGCAGGGCTGCCATTTCTCAGGATTTTTATGAAATCTTCAGATTTTTATTCTAGCAGATGGTAGCTTAAAGAAAGCACGTAGCTTAAAGAAAGCAGGCTGAAAGTAAAGCAGAATGTGCCTTCAGGCACATTCTGCTTTACTTTCAACCTGCTTTAAGTAAACGCGCTTGAAAAATAGAAAAATTTGGAAATCTTATGATTTTTTACAATCAAGTTATGGCAGCCCTGGTAGTGGTCACAATAGAGAGGATTTACTGCATTACATTATTGAAAAACTGTAAGAGGAAATTATTTGATTAGTTCATGTTTTTACAAGTGATTAATTATCTGCAGCATGTAATGGTTATGGAGTGTGTGTTCAGGGCTCCAGATAAGAGGAAGTAAACTGAACTAATCCAACATTTTCTCACTTATTTCAGTACCAAATCCTATGATCTACTCATTGGAATCACCTCAAAGAGACAATTCTAATGAGAAGTAACACCATAGGGTTATATACAGAAAAAAAGATTTTAGTTTTTGAAATACTCCCATTATCTGGAGCTCTATGTGTTTGATTCGGTTTTGAATGTTGCTCACATATCTGTCAAAACAACAAAACTCATAGCATGCTAGTGGTAGTGGAAGAACCATATAAACCTTTAGTGCAAACAGTTTGAATCATGATGAATAGTTGTTGCAGACCAAAAAATTACCCAGCATGCAAAGCATTAATATAATTTGAACATGCTATCAAGTCATTAGTTATCTTGGTGTTGAATATTAGATCTATTCCGTTTTGTGTGTGTAAAATATCACAGAAATTGATGATCTCACTACATGGAATCCATGAAGAGATCTGTGAAGTGTCGTGTTGCTGTTTCGAGCATGTATATTGTGGTTAGTCGAGTTTATGTGAAAAAAAGAGTTAAACATTTCATAGCCCCTGCTTTCAGATGATAATCTGTTTCCTTAATTAATCTATTACCCAATAAGTAGGCCTTTTTATGCCTTAATTCTTTCACTGAAGAAAATAGTTCTATTTCATACAGAATTATATACACCATAATTAAGAAATATGGGCTTTATCCTATTCCTAAAAAAGATAGTCCCTTAAATCAGGCTGATCAGGGTTGACACTGTTAGTCAGTTTACAATATATATTGTACAAAAACATCCCTAAATAGTGAAAAATGAACTAGACATACATGTAACTGGAAACTGTGTGTTTAAAGTTTCATTGGTCAAAAAGTTAACATGCCCACTTGCTATCGTTTGTAAATACGGAAAACTACGCTCTGTTTCAAACATGTGGAAAATAAGAGATGCAAAGGTAATGTTACATCTTTTTCAATGTATTTTTATGTATTTTCAATAATGCAATTAAGTGCAGTTGTGTATAAGCTGTTTTCTATATTTAAATGATCATGAAAAAAAAAAACCCCACTCAGTTGTTAGGAACACCCAAAGATTTTTCTCAAGTCACTTGACAGTCATGTAACAAGCAATTGTCCAACTATTGAAAAATTCACTGTTTAGTAAGTGTATGCGAGAATAGGAATATGTGAGAACATGCTGATTTGATTTTAATTGGATGTAATTACTAAATAAATGCACAGCAATTTTATGAGAAATGCATCCTAGTTTATCTACATTTGAACTTGGATATCTCGAACTCACTTAGGTCGAACATACCCGTAGTTCAAAGTTAAAACGTGGCTTAGCCACATTTTAACTTTGAAATACAGGTATGTTTGACTTAACCAAGCATGACATTATGTAATTCACATGTCAACAAATCCGATAGTTTGAATTTAGCGAGTTCGAGATATCGAAGTTCGACTGTATTTCTATTTCAGGCATCCAAGATGAAGTACCGGAGCTACTCCCCAACATCCATGTTAACGGCTATCGAGATGGTTAGGGACTATGGGACACCTATCAAAAGCACAGCCCGCGAGTGTGGCGTTCCAGAGGCATCCTTAAGGCACAAGCTGAGTGGGAGGGTAAATCCTGAGGCAACAAGGTCTGGCCCACTTCCAATGTTCAGTATGGAAGAAGAATCGCACTTCGTGGACCATGTAAAGTTTATGGCACAGTGTGGCTATGGCTATAGTAGGTCTGAGGTGGTGGACATGGCCACAGAGTATGCTGTGTGTTTAGGCAAGAGGGACAGTAGCCAACCACTTTCTTTTAAGTGGTATACCAGCTTCATGAGCCGCTGGCCAGAACTGAAAGTATTGAAACCTCGTGGTCTAGAAATACAGAGGAAAAAAGCCATAAATGTGGATAGTGTTAATACATACTACAAAGAGCTGGAATCTATCCTCACAAAAAACCATCTTCACAACAAGCCAGAAAGGATCTATAATGTTGATGAGAAGGAACTTTACACATCCAATTCTCCGTTAGCCGTTGTTACGGATATAAACTCTGAGCAACCAGCAATAACATCTTCACCAAGGCAAACTGTTACAGTGATAGGCTGTGGTAATGCAAGTGGAAATAGAGTGCCACCCTTTTTTATCTTCCCTGGGGCCCTAATGAGACAGGAACTGCTAGAAGGTGGAAGTGCAGGGGCTAATGGAGATGTAACAAAGTCTGGTTTGGTCAACAGCCTGGTGTTTCGTAAATACATAGAGCAGCACCTTATGAAATACTTGCCTGAGCGCTCCGAAGACAGCCCAGTATTAGTGTTATATGACGGTCACAGGTCACACATCAACCTGGATCTGATTGACTGGGCCAACGAACATCACATCATCCTGTTCATATTGCCCGCACACATCAGTCATGTGTTGCAACCATTGGACATTGGTTGTTTTGGACCCTTTGAAAGGATTTACAACAAAGTTAGCCATGAATTCACGAGAGACAATTGTGGCCAGAGCATTACACGCCACAACATCTGTGCTCTTGGCAGTTCTGCCTATACAAAGGCATTATCTCAAGAACATTTACAGTCATCATTTCGGAGGGCTGGTATATATCCCTACAATCCCAAAGCTGTTGACAAATCCCACTTTAAAACTTCTGAGGCACTGTATCAAGAAGAACCATCTGCCACAAAATCAGGTCAGGTCTCTCAAAAACCCTTACCAGAGCCTGAGTTTATTGCCACAAAGGAAGTCCATGTAACTGCCAAGAAGTCAAGGACCAAGAAAAGACGTTGCCTCAGCACAGTGGTTAGTGGCAAAGCAATTACTAAAACTGCCATTGTAGAGAAAGTTAAACAGCACGAAGCTAGTCACCTTAAAAAGACACCTAAAAAGAAATCAAATATTAGCCAATGGATCCCCAGATCACATTCATTTTACAGCGTCCGAAAATACTGCGAGTTTATCGCTGCTTGAAGGCGTGTTTATCGCTTAACCCATTACCCCATAAATACACCTTTTTACGCTTTTTAGCTCACCTGAGCCAAAGGCTCAAGGTGAGCTGTTGTGACCGCTCACCGTCCGTAGTACGTCTGTCCGTTCACATTTACTTCAAACGACATCTCCTCTGAACCTGCGGATTGTAGGGAGGATTCAAACTGCTCATGATGTTCCTCAATGGATGCTTCTCTACAGAAGTTGTTCAAATGAAAGAGAAAAAGCAAAAACTCAGCTTGAAAAAGCAAAAAAGCAAAAAACTTTAAAAAATCTTCTTCCCCAAAACTACTAGGCCCTAAGCTTTGATATTTGTACAGTAGAATCTCCTGGTGGATCCCTCTATAGTTTGTTAAAATGAAATCCCTAGGGTCACACTTGACGCCACCCTGCGCAGTTGAAGTGCTGCTCTAGGCAGGTTTCACAGTATTTTTGATGAAGCAGAACGGTATTTTACCTGAGTTACCCTTAATATACTAAGGGCAAATAGCCAATATTTGCAAACATTTTGGATCCAGATCAGATGCAACATAATCATAATGCTACATCTAATCTGGATCCAACCTATTTGCCACTCATTTACCAACTTAACATTTTCTAAATTGTTTTTTTGTACACTTTTCACATACAGTAGGTTTTAAGCAGACATCTTTCAGTCTGGTAAGGGTAAGCCCCACAGCTCTACCCACTGAGGTCAACTATTATGCAACAGTTGGTGAGTATCACAGAACTGGTCATGATCAGCTGAACATGTTGTCTGCTAAAGTTTAGATATGGTTCAGTCTGCTTCATACTTAGAGAGACAGGATCTGGAAGTGATCCACTGACAGTTATGTAATTATGTCTTATGCCATATTTATACATATGTTTAATATTGGTTTTGTCAGAGTTATCTGTATGTCTTGTCATTTGTTTTGTCCAGGATTCAACCCTTTCCCCCATATACTGACGTTTGTTAACCCATTACCCCATAAATGTGCATTTTAGGCCTTTGGTTTATTCCTCTACTTAAGAAAATAATTCCACTTTAAACAGTCATGAAAATGTAAGATGCGAAAGTAAAGCAAAGTGTGCATTAAGACACATTCTGCTTTACTTTCAACCTGCTTTAGGTGGCCACCTATTTTCAAAACTAGAAACATGCTATGGGGTAATGGGTAAAATGAAATTGCCTATTTGGAAAGAGCCTGATGAGAGGAGGTGCCATTTGCAAAGGCCATAACTCTGACATCATTGTTTTTAGCTCACCTGAGCCGAAGGCTCAAGGTGAGCTGTTGTGATCGCCCGCCGTCCGTCGTCCGTCTGTCCGTCCGTCCGCACAACCGAAATGGGTTAGAGGGCCTTTTCTGGCCAGATAACGGTAAACATAACAAAAGAAGACAATAGAGTTCATTCCGTAACAATAGAATAAGGGGCCGTGGCCGGTTATTCAAACAAAAGAAAATAACAAAAGAAAAGGCCCTCTAACCCACTTCGGTGGTACGTCCGTCCGTCCGTCCGTCCGTCCGTTCAAATTTACTTCAAGCGACATCTTCTCTGAAACCGCGAGTTTGAGGGAAAAACTAAATTGCTGACGGTGTTCCTTGGATGCTTCTCTACAGAAATTGTTAAAATAAGATTCATTGGTGGACTACTTATTGAAATTTATTAAAAAAAGTGAAAAACTTTAAACAAGTTTTTTGTAAAAAACCACTGTTCCCACACCTTAGATATTGCATGAATAGTATCTTCTACTAAATCACTTTCAAAATTGTAAAAAATCAAAACCCTAGGGTCAAATTTGACTCAACCCTGGCCATATCAGTGCTTTTTGATGCAGGTCTGACAGTAAAAACTCTAATGATCCGTTTTTATACAGACCCACTGTATTTTCCAGGCTAAGAAGCTACCCTTATACTAAATGCAACATTTTTGCAAACAGTTTGGATCCAGGTCAGATGCCACATAATGCTGCATCTAATCTGGATCTGAAACTATTTGCCACTCATTTACATATTTTCTTATATTTAGAAAATATAAGTTATTATTCTTTACATATTTCACATACAAACATTTGGAGCAGACAACAGTTCAGCATGATAATAGTAATTTCTCTCTGAGAGCGTCTCCTATTGCATAACTGACCCATAGCTAGCTCTGAACTCAGGTCACTGAGATACATAACAATGTCTGCTATTTTATGCTCAAGCACAACTTAGTTCGAGGCATATTACTTTTGGTCTGTCTGTTTGTTTTTTTGTGTTTTGTTTGTTTGTTTATCTTTCTGTCTATCAGTCCACAATTAATTCTTGGCCATAAACAGTATGGATCCAGGTCAGATGCCACATAATGCTGCATCTAATCTGGATCCAAACTATTTGCCACTCATTTTCATATAGTTTCTTATATTTAGAAAATGTAAATAATGATATTTATTAACCTATTAACCCATACATATTCCTTTTTATGTCTTTAATTTATTCTTCCACAGAAGAAAATAATTTCACTTTATACAGTCATTGTTGTCTTTAACAATTGCTTCAAATGACATCTCCTTATATACCGCTGAAAAGATTTCAACCAAACTTTACACGAATGTTCCTTGGGTCAAGTTCTTTCAAAATTGATCAAAGAATTAAAAACAATGTAGAACTCTGGTTGCCATGGCAACCAAGTGAAAAAATAAGGAAATCTTAAAAAATCTTCTTGTCTGAAACTACAAGGGCCAGATCTTAGACATTTGTCACATAGCATCATCTACAGGTCCTCTATCAAACTACAAACTATGCCCCTGGGGTCAAAATTGGCCCCGCCCGGGGGGTCACAGTTTAACATAGAGTTATATAGTGAAATTTTCAAACGTCTTCTCCTCTGAAACTAATATGGCCAGAGCTTTGATATCTGGCATGGTGACACTTTTAGATGTCCTATACCAATAAGGTTCAAATGGTTCTGGTCGATTGCATATCATCTACAGGTCCTCTATCAAGTTTGTACAAATTATGCCCCTGGGGTCAAAATTAGCCCCACTCCGGGGGTCACAGTTTTCAAACGTCTTCTTTTCTGAAGCTAATATAGCCAGAGCTTTGATATTCGGCATGGTGTTACTTCTAGATGTCCTTTATCTAGTTTGTTCAAATGGTTCCAGTCTGTTGCATATGCAGGTCACAGGAGCTAAAAATAGATTTTTTCAATGGAAACTTAAAAAAAATCTTCTTAGTCTAGAACCCTAGTACCCTGATCTTAGATATGTGGAACATAGCATCATCTACAGGTCCTCTATCAAGATTGTTCAAATTATGCCCCTCGGGTAAAAAATGACCCCGTCCTGGACATAAATCATTATCTCCATTTTGATGTACAGCTATTCTCAGGTGAGCGACATATGCCCCATGGTGCTCTTGTTTTAGTTATTTCCCTTTGTGATATTTTCTTGTCAAGAAGACAACTTCAGTTCTACTGATGCTATTGTAATGAAATTTTATGTATGGAAAGAAACTGATGAGAGAAAATGCCATGCACAAGGGCAGCAATATTTAGTTTTTCCCCTTTGTCATATTTTATTGTCAGGAAAATAATTCCAGTTCTGCTGACGCTAGTGAAATAATTATCATTTATTGGAAATGGAAATAGCTTGATAAGAGGATGTGTCATGGATAAGGGTCATAAGCTTGGCAACAAAATTCACTTTTGTCATGTTTTCTTGTCTGGAAGATAACTCCATTTATAGTTATATTAAAATGTTGTCTTGCCCAGTCAACTTAGGTACAAACTTCAATGTCCTCAGGTGAGCGAATTTAGGGCCATGGCCCTCTTGTAATTAATACCTCTACTGATAGTTCCAGTTTATACTGTCACAAATAAAAATCATAAGAAATATTTGCTATATTCTAGCAGATAATAGTATAAAGCAGGCTGAATTTAAAGCAGAATGCGCCTTAAGGCACATTCTGCTTTACTTTCAACCTGCTTTAAGTGGTCACATATCTTCAAAGCTAGAAAGTTAACAGGCTATGGGGTAATGAGTTAATGGGGTCAAAACTTGTGGCACTAGGATAATTAGGAGTAAACCTTTATTAAACCCTTTACCCCATAGGCTATTTCTAGTTTTGGAGATGGATGGAAACTTAATTTAAAGCAGATTGAAAGTAAAGAAGAATGTGCCATAAAGCACATTCTACTTTACTGTCAATCTTCTTTAAGCTACCATCTGCTAGGATCACACACACACTCCTAGGATATAGGAAATAATTCTTATGTTGCACATTCATTACTGTATCAAATGGAACTTTTTTCTTTAGTGGACGAATTAATGAAATGCGTAAAAAGGTCTACTCCGTAGATGCAGTTTAACTTCGATATCTCGAACTCAGATAGGTCAAACATACCCGTATTTCAAAGTTAAAACGTGGCTAAGCCACGTTTTAACTTTGAAATACGGGCATATTTGACTTAACCGAGAATGAAATAATGCAATTCATGTGTCGACAAATCGGATAGCTCGAATTAAGCAAGTTCGAGATATGGAAGTTTGACTGTAGTTAAATTCATTGCAGGCTTCAGATGCTAAGAGGGCTAAGCTGACAGAAGAGGAGAGGGAAAGCCAGATAGGGCCACTGAAAACAGTAGGCTGGACCATGGTAGAGGGACGTGATGCTATTTACAAAGAGTTCCTTTTCAAGAATTTCAATCAGGTAACTAAGACTTAATCCCTTCAACCCTAAAATTGAGTTCACGCGACAATTACAGTCTGTATACTGTAAAAAAGGTTTTAATTCACTACATCTTGGTTTTTGCGATTGTGTCCATCTTGCTAATTAACTAACCAGAAATAGAAGCGTTTAGAGCGCTACCAAGGGCTATAACACAATCTCTGTTGAATCTTGTAACTGCCATTATCAATTTTCAAGTTTAACAATTGATCATTGTGAACAAAGTGACCAGGGTACCGTTTTTAGCTCACCTGAGCTAGGCTTTTGCAATCCTTGAATGTCCGTCGTCCGTCGTCAACAATTTTAGTGTTTACACTCTAGAGGCCACAATTTTGATGGTTGAAATCTGACCAATAGGTCAAGAGTTATCTACCTTTGAATTGCTGAAAATGCCATATTTAACAGTGTTTACACTCTAGGGGCCACACTTTTTATCCAATCTTTCTCAAACTTGCTCAGATTGTATATTACCATAAGAGTTCGAATGAGTTCGATTATGGTTGAAATCGGACTAATAGGTCAGGAGTTATCTACCTTTGAATTGCTGAAAATGCCATATTTAACAGTGTTTACACTCTAGAGGCCACATTTTTTATCCAATCTATTTTAAACTTGCTCAGATTGTATATTACCATAAGAGTTCGGATGAGTTCAATAATGGTTGAAATCGGATCAATAGATAGAGAGTTGTCTACCTTTGAATTGCTGAAAATGCCATATTTAAGGGTGTTTACACTCTAGAGGCCACAATTTTTATCCAATCTATTTTAAACTTGCTCAGATTGTATATGACTGTAAGAGTTTTAATGAGTTTAATTATGGTTGAAATCAAACTGATAGATAGAGAGTTATCTACCTTTGAATTGCTGAAAATGCCATATTTACGATGTTTACACTCTAGCGGCCACAATTTTTATCGAGTCTTTTCCAAACTTGCTCAGATTGTATATTACCATAAGAGTTCGGATGAGTTAGATTATGGTTGAAATCGGACCAATAGGTCAAGTCTTATCTGCACTTGAATTGCTAAAAATGCAATATCCAACAGCGTTTACACTCATGCAACTACAGTTTTCAATTGATTTTGGTTATACTTGCACACAAATTATATAGCTATAAGTTCTCGAAGGAGTGCAATTATTGTTGAAATCTAATCATTGTGGCAATAGTTATCTGCCCTTGATATACTTTGAAATGGTAGAAAAGGCTTCATTTCAGTATTGTTTAGGCTCTAGTTATCTGCCCTTGAAGTACTCTACTATACTAGAATGATGAGGTTTGTATTCCAAAATTGTTTACATGCTATACTACAAGTTTAAATGGATTTAGACTAAAACATGTGAAACAGAAAGGTAAAACTATCAGGCTTCAGTATAACAGGTGAGCGATATCAGGGCCTTCAGGCCCTCTTGTACTAACATACTTACGCTTGCGTAACTCTACAATATCGTAAGTTTTTAGCTCACCTGGCACGTAGTGCCAAGGTGAGCTTTTAGGATCGCTGGACGTCCGTCGTCCGTCCGTCCGTCCGTTCACAATTGTTCGTTAACACTCTAGCAGGTTCAAATCTCATTGGATCTTGATGAAACTTGGTCACAATGTTTGCCTCAATGAAATCTAGGTCAAGTTCGAATGTGGGTCATGTCCGGTCAAAAACTAGGTCACTAGGTCAAATTATCGAAAAATTTTGTTAACACTCTAGAGGCTACAAATTTCATTGAATCTTCATCAAACTTCATCAATATGATTGCCTCAATGAAATCTAGGCCACGTTCGAATGTGGGTCATGTCCGGTCAAAAACTAGGTCACTAGGTCAAATCTTCAAAAAACCTTGTTAACACTCTAGAGACTACAAATTTCATTGGATCTTCATGAAACTTCATCAAAATGTTTGCCTTAATGAAATCTAGGTCAAGTTCGAATGTGAGTCATGTCCGGTCAAAAACTAGGTCACTAGGTCAAATTATCGAAAAACCTTGTTAACACTCTAGAGGCTACAAATTTCATTGGATCTTCATGAAACTTGATGAAAAGGTTTGCCTCAATAAAATATAGGTCAAGTTCGAATGTGGGTCATGTCCGGTCAAAAACTAGGTCACTAGGTCAAATCTTCGAAAAACCTTGTTAACACTCTAGAGACTACAAATTTCATTGGATCTTCATGAAACTTCATCAAAATGTTTGCCTCAATGAAATCTAGGTCAAGCTAAAATGTGTGTCATGTCTAGTCAAAAACTAGGTCACTAGGTCGAATCATCCAAAAACCTTATTAACACTCTAGAGAGTACAAATTTCATTTGATCTTCATGAAACTTGATGAAAAGGTTTGCCTCAATGAAATATAGGTCAAGTTCAAATGTGGCTTATGTCTTGTCAAAAACTAGGTCACTTTGTCAAATCATCGAAAAACCTTGTTAACACTCTAGAGACTACAAAATTCATTGAATCTTCATGAAACTTGAACAAAATGTTTGTCTTATTGAAATCGAGGTCAAGAAAAATGAGGGTCATGTCTGGTAAAAAATTAGGTCACACGGTGTACATGGTTACATGGTTACCAGGTGAGCGATTTAGGGCCATAGTGGCCCTTGTTATGTAACTCTACGATGGGGTGTTTAACTAACATTTGCGCAGCTACGAACTTGCGTAACTTTACTCAAAGGAATAGCGGTCGTAATCTATGTTTATACTAGAAACCTTACATTTGTAACAGTAAGCAGTCGCTATTTTGCGATGATGAGCGTGATTTAGCGAAATTTGGCATTTAGTTTTAAATTCAACATAAAATTTCGACATTAAACAATCAAACAGGATCTATTTTTTCCAAATCTATCAAATATAGTGTTATATTTATAACAATAAATTTCACATTAGTTAAAATAATATAAAGAAAACTGTACAACATTAAGTGTACGTTTAGAAAGCTATTACATGTACTAGATGCTAAAAAATGCATTAAAGGTGGGGTAATTAAAGAACACCTATACACAACTTTTCCATGATATTTATGTTTATGCGTGTCAGTTGAAAAAGAAGAGAAAAGTGACAAAATATAGTGAGCCTACATAGATCTAAATCTAGATAACTTTTAATCACTTAGATAGGCGCTATATAGATCTAGATCTATATGATCATTTTATGAGTGACGGTGCCGTAAAACCAAACTAGATCTAGATCAATTGATTTGTCAGATCTAGATCTACATGTATTTGTTAGACAAACATCTTTACCTTTTACTTCAATTTTAGAAACAGAAATGGAGCAATGTTCATACAAAATGAGGATCAGTCTCAGGTCGGGTTTGGCTAGATTAATTTACAAATAGGATTATGAATTAATGTATGTCCCTCGATCTGGTCAGATCAGCAGATGTTAGTTTAGTTTGTGTGGGGAGGTGCAATTAACCCTTAGCCTGCCACTCACGACTATAGCTCCATATGCAAACAGCTTGGATCCGGATGAGACGCCGAGTAACTCGGCGTCTCATCCGGATCCAAGCTGTTTGACACTCGGACAACATTTTCGGCAATTTTGAGCAACTTTGAAGCACTTTGAAACTTGAAGCAGACGAGAAATATAGCAGACGACAATTTATTTGGCGGGCTAAGGGTTAAGGATAGGTCTACATATGGAATTCCACTGCTGAAGAAATCACTGATTCTTTGTAATGCACGGTAGATCTATATAGATTCAATGGATATGCACCATAAGAAATATTGTTTATATCATAGCAGATGGTAGCTTAAAGCAGGCTGAAAGTAAAGCAGAATGCGCCTTGAGGCACATTCTGCTTTACTTTCAACTTGCTTTAAGTGGCCACCTGTCTTCAAAACTAGAAACAGGCTATGGATTAACCCATTACTTCATAAACATACCTTTTTAAGTCTTTCAGTTATTCCTCTAAAGCAGGGAATAGTTCCAATTTATAGTCATCAATATGCAATGTAAGAAATATGTTCTATATTCCTCAAAATGGAAACTTAAAGCTGGTTGAAAGTAAAGCAGAATCTGCCTTGCTTTAAGTGGTCACCTATTTTCAAAACTAGAAACACGCAAAAAGGGTTATGGGTTAAAACAAGATTGATTATATTTTATTTACTGACTGTTGCAGGCGTTTGGTTTCATGACAAGAGTGGGTCTGCAGGCAGAGAAGATGGATCATCACCCAGAGTGGTTCAATGTCTATAATAAGGTAAGATGGATCATCACCCAGAGTGGTTCAATGTCTATAATAAGGTAAGATGGATCATCACCCAGAGTGGTTCATAATGTCTATAATAAGGTAAGATGGATCATCACCCAGAGTGGTTCATAATGTCTATAATAAGGTAAAATGGATCATCACCCAGAGTGGTTCAATGTCTATAATAAGGTAAGATGAATCATCACCCAGAGTGGTTCATAATGTCTATAATAAGGTAAGATGGATCATCACCCAGAGTGGTTCAATGTCTATAATAAGGTAAGATGGATCATCACCCAGAGTGGTTCATAATGTCTATAATAAGGTAAGATGGATCATCACCCAGAGTGGTTCAATGTCTATAATAAGGTAAGATGGATCATCACCCAGAGTGGTTCAATGTCTATAATAAGGTAAAATGGATCATCACCCAGAGTGGTTCAATGTCTATAATAAGGTAAGATGGATCATCACCCAGAGTGGTTCATAATGTCTATAATAAGGTAAGATGGATCATCACCCAGAGTGGTTCATAATGTCTATAATAAGGTAAGATGGATCATCACCCAGAGTGGTTCAATGTCTATAATAAGGTAAGATGGATCATCACCCAGAGTGGTTCAATGTCTATAATAAGGTAAGATGGATCATCACCCAGAGTGGTTCAATGTCTATAATAAGGTAAGATGGATCATCACCCAGAGTGGTTTAATGTCTATAATAAGGTAAGATGGATCATCACCCAGAGTGACATTCAACCCTAGTGACGTGCTCACAAAATGATATGTGCGTGGCTAAAATTGGCTTCCATAGCCAAACACATAATTGAAAAACATTGACCTGGCAGTTTCTTGTAACATTAACCTGGCCATTATTTCTTGTGACTTTAACCTGGCCAGTTGTGGGACATAGGGTTAGTGGTAGGGTTAGCCTCCAGATTATTCTATAACAAAGTTAGGTTTAATTTATGTGGCTAACCACAAGCATTTTAACCACATAAAAGAGATACAATAAAGAAGGAAATGGCCATTTAAATGAAGATTGTTGGTAAGTCCAAGTATACTCGTCATTTACAAACAGTATACCTGTGAGGATTACATAATTATGTCCTATGCAAACAGTGTAGACCCTGCTCAGTGGGCTCCTTAAGGAGCCCTCTGATCAAGGTCTACACTGTTTGTCATTTTGAAATATATAAGGTAAGATGGATCATCACCCAGAGTGGTTCAATGTCTATAATAAGGTACATGTATATAAATATGTAGCTGGGTTGAGTTTATACTTAAATGGGGAGACATTTGTGTAAGCAGCCCAGATAGCTCAGAAGGGAGAGCACTCAACCTGTAAGGGAGGGGTCCTGGGTTCAAGTCTCAGTCTGGTTGCATATTTTTCTCACCATGTTACATTTGGTGCCAAATGTAAATAACTGGTAGGATGATTAATATGTAATTCGCAGAAGTTTTTATTATGAGTTTGGGACTAATTCTTGTGTAAATGTGATAAAATTGTGTTAACGGCCTGGATAGCTCAGACAGGAGAGCACTCGTCCTGTAAGCCAGGGTCCTGGATTCGAGTCCCGGTTTGGCTGCATATTTTTCTCACCATGTTACAGAGTGGTTAAATGTCTACAATAAGGTAAAGCCTGTGAATAATAGCCACTCAGTATCATTAATTAATTAGTAATTGTATACATACTTGCTGTATTTCTCAATAAAGACATGCCATGGCATGATGCAAAACGCCATTATCCGTTTTAATTATAGTCGAAACTTGATACTTCGAACTTTCATTAGTTAGAACATGCCCATATTTCAAAGTTAAAACGTAGCTCAGCCACTTTTTAACTTTGAAGTAAGGGTATGTTCGACATCAAGGAGATCAAATTATCGAAATTAAACTTACAAAATACTGGTAAGATTGATGTAAGTAAGTTTCAAGTATCGAGTATCGACTATCTGGAGCTTTGCAGACTTCCAGTAGGGTAAATACTGCCCTTTAACCCATTACCCCATAAATACACCTTTAATTAATTCCTCTACTGAAGATAATATTTCCAATTTATACTGTCACAAATAAATATAATTTATTTTAAGAAATATTTTCTATATTCTAGCAGATAATAGCTTAAAAGAGGTTGAAAGTAAAGCAGAATGCGCCTTAAGGGTACGGGGTAATGGGTTAAGTACATGGGTTTTGTTTGCATCCATCACTTATCAAATTTAACTGTATAATGTATGTTTTACATTTTAGGTTCAAGTCACACTAAGCACTCATGACTGTGGGGGTTTGTCAGCAAAGGACACGAAACTGGCCAACTTCATAGAGACAGTTGCAAAGTCTACATAAAGATTAGAAACATACAGCTATATTATGTGCCTACGTGTGAAGATAGGGGGTTTAGTCAGAATGTTGTAATGGGTGTTAAAGTAGGGGTTAGTGTATTGTCGTATACAGTCAAATCTGTGTGGTTTACAGCAAAATCTATGTTGAGTCAACATTAAAATAATGATACATGCGGGTATTCTTTTAACCCTTTCCCCCATAGAAGCGACTTTTAGCGTATTTAATTTATTCCTCCGCTGAAGAAAATAGTTCCAGTTTATACCCTCATGAACAATTACCATTACAAATATTTTATATAGCCTTGCAGATTTACGCTTAAAGCAGGCTGAAAGTAAAGCAGAATGTGCCTTTAGGCACATTCTGCTTTACTTTCAACCTGCTTTAAGTGGTCACCTGTCTTCAAAACTATAAACAGGCTATGAGGTAAAGGGTTAACCAATTACTCCATAGATACATATTTTTATGCCTGTAATTTATTCCTGCACTGAAGGAAATAGTTCCAATTTATAGTCATTGTTGGGTATCATAAGAAATAGTTTCTATATTCTAATAGATGGAAGCTTAAAGCAGGCTGAAAGAAAAGTCAAATGCGTCTAAAGGCGCATTTGGCTTTACTTTCATACTGCTTTATTGATCACCTATCTTCAAGAGTAGAAATAGGCTATGGAGTAAAGGGTTAAAACAGGTGGTAATTTAACCCTTTTCCCCAGAAAAACTTTTTAAGTTTTTGAGACAGACGACTGCTTAAAGCAGCATGCTGAATGAAAAACAGAAAGTTCCTGAGGGAGCTTTATGTTTTAGTTTCAGCAGGCTTTTAGCAGCCACCTATCAGAATGCAGGAAGTTTACCTTATTTAATTAACAGGATATGGTTTAAGCATTAAAAGTAAATCAGGAATAGGTTAAGGTGTCAAAATATGCAGAAATCATTGATTTTGTTTGTCATTTAACAGACACCACTGTGTTTTAGATATATCTTTTGAAATTTTTTCTGAACACAGATATGGCTGTATATTTGTATTGTGTGTAAGAGTTGGAGGGGATGGGATATAAAGTGTATACAGCCATGAAATGAACATCCTGTTTCTTTGTTTTGACGACAGGTGATTACTTAAAGCAGGTTAAAAGTAAAGCAAAATGTGTCTTAAGGCGCATTCTGCTTTACTTTCAACCTGTTTTAAGTAGTCTCAAGTTTTCAAAACTAGAACCAAGCTATGAGGTAATGAGTTAATAAGTTTACATACCAACAAGCAATTGCATGGGCAATACATGTATTTTGATTGCAATAAATATGATCATGTAAATTTTACTGTAAGGGTCTTACTTTAACATGGTGAAGCAGTACTTTTCAATAGAGATGATAATGTAAAAACATCTGATCATCACCGATTCATTAGTCTATGCTCAGTTACATTATGCAAAATACCCTTGAAATACTCAGGAGTGTTTAGTCAATATTATGCAAAAGTTCTGTGAGAGATCCATATTATCTTTTCTTAACACTTCTGCTGCTGAATATTCATACACAGTCGAACTTCGATATCTCGAACTCGCTTAATTCGAACTATCCGATTTGTGGACACAAGAATTGCATTATTTCATGCTCGGTTAAGTCGAACATACCCGTATTTCAAAGTTAAAACGTGGCTGAGCCACGTTTTAACTTTGAAATACGGGTATGTTCGACCTAACCGAGTTTGAGATATAGAAGTTCAACTGTACATGTATAAAACTTAGTCCACTATGAATATCTATCATCTGAACTATTATATGAAAATGAAACAAGCAATTGTTCTCGAGGAAACAGTGCAGAGTCATGTCTATAATAAGACAGCAGTGCAGTCTCTGAACAGACAACTCCTTTAGGAGCTGTCTGGTCTGAGTCTAATCTGTTTTCAAAAAGCAATACACGCTGATAGCAGGAGGATTAAATACAGATGAATGCTTAACTCTTTCCTCCCTAAAACTTTCAATGAATAATTCCAGTTTCCATCTAAGTCTAGACAATTTATGACTTTTAAGGGTTGTTTTTGTCAATGTTTGGCATTGTGACAAACAGTGAAGACCCAGATCAGAGGGCTCCGAGAGGAGCCCTCTGATCTGGTTCTTCACTGTTTGCATAGGACACATGTACTATTCACATGTACACTGTTTGAAAGGGACGCATATATGCGGGACTAGGGTTCAAAGGGTTAACACAGGAATAAAACTACTAAGGTTCCAGGCGAAGCTTTCTGCATTGGTTTTGTACTACAGGAAGCATTCACCTGTCTTTTAACTCTTTTCAACACCATGGACCTGTTTAAAATACACTCATTACATTTGCAAACAGTGTAGACCCAGATCAGAGGGCTCCTATAGGAGCCCTCTGATCAGGGTCTACACTGTTTGATAATTATTTATTAAACAATCCAGAATTCCAAGTTGACTGTTTCATGTTTTAGTATTAAACTAAAATGATCCATAAGAGAACATAATAACCCACAAGAGTTACTTTGTGTTGAATGAGTTAAGAGATCTCCATAATTCTTTTACAGATAGCTGCTTTATACATGTTGACTGTAATTTTGTTGAGTTTTAAAAGTTGTATGAAAGTGTTTTTTATACTAAAAAAGTTTTGTTTTTGCTGTTTATTAAAGACTGTTTATTTGCTGATTCCTGCCATTTTCTTAAATGCTCTATTTTATGCACCAGTGTTTGCATTTATATCAGAGCTCCAGGTAAGGGGCTCTCCGAGACGATTCTAATGAGTAGTAACTCAGGCCCGTATGAACAGGGGGGGGAGGGGGGGGGGGGGGGGGGGGGGGGCAATTATAGTAAGCAAGCAAATTTTTATATATTTGTACTAAAAAAGGCCTAAAAATGCTTGTTTTTACCTAAAATTTAACGCACAACCAAAAAAAAAAAAAACGTCAAAAGACGAAAAATCGGTGGTGTCCCCCCAATGTTGAGTGACCAATATAGT